>OV702294.1:10000000-12400000 GCA_916181665.1 Avena sativa
CATCAGGAGCCAAATCCCCCGTTTCATGGATCAGTTGGCAATGCACCCGTAAGACTAGCAGGCGTTGTAGTACTAAAGGGCATGTTGACATCGCCTTCCCTTAAATCGCCACATCAGATCTTCGCCTAATTGAAAGAGAGAATGAAGAAATAGAAGATTGTCTTCTCTTAACTAAGGGATATGATCTCTTAAAAAATAAGAGAAGTTTTTTTTACCATTGTAGCATATGCCTCCTCTTAGCTATATAATTTTCTATTAAAAATTGATTTATTCTCATTAATTGTTTGAGAGGTTAGTAAGAGATAATGCATTGTATAACCTGTATGTATTGCCTTCTCTAAATGATATGGAGGGCTAAAATAAGGCTTGCCTTCCCTAGCATTGCACATGCACTTACTCCCTCCGTCCTTAAAATAATAGTGTCGTAAATTTATCTAGATTCGTATGTATATTTACGCGTTTTAGCGTAGGTACAATCAAATCTAGATAAATATATGACATTCTTCTTAGTATAGTAGATTTATCTAGTTTCGTATTTATTTAGACACGTTTTAATACATAGATACAATAAATCATCACTTTTTTTAGGAGGGAGGAAGTACTATTTATTCCCAGTCTAGTTAAGGAAAGAACATGGCTTAATGATCCAATGTCACCATAAAGCTAGGCGAGGAGCAGAGCATTTGGAATCTTTTTTCCTTGTCCTTGTACCAGAAAAGGCTTAGCTAGCCAGCCAGGTAGAACAAGGCAGCCTTTCTCTGAGCCTGTCATACAGTTTTTTATGTTTGCATTCCCTACTTTAATGGATAGTATCTTGTAGATGACCCACAAAAAATGGAGATCCAATTTGGCTGGCATATGAACCATTGTTTGAAATCATTTTTAAAACGTCAAAAGAATTAGGAAAAAATATTCACATGTACATCTGAATACGCACGCAAGTTTTCGAGGAAAAAATTCTTTTTGTGCCCCGTGTAAAATAAATAAATTTAAATCCACAGTATGACTATTTATGGATTTTTTTTGTCTTTTTACACAAGCCACATAAAAAAAATCCTTTTTTTCCTGAAAACTCTTGTGTGAACATAGAATGTCTGGATGTACATTCCAGAATTTTTTGATATTTTAAATTTTATTTTATGCATTTTTTTTTATAATAGGTTTATATGCAAATGCGAGACAAAGCACCACCTCCTACGGAAAAGAGGACATTTTTGCAATGTGCTATGCAAGCAAATCTTGTAGCCACTCTAATTCAAAAAATTATCATATTCCCCCCGATCTAAATTAATTGACTCAGATTTGTCTAGATATAGATATATCTAACACATTTTAGTGACAAATACATTTGTATCTAAACGAAACCGTGTCCAATAATTTGGATCGGATTGAGTAAAAAACTCCAGGATTGATAAGAATTTTTGTTACATGGTTATGTTTGCTTACATGGATTGGATCTTGCATGATTATTTCTAACGTACATGGAAGTTTTTTTTGGCACATTGGATCCGTAAGTTGTGAGAAAGCAATAGATTCTCTGTTCTCCGGTTGTGGATACATGACATGGAATTTTTAGTCCTAGATGCAACTCTCTACTTGCTCGGTTCTGTTTGAATAACGACAAAGGTGTATATTTTGTAGTAAAAAAATAAACATCTTGTAAGTTTCACCAATTCTATAAGACAAAACTACAAACATTTACAACACCAAATCAATATTAAATAGAATCCACTATAAATAAATTTACATAATGTGTTTTATTCGATAGTATACATGGTTGTATTTTTTTCTATAAAGCTGGTCACATTTATAGGATGTTGACTTCTTTTATTGGATGGAGATAGTACCATGTTAGAAAGGACATTTTTTATCCTCTAGGATTTGCGATTTGCAACAAAAATGATGGTAGAGGATTCGATCGATGCAGAGTGCGATGTGTCCTTACTTTAAAAAAAAATACAATTTTTTATTGCCTCCAATTTCGTAGAGTTTTTCGAATATCAAATAAACTAGGGTACAAATTCAACAGTGTAGGAATCATGTAAACATGATATTGATTTTATGTTTTTCATATGCATGCGTTTTGTAGGTTTAATATTTTTAAAAAGACATTCACTGTAATTCGCACTTAAGTGCCTGAATATGATTTCGACATACACATAGGAGGAATAGTACATGTTTTGAGAAACCCAAATTCCCATGTTCTCAGATTTTAACCTCCATGGTGAAATTCTATGTCCACTCCTCCACCCAAGTCCCAAGTGAGCTTGATCAAACAATGTCCCTAGTGAGCTAGAGGATTTGCTTTGTTATGACATGCAAGACTAATATTTGCCCACGCAGCATCACAAAAGCAAATCAGTTTCTACAAGCGCATGCCCTGTAATCACGTGGTAAGCGTCAGAAAGGCGATACTGATCTTTAGGGTCGACAGTGCTAATGGCTGCTATGAGCATGTCGCGACCTTGACAGCGACTTTTTTCTCAGCGTTATTATTCTCATGCGTGCAGAGACGTACGACTACACCGCGAAAAGGTTTGGCGTTCGGATTTTGGGGGACAAAGCGTTGCAAAAGCCTGCCACATGATGCTTGCTTTCGCGCGTATATTCTTGACACTTTTTTCATATTAGTACCCGTAGCATTCCTTTTGTTCTCGAGACGGGCTCGCATGCCGAATACGTAGGTAGTTACCGGTATACTCCCACTATATGGATTATGGAATATATGGTTCAAAGTATTGCGTGAATATGCATCTCCGTACGTTCAGCTGCAACTTGTGGCCAGGGAATGTTGGTTTACTTTACTCCAACGTTCGTCTACTCGAGTAAAGTGCCGATGACGGCGTGCTTGCACGTGCCGTCGTGGGCGTCTCACGTGCGCCCCAACCCGTAGCAACAACCACGGGCATCTCGGAGCGCCGCCCGCCGGCCGATCAGCTCCGGTGGAACCACGACAAGTGGCGGCAGCGCGGCCGGGGACGGCGAGGCGCACGCCGAGGAGTGCACGGAGGAATATCGGCCGCGCGGGCGGGCAGGCCGGCATGGACGCCAGGCGCGCAGCGGAGCGAGTATAATAAACAAGAAAAAGAACTCGCTCTTTTTTACGTCTCGCTTTTGCCAACCTTTTTCCTAATCAAATCACCGTTCCCGACCCTCCTGCCCCCCGGCGCCTTTTGTTTTTACTTTTTACCGTCCCCCTCTCCGGCTCGCGCGCATAGAGAAATGGCTCCGTCGCAGCGCCCGACGCGGGGAGGCAGTTTGGGCTGGCGCCTTTGATTATTCGGGCGTGCTTCGGAATTGTTTCGCAGCTTTTTGGTTGCCCTGTCGGCATGGTGGCCTCGTGTGCGTGCGTGCCTGCGTGCTTTCGGTGCCGTACGCGACCTGTGCTCCTTTGGACAATTTGCCTCCGCGGATTACTGCGCGGCTACTACTACTACCAGTAATTTTAGTTTTATTACTGACAGCTGATTACCTGCTTCAAATGCTAATCACTAGGCATTGTATTCTCTTTCTGACCCCGCAAAATAAAGATATTCTCTTTCTGAGACGAGAGGGGATTATGTGTACCTCGGAATCAGTGCTCCCTTCATTTTCAGATTTTTAAAATTTTATTAAAATCTCACGCTTCAATGCCTTAACTATATACACAGGAGGAGTTTACACAAAAAATCCCAGTAAAATATACTTTATATTTTGGGAAATAAAATAAATAAATTTCTAACAAAAAGATATACTATTTTACTAATATTTATTGTCAGAAATTTGTATTTTGTATATTTTCTAAAATATAATGAATTTTTAATGGAACTTTTTTGTGTACACTCCTCCCGTATATATCTATCTATATATTTAACGTCATAAATTTTTGGAGACATAGAAGAGTGTAGTTTTTGAAAATTTTAAAAATCTAAATTTGAAGGTAGCACTGGTGTCCATGTACAAAAGACACTTTCCCTTCTAAAATAGAGTAATTGTCTTGCATCCTGAAAGCCATGGAATAGTTTGGACTTCGGAGTGTAGAGATTTTTCTAAAAGTTCTTTTTGGCTACTGAGCTCCAGTGCTCCTGCATATTAAAACTGGATTTACAAGTTTCAAAAAATTGTGAAAAAAAATCTTAAAACTAGTCAATGGCGTATCCCATTAAAATGCAAAATATTTGTCTAAAAACAAACATGTAAAATCTCGATTCGAAATGTTTTGTATAATGAGGTACACAAAAATGACAGAACTATTTTTTTTTAGATTTTGAATTCACTATACCCAGATCTACAGTTATGTCATTTCTTGTGTATATCGGAATACACATTATTTTCAATTAGTATTTTGCATGTTTTTGGTATACATCACAAGCTACATCCCTATATATGTTCAGATTTTACTGGAACTCCGAAATATAATTTTGGATATATTTTTTATTTTAAAAGGATCAGGTGTCCACGTGCACCGAATCCCCACTTTAGGTTTTGATGGAATTATATTGGTCCAAGTAAAATTAATTCTACTATTTTAGAAGAATTTAATTATACTTCGTGTCTACTAAACAATGCCTATGACGATTAGGACTCCTTGCAGCCTTGTTCGTCTTGTTTAGTGGAGTACTGTGAAAAACTTAAAGTTTAGGATTGTGTGAGGCAGTATAGAAATCGACACGTCAAGAGGCTCCCCGCCAAGCTAAGCTGCCTCTGAAATCTCAATGCACCATCCATGCCAGCCTGCCACTGACACTCCATTATTTTATTGTGTCCCGGTACATAAATTCTTCAAACTGAAACCTAGTTTTCATGTCCAAGACTAATGTCAAAACATTTGCTTATCCACTTCTGCGGTACCATTACTCCATTTTGGAAGAACTGCTAATTAACTATACACTGCATAATAGATACTACTAAAGCGCGGTTGAGAAGAAAAGGAAAGCAATGAAACTTCAAACTAGCACTGCAAACAAAATAGTGTTGCATTTATGAAGTAAACTAGCAATTTGTAAGATACTCTTAGAATTGTCTCGTGTAGATTAGGCCACACAAATATCCAATATTCCAAAATGAACCTATTGACATTTTAGTGTAAACCCAGTCACGCTTTGAAAACTTTGATTTAAGACGAAGCTTATGACATGTCATGTATTTTGTGGTTAACATTTTTAAGTTTTGTGCGGCGGACTACTGCCAAAACATTTTAGGCCAATTTGGTTAAATGGAAAAGTGGAGGAATATCATAGGAATAGAAAAAATGCTCTGTTCATCCGTTTGGTTCGGAGGACTGGAGCATAGGAGAAAATACCAAAAAAAATCATTTGCAGTTTCAAAGAATACATACAAGATTTTCACAATCTGCAAGGATCACTTTTTAAAAATCCAATGCACAAAGAAACAAGACCAGTCTCAATTTTTTTTTTGAGAAACATAGTACAAACGCAGACGCTCAGAATGCATACATACACTCACCCCTATGAACACACACGCACACCTTACCCCTATGAGCACCTCCGAGAGACTGAGCCGGCGGGTCTTGAGATTGACGAAGTCACCGCATGCGCCTCGCTATCGACGGGAACATCACCTCCCACTGAAAGAATATTCCGTCTTTATGAGACTCCAAAGCGTCAAACCTGGCGTTTGAACTCTGGTTGGCTGGGGGTACCACTGCCCTCCTAACCATCCAACCACGAATTGGTTCTCGACCGGTCTCAATATTGGCATAACAGAATCCTAATTACACATTTTCATGTAGGTTGGTATAAGAGTGAATACGTGAGAACTCAACTTTGTGCATAGTTGTTGGATGGGAATTATGAGACGATATGTAACACCCAACATTCTGGGATAATTGAGGAATAGAATTAAGGGTTGTGCATTGCATTCATGCATCAAAAAGTGTGGGTAATTTTTCGCAAAACTTTAAAACATAAAGTGTCGAGATTTAGACATAACCTTTGTTGATTATTTTGTTTTTGGGGAAGCAATTTCAATTTGGAATATTTAAATAACACATTGAATTCAATACAAAATGGAATTGAGTTATGAATAATCAATGGATTTAATAATTGAAATACAATTATGTATCGATAATGATTTTGTTTATTACATTAAGTGGAGTACAATAGTTTACAAGTCTTAAAGAATAAATAGAAGTTACAAAAAGAATTTATTGCAATAATGTTTACTCAACTTTGTACAACAAATGGAATTTGGAAAAATAAAAGAGATGAACTTTATAATTTAAGGAATAAATCCTTATTTTACAAAGTTGAACAAATACGAAATTACAATAAAGGAAATTGATATAATAAATAAATGAATATATTTATAACAATAATAATAAGTTACATTGTCTTTACAATTGTCTAGATAGAAAAGAAAATTACATCAAAAGAAAAAATAAAATACTAAACTAAAACATATCTATTGTCTTGTATAGTCCCTACAGAAATAAAAAAAGATAAAACAAAGAAAAGGAAATAGCAAAATATTTTTTTGGTTAAATGTATATTCTCATATAAGCATAGTATTGCTATCTTAAATTCATCACTTCGTATAAAAGTAGTATTTGTTCTTAATCGAGATTTGGCCTTAGAACTGTGCATCACTGGCCTATGGCAAGTTTCACCATTGATAAGTAAAAGGAAACAATCAAATCAGAAAAAGATTACATCCTTACTCAAGCACATCCACAATAGAAAGTTATAGGCCTGGAAACTTGAGCTAGAGAGGTCCCATTTGCAAGAAGTGTTGGAAATATACTCTAGAGGCAAATAGTAATAAGGACTATTATCATATTTCATATAGTTTATGATTAAGTTTTATAACATGCTATAACTATATTGAATGAAAACATCAATACACGTGTGATATACAACCAGGGGTTCTCAGTAAAACTCTAGTCACTGGTTCATTGGTCAACAGATGATCATGTTTCCTGATCATGTGGCATTTATGCCAGTTGGAAATGGAGTCAACTCATTCGGAGAATGAGATGATGAACCAATACCCAACCTAAACATCGTGACCCGATCATGTCACGAAGTTCAAGTTACAATGATTAGAAATGGATCCTCGTAGACTATTCCTTAGACAATGAGGCTATATCAATCACTGTCTCCCGAGAGTGCTTAGATAGCATCAAGCGCCACTTGGTAATACAGTGGTTATAAAGGTGTGTTCAGGTACTCGGAGGAAACCGTAGAGGCAATATATATCAAGAGCGGGATTTGTCCATCCATGTGACGTGAAGATACTCAAGGGCCCACTCAGAGAGGTTATATCCAATAGCTGCACAACATGTGATTTGATCACAGGGATATCACTTGTCGGAACGAGTCAAGTAGCATTGTTCGGTAACGAGATTAAACACAACATGGTGATGTCATTGATCAGATCTCGGGCAATGCAAGTATCGAGATACAAAGGGAATAAGACACGACTGTCCCGGTTCAAACGACGAAAGATCTTCGTGGAACGCACAGGGGTCACATGGCCATCCAGGTCCCTCTGTCGATCATTGGTGCGGGAGTGTCCTGACCATGTCTGGAGTGTTCCTGAACCATGGGGTATCACGCTTAAGGGCTTGATGATGCTTAGAGAGTGTTTATAGGATCGGAAGAATCGCCGAAGAATAGTAGAGAGAAAACCGGAAGGGTTTCGGTAAGTCCGGAGGATGTCCGGAGTGGAGGTGGAAGGTGTTCCATAGCCACGAAGATTGAATAATATGTGAATGAATGTTAAATAATGATTTAATCATTTATTTATAATTATTTAATAAAAAGAAAATCAATTTAAAAGGTCAAAAGGCTTAATGGGCCAATTCTCGGAGGGGGGAGGGTCCATTAGGGAAAGGAGAGAGGGAGAAGGGACAAGGGGGGTGGCCGGCTGGGCCAAGCCCCCCCGTGCGGGTCCCACTAGGGCCGGCCGGCGGCTGCCCCTCCCCCTCCTCTCCTTTAGTCCTACCCCGGGACTTTGAGGGAGGTAGTACCTCCTTTTCCCCTATATATAGTGGGAGTATTTGGCCAGATAAATACACACAATATTTAATAAAGGTCTTCTCACTTTTGGGAAGACCTCCAATTTATTTTCTCTCTCTCTCTTGACCATGGTCCCAAGTTCGGACTGCGCGAATGAGAGATATCTTCACCGCGGAGCGTCGTCGTGCTGTGGGATTTGGATCTAGGAGCTCTACTTCCGCAACTGCTGCTGGATCGGGGAAGCGGGAGTCATCGTCATGCACCAGACGTGTGTAACTTCCCGCGAGATGTCACACTTGAGGCACTCAAGTCGTTAGATCTAAAGGAGCACAAGGACTTCATCATGACCTTGAGGTCGGCTTCGGCTCGTCTACATCAACCACACTCTCATGAGCGTTGACAACGCTTTTTGGTCTTCAAGGGTAAGTTCGTGAAAAATCTCCTCCAGTTACTGTATTACTAATAGATAGGTCCTGGCAGCATCAGGGATTCAGGGGCGTACGGTAAAAATTATTGTTTTCATACGCGGAACCCCTACAAGAAGCACATAAGTAGCATACAAATTGTTAATCGAATCAAAAGTAATTTAGTGTGTGGATCAAAAAAACCTTTAAGGTAATAATATTATTAATCAATTCTGTATAAAGAACTATTGTCTTTGTTCCCTAGCTATTTTTAAATGATTACTGAAAGTCAACTAAAAAGACTAAAATGAAATAAGGGTATGATTCTACATGTTAATTAATGTTGCTCTTATTTGCTCTAATAATTCGAAAATTCAATTAACCTTGATAATGAAAGTAAAAGTAGTTAAGAGGACGTTTTAACCCTCATAGTTGTTTATAATAGGGGGTTATAGTATTTTGCAATGGCATAAAATTTCTTAACACTATTAAGCACTATTCTTCTAACAAAGCACCTACCTAAGATAAATCAATCCCAAATAAGCTAATACAAAATGAAATCACTAAAACTCAAACTATATTCAAACATTTGGGGTTTACTCTAGGGTTTAAAAAAATGCATAGCATTACTTATGCATAATATTATATTCCTTCTTTAAATATTAGTCCTTACCAGACCAATATTTTTTTTTGCAAAATTTGGAATTTATATCGAGTAGAAGACCTTGGCTACGTAATCTTGCAGAAAAAATACAAGTTCATACTTGGTCATGTCCTTTGATTATTTTATATTAAGTATTTGCAATATATTATTGTTATCACATGCATTCCAAAAGCAAAGTACAATTTTATTATTAACAGAACTATTAATTACTGACCCGGGATGGTCAGATAATCTATTATGACTGACAATGGAACCATGGTATGGTTATGTGATTGGTGGAGATTCTTTTGCATGGGAAAGTATCACCTAGGAATTAATAACAAACGTCGTCAGGAATTTTTGCGCATTATATGACGTGTTAACCATAAGATCCATATGGGCTAAAGAAAAATTAGTTGGATCTTGTTTCTTTTGCATATCCACAGATACTTGATTGAACCGGGTTGTGTGAGGGTTACGTAACTTGGAGACTATGTCTTCACTCATCCGTGATGGTGTGATCCTAATGATGGACTGTACAGGATAAATTGAATTATGTTGGAGAGACTACTTACTTTTGTAGGAGACCGTTAAACTAGTAGGAAACTAGCTATATATAAAAAGGTTTTTCTCGGTGCATATAAAAGTGCATGCGCCATAGAAATATGGCAATTCTGTGGCGCACGCAACCCATATGCACCACAAAAATATGTGTTTCTGTGGCGCATATTTTTGTGCGCACTATATAAATTGGATGGAATCTGCAATCAAGTATGGGTGGATGGGATTCTGTGGTATATGTCTATATGCGCTAGAGAAAGTGATGATTCTGTGGCACGTATATGCCAAAAAAGTCAAAAACAGATCCCACCAACAGAAAATGATTATAACTTCAAAAAAAATAATTCCTTTGAGATGTAGTTATATTTTGAGTTATAGTTATAGGGTAAATTGAAAAACATGAATTTCGACGTATTTTTTGAAAATACGTCATGTCTCGGCAAAACGGTTCCTGATTTTGCATACGACCTCCGTAGAAAATCTTTAACCTATCAAAACGACCGTCTCGAAATTTCCCTCTTGAATTCGAGGACCTATGGTCGTTCTAGATTTTACATAATCTCCAACTTCGAAAAAACTAAAAAGTTATTTACAAAAAATAAGAACTTTTCATGCAAAAAAATAAAAAAGGGGAGACATTTGTGTGGCACATTTGAAAATATGTGCCACATAAATGGTGGGCGAGATTTGAATTTTGAATCCTGTCGGCGCCCCTTCTCCCTCTCTTTTCTCCTTCTCTCCTCCACTTCTCCTCTCCTCCACTTCTTCTCTCCTTCTCCTCCCCTTCTCATCCCTGCTCCTTCTCCACTCTCCGGCGACCTCCTCCTCCACCTTCGGTCATGGCCTCCTCCACCACCCCGGTGACCTCCTCCTTCTCTGGTGACCTCCACTTGCAGTGACCCCCTCCTCCACTGGCGGCCTCCTACTCCTGCTCCTCCGCCGACGACGACCTCAACCTCCGGCGACCCCCTCCTCCATCGTCGACCTCCTTCTCCTCCTCGGGCCACCACCTCCAGCAATCCCCCTCCTCCACCCATCTCCGGCCTAGCCTATCCTTGCCCCGGCGACCCTCCTAGCCTAGATTTGGCCCGCATTTTTTTTTGAAATTCGAAAAAAATTGTGCCCACAAAAAATAGTGGCGAGGTAACAGTGGAGCAACCATTATGCACCATAGAATTCCAAAAATATGCGCCACTTATAGCTTGTTTCCTAGTAGTGTTAGTCTGCGTGTTACAAGAGGGTGGGTATACGGGGTTGTGGAGAAGGACAGTGGTTGACTTGGATCTTAGACTAGGCCTCGTACCAAGGAAGTGTGAACGGGATTCATAGCCCGGATGTACAACAAAGCTAAAATCTCTTATGGGTAAAGTAACACACCTCTACAGAGTGTATAAACTGTGATATGTTACTCCCTGCTTCAGAAAGGAACTCCATTTTGTTCTAATAAACCTACGAAGGATGACGGATATAGCTTTTTATAATAAAAGCAACCTTTTGAATAAATGTTCACAAAAACATGCATTTTCCTATGACCTATGGTCTGTGGCTATAAATAGTGCATCAAATAATCCTCCTTAATAAACTTGTTGAGTGTGCTCGTAATAAACCGTACCTTCTTGATCCATGCTAGATTCTTACGCCGTTAATGAGTCCCAAGAGCGGGAGATCAATTGTAGTACCTTTCAATAATAAAATATTATCAAACATACAAGGATCTAAAGGTATTTGACGAGGGTTTAACTCATCAATGCCCATTGTTATGGACTTGTGTTTTGGAGAAGGAGGGAGCGCTGGAAGCATCTATCGGCTAGCAAACAAGCACATAAGGGACTCGAAGATTTACCCAGGTTCAGGTCTCGTAGAGGTCCCTACTCCTGCTTGTCTGCTCGTGGAATTATCAGAAGAATCGAAGATTACAATGCTGCGCAGATGCAATCTGGCGAGAGTTGTGAAAACTAGGGTTGCGTGTGTCCTCCTCGCTGCCCCCTCCTAGCCTTTATATAGATGGGCTAGCTAGGTCTCGGGTAGCAGGTCGAGTCGGTTACAGGTTAGGGTTTTTCCCTTTGAACTTTCTATCTTTAGCTTCTTCTTGTTCTTCAAGCAATCGAGAGTTCGTAGGCTACTCGAGTTCTCTCTTTGGGCCTTGGCGACACCGTGGGCTTCCACTGTATTCAGGCCGTATATACCAAGCTCGAGTACCTGTAGGGTATACCCATGTCAGTAGCCCCCGAGTGTCCAGTGGAATCGTAGATTCGACTGAGGACTTTATGAAGCCTTTCGAGTGCATGAATGAGTATATTTTCGACTGATCTGTTTGTGTCATAGGGATTGTTGATGTGCATGCTTGATTTAACCGATGTATCGGTATCAGTTAACTACCTTAGGGTAAAACAACGCAATCTACTCGAACTCGAGTCCCCTGACTCGAATCCGGAAAAGTGCTGGTGTAATTCGAATCAAGCCGCGGAGGTCTTACAGGAGTCGAATTCCAGTATATGGGTGTGAGCACTCGACGCGTCCGTCAAGGCATGTTCATCGTACCTGTAGGCACGGATATATTTCTGGTAGTGCGCAGCGAATGTGTTTCCATGCCTTATTCAGGTCTTACCTTCACGGTGCAAGCACGGCATCCGAATTTTGTCATCGTAGAGATGATTCGGGTGATCCAGGAGACGCGGTCTCTCTATAGGGAAAAATCATGAGGCGGTGTCGCCATAAACTTCGAGTGTGGATGTTATCAACACACAGTACGATGTACAAATAATCATAGGATGCGACCAGCGCTCCCTATGGGAGTAGCCCTCGAGTGCCTGGTTGAGTTAAAGACTCAAGCAGGGACTAAAGAACTTTTGCGACTGCTGTCGTCTTTTGTTTGCTTGTTCCAGTCGAATTTATTTTCAGCGCTTCCTATGGGAGTAACCCATGTCCATAGTCGAATCGCGGATTCGAGTGATTGGTAGGCTTTGAGTGTTCATGTTCCTGCAGAAAAGAAAAAGAAAAAAATCATAGGGTGCGCGACTAGCGCTCCCTATGGGTGTAGCCCCCGAGTGCTTGGTGGATTCGAAGACTCGAGCAAGGACTAAAGTAGTCGAAGTCTTCTGCTGCTCAATTTTGGATGACATCAGTGCTGACGATGTGATGACCTCAGTTGCCCACGTGAGTGGGTTTGACGGGACGTGATGAGCGGTGGGTCCCATTTTCTGACTCTGACTTGACCGGGCGTGCGTAATCTTTGTTTTAATTGTGCCTCCTCGATTTCCGCGCGTAATGGGGGTAGTGGGGGACGGTTCACGCTCCGGGTCCTCCACGTGTTGATCACGATGAATGCCACGCGTCTGATAGGGTTTTTCCTGGCCGTTGGATTGCATCTTCCAGGGGGTTAAGTAGCAGTGCTGTGACGGTAATTTTCACATCTGCTTCTTTTCTCTGCCTTTGCCTCCGTTGCCATTGCTGCTGCTCCTCTGCTCCTTTGTGTTCATCTTCCTCGCGGCGCTAGACCAGCTCCGTGTATTCCCCAGTTACTTTCTCCGGTCACACCGCCACCGTAAGATGGGAAAGAAGAAAGGGGGTGCCGCGGCTAATTCCGCTGCCGCCACCGCTGCTGCCAAGAAGAAGGGCGGCTCCGCCGCTGCGGGCACAGGCACTCGCGTCACCAATGGCGCGTGGCGCGCATCCGTGATCAAGTCTTCTAAGCTCCGTTTTCTACGCCAAGACGGAGTTCTATCTTCTGCAGTCGCTGACGCGCGTGTCCCCGGCAGTGAGGTAATCCCTTCTCCTCCTGCCGGTTTTCGGGTGATGTTCCTAGCGTCCGCGGTCTCTCGTTGCCCCTATGCATCCTTTCTTTAGGGGCCTTCTCTGTTTCTATGGGCTCCATCTGCATCAGCTGTCCCCCAACTCCATCCTCCATGTAGCTTGCTACATTACTCTTTACGAGTGCTGGCTCGGAATTGAGCCACACTTCGGTCTCTTTAAGCGTCTCTTCAAGCTGAAGCGCCAGTCGGCGTCTAGCTCCATAGTCTACGATGTAGGGGGCTGCGGTATCCACGTTGACTCCTCCGCCACGTACTTCGACATCAAACTCATGGTGTCCGTCCAAGGATGGAGGGACAAGTGGTTCTACATCCGCGACCTCAAGGCCGACGAAGACCACTTCAGACTCGCGCCTTTCGATCCCGTGGCGCCGTGCAAGAGGAGGCACTCCTGGAAGAACGTAGTGATGCTCGGCGAGTCCGCGGAGACAGATGTGCTGTACGAGCGCGTCTGTGACCTCGAGAGTCGCTTGGGGAAAGAAGAGGGAGCCTGCGCCCTCATTCGTACGTGGCTGCGTCGTCGCGTCCAAACCCTGCAGGCTAGAGTCCACCCTATGTTCCAGTGGGCTAGCACGGACGATGTCACTCGCGTATCTGCCGATGAAATTTCTGTGAGTGAGGTAGATAAAAGGATGCGACTGGTCACCAAGTACACCGCCAAGGATGTGCTCTCCAATGATCTAGTCGTACCTCCATTCGATGCTGCTAATCCTCCACCTGAGGTATAGTTGTACTACATAGTAGCTTTGTTTGTCGACTGCTTCTTTTCTGTTTTTCTTGACTTGTGCTAAATTGTTTTCTGTATGCAGGATTGGGGGGTGTCGCCCTGTATGCCCCCTCTTCCTGAGGGGGTTATCCCTCGTGAAGCCCTGGAAGAGGACGAGTCGGAGTCGACTGTCCCATCTGATGTGGAGGGGGAAGCCCTCGAGTCGAGTGGTCCGGACACTCGCAAGCGTTCACACAGTGAGGATTCTGATGCATCATCTTCTTCGACTCCGGAAGGTGCAGCTATGGGTGCTGAGTCGCCGATACCTGTCGTTCTTGTGAGTGCTGTGGCGCCACCTTCCCGCAAGAAGATGCGGCTGCCGAAGGAGTCGTCGTCGGAGTCGGGGGATCAAACCTTCGATTTTGACAAGTTTGATTGGTAAGTATATGAATCTTATTTTTGGTTCTTCTTTGGGGTTGCATTCTCTTGATGTTGGTTTTGCTCTGCAGTCAGCCGGCGTCGTCATCTTCTAGCGACGTCAAATTTTTTAAGGAATCTGGAGTCGCAACCTCCAAGGCCAAGAAAATGGCTGAGCGCACTCCTTCTCCTCCATTGGCGGCTCACTCCGGCCATAATTCATCAAGTTCTCCGCACGATGTGGAGCACCAGATGGTTATCCGGACGACTGCGCATCAATCGACTTCAGAGTCATTGGAGGATCATGTATGTGGAGCGTTGTTTCTTCTGTTTTTTGCAGTCGAATGTATCATCTCCTATCATCTGCTTATCCTTTGTTGTTTCTTCTATCACAGCTTATTGTGAAGGAGGCCGCTCACTTGGCGGAGCAAGTTCTTGCGATGGGTCGCCAGCATGCAATGCTGGATAATCGCCATCGCGTAGTTGAAAGTAAGTGTTTTGCTTCTTCTTATTCCTCCTTGTGATATATCCGACTGATAGTCTATCTTTGTTTGTTTCATAGCTGAGCATAATGAACTCCTTCACGACGCCGCTTCCCTTGAAAAGGCGCTTGCTGCGATGGTGAAGAGTCGCGATGAGGCAGTCGCATCATGTGACGAATCGCGGAAACACGAAGAGGATCTGTGCGCCTCCATCGTGGCTAGGGAGAAGTTGTTCGAGGAACAACTTTTGTCGATTGCCAAGGCTCTCTCAGGTATTCCCTTGTCTGAATTTTCGCTGTTTCTCTTCTTTCAAATTTGCTGTTGGTGCTGACTTTTGTGCCCATGCTTGGGTTTTGTGTAGATGCCAGCGGTCTGAGCTTCGATCCCCGGGCACTCCATCGTGATGATGCCCTGGCGGGTGCCATTTTGACAGTCGAAGATCGCAGCACTGCCATTCAGGGGACGCTCACCAAGGCCAAGTGTGTGCTCAGTCGCCTCCGGGAGGAGCTGGCGCCCAAGGCTGAGTTGATCGAGAATATGGATGAGCTGGTGGAGTCCCTTGCCGGAGGCATTCCTTCGAGCTTCAAGAACTCACTCCGTGCGGCTGGCACTTCAATGTCACTCACGATGGTTCAAGCCCACGCAGTCGAGGTTGATCCTACAGCGGTCTCCAAGGCGATGCCTAGCAGCGCGGATGGCCAATAGGCAGTCTTTGCTCCTTTCGCAACTGCTTGTGGCAAGTACGGGCCGCAACTGATCAACACAGTTGCGAAGTACTCTGAGGAGCTACAGCGAGCCAAGAAGGCGGCGAAGGCTGTGACGTCAGGGGCCGGTGGAAAGTCTGTGGCGTCTGATACCGCCACAGACTCGATGAGGCCCCCAAAACCAAAGTCCAAGTCGAAGAAACCAGTTGCTCCTCAGTAGTTGTGTCTGTAATAGTTAGATAGCCTATTTCTTTGTCTAGAACATGCCTTTTGGCGAGTGTATCTGCTGATACTTTTATTATGTCTTGAATGCACTCGAGTCTTTTGCCTATGCCTCACCTTAGTCTTCTTATTATCTCTTGCTTGACTTGTGACAGGGCACATCGAGTGGTCCTTTGAGGGAATCTCAGGATACACCACCCCTTGATGATACCTTGGCGCAGCCGCGCTCAAGGGTGGATGAGCTGTCTCTGCTCTCGTGACTCCGAGACCGCGTGAAGCAGTTGGAGCGTGAATTGCCCGTACTCCGTGGTAACGGGGATGTATGGAAATCGAGGGCAGAGAAAGCCGCTGCCCGAGAACAATATCTGCTAGGGGAGGTGATGCAACTGGGCGACCAATTCAACTGTTAGTTTTCTTCTTCCTTATCTTTTTCTTGTAGCCACTCACAATAGTCCGTTGTCTTCATACTTCTACCTTTGCTTGGTATAGTTGTCAGTGCACGTCATCCGTAGGATGAGAAGGATAGGATTGCCATTCGCATGAATGATCTAACCCAAGAGCAGCTTCAGGCGAGTGGATACTTCTGGGTGGATCATGATCGCGCAATCACACTGGCGACCCTGCAGGAACGTGCGCCGCGAGTGCTTCACTCCTTGAAGAAGTCGCAATCGTGCTTGAAGAATATTTACCAGACGATGTTCCCGCTGGACATCGTTCCGTCGAGCCTGCTGGCCCTTCTTGCCAAATTTCAAGATTCGAATGCAGTCCGCGAGTGTGTATGGCAACAGCTAGTGGCTAGTGCCAAGGCTGCTCTGTCGCTGGTACGACTGCACATGCCCGATGTGGACGTTGCAGCAATTGCGGCCGGATAGTACGGGGTACAATGTGTGGCTAAGTAGCCTTATTTGTAAAAATAAAAGACGACTAAGGGTAGAAGCGTCGCAGCTGCACGACGTTCCAGGGGTTGGAGTATACGACTCCTGTCTCAAAATCTTTAAGGCGATAGGCGCCACCTAGGATTACTTCTGTAATCACGTATGATCCTTCCTAGGGGGACTCAAGCTTGAGATGTCCTTGCTGTTTCAGTCGCAGGACCAGGTCTCCTTCGACGAAGGACCTAGGGTGTAGCCTTTTGCTGTGGTAGTTACGCATGTTCTGCTAGTAGATCGTTAATCTTTCTGCGGCGATTTCTCGTGCCTCATCAAGGAGGTCGACGGAGTCTTCGAGTGCAAGAGTTGACTCCTGCTCGCTGTAAGCGACCACTCGCGGTGCTTTGTATCGTACCTCGGCGGGTAGCACCGCTTCAGCACCGTGCACCATGAAGAACGGGGTGTACCCCGTGGCACTGTTTGGAGTTGTGCGTAGGCTTCAGAGTACCGATTGCAGTTCGTCTGGCCAGCAGCCCGCGGCCTGTTCGAGTGGCCTGAGGAGTCACTTCTTGATGCCGCCGCAGACGAGCCTGTTAGCTTTTTCGACCTGACCGTTTGTCTGTGGATATGCTACGGAGGCATAGCTGACGTTGATTCCCAAATTCTCGCAGAATTCTTGGAACTCCTTGGATGTGAAGTTCGTCCCATTGTCCGTGATGATGCTGCGTGGTACTCCGAAGCGGTAGACGATGGACTCGAAGAACTTGACTACACTGTATCCTGACTGATTAGTCACTGGCATGGCCTCTATCCACTTGGTGAATTTATCGACTACGACCAAGAGGTAGACGTAACCTCCTCGTGAGGACTTTGGGAGCTTGCCGACCATGTCGAGTCCCCATTGCGCGAAGGGCCAAGCCAATGGAATTGGCCAGAGTTCTGCGCCAGGTGCATGTGGCTTGTCCGCGAATCGCTGGCAAGCGTTGCATTTTTGGACGATGTCCTTGGCGTCACGCATAGTCATAGGCCAATAGAATCCAGCTCGTAGAGCTTTGGCAACGAGGGCGCGACTGCCGGCGTGGTGCCCGCAAGTCCCCTCATGGATGTCGAGGAGAACAGCTCTTCCGCCGGCCGTGGAGACGCATTGTTGAAGTATCCTGTGATGTTGCGCTTGTATAGTTCGTCGTTGATAACAGCGAATGTCTTAGATCACCGCGCGATGTTCCATGCGTCAGTCGGATCGTCCGGTAGCCTCTTGCTGAGAAGGTACGTGATGTACGGTTGAGTCCAGGATGGCTCGATCATCATGACGCTCATTGGTCCTTCGAGTCCTGTGTCCATCTCCAAGTCGTCGAGTGTCATTGGCTCATTGGGCGGCGCAGCCTCCGAGTCCGTTGTTGCGCTTGTTTTCTTCTCTGTGGCCTTTGGCTTGATGGAGCATTCGCAGATGCGCTCGAGAAATACCCCAGGTGGTATGGGGGCGCAGGTAGATCCTATGTTGGCGAGTATGTCCGCCTCTTCATTGCTTTCGTGGCCTATGTGCCGCAGCTCACAACCGTCGAAGTCCCCTTCGAGTGTGTCATAGAGGTCGCGGTAGGCGATCATGTTGTCGTTCAGTGCGTCGCACTCGTGCATTGTCTGGTTGACGACCAGCTTGGAGTCGCCATATATTATGAGCCTCTTGGCGCCGCAGGCTTTTGCCATCCTCATCCCGTGCAATAGGGCTTCGTATTCAGCTTCATTGTTGGAGGCAGTGAACTGCATTCGCAGGATATATTTTAGCTTGTCTCCCTGGGGCGATGTCAGTATGGCACCTGCGCCGGCCCCATCCTTTCGCTTTGAACCGTCGAAGTGCATTGTCCAGAGGTAGGACATATCTGATTTTTCGGGGAGCTGGTTCTCCATCCAGTGCACGAGGAAGTCAGGGAGGACTTGCGACTTGATTGCATCGCGTTTTTCATATGTAATGTCTCGTGGAGACAGTTCGATTCCCCAAAGCGCGACTCGTCTAGTGGCGTCGGGATTGTTGAGGATATGCCCAAGCGGGGCGTCGTTGACTACCACTATTGGGTGTTCCTAAAAGTAGTGGCGTAGTCGCCGGGCTGTCATGAAGACGTCGTACGCTAGTTTCTGGTAGTGCGGGTACGACTGTTTTGTTGGCGTAAGTACCTCGCTGAGGTAGTAGACTGGGCGCTGTACCTTGTGGACCTTGTTTTCCTCGGCTCGTTCTACCACGAGCACCGTGCTGACCACCTGGTTGGTGGCAGAGATGTATAGCAATAGTGGTTCCCTTTTGCGTGGGGTCACCAGTACTGGCGAGGTGGACAATAGGCGCTTGAGGTCTTTGAATGCTTCCTGTGCCTCGTTGGTCCACTCGAATTTGTCAGCTTTGCGGAGGAGTTGGTAGAAGGGCAGTGCCTTTTCGCCCATTCGACTGATGAATCGACTGAGCGCCGCGATTCGCCCAGCCAGCTGCTGGACACCTCTTACGTTCTTCAGCTTCTCCATGGCCAGTGTGGCTTTTATTTTCTTCGGGTTTGCCTCGATCCCTCTCGCCGAGATAAGATACCCGAGTTTTTGCCCAGATGGTACGCCGAAGGCGCATTTGTCCGGATTGAGATTGATTCGGTAGCGGTCAAGGTTGGCGAAGGTTTCACGCAAGTCGTCGATTAGTGAAGCTTCCTCTTTGGTATTGATTACGATATCGTCGACATATGCTTGAATGTTGCGACCAAGTTGGTTTTTGAGGCAAGCCTGCATGCACCGCTGGTAGGTGGCTCCTGCGTTCTTTAGTCCGAAGGGCATTGTGTTGTAGCAGAACACGCCAAAAGGCGTTGTAAACGTTGTTTTTCTTGATCTTCCTCCTTCATTCGAATCTGGTTGTAGCCTGAGTAGGCGTCGAGGAAGCAGAGGCGTTCACATCCCGCGGTGGAGTCGATGATCTGGTCGATTCGCGGTAGCGAAAAGTGATCCTTCGGGCAGTGCTTATTCAGAGAGGTGAAGTCTACGCACATCCGCAGGATATCCGTGTCCTTTTTTGGTACTAGATCCGTGTTTGCGAGCCAAGTGTTTTCCTTGATCTCGCGTATGAATTTGGTGTCGAGGAGTCTGTTGATCTCCATTCCAACTGCCTTTGCTCTTGGTTCAAATAGTCGCCGAATTGTTTGTTTGATTGGCCTTGCGTCTAGGTTGACATTGAGTGCGTGCTCGGTAAATTCCCCGGGAACTCCTGGCATGTCCACTGGACACCAGGCGAAGATTTCCCAGTGCTCACGGAGGAATTCGACGAGCACGAGTTCCTATGTGGGACTCAAGTTATTGGCGATTAGGGCCGTCTTGGCGGGATCCGATGGGTGGAACTGAACTTTCTTCGTGTGCACCGATGATTTGAAGGATAAGTCGGGTGAGCTTGACCGGCTTAGGGGAGGCAGACTGTTGTCTGTTGACTCCTTCAATCTTGTGAGTTCCTCCTGCATGCCGAAGGACTAGGAGATTCTGTTGAATTCCCTATCGCAACTGTCGGATCTCTCGAAGCTCCCGTTGATTGTGATGATGCTGTTAGGGCCTGACATTTTCATCTGCAAGTAGGCGTAGTGAGGCATGGCCATGAACCTGGCAAACGCGACGCGTCCGAGGATGCAGTGGTACTATGAGGGCCAGTCGACAACTTCGAAGTCGATGCGCTCACGTCGAAAGTTTTTCGGCATGCCAAAGATAACGTCGAGGTTGATTTTACCAAGAGGGTACACGTCTTTGCCTGGGACGATGCCGTGGAATGTTGTGTCTGAGGCCTCTAGGCAGGTCAGAGGGACCCTCATCGCTCGCAAGGTACTCGCAAACATAAGGTTGATGCCGCTTCCGCCGTCCATGAAGACGCGTCTCATGTCGAAACCTCCAATTTGTGCCTCGAGGACGAGGGGACAATGTCCTGGACAAGGTACCTGGCACGGGTAGTCACGCTTGTCAAAGGTAATGCGGGAGGAGCTTCCATTGAGGTACTCAGTGGTGGATGGTGGTGAGTTTGTCGCCAAGTTGACTTGGCGAGTGATGGCCTTCTGCACCCGATTCGAGGGGCGTCCCTTTTGGATCATCATGGTACCCATGGCCCGTGGGTATGGTTCGCCTCCGTGGTGCTGGTCCGGCGCAGCTGCATTTGGGGGTGGTCCAGGTGGTGGTGGCGGAGCTCCATGTGCCACAGCTCCTGGGGCGGCTCCGTAGCCCCTGTTGACAGCGTCGCGATTCATCCGAGCTAGACCCTCATGAAGCTTGAGGAACTCGCGGCAGTCCTTGAGGAGGTGGCTGGACTTCTTTTGGCTATCGTGCTTGTCGATGTAGAAGTGCATAGTGCATGGGCCGGACAACTTGTCTTCGATGGATGTTGTGGGTGCCTCATCGCGAGTGCGGCGCTGCCATACTTGCGTGGTTTTCCTGGAGTCGCGATATCCACTGCTGCGGTAGCCGCTATTGCGGTTGTCGTCGCGTCTGTCGGCGTAGCCGGCTGCGACCATGTTGACGTCGTCGCGATCATCGTAGATGCACATGCGACGTTTGCTTTGGCGGTCGCGTCTGCGTTCGAGTTCTGCTTCATCGTCGGAATGAACACGATTCTTCACCGAATCTTCTCCATCTGCCAATCGATTCGCGATTTCCATCAGGTGGTTGATGGTTTTGGGCTTCGAGCGGCCCAGCTCCTCCCTGAGCTCTATGTAGCGTACGCCGCCGTTGAATGCGTCAATCGGGCGATCCTTCGAGATATTTTCTACGGAGTTCTTGATGATGGACCACCTCTAGATGTATGAGCATAGTGACTCGCCCGATCTTTGCTGGCAGCATCTCAGCTCTTCGATTGATGTGGGCCTTTTGTAGGTGCCCTTCAAGTTGCACACAAAGCTGTAGACCAGCTCTTCCCAACAGCAAATTTATCCGCGTGGGAGGTTGTTGAGCCATGCTCGGGCGGCACCCTGCAACTGTAGCTGCAGGCATTGCATAGCCGTGCTTCGACTCCCGCCGTGGAGCCTGACGGAGGAGATATGGTCTTCTAGCCAGATTTTCGGGTCCTGCAGACCGTCAAACTTCGTGTTTTCTGATGGGAGCTTAAACCCCTTGGGCATTCGCCTTTGCCTGATGGTCCTGCTAAAGCATCTAGCACCACAGAGCTTCACATCTTCGTCTTCTGAGTCAGTCGATCGGGCACGACATGCCCTTGATTTGTTGATTTTGCGCTGTGTGATGTCATCACGCGCGTCGTAGTCGTGTTCGTGTCGCCATGAGAGGCGGCGTCGAGATAGGTCGTGACTGTCGTCGCTGGATGAGGGTGAGGAGTAGCGTTTCGCCAGGGCCTTGCCTTTCTTCGGCTCCAGCGCTAGCTCTTTATCGAGAGCAGCCTCGACTAATCCCAAGCCTACGATCGTAGATCGGTGCATGGCAGCTCGGGGATCTCTAGCTGGCAGCTGATTGTTGAGCAGGTACATGGTGGCCGTTGTCACCGCTGCCTGCGGCGTCTTTGGGACCACGTTGCCCCGGGTGTCGACTGTCATAGAGCTGAAGTCGAGGACTTTTGCAGCTTCTATGCGCTCCTGCTCGGTGAGATGGGCCATTCGAGATCGTCTCTTGTTGGCCACGTACTCGTTGCCCTTGGAGGAGGATCCTCCGTGGGAGGAGAGTCCGGCCCGTCGAAGGCTCGACTCATCTGCCGCCTTTTTACGCGCTTAGAGTTGCGCGATTGTTTGCAGCTGGCGTCTATATTCTTCCTTAAGTAGCCAATGGTAGCCCATTAACATCTCTTGCGACGTGCCTGGAGGCAGAGGATTGCCTCGTAGAGCTTCTCGGCAACGGGCCCACTCAAGATCGTTGAGCCTGATCAGAACACGCTCGCTGGTGTGCTCATTCACCATGGTGGGAGGTTCGGCTTCCCCTTTGTTGTTGACGGGGGCGCCGTTGGTAGGGCCACCGTTGGGTGGTACGCCATTGGGTATGCCGCTGTTTGGCGGGTCGGCTTCATGGCCACCATTGCCCGTGTTGTCGCGATTGGCGGAGGAGTCGCCCGCGTTGATGACGGCGCACATGAAGTGGTTGGGGAAGTGTTGCTCCCACAACTTTCAGATCCGGAGCCGTAGGCTCCATCTTCGGTTGCCAGATCGCCCAGATCGGATTCGCGACTGCTGTCGCTGACCATATTCTCAACTGTTGTCAAGGCATTGAGCTCACTGAGGGTGCCGATCAGCGGAGGGAACCACAATTCTGGAGCAATCGATGGTGTCGTCGGCTGGCCAGGCATGCGAAGCGTGCCCATCTGACCAACTTGTAAGCGGAAGCTCCCGATCGCCAGGCTGATTCCATCGCCCACGGACTCGAAAGCCGGGCGAGTGGCCGGCGTGTGGACGATGAAGTCAAACACGCCGAAGAGTTGGCGAACCTCCGCTGTTGCAGAGTTGTAGATCGCAGTTGATGGGGCCAAAGAAGCTGCAACATCAGCACTCCCAGTTCCCACAGACGATGCCAATTGACGAGGGTTTAACTCATCAATGCCCATTGTTACGGACTTGGGTTTTGGAGAAGGAGGGAGCACTGGAAGAATCTATCGGCTAGCAAACAAGCACACAGGGGACTCGAAGATTTACCCAGGTTCAGGCCTCGTAGAGGTCCCTACTCCTGTTTGTCTACTCGTGGAATTATCAGAAGAATCGAAGATTACAATGGTGCGCAGATGCAATCTGGCGAGGGTTGTGAAAACTAGGGTTGTGTGTGTCCTCCTCGCCGCCCCCTCCTAGCCTTTATAGCGATGGGCTAGGTCTCGGGTAGCAGGTCGAGTCGGTTACAGGTTAGGGTTTTTCCCTTTGAACTTTCTATCTTTAGCTTCTTCTTGTTCTTCAAGCAATCGAGGGTCCGTAGGCTACTCGAGTTCTCTCTTTGGGCCTTGGTGACACCGTGGGCTTACATTATATTCAGGACGTATATACCAAGCTCGAGTACCTATAGGGTATACCCATGTCAGTATTGGTTAGCAAGTTTGATAAGTAAAGCAATAAAAGATGCAATGGTTTTGGGTTTTGGGTTTATAGTTTTCATAATATAAATTGCTAAAACTAAATTGCAGTAAATAGATGCTCTTAATAATAGAAAGCCCAATCCTCTATGCAGTAAGAGGACAAGCTCAAGTGTGAATTCTTATATGTGACAAGCGTTTCTGGGGGCATCATGGATTTACTTAGTATATAGATTTCTACACAATATGATGAATATCTTGTAAAGTTTAGTTCTCTTAGGGAGGAGCCTAGTTTAGGTGCGGCCATAGATTTGAGTAAGTACACCCCTTATAATGGGTCATATAGTCATTTTAATGAGCAGACATTGGAAACATTAAGATTTAAATGTCCCACCATAGTAGTAAGTTCATGGGTCCCCGATATAAATCCCTCTAGTGCAACTCAAAGTATTGAAAAACGGTTTCTATCATTCCGTCTCTTCCAACCCACTTGATTGCATTAAAATGCAACCCTATGAGCCCATATAGGTAAAGTGATATGTAGTCGAGGTTCACACATCACCATCATAGAACAACATAAAATATATAAACTTGGCTAACTACTCATTGCATAGTATATGGAAACCATACCCAATTCATCCTATGCCCCGAGGAACATGAGGATCTACTCATGGGTATCAAACATGATATAGATAAGTGGAATATGGATTACAACACAATCTGAAAATCTGAAAATATAGTATCTCCACCAAATAAAGACAAGTTGACAATCACCATCATGCAAATGGAACTTAAACAATATCTAGGGTTCAATCGATCACAAACTATGAGGGGGAACGGGGTGGATCTTGGAGATGGAGATGTTGATGGTCTTGGTGCTGATGGATATGTTGATGGAGAGGCATTCCCTATACCAAGGAGGAGTGGTGATAATGATGGCGTCGATTTCCCCCTCACTAGAGGCTCCGGCACAACAGGGTTTGCCCTCTCCCGGAGTAGGAGAAGACTTTTGCCTCACCCGTCGATTCTGTAAATCATGGAAAAATATGGCATAGGGTTTCTCGTGAAACGGAAGCATCTTTAAAAATGGAGAGCCGAGACGATGCTCGAGGGCCAAATAGGACCAGGTGATGCGTGCACCCTAGTGGGTCGCGCCACCTGACCTCTTTTAGTCTTCGTGGATCCCCTCATGTGCTTATTTCGCTCCATGGCCATTCTCTTGATGAAAAACTTATCTGGACTTTTCCTCCGATTTATTGATGTCCAGAAGGTCCCTAAAATAGAAAATACGAAAAAAGAGATTTTCTGCCCTTGAAAAATTAAATACCAATGAAGGGGACTTTGTAGGAAAGTCCCGTAAATTATCTAAAGATGCATAAATAATGATAGAACAATGCAAATAACATTCTAAAATGATCATATATGTTTCTATTATGATGATGCCAAATACATGTGTCAACTCCCCCAAGCTTAAACTTTTGCTCGTCGTCGATAAAATAAGCCAATAAATCATATCATGCATCAATGAGCTTATGGTTGATAAAATAAAATACAAGCATGGCATGATTAACTTGTGCATATTTCACTTGTCTTAAAAGATTTATAGACTAACAACCATAAAAATGAGGGCAACATAGATATGAGTTCTAGCAACTACTCCTTACTTTTGAACAAGACTAACCATTGTATGTCTTATGAGTTCTAGCAACATAGATATGAGCAAGTACACCCCTTATGATTTGTCTTATAGCCATTTTCGTGAGAAAACATAGGAATCATTAATACATAAATGTCCCACCATAGCAGTAAGTTCATGGGTCCCCGATATAAATCCCTCCAATGCAACTCAAAGTATTGGAAAATAATTTCTATCATTCTGTCCCTTCCAACCCTCTTCATTGCATTAAAGTGCAGCCCTATGAGCCCATATAGGTGAAGTGATATGCAGTCGACGTTCGCACATCACCATCATAGAACAACATAAAAGATATAAACTTGACCAAATACTCATTGCAATTCATCCCATGCCCTCAGGAACATGGGGTTCTACTCACAAGTATTAAACATGATATGGATTAGTGGCATATGGATTGGAACACAATCTGAAATTATAATCTCTACACCAAATAAAGACAAGTTACCAATCACAATCATGCAAATGTCACTTAAACAGTATCTTGGGTTTAATCAATCAGAAACTATAAGGGGAACGAGGTGGATCTTGAGATGGAGATGGTGATGATGTTGGTTGTAAGAGGGAGTGGTGATGATGTTGGTTGTAAGAGGGAGTGGTGATGATGATGGCGTCGATTTCCCCCTCACCGGAGGCTCCATCACAACAGGGTCTGCCCCCTCCCGGAGTAGGAGAAGACTTTTGCCTCCACCGTCGTCTGTGTAAATCGTGGAAACAATATGACGTAGGTTTTCTGGCGAAATGGTGGCGTCTGTAAAAAGGGAGAGCCAAGACGATGCTCGAGGGCCAAATGGGGCTAGGTGGCGCGTGCACCCTGGTGGGCTGCGTCACCTGACCTCTTTTGGTCTTCGTGGCTCCCCACGTGTGCTTCTTTCGCTTCATGGTCCTTCTCTTGATAAAAAACTGACAAGGTATTTTTTTCTCCGATTTATTGACATGCAGAAGATTTCTAAAAGAGCAAAATACGAAAAAGGAGGTTTCGTGAGAAAACATAGGAATTATTAATACATAAATGTCCCACCATAACAGTAAGTTCATGGGTCTCCGATATAAATCCCTCCAATGCAACTCAAAGTATTGGAAAACAATTTCTGTCATTCCGTCCCTTCCAACCCTCTTCATTGCATTAAAGTGCATCCCTATGAGTCCATATAGGTGAAGTGATATGCAATCGCGTTCGCATCACCATCATAGAACAACATAAAAAGATATAAACTTGACCAAATACTCATTGCAATTCATCCTATGCCCTCAGGAACATGGGGTTCTACTCACAAGTATTAAACATGATATGGATCATTGGCATATGGATTACAATACAATCTGAAATTATAATCTCTACACCAAATAAAGACAAGTTGCCAATCACAATCATGCAAATATCACTTAAACAATATCTAGGGTTCAATCAATCACAAACTATGAGGGAAACGAGGTGGATCTTAAGATGGAGATGGTGATGATGTTGGTTGTAAGAAGGAGTGGTGATGATGATGGTGTCGATTTCCCCCTCACCGGAGGCTCCAACACAGCAGGATCTGTCCCCTCTCGGAGTAGGAGAAGACTTTTGCCTCCGCCGCCGTCTCTGTAATCATGGAAAAAAATATGGCGCAGGTTTTCTGGCGAAACGGTGGCATCTGTAAAAAGGGAGAGCCAAGACGATGCTCGAGGGCCAAATGGGGCCAGGTGGTGCGTGCACCCTGGTGGGCTGCATCACCTGACCTCTTTTGGTATTCGTGGCTTCCCTCGTGTGCTTCTTTCGCTTCATGGTCCTTCTCTTGATAAAAAACTGACAAGGTATTTTTTTTCTCCGATTTATTGATGTGCAGAAGATTTTTAAAAGAGCAAAATACGAAAAAGGAGGTTTTCTGCCTCCTAGAAATTAAATACTAATAAATGAGACTTTCTACGAAAGTTTCGTAAATCATCTAAAAATGCATAAATAATGATAGAACAATACAAATAACATTCTAAAATATTCATATATGTTGATATTATAATGATGCAAAATGCACGTATCAACCGTCGAAGACGTCATTAACACCAATCGATGCCCAGAAGAACTACTACAAGAAACCAGAGTTATTCAATAAAGCCAAGAAAGTTAGCGTTTACATCAATTATAGTGGAGACAAGTTCAAGAATAGAAGGAATATTAATCTCTAGTTCGTAGAACCTTTGTGTGTAGACCATTGCTGTAGCAGCAATCGTAAGTCTGGTAGAAATAAAAGATTAGATCTAGTCATATGGTGGTCTATGAGTTGTTATTTCTACCTTTTCTTTTGTAAAGTAAAAATCCTCAATATACCGAGGAGGATCTAAAGATCTTTTGTAATATACTGAGTTGTAATCTATAATCATGTCTTGAACCCGCGATGTTTCTGTTGTACCACTCTAAGAGATATAATACTGATAGAACGGTGTTTGATCGGTGTTATGCCAAGGACTTGCATACTTCAACATGAAGTGGTATGCTGAATCACCATACTATACCACACATATTTTTGGAAGGTTGATCTTTTGACGAAATGCAATCGAAAAAATGGAATTGCTTTTTTATTCGAAATTATTAGCATTATAATCCTGAAATATAAACAAACCAAGATACCTGTAGTTAACATTTTAAAGTAGGACCACATATAGAGGATAACATATACATGGAAATTGTGCGTAATTTTTCGTATAAATGACATTTTTTTAATGTTTTAGCACATAATATGATCATAAACCATAGTCGAATTCCTGTAATGACTATCTATTTATGGATGAGGGAGTAATGCGCGTATTTTGAAGTATGCATTTGCTTCTAAGATGGACTACTATATATCGCCATGATGATTGGCCTGATCACGATTGAATTGAATTTGAGTTGTTTTGGTAGATGAAACACACCATGCATGGATAAAAAGATATAATCTCCTTTACTATATGCATTTTAACAGACATTCTAGTATTAATTGCTGCTTTAAAATATCAACCTCATTTAGAAAGACATACACAAATAGTTGTACCAATTGATTGCTAGGATAAAAATAACGATACATGACCACATGCCAATGGCATTCATACTATTGCTATATTAATATAGCGGGACGAAAATGTGTTTCGATAGAGAGAATAACATTCGTGCTCTTGTATTCTCTACCAGACACAATATTAGGATGTGCAGTAGTGTCAAAGAAGCTTAAGACCGAAACTCGAAGGAAAATTTCAACAAACTACATTAGTATAACATCTACCACAAACCTAGTATTCATTAGTAATATGGATTATTCATGTGTGATATCCTCTCACAACTTTGCAAAATCATAATAACGATGCTTGAGTAATTTCGGTTCACGACTTTCTCTAATTTTGTGGTTGTTTATATTTTGTGAAAAATATGCACCAAATTATATAATTAATGGAGCAATTTCAACATAATTTTAATTTTATTAGTGCCAACATACTTTTAGGAAATGAAACACATAAATAGAAATAAGTAAGTTTATTAGTTGAGGGTTGGAGATTTACAAAGCCAAATTGACAAGAGTATAAAATTCGATTGGCCTTTTCGTATTTTCCCTTGCCTATTTCGCTTTCTCAGTGTCGGGGTGTGTGACCGTTTACTGTGCAGTGTCCACATGATGTGTATAAATAATGCCCCGCGCGTATGCCCACTCCCCCCTCATTGGCTCCCCCGCCTGCCTCCTCTCGATCGCCATACCCTCCCACTCCGCCGCCGCGGCCACCGTCCCCGCGCCATAATAAGTCGAGCAAACGCTCCACTCCCATAACGCGCAAACACCTCTCCCCTAAGGCGCCATCGTAGCAACGTAGCAGAAGCAGGCTTGAGTTTCTAGCCGCGCGGCGGCGGCGGCCAACAAATACACGGCAAGATGATCACGGCCACGGACTTCTACCACGTGATGACGGCGATGGTGCCGCTGTACGTGGCGATGATGCTCGCGTACGGGTCCGTGAAGTGGTGGCGCATCTTCACCCCCGACCAGTGCTCCGGCATCAACCGCTTCGTGGCGCTGTTCGCCGTGCCGCTGCTCTCCTTCCACTTCATCTCCACCAACAACCCCTACACCATGAACCTCCGCTTCATCGCCGCCGACACGCTCCAGAAGCTCATCGTGCTGGCCCTCCTGGCCGTGTGGAGCCACCTCTCCCGCAACGGGTCCCTGGAGTGGACCATCACCTTCTTCTCCCTGTCCACCCTCCCCAACACCCTGGTGATGGGGATCCCGCTCCTGAAGGGCATGTACGGCGACGAGTCCGGCAGCCTGATGGTGCAGATCGTGGTCCTGCAGTGCATCATCTGGTACACGCTGATGCTCTTCATGTTCGAGTTCCGCGGCGCCAGGATCCTCATCACGGAGCAGTTCCCGGACACCGCGGGCGCCATCGCGTCCATCGTGGTGGACCCGGACGTGATGTCGCTGGACGGCGGCGGGAGGGGCATGATCGAGACGGAGGCGGAGGTGAAGGAGGACGGCAAGATACACGTCACCGTGCGCCGCTCCAACGCGTCCCGCTCCGACATCTACTCGCGCCGCTCCATGGGGTTCTCCAGCACCACGCCAAGGCCCAGCAACCTCACCAACGCCGAGATCTACTCGCTGCAGTCGTCGCGGAACCCGACGCCGAGAGGCTCCAGCTTCAACCACACCGACTTCTACTCCATGGTGGGCCGCAGCTCCAACTTCGCCGCCGGCGACACGTTCGGCCCCGTGGTGCGCACGGGCGCCACGCCGCGCCCGTCTAACTACGAGGAGGAGAAGGCCGGCAGCGGCGGCAACAAGTACGGGCAGTACCCGGCGCCCAACCCCGCGATGGCGGCGGCGCCGAAGCCGGGCAAGAAGGCGGGCGGCGGCAAGGGCGAGGATGGCAAGGACCTGCACATGTTCGTGTGGAGCTCCAGCGCGTCGCCCGTGTCCGACGTGTTCGGCAACGGCACCACCGAGGCGTACAACGACGCCGCCGCCGTCAAGGAGGCCCGCGTGGCTGTCGCCTCGCCGCGCAAAGGTACCTATCTATTACTTTCCATCCATTTTCGTCTGTTCCGTCAGCGACTTGATTAGTTTCCATCTATGCCGAGCGAATAATGAATCTGCTCTGTTTTTGTTGCGCGCAGCGGACGGCGTGGAGCGTGACGAGTTCAGCTTCGGGAACAAAGGGATGGCCGGGGAGCGCGACGCGGAGGCCGGCGACGAGAAGGATCTGGGAAGCATGGAGGGCGTGGTTGCGGCGCCGACGGCGATGCCGCCGACGAGCGTGATGACGCGGCTGATCCTGATCATGGTGTGGCGCAAGCTGATTCGCAACCCCAACACCTACTCCAGCCTCATCGGCCTCGTCTGGTCCCTCGTCTGCTTCCGGTAAATTCAGCGCCGGCGCAAGTAACGTAACGTTAAATCATCGATCGTATAATAATTAGCCGTTAGCTAATAATAATCTGTTCCGTTTCGTGGCAGGTTTAACTTCGAGATGCCGGCGATCATCATGAAGTCCATCGCCATCCTGTCCGACGCCGGCCTCGGCATGGCCATGTTCAGCCTCGGTGAGCTGCCCTGCCCTTGCATGCATGCAGGTCATACCACCATACGTAGCGCTGACATCATCATATATGCAGGTCTGTTCATGGCGCTGCAGCCCCGGATCATCGCGTGCGGGAACAAGAGGGCGACGTTCGCCATGGCCGTGCGGTTCCTGACGGGCCCGGCCGTCATGGCCGCCGCCTCCATCGCCGTCGGCCTCCGCGGCACGCTCCTCCACGTGGCCATCGTGCAGGTACTGAATCTGAAACGAGCACAGCGCACAGGCTTGCACACTGACAAGGACCGCCTTTTTTCCGAAAGAAAAGAAAAGGGAACACGCACGGCACGGCACGGCACGGCACGCACCAAGAACACGAACCGATCGGCATAGTGGCACGCCCGGCCGGTCCGACATCATGAGCTGCGCCCGGCCCTGTTCCCCTGTGCCGGTAAAGCGCGGCAAGCGCCCGCTTTCCGCTTTACACTTTCCGGAGCCTCCGTTCTTTTCCCCAACACTCGTCGCAGCTCGCTCTAAACTGTGATGACTGACACCAGGGTGGATGGATGGTTTTAGTTTAACCAAACTGCTGGTTCCGCTTTGGCTTTTTCAGGCAGCGCTGCCCCAGGGCATTGTCCCCTTCGTCTTCGCCAAGGAGTACAGCGTGCACCCCGACATCCTCAGCACGGCGTAAGTGCAGCCGTGTCCCCCGCTCAACCCTCGCTTGCTTAATTTTAATTTAATTCCCAGCGTGGGCGAGATTCTCCGCGCCTCGCCATGCATCCGTCCTCGTGGCGTCTTTGTCTCACCTGCCGTTCGATTGTGTTCACAGGGTCATCTTCGGCATGCTCATCGCGCTGCCCATCACGCTCGTCTACTACATCCTGCTGGGGCTGTGAATCCACAAGGGTACATGATCCAGCACGCATGCATGCCATGGATCCCGGCGTAGGAGACAGAGGAGGGGACAAAGGGAGATGCAAAGGCTCCATGCGCATGCAGGGGACACGCATGCATGCTCATCCTCATCATGCAGGCAGCAGGATGTTAATTAGGATTCTTATATTAATTAGACGTAGAGATGGATGGAAGAAATCACCATGTTTAATTAGGACGGGCTGGCTAAAGATTTAAAGGAGGGCTTGGCTACAAAAGCATGTGCCCAAAGCTTTGGGGAGGAAGAGGAGGGAGGATCCGGTTTGGGGGGTTTTAGATGAATGTATTTTGTGTGTTTGGAGAGGTATTTCTGGACAGGAGATGGCATTGTAAAATGGGTGTCGATTTGATGAAATGCTACAGCTCTTGCTCCTTCATCCTAGGCTACCTCACACAACAGAATGGTGTTTCAGCATGCAGCCGTGAATTCCATAATGCAATCTTTGTGAATTACGGTTGTATAATGCTTTTATGAGCCAGCCCTTCTTTTGGAGAAATGATGGCAATGCATGATCATTAGCTAACCAAACCTTTTCCATTCCGGGTCATGTGTTCGACCAAGCTTTCCATGATGTTGCAAAAGAGTCCGGGGCCACTTTGATCGAAACGGTTGTCGTTGAGATCGTGGGGAGGTTGATTTGATTTGTATGATTGCAACGGATGACGGCATTTTTTTTTGCCTATTTCTTCTTTGCTGTACTTATTGGTGTATTTCATTACCAAATATTCGGTTGCGGGTATTTACTGACATCCTTGTTGCAATGGAGATCGTAGTATTAACAAAGACATGCCACCACGGATTTTAAATTCGTGTTTTTTTTGGATAGTTGAGGGCGCATATACTTGGTATATAAACAAAAACTTCGCTCATCTTCGAATAAATACATCCTGGCTTCAATTTTTTTTATAACATCATGTAAGTTCATACAGTATAAAGAAGATTAAAGAAACTTAAACGTCTAAACTGTGGATGTCAAAACTCAAAAGCCTGGATGAAGCTCAATCTACTAGTATTAGGGGGTTAGATTCAGCCCCTCCCATTTTTTCTGCTGTTGGTAGTCGCTCATTTGATGAAGACATATTAGATGCCAAATAGCCTATGAGTTATGTTAATGAGTTTATCAGCGCTTTAACACATTTAGATGTGGCACTGTGGCATGTTGAAAAACTTGTAAAGAACTAAAATGATCATGGAGCAACATCTTGCAAACACAATAATGAAGCCCAATGTATCTCTAACCATAGTTGCACGGACCTAATTTTATATTTTGGAAATATGGATCTTTTGTTTGTGGGAGAGCTAAAAACATTCCAAATGAGATATTAAATCAAAATTACACAGTATTTCAGTAAGTGAGAGGTGTAGATGGAACTTCTTAACGAATGCCCGCATAACGTGGTAGTTCTAACCTCTTAATTAGATTTCTCTTGGATGAATTATTATGCAAAAGAGAACATAAAATAGATTTCCAAACGTGTCATTGCATAAGCCACTACATCACTTTTTTTAAGAAAATCCAATAATCTCTCTATCCACCTAATAAATGATTGTTCGCATGCATTTCCATATGTGTTAAATGCGTGAAAATTTTGAATGCTAATGAATGACTTCTTTGTGTACACATATTAAAATATGACCACTAAATAGTGAGTGTAAAATATGATGTTGCCGATAAATCCTCATCATCGTGGCACACTGATATAAGAAAGACAAATATGTATTTGTATGCCAACACAAACGACGGGTCAACTTGTTTTGAAAAGAAATGTTTAGGTTATTGTATTACAATTCTAAAGTTAATATGTGGCACATGTATTTTGTATCATCTAGTTTGCATCAAATAGACTTAGTTCATGATAATATTATCTGCATCATCATTTTATTGCTTTATTTATAAATTTTTAGATGATTTATGGGATTTTTCTAAAAACTCCCTTTGAGATGGTATATAATTCTAGGAGGCATAAATCTCCTTTTTCATATTTCGCTCTTTCAGCAAGATTATGTACTCCAATTAAATCGAGAGAAAAATACCACATCAGATTTTTTTGGAAGAACTAAACCAACAAGATGTGGTGGCCTGCAGAGGAGACACAAGGACCCAGGAAGGGCCCATGATGCATGCAAGAAGGCCAAGTACGCCATTGTAACACCCCACACTCTCCGGACCCGCGGCTATCACGCTTGGCAGCTTACTATGATCTCTAGACTGGCCCCACAGACCAATAATTGTCCGCAATCGGTATGTCTTCCTCCTCGCCTGCCGCACCCCAGTAATGGCGCTGCTGCCCGTCGATCAGCCTTCTGCACGCGAGCAGCCGATGCGTCTCGTCCGCCATGCCTCCTACCTTGCCTGCCGCGCCACTGCCCGCATTCAATGGCCACGCCACCACCCCATGCATAAAACCCCTCCTTCCCCGTGGCTCCTCCATAGCCTAGTTCCATCCTCGCATCCTGACATGGGCATACCTTACAGGTACTCGAGCTTGGTATATATGGTCTAGCATTGAAGAAGCCCACGACGTTGCTAAGGCCCAGCCAAGATTCGAGTGGCCCAGGAAACTCCGACTGCTTGCAGCACACGACAAACTTAAGATAGAAAGTTTAAAAGGGAAACCCTAACATGTAACCGACTCGGCCTGCTATCCCGAGACCTAGCCTATCTATATAAAGGCTAGGAGGGGCGGCGAGGAGGACAATACACAATCCTAGTTTCCACACCATCGCCAGATTGCATATGCATACCCCTGTAACTTTCGAATCCTCGGTAATTCCAAGAGCATACAAGCAGGAGTAGGGTCCTCTAAGAGGCCTGAACCTGGGTAAACCTTGCGTCCCTGTGTGCTTGTTTGCTAGCCGATCTATGCCTCCAGCGCTCCCCACTTCCTCGAACCTAAGTCCATCTGCGATGGGCATTGATGAGTTAACCCCTTGTCAATTTGCATTGTCTGTGGGAAAAGGGAGTGTTGATGTTGCGGCTTACTTGGCCCCATCGACCGCGATCTACGACTCCGCAGCAGTAGAGACTCGCCTCCTCTTTGGTTCCTTCGACTTCACCGTCCACACGCCTGCCACTCACCTGGATTTCGAGTCCGTGGGCGATGGAATCGGCCTGGCGATCAGGAGTTTACGCTTCCAAGTTGGTCAGCTAGGCACACTACGCCTCCCTGACCAGCCGACGGTTACCGCGATTGCTCCAGCATCATGGTTTCCACTGCCGATTGGCATGTTGAGCGAACTCAACGCCTCGACGTCAGTCGGGAATACTGACATCGACAGTAGTCGCGAGCCCGATCTGGGCGATCTAGCAACAGAAGACAGAGCGTACGACTCTAGATCTAAAAGCTGTAGGAGCAACAGCTTCCCCAGCCATTAAATGTGCGCCGTCGTCAACATGGGCGGCAACGCCAGCACTCGGGACAATACCGGCACTGGCGGTGGAATCCTAGTCGCGAACGGTGGCCCCGCCAATGGCGCACCCACCAACAATGGGACAGAAGGGCCCATCCTAGAAGATCAGCCGAATCTTTCGGCGAATGAGCAAACCCGAGAGCGCGTGATGATAAATCTCAACGACACTGAGTAGGCTCAATGTAGGGAGGCTCTACGGGGCAACCCCTACCTCCTAACTCATCGCAAGACATGCTGATGGGTTATCACTGGCTACTCAAGGAGGAGTCCAAGCGCCACCAGCAAGTAATCGCCTAGCTTGACGAGCGTAGAAGGGAAGCGGATGAGTCGAGCCTTCGCCGGACTCAGCTCTCCTCCATCGGAGGATCCTCCTCTAAAGGCAACGATCATATGGCTATCAGAAGACGTTCTCGACTCGCTCACCTCACCGAGAAGGAGCGAGCGGAAGCCACTCGAGTCCTCGACTTCTCGTCCATGACAGTGGACACACGGGGCAATGTGCTCCCCAAAACGCCGCAAGCTGTGGTGTCAGTAGCCACTATGTACCTGCTTAACAACCAGCCGCCAGCTGGGGACCCATGGTCTGCCATGCACCGATCTACAATCGCTAGCTTGGGACTAGTCGAGGCTGCTCTTACTAAGGATCCAGTGTCGCAACCGAAGAAAGGCAAGGCTCTGGCCAAGCACTACTCTTCCTCCACCTCTAGCAACGACAACCATGATCTGTCGCGGTGACTCTGCTCACGGCGACACAATTACGACTACGATGCACATGATGACATCACGCAGCGCAAGGTCGACAAGATGCACGCAAGGCGTGCTCGCTCGACTGACTCGGAAGATGACGGAATAGAGCTCTGCTGCGCCAGCTGCTTTAGCAAAGCCATACGGCAGAAGCGAATGACAAAGCGGTTCAAACTCCCATCGGAGAACCCAAAATTTGATGGACTCCAGGACCCGAAGATCTGGCTGGAGGATCATATTTCCTCCGTCAGGCTACATGGTGGAACCACAAGAACGACAATGCAATGCCTCTAGCTACAACTGCAAGGTGCCGCTCGTGCGTGGCTCAACAACCTCCCGCGCGAATTGATTCATAGCTGGGATGAGCTGGTCTACAGCTTCGTGTGAAACTTCAAGGGCACGTACAAAAGGCCCGCATCAATCGAAGAATTAAGGGATTGCTATCAGAAGACTGGTGAGTCGCTACACTCATACATTCAGAGATAGTACATCATCAAAAACTCTACAGAAGACATCTTCGAAGACCGCCCAATCAACGCGTTCAATAGCCGCATGCGCCGCAGAGAGCTCAGAGAGGAGCTGGGCCACTCAAAGCCCAAGACAATCAACCACCTGATGGGAATCGCGAACAGGTAGGCCGATGGAGAGGACTTGGTGAAAAACCGGGTCCACTCAGATGATGACGACGACCTCGGCCGTAGACATGATCGCCGAGGAAAACGTCGGATGCACGATTATGAGGACCGTGAGGAAGTCGACATGGTCACGGCTGGCTACGCCGACAAACGCGACGACAACAACCGTAGCAGCAGATACCGCAGTGGTGGATACCGCGACAGCGGGGAAATCACGCAAGTATGACAACGCCGCACTCGCGACGAGGCACTGGAACATCTACCCAGGACAAACTATTCGGACCGTGCAACGTACACTTCTACATCGACAATCACGGTGGCAAGAAAAAATCCAGCCACCTTCTAAAGGACTGTCGCGAGTTCCTCAAGCTCCACGAAGGCCTAGCACAGATGCATCGTGACGCGATAAACCAGGGCTATGGAGCTGCCCCGGGCGATGTGGCTCATGGAGCACCTCCACCACGACCCTGGGCGATGTGGCTCATGTATTATATATTAATTGGTTGAATTAATATTAAAATATATATTTTTATTTTATTTTAATAGATAACCCTTTGCTAATGGGCCTCACCCGGAGAGGAGGCCCAAAAGGGCAAGGCGCCTAAGGGAGGAGGGCCAGCCGACCAAGCCCTAGTGTGCTCCCCACGTGGGGCCCATCCAGACAGGTGGCTCCTCCTTGGTGGCAGGCGGCTGTGGGATTAGGCCCACACTACCTGCCCCTTGGTTGGTGCCCCTCCACTCCTACTATATATAAGGGCCACCCCCTCCCCTTGGAAACCATCCCATTCTCTCTTCTCTCTCTCATTTCCTTTAAAGATTTCTCCATAATATTGGAGAGGACCTCGGGGGTTTCTCCACCTTCACACTACCATCATGTGATCTTTGGTCCGCCATCTTTCTTCTTCCGCTGCTTGGCTGGATCGGAGCCCGGGAGACGTTGCCTACACCAAACGTGTGTAGTACTTCGGAGGCGCCACACTTGGGGTGCTTGGATATGCTCATCTTCATCAACATACGACTTCCTGCATAAGGCGTTCCTCGGTCTTCAAGGATATGAATACCGTCTTCTTTTTCTGTTACTTATGTCTACATAGTATAGATCCTGTTATTAGTGTTCACGTAGTTAGCATTTTTTTGTTTCTACTCCAGAACCCTACACTAGCACCTAGTTGTTTCAAGCGCTCATTGTTTCTCATGATATTTTTTAGCCGTCTTTCTTCCATGGGATGCATTTGAGGTTCTAAATTAATAAAGAAATCCATGTAAGCTACAAATTAAACATGCAATTAAACAAAATATAACGTATGGTGCTGATTGTCCTGTAGCCAACATGAGCAGGAAAATGAAACTATTGCCTCTCAAACAAGCAATTTAACAGGCAAGGAAAATGAAACGCATGAACATAGAGCATGATTAAAAGAGGAGAAAACTAGGAAGTTGTTTACTTGCCTGCGGGTGCTAGGGACTTTTTCTTTGTGCACTTCTTTCCAGGAACCTTGCTAGCCTTCCTTGTCGACGAGGTGGATGATGATCTGACGTGCCTTGACGACATGGTGAAAGGCAGACCTTGTCGGTGAGGTGGACAGCGAGGAGACATACATTGTTTTGGGGATGGATAATGAGGTAGTAGACCTTGACGCCGAGGTCCACAAAGAGGGGGAGGACCTTGTTGGTGAGGTGGCAGACCTTGCCAGTCAGGCTGACGGCCAGGTGGAACTATGGAAGTCCTCGACGGTGATGTGGCTGATCCACGAGCTCAATGGCGTGGTCAGAAACCGGGAAGGTGAGGACGGTCTAAGGTTTGGGCTAGGTTGATGGCTAGATGACAACTAGGGCGGATAGGGTAGGACGACATGCAGGCGACAGCGAGGGCGAGGGTAGGATATTTGGATATGTATCCTTTTGGTGAGGGGGATAAATGAGGGTTTTGAATAGATAACATAAATGCTCTCTGCACGAATGCTTTGGTTATGCTATGCAGAACGGTAATATCAGCGTGCGAAAGTTTCATTTGGCTCATCGCGAGAATTTGGGTGCCCAAAATTTTTGATCGGAGGGAGGACCGAACCCAAAATTTTGGATTGGCAGGAGGACGGGACCACAAATTTTTGGCCATTGGATGCGTGATGTGTGGCTAAAATAAATCAACATTTAGGTTTCATAATGCGTCCAAGACTGCGACGATTAGGATTCTTAAGCTTGGTGCCGGGTCTTGATAATCTCTTACTAGATCTCTGAATAAATGTCATGTTTCGTACCTAGAAATGATTTTTTGGAAAATTCTTGAGCGAGCTACGAGGTACCTCCAGGCTAAATCTGAGCCCCTTCCAATGATACCAACAGAAACTTGTCTAAATTGCGGACGGTGGACCGTAAGCTTTGAGGTGCATCCAATTAGAGAACTTTCCACCAAATGCTTTCTAATATTTATTAAAAATGGGGTGAAGCCTTGGTATCCACTTCAGAAAAATACACCATTTCGGGCACCGAGAAAATGGAAAATGGATTTTCCATGTGCAAAAAGTGAAAACATCCTGAAGCAATATTGTTTACCATCATAAGATACACACGAGTGCGGAATATGGGCACATTGCAACAAATTGTGCCATGATTGTGCTAATGACCTAGCTCGTTTGCCTTGAAAACCATGAATCCTCGAAGGCGGTACCTCATTTCTGCGAACACTTTTTCGAATAATCCCCATATCACATACCTATAACTAGGTAACATAAAATTACAAAGTGCAAAGGATTTGCATTTTTTTTATTTGTTTTGAATTCTTGAGGCTTGTTTCAAAAAGCAGCCAAGACTGCGGCGATTAGGGTTATTAAGCTAGGTGTCGGGGCTCGATAATCTCTTACTGGATCTCTGAATAAATGTCATGTTTTGTACCTAGAAATGTTTTTTGAATTTTTTTGAGCCAGCTACGAGGTACCTCCAGGCTAAATATGAGCCCCTTCTAGCGAAACCGACAGAAACTTGTCTAAATTATGGGCGGTGCACCGTAAGCTTTGCGGTGCATCCAATTGGTGAATTGTCCACCAAATGCTCTCTAATATTTATTAAAAAAGGTATGAAGCATCTTCGTAGCACATCCTTGGTAGCTGCTTCAGAAAATACACCCTTTCGGTCACCGGGAAATGGAAAATAGATTTTCCGTGCGCAGAAAGTGAAAACTTCCTGAAACAACATTGTTTTCCATCACAAGATGCACACGTGTGCAGAATATGGGCACAATGCACAAACTATGCCATAATTGTGGTCATGACCTAGCTCATTTGCCTTGAAAACCATGAATCCTCAAAGGAGGTAGCTCAAATTTGTGGACGCTTTTTTGAATAATCCCCATATCACTTGTTTGTAATTTTTACCTACAACTAGGTAACATAAAATGACAAAGTGCGAAGGATATGCATATTTTGATTTTTGAATTCTTGAGTCTAGTTTCAAAATGCGGCCAAGATTACGGCGATTAGGGTTCTTAAGCTAGGTATAGGGTCTTGATAATATCTTACTGGATCTCTAAATAAATATCATGTTTTGTACCTACAATTGATTTTTCGGAAAATTCTTAAGCGAGCTACGAGGTACCTCCAGGCTAAATCTAAGCCCTTCTAGTGAAACCGATAGAAACTTGTCTAAATTGCGGGTGGTGCACCGTAATATTTGAGGTGCATCAAATTGGTGATTTGTCCACCAAATTATCTCTAATATTTATTAAAAATGGGGTGAAGGATCTTCCAGCACATCCTTGGTAGATGCTTCTGAAAATACACCCTTTCGAGCACCGGGAAAGTGGAAAATGGATTTTCCGTGCGCAGAAAGTGAAAACTTCGTGAAGCAACAGTGTTTTCCATCACAAGATAGACACGTGTGCGGAATATAGGCACGTTGCAACAAACTATGCCATTATTTTGGTCATGACCTAGCTCATTTGCCTTGAAAACCATGAATTCTCGAAAGCGGTAGATCATTTCCGCGAACATCTTTTTTGAATCATCCCCATATAACATGTTTGTTATTTTTTACCTGCATCGAGGTAACATAAAATCACAAAGTGCGAAGGATTTGCATTTTTTTGAATTCTTGAGGCTTGTTTCAAAATGCGGCCAACATTGTGGCGATTAGGGTTCTTAAGCTATGTGCGAGGTCTTGATAATCTCTTACTAGGTATCTAAATAAATGTCAAGTTTTGTACCTAGAAATGATTTTTTGGAAAATTCTTGAGAGAGCTACGAGGTACCTCCAGGATAAATATGAGCCCGTTCTAGCGAAACCGACAGAAACTTGTCTAAATTGCGAGCGGTGCACCGTAAGCTTTGAGGTTCATCCAATTGGTGAATTGTCCACCAAATGCTCTCTAATATTTATTAAAAATGGGGTGAAGTATCTTCGCACCACATCCTTGGTAGCTTCTTCAGAAACCACACCCTTTCGGGCAACGGGAAAATGGAAAATGGATTTTGCATGCGCAGAAAGTGAAAACTTCTTGAAGCAACATTGTTTTCCATCACAAGATATACTTGTGCGGTAAATGGGCACATTGCAACAAACTGTGCCATGATTATGGTCAGGACCTAGCTCATTTGCCTTGAAAACCATGAATCCTCAAAGGCAGTAGCTCATTTATGTGAACACTATTTGCGAATAATCCCCATATCACATGTTTGTTATTTTACCTTCAAGTAGGTAACATAAAATGACAAAGTGCGAATGATTTGCATTTTTGAATTTTTTGGATTCTTGAGGCTGGTTTCAAAATGCGGCCAAGATTATGGTGATTAGGGTTTTTAAGCTTGGTGTCAGGTCTTGAAAATCTCTTACTGGATCTCTGAATATATGTCATGTTTTGTACCTAGAAATAATTTTTGGGAAAATTCTTGAGCGAGCTACGAGGTACCTCCAGGCCAAATCTGAGCCCCTTCCAGCGAAACAGATAGAAACTTGTCTAAATTGCAGGCGGTGCATCATAATCTTTGAGGTGCATCCAATTGGTGAATTGTCCACCAAATGCTCTCTAGTATTTATTAAAAACAGGGTGAAGAATCTTCGCAGCACATCCTTGGTAGCTGCTTCACAAAATACACCCTTTCGAGCACCGGGAAAATGGAAAATGAATTTTCTGTGTGTAGAAAATGAAAACTTCCTAAAGCAACAGTTTTTCCATCACAAGATATACACATGTGGGGAATATGGGCATATTGCAACAGACTCTGCCATTATTGTGGTCATTACCTAGCTCATTTGCTGAAAACCATGAATCCTCGAAGGTGGTAGCTCATTTCTATGAATACTTTTTTCAAATAATCCCTATATCACATGTTGGTTATTTTTACCTGTAAGATTTTTTTTGAATTCTTGAGGCTGTTTTCAAGAGTGCGGCCAAGATTGCGACGATTAGGGTTCTTAAACTTAAGCTAGGTGTCGGGTCTTGATAATATCTTACTAGATCTCTAAATAAATGTCATGTTTTGTGCCTAGAAATGATTTTTTGGAAAATTCTTAAGCGAGCTACGAGGTACCTCCAAGCTAAATCTGAGACCCTTCCATCGAAACCGATAGAAACTTGTCTAAATTGCGGGTGGTGCACCGTAAGATTTGAGGTGAACCCAATTGGTGAATTGTCCGCCAAATTCTCTCTAATATTTATTAAAAATGGGGTGAAGCATCTTCACAGCACATCCATGGTAGTTGCTTCAGAAAATATACCCTTTCGGGCACCGAGAAAATGGAAAATGGATTTTCCGTATGCAGAAAGTGAAAACTTCCTAAAGCAACATTGTTTGCCATCACAAGATACACACGTGTGTAGAATATGGGCATATTGAAACAAACAGTGCCATGATTGTGGTCATGACCTAGCTCATTTGCCTTGAAAACCATGAATCCTCGAAGGCAGTAGCTCATTTTTGTGAACACTTTTTTTCAAATAATCCCCATATCACATGTTTGTTATTTTTATCTATAACTAGGTAACATAAAATTACAAAGTGCAAAGGATTTGCATTTTTTGATTTTTTTTAAATTCTTGACGCTGGTTTCAAAATGCAGCCAAGATTGCGGCGATTAGGGTTCTTAAGCTAGGTGCCAGGTCTTGATAATCTCTTACTAGATCTTTGAAAAAATTCCATGTTTTGTACCTAGAAATTATTTTTTGGAAAATTCTTGAGAGAGCTACGAGGTACCTTCAGGCTAAATCTGAGACCCTTTCTAGCGAAACCGACAAAACTTTGACTAAACTACGGGCTGTGCACCATAAGCTTGGAGGTACATTGCCTATCTTTTCCTTAATTGCTCTCATATGCAAAATTGATAATTTGGAAAGTAGATTTCTATTTGTGATTCTTGTTGCCTATCTCCATATATTCCAACTATCCCCTTTCCCTTTGTAATAGTTTTAATATATGTAGTGTGTTAGTTTTTAAAGCTCATCGATGTACAATAAGACATATTTGAGCCTTTGGCCATTCTTTCATGAAAACATCTCATTGGTATATTCTATGACTTCCTTTTTCTCTTCATGTGCTTTCTTGAGTATCTATTTTGTGTGTGCATGTTTTGTTGTCGGCATATGTCTTTGTGATATTTTCCACCTAGAAACTTATACACACAAGAGAAGATAAATCTTTGGTTTTTTTTCCTTGTAGACCACCTTTTTATTCCTTTTGACTCTTTGGTGGCTTCCAATTTTATTTGCAAGTGAGTGCTTGTCCCTTTTGTTTGCATCTTAGGGCACTCATATTTTGATCTCTCTTTCCTATTATTGTTAAATGAATTTGTAGGAGTGAGGATTATAGTATTGTGCACTTGGTTTCCAAATACAATTATTATATTTGGTTCATAACCCTTTGGGAACTCCTCTAATTCATTTAAGAATGCTCGTTTCCCTTCTTTCTCATCTTTTGTGTTTTAAATGTTTATGGGGGAGTGAGGATTCCATCTTGTGCACAATGTATTCAAATGCAAATATTCTATCTTATGCATAAAGCTTGGGGAGCTTCCCTATTTAATTTAACCACTCATTTGCTCGTATCATAATATCTTGCTGTTTCCATTTGGTGTCATTTGTTGTATTCAATTGATTCTTTTGGATCTTTTGATTGCTCGCTTCATTTGTTGAAGCTTCTAGTTCTTTTTTCCTTTCTTTTTGCAATATTTGGGTCCTCAATATAGTTTTACTTCCTCCCAAGTGTTCATCATTGTATTTGTGCATATGCACACCTTTGGAGGAATTCACGCTATATTGGTCGTCTAGAACTTTTGACCAATTTTGGCAATCGATGCCAATGGGGGAGAAGTTATAGAGGGTTTAAGGGAAGTGGTTTATGCTTTGAGTTTGGTCTTAAGTATTTGCCTTTCATGCTCTTGCATCTTTATTGTTGCTTTGCATGTTTAATATATAGAGGAAACTCCACCAACGGTAATGGTTGGCAATATATGCAATGAAATTCAAGTTCATCACACATGCATAAATTGTGGGGGGTTTGCTTTATATTGTGGGAGTGCCAACATCATATACTTGTGTAGTATTTGATGTTGGCACAACCATTTTATTCGTTAAGTTCCAAATTTAAACCCTCTCGAAGGGATTGTCATCAATTACCAAAATGGGGGAGAATGAAAGGTCATGTATGCCCTATGCGTGGTTTTGGTAATGAATGACAATCTCTATGGACTAATGTGTAAATTGAGTTTCACTTGTAGGATTTGTCCATTGGCATCGATTGGGCCATGTGTTGGCTTCAAGGTTGAAATATGAAGAATTGAAGAAGAAGAAGAAGCAATGTCCAAGGGCTTTGGTCCTATTGGAATCTTATTGAAGAAAGAATAAGATTGGAGGTTGAATCAAGATAGATCAACACTCAAAAAGGAATGAATAAGTGCAAGCTCAAGATGCACCATCTCTAGTAGATCTCATGCTTGAACCTTGTCATCTTTGGTGATCATGGATTGATGAAGACAAGTTCAAGGAAGAGGCCTCCCTATGGTGTTTGGGGGAGCAATTTGCAAGTATTCATCAAGCAAGAGTAATCAAGAAAAGTGTTCCACATTGAGAAGGATAAGATGGTCTACATCATGCTCAAGGAAAAGGTATTATCTTGATAGGGTTCTCTTTTGCTGGTCTCATGTTGTTAGTTGGGAGACCGGGTTTAGGATAAATAGCCGTACTATCAAGAGGGGATCTCGAGTGAGTAACTCGATCGCATATTTCAGAGAGAGAGCTCAAACCTTTGCATACATAGCATCATATTTATTGGTTGTTGTTTGGACCTTGTCCATGAGAGGATCTAGAGCTTGCGGTTACCTTAATAGCAAGCTCTAGTTCATCAAAAACCTTTTCCCTTGAATACTTTATTGCGTTTTTGATCTTCGGGTTTTCTGGCTCCACACCTTGGGAAATATCTCACATATAGATACTTGATATTTTCTCCCTTGGTGTTATCCAATATTTCACCTTTTGTTAGATTCTACTCTTTATTATCTTTCCAACAAAATTGGTTTCATCTAAATTGGAGTTTCCAAGCTCAACTTCTTGCGTTTTGGGTTTTGGAGGTTTTACTAGTTCGTCGCTTCTAAGAGGTCATACCTTTCTACATTTTTTATTCTCCCATGTTGTACTATGATTTTTCGTTGCATAATCCTGTATATCTTTTTGTTCTATGCAAATGAGCCCAAGATCATCAAAATCGGAGTCCAGAGTCAAAAGTTATTAAACTTTTTGTGCAATGTTGTCCAACATTTTTGCTTGGGCGGTAGTATCGGCCCAACTTCCACCCAAACTTATGGTGAAAACTCGTTTTTGTTCAGTAACTTGTGTTTCTATTTACCGATAGTACCTGTGGGGCACCAGAAGTTTCGGTGACGCGCGGATCTGGCCCAAACGGTCAGTTTTTCCCTCTTTTATTTAAGGGAGGCTTTTTCCCCAATGGTTCCCCCATCTTTGGAGATCGTTTTCCCCCACCATTGTTGACCTATTTGAGCTTTCTTACTCCCTCTCCCTCCCATGATTCTTGCATATTTTTGAGAGAAAAAGTGAGAGGAGATCTAGATCTACAACTCTACCAAATCATATCTCTTCTTAGTGAAGGGAATCTTGAGATCTAGATCTTGGAGGAATTTGGTGTTGTTCTCTTGTGTTCTTCCTCTCTTATTCCCCAATAGATTTTATAGCTTTGGTGGAATTTGGGAGTGAAGGACTTACCTTTGCATTTGGTGCATAGGTTTGAGTTCTCCTTAGAGATTCGTCGAGTTCAAACTCTTGGGCTTGTTTCTCTTGGGTTCTTGGAACCCTAGACAGTTGTGTGGAGTTGTGGTGAGTTCTTGGGGACTCCAATTGAATTGTGGAGATTCCTCAAGCTTGTGGCCTGTTGTGGCATTGTTCTTGGGACCTTCAATTGTTGTGGAGATTCCTCAAGCTTGTGGTCTTTGTGGTGTTTCTTGGGAGCCCTCCAATTGAGTTGTGGAGATTTCCCCAAGCCTTGTACGGGTTCGGTGACCGCTCTCAAGTGTCCCATAGTGGATCGTGAGTAGTCCTTTGTGGTGAGCTCACGAGAGAATAGGGTGAGACTTTTTGTGGCGTCGGTGAGTTGTGTACCTTGGCATCTTGAGGAGAGGCCTTGTGTGACGTTGGGTGAGCATCGAGCCACCACATCTCAAGGTGAGCCATTTGTGGCGTTCAAAGTACGTTGTGACATCACACCTATCCAACGGAGATGTAGCTTCTTTGGAAGTGAACTTCTGGATAAAAATCATCGTCTCCGCCCCTATCGGTTATCTCTCAACCGAACCCTTTACTTAGGCAATTTATATTGTGATAGCCTTCGTGCTTGAAGTATTATATATTGCTATCACCTTGTTGCTTGTATTCCCTAGCATAGGTTGTTGGTGCACTTAGTGAACCTAGTGGTTATATGTTTTGGCTTGATAAATTAACATTAGTTTTATTCTGCATTTATTAGATCCTAAACCGTAATTATTTTAAAATGACTATTCACCCCTCCTCTAGGCGACATCCATTTCCCTTTCTTCACACGAAATCATCATTGCCTCTTGACAAGGCATTCAACTCTCAGAGTGGAGTTAACCAAGCATTCGAAATATTTTGGCAAAAAATTCATGAGCACTTTAGCAAGTACAACACAACTAGAGAAGCTAAATCATTAGCATCACTCTTGAATATGTAGCACATTCTTGATAAGGGTTCCAATGCTAACTTTTCTTTTTGGAAATGGGTGCATATATTACTTAGAAGTAATGTTTACACCCGGTGACATGGGTATACCCTACAGGTACTCGAGTTTGGCATATATGGTCCAGATACGGCAGAAGCCCACGGTGTTGCCAAGGCCCAATGAAGAATTCGAGTGGCCCACGGACTTTCCGATTGCTTGTCAGACAAGAAGAAACTTAAGATAGAAAGTTCAAAGGGTGAACCCTAATTTGTAACTGACTCGACCTGCTACCCGCGACCTAGCCTATCTATATAAAGGCTAGGAGGGACGGCGAGGAGGACGATCACAATCCTAGTTTCCATAACTCTTGCCATATTGCATCTGTGCACCCCTGTAATCTTTGATTCCTTCGATAATTCCAACATCAGACAAGCAGGAATAGGGACCTTGATGGCTCAATGCAGGGCGCCCAGAAAAGTGCTGGTGCGTGGTTGATGTAGAGCTTGTTGGGAACCCCAAGAGGAAGGTATGATTAGCACAGCAGCAAGTTTCCCTCAGTTAAGAAACCAAGGTTTAGTCGAACTAGTAGGAGCAAGGAAACACCCCAAAGGTGTTACTAGATGAGCTTTGGCAGGGCGCACTACCGGTGCTAGTAGCAACGTGGAGACCTGCACAACACAACCACAAAACTTTGTCCCCAACTTGCGATGAGGTTGTCAATCTCTCCGTGTTTTGTGGAAAACAAAGGATTAAACGTATCGAATGGGAAGAAGTAATAGTTTGCAGAAAGTAAACACAAAGCAGTAAACAGTTTATAGATTGTATGTAAAAGAAAAGGACCAGGATCCATAGTTCACTAGAGGTGGCTCTCCTTAAGATAGATAACATGCTGGGTGAACAAATTACAGCAGGGCAATTGACAAACACCGAGAAAGCAATACATGCATATACTAATCATCTTGACTCCTTTGAGACTTGATTGGGCATTACAACATAATACATAGACCGCCATCCAACTGCATCTATGACTAATAATCCACCTTCAGGTTATCATCCGAACCCCCTCCAGTATTAAGTTGCAAGCAACAAATTATTGCTTTACGAACTGCGTGTAAAGTAAACAATACGATTATTCTATGAACAAAGGATTGTTGTTTTCTCCCTAGTAGCAACAACACATTTAGTACCTTAGAGATTTCTGTCACTTCCCCAGATTACCAGAGGCATGAACCCACTATCGAGCATAAATACTAACTCTTGGAGTTGCTAGCATCTACTTGGCCAAGATAGCTACTAACAACGGAAAGCATGCAAGATCACAAATAACAAAGACATGATAGAATCAATAATCAATCTAAAATAGGATCTCAATATCCATCGGATCCCTGCAAACATAACATGTATGATTACAAATAGATGATCTTGATCATGAACGAAGCTCACAAGATCTAGACATGAAAGCACAAAGGAGGAGAACCAGCCATCTAGCTACTACATGGATCCATAGTCCAAGGATGAACTACTCACGCATCACACCGGAGGCTTGCATGGTGATGAAGAAGGCCTCCAGGGTGAATTCCCCTCTCCGGCAGGGTGCCAGGAAGAGCTTCAGATCCCTCCCGATCTAGGGATGGAGATGACGGTGGCTACAAACTCTTTCGTGGATTTTTGATCGGGTCCTTAGGGTTTTCGTCCCGAGGGCAATATATAGGCGGAAGGAGAGGCCGAGGGGGTGCCGGGAGCGGCCACACCACCCCCTAGCATGGGCCAGGCCTGGCCGCACGGCCAGGTGGTGTGGTGGCTCCCTGTCCCTTCTCCGTCTCGTATTCTGGCACTTGATCCCTTCCGGAAAAATAGACACTTTGGCTTTTGTCCCGTCCAATTCTGAGAATATTCATTTTCTGACTTTCCTGGAACCAAAAATAGCAGAAAACAGGCAGCTGACACTGTGGCTCTTGTTAATAGGTTAGTCCAAGAAATCATATGAAAAGTACTCCAAAGTTGGAACAAAACACAAGAAAGTGGATAAAACCAAGCATGGAACATCAAAATTATAGATACATTTGCAATGTATCAACATCCCCAAGCTTAACTCCTGCTCGTCCTCGAGTAGGTAAGTGGTAAAAAGAAAGAATAATTTTTGAGGTGACATGCACCATCAAAGACTTGATCAAAGTATTTGCAAAACATTCAAAGCTGGGATCATAGTACTTCAATCATAACATGAAAGATAAAGTTCTAGCAATAAGCAAAGAAACTATGATGCAACATGAAAAGGCACAAACAAAAGATTCATGAAAAACATGCTTTGCAAGACGTTTGTTTGTTTAACATAAAGAAAACATTGCATAATAGTATTCAGCTTGTCCCTCAATATAGTAGCAAATATAAATGCAAAGGACACCTTCAAAGTTCATAAGAGTGACTAGGTACAATAATTTAAAACAAGCAATATCAAGTTATGCATCAATCAACTAGTCATGGGACAATGCACATAGAACTAAGAATGTCCACTATGCTCTCAAAGTAGGTGCATAAAGATAGAAGGTGGAGACTCAATATAATGGTGGAAGAAAGGCCTTTTTGTAAAAGGAAGTAGGGATTCAAGTCTCATAAAGAGCTTCCAAAAATTATGGTACTTCTAGTTTTCAATTCTCATTGCCCCTATCATAAGCATCTTGAAGGTGATTAAGGTTAAAGTGACACAACTAAGAGGATATGCTTGACAAGTTATAAACCAAAATCTCATGCCCCTTACTTACGAAGACCGATCCTCATGCTACTCAACTTCAATCATGAGTAAGCTCTTGTCATTGTAAGTATATGTGTATCATTAAGAACCGCCAACGGGGTACCCCTTGCACATGATACGGGAGCTTTCCCATAATCAAAATGACAAGGCAAGCAGACAATGAGAATCTCAGCGATCTTTTTATTTGCTATTTGCATAGGTTTTTATTGAGGATGCTTCATAGAGTGCTCATTATGGTGATGCTGCAAGTTTCCACCATGATTAGGCATGGCTTAGTCTAGCGACCCAGGCGTTTCTCTAACACACATACAAACTCCATGATCTTACAAGTTCCACTTTTATTTCACACAGCCGGGATCCGTAAGCAAAAGAACATGATATCAACGGGGTACAAAGTACAAGTGCAAAGTTGAAAGCGTTCCCCATGGTACATGGTTCTGCTAATTTCAACTTATAAAGCGCAAGCATATACACAACAAAGAAGGACCCAATGGTTCAAGTTTATTAGAGGCAAAAAAAGTAAAGTGTGCCATCAAGTTCGTGAGAGCTTTAATCACTAGTTTTCTCATAACAAGTGGAAGGTAAACAAAAGCATGAATATACTTGGAATAGCATAACCTAGTAGGTAGGTATGGTGGACTCTTTGGAATAACTTGGTTTAGGGAGTTGGATGCATGACTGGAACTCATACTTGGTTGTGTAGGCTAGCAAAAGACTGGGAGCGACAAACTAAGAGAGCAATAATGGCCATAATCATGCAGAGCGACAAAACATCATTGATCAAAGCATAAAGTGATACTACAAGTTGAAAACTAAAGGATATAAAGGCTATGGTGACTTTGGATAGTCATAACATGGTGTGAGCATGCGCCAAGTCAACCCAAATAAAGCATCAAAGGAGAATACCACTATACTATGCTTTAATATGCTAAAACAACACATGATTCATCCAAGGCACATTAAGCAATCTCAATTGTTTATAACAAGTCATGCTACAGAAAAGAATACTAAGCATAAAGCCAAAACAATATCAAGCATGGCATGACAAAGCATAGGCCACAGTCAAAAACGAGCTCTTTTTACCACAAAAGTATGAACTTTCCTACTCTTTTCCAAACCAAACCAAACTATTTGCAAACCAATGTATGAAAGAGGGGGTCCAACCAAAATATTCAGAAAACTAAGCAAACCAAGCAAACTAGAAACCAAAACGAAAACGAAAAAGAAGACGCTCCAAGAAAAACACAACTGTGCATGAAACAATAAAAATGAAGCGTTTGGAAGGAACCTGAAATTTTTATTGATGAAGAAGGGGATGCCCAAGGCATCCCCAATCTTTGACGCTTGTACTTCTTAGATATTTCTTGGGGTGACACGCGTGGAATCCCCAAGCTTGAGCTTTAGTCCATCCTTCATCTCATTACTCATTCCTTCCATACACCTGAAATTTTTCCTTCATACAAAACTTCACACAATCTCATTAGCAATATTAGTGCACTTAAGATAAATAAGTCTTAAGGTTAAGTTCTAACACCAAATAAACTTCCACTAGAACACTAGCTACTGTAGCACTTCCCTCAAAAAGCTCAATTCCCCAAACGAACTCAAAAAGGAACCCACAAGAAGCAAATGCAGAAAATGGCAGAAATCTATCAAAACAGACCAGCAGGTAAAGACGAATTTTTTCGAAGACCTTATGTTGCTCAAATCAAAAAGTGTTGAACTAACGAAAGTTAGATAACAACCTGGGTCAGAAGCACAACAAATTACAGCTCAATCCGACCTATAGAGCTCTCTCACGAATTTTTACAGTGAAGCACAAGAATCTATTTCGGGACAGCAACTTTCCCAATCATTACTTCACTCTCATTAGAGGTTACTCTTGGCACAAAAAGCAAAAAAAAAGGATAAGGAGTGGTTATTACTGACTTCCAAGACTCATCTAAGACTTTTGGATTATCCCCCAATAAGTACTTTTCTTTAACGCCTTTAAGTTAGACATAAGAAGCAAAGAAAGAGTCAAGTGTTCTCAAATGAAGAAGCATTAAGACCAAATTTTGTTTTCATAGGAGAAGAAAAATAAATATTTTCTCTCTTTTTAGGGAAGTGTTCTATAACTTTCTTGAGTGGGAGTTGATATTTAATGGTGCCTTCTTTCATATCAATGATGGCACCAACAGTTCTAAGAAAAGGTCTTCCCAAAGTAATAGGACAAGAAGCATTGTATTCAACATCCAAAACATAGAAATCAACAGGGACATAGGCATCGTTAACCATGATAAGAACATCATTAAGACTCCCCATGAGTTTCTTTTTAGAATTATCATCAAGTGGGACATTCAAATAACAATCTTCAAGAGGAGGCAAATCAAGCATATCATAAATCCTTCTAGGCATGATGGAAACACTACTATCAAGATCACACAAAGCATTGAAATCAAAGTCATTCACTTTCATATTAATGATGGGTTCCCAACCATCCTCTTGTTTTATAGGAATAGAAGCTTTATGTTTAATCTTTTCTTCTTTAATTTTTATGAGAGCATTAGTAATGTGTTTTGTAAAAGCCATGTTCATAGCACTAACATTAGGACTTTTAGCAAGCTTTTGTAGGAACTTAATAACTTCAGAGATATTGCAACCATCAAGATCAAAATCAACTTTATCGTCTAAAGTAGTAGAACTAATACTAGCCTCAACACTAGTGGTGGTGATAGTAGAAACCCTAATGTTTCTAGCAATTTCATATTCTCTTTCCCACTTAGCAAGTAATTCAGCTAATAGTCTAACATTTTCATCAATTCTTACTTGTATAGCATTGGTAGCTGCAAAGGGATTCTCATTAGTTTCAGGTTTAGCAGCCATTTTATTCAAAGAAGATTGAGCTTCAGCCAAAGATGCTATATTTCTTTCAACATTAGAGAGTTTTTCCTCAATGGTTTTATTGAAAGCAGTTTGTTTACTAATAAACTCTTTAAGCATAACTTCAAGTTCAGAGGGAGCACTCTTATTATTGTTGTAAGAATTTCCATAAGCATTAGCATTGTTGGGAGGATATGGCTTATAATTGTTGTTACCAAAATTGTTCCTATAAGCATTATTACCATAAGCATTGTTGCCAAAGTTGTTATTTCTTATGAAGTTCACATTGATGGGTTCGTAGCATGGAAAACAAAAAATTTCTACCGCAAGAACGAACAAAACCCAGATCTAATCTAGATAAAAGCCAAGATCTAATCTATTAGACATGTGCAACGAGATAGATCTGTACTAACCCTCGTAGATCCGAAAGCGTTACGAGATTGGATCTCGGGGTTGATGTAGTCAATCACTTGCCGATCTCAAGATCGTGTGGACGATCCTTCCGGCGCCGCGTTCTGGCAGCGCTTCCGCAGTTGGTCACACGTGCGGAGTCAAAGCAGACCTTCCTCTCCCCGTTCTAGCAAGCAGTGGAGGTAGTAGATCTTCTCCATGGAATCCCAGCAGCACGACGGTGTGGTGGTGGTGGTGGAGTAGAGAATTCTGCAGGGCTTCGCCTAAGCCTGAGCAGAGGGAAGGAGGAGGAGAGAGGCGGCGGCTAGGGTATGAAGTGGGAGAGTGCTAGGGGGTGGCGCCCCCTCCCCTCTATTTAAAGGAGGGAGGCGCCATGGGAGGGGGAGTCCTAGTAGGACTCCCCTCCCTCCTTGGCCGGCGGATTGGGAGGGGGAAGGAATCCTCCTCCCCCACGAATCCGTGTCTTGCCCCACAAAGACTCCTTGATCCTTTCTTGGTTTTCAAGCAAACTCCAAGAAACCTTCTAGAACCTTCCAAAACATTACGAAACCTTCTAGAATCTCCATACAAACACTCCGGAACATTTCCTAACTTAGAAAATGATCCCCAATATATGAATCTTATTCTCCGGACAATTCCGGATCTCCTCGTGATGTCCCGGATCCAATCCGAGACTCCGAACAACATTCGGTCTCCAACACATATTCCATATCTACTTAAAACAACTTCGAACCTTAAGTGTGTCACCCTACGGTTCATGAATATGCAGACATGATGGAGACACATCTCCAATCAATAACCATTAGCGGGATCTGGAGATCCATAACAGCTCCCACATACTCAACGATGACTTTGTGATCAATAGAACCATTTAACATACGAAACCAATTCCCTTTGTCACGCGATATTCTACTTATCCGAGGTTTGATTGTCGGTATCTCCATACCTAGTTCTACCTCGTTACTGATAAGTACTCTTTACTCGTTCCATGTTATGTCATCCCTTGTGACCTAGTCACATGCTTGCAAGCTAACTAGACGACATTCCACCGAGAGGGCCCAGAGCATATCTATCCGTCATATGGATGGACAAATCCCAATCTTGGTCCATGCGCTTCAACACATACTTTCAGAATACCCAATGTCACCTTTATAACCACCCAGTTACGAAGCAGCGTTTGATGTCATCAAAGTACCCATCCGGTGATGGTGATTAACATAACCTCATGGTCGAAGGATTAGGTTACTATGCATTTGAAAAGCTTGTAGCAAAACAAACTTAATGACTTGATCTTATGCTATGCTTACTATGGGTGTGTGTCCATTACATCATTCTCCTAATGATATAATCTTGTTATTAATGACATCCAATGTCCATGATCAGGAAACCATGATCATCTATTAATCAACAAGCTAGTTCAACAAGAGGCTTACTAGGGACTCTTTTATGTTTTACAAAACACACAAGTATTAATGTTTCCGGTTAATACAATTATAGCATGGGATGTAAACATTTCTCATAAACATAAAGATATAATAATAACCACTTTATTATTGCCTCTTGGGCATATCTCCAACAGTCTCCCACTTGCACTAGAGTCAATAATCTAGTTAAAAACTTGTGCATTCAACACCTATGGCTTTCTGGTGTTGTATAGACACTATTGCTAGTGGTAAACATAATCTTCGGATCTGACACTTCCAGGTCCGTGTGTATTTGCATGTCCTTGTGTCTGTACACATTACTCATTCTCCAATGAGATGGCATTGTATAAATTTTGTCCTTTGGTGAGACCTTTAGTTCCTTGGGATTAAATCATGTTGATACAATTGTCGTACAATGTATCTTCATAGTATTATCCTGCTATGAACCACACCTAGTTTGATAACAAACTACTTGACGCAAATGCCCTCATTTGCTGCTACAATAGCAGTCATATACTTAGCCTTTTGTTGTAGTATCTGTCACAATGTTTTAACTTTGGTACTCAACCAAATCCGTTATGGAACTTCCTTTCCATTACATTGTGCCACCCATAGGTTAAATTGAGATAAACTTAATTTGTGACAAAACTAGTATCAATGTAACAATTTACAATGAACTATTTGTCACCACTATATAAATAATATATTCTTAGTTCTTCCAAAGATCATAGGAATATCCCTACTATTGTCCAATGATCATCTTATGAGTCATTCTGGTATATGCTCATAACATTTAGAGCATAGGACATATCTGGATGTGTACATCTCAAAGAACGATTGATCAAAATATTCTTGTGATTTCACCAAGTGTCAAAACACTTGAATCTCGTGTCAACACACTTGAATCTTGATTCAGTCCTTTCCGTGCGTCAAGAACATTTCTTGTTGTTTCCATATTGAACTCATTCAACATCTTATCTATGTACATTTGGCAAAACCATATTAGCGCCTCAATCTATCCATATAGACATTGATGCCTAATTCTTGGGTTATGCCTAAGTCTTTCATCGAAATGAAATTCTTAACCTGTGTCAATAAAAGATACATCATTTCTAATCAACAATATGTCTTTCACATAATGTATTAGAAATATGTCTTAGCGCTCCCACTTAATTTCTTGCAAAATGCAAACATCTTCATCGTCTCTGATGAAATTAAACCTTTTAACGGTTTCATCACGGTGAAGATTCCAACTCCGCGATGCTCACTTCAACCATTGAAGTTTTGCATACTCTTTTAGCATCCTTTGAATTAACAAAACCCTTTGGATCGTGTCATGTACACGTCCTAGGTAACCATTCTATTAGAAGAACTTGTTTTGTTTGTTCAACTACCATATACCAAAATATATGTAGTGGTTGCTACATTAATCTGTCCAGACTAAATATCGCTATGAAAGATCAAATCTTATCATAGTCAATTCCTTGAACATTGTCGTAAACTCTTTCCGACATGTCGACTATTTCATAGATGTGAAACATCCATGTCTATTTCTTTATAGATCCATATATGACTGTAAGGTCTTGCACCTTTCCAGAGGGTCTTTCAAATTCAAAGCTTGATTTCTCGTGTATGGAATTATCACGGATTTTATGGCTTCAAGCCACTTAACGAAGTCAGGGCCCATCATTGATTATTTGCATGTAGTCGGTTCATCATTGTCAAACAACAATGATTTAACTCTCAAATCTTGGCATTTGATTACTTACCCGACCTACTTGGTTCAATAGTAACTTAGATCTCCGTGACCACAACCTTTGAGGCACGTGAGTCATGAGCATTGTTGTTGCCTCCGGGACACTTACCGATGCTGCGCAACTCAGCACATATTATCCAAGGTTCAAAAACCTTGTCAAAGTTCTATTGTCCTCCCACTTAACTTTTCACCAAAAATTCCTTCTCAAGAAACTCGACATTCTAAGTGATAAACACTTTTGTCTTCGGTGTTATGGAGGAATACCCAATGGTTATTCGAAATAACCTACAAAGACATGCTCATTCGACTTTGGTTGTAAACATTTTACTTATGCCTAGCATACCAAAAATTTAAGAAAGGACAACCTGGGTTTTATCCCAAACCATGACTTATATGGTGTCATTTCAACGGATCACGATGGAGCTCTTTTCAGTGTAAAAGCGGTAGTCACTAAAGCTTTAACCTTTAAAATATAATGGCAGTTTTATAAATGACACCTTTGATCTTATCATGTCAAACAAGGTTTCATTAAATATCTTGAACACTCCATACTCCTATGGTGTTTTGGGAAATGCAAATCCATGGAACGATTCCTCAAATCTTAGGTGTTTTGCTAAACTTGTAACTCAAACATCTTAATGATCCAATCATAAACTTTTTTTTATTTTCTTGTTACAATAATTTTCCACTTCATCTTGAAAGTCTTTGAACATTTTCAAATGTTTCATACTTCTTCCTTATTGAGTAAGTATATACATATACTCACTCAAATCTTCGGAGAAAGCATATGAAGTTGAAATCCATCGCCCACGACTACACATAATGGACTATATACATCAATATGTACAAATTCCAATCAGTTAGTCGTCCATTCCTCTTTTGGCCTATGAACGGAGTTTTAATTATCTCCGGGAAAGTATCACAAGCGTCATTTGATCAAAATCAAAGACTCCAAAAATCCATCAACATGGAGTTTCTTCATGTATCCCTTTCAATATAATTTAAACGGCGATGTCACTTCGCAAGTGATCTTTCAATCATTTGTCTTGCGACATTTTAGCATTAGTTTTATGGTCGTTATTTCTCCAACCAGACTTGTATATCATCCATCTATTATGGAATACGGTGATTATTTGAACAACCTTTTGTCGTCATAATACCTGATCAAAATAACAATTATTGAAACAAATCTTGAAGGCAAGCTTTGATGTTAACGAGCAACACAACAACCCTTTGATTGTTTTCGATGAACATCATCACATATTCTCTTGCTAGTTACTTAGGCCATTGCAGTTCATGAATTGTGTTGTCCTGTATGACACTTCATACCAACCAATTCGGTATCCAATACCGCAGAACCACATTGTTTAACAACCAAGGAATACAACCATAACATGTATCTTCTATATACCTAAGTTGGATATCTCCAATCTTTTCTTTTCTGCCAAATATTTTATAGACTCTCTTTCAACAATTCCTTTTCTTTTAAAAGAATCTATCAACATCAATAGTGGTGTCATTCACATGACACATAGTACAAAGTGTGTATAGTCAAATACCAATACCTTTGGACTTGCACTTTGAAGTAGATCACCTTCATCAAATGTTTGGCATTCTTTCAAAAATCCATTCTTTAGTAATGTTTTAGTGTAGTAAACATTTTACTTACATCTTCTATTCATCCTTATCATGACAACTTTCATGATCAAGCTGCTATAGCTTATAAAGGTGAATTGCGAGTACAATGTTTCTTTTCCAAAACCTTTTGGAGGATTAGGATGACTAGCGTCTCCAACCTTCACAAATTCTCATCAAATATGAGGACATATACTCTATCATGTTGTAACCAACACATTGTTTTAGATATCGCAATACCTTTCACATATGATGGTTTCTGAAACATTGCTTTTAGCTCTTAGATAAACTTGATATTAAAAACAATCTTTTGAGTATCAAGAATCATGGAGGCAAACATGATACATTAGATACTAACACTGGAATTGTTACTCTTGATTTAATACTATTTATTAAACTTCACAGAGTAAACGGAGTTTGCTGAAAGTTTGCAATATGACTTTTAAACTTTAGATTGACACTCAAAACAATACGATACCAGTTCGTAAAGCAAATATCCAGAATTTCTATAGTTCCACTATCTCAACTATAACTAAGCGTAAGGTGGTGAACGGATGCCAATGACTACAACAAACTATGCAAATTCACTTTGATTGTGTTTATGATAAATTGAGTTTGACTAATCCAAATTACAAATGAACTCCCACTCAAAACAACATCCCTCGAGTTGTTTTAGTGATTACATGAACCAAATCCACTACACCAAGTCCGATCATCACGTGAGATGATGTAGCTTTAAAGGCGAACAATCAACATGTTCATCATATCATCCATATGACTCATGCTTTACCTTTCGGTATTCCGTGTTCCAAGACCATGTCTGTACATGCTAGGCTCGTCAAGGTTAACCTTAGTATCCGCATGTGCAAATCTGGCTTGCACCCGTCGTATGCACACGTATAATCTATCACACCCGATCATCACGAGATGCTTCGAAACGACGAGTCTTAGCAACGGTGCCTACTAAGGACGAACACTTTATTACTTGATATTTAGTGAGAGGGATCATCTTATAATGCTACCGTCGCGATCTAAGCAATACAAGATGCATAAAGGATTAACATCACAGGCAATTCATAATTAGTGTGATATGATATGGCCCTTTCTTCTTATGCCTTTGATCTCCATCTCCAAAGCACGGACATGATCTCCATCATCACCAGCATTGCGTCAAGGTCAGTGGCGCCGCTTCATGGTTGTCCATCATCACCAGCAACTATTACAACTACTTGGAATAAAGCTATTACAAGATGAATAGACACGCAGGTCTTAACAGAATTAAAGACAACCATTAGGCTCCTGCCGGTTGCCATATTACAACAAGGATCATTGCATACATCAAATATAATCACAATCACATGATGGCCATATCACATCACAAAACCCCTGCAAAAACAAGTTAGATGCCTCTATTTTTCTTTGCATGTTTTACATGGTTTGGGGCTTTCGAATAAGAACGGATCTTACCTACGAAACTGAACCACAACGTTGATACAAGTGCTATCAAGTGCAAAGTGTAGATTGGATCTATACTATGATGGGAGAGATAGACACCCGCAAAGCCACTTGTGCAAAGCAAGTTACACGTCAAGCGTGGAGCAAGTCTCATGTGCGATGACATGTAAGGTTAGCCCGAGCCGCTTCATCCCACCATACCGCAATATGCAAAGTACACAAAGCAAAATACGGCACTAGCACCAACGCCCACAAAACCATTGTGTTCTACTCGTGCAATAGATCTACGCATAGATACGGCTCTGATACCACTGATGGGTTCGTAGCAGGGAAAACAAAAAATTTCTACCGCAAGAACGAACAAAACCTAGATCTAATCTAGATAAAAGCCAAGATCTAATCTATTAGACATGTGCAACGAGATAGATCTGTACTAACCCTCGTAGATCCGAAAGCGTTACGAGATTAGATCTCGGGGTTGATGTAGTCGATCACTTGCCGATCTCAAGATCGTGTGGACGATCCTTCTGATGCCGCGTTCTGGCAGCGGTTCCGCAGTCGGTCACACGTGCGGAGTCGAAGCAGACCTTCCTCTCCCCGTTCCAGCGAGCAGCGGAGGTAGTAGATCTTCTCCACGGAATCCCAACAGCACGATGGTGTGGTGGTGGTGGTGGAGTAGAGAATTCTGCAGGGCTTCGCCTAAGCCTGAGCAGAGGGAAGGAGGAGGAGAGAGGCGGCGGCTAGGGCTTGAAGTGGAGGGGAGCTAGGGGTGGCGCCCCCACCCCTCTATTTAAAGGAGGGAGGCGCCATGGGAGGGGGAGTCCTAGTAGGACTCCCCTCCCTCCTTGGCCGGCGGATTGGGAGGGGGGAGGAGTCCTTCTCCCCACGACTCCTTGTCTTGCCCCACAAGGACTCCTTGATCCTTTCTTGGTTTTCAAGCAAACTCCAAGAAATCTCCTAGAACCTTCCAGAACATTCCGAAACCTTCTAGAATCTCCATACAAACACTCTGGAACATTTCCTAACTTAGAAAATGATCCCGAATATATGAATCTTATTCTCCGGACAATTCCGGATCTCCTCGTGATGTCCTGGATCCAATCCGAGACTCCGAACAACATTCAGTCTCCAACGCACATTCCATATCTACTTAAAACAACTTCGAACCTTAAGTGTGTCACCCTACGGTTCGTGAATATGCAGACATGATGGAGACACCTCTCCGATCAATAACCATCAGCGGGATCTGGAGATCCATAACAGCTCCCACATACTCAACGATGACTTCGTGATCGATAGAACCATTAACATACGAAACCAATTCCCTTTGTCACGCGATATTCTACTTATCCGAGGTTTGATAGTTGGTATCTCCATACCGACTTCTACCTCGTTACTGATAAGTACTCTTTACTCGTTCCATGTTATGTCATCCCTTGTGACCTAGTCACATGCTTGCAAGCTAACTAGACGACATTCCACCGAGAGGGCCCAGAGCATATCTATCCGTCATATGGATGGACAAATCCCATTCTTGGTCCATGCGCTTCAACACATACTTTCAGAATACCCAATGTCACCTTTATAACCACACTGTTACGAAGCAGCGTTTGATGTCATCAAAGTACCCATCCGGTGATGGTGATTAACATAACCTCATGGTCGAAGGATTAGGTTACTATGCATTTGAAAAGCTTGTAGCAAAACGAACTTAATGACTTGATCTTATGCTATGCTTACTATGGGTGTGTGTCCATTACATCATTCTCCTAATGATATAATCTTGTTATTAATGACATCCAATGTCCATGATCAGGAAACCATGATCATCTATTAATCAACAAGCTAGTTCAACAAGAGGCTTACTAGGGACTCTTTTATGTTTTACAAAACACACAAGTATTAATGTTTCCGGTTAATACAATTATAGCATGGGATGTAAACATTTATCATAAACATAAAGATATAATAATAACCACTTTATTATTGCCTCTTGGGCATATCTCTAACACACATATCTTCTTGAGCAACCAAAGAAGCCAAAGGAACATTATTTGGATCAATATGGGCTTTCCCATTAACAAGCATAGACATAATTATATCAATCTTATCACTCAAGGAGGAGGTTTCCTCAACAGAATTTACCTTCTTACCTTGTGGAGCTCTCTCAGTATGCCATTCAGAATAATTAACCATCAGATTGCCCAGAAGTTTTGTTGCAGCACCCAAAGTGATGGTCATAAAGGTACCTCCAGCAGCAGAATCCAATAGATTCCTTGAAGAATAGTTCAATCCTGCATAAAAAGTTTGGATGATCATCCAAGCAGTCAGTCCATGAGTGGGACAATTCTTTACTAAAGATTTCATTCTTTCCCAAGCTTGAGCAACATGCTTATTATCAAGTTGTTTAAACTTCATTATTTCACTTCTCATGGATATAATCTTAGCAGGAGGATAGTATTTTCCAATAAAAGCATCTTTGCACTTAGTCCAAGAATCAATACTATTCCTAGTTAAGGAATTCAACCATTCTTTAGCTTTTCCTCTCAAAGAGAAAGGAAACAATTTCAGCTTAATAATATCACCATCTATATCCCTATGCTTTTGCATCTCACAAAGTTCAACAAAGTTATTTAGATGGGAAGCAACATCTTCATTACCAATACCAGAAAATTGTTCTCTCATAACAAGATTGAGTAAAGCAGGTTTTATCTCAAAGAAAGTATTTTCAGCCACACGTGGAGCAATAGGTGTGCTCATAAAATCATTGTTGTTGGTGCTAGTGAAGTCACACAACTTAGTGTTTTCAAGGGTAGTCATTTTTTTTGGGTTTTCAAATAAGAAAGCAAACTTGTAAAACTATTTTTGTGTGTTTTTGAAAGAACAAAACAAGCAAACAAAGCAAAAAGAAACTAAGCAAAACAAAAACAACAAAGTAAAGAGATTGGTTATGAGGTACTCTTCTTGTGAAGATGTCCTTGACTCCCCGGCAACGGCGCCAAAAAAATGCTTGATGGCTCAATGCACGGCGCCCAGAAAAGTGCTGGTGCGTGGTTGATGTAGAGCTCGTTGGGAACCCCAAGAGGAAGGTATGATGAGCACAGCAGCAAGTTTCCCTCAGTTAAGAAACCAAGGTTTAATCGAACCAGTAGGAGCAAGGAAACACCCCAAAGGTGTTACTAGCTGAGCATTGGCAGGGCGCACTACCGGTGCTAGTAGCAACGTGGAGACCTACACAACACAACCACAGAACTTTGTCCCCAACTTGCGATGAGGTTCTCAATCTCACCATGTTTTGCGGAAAACAAAGGATTAAACGTATCGATTGGGAAGAAGTAATAGTTTGCAGAAAGTAAACACAAAGCAGTAAACAGTTTATAGATTGTATGTAAAATAAAAGGACCAGGATCCATAGTTCACTAGAGGTGGCTCTCCTTAAGATAGATAACATGCTGGGTGAACAAATTACAGCAGGGCAATTGACAAACACCGAGAAAGCAATACATGCATATACTAATCATCTTGACTCCTTTGAGACTTGATTGGGCATTACAACATAATACATAGACCGCCATCCAACTGCATCTATGACTAATAATCCACCTTCAGGTTATCATCCGAACCCCCTCCAGTATTAAGTTGCAAGCAACAAATTATTGCTTTACGAACTGCGTGTAAAGTAAACAATACGATTATTCTATGAACAAAGGATTGTTGTTTTCTCCCTAGTAGCAACAACACATCTAGTACCTTAGAGATTTCGGTCACTTCCTCAGATTACCAGAGGCATGAACCCACTATCGAGCATAAATACTAACTCTTGGAGTTGCTAGCATCTACTTGGCCAAGATAGCTACTAACAATGGAAAGCATGCAAGATCACAAATAACAAAGACATGATAGAATCAATAATCAATATGAAATAGCATCTCAATATCCATTGGATCCCCACAAACACAACATGTATGATTACAAATAGATGATCTTGATCATGAACGGAGCTCACAAGATCTAGACATGAAAGCACAAAGGAGGAGAACCAGCCATCTAGCTACTACATGGATCCGTAGTCCAAGGATGAACTACTCACGCATCACACAGGAGGCTTGCATGGTGATGAAGAAGGCCTCCAGGGTGAATTCCCCTCTCGATCTAGGGAGGGAGATGACGGCGGCTACAGACTCTTTCATGGATTTTTGATCGGGTCCTTAGGGTTTTCGTCCCGAGGGGGTGCCGGGAGCGGCCACACCACCCCTGGCACGGCCAGGCCTGGCCGCGTGGCCAGGTGGTGTGGTGGCTCCCTGGCCCTTCTCCGTCTCGTATTCTGGCACTTGATCCCTTCCGGAAAAACAGGCAGTTTGGCTTTTGTCCCGTCCAATTTCGAGAGTATTCATTTTCTGACTTTCCTAGAACCAAAAACAACAGAAAACAGGCAGCTGGCACTGTGGCTCTTGTTAATAGGTTAGTCCAAGAAATCATATGAAAAGTACTCCAAAGTTGGAACAAAACACAAGAAAGTGGATAAAACCAAGCATGGAACATCAAAAATTATAGATACATTTGCAATGTATCAGACCTCTATGAGGCCTGAACCTGGGTAAACCTTCCGTCCATGTGTGCTTGTTTGCTAGCCGATTGATGCCTCCCGCGCTCCCTCCTTCTCCAAAACCCAAGTCCATAACAATGGGCATTGACGAGTTGAACCCTCGTCAATTGGCGTCGTCTGTGGGAATTGGGAGTGCTGATGTCGTGGCTTCTTCGGCCCCGTCAACTATGATCTACAACTCTGCAACAACGGAGATTCGCCAACTCTTCGGTGCTTTCGACTTCACCGTCCACACGCCGGCCACTTGCCTGGCTTTCGAGTCCATGGGCGATGGGATCAACCTGGCGATTGGGAGCTTCCGCTTCTAGGTTGGTCAACTAGGAGTATAGACAGCGACAATAGTCACGGATCCGATCTGGGTGACCTAGCCACAAAATATGGAGCCTACGGCTCCGGATCTGAAAGTTGTGGGAGCAACAGCTTCCCAAATCACTTCATGTGCACCGTCATCAACGCGGGTGATACCGGCGTCAATCGGGAAAACGCTGACATCGGGTCTGGCACCGGACCGCCCAACGGCGGTATACCCAACGGCAGTACGCCCAATGGTGGCCCCACCAATGGCGCGCCCACCAATAACAGAATAGGAGGAGAACCGTCGCTCACAGTGAATGAGAAGACCGGAGAACGTATGCTGATCAAGCTCAACGACAACGAGTGGGCCCGCTGTCGAGAAGCCCTACGGGGCAATCCTCTACCCCCCAACACCTCGCAGGACATGCTGATGGGCTACCATTGGTTGCTGAAGGAGGAATTCAAGGGCCAGCAGCAGGTGATCGTGCAACTCAGGGCGCGTAGAAAGGCGGCGGACGAGTCGAGTCTTCAACGAGCTGGGCTCTCCTCCCATGGAGGATCCTCCTCCAAAGGCAACGAGTATGTGGCCAACGAGAGGCGATCTCGACTAGCCTACCTCACCGAGCAAGAGCACATGGAAGCCGCGAAAGTCCTCAACTTCAGCTCTATGACGGTGGATACACGGGGCAACGTGCTCCCAAAAATGCTGCAAGTCGCGGTGACAGCGGCCACCATGTACCTCCTCAACAACCAGCCACCGGCTGGAGATCCGCGAGCTACCATGCACCAATCTACGATCGCGGGCCTGGGGCTAATTGAGGCTGCCCTCGACAAAGAACCAACACCGGAGCAGAAGAAAAGCAAAGCTCTGGACAAATACTACTACTCGTACTCCTCCAGTGACGACAGTCACGATCTGTCACGATGACATCGCTCACGGCGGCATGACCGTGACTACGACGCGTGTGATGACATCATGCAATGCAAGGTCGACAATATGCGGGCAAGACGTGCTCATTCGACTGACTCGGAAGAAGACGAGACGGAGCTCTGCGACGCCAGATGCTTCAGTAGGGCCATCAGGCAGAAGCGAATGCCTAAGGGGTTCAAACTCCCGTCGGAGAATCAAAATTTGACGGCCCGTAGGACCCAAAAATCTGGTTGGAGGACCACATCTCCTCCGTCAGGCTGCATGGCGGGAGTCGAAGCACGGCCATGCAATGCCTACAGCTACAGCTGTAGGATGCCGCCCGCGCATGGCTCAACAACCTCCCGCGTGGATCCATTCGCAGCTTGATGTCTGCGCACTTCTATTATTGTAGACAGTTGTTGGGCCTCCAAGTGTAGAGGTTTGTAGAACAACAGCAAGTTATCCCTTAAGTGGATCACCCAAGGTTTATCGAACTCAGGGAGGAAGTGGTCAAAGGTATTCCCTCTCAAGCAACCCTGCAATCAAGATACAAGAAGTCTCTTGTGTCCCCAACACACCCAATACACTTGTCAGGTGTATAGGTGCACTAGTTCGGTGAAGAGATAGTGAAATACAAGTGGTATGGATAATTATAAGTGGTAACGATGATAGAAAATAGCTTGATGGCAAGGAAGAGACTAAAGGCAAACTGAAATAAAGATGAAAGCAAGCAAACATGTAACAGATATAATTGCAAACGGTGTTTCAATGTTTAGAAACAAGGCCTAGGGATCATACTTTCACAAGTGAACACTCTCATATAAATATCTTCTCTTTATGATACTACTCTTAACTACTCTCTGGTTGGACAATCGATGGTAGGGCTATAACAGCACACCACAAAGTTCGCTTTCCGCATCTAGATAACCCCACACTCTCACCTTGAGCTCTAGATGGTTCAAACAAACACCACAATTTCATAAAGACATCCAACTCCAAATATAACTCATAACAAGTATTTGTAATCTCTAGCCTAAGTGCCACCATGGTGTGCACACTGTCAATTTCACACACATGGGGAGAGCAGAGATCTATTAAAGCACTTGAGTAGCAAGGTAGATCTACTTGATTACAAAGCTCATGATCACAATATGATCATGCATAGAGAGAGAGATGAACACATAGCTACCGGTAGAACCCTTAGCCTCGAGAGAGAACTACTCCCTCCTCATCATGGGAATCAACAACGGTGATGGAGATGGTGGTGGAGTCGATGGACATGGCTCTGGGGGAACTTCCCTGTCCCGGCAGGGTGCCAGAACAGAGACTTTCTATCCCTCGAATCTCCCCTTCGGTGGTGGCGGCGCTGCGGAATTTTTCGTGGATGGAGGCTTGACGATTTAGGGTTTATGCATCGGGAGGCTTCTTATAGGCGAATAGGCAAGGTCGGTGGAGGCCGGAGGGACCCACACCACCTGGTGGTGCGGCCAGGGCTAGCCCGCGCCACCATATGGTGTGGCCTCCCTGTGGCCCCTCTCCGTCTCGTCTTCTGGCTCCATGAGTCTTCCGGTAAAATATCGAATTTGGCTTTTGTCCCGTCCAATTTCGAGAATATTCATTTTCTGACTTTCCTGGGACAAAAAATAGCAGAAAACAGGCAACTGACACTATGGCATCTTGTTAATAGGTTAGTCCAAGAAAGTGTATAAAAATACTCCAAAATGTGGACAAAACATAAGAAAGTAGATATAAAACAAGCATGGAACATCAAAAATTATAGATACGTTTGCAACGTATCACAGCTGGGAAGAGCTGGTCTACAGTTTCGTGCGCAACTTCAAGGGCACTTACAAAAGGCCCGCATCAATCGAAGAACTGAGAAGCTGCCAGCAAAGGTCTAGCGTGTCGCTGTGCTCGTACATCTAGAGGTGGTCCATCATCAAGAACTCCGGAGAAAACATCTCGGAGGACCACTCAATCGACGCGTTCAACGACAGCGTTCGTCGTATAGAGCTAAGGGAGGAACTGGGCCGCTCGAAGCCCAAAATGATCGACCACCTAATGGAAATCGCAAATCGGTGGGCTGACGGAGAAGATTCGGAAAAAAACCGCACCTACTCTGACGATGACGACGACCTCGGGCGCAGACGCGACCATCGAGGCAAACGTAAAATGCGCGTTTACGAAGACCACGATGAAGTCAATATGGTCACAGCCGGCTACGTTGACAAACGCGACGACAACCACAACAACGGATACCGTAGCGGTGGATACCGTGACAGCAGGAAAACCACACAGGTGTTGCAACGCCGTACTCGCGAAGATGCACATGCAACATCCATCCAGGACAAACTGTCCGGACCATGCAACGTGCACTTCTACATAGACAAACACGACGGCAAGAAAAAATCCAGCCACCTTCTCAAGGACTGCCACGAATTCCTCAAACTCCACGAGGGCCTGGCCCAGATGAATCGCGACGCGATCAACATGGGCTATGGAGATGCCCCAGGCGATGTGGCACATGGAGCTCCGCCACCCCCACCCGGTCCACCACCACCTGCGTCTGCGCTAGTCTAGCACCATGGAGGTGAGCCGTACCCACGAGCTGTGGGCAACATGGGGCTGATCCAAAAAGGGCGTCCCTCTAATCGAGTGTAGAAGGCAATCACTCGCCAAGTCAATTTGGTGATAAACTCCCCACCTTGCACCACTGAGTACCTTAGTGGAAGCGACTCCTGCATCACCTTCTACAAGCGCGATCACCCGCGCCAAGTTCCTCGTCCAGGCCATTGTCCCCTCGTACTCGAGGCGCAGATCGGGGGCTTCGATATGAGTCGCGTCTTCATGGATGGCGGAAGTGGCATCAACCTCATTTCGCGAGTACCTTGCGTGCGATGAGGATCCCTCTGACTTGTCTGGAAGTTTCAGACACGACATTCCACGGCATCATCCTAGGGAAGGGCGTATATCCCCTGCGCAAAATCAACCTCGACGTCATCTTCGGCATGCCGCAAAACTTTCGGCGAGAGCGCATCGACTTTGAAGTCGTCGACTGGCCCTCACAATACCACTGCATCCTCGGACGTGTCGCGTTCGCGAGGTTCATGGCAGTGCCGCACTATGCCTACCTACAGATGAAAATGCCAGGTCCAAACGGCATCATCATAATCAATGAAGCTTTGAGAGGTCCAACAGCTGCGATAGGGAATTCAACAGAATTTCCCGGTCCTCTAGCATGCAGGAGGAACTCGCAAGATTGAAGGAGTCGATAGACAACAGTCTACCTCCCCTGAGCAGGCCAAGTCCACCCAACATGTCCTTCGACTCGTCGGTGCACACGAAGAAAGTCCAGGTCCACCCAATGGACCTGACCAAGATGGCCCTCATCGCCAACAACTTGAATTCCGCATAGGAACTCGCGCTCGTCGAATTCCTCCGTGAGCACTGGGAAATATTCGCCTGGTGTCCAGCGTACATGCCAGGGGTTCCTAGGGAATTCGCCGAGAACTCACTCAACGTGAATCCAGACGCAAGGCCAGTCAAGCAGACAATACGATGACTGTCTGAACCAAGAGCAAAAGCAGTCGGAATGGAGATCAACAGACTCCTCGATGCAAACTTCATACGCGAGATCAAGGAAAGCACCTGGCTCGCTAACACAGTGATTGTGCCTAAAAAAGACACGGATATCCTGCGAATGTGCGTGGACTTCACCTCCCTGAATAAGCACTGCCCAAAGGATCACTTCACATTGCCACGAAGCGACCAAATCATCAACTCCACCGTAGGATGTGAGCATCTATGCTTCCTCGATGCCTACTCAGGCTACAATCAGATTCGAATGAAGGAGGAAGACCAAGACAAAACAACGTTTACAACGCCTTTTGGTGTGTTCTGCTACAACACGATGCCATTCGGGCTAAAAAAACGCAGGAGCCACCTATCAACGGTGCATGCATGCTTGCCTCAAGAACCAACTTGGTCACAATATCCAAGTCTATGTTGACGACATCGTCATGAAAACCAAAGAGGAAGCCACGTTAATCGACGATCTCTGCGAGACCTTCGCTAACCTCGACCGCTACCGGATCAAGCTCAATACGGACAAATGTGCCTTAGGCATGCCATCCGGACAATTACTTGGGTATCTCATCTCTACGAGAGGGATCGAAGCAAACCTGAAGAAAATAAAGGCCATACTGGCCATGGAGAAGTCGTAGAACATAAAAGGCGTCTAGCAGCTGGCTGGGCGAATCGCGACGCTCAGTCGATTCATCAGTCGAATAGGCGAAAAGGCACTACCCTTCTACCAACTCCTCCACAAAGATAAAAGTTCGAGTGGACAGACGAGGCGCAAGACGCATTCGAAGACCTCAAGCGCCTACTATCCACCTCGCCAGTACTGGTGACACCACGCGAAAAGGAGCCACTGCTGCTCTATATCTCTGCCACCAACCAGGTGGTCAGCACGGTGCTCATGGTGGAACGAGCCGAAGAAAATAAGGTCCATGGAGTCTAGCGCCCACTATACTACCTCAGCGAGGTGCTCACGCCAACAAAACAGCGGTACCCGCACTACCAGAAGCTGGCGTATGGCGTCTGCATGACAGCTAGGCGACTGCGCCACTACTTCTAGGAGAACCCAATGGTGGTGGTAAACGACGCCCCGCTCAGACACATACTCAATAATCCCGACGCCATCGGACGAGTCACGCTCTGGGGAATCGAACTATCTCCACGAGACATCACATATGAAAAGCGTGACGCGATCAAATTGCAAGTTCTCCTAGATTTCCTCGTGCACTGGATGGAGAACCAGCTCCTCGACAAGCCAGACATGTCCTATCTATGGACAATGCACTTTGACGGATCCAAGCGAAAGGACGGAGCTAGCGCAGGTGTCATACAGACATCGCCCCAAGGAGACATGATGAAATACATTATGCGAACGCAATTCACTGCCTCCAATAATGAAGCTGAGTACGAGGCCTTAATCCATGGGATGCGGATGGCGAAAGCTTGCGGCGCCAAGAGGCTCATCATCTACGGCGACTCCAAGCTGGTGGTGAACCAAACAATGCACGAGTGCGACGCACTTAGCGACAACATGATCACCTATCGCGACCTCTATGACACACTCGAGGGAGACTTTGATGGCTGCGAGCTGCGGCACGTGAGCCACGAAAGCAACGAAGAGGCGAATACACTCACCAACATTGGCTCCACCTGCGCCCACATACCATCTGGGGTATTCCTCGAGCGCATCTGCGAGCGCTCCATCAAGCCCAAAGCTCCAGAGAAGAAAGCAGGCACGTCAACAGACTCGGGGGCTACGCCATCTTGGACATGGAGCTCGATGACATGGAGCTCAATACAGGACTCGAATGACCAATGGGTGTCATGATGATCGAGCCATCTTGGACACAACCCTACATCACATATCTACTCAGCAAGAGGCTGCCAGACGACCTGACAGATGCGCGACACATCGCGTGATGATCAAACGCATTCGCCCTCATCAACGGCGAACTGTACAAGCACAGCATCACATGAGTACTTCAATGGTGTGTCTCCAACGGGGACAGACGGGCCATCCTCCTCGACATCCATGAAGGCACTTGCGGGCACCATGCTGGCAGTCGCGCCCTCATCGCCAAAGCTCTACGAGCTGGATTCTACTAGCCCACGGCCATGCGCGATGCCAAGGACATCGTCCAGCGCTGCAACGCTTGCCAGCGATTCGCAGACAAACCTCATGCACCTGGCGCGGAACTCCGGCCAATACCATTAGCTTAGCCCTTTGCACAATGGGGACTCGACATGGTCAGCAAGCTCCCAAAGTCCTCGCGAGGAGGTTACGTCTACCTCTTGATTGCAGTCCACAAGTTCACCAACTAGATCGAAGCCATGCCGGTGACGAATCAATCAGGGGCCAGCATTGTCAAGTTCTTCGAGTCCATTGTCTACCGCTTTGGAGTGCCGCATAGCATCATCACGGACAATGGGATGAACTTCACCTCTAACGAGTTCCAGGAATTCTACGAAAACCTAGGAATCAACATAAGCTACGCCTCGGTGGCTCACCCTCAGACCAACGGTCAAGTCGAAAAGGCCAACGGCCTTGTTTGCGGTGCAATCAAGAAGCGACTCCTCTGGCCACTTGAACAAGCCGCCGGATGCTGGCCAGATGAGCTGCAATCCGTACTTTGGAGCCTGCGCACAACTCCAAATAGCGCCACGGGATACACTCTGTTCTTCATGGTGCATGGTACTGAAGCGGTGCTACCCGCAGAAGTACGCTACAAAGCCCCACGGATAGTCGCATACAACAAGAAGGAGTCAACTCTTGCACTCAAAAACTCCGTCGACCTCCTTGACGAGGCACGCGAGATAGCAGCGGAGAGATCAACGATCTACCAGCAGAGCCTCCGCAACTACCACAGCAGAAGGCTATGCCCCAGATCCTTCGTCGACGGAGACATGGTCCTGCGACTGAAACAACAAGGGCATCTCAAGCTCGAGTCCCCTTTGGAAGGACCTTATGTGATTATAGAAGTAATCCTAGGTGGCGCCTATCGCCTTAAAGGTTTCGAGACCGGAGTCGCATACTCCAACCCCTAGAACATCGCACAGCCGCATCGTTTCTACCCCTTGTCATTTTTACATTACAAATAAGGCTATTCAGCCAGGATACTTAGCCACACATTGTACCTCGTACTATTCTACGAATAAATAAAGCTAAGTGCCCCGAAACTCTGTGTTTTCCTTATTTCCTTACAATCTCATCACTCGGGGGCTGCGCCACCCTTTCCACTTTCATTCTATGAACAAATCGCAGTATCCTGAGTAGCTGACATAATACCAATCGAACCCTTGATAAACACCAACCCAGTTGCAACGCACCTGACAGGTTGGCAAGGTGCTGAGATAAACACAAGTCAGGCTAACGAAAAGGAACTACAGAGTACAATACAATCTAAAAATATACAAGCTAGCAAGCTCTTCACATATCAATGGGTAATAAATATACCCAACACAATCATACAAATTTTACAACACTCATACATCTATGTGCAAGATACAAACTACGCTACTGCTACAAAAGGTGAACGTTCATTTGCTCTTCAAAGAAGTCGACGATGTCCTCCGCCTGCCGGTCAACCGCCTAATAGTTTGGCACCATATTCCAAGTCATCCCCTCCGGTGGCGGTGGTGGCCCAGCAGCAACGGCCGCTATGTCCGCATCTAGCCAATGCAGTCGCACCAACAATAGGGCAGTCTTCGCACCTGTGACCAGTTGCTGACGCACGCACTCGCGTACCGTGCTTATATCCTGAAACTTTGCCGGAAGAGCCAACAAGCTTGAGGGGACAGCGTCCAGCGGAAACATCGTCTGATAAATGTGCCTAAGACAGGACTGCGCCTTCTTCAAGCATTGGAGCAATCGAGAAGAACGATCCTGCAGGGTCGCCAGAGCAACTGCACGATCGTGGTCCACCCAAAAATACCCACTCGCCTGCAACTGCTCTTGGGTCAGATTGTTCATTCGAATGGCCACCCGGTCCTTCTCATCCTGCGGATGACGAGTGCTAACAACTACACCAAGCAAGCAACAAAGTGTGAAGACAAGGCATCACCACGACTGACTAAAAGAAAAGATGAGAAGGCAGAAACCTAACATTTGAACTGCTCATTCAACTGTGCCACTTCCTCCAAGATATACTTCTCACGGGTGGTGGCCTTCTCCGCCTTCGACTTCCACACATCCGCACTACCGCGAATGATGGGCAACTCATGCTCCAATTGCTTAATGCGATCACGCAGTCGTGATAGCAATGACAATTCCTCCACCATTGAACGCGGTTGCGCCATGGTTTCATCGGTAGGAGGAGAATAATAAGGACCACTCGAAGGACCGTAAGTACAATCAAGCAAGAGGCAAATGAGACTCATCAGACATCGATAAACAGAGAACTGCAGTCAAACTTGATAAAATGTCAAGGGAACACCCCCCACAAAAGCACGGTTTAGACAAAAGGCTAAGCTATAGCTATTACACATGAAGAGTAGGGAGCATTTGCTTCTTCGACTTCGACTTCGACTTCAGGAGCTTCATCGCATCCGTGGCTATTTTCAACGCCACAGACTTGCCGGTGGTAGCCCCAAATGCCGTGGTCTTCACCGACTTCGCTCGCTGTCTCTCCTCAGAGTATTTGGCTACTGTCTCGATAAGCCGTGGCCCGTATTTACCGCAGCTACTAGCGAAAGGAGCAAAGACTACCTGCTGGCCTCTGACATCGACAGGCATCGCCCCGGAGATCGCGGCAGGATCCAACTCCACGCTATGGGCTTGCACCATCGCGAGTGCCATGGTGGTGCCGATAGACCACTGAGAGTTCCTGAATTCCATAGGAATGCCTCCAGCAAAGGATTCCACTAGGTCTTCAAGATTGTCAATTATCCCGGCTTTGGGAGTCAGGTCCTCCCGAAGGCAACTGAGCACATCCTTGGCCTTCCCCAGCGTCTCCTAAAGGTAAACACTGTGGTCCTCGACTGCAGCAACGGCGCCAGCCAACGCATCTGCGCGACGCAGGGACTGGGCGTCAAAGCTCAGGTCGGCGGCATCTGCATACGCAAGGTGTCAGCACAACAACATGACATCAACCAAGGAGCAACGCAACTCAAACTGAAAATTACCTGAGAGGGCCTTGGAAATTTAGAAAAGTTGTTCTTCGAACAACTTCTCCCTTTCAGCAGTGGAAGAGCACAAATCCTCTTCGCCCTTTCGCGACTCCTCCAAGGCTACGACTGCTTCATCGCGATTCTTCACCGCCATGGCAAGCCCCTTCTCAAGAGACACAACACGACGGAGAAGCTCATTGTGCTCACCAACAAAGGACGGGGCACAACAACAGTTGAGTCAACAAATTTCCACGAGGACAAAGACAAAGTCAAAGCTAACCTTCAACTGCGCGGTGGCGATTGTCCAGCAGAGCATATTGTCGACCCATAGCAAGGACTTGCTCCGCAAGGCGAGTAGCTTCCTTCACAATGAGCTACACCAAGGGAAACGAAGAATCAGCGGCAACCCAAAGTACAAATTCGACTGCCAAACAATAAAAAGGACACTTAAATGTTCCTCCAGGGACTCCAAAGATGATAGTTGCGCAGTCATTTGGGTAACCATCTCGTGCTCCCCAGCATGCAGGGAACTCGAAGAATTAGCATCGGAGTGGGCCACCATTGGAGGAGAAGGAGACCGTTCGGCCACCTCCTTGGCCTTGGAGTCTATGACTCTGGACTCTCTTACAAATTGGACATCGTCAGAAGACGACAACGCTTGATGGCTCAATGTTGATGTAGAGCTTGTTGGGAACCCCAAGAGGAAGGTATGATGAGCACAGCAGCAAGTTTCCCTCAGTTATGAAACCAAGGTTTAATCGAACCAGTAGGAGCAAGGAAACACCCCAAAGGTGTTGCTAGCTGAGCCTTGGCAGGGGGCACTACCGGTGTTAATAGCAACGTGGAGACCTGCACAACACAACCACAGAACTTTGTCCCCAACTTGTGATGAGGTTGTCAATCTCACCGTGTTTTACTAAAAACAAAGGATTAAACGTATCGAATGGAAGGAAGTAATAGTTTGCAGAAAGTAAACACAAAACAGTAAACAACTTATAGATTGTATGTAAAAGAAAAGGACCGGGATCCATAGTTCACTAGAGGTGGCTCTCCTTAAGATAGATAACATGCTGGGTGAACAAATTACAGCGGGGCAATTGACAAACATCGAGAAATCAATACATGCATATACTAATCATCTTAACTCCCTTGGAACTTGATTGGGCATTACAACATTATACATAGACCGCCATCCAACTGCATCTATGACTAATAATGCACCTTCAGGTTATCATCCGAACCCCCTCCAGTATTAAGTTGCAAGCAACAGATTATTGCTTTACGAATTGCGTGTAATGTAAACAATACAATTGTTCTATGAACAAAGGATTGTTGTTTTCTCCCTAGTAGCAACAGCACATCTAGTACCTTAGAGATTTCGGTCACTTCCTCAGATTACTAGAGGCATGAACCCACTATCGAGCATAAATACTAACTCTTGGAGTTGCTAGCATCTACTTGGCCAAGATAGCTACTAACAACGGAAAGCATGCAAGATCACAAATAACAAAGACATGATAGAATCAATAATCAATCCGAAATAGCATCTCAATATCCATCGGATCCTCGCAAACACAACATGCAGAATTACAAATAGATGATCTTGATCATGAACGGAGCTCACAAGATCTAGACATGAAAGCACAAAGGAGGAGAACCAGCCATCTAGCTACTACATGGATCCGTAGTCCAAAGATGAACTACTCACGCATCACACCAAAGGCTTGCATGGTGATGAAGAAGGCCTCCAGGGTGAATTCCCCTCTATGGCAGGGTGCCGGGAAGAGCTTCAGATCCCTCCCGATCTAGGGATGGAGATGCTGGCGGCTACAGACTCTTTCGTGGATTTTTGATCGGGTACTTAGGGTTTTCATCCTGAGGGCATCTTATAGATGGAAGGAGAGGCCGAGGGGGTGCTGGGGTCGGCCAGACCACCCCCTGGCGCAGGCCAGGTGGTGTGGCCGGCCCCAGCCCTTCTCCATCTCATATTCTGGCATCTGATGACTTCAGGAAAAATAGGCACTTTGGCTTTTGTCCCGTCCAATTCCGAGAATATAAATTTTTTGACTTTCCTGGAACCAAAAATAGCAGAAAATAGGCAGCTGGCACTGTGGCTCTTGTTAATAGGTTAGTCCAAGAAATCATATGAAAAGTAGTCCAAAGTGTGGACAAAACACAAGAAAGTGGATAAAACCAAGCATGGAACATCAAAAATTATAGATACATTTGCAATGTATCAACATCCCCAAGCTTAACTCCTGCTCGTCCTCGAGTAGGTAAGTGATAAAAAGAAAGAATAATTTTTTAGGTGACATGCACCATCAAAGACTTGATCAAAGTATTTGTAAAACATTCAAAGCTAGGATCATAGCACTTCAATCATAACATGAAATACAAAGTTCTAGCAATAAGACAAAGAAACTATGATGCAACATGAAAAGGCACAAACAAAAGATTCATTAATAACAATGCTTTGCAAGACGTTTGTTTGTTTCACATAAAGAAAACATAGCATAATAGTATTCAGCTTGTCCCTCATAGAGTAGCAAATATAAATGCATAGGACACCTTCAAAGTTCACAAGAGTGACTAGATACAAATAGTTTAAAACAAGCAATATCAAGTTATGCATCAATCAACTAGTCTTGGGACAATGCACATAGAACTAAGAATGGCCACTATGCTCTCAAAGTAGGTGCATAAAGGTAGAAGGTGGAGACACAATGTAATGGTGGAAGAAAGGCCTTCATAGAAGGAAGCAGAGATTCAAGTTTCATAAAGAGCTTCTAAAAATTATGGTACTTATAGCTTTCAGCTCTCATTGCCCCTATCATAAGCATCTTTAAGGTGATTAAGGTTAAAGTGACACAACTAAGAGGATATGCTTGACAACTTATAAACCGAAATCTGATGCCCCTTACTTATGAAGACCGAACCTCATGCTACTCAACTTTAGTCACAAGTAAGCTCTTGTCATTGTAAGTACATGTGTATCATAAAGAACCGCCAACGGGGTACCCCTTGCACATGATACAGGAGCTATCCCATAATCAAAATGACAAGGCAAGCAGACAATGAGCATCACAACGATCTTTTTATTTGCTATTTGCATAGGTTTTTATTGAGGATGCTTCATAGAGTGCTCATTATGGTGATGCTGCAAGTTTCCACCATGATTAGGCATGGCTTAGGCTAGCGGCCCAGGAGTTTCTCTAACACACATACAAACTCCATGATCTTACAAGTTCCACTTTTATTTCACACCGTCGGGATCCATAAGCAAAAGAACATGATACCAACGGGGTACAAAGTACAAGTGCAATGTTGAAAGCGTTCCCCATGATACATGGTTCTGCTAATTTCAACTTATAAAGTGCAAGCATATACGCAACAAAGAAGGACCCAATGGTTCAAGTTTATTAAATGTAAAAAAAAGTAAAGTGTTCCATCAAGTTTGTGAGAGCTTTAATCACTAGTTTTCTCATAACAAGTTTAATTTGGAAGGTAAACAAAAGCATGAATATACTTGGAATAGCATAAGCTAGTAGGTAGGTATGGTGGACTCTTTGGAATAACCTGGTTTAAGGAGTTGGATGCATGAGTGGAACTCATAGTTGGTTGTGGAGGCTAGCAAAAGACTGGGAGCGACAAACTAAGAGAGCAATAATGGCCATAATCATGCAGAGCGACAAAACATCATTGATCAAAGCATAAAGTGATACTACAAGTTGAAAACTAAAGGATCATAAAGGCTATGGTGACTTGAGATAGTCATAACATGGTGTGAGCATGCGCCAAGTCAACCCAAATAAAGCATCAAAGGAGAATACCACTATACTATGCTTTAATATGCTAAAACAACGCATGATTCATCCAAGGCACATTAAGCAATCTCAATTGTTTACAACAATTCATGCTAAAACAGAGAATACTAAGCATAAAGCCAAAACAATATCAAGCATGGCATGACAAAGCATAGGCCACAGTCAAAAACAAGCTATTTTTACCACATAAGCATGAACTTTCCTACTCTTTTCCAAACCAAACCAAACTATTTGCAAACCAATGTATGAAAGAGGGGGTCCAACCAATTTATTCAGCAAACTAAGCAAACCAAGCAAACAAAAAACCAAAACGAAAATGAAAAAGAAGACGCTCCAAGAACAACACAACTGTGCATGAAACAATAAAAATGAAGCGTTTGGAAGAAACCTGGGATTTTTATTGATGAAGAGGGGGATGCCTTGGGCATCCCCAAGCTTTGACGCTTGTACTTCTTGGATTTTTCTTGGGGTGACAGGTGTGGCATCCCCAAGCTTGAGATTTAGTCCATCCTTCATCTCATTACTCGTTCCTTCCATACACCTGAAATTTTTCCTTCATACAAAACTTCACACAATCTTTATTAGCAACAATAGTGCACTCAAGATAAATAAGTCTTAAGGTTCTGTTCTAACACCAAATAAACTTCCATTAGAACACTAGCTATTGAAGCACTTCCCTCAAAAAGCTCAATTCCCCAAAAGAACTCAAAAAGGAACCAACAAGAAGCAAATGCAGAAAATGGCAGAAATCTGTCAAAACAGACCAGCAGGTAAAGACGAATTTTTTCGAAGACCTTCTGTTGCTTAAATCAAAAAGTGTTGAACTAACTAAAGATAGATAATAACCTGGGGCAGAAGCATAAAAATTCACGCCTCAAAAATACGTTCAGATATTTTACACGAATGTTTACGGTGAAGCACAAAAGTCTATTTTGGAACAACAACTTTCCCAATCATTACTTATCTCTCATTAGAGGTTACTCTTGGCACAAAAAGCGAATAAAAAGGATAAGGAGCGGTTATTACTGAAGTAATAACTTCCAAGACTCATCTAAAACTTTTGGGTTATCTCCCAATAAGTACTTTTCTTTAACGCCTTTTAGTTAGACATAAGAAGCAAGAAAGAATCAAGTGTTCTCAAATGAAGAAGCTTAAGACCAAATTTCTTGCCCTTACCTCTCTTACTTTTATTCTTAACCTTGGGGAAAATATGATTGTTTGGTGGAGAAGAAAGGTGCATGTTCCCCTGTCCCACATCTATTATTGCTCCAAGAAGTTCTAATAGGGACCTTCCAAGTGTAACTTGTCCTTTTCCTGCACATTCAATAACAAGATAATCAGTAGAAATTATTTTCCCAAGGATCTTTGTAAACACTCCTTCAGCTATTCCAATAGGTAATATGGTAGCATTATTAGCAAGAGATATTTCTTTTCCTCCTTCAGTAAGCCCCCAAAGATTCAAAGATTCATAAATATCTGTGGGCATAAGACAAAATTCAGACATGATATCACAGCGAGCTTGAAAAGTTTCAGTGTTTATCTCAATCTTTACTGTAGGGAGCCACTTTGATGGTTCAGAATTTATTGGGACATAATTGTGATGCTCCCTAAGCGTATTATATCAATCTTTTAAGCTAGTAGTGCTAGTCTCAAGAGTGTTCAATCTAGCAAATATTCTTGCGAAAGAAATATCAGTTTGGCTAGGCAAGTTGTAAGTGAGGATCAATTTCTTTATGGCATTTATAGCATCATCCTCATTACATTGGAGTAAATCTCCTCCCACAACATCATCAAAATCATATCTATAGCAAAGAGCAATTCCAAGGTAAAAACTGCTAAGGAACAAGCCTTGAGTCATTTTAGGCTCGGTTTTTTCATGTAGATCAGAGATTCTAGACCAAGCTTCCTTAAAACTTTCCTCAATTCCTTATTTAGAAGTGAAAAACATTTCCTCGGGTGACATAGTGATTGGAGCAAGGCTAGACATAGTGGCAACTTAAGAAAGGAACTAATTTTTTGTGTGTTTTTGATAAAGAAAGCAATCTTGTAAAACTAATTTTTTTGTGTTTTGATAAAGAAGCAAGCAAACAAAGCAAAAAGAAACTAAGCAAAACAAAAATAACAAAGTAAAGAGATTGGTTATGAGGGACTCCCCTTGTGAAGATGTCCTTGACTCCCCGGCAACGGTGCTAGAAAAATGCTTGATGGCTCAGTGTTGATGTAGAGCTCGTTGGGAACCCCAAGAGGAAGGTATGATGAGCACTGCAGCAAGTTTCCCTCAGTAATGAAACCAAGGTTTAATCGAACCAGTAGGAGCAAGGAAACACCCCAAAGGTGTTGCTAGCTGAGCCTTGGCAGGGCGCACTACTGGTGCTAGTAGCAACGTGGAGACCTGCACAACACAACCACAGAATTTTGTCCCCAACTTGCGATGAGGTTGTCAATCTCACTGTGTTTTGCTGAAAACAAAGGATTAAACGTATCGAATGGAAGGAAGTAATAGTTTGCAGAAAGTAAACACAAAACAGTAAACAATTTATAGATTGTATGTAAAAGAAAAGGACCGGGATCCATAGTTCACTAGAGGTGGCTCTTCTTAAGATAGATAACATGTTGGGTGAACAAATTACATCGAGGCAATTGACAAACATCGAGAAAGCAATACATGCATATAGTAATCATCTTGACTCCTTCGGAACTTGATTGGGAATTACAACATTATACATAGACTGCCATCCAACTGCATCTATGACTAATAATCCACCTTCAGGTTATCATCCGAACCCCCTCCAGTATTAAGTTGCAAGCAATAGATTATTGCTTTACGAATTGCGTGTAATGTAAACAATACGATTGTTCTATGAACAAAGGATTGTTGTTTTCTCCCTAGTAGCAACAACACATCTAGTACCTTAGAGATTTCTGTCACTTCCCCAGATTACCAGAGGCATGAACCCACTATCGAGCATAAATACTAACTCTTGGAGTTGCTAGCATCTACTTGGCTAAGATAGCTACTAACAACGGAAAGCATGCAAGATCACAAATAACAGACATGATAGAATCAATAATCAATCTGAAATAGCATCTCAATATCCATCGGATACCGCAAACACAACATGCAGAATTACAAATAGATGATCTTGATCATGAACGGAGCTCACAAGATCTAGACATTGAAGCACAAAGGAGGAGAACCAGCCATCTAGCTACTACATGGATCCGAAGTCCAAAGATGAACTACTCACGCATCACATCGGAGGCTTGCATGGTGATGAAGAAGGCCTCCAGGGTGAATTCCCCTCTCCGGCAAGGTGCCGGGAAGAGCTTCAGATCCCTCCCGATCTAGGGATGGAGATGACGGCGGCTACAGACTCTTTCGTGGATTTTTGATCGGGTACTTAGGATTTTCGTCCCGAGGGCATCTTATAGGCGGAAGGAGAGGCCGAGGAGGTGCTGGGGTCGGCCAGACCACCCCCTGGCGCAGGCTAGGCCTGGCCGTGCGGCCAGGTGGTGTGGCCGGCCCCCAGCCCTTCTCCGTCTCGTATTGTGGCATCTGATGACTTCCGGAAAAATAGGCACTTTGGCTTTTGTCCCGTCCAATTCCGAGAATATTCATTTTCTGACTTTCCTGGAACCAAAAACAGCAGAAAACAGGCAGCTGGCACTGTGGCTCTTGTTAATAGGTTAGTCCAAGAAATCATATGAAAAGTACTCCAAAGTGTGGACAAAACACAAGAAAGTGGATAAAACCAAGCATGGAACATCAAAATTATAGATACATTTGCAATGTATCAATGCTGCTTGACTGCAAAACGTGCCCAGCACCGCTTCAGAAAAAGCAACCACAAAGATAGAAAGACGAACTCGCGGACATTAACAGCTTACCAGTTGAAGTTGTCAAGGTCAAAGGAGTCATCCGACGACTCCTTCGGCAGTCGTAGCTTGTTCTGAGCAGGAGGAGCAATGGCGCCCACAAGCACGACGGGGATTGGCCCCTCTACAGCAGCAGATGGACCTTCCGGCGCCGTTGGCGAAGAAGCGTCAGAGTCCTTTCTGCGGGAACACTAGCGAGTGTCGTGGCCGCTAGACTTGGGGGCTCCCTCCTCTTCTTCAATTGGGATGGTCGACTCCAACTCGTCCTCCTCCTCCGCTTCACGGGGAATACTCCCTTTGGGTTGAGGAGGCAAACTGGCAGCCATGCTATAGTCCTGAAATCAGAAGATACATCATTATATACCAAGTACTTGGTGGCAATTGACAAAGAAATTACTTCACAGTACAGTTCTACCTCAGGAGGAGGGTTAGAAGCATCAAAAGGAGGCACGACTGGCTCACCTGGGAGATCCTCCTTGGCGGTATACGTGGTCACCAGTCGCAACCTCTTGTCTAGCTCACTCGTAGAAATGCCCTCGGCAGATATATGAGTGACATCGCCAGCACCGGTCCAGCGGAACATAGGATGGACTCTAGCTTGCAGAGGCTGGATGTGGCGGCACAACTACGTGCGAATAACAGCGGCGCCACCTTCTTCTTTGCCTATGCAGCCTTCGAGGTCGCAGACACGCTGATACAACACCTCCGTTTCCTCGGACTCGCCAAGCATCACGATGTTCTTCCTAGAGCGCCTCCTCTTATAAGCTGCCACGGGGTCGAAGGGCGTGAGTCCATAGTGCTCTCTATCGGCCTTCTGGTCGCGAATGTAGAACCACTTGTCTCTCCACCCTTGGACAGACGCAGTGAGCTTGATGTTGAAGTAGACGGTGGAGGAGCCGACATGCATTCCACAGCCTCCTACATCATAGACTACTGAGCCAGACGCCGACTGACGTTTGAGTTTGAAAAGCCTCTCGAAGAGGCCAAAGTGTGGCTCGATTCCGAGCCAGCACTTGGAAAGTGTGATGAAGCAAGAGATATGGAGAATGGAATTTGGGGACAACTGGTGCAGCTGGAGCCCATAGAAACAAAGAAGACCCCTGATGAAAGGATGTAGGGGAGAGAGAGACCTTGAATGATGAACGCAAGGAACATCACCCGGAAACCCGGAGGAGGACGGGGGATTACCTCATCGCCAGGCACCTGCGAGTCATCATCTACGGGTGGAAGAGCTCCATCTTGATGAAGAAGATGCAACTCAGAAGACTTGATGACGGACACGTGCCAGGAGCCATTGGTGAAGCGGGTGCCCGCACCCTTCTTCCCAGCACCGGCGGCGCTGGTACCCACGGTGTTGGTGCCACCCTTCTTCTTGGTGGCGGCAATGGTGGCCACAGATCCAACAGCGGCGCCTCCCTTCTTCTTGCCCATCTTTCGATAGCAATGCGAGCGGAGAAAATAACTAGGGAAAACACGGAGCTGGTTCAGTGCCACGAAGAGGAAGTGCGCAAGGAAGCAGAGAGAACATCAATGGTGAAGGAGGCACGAACAAGAAGAGAGATGGGGAAATTACCGCAGTTGCGCTGCTACTTAACCTCCTCGCATGTGTCATCCAACGGCCGGCAAAAACCCTACTGAACATGTGGCGCGCATCGCCATCGACACGTGGAGAGGGTGAACCACGAACCATCCCCCACTACTCCCATTACACGCGGAAATTGAGTAGACGCAGTTAAAACAGAAGATTATGCACGCCTAGTCAAATCGAAGTCAGAAAGTGGGACCCATCGCTCATCACGTCCTGTCAAAGCTGCTCACGCGGGCAGCTGAGGTCATCACATTGTCAGCACTGACGTCATCGATTCCAGGAGAAGAATATTTTGACTACTTTAGTTCTTGCTCGAGTTTTTGACTCAACCAAGCACTCGGGGGCTACTCCTAACATGAGCATTGTCCGTGCACCCGAAAGAATTTTTATGCAGGTGTATGAGCATTCAAGACAAACCCTTCACTCGAATCAGCGATCCAATTGTGAACTGCTGGTTACTCACATAGGGACCGCTGGAAACACATTCGACTGAAACAAGCAACTAAAGACGACAGTAGTCGCAAAATGTTTTTAGTCCCCACTCGAGTCTACGACTCGAATAGGCACTCGGGGGCTACTCCCATAGGGAGCGCTGGCCGCGCACCCTATGATTATTTGTACTTCGTACTGTCGATAACATCCACACTCGAATGCTACGGCGACTCCGCCTCACATTTTCCCTACAAAGAGATCACGTCTCCCGGGCCACCCGAATCATCTCCACGATGACAAAAAAATTCGGATGCCGCGCTTACATCGTGAAGATAAGATCTGGATAAGGCCTAGCAACACATCTACTATGCACTACCAGAAATATACCCGTACCTACATGTACAATGAACATGCCTTGACGGACGCGTCGAGTGCTCACATTTATACACTGGAATTCGACTCTTGTAAGACCTCTGCGGCATGAGTTGAATTACGCTAGCATTTTTTTAAATTCAAGTCTAGGGACTCGAGTTTGAGTAGATTGTGTTGTTTTGCCCTAAGGTAGTTAACTGATCCTGATACATCGGATAAATCAGGCACGTATATCAACAATCCATATGACATAGACAGAACACTCGAAAATATGCTCAGTCATGCACTCGAAAGACTTCATAAAGTCTCCAGTCGAATCTGCGATTCCACTGGACACTCGGGGGCTACTGACATGGGTATACCCTACAGGTACTCTTGTTTGGCATATACGGTCCAGATACGGCAGAAGCCCATGGCGTTGCCAAGGCACAATGAAGAATTCGAGTGGCCCACGGACTCTCCGATTGCTTGCGAGACAAGAAGAAGCTTAAGATAGAAAGTTCAAAGGGCGAACCCTAATCCATAACCGACTCGACCTGCTACCCGAGACCTAGCCTATCTATATAAAGGCTAGGAGGGGGCGGCGAGGAGGATGATCACAACCCTAGTTTCCACAACTCTCGCCAGATTGCATCTACGCACCCCTGTAATCTTCGATTCCTTCGATAATTCCAAGAGCAGACAAGCAGGAGTAGGGACCTCTACGAGGCCAAAACCTGGGTAAACCTTGAGTCCCTGTGTGCTTGTTTTCTTGCCGATTGATGCCTCCAGCGCTCCCTCCTTCTCCAAAACCCAAGTCCATAACAATGGGCATTGACGAGTTGAACCCTCGTCACCCGGCCTCTACATAACTAGGATGCACACAGCCGATCAACCACACGCCAAACTTCCAACTTGAAAGTACAAAAATTACAAAGCATGCTAGAAAGTAAAGCTCCTCGAGCTAATGTTGATCAATACGAAGATCACGCTGCCATCCATGTCGGGAGAAAATATCCCTCGCCGTGTCCTCCAATCACGTACATCCCTCCACAAATAAGTCGCGAAGCTCCATACACTGAAGGGTAGTCCATGATCGGAGAATAGCCGTAGCTCGATAGATAACCTAAGAGAAGAAGACACAATATTATTAAAAATCTTGTCATTTCTACATAGCCAAAGCGACCAAATAATAGCAAGCGCTGCCACCCTAAACAATGTCCCATATTTATCATGTATCCCATGTAACCAGTTACCAAAAACATTGGTTACCGACCGAGGAGGAGATAAATCAGAGGCCACTTGGGTGATTGACCATATAGCACCAGCAAATATACACTGGAAGAATAAATGTCGTATTGTCTCATTATTGTGACAAAACACGCATTGTGTACTTCCATACCAATTCCTCTTAGAAATATTATCCTTTGTAAGAATTACCCCTTTACGAAGATACCATGCAAATATCTTTGTTTTAAGGGGCAATTTCAACTTCCAAATTTTACTATCATCATCAACTGGAATATCAGGTTGGATCAAAGCTCTATAAATTGAGTCCATAGAAAATTTACCACTCTCTAGTAGTTTCCATTTGAACGCGTCCACACCCTCCGACAGTTGTATCATGGATAATCATAATAAAAGATTGTTCCACGACACCAGTCCAGGACCTATGAGACTTGTTCTAAAAGACAAGTTAGGAGGATTAGTTCCCAACACTGTGGAAAGTGTATCCCCTTTGTGTCTAACAATCGAATATAGAGCTGGATATTATTCTGGAAGAGTAGTTTGGCCAAGCCATATATCTTCCTAGAATCTAATCTGCGAACCATCCTTAATATTGAAAATACCATATTGGAAGAAATGCTTTTTGGATGCCATTAGTCCTGCCCAAAAATGTGAATCACCGGGTTTCCAAACCACTTGAGACACAACTTTGGAACCAACATACTTCCTCCATAGAATGGTTTGCTAGACACCATCTTCTGTAAGTAGTTTAAATAACCATTTACCCAAAAGCGTGGTGTTTTTGACTTGCAAATCATGTATGCCTAGTCCACCATACTCTTTTGGGTCGGCAAACCACATTCCATCTGGCCAGTCGATACTTCTTTTTTTCACTATCCCCTTGCGAAAAGAATCTTGATTGGAAATAATCCACTTTCTTCAAGACATCTTTTGGTATTAGGAAAAATGAGATCATATACAGTACCATATTAGTGAGTACTGAATTTATGAGAACAAGTCTTCCGCCAAGGGATAGTAGCTTACCTTTCCAACTATTAAGACATTTCTGTAGCCTTTCCTCAACGAGTTTCCATTCAACAATCGTGAGATGCCGATAATGTATCGGTATTCCCAGATAGTTGATTGGAAACTGCCCCTGACCACAACCGAAAAATTCAACATATAGGTGAGCATCGTTATTATCCTCGCCAAAACAATACAAATCACTTTTATGGAAGTTAATTTTCAATCTAGAGAGTTGCTCAAATACTGATAAAATTAATTTCAGATTCTTAGCCTTCTCCAGACCGTGTTCCATAAATAAGATTGTATCATCAACGTATTGAAGAATGGAGAGACCACTATCAACTAGATGGGGAACCAATCCTTCAATTTGGCCATCAGCCTTTTGCTCTCTCAATCAAGATAGCCAATGTATCTGTCACTATGTTAAATAGTATAGGTGATAGTGGATCCTCTTGTCTCAGCCTTTTTTTTGTTTAAAAGTAGTTGCCAGTGTCATCATTGACATGAAGTGCAACACTACCACTAGACACAAAAGATTGTATGAGAGCACACCACTCCTCCAAAAAACCTTTCATTCAGAGTGTTTGCTGAAGGAAAGACCAATTAACCTTGTCATATGCCTTCTCAAAGTCAATCTTGAATAGTACACCATTTAGTTTCTTTGAGTGTAGTTCGTGGATTGTTTCATGCAGGATTACTACTCCATCTAGGATGTTTCTTCCTTGCATAAAGGCAGTTTGATATGGGCGTACAACATGATCAGCTACCGAGTTTAATCTAATCATAGCAACTTTTGTGAAGATTTTAAAGCTAACGCCAAGAAGATAGATTGGACGATACTGTTGTATACGTTCTGCATCATTAACCTTAGGCAATAAAATAATGTTGCCAAAATTGAGACTAAAGATGTCAAGATGACCAACATGTAAGAACTCAAAAAGATGCATCAGGTCCTCCTTAATAACTTCCCAGAATTTTTGATAGAATTCCACTGGAAAGCCATCAAGCGCTGGTGCTTTGTTATGTTCTATTTGGAAAACAACTTTTTTGACCTCCTCCTCCATATAAGGAGCGGTTAAAAAGTTGTTCTCCTCAACAGAAACCTGAGGAATATCCGTTGTTTAGGACTCATCCATAATGAATGAATTATCTGGCATTGCCCCAAACAAGGATTTGTAATAATTAGTAATATAAGCTTTTAGTTGCTCCTGACCCTCAATCGTACCTCCATCTTGAATTAAAGAGTGAATAAGTTTCTTTTTATGCTTACCATTGGCAACAACATGAAAGAATCTTGTATTCACATCTCCTTCAAGAATAAATTTTGCTTTAGAGCGTTGGTACCATTTTAGTTCCTCCTCGTGGAGTAGTATGGCAATTTCTGCATTCGATTGGTTTTTAAGCTCAATCTCTTGTGCAGTTAAAAGCCTGACTTCTACAACAGCCTCTAAATTGTTAATAATAGATGAAAGACGTATTTTCTCATTTAGGATTCCAGCAGTATGTCTAGCCCAACCGCGAAGGAACTTGCGCAATGCTCGCATTTTGTTGTTCCATCGTTGTATAGGTATTTTGCCACTAACATGTTTCTCCCAAATAGCTTTCACCAATTCATAGAAACCATCACGATCCATCCATCCAAGTTCAAATTTGAAACTATGTTTGGTATTTCGTGGTGGTGTTCCAATAGACAATAATAAAGGAGCATGATCCGACAACGCCTTAGTATGCTCTAGAGCACGAATAGTTACCGTAGGGAATTTTCTTCCCATTCGATATCCATAAGAACTCTATCTAGTTTTTCATATGTAGGCTTAGAAAGACTATTAGCCCAGGTGAACTGTCTTCCTAACATCATAACCTCTCTTAAGTCTAAATTGTCAATGACAGCATTAAACATGGAAGGCCAATGTTCATCGAAACGATCCTGACTTTTCTCATGAGGAAATCTCAGCAAGTTAAAATCCCCACCTATAAGAATAGGGTACGGATTATCTTTGGCCAGATTAACCAACTCACGCAAGAAGTCCGATTTATAAACATCTTAGGCAGCCCCATATACAGCGACTAGAGACCATAACAAATCATCAGCCTTGTTACGAATATGGAGTTTAATAAAAAGTCTCCATTCGAACTAGCTAAGACTTCCATAGTCTCATGCCTGATGCCCAATAGGATTCCCTAGGATCGACCACGCGGTGGACATGATACTCATGTAAAGTCCACTCCACCAGAAAGGCGATTGAGTTGGGCTTGTGAGAAATCACGTCTCCCGGTCTCAAAAATACCCAAAAAATCTAAGTTATGATCTCTTACACAATCGGCAAAAAACAAATATTTAGCCAAGTCACGAAGACCTCTATTGTTTGAGAACATGCCATTCATTGAGCAACAATAGGGGATTTGGATACACGAGACCTCTTGTGAGATTTTAGGTTCTTTGATTTTCGACCAGAAGCTTTAAGCTCATATAATGAGCCCAGCCAAGTCTCATCAAAACCCACCTCTGACACTTCACCAACTAAGTGAGAGAGGAGTTGACCATCTACTGTGGCATGCAACTCCTCCTCCTCCATCGATGAAGTATCCGGAACAAAAGAAACCTTAGGAGTAACCGTTAAACGGTCAACCTCCATATGTCTCAAAATAGAACTAGAAAGATTAATTTCCTTTACAGAACTACCCATGTTAAGACCAACCTTGGCTAGCTTATCAACAATAACAGGGGTAGAAAATGAAAGGAAAGATTTAGATGAATTATTTATACCTTGAGAGTCCAGATTCTTCTCCGCCTTCCTACGCATGGCCTTCGCCAAGGAGTCCCCGTTAGTAGCCGATGCTCCAAGAGCATCAGTACCATGTCGAGAGCTCCTACGTGCTGGGGTGCCATCCGCCGAAACCTTGCTCGTGACGCCGCATGCGCCCCCGCCTAGTCCGGATGACACCATATCAGGGGAGGAACCCGACCCCTCCTGGGCCAGATCTCCCCCAAGGTTCCGGCCGTCCTACGAAGAACCACCACCAGAGCCTAGTCCCGCCTGGGCCGGAGAGCCTCCTATGCTGGGAATCGCCGACTAGGCCACCAATCCCAACGCATGGGCCACCACTAGAGCCCGCCCAGCCGCACCTGCCACGCCTCCGAGCTGGGCCACTGCTTGGCCCAAATGGCCAGTCTCGCCCGCGATCCTAGCCAGAGGCGTCGCCGGAGAGGAGCCCTGGCTGGTCGGCCCCTCCTGGGCCACATCCGAAGTCGGCCCGCCCAGTGACCAAACAACCAGCTCTACCTGAGCCAGCCCACCACGAGCCACCTCACCACAGACCTCCATCAATACTGGACTCAGCCCACGCATCGTGGGTCTTGGTATGGATCGACCCAACACATTCGGTCTACACGGAGCAGGAGAAGCCATCAAAAGAGCATTAGGCGACCCCTCACCGCCTGAAGAGCATCATGTAATTGGGAAGGCAATACTCGAGGCGACCCTCCGGCTAACTTACTCCCACACAGGGGGAGTCCAAAGGCAAGGCATCCAAGAGTTCAATTCCACGCGGAGTAGTAGGGGAAGCATTAAAAGGAGTAACGGCATAAACTTGCACAGGAGCCTGACGCGATGAAGACGGTGCATAATTCCCTTGCCCAGACAGCTGTCCTGAGGGTGCCCCATCTATGGAGGGAGGAAGGGTATGTTCCCGAAGTATCCATAGCATCGTCCCCATCATTCCTGGTACCATTCCCATTAGAATCATCATTGTTCTTCCTCCACAAGTACGGTGAGAAATCGGGCTCCAGAACGTACCCCTGAGGCTCCATCCTAAACCGAAGCTCATACCCTTTGAGTTTAACAACCGCATCAGAAGTAAGAAAGGAGCCCAAAGAATCTTTGCTTTTAAATACGGTAATGTCAAACATGCCAACCAAGATGCGAACAACACCCCCCCCCCCGCCGCAGACTCGGCGGATCGACATCGAGAGGGGTTCCCAGGAGAGACCCAACAACCCACAAACAGAGGAGAATATGCAGGGAATGCGGAACCCCCTCCACATGCAACCAAACCTGATGTAACTCATACTTATGAGGCACTTCTTAAGTCTTGTAGGCGGATACAGATAGCTGTGTCTTGTCCAGTGGCATGGAGAACTGACTACCATCCACCCTATCTAGATCCTCAAACGACGGGAAACTGACTAAGAACTACTCCCTCTGTTTCAAAATATAAGATGTTTTAGCTTTATGAAAGGAGTGCATTTAGGCCCTTTTTAGTATGTAGATTCCCTCCAAACATAGATGAATCCACACACTAAAAGGAGTCTAGATACATACTTTTTATAAACCTAAGACATCTTATATTTTGAACTCCTTTCATAAAGGTAAAACATCTTATATTTTGAAACGGAGGGAGTAGAACACTATGTTTTATGCTATCAGTTTGTATGACTATGTTATCGGTTTGTATGCACTATGAATCTTATGATTGATTATCTATTTTCAATGTTGTGGACTACGTATTGAACGTATTGAACTGTAAAGTTGTTTCGAATACTATTTTTCTAGAAAATTAAGTTTAAGGGATGGGCTAGGAACTTTTTTTAGCAGGCCAAATAGGAGGAGTTAAATAGTAAGAGACCATTCGGGTGAATAAATTATTGGGATCAGGAAGTTCTCAAAAAAAAAAATTATTGGGATCAGGATCACACAGCGGCGACCCAGATTGCGCAACCAAAGTCGGAAATAAATCCTATAAGACCAGGTCTATTTATAGACCCTATCTTATATCTGACACGTGTCTGTTTTTTTAATTTTCTAGTCTTTTTTTCGTCTATTAATTAGTCTTTTTTCTAGCCACTATGTATAGAGATGGGTTACCTTGAGGAATATAGACCGGGTCTTATAGGATTTTCTTCCAAGTCTATTTGTCAGGTCAGGTGGTTAAGGAGGTCCCGGATCTGATGTGTACTGACCTTGTTTCTGAATTTTAATAAAGCCGCCAATTTTCCCATTAAAAAAAAGAAAGAACGGAAACTCTTTCCCGCGCGTCTTTTTCTTGAGTATACGACAAGGCGTTCAGTCCCGGCCACTACGCGGTAATGTGGGATTTGATGTGGACATATCGAGCGACATGCCGGGCCCTCCAAGGCGTCTCCGGCCGTCGCATTGAGTTGGGCTCCTCCGCCGCCGTGATCCCTCCTAATTCCTTTTCTTTTCTTTGATAGGATTCCCCGGCCTAATTCATGTCCTAAACAACACCTGTGTTCTCCTAATCCTCCTGCAAGTGGGTTAGCACCAGAAAATCCATGTTTTTTTTAGGGGAAATCCATGTTTTTTTTAGGGGAAATCCATGTTTTTTCTAAGAGCTAGTAGATACATACATGGGTCAAGCAGCCGCAGCCCATAAGTCCTAATCCTAGTGTATAGTATTTGATCACAGTCCCATTAAACCACTACGAGGGTCCTACGATCATCACATGTACATGTATTGGCACATCAAAGCACCAATAATTCTTCTCGGCACTGTTCTTACAAAATTCGCAATTAGACGACGCTTTTGGTACAACAGACTGCTGTTAGAGAACGTTCCGAGACCTAGACTATCATCATACACACATGAGTCAAGCAGTCCATAAGTCCTAATACTGATTAGTATCTGTACGGGGTCCCATTATTAACCCATTTTCTGTGGAGTATTTTTTGGGGTGACTGCGAGAGGGTCCTACGACCATCTGTACATGTCACGGACTAATAATTCTTATTGGTACCGTTCAGACCAAATTTGCAATTAGGGGACGGGTTGGTATAACCAGTAGAGTAGGTAATTGTCGGATTTAAATACATTTTTCTTGTAGAATTAGCCGTCACTCTTGGTATTTATTTATTTGTTAGGTCGATTGTAGTATTTCGCCGAGAAGTGGACCGCAGCATAAGTCATGGAGCGCTGTCGGCCGGCACGATAAGGAGACATGAATATCGCATAGCATATACAGCATGCCACATCAACTGACCGCCGGCCTGATCATTCCCAGGAATACTCCGAAAGAAAAAGGGAAAAGCAGGCCATGATAAATCATGAGACCGGAACCGCAAGTCATATCGAAAGCACCGAAGCGCCGGTTTTTCCACAGAGATATCAAAGTCACGCTCGCTGATGCGTCCGTCGGTCGGTCCGTGTAGAAAGGTTTCGGTTTCGCACTGATACAAGATGACGACACTCGACAGTGGACAGACACATGCGATGCTCGATATATACTGCTATCTGCCTTCTTCTTTCGTCAGCCGCAATTTCTCACGTGGAGTTAGATTTTCTGAAAGCTTCCAATGGAACGGATTTGATTTGAGCCGAAGTCAGGCTCACTAGGTTCAGACGAGCGGGGTATCGATACATTAGTACAGTAGTAGAATAGCAGCAGATCAGGTTGGCGATCGCTGTAACGTGACGCTGCTTCGCGTCGGCCAGACCAGGACCGGAATAATTGGCCAGCTAGCCAGCTCCGGTGCAGATTAAGTACGTAAAAGAATTTTCTAAAAAAAAAAAAATACTGCCTCCGTCCCAAAACAAGTGACTTGGGTTTTATCTAGATTTGGATATATCTAAACATGTTTTAGTGTATAGATGCATGCGAATCTAGACGAACTCACGTCACTTTGTATAAATACATGCGAATCTAGACAAACTCACGTCACTTGTTTTGGGACGGAGGGAGCACGTAAAAGAAACTCGCCCGCTTTGGACTTTGCAGCGGCGATGCATCTCGCCCGGTGCAGCGCAGGGAAAGGCGACGGACGGGCATGCATGCATGATGGTGCGCCCGCGCGGAGGAACACGCTGATATGGGCGGGCGGCCCCCCGGTGCGATCGTCCAGGCCGCTTCATCATGACGGCCACGGGGAACCCAAACGAAACCCGGAGCTCCCACCGCGACGTACGTACGATCCATGCCGTTTCCCGGCTCGCGCGCCCTTTCGGTTGGCACCGGCTTTTGACTCGCCTGCCGGGGTGCTCGATCGATCTGCTATGGTGTCCGTGGCCGGCCGTGGGAGAAGAAGAGGCCCCAACGGTCCCATAGGCAGCATACAAGCCGGGCCGGGGTATGAGTTGGCGCGCGTGCGCCGTGTCGTGGGAGCCGGTGCCGCCATGATATTTCTTTTCTTTCCGATTAATCGATGGCATTGGCAACTCATAGCCGTACGCGGTGTACTCCACTAGGCACCGGTCGATCATCGTATCTCGGAAACCATGAGACCAACTTTGACCGATCGAGACGCAAGGATCCGAAGCACACACAAGCCCGATTCTATTACTCACCTGATTCGATTAGCTAGTACTGTCGTACTACCTCTACCTGTAGGCAACTCACGTCGGACCTGTAAAATCGGCGGGTATAGCTAGGGCTAGGGACCGAGCTTATCTTCGAATGGAATGTATCGCCATCATGCATATGCACCACTCGCTGTTCCGCATGGTATCTACTGTACATAGGACGGTAGGTCCGATAGAGAAGCGAGAAGTGTCAACTTGTGCACGTCTTCGATCAGATGCGCGCGATAAGTCGGCTCGATCGTTGCCAAACAGATTCTAGCAAATCAGGGAAAGTGGGATCGCGAATATGCGCCTAGCAGCCGGTGTTGAACTGCTACTCATCAGTTGAGACGGCAAAAAAAACCGGTCTCAAGGCCAAGCATCAGCAAGTTGGACGAACAAGCCTTGTTGTACAACTTGGTAAAGGGATGCCACTTTCCCACTGCAGTGTTGCACCCTTTCACGAGCTCGATCGTGCAGACCACCGGCTGCAATCGAGCACCTGCCTGAATCTTTCTCCACTTTGCCTAGAAGGCTGGAATATACACATGCGATGCGAATCGAATCAGAACCCGATCGAGACAACCACCACCGGCGTCGATCGATCATGCCCGCGCGGCTATATTCTCTCATGTGGCCACCGGATAAAGCGTACAAGACAGAAAAGCTACGTACCCGGCGTTGCCAGCCACCCAAGCAATTTGTATCCGTCCATGTCCTACTGTAAATATCTCCGAGACCTTCTCACTGTCAAATGTCAGCTTTCATGCCATTAGGTTTAGAGATTTCATGTTACAACGGCAGCAGTGTGTCCCTGGGGATGATGTTCTAGTGTTTTATGGGTGACCGTGGTTGGCCGGTTTATTTTCTGGATAAAATGAATATATATCAATACCATAGTGGTGAACTGTTGTGGTGTTGTTGTTTTGTCGGAGACTTGGTCACGTAAAATATCCACATATTGGGATACGTTCGCAACAGAGAGTAAAGTACTCCCTCCATTCCAAAATATAAAATGTTTTAGCTTTGTGAAAGGAGTATGTAGACCTCTTTTAATGTGTAGGTTCATTTAGATTTGGAGTGAACCTACTCACTAAAAGGGTCTAGGTACACTCCTTTTATAAAGCTAAAACATCTTATATTTTGAAACGGAGGGAGTAGTTATGATCACCATTGTTTTGTTTTAGAGAGACAGATAAAGGGGAAATCCCTTTGCATTTGCACCCATTATGAGAAAATATATTTCAAAATGTCAAAAAAATAAAAAAATGTCTACATGTACATTCAAAGATTTTATGTTTGTTTACAAGTTTTCGGGATGAAAGAACATTTTATGTGTCATGTATAAAAAAGACCATAAATATCATAGAATAGGACTATTCACATGACATCTTTTATCTTTTTTGCATGGGGCACGTAGAAATGTTCTTTTATCCCGAAAAATTGAATATATATGTAGATATTTTTTTGAATTTTTAACATTTCGAAATATGTTTTCTCACAATAGGTGCAAATGCACCCATGAGCTGAATAGCCACCTCCGGGTAATAGCATTTTTTTCAGCTATGAAACTTGTCAAGACACGTCTAGGAACTTAAATGGGACTATGGGAGCCGTCTTGCAAGCAAAACACAAAAGCTACATTGACAGCATCCGGAGTAATAACTAATTAACCTTAATTAGGTACATCTAAATGCAATTGGAGATAGTGGCCTTGTATATAAAAAGAAGGAGTAACTCGGTACATCGGCTCTTTGATTCAACTTGTAGGAGCTTGACAATGGGCCCGGTCAGAAGTGTCTCCTCCAGTGGTGGAGCTAGGGAGCACGGATTTACCACACGTATGTTGGGCCCCGACACCATCTCTACCATATATTTATTGGAGATTCGTGCAAAGTTTGGCCAGTCAACATGTCCAATACATTTGCAAAAATTCCCCTGGTAAAGGAAAAAACTAAACACCAAAGTTTCCTTTAGAGGTAACCCGCCACGTCCCTTCCCACCAAACCCACCCGCCTCGTCCCTTCCCGATCCGTCCCCTGGCCCCAAGCACCACCACCTCCTACCTCCTTCGTTGTCTGCTCTGCTACCCATGGAGAGCAGCCCCTCCCCTTCCGGATTCGGGCATGGGGGTTGGAGATCTAGGGTCCACCGTCGGCGTCCATGGAGGTCTTAGCCAGGGCGCTTCCTCGTCCCCCTCTGTCCTGCCGCGACGATGTCCAGCTACCGGGGCCAAGGTCGCGACGACCTGCGGTAGGGATGCAGACCGCCGCCGGATCTGGCCAAAGAGAGGCCTCCACCAAGATGCCCAATGACATGGTCCGAGCTCCACCGAATCACCTTGGATCTTCCTTTTGTTGCACATCTAACTCACTAAATTTTTTCTTGCTTTTTAGCCTTGTTTGGATCGCTTTGTGTACATTTTCCCAGATCTAAAGTTGCCATAGATTGTGCCAAAACAAATTGCTAGTTTCTTCAGAGATTTTTTTCCTGGTCTGTATGGATATTTGTGTACATTCTTGTATGGATATTTGCATGAATCTTTTATGGATCGATGTATGAAACATCAAAAAACATTTTTGTAAAAAAAAAAGGAAAAAGTGGTGGTTTTCTAAAACCCTAGCCCCCAAGTATGGTGGGTTTATGTAATTTTCTCGCACCAACAACTATTTAACCTTTTTTTTTTTGAACTTGGCAATTAGGTTGAGTACATCTAAAACCATTAACTCGGTACATGGATCGGCCCTTTGATTCAACCTGTAGCAGCTTGCTTGACAGAACTAAACTACAGCACGCAGCTCGGGATCCGTCGTCATGATTGACCAGTGATAGCGTCCCGGGGGCATGCACGCATATGCTCCCATGCCGAGCCGCTGCCCGTTTTCTCTTGTCAGCTTCCACTCTAGCCAGCCCAGCCATACTGTATCCAATCAGCTGCAGTGAGAAAAGAAGCAGTCTGCAGTCTGCGCATGGCAGCTTCGTTGCGCCCAAGCATGGACAGCCCCCTGACTTGGCTGCCGCTGGCATCTGACACCAGCGGTACACGGCGAGCAGGTAGCGCCCGATCGCCCATCACTCCCAGAGATGTGTGCTCCGCAGAAAGAAACGACGCGCAAGAGGCTACTAGCGCCCATCGGCCCATGCACGCGCTGCAATAGAAGCTTCTCTTGGTTCCACGTACCGGCGCAGCCGCACGCAGGGCCGTCGGCAGCACGGAAAGCCACGGGACTTCCATGTCGCGCGGCAGTGGCCTGACGCGATGCGCCGTCACGAAGCGCATCGGGATCGGGAATTCCTTTGCCGCTACGACGCTACTACGACGCTGACGGGAGACGTCCCCTGCTAGCTGATGGGATCTCTAGCTACCGGCCGTGATCGCGCGCGCCCGTACGGCGTGGGAGCCCACGCCACATGCGGCCGGGTCGAGGGAGCCGTGGCGGTTTCCTCCCGGACGACAGGGCGCCATGGGCCGCCGGAGAGCCCGACAAGCGCACGGCGACAGCGTCGCGGTGGCTGCCGGGGAAACGACGCGGCCGGCCAGGCGGGCGGTGCGGGTCCCGCGCGCGCGCGGGGCAAGCGAAACTGCACTTCGCTCTACGTCCCTCGCTCTTATCCGTTTCTTCCACCCATAGGACGCCAAACATCAAGTGCCTATCAGACTAGATCAAGCAACAGCGGCGCCCCCCGCATCAGCGAACGGACGAGAGGAAAGAGTCCGTCGGTCAGTGCCGATGCCGATGGATGCCCGACGACCCTAGCTATAGCTAGCTAGCTCGTCGTGAGGAGGACGAGTGAGCCTGGTCCCGGCGTGGTCTCAGCTTCTTCTCTTTGCCACCTTCTTAGTACTGTATTTGCCAGGGACCCTAGCTAGTTTATTCTCATTGTATTGGCCTTTCCAGGGCCAAGTGGGAAAATAACTGATTAAGAGAATGTGAAGTGTCACTCAACATGTGCAGAGGTCGGACTCAACTTAAACTTTAGGACATTGTAGCAATAGCTAGCTTTGTCGTGAGAAGGTCTCGGATGACGGAGCCTAACGGCAAAATTACATAGGCATGCACTAAAGCTTTATTATTGTTCACACAAATATTCAAGCACTTGGACTTTTTTTTTTCAAGTGCAAATAGTTAATCAATACTACTACATAAGAAAATATGTTGTCTCCAAAATATAATTGAGCTGTTCAAGCATCCACCCAGAAACTTTACAACAATAATAATGGAACCATTTTAGTATGTACATCCTAGAAGCGAGGTCATCGACCCAAGCATAATGGAATTCAATATCAATAATTTAATAAAAAAACAGATTGAGGTGATATCTCTGTGGCATCAAGTGTTACACTATATTATCATATATATTACTTGCTAAAGATGCCAAATATATCTGCATAGATCTTTATCGTGCTCTAGATGTGGCCATCAAGAACAAATGACTCTACCATGTTCAATCTGTTACTCGCTAAAATAAAATAAAAGTAAAGATAGAAAAAATTCTATGCTGGTTGAACGCAAATGGTACATCTGTATTTGATCTTTTCAATGTATTGTTTGATGCTCTGATGTCTTTTGACTTGAATATTGATGACATCATGGGATCAAGGTTATGAAAGAATTCCAAAGAAAAACTATAGATACAAACCTAAGAATGTTGTCTATTTCATCCAATTGTCGTAGTCTTTATCTTACTCTGTAATATGGCACATTCGTGTATGCTGATCCTTTTTGTTGGAATTGTGCAAGGGTTATATGTATTGTTTACAAGTTGTACTAACGGACTGGAATTTTGCCTAATACTACTGCTTTATTTGAGCATAGGTGTTACACCTGCAAGATAGTAACCTCCTCGACAAAGATCTGCTTTATTTGAGCCATCAAAATTTTGTACTACCCCAAGATCGTATGGTGTGCTTGGCAGTTTTGAGTTTTTAACTGTTATGGTTATTTGGCGGTACATTTTATTTTCTATAAACATGATGAGGAAGAATTGCAATCTTCATCAAGGTACTCTTCATCACATTACAGTTATAATTAATTAATTTAATAAATATACAAATGAAAGATATGCGTTTAATTTGTGCCAAAGGTTTGGCCGACAAGGAACATATTCTAGACATCGAAAAGATGCTAATTACATTTTAGTTACTATGGATATGTGAAATGACATTAAAATAGAATTGAGAAATGTAGTGTGTCTAAAAGTAATTTTGAATTTTTTGCTTATTTTTAAAATATAGAGGCATTAGATGACGTTGGATTACAAATTATTGTAAAAAATTACAATATTATTTTGTCAAAATCGATCATTTGATGTTGAGTCCGATGATCTTTTTCAGAATTAAGAGTAACATAACAAAGTACTCCCTCCGTTCTATAATATAAGCCTTTTTAGCAAATTAAAACAGCTTGCTAGGTGGAGGCGGCAATTCGGCTGATAAGTGCAAATGCACTCATTGTGAGAAAACATATTTTGAAGTGTCAAAAAATTCAAAAACAAAATGTACATATACATTCGAACATTTTATGTTGGTTCACAAGTTTTCGGGATAAAATAATATTTTATGTGTTGTGTATAAAAAAGACAAAAAATGTCATGTGAATAGTCGTATTCCTGTAACACATTTTGTCTTTTTTATACATGACACATAAAATGTTATTTCATTCCAAAAACTTGTGAAAAATATAAAATGTTCTAATGTATATGCGGATTTTATTTTTGAATTTTTGAAATTTCAAAATATGTTTTCTCATAATGGGTGCATTTGCACCTGAATATCCGCTTGCTAGAAGGCTTATATTGTGGAACAGAGGTAGTAAATATTATGTGCTATTGAGATTTCTGGATTTGTTTGAGATAGCGATGATTTTTCAATTATTTGAAAGGCTTATCGAATTGTATTTATGTATCTATAACTGTCAGCTGAAATAAGTTCTAAAATTAGAAATTGCTTAAAAATTATTTAAGATCATCAATGTCACAGGACTAAAAGGTCTTGTTACGATAATTCAGAAATTTCAATGTTTCCACATTTGGAAATATTGGAAGTGTCGATCATTGTACGATGTTTTGCTCTCCCTTTGTACTCGGCTCCCTCCATTTGCGTATTTAGGGAAGGGCGTATTAGGTTTCCTTCCAACAAGGCTTTTACCAATAATTAGTCGATTAATCTGCAACTGAAATAATAAATTTTGTGAATGCTTGTAAGTTTATCTACAAGGCACCAGGAAGCTCATCTGCAATGTGAAACGCTTCCAGGGTCAAAGGAATCATGAAGATCCTTGCTCCAAACAGCACCGTGGGTATTCAGTCCTCGAAAATTCATAGTAGGATTTTACTATGTTTCAAATGAGGCCTGTTTGTTAGGCATGAAGCTGGACTCTCACAATTGTCCTCAATGTCAGTTGAAAAACGAAAATCTAGGAAGGGGTAGAAGGCTCAAGGCTACTAAGTATGGACCACATTCTATGTCCGAAATGCCAGCCACGGCAAATATAGAACACATCCAGGCAACTATTCAGGCATATACAGTGCAATGCTAACGCATGCATGGAGTTGCGAGAAGACATTAATGGGTGTTGTGGCAGGTGCCAGTGTACTCCAAAATGGGGGTCATATCCCAGATAACATGCTTGAGCAAAACATATCGACTTAAAACTGTCATAGGGAATAAAATCAGCAAAAATCAAGTGGTGTGTTGTGTATATTCAACAAGGACATTGGTACTAAATCATTGGATCCAACGAAAGCTGCAAACTATCGGGATAGCGAAACGGCTAGTGCAAACTATCTCAATGATGACTTCCACTACCCTGTGTAAAACAACTTTGACAACTGACGACTCATTCAGGCCTACGAGAAAGAACAAACTGACCAATCTTCTCCAGATTTTATCTTACCTATGAGAGTTCTTTTTGTCGGGAGATCTGAGGGTCGTCGTTGAAAGAAAATGAAAGTGCTTACATGTAATGCATAACACGTCCCTTTGATGTCAGCTCAGTGTGAACTTAAGCCATATAAGTTAAGTCACTTCACTTTAGAAAACTAAAGGTAAAATCAGATCACGCAGATTTGACTATCCACAGCAGCAAAATGCTGATGTACTTCCAGACGCTTCATTACAATTTACAAGACACGTTACCTACCACAGGCACAATATAAGAGCGAATTTGATGGGATTTTCTACATCAATCATTAGTGCTGAGTGTGCAACTTCTTTATCAATTAGTGGGTTTAGCGTCAGAGTATTACATGACACATGGAGAAAAAGAACAGTAACGAAAATGTGGCATCTCAGCTTCATGCCTGAGTGATTGTTTATCTTGGATAAACATACTTTGTAGTCAAGAACTTCAGCCCGGCAGGAAGATGTCTCAAACTGTAGGACATGGCCTCAGATAATGATGGTCGAAACGATTATATGCTTGGCTTAAATATTCAGTGATTCCGTTACAGTGATGGATGGATTAACTAGTTCATCTTTCATCAACTCACCAAAAGTTGATTGGTAGCACAGCTTACAGATTTTGGCGAGTAATTTTGAAATAAACAGTGCGACAATGGAGACAACCATGCCTTTTTATTTATTCATTTAAACAAAATGAGGTTCCATGACCAATTATAATTTTATAACATTTATATTAATGTTCTCCATCTGATAGTGAAAGGAAGAAAAAAAGGGATATGACAGGAATACCTTTAAAGCTTTACAATGAAAATTTTCAGTAAATGTCACTCATGTACATACACAACTTGGGAACCTCTTCACCTAGATCCTCTGATAGCAATCTCCTAACAAGGAAGAACAAACAGTACAAGCAATTGAGAACAGTATGTTGATTTTAAGCAAAGAGTGACAGCACATCTCTCAGATGCAAATAGTTGAATGGCAGATTCACACTCCACTACAAACATACACTACCAGCTAGAATGGAGTATCAACTGGTGAGTGCAGTTGAGGAAGAGAAAAAAGATTATACTGTGGCGGCAGGTTCACAGAAACATCGCCACTTAAGCTTACTTCAATAGCAGTCAATTAATCATACTCCTTCCGTCCAGAAATAACTGAGTTTGGTTTGTCTAGATTCAAATGTATCTATACACTAAAATGCATCTAGATACATTCAAATCTAGATAAACCCAAGTCAGTTATTTCTGGACAGAGGGAGTAGGTCATATCCTATCAATATACCACTTCAGCAGCAAGTAGATAGCACTTCTGTAGATCAAAGTAGCTAATTACCATGTATTTGCAATATTGTTATGAATAAAACCTAACAAACTACAAGTTACACAAAACGACAGACAAACTACTAGTTAGTGTGCACCAGTCACCACCCATGACACATCATACAAGATATGGGTTCCCAACATCTTGTTAATGATGAAATTACTATTCGTCATGACGACATTTATTCTATATTCAAGTTACTAAATAGTGGTGTGGATGTCATGTCTGTATTGGGAAAAAACTCATTATCCAAAAGAACATGTACCACCCCAATTTCTCAATCCAATATCAGGAAGGAAAGAGATTGATGAGTTGATTAATGGTATTGTGCGTAGTAAAACCATAGACAACGACTTTGTCTGGAAGGCGGTTTTAGTGCTTCTTGGTACGGTCATAGCACCATACTCGAGTAAGTATGTCCCAAAGAGTTTCTACACTTTAGTGGAAGATGTTTTGGAATGCGAAAATCAACCGGAATGCTTTCACGTTGCATGTTTTGATGGAGGGCATAAAAAGAAAAAAAATGATGAAATAAAAGCTTGGCCAAAGGGAAACTGGGGCTGCTGCGTACAGTTGTGCATTGCATGTATTTCTCTAACAGTTCTCAATGTTCTTCATGCAGTATAAGTATTAGGAAACAAATGCTGGTTTCATCCTAGTTTTTCATAAGTGAGGTGAAAGGTGACAATGGAGAAAAATCTGAAACATTCAATGGATGCACCTTTTCCCAGTAATTATATTGCATAAAGAGCATTCAAAACAGTTAGAAAAGTACATGCAATGCTCACTTGTGCAATTAAAAATGTCCGCGTACCTATAGAAGCGCCAAGTTTCCCTTTGGCGAAGCCTTTATTTCATCTTCTCTTTTCACTTTTTTGATGTCCATCAAACTCGCAACGTGAAAGCAATCCAGTTGATTTTCGTATTTCCAGAACATCTTCCACTAAAGCATAGAAACTCTTTTAGATATACTTACTCGATTATGTCGCTATGATTGTACAAAGGAGCAGTAAAACCGCCTTCCAGAAAAAGTCATCGTCATCATCATCAGCTTTACTATGCACAATATCATTAATCTATTAATCAATCTCTATTCTTCTAGTTTTTGGACTGAGAAACTGGGATGGTACATGTTCCTTTTCATACTGAGATTTTCCCCCCTAATACAGATACAACATCCCAACCACAACTTACTCACCCAAATATAGAATAAATGTCATCATGACCAACAAAAAATTCACCATTAACAAGTTGTGGGGAACCCATATCTTGTATGACGAATGTCTCGGTCGTAGAATAACAAAATCCTCAAATGGCTCCATGACTAGCCAAATCATCACACCCCCAATACATCAATTCTTAACATGAATCAGACCCAGGATTTTGTGGCCTAGTTGGAGATCCACGTAAACCCTAAAACCTGTAGTTTTGTGTAGTTTGTCATCAAACCTGTAGTCCTGAGAATCGACTCGTAATATTGTTATGTAGTATTATCAGAGTAGGTAAATAGCATAACACTATTGTCTTCTATTTTCTTTTTCTATATGAAGTACATAGAGCTCATGCAATTGTTTGCGGAAAAATGATGGAGATATAGTAGCTTCTGGATTTTGGTAGGAGGTAGCAAAACAATTTCACATAGCTTCGCTATCCAACACTCAAGTGGAGGAGAATAATCCTTAATGATAGATACTAACTTTCCCTTCGATTATAACAAATTAATTTGGAACAGTAATAGCTGAGAGCCCCATTCACAACAAGGGGCCAATTCCACAGATCCCTGCTAGCATCCAGTTTTATGAATCCCATCAGAATTTGGTTGTTTGTATGTTATTTCGATGGATGAGACCAGCTGGTCATTAAAGATGTAGATATCATAAACGGCATGAAGATACTAAAAAAATTTGGTTATAGGCAAGGCAGTGAATCTAAAAAAAATGCAATGAAGTGGGTTTCAGGATTGGGACAGGCCATGAGATTCAGAGCCTTGTTTCCAACCGCCTCCCTCGCCAAGCAATTGTCTTTAAAACCGATAATAAGTAGGAGTAAGTTATTCGGACTACAACTACATTCGTTTTCCCCAAGATGAAATGCTTGTTCTGGAGGTTGGCCCAATTCAGAAGCCTTCACAAAGAAATGTTTGAGGAACCATGTATTGCATTGCACCTTAGGGGTAGAACCTTAATGGGGATCATCAAATGCAACAGGTAAACAAAAATAATGATGTACTGAGGGGGGCAGACTACAAGCTATGCAGGAACCAATCCTGGCAGTAAGAGATGTGAACTATGATTGTTATGCAAGGAACACATAAATACATCCTTTACTGAATTACAAATAAATATAGGTATGTTCTTTAAGAATAGTTCGTATACACATTTAGGCAAGCTCTGATGTTCTTTTACCATCATTAACTTCAGAATTACTATGAATTATGCTAACAGTTCTTTATTGAGAATTTTCTTGTTTTGTTGACTATGCATTGACCATTAAGTTTGATAGCAGCAAAAGCCCCTGGTGTTTTGAACTTGTTAAGTAGTAGAATTGGTATCGTTTAACTTTACTAGTGAACGTTCCTAATGTCATACGTTATGAAGCTGCGAAGGGCGGGGATAAAATATCTCTTTTACTCACTAACTAACAGGTTCAAAATGGTCATTATCAGTAGTGACTTGACGGTGAACTGATAGAAAGTGGCAGATCAATAATTTCCACTCTGGATTGCAGTCTCAGTAAAGACAACCAGTTGTACGAGACAAAATCAACTCTGACTAGGGAACTGCCAATTTGCAGAATGCATTGGCCAGGATACCAAGAACGAAGGACACATGCATACAAGAAGGGGACTTCTACAGTACCCTGGTACTCCATTGGGAAGATGGGAGTACCACAGAAATCTAGCCATCCATTTGGTGGGGGCATTTTTGACTTTTCATGACGCTCCTAATCACATGCCGGCGTCTCTCTCCCCCGACCATGCACCCCACAAACCTCCACAATGGCCGGCTCCTCAAGCCATGATGCCACAGCCTCTCATTCCGATCAGAAGCAGACTTCCCCATCGCTGACCCATCGATCCAAACATCAAAGCCTCTGCTTCTAGCCTATGTTCTATGCATCTGACGCTGAATGAAGAGCCCAATTATTTATCTGTGAAGTTCCACCCAGATCTAATTAGAATGATTGGATTTTGATTTTGTATGAAAATTATTACCCGAGCTTCTAGTTCCATGTACTATGGATGGTTCCGTTATGGTGCTTGTTGGGAATCTGTCATGGATTCAGATTCAGGTGTCGTATGTGATGGATTTAGATGCATAAAATAAGCTGTGCCAACGGTGTGCAGACTCCGGCCATGGCGCTCATGTCACTCCTCTCAGCACGCATGTCCTAGCTCCACGCCCGTGATGAACGAGAGAGGCCGTTTCACCACGCCAGGCAGGAAGCTCGTCCCGGCTCCTCGGTCATGGCTCATCGGTGGTGGTGGTGGCCGCGTCCCAGATCCGGCCGCCGTAAGCAGTACTAGAAACTTTTCAGACTCTGAACAATTCAGCCGTTCAGCGTATATTCCTGGGAGGCTACGAGAAAAATACTAAAATATCCAACCGAGAAATAATAACTGGTTTGCTGATTACCGATTTGCCCCTTGGATCAAGGTACTCCATTACTCCCTACGACTCGTCGTGGAGTACCGGAACATTCGGGGTATCGTAGAAGTCCTCTACAAGAAACCCAAATGATGAAGTCAAAGGGGGTCCAACAAGCAAAGAAGCCCACTAGGGAACACCAAGCCCAAGGTCCACCACAGACCAAGAGCATAGACCAAATTTGACTATAACGCCCCCACCTTAACAATCCATCGATGGTTCAGCAGATTCATTTGTGCACGGGCTTGAGCCTATAAAACGAACCCCATGGCTCCCTATAGGCCACTCATTTAAACATAATTCCCACCTATCCTGGGTGTGGCATAAACTTTTTGGAGGTGATCCCTCTTGTGCCGAAGGCTCCTCCATCGGCTCAAGAGAAACTTCCCCAATAACATGTTTGCCACACTGCCAACAGGCCCTCCGTAGGCGCGGAGCTGACCATCCCGATTGAGCTCGAGGTCACGCCCATTGATGGGTTGACGCCCTTCTCCTCCTGGGTCACGGCTGAACCAGGTTAATATCACTGCGACATTTGTCTTAGTTTACAACGCCAAACATCACGGTCATCGAGCACACACTTCTACTTAACTGAGGATCCTATCCGACGCTTGATAGAAACCCCTTCTATTTTGTTGTTTTTTGTTATAACAATATAACCGAAATCAGATGAGAAAGTTAAAATCTTGTATTACAAACCCTAATTCATTAAGTGGTTGGTGAAAAGCAAGCACTACAACAATGTGATCTTTTGGCTTAATGTAAGTGAGACAGTTCCTTGCACTTAATCTTATGTTAGTACTCTGTAATCTCCGAGAAGAATCCACCAGGTTCAAGTATTATTTGTACGTATGAGTAGTATTGCCAGTTCATAAAACAATGTGTCCTACCATATAATCATCATTTCAGCAAAGGCCACATAACAGCACAAAAGTAGTCTTTTATTGCTTCTAAAAAGAGTGTACAATGCAGTTTATCTGGATGCCTTACTTTACATCTGTGACTTAACCCATGACTTTTGGGCGCCATCCAGCAATGACATCCTCTGGCAGGGCCCGAGTGTTGACAAATGAATCCATTGAGAAAACAGTCTGCAACAGAAAATTCAAATGTTGCAGTAAAGATAGGATGTTCAAGGTCCACACTCCTGAATAGTATGTCCAAAAGAGCTTTGTACACTAATAGTCAGATGGCAGGCCTAATGTAACAATCTGTACTAGAAGCACTAATGCATTAGTACAACATCAGTAACATCAAAGCCTTTTGTCCCAAGCAAGTTGGGGTAGGCTAGATATGAAACCCACCAGAAACGTATGGAAACAAAATAGAGAAAAGAGTAAACAAAGAGTATGGACAAAGTACATGCCAGTTTTTCTAAGGATTACTTGACCATATAGTCAGCATAAGAATATGCATAATTACTTCTAAAGAAGTAGGACATGTGTATCATATGACACTCATAATTAGCATGGTCAATTGCTCGTGTAAATGTCAAAATGACCTCAACAACAATCGCGCATTCAGATATTGCTTGCAGTTTGCTCTCCAAAATATGTTTGTCCAGTCGTGTTTTGCATTAAACAGTGAAGGGCAGAGCACTCATGCCATGAAACTACTCAAGAACTGGTATTTTCTGATTAAGCAAAGGATAGAAAGACAAACCGGTTGCACCTTTAATAATTACCCTAGGAACATATACCTTTGATGATTACACTAGGTGAAAGATGGCATGAATTTGGTTCATTCATATTATTAAGCCCCCCCCCCCCCATTGTAGTTTCTTGTACAAGATAAGGACATACCTTCATGTATGCTTTTACATTTGCAAGTGAGTCCGGGACAGACCAATTCTTATAGTGGCCTAGAGCAATCTCCATGTGATATAATTTCGGAGCAAGAGAGAGGTCAGCTCCAGAAATTGCTTCGCCATTAATAAATGGTCCCTGCACCAAATGTCATCCCTGATCAATATATAGTAAAATGCATCTAAAGACAGGCAGGATAATATCGACAAAAAAACTAGCATGACAATATAGAAGGTTCTTGCAAGGTAAGAAACAACACTATACAAATACAAATGTAGTTTAAGATATTACACAATAAATTCATCTAACGAGCTAAGTTTATCCGAGTATCTTGACTTATACATTCCTAATGGGAGGGGGAGATTGGGCATGATTTCAAATCGCAAAGCAAACCAATATTCCCTACATCTGGAGCAGGTGTTGGGGACAAAATAAGCAAATGATAAATCGCCGTATGAAAATCTAATTATGAAAGAGCAACAATATTAAGAAAATATTACACCCTAAAACATAAGATGTGCAGACATATGTCCTGTTTATAAATATAAAGTTGCTTGATATGAGTGAGGCAGAAATGGCATTGTTCAAAAAATATTGGATGAAGGGCCATCAAACCACCAAATAACAGGTTATAGACTAGCAACACCATCCACATTTGTATATCAGGCAGTTCTGATCAAGTGAATATGAAACTAGTTGCATGAATTAATATGGGTGTGTTATATCGTCACTGTAATGATAGGTCAGCATAAGGTATGTGAACTATGAATATCAAACTCGAGTCTGACTTCATGAATGTACAGATTGGCAATACTGTCCTAGTACGAGGACAAACAGTATAAAGAACCCTACGCATATATCAAATTAAGGCACAAAAAATCTAGTCATGGGCACATTAGAGCCACAAAAAGACAACCGCCTACTAGAGCTAAGAAAAAAAATACAAGCCAGGTAAGTCTAGTTAAGATTAAGTAATTATACGGTCATACTCATGGTAGGATTCATGAGACAACTCAACTTATTTAAATAACCGTGTGGCTATGACAAGCAGATAGGATAGGATGACAACATTGCAGAACAAGATATTCTTGTCAAACCAATACTAGTAGACAATCTCTTGGAATATTGATATTGCAACTGAGCCCACTTACATTGTCTTTGAGATGACTATCGAATGAAGTTAGCTCGCTAAGTAGTGTCTGTTCTGTTCCATCGCTGGTATCTTTGCTCTTGAGGAAACCAATGAAGGTGGAGAATATTTTTGACCCTCTGCAAAGAAATTTGTGCAGAATTGTTAGGATGGCAGCACCAACAGGAACACCTTATCGTAAAAAAAGTACTGTGGCCTTGAGGGAAAATTCTGGAATTCTCAGTTACTTGCTCGCTACAGGTATGCGTACCATATACACTAGCGTGGACCTTTGGGCCAAACAGATAGATACACACACACAAACACACACGGCATGCACACTCAGCCCAATAAATACCAAGAAATGCAGAACCAAAAGTCACAAAAATGGGCAATAAACCATAATTGTGAATATTCTAGAGATATAATACGAGAATTTTCACTTGTCATCTCCACATGGGATGTGACTACAGTTACTAATTTCATGTAATACCTGTTGATGAAGGAACTGGAAATACCACTTACACTGAAGCCTTTTCTGGCGGGGTTGCCAAGGATGGTTGAGGATACTTTTCTTCTAGTACTTGTGTTATAACATCAGAATCAGCGATCCATTTGTCCTCAAGCTTCACAATGGGCACCTTACCTTCTGGGTTAATTTTGAACAACCTGATGAAGTGACAAAAAAGAATGATGGCCATGGAACTATCAACAGAAGTAACACCCACTAATGATATGAATTTCAAGGTTACTTTTCTCATCCAGATGCATACCAATCTGGCTTTTTAGCGAGATCGACTAGTTTTAAATCATAAGGCAGGTTTTTCTCCTCTATTGTCAACAAAACTCTCTGTGTGAATGGACCTGCGACCAACAAATTTAACACAAAATGATGAAGCTGTTTCAACAATAGAACATAAAAATAATAAAGTATTCAATGCAACTAGAATTATCAGTTGGAGCATTACACTCCTTATATCACAGAAGCCAGTAGTTAATGCTCTTGGATTGTGGGAATACAATGTTGCCCACATGTTGTTCTTTCGTATCATTCAGGTGCCAATATAGATGGCCCTTACAGACCATGAGTATTTTTTTAATTAAAAAATTGATTGTTGACAAGAAAAAAACTGATATTTCTAGTGTTCTAGTCGAACCTGCTCTAATCCAGTGAAATTTCTAGCTATTACACACCCACAATAAAGCATTTACATATTGATGTTAAGTTGTAAACAAACTATGGTTGGCCTTTAGACCTTCATGGAACTAATTTGTGTACATTATGGATCATTTTAAATGGCATAAGCTGACAATTAATTGAAAACCAGTGCTATGATTAAAGCGTTCATACTTATTAGGGCCTTAGGCAGCCGGACCCAGTAAAATTTAGTAAACCCAAAAAAAATCACAGAAGTCTTGGCATACTTTGTAGTCCATCAATTCTGCTTAGAAAAAAACTAAAATGGCGGTCGAAATAATTCTTAGTGTGCCAAACTACCAATATAGTACCAAAGTCTTCAACATCCTTCGCTAAAAATACAAGAAAAACTCACGAAAATGAACAATTACCAAGAAAAAACGAATCAACCCACATTTGACACCCAAAACACAGAGATGATAACTCAAAGAAGCACACAATCTTGAATACGTTGTCAAATTAGGTGAAGCCCCAACTATGCACTCTAATAACTACAACGGCTTCATTGACTCTGATAACTCCTTTCCTCCATGCGTCTACCACATGAAAATGGAAATCCAACATGCAAGACCACTATGGCACTAGACTTCAGATGATTAAATATCTGATACTCTAGTTTCACTTTTCCCCACTTCTCTTGCACAGCCTGAGAATGCTTCTACAAATACCAAAATTCGCGGAGATACCATCTATAATCCTACATTGACCAATACCACCAGTCCCTTGCACTTCCAATGCATATGATGAGATGACAAATAGATTGCGCGGGTGCCCACACAGACAGAGAGAGCTTACAATCTCCGAGGCGGTCGGGGACGGTGATGGAGGCCTTGGCGCAGACCTCCAGCGGCTCGGCCGAGGCGCGGGCAGTGAAGGCGCGGCGCGCCGGCGAAGCGCGGGCCGGGAGGAGGATGCGGCCGCGGCCGCGGCGGAAGGTTGTGGCGAGGAGGGTCGACGAGGAGCCGGTGGTCGTGGCGGTGGCGCAGGTGGTGGTGCGCAGGAGAACGGCCATGGCTAGAGCTCTCCTGGGCTGGTCTCTCTCCGGGTTGAGGCCGCGGCGAGCTGTGGGGGGGAGGTGGAGGCGGAAGCTTTATCCCCGCGGGCGTGATACGTGCGCTTCCTTCGTCCTCCGGTGGTGCGTCGCCGTCTAGACCGTCGAGAGGCTTCTCCCGGGTTTTCCTATTTATCGCTCAATGCGAGTGTTGAAAACGCACGCTCACGCGGCACTCCGGTTGGGCTGGCCCATTAGCTTTATTTCCTTTTCCTTTTATTTTTTGTTTATATTGTCTGCTTTCTTTTTCCATTTTCTTTTCCTGTTTTTCTTTTACTTTACGTTGTTTAATTTTTAAAAACGCTTAGTTTCAGAAAAAAATGATTTTAAAAATGTCTATTAGTACTCTCCTCGATGGAAATAAGTGTCTTCGAGTTGTCTACATTCATATGTATCTATACAATAAAACATGTCTAGGTGTATGCTTATCTAAACAAATCAAAGTTACTTATTTTGCAACATAGAGTATTTAAAATTATCTAGATTTTAAAATTTATTTAGAGCTTAAAAATGTTTAGGTTTTCAGTATTGTACAGATTTGAAAATGTTCAGATTCAAAAAATATTTTGATTTTGGAAATCAATTCTGAAAAATGTATAGATTTGGATAATGTTCATATTAAAAAAGTATTAAAAATTTGAAGATATTTCAGGTTTAAGAGATTCGGAATAGAAAAAACAAAAACATAACATCATAGAAAAATATAAATAGTACATGTTATTTGGGCTGCATTGGTGCGGCCCACAAAGAGTACCCACCTGAGTATTGCCTAATAGTGCGGGAAATAGTGCATGCTTAAGGCGGAAAATAGGTGCTTCCCTTCGTTTTTTAGGGAACAACGTACGCTTTATTAAATCATAACCAAGTTTGTACAATCAGCTCTTAAGCTGTGACTAAGAAAGGCTGGAGGAGCATCCACCCACTCCGTGCACGCATTCGTGGGCGACAAAATTGGCAGCTCACCTAACAAAACAAAAAAAGACACAAATGAAGAGACAAGCTCTTCAGTTTCCCTAAGTATAGGCGCGATCAGCGATAGCTGGTTATTTCTTTCCTCCCAAAGCCGTACCGTTGCCCACAGTCAGACTCGAAAAAGACATTCGTGTAACCATGCTGATAGGCAAACATAACTGAGTCTCGGAATGCCAAAGCTTCAATCGTCAGAAGATCGGAGATGCCATCGTAAATATGACACCATGCCCCTTTAAGACCTCCCTCATCTCGTGCTACCCCATCACTTGCAGCAACCCCCGAATCCTCTCTGATTGCACAATCTGAATTTAGTTTGATCAGTCTTTTTTTTTTTTTGAGGGATAGTTTGATCAGTCTTGGTTTCGGCCTCTGACAAGAATAGGTTTTTTTTTGAAATAACTCTGCCAAGAATAGGTGCTCCCCTTCTCGGCGCGGGTTTTGGACGGAGGCCTTGGTCGGTTGAGCCCTGCAGCCCGTGAAGTTGGGAGGGTTGCAGAGAGGGCTTACTATGATTTCGACCCATTGGGTATTCTCGACTTCAAACCAGATAATGGGCCTTATTGTTTGATCTGTGTTGGTCTGGGTAAGGATATTTTGTTTAGTTCATCCTCACCTAGAGGCTCTCAAAGAAAAGACTGTAACCTAGAGATTATAGCTCAAGCGATGTTTTTTTTAGGGAATAGGTTCGTTGGTGTTTTTTTTTTTTGCAAGGTTCGTTGGTGCTGAATAGGATTGCATTTAGCTAAGGGAAATGATCTGTATCCCCCGGACGACCATCGTCCGGGTCGGTTCTGCACGTACGCGCGCTGGAGACGTCCCCGCCCACGCCGCCCCAAACTCCTCCGCCTAGCGCCGCCGGCGTGACCTCCGCCGTCCAACCGCGACCCCTCGCTTGCGCGACCTCCGTCGCCCAGCCCCAGCTCCACCGGACCCGCATCTCCGGCCTGCGCGACCGCCGCCCTGAGCTCCTCCGCCTAGCGCCGCCGGCGTGACCTCCGCCGTCCAACCGCGACCCCCCGCCTGCGCGGCCTTCGCCCCCCTAGTCCCGACTTCCGCGCCATGATGCAGGCCCCCGCCACCGCGACCTCCGCCGTCCAGCCCCAGCTCCACCGGACCCAGCTCTAGCTCCAATGGAAAATAGTTGATGCTCTCTACGGCGCCCCATATTGCTCCCTGCGGTGTTGCAAAGGGATTGGCCACCATCGTGGCGGCAGGGGACTTTTTTGCAGAAAAAAGGGGGCGTTTTTTGCTACAATGGCATAATTGTTTTGCTACAGACTTTCTGGATTTTTGCTATAATTATATAAAACATTTGCTACAATGTTTTCCGGCGAGGTCTCCCGGTAAAAGTCTCCGGCGAGTCTCCGGCGAGTCTCCGACGAAATTGATTTTTGCTACATTAGCACATTTTTTTTGCTACCATCGTTTTGTGGTTTTGCTACATTTGCGCAAAGTGTTTGCTACAATGTCTCCGGCGAGAGTTTTTCTGGCGATGTCTCCGGCGAAGTAGGTTTTTTGCTACATTAGAAGAACTTTTTTGCTACAACCGTATTGTGGTTTTGCTACAACAGTGTCAACTTTTTGCTACAAGGTCTCCGGCGAGAGTCACCGGCGAGTTTTTTCCGACGATGTTTCCGGCGAAATCGGTTTTGCTACATTAGTATATTTTTTGGCTGCATGGTCTCCGGCGAAGTCTCCGGCAAGACGTTCTATTTCTAAAACGAACCGCTTTTTTTGCTTCGAAAGCAAAAGCGGAAACATATGTAGTAAAAATGTCTGCAGCAAAAACAGAATTTGGATGGACACGTGACGCGTGGGGAAGGAGGACGATGGGAAGGCCTAGCGTTTTCCTTTAGCTAATACTTAGGAGTAGTTGTTGGACATAATCTAGAGAGTGGCGTAACTATAAACGGATAAAAGATTGAGGGAAGACGCCTCTCAAGGGGCGATCGGCTCATATATTTATAGCACAATTACAAGTCTTGGAAACCAAGAAAGAACCTTATACACACATATATACAGCCGTATACAAACGGAATACACGTATGGTTAGGCTATACAAAGTCATACTTTAACATCCCCGCAGTCTGTGCGTCGGTCGAACGCATAGACTGTACCGAAAATCCTCAAAGAGCTTAGACGGTACGCCCTTCGTCATGATATCGACAAACTTCTGTGAGGACGGCACATGAAGAACCCGAATCTTATCGAGAGACATCTTCTCACGAACGAAGTGGATGTCAATCTTGATGTGCTTTGTGCGGTGATGCTGGACCGGGTTACACACCATGTAAACAATACTGGCGTTATCACAGAAGACAACGGTCACGGATGGGAGAGGACGCTGAAGCTCGAGAAGAAGCTATCGAAGCCAGTAACACTCAACCACGGCATGGGCCACGACACGGTACTTAGCCTCGGCATTGGATCGGGACACCGTGGCCTACCGTTTGGAGGACCAGGACACCAGGTTGTCACCGAAATAGACACATTAGCCAAAAGTGGAGCGTCGGGTGTCAGGGCAGCCGACCCAATCCGCGTCGGTGTAGGCGGTGAGGGAGGCGGCCAGCGTGGAGTGGAGCTGTAGTCTGAGGTCGAGAGTGCCTCGGACGTAGCGGAGAATCCGCTTGACGAGGTTGAGGTGAGGTTCCCGAGGAGCATGCATGTAGAGGCACGCTTGCTGAACAGCGTGGGCGATGTCAAGACAAGTAAGCGTCGGGTACTGAAGAGCCCCGGCGAAGCTCCTGTACTCGGTGGCGTCGGCGACGAGAGGACCATCGTTGGCGGACAGCTTGCAACGGGTGTCAATAGGCGTAACACATGGGTTGCAATCCATCATGCCGGCGCGCTAGAGAAGGTCGATGGCGTACTGGCACTGCGAGAGAAGCATCCCCGAAGTGGAGCGAGAGACCGAGATCCCAAGGAAATAGTACAAGTCCCTGAGATCGGTCATGGAGAACTCGCAATGAAGTTGGTCGGTGATGTGCTGAAGAAGCCCAGTGCTAGACGCGGTGAGGATGATGTCATCGACATAGAGTAACAGGTAGGCCAGCTCGTCACCACGCCGATACACGAGCAGAGACACGTCGCTCTATGAAGCCATGAAGCCAAGACGATGAGCGTGATGGGCGAACCGCTGGTACCACGCGCGGGGCGCCTGCTTGAGTCCGTAGAGGGACTTGTGGAGCAGGCAGACATGTTGGGGACGTGCAGGGTCGATGAAGGCAGGCAGTTGCTCATAGTGAACCACCTCGTCGAGATTGCCATGGAGGAAGGCGTTCTTTGACATCTAGCAGATGAACCGACCAAGCACGAGAGATGGCGATGCTGAGCACAACGCGGATCATGGCCGGCTTGATGACAAGACTAAAAGTCTCGTCATAGTCAATACCAGGCTACTGCGAGAATCCACGAACCACCCACCAGGCCTTGTACCGAGCAAGACCACCATCAGCGCCAAATTTATGCTTGAAGAGCCACTTCCCTGAAACAACATTAGCACCAACCGGACGAGGAACAAGAGACCAAGTACGGTTCTGAAGAAGGGCATCGTACTTCTCGGACATGGCGGCACGCCAAAGAGGGTCCTGAAGAGCAGAGTGGTGGGTTTTGGGAACTAGAGATATGGTAGAGTGTTTGGCCAAGAGATTGAGTTTCTCAATGGGCCGAACGATACTGCGCTTGGCGCGAGTGAGCATGGTATGCGTGTTGGTAGCGGAGGCGGTGCTGTCACGAGGACCAGGAGGATGGGGAGGAGGTGGGGGAGAGGGTGACCGGCCAGGATACGCAGGCGGGGACGATGCTGGTGAGGTGGGCACGACGGTGATCGATGTCGTGGGCGCAGGCACCGAGCCATGCATGGTGGGCTAGGCCGAGGTGTTCGACGCCATGCTGGGCTGGCCCGCTAGGGCGCGACGACCGTGGGCACGGGCTGCATGGCGGTGATACATTGCAAATGTATCTATAATTTTTGATGTTCCATGCTTGGTTTTATGTACTTTCTTGTGTTTTGTCTACACTTTGGAGTACTTTTCATATGATTTCTTGGACTAACCTATTAACAAGAGCCACAGTGCCAGCTGCCTGTTTTCTGCTATTTTTGGTTTCAGGAAGTCAGAAAATAAATATTATCGAAATTGGACGGGACAAAAGCCAAAGTTATTATTTTACCAGGGGACACTTGGAGCCAGAATACGAGACGGGGAGGGGCTGGGGCCTGGCCACACCACCTGGCCGCGGAGCCAGGCCTGGAATGCACAAGGGGGTGGTATGGCTGCCCCAGGCACCCCCTCGGCATCTCCTTCCGCCTATATATTGCCCCTGATATGGAAACCCTAAGTACCCGATCAAAATTCCACGAAAGAGTCTGTAGCCGCCATCATCTCCATCCCTAGATCGGGAGGGATCTTAAGCTCTTCCTGGCACCCTGCCGGAGAGGGGAATTCACCCTAGATTCATCATCATGCAAGCCTCCGGTGTGATGCCTGAGTAGTTCATCTCTGGACTACGGGTCCATGTAGTAGCTAGATGACTGGTTCTCCTCCTTTGTGCTTTCATGTCTAGATCTTGTGAGCTCCGGTCATGATCAATATCATCTATTTATAATCCATACATGTTGTGTTTGCGGGGATCCGATGGATATTTAAATGCTATTTCAGATTGATTATTGATTCTATCATGTCTTTGTTATTTGTGATCTTGCATGCTTTTCGTTGTTCGTAGCTATCTTGGCCAATTAGATGCTAGCAACTCCAAGAGTTAGTATTTATGCTCGATAGTGGGTTCATGCTCTGGTAATCTAGGGAAGTGACAGAAATCTCTAAGGTACTAGATGTGCTGTTGCTACTAGGGAGAAAACAACAATCCTTTGTTCATAGAACAATCATATTGTTTACTTTACACGCAATTCATAAAGCAATAATATGTTGCTTGCAACTTAATACTGGAGGGGGTTTGGATGATAACCTGAAGGTGGATTATTAGTCATAGATGCAGTTGGATGGCGGTCTATGTATAACTTTGTAATGTCCAATCAAGTCTCAAAGGAGTCAAGATGATTAGTATATGCTTGTATGCTTTCTCGATGTTTGTCAATTGCCCCGCTGTAATTTGTTCACCCAGCATGTTATCTATCTTAAGGAGAGCCACCTCTAGTGAACTATGGACCCCGGTCCTTTCTTTTACATTCAATCTACAAACTGTTTACTGCTTTGTGTTTACTTTCTGCAAACTATTACTTCCTTCCATTCGATACGTTTAATCCTTTGTTTTCAGCAAAACCGGTGAGATTGACAACCTCATAGCAAGTTGGGGGCAAAGTTCTATGGTTGTGTTGTGCAGGTCTCCATGTTGCTACTGGCACCGGTAGTGCGCCCTGCCAACGTTCAGCTAGCAACACCTTTGGGGTGTTTCCTTGCTCCTACTGGATTGATAGCCTTGGTTTCATACTGAGGGAAAACTTGATGTTGTGCTCATCATACCTTCCTCTTGGGGTTCCCCAACAAGCTCGATATATTTTGGGCCATCAGGCGGTGAGGTCCAGGAGGAAGTCCAGGTCGTCCGAAGGCTGACCGGTGCGGGTGGTGGCAAAGGGGAAGGTATTTTCGTCGAAAACGACATGTCGAGAGATGATGAATTGGCGAGAGGACAAGTATAGACATCTATATCAGCGGTGAGAGGGAGGGTACCCAAGGAACATGCAGGCTGTGGAGCAAGGAGCAAGCTTGTGCGGCGTTGTGGCGGACTGGTTGGGATAGCACAGACACCCGAAGACACGGAGGTCGGAGTAGGAGGGTGGTTATCGGTATAGGAGAGTGTATGGGATGTAGAAATCTAGGGATTGGCTAGGTCGGCGGCTAAGCAGGAAGGTCGCAATGGCGAGCGCCTTGGCCCAGTATGCGAGAGGCATGTAAGCCTGGAATAGGAGGGTGTGGGTGATGTCGTTAAGGGTGCGAAGAGCGCGCTCAGCCTTGTTGTTCTGAGGAGAAGTGTATGGGCAGGACATGCGAAGGTGTATACCGCGACGAGCTAGAAACTTGACGAAGGTTGAGTTAAGAAACTCAGTGCCGTTGTCGGTTTGGAAGTGTTAGAATACAACTCTTGTTAGGTTTAAGAGTCCTAGTCGGTTTGTTATAGGGCTAGGCTGGTGCACCTAGACCCTCATATATACCTCTTGTAATTGCCACAATATTCTTATCGATTATTATTCTATACAATTCTACATGGTATGAGACTTCCGATCCTAGGGTATGGCTCACCCGCTGACCCCGCCGTCGTTGCCCGGCTACTCCGAGCGGCGCGCCGCCATCGTCGCCGCCAAGTTTGCCGCGGCCACAACCCTCTCCACCTCTACCTCTACTTTAGCTCTACCTCCACCAATAGCCCCTTCAATCTCCTTCACCGACACCATATCCGATATTAGCCCCTACATACCTGTAACCCTAGACCTCGCTGCTCACAACTACTACCATTGGCGTCACCTCTTTGACGTCCACCTCGGGCGATGCAACCTTCGCTCTCACATAGCCGACGACACTCGCCCTCAACCTCATGATCCGCAATGGGTCAAGGATGATCTCGCCATTATTCAAAGGATCTACATGCAAGTCTCCACAGAAATCTTCAATCTCGTACACCGTGATGGTGCCTCCGCCACCGATCTGTGGGCAGCCCTTCGTCATCTCTTCTAGGACAACGTCGACTCTCGCGCCAACAATCTCCACACTGAGCTTCAGAACACGGTGCAAGGTGATGCACCCGTCGGCGTCTAATGCCAACGCCTAAGGCGATCACGGATGAACTCCGCGAACTCGGTGATCCGATCGACGATCAGCAGCTCATCAACATCCTCCTCGTCGGCCTCAGCGAGCGGTTCGAGAAACATGCCTCCTTCATTCCTATTATGTGTTTGTGCCCCTCCTTCGCCGAGGTTCGCTCGATGCTGCAATGGGCCGATCGTGCCCAAACCAACAAGGACTCCCGTCCTCAGGTCTTCACTGCTGCTCCTCGACCTCCTGCACCACCGCCGCCACCGCCACCTACTCCAATGGCTCTTCCTCAACCATCGGGCTGGCGTCCAAGTCCCAACTATAGGGGTTGAAACCCTAAACCGCCGCAGTTTTGTACGGCACCTGCTCCTCCTCCGCCCTTGGCTCTGGCTCCACCATCTGCACCACCGATCGCATCATCACCGCCCCCGGCTGGCGTCCTTCTCCTGATCCGTGGATCGGGCTAGTCCAGGCGTGGCCTATGCCCTGGTCTGCCCCGCCTTCCTACACTAGTGGCTGGCAGCCCAATGCCCGCCCTCACACCAGCGATCCCGTCCTCGCGCCGCGACAGCCGACGGCCGCGTACCACGCCGTCCCCGCGTACGCGCCAACAATCTACAACGCTGCTCCTTATGCTTCATATGGCGCTAAAACTCACCCTACATGTCGCAGTACAATTTGTCGCAGTACAATGATGGTGGCTCTATCTATACGCCGATGACGGCCCTACTGCCGATGTTGCCACACCCGCCAACTCCCATGTCTACACCAGCCTCTACTTCGACTCCGAGTTGGGACCAAGCTGCTTTTCTACAAGCCATGAACAACTTTGCTGCACAAGGAAATTCAGGTACGGATTGGATTTTCGATTCTGGTGCTTCTAGTCATATGTCTGCATCAAGTAATTTGTTGTCTTCTTGCACACCGTCTCCTTTTCCATCTATTACTCTCGGCGACGGATCATCTATTCCTATTTACTGTGTCGGTCAAGTCCAAATCCAATCCCCAATCAAACCTTTGCTTCTTAGTGATGTTCTTGTAGCTTCTGCACTAATTAAAAAAATTATTTCTATTCGCCAATTCACCAATAACAATCATGTTTCTGTCGAATTTGACTCCTTTGGTTTGTCTGTGAAGGATTACCGGACCAAGGCCGAGATCGCTCGGTTCAATAGCTCCGGTGATTTGTATTCCCTCCATGGTGTTCCGATCACTGCCCCTCCATCGTCTATGGTGGCCTCTGTTGATCTGTGGCACCAACGTCTCACCCATCCCAATAATAATGTGTTATCTACTCTTCTTAGTGAATTTTCAATACCTTATAATAGAGATTCTCATAAATTTTCTATTTGTCGGTTGTGTCAATTAGGCAAACATGTTCATCTCCCCTTTAGCTCCTATCTTTTCTCTAGTACTTTTCCTTTTGAGTTACTTCATTATGATCTATGGACGTCACCAATAGAAAGTGTTTCTGGTTTTAAGTATTATCTTGTTATTCTTAATGATTTTACACACTATGTTTGGACCTTTCCATTACGCAACAAATCCGACGTTCACAATATTTTTCTTAATTTTTAGCGCTATGTCTCGGACCACTTTTTCCTTCCTATAAGATTTATTCAATGCGATAATAGTCGTAAATTTGACAACTTTAAAAACCGAAATTTCTTTCTTTAATATGGAATTCTTCCGCGTTTTTCTTGTCCCTATACCTCCCCTCAAAACGGCAAGGCCGAGCGTTCTCTTCGCACTCTTAATGACATCACTCGCACCCTTCTTATTCAATCTTCTATGCCTCCGAAGTTCTGGGCTGAAGCTCTCCACACAGCCATATATCTACTTAACATTCGACCATCTAAAGTTAATCCTCAAACCACACCCTACTTCTCTTTATTTCTTTCTCACCCAAACTACTCCGACGTTCGTGTCTTCGGTTGTCTTTGTTTTCCTAACTCCTACTCTACTTCTCCTAATAAACTTTCACCTTGTTCTATCCCGTGCGTCCATCTAGGTTTTTCCAATAAACACAAAGGCCATCATTGTATAGATCTTGTTAGTGGTCGCGTACATGTGTCTCGTCATGTAACTTTTGCTGACACGACTGGGAGGTTGAATTGTGTGCGTGCGTAAGCTACAAAGTTGACTAGATATCACAGGTGTCGGATTTACGATGAAGTGGGAAAGTCCACATAAAATAAGAGAAATCATTGACAATGATAAGGTAGTATTTGAATCCAGAATTACTAGCAACTGGTGAGGTCCATAAATCACAATGAAGTGATTGAAACGGAATGACACAAACTGTGGATGATCAAGAAAACGGTAGACACACATGCTTGCCTAGTTGACAGATGTGACACACTAGAGTACTTTTATTACATGGAATAGCAAATTCTAATGATAAATGTGACATAGAGTCACGAGCCAGATGTCCTAAGCGACGATGCCATAGCTCCAATGAGGTGGTGGTGGCGACGAGTCCAAATGGTGAGGTGGCGGTAGTGTTGTTGGTGAAGAACTCACAGGGTGGGCCGGGGCTACTGCAGCGTATGATCTCGTGCCGAATTTGAAGGTCCTTAATAGAAAAACCAAACGGGTCATATTCTACGGAAACAGAATTATCGATGGTAAACTGACGAGTAGAAAGAAGATTTTTGATAATATCTGGGACAACTAGAACATTGTTTAGGTAGAAAGTGTGAATAGGTGTGCAGAGAATTGTGTGACCGGTGGTAGCGATGGGAAGGAAGAGACCACTACCAACGGTGACACGAAAAGAAGGAGGAGGTTAGGAGGAAGTAGAGAGTATACCGGGGTTGAAGACCATGTGCAAGGTGGCTCCAGAATCCATGACCCATGCACCCGACGTGGAGGAGCCGGTGGTAGGGGGTCCGACGGCGGTGTTCAGGGCGGCGACAAGGGCGAAGCAGTCCCATGCTAGAGCCTGGTTGTTGCCGAAGGGGTTGTACGGTGTCGCGGGCAGAGGCGGGTTGGTGCCCCATTCCTGGCCGTGCAGAGGCACTAATTGGGTCATGTAGGCGACCTGCCCCGGTGGCACCCAGGTCGGCTGTCGTGGCAGCGATGCTGGAATGGTGGGTCATGGCCCAAGGAGGCCAGCGCCCCGGTGGGAGGAACCGGGTCGCTTGAGGGGCGCTAGTTGGGCTGCATCTGCTGGGTCTGGCCCATGTACGGGTTGAAGCAGATCCACGGGCCGAGCGCCGCGACGGGGTAGGCAGCGTTGGGGTTAGGAGCACCCTCACCGACGTTCTTCTTCTTCTTCTGCCAGTGGACGATGTTGCTGCCTTGGTTGCCGCCGGTGGAGGTCCTGACGGTGTTGTCGTAGAGGGCGACCTGGGATGGCACGAAGCCGCCTAGGGCAGCATTGGCCAGCTGGTTCTCGCGTAGAAGGAGGAGGGAACGTGTCTGCAGGAAGGAGGGTGCTGGAACCTGTATCGTGACAAGGTTGGTTATGTCGGAGAAGCGAGGGTTCAGACCCCGAAGGCAGGTGAGGACCAAAGTTTGGTCGGTCACGGGCTGCCCCACGTCCGCGAGCGCGTCGGAGAGGGCCTTGAGACAGTGGCAGTAGGCGGTGATGGTGAGGTCACCTTGGACGATGTCCCGGAACTGCGCCTCGAGGTAGACGGCGCGGGTAAGCTGGTTGTCGAGGAAGAGGTTCTTGATCAGCGCGTAGGCCTTGTATGCGGTCTGATCTTGATCCATGATGGTGTCGAGGATGTCCTCGCTGATGGAGCCATAGAGCCAGGAGCGGACGACGTAGTCCTGGCGCTGCCAGTCGGCCGTGCGGTCGGCCGCCGGCGTGAGGGCGGCGATGTGGGTGGTGAGGTTGTACTTGCTGAGGAGGACGATGATGAGCATGCGCCACTTGGCAGAGTTGGACTTTTGTAGGTCGAGGACGACGGGGACATGCGTATTGACGCTGGCAACGTGGACGACCTGAGAGGATGGCGATGCAACGGCGGGGGCCGTGGTGTTGTCAAGGGCCCCGAGAGCGGAGGAGGACTGGCCTGAGGAGGTCATGGTGGCAGCAGCGGCGGCCTAGGGTTGGCGGTGGCGGCGGCCTGGGGCTGCGGAAGTGAGGTTAGATCGAAAAAAGCTGATACCATATAAACGGATAAAAGATTGAGGGAAGACGCCTCTCAAGGAGCGACCAGCTCATATATTTATAGCACAATTACAAGTCTTGGAAACCAAGAAAGAACCCTATACGCGCTTGGAAACCAAGAAAGAACCCTATACACGCATATATACATCCGTATACAAACGGAATAAACATGTGGTTAGGCTATACAAAGTCATACTTTAACAGTAACTAATGGGTGATGCTCATCTCAGTTCTACTATGGTTAGCTATACCTTTATAGATTTCATACATGTTCTTCTTGACTCATAGTCCATATATGATATGTCTTCCCCATCGTTTTGAGAGGCATTGACCAGGTTTAGACAGTCAGTGGAGCGTGGTGGGACAACTCTGGAGGTGCGATGGTTGCGAGTCATCATCGTTTTGTTGATCTGCTGGTGTTGGCGTTCGTTTCTTTTTTCTTTCTCTTCGTTTTCTTTTGGATTTGCTTGTGCTATTTGTCCAAGCAAATCAGTTGTACCATGTGCTTTGCTATATTAATATATTGTGGGTGAAAGCCTGTTTCGAGGAGGAGGTTTAGACAATCAGTTTGGATCACAACTAGATTATCTATCCATTCATAGAGATACCAACAATCCTTCAATGGCCGCACATAATCCAGATTGAAATACATTTGAACTGTAGAAAGATAAAGAGGGAGAGAGATTGGCGGAATATGATGGTTATATTATTGAGCCTCATGGTCGAGTATATATAGGCGTACAAGGATCAACTTGGAGTACAAGACAAGTTAGGCTAGAATCCTAACTATCCTAAACTACCATAATAACCGTGTACATACAATACTCTAACATCCCCCGCAGTCGTAGCGGTAGCGTCGTGAACAACTGGAACGTCGCGGACGGTCAGACTGGAGATAAACCGAAGTAGCATCCAGTAGGCTGACATCCCCCCGTAGTCGTAGCAGCAACGTCGTGGACGGTGTCACGTCGCAGTTGCTTGGACTGTAGAGAAAGCTGGTGATGCTCAAGCGAGGTGGTAGCCCTTGTGCCGATGTCGAGGGAGCCAAGAGCGTGAGGTGGTGCCATGGTCGAGGTAGCCGTGCGAGGGGTCGCCGTAGTCAATGTCGTGGCCGGGGATGCCGGTGTCGAGGTAGCCGCACATGAAGCCGCATGCGCATAGTACACGAGGAGGATGACGGAGACGCGTCGAGGCAGTCGTCGAGGTGTCGATGCCAAAGTCGATGATGTCCGAGGCGTCGAGGACGAGGTGCGGCCATAGTTTTGCTAGAACTATGCGCACGTCGGGGATGAACGCACACTCCAGTTTTGCCAGAACCGAGTATGCAGAGAAGAACTCGTCGGTGACACGGTCGAGGCAGTCGTAGAGGGGTCGATACCGAAGAAGACGTCGTCGAAGCCGATGAAGACGAGGCGCCGATCCGAGCTTGCCAGACTCGGGAACGCGTCGGGGACGAAGGCACTCCCGGTGTTGCCAGTACCAGGCGTGCGGGGGCAGGGACCATCATGAACTTGTCGCCATGTCAGAAAGACTAGCAGAGGAAGCCTCCAGAGCGGTTGCGACGCGCAGAGCGGCGAAGGAAGATATGTCGGCGCTGTTCGCGGTTGTCCGAGTAGAGTAGCAGGTGGTGTAGTCGGGGATGAGGCGATGACGCTGACGGCGAAGTTGTAGCGAACGAAGACGTAGAAGGCGGCGAAAACAGCGGAGACCTGGGGTAGTCATGCTAGATGCCTGGAGTGGCAATAAGGTAGTCGGCGGGACCTGCGACGGCGAGAGGGCACCCCGCAGGTTACCTTGTGAAGCGCGGCGGCGGTGCTCGAAGTAGGCGAGGAAGACCTAGCGACGTGACGAAGACCATGTGCAGACGACGGTGCCGCCCCGTAGGAGATGGCGCGGTGAAAGCTGAGGCCGTCGATGCACGAGGACGGCGAAGTAGGCTGCGTGCAGCCACGCTACGACCCGAGGGGGCGGCATAGCTGCAGGGCGCAAGTCGGTGCAGCGGCTGGGAGACCACCAGCGACGTACACGCCAAGGAAGACGCGTTGGAAGCCGGTAGCGTGGTCCAAGGGCGGCGGCTCTGCGGTCCGACGGGACGACATAGCGGCAGCCCGTAGCTCGATCGGTGGTAGGCGCGTGCTTGGGGACGTGCTTGGCGTAGACAAAAACGAGATCGGTTGATCAGACCGACGGTGCACTGTATGCGCCATGGCGTGAACGACGCGTAGATTGAATTGGTGTTGTCGGTGAAGTCCCGGACGATGACGACGAAGACGACCCGAGGGAGGCGGCCACGGTAGCTTTTCAAGAAAGGCGTAGCAGCCGTCCGCGGTGCGCGGCAGCCTGTCCTGAGGCCGCGACAACCTACCGAGGCAGGCGCACGTGCGCGGTGTAGATCCTCGATGCCGATGGTCGGAGTAGAGGTGTCTCGATGACGACGGCGGTGGGCGATTTAATCCGATCTAAGATCGGTAAACCAAAAAAGAAAACCGATCAAGAGATCGAAAAAAAGACTTACAGGGCAGGCGATCACGGATCGGCGAACGAACCCTGCGTACGGGCTGCGCGGCCCTCGACGAAGATCATGGAGATTGACCTCCCGGGGAGCGGCGTGGCGCGGAAGCGTGTGCGGCGGCTAAGTCAAGGATCTTGCCGCTCTGATACCATGTAGAAAGATAAAGAGGGAGAGATTGCCGAAATATGATGGTTATATTATTGAGCCTCATGGACGAGTATATATAGACGTATAGGGATCAACTTAGAGTACAAGATAAGTTAGACTAAAATACTAATTATTCTAAACTATCACAATAACCGAGTACATACAATACTCTAACACGAACAATGGCACTAGCATCTACAGGCAGCAATGACTACATTTCCATTCTCATCTCCTAGAATAGAGCCATACCAGCACAAGCAGTGTTGTCGTCATCGATAAAGGAGCCATCGATCGATAGAGCAACCTATCATGTACTCCGTTCGATCGATATTAATACTAGTTAGCTGGTTTAGGGCGAGACAACATCACGCGATCAACAAAACGCACCTTCCAAACTTTGGATTGGAATTTTCATTCTAGAAACATTGAAAATATAAAATAATTATTTACATCTTCTTCTTTTGCGAGTAATTGTATACATCTTCCCGAATGCGCAACACGCCCGTTCGAGTAATAACGATGGTGTACTGATGCCGCTTGAGTCTTGCCATCCACTAGGAAGCTGAGATACACGCACTTCTAGAGGGCTTGTCATTGGTGTTGCAAATGGACTAATAAACCGTCACTATTAGAAAACGAACATTTGGTCCAGAAAATTAGTCCTGATTCTGGAAAACGGACATTTGGTCCAGAAAATTAGTCCCGATTCTGGAACTAATGTCCTGGTCCCAACGGTTAGAAATAGCCGCAGGATCCAGAAAATATTAGTCCTGGTTCGTAGGGGACCTTTATCCTAAACCCTTTAGTCCCGGTTCGTTTTTAACAAACCGGGACTAAAGGGTCTGCCGCTGAAAATGAGCGCATGTGTGGACCTTTAGTCCCGGTTTGTTAAAGGGCCCGACTATATCTTCTTCTCCTCTCCCCTGTCCGAACCATTTCAAGCCCACACAAGCATCTATCTCAAATTTCTTCCCTCATGCTCGAATTCTTGTCCATTTTTCTCAAGATTTGTGAAGATTTCTTGGCTTCACATCTATCTAAGGGTCCTAAGAGGTTAACAGCTTCATCCTTTCATATTTTTTTCTAATTTTACCTCATTTCATGCTCTAGAAATGGAGGGATTTGTGTGGATTCTATCTCTCTCTGTATATGGTTAATTTGGCACATATAGTTGATGATCGAAGCACAGGGCTACATGAGTTTATCCTATCTATATATCTTGGTTTGGCATATAGTCTCGAAATTCAGACGATTCACAGATGCATCATACTGTCGTCGAGCAACAAAATATCCTTCTTCTTCTATCTACCGTCACAAAATCCATTAAAACAAAAATAAGAACCAAAACTATGAAGGCATACATATATATAGTGGCGCCTTAGCATTTTAATCACCGACCGTTTAAGCAAACTAAAAACATGAACACCCTGGGGAGCTACCAAATTAAATTAGGGAGTGCCTCTATGGCGAGCTCCTCGAAGATGTCTAAGAATGGCATCCTAAGACATCTTCGAGAAGCACTGCCGTAGTGGCGTTCCTGCTCTCGCACACCATCTTTCAGTTTATATTTTCTCTAGCTAGATCAGTATGTTGGTGGTGCTAACTAATTTCACATATTAGAGAGTGCCTCTATGGCGAGCTCCTCGAAGATGTCTGAGGACGAGGTCCTAAGACATCTTCAAGAAGCTCCGCCGTAGTGGTGTCCCTAGTCTCGCACACCATCTTGTAGTTCTTCACAAGAATGCATACCTATTTATAGATTAAGCAGCACAACATAGTGTCGGGCACTGATGACATAATATCGACACACTCACCCCTGGCATAGTGCTGCCACCCACCCAAAATAGTGTCGTCAGTTACTGGCTTAGTGCTGCCACCCACCCAAAATAGTGTCGTCATTTACTGGCTTAGTGCTGCCCACTGAGGACATAGTGTCGACATGTTGTCGCCACATCCACATTTAGTCCCGGTTGGTGCCTCCAACCGGAACTAAAGGTTCATCATATCTTTAGTCCCGGTTGTTGGTTTTAATTTTGTTTTTTAGATTAGTACTAATTAATTATGATTATGTTTGATGTACTTAATTAATTATATAGTGCAGATGAGCCGACAATGGATGTACGCTGACCGACTCTCTAGCGAGTTCATTAAAGGCGTGCATTCTTTTCTCCTTGTGGCCGAGGCAAACAAGCGGAATGGTTTTATGTCTTGTCCATGTGGTGTCGGTCGGAATCATAAGGAATACTCTTCCTCAAGAGTCCTTCACAGCCACCTGTTTCGGTCCGGTTTCATGACCGGCTATAATTGTTGGACCAAGCACGGAGAAAGAGGGGTTATGATGGAAGACAACGAAGAAGAAGAGAATGATAATGACTACCCTACTATGTCCCCTGAATACGATGGTACTACAATGGAAGACATTAATAAAGAAGAAGATGAAGAACAGGCATCAGATCTGCCCGATGATGATCTTAGTCGGGCCACTGCTGATGCCCAGGAAGAATGCGTAACTGAAAGGGAGAGGTTGAAGTTAAGAAGATGTTAGAGGATCACAACAAATTGTTGTATCCAAATTGTGAAGATGGGCACAAAAAACTAGGTAGCACACTGGAATTGCTGCAATAGAAGGCAGAGAACGGTGTGACTGACAAAGGATTTAAAAAGTTGCTAAAAATAATGAAAAAGTTGCTTCCAAAGGATAACGAACTGCCCACCAGTACCTACGAAGCAAAGAAGGTTGTCTGCCCTCTAGGATTAGAGGTGCAGAAGATACATGCATGCATTAATGACTGCATCCTCTACCGCGGCGAGGAGTACGAGAATTTGGATGCATGCCTAGTATGCACTGCATTGCGGTATAAGATAAGACGAGATGACCCTGGTGATGTTGAGGGCGAGCGCCGCATGAAGAGGGTTCCTGCCAAGGTGATGTGGTATGCTCCTATAATACCACAGTTGAAACGTTTGTTCAGGAACAAAGAGCATGCCAAGTTGTTGCGATGGCACATGGAAGACCGTAAGAAGGACGAGATGTTGAGACACCCCGCTAATGGGTCGTAGTGGAGAAAAATCGAGAGAGAGTTTCTGTACTTTGCAGATGATGCGAGGAACTTATGGTTTGGTCTAAGTATATATGGCATGAATCCTTTTGGGGAGCAGAGCTGCAGTCATAGCACCTGGCCTGTGACTCTGTGTATCTATAACCTCCTCCTTGGTTGTGCATGAAGCGGAATTTCATTATAATGCCAGTGCTCATCCAAGGCCTGAAGCAACCCTGCAACGATATTGATGTGTACCTAAGGCCATTAGTTGAAGAACTCTACAGTTGTGGCACGAACAAGGTGTACGTGTGTGGGATGAGAACAAGCAGGAGGAATTTGACCTACGAGCGTTGTTGTTCATAACAATCAATGATTGGCCTGCTCTTAGTAACATTTCAGGACAGACAAACAAGGGATACAATGCATGCACACACTATTTAAATGAGACTGAAAGTATATATTTGGATAAATGTAAGAAGAATGTGTACCTGGGGAATCGTCGTTTTCTTCCGCCCACGCACACCCTAAGAAAGAAAGGTAAGCATTTCAATGGTGAGACAGACAACTGGTGTAAGCCTATCCGCCGTACTGGTGATGGTGTATTTGATATGGTGAAGGATTTAAAAGTAATCTTTAGAAAGGGTCCTGGTAGACAATCTGTTCTGAAGGACGATGTTGGACACGCACCCATGTGGAAAAAGAAATCTATATTTTGGGAGCTACCCTATTGGAAAGTCCTAGAGGTCCGCTCTGCAATTGACGTGATGCACCTGACGAAGAATCTTTGCGTGACGCTGCTAGGCTTCTTGGGCGTGTATGGGAAGAGCAAAGATACACTTGAAGCACGGAAGGACCAACAACGTATGAAAGACCGAGACGGTATGCATCCAGAGCTGTTTGAAGGTACTGCCAGTTATGATCTTACCAAAGAAGAGAAGAAAATCTTTTTTGAAGTCCTTTACAGTATCAAGGTCCCGTCTGGTTTCTCGTCAAACATAAAGGGAATAATAAATATGGCAGAGAAAAAATTTCAAAACCTAAAGTCTCATGACTGCCACGTGCTTATGACCCAGCTGCTTCCGATTGCATTGAGGGGACTCCTGCCGGAAAATGTTTGAGTACCCATTGTGAAGCTATGTGCGTTTCTCAATGCAATTTCTCAGAAGGTAATCAGTCTAGATAGTCTACCAAGGTTATAGAAAGATATGGTCCAATGTCTTGTAAGCTTCGAGTTGGTGTTCCCACCATCCTTCTTCAATATTATGATGCACCTCCTAGTTCACCTAGTCGAAGAGATTAACATTCTCGGTCCTCTATTTCTACACAATATGTTCCCCTTTGAGAGGTTCATGGGAGTCTTAAAGAAATATGTTCATAACCGTGCTAGGCCAGAAGGAAGCATCTCAAAGGGATATGGAACATAGGAGGTTATTGAGTTTTGTGTTGACTTTATTCATGACCTTAAGCCCATCGGTGTTCCTGAATCACGGCATGAAGGTAGACTTAGTGGAAAAGGCACGCTAGGAAAGAAAGCAAGGACATGTATGGACAGACATTCTCTCACTAAAGCACACTACACAGTTCTGTAAAGTTCCACCTTGGTGGCTCCGTATATCGAGGAACACAAGAATATTGTACACTCTAACAACCCGGGGAAGCCTGGCTCCTGGATTAGAGATGAACAGATGAGGACTTTCGGCGGTTGGTTGCAGACACATCTCATGAATGACATAAATGTTGGAGAGCAGTTGTACTTGTTGGACAGGTCACCATCTTGGACTATATTGACTTCCAAGGGTACGAGATAAATGGGAATACATTTTACATGATCGCCCAAGATAAAAAGAGCACCAACCAAAATAGTGGTGTATGATTTGATGCAATAGACGAGAATGGGCAAAAGGATACATATTATGGTTACATAGAGGAGATATGGGAACTTGACTATGGACCTTATTTTAAGGTCCCTTTGTTTCGGTGCAAATGGGTCAAGCTGACAGGAGGCGGGGTTGAGGTAGACAAGAAATACGGAATGACAATAGTGGATCTCAACAACCTTGCGTATAGAAATGAACCATTTGTCCTAGCCAATTATGTGGCTCAGGTTTTTTATGTGAAGGACATGTCTACCAAACCGAGAAAAAGGAAAGATAAGCAAAAGAATACAACATACGATGAGCCAAAGCGCCACATAGTTCTTTCAGGAAAAAGAAACATCGTGGGGATGGAGGATAAGACAGACATGTCAGAAGATTATGATAAGTTTCATTAAATTCCGCCCTCGCTGTGAAGGATGATCCAAGCATCCTGTTAAGTAAGGAAGATGCTCCATGGTTACGGATTAGAAGGAAACCCTAACAATAGAGATGTGTGGATGTTGGTGATGTAAAATATTATTAAACCTTTATTTTTAATGAACTATCTGCTTATATATATATATATGGATATGAACTATCTCGATCTCAATAGGTAGTATTGCAACTTGCTGTGGCCAGACATTTATTAATATTAAAGCATAAAAATTAGTCATAATCATATCTAACCCTGTAGTACACAGCTTCAGGGTCGTCTTCGGAATCGTCATCGTCATCGTCGTCGCTCGTAGCATGCGGCCGGATCCTCAGCCCTTCCCCAGCTTGTGCACGGGGGAACGAGGGAGGGGGCACCTGCCACTCCAGCCTCGGATTCACGACGCGTGGGGGAGGGGGCTCCCGGATGACGACCCCAGTACGCCCTAGGCCTTCACCACCACCACCATTCTTATGGCTATGCGGCTGGTGAAAGTGCGGGTACCTCAGGCGAGGATGGTCTCCCATGGCGATGTAGCGCATCACCCTGGCGATAGTCCGGTTCGCCCACCACAGGCGGCGACCGGCCTTGTTGTGGTTCACTGGGGGTCATCACCCTCTTACCTGGCAAGCTCCCTTTCCTGCCGGTTTGTGAAGAAGGCATTCCAGGTGTCGAGGTTGTCAAGATCCCAATGGGGATCCATCCGCTGCTCTGGCGTGAGCTCGAGGTAGAAGTGGTTTGTGATGGCCGCCTGGCGCGCCGAACCTTGAGGCACAGGAGGAACAAGAACCCCTCCAGCGCTCAGCATCCAGCCGGCGGGCAGCCGGTACCTCGGCGGGCATGGGTAGCTAGAGGCGCATAGCGCCTCGGTCTCCTCGAGCGTCAGAAAGGCCCAGTAAGCAGTGTCCATTGTTGTGAGAGAGAAGGTGTGGATGTGTGGATGGACATGGCGGTCGGCCTAGATATAGAGGGAAATGGCAGGAAAACATGGCGGGAAGCGGGGGAAATGGCGGAAAAACATGGCGAGAAGCGGGGGAAATGGCGGGAAGTTTCTAGTCCCGGTTAGTGGCTCCAACCGGGACGAAAGGCCCCCGAAATATGTTTTAGTCCTAGTTACTAGTTTTAGTATTAAATATTATATTTTTAATGAGTATATTATTTTTTGTGAATATTTTGGTATATTATATGTATTTTTCTGTTTTTAAATAATAAACTATATTTTTCCAACATTTGTACTAAATATAATACTTGTTAAACAATAGATAATTTCATTTAAGTTGTATAATAAAGTATGATAATAGATTTAAATTATAGATCTTCTTTTTCTGAAATTTTGATATATAATACATAATTTTCTGAGAACTATAAACCATTTTTCTTTTTGGCGCCAAAAACCACCTTTAGCCCCGGTCGGGCTAAAGGGGGTACACACGCGGGAAGAGCGGCGGGCCAGAAACACCTTTAGCCCCGGGTTGTAATACAAATCGGGACTAAAGGGTATAAATACCCCACCTCCACCCCGGGTCGTGCCATGACCTGGAGCAGCCCATATCTTCTTCCCCGACGATGAACCGCCGCCGCCTGCGCCCGTGGAGGAGCACGCTACACCGCTGCCCGTGGAGGAGCACTCTGCACCACCGCCCGTGCTGCCGCCCGCCGAGGAGAGCCAGCCGCGCCACCGCCCGTGCCCACCGCCCGCTGACAAGGAGCCAGCAACCGCGCCACTGCCCGCGCCGCCCGTGGAGGAGCTCGCCGCCGCCACGCCCTCTGCCGCGCCTGCAGGTGAGAGTTAGGGATTAATTTTAATTATTTAGTTACTGTTAGGGATTTAATTAGTTAATTGGGGTTAGTGTTAGAGATTTAGTTAGGGTTAGTGTTAGGGATTTAGTTAGGGTTAGTGTTAGAGATTTAGTTAGGGTTAGTGTTAGGGATTTAGTTAGGGTTAGTGTTATTAGGGATTTAGATAGAATACTTAGTTAGTGTAACATCCCAATTTCAGCAACCCTGATTAGTCGTACAGAATGCAAAAATCAGGGGGAACACAAACTTTTTCTTGTTTAATGCTGAAGTGTTTGCTTGTTGTTTGGATATGCTTATGCATATGAAGGTGTATTAGATGATATACTCCTTACTTTAACACCAGTTGACAAAAGCTACTTCCCAAAACAGTCTTGGCTTAATTTCCATATTCTCAAATGTTCTGGCATTTCAAAACCCCGGATCTCCAGAAACCTCTGTGTAAGCTTTTGAATTCTACTCTTGGTAGAGATACCAAGGACTCTCATCTTATTCAAAATCCAACCCTTCAAAATCACCCATCCTTACCTCAAGCTAGGCTTGATGGTAACCCTAGTAGTAGTTGATTCGTTTGTAAGATGAGTTGTCTTGATCTGCTGTTTGACTTGATTGCTCAGAAGTAGTATGAGCTACTCTAGGAGATCATCCTCTAGGATCAAAATACTTTAAGATCACCAAATCCTAAGAAGGAATACAACCTGGATCTAATCTCTAACCACCAGGTGATCATCTAAAACCCTTACCCAGATCAATTCTGTAGTGATCCATTCTAGAAGTTTCCAAGTCAATGAAGACCAATATCAAGCAAGGATACTTTATTCTCAATCTACACTTCAACATCACCCATTTTATGATGCTTTGGTACCTTGCAATCCATCAAAATCATCACCACCCACATTCTAGTCAAAAACCCTAACTCTGCCAAATTTGGCTGTCTGGAAATATGTTTCCAACATCACCTTTTTGAATGCCTCCCTTTCTCAACCCTTGTGCATTTTTGGAAATGCATCTGAACCATCTTGTTAACCATCATAAGGACTACCAAGTCCCACTCTTTCCCTTGGTTATATCATCCTCCTACCCACTTGTTCTTGATGGTTTTGCAGGCAAGAAAATAACTTTTCCTGCAAAAATTTAGTCAGCATGCCTACTTTGGTAGAAGCTCACACCACCATCCAACATTCTTTGGACCAACTCTTTGAATAGTTGTGTTATACTCATATATGTCTATCATTACATACTTCACTTGTTCCAATTGGATCCTTGAGTTGTTTAAACCCACAAGGTTTTGAAGGCTAGTTGATATTCTACTTTGGCTGGCTTATTCTATTCAAAGTTTGAAAGCTTGTCATGGTGATATCAAGCATTATCAAGCTCCAACCCCTACACTATCGCATTCTACATCAGTTGGTCTATCCATCCATATATCCCATGCCCCAAGGGGAGCCCTGAGCTCCAAGATCCAACAAGGTTTTGGTGGCATGAAAACAATCTTACCCAAGATCCTTAAATCTCTAGTTTTCACCAAAATCAACTTGGATTCCCAAATCCCAAGGTTGAAAATGCTTGTTACACCTTGTCTACGTCATCTACCTTGATCATCAAGATTTATCAATAATTATCCATATTTATTATGGACCAAAACTATTTAATTCCCTTAATAGGCAAAACCTCCAAAACCTCTTCCATAAAGGAAAGTTTGGTTTTTGCCAAAACACTTCCCCAACTTTTGGCTCAATTAAGTTCCACATATCATACCCCATCTTCCCATATTTTTGAAGAGCTTTATTATTTCTTTTTGCCTATTTTCGTAAATGGCAGAAATGGAATAATAATTGTTTTAAATACTTTTAATCCCCAATAAATCTCGGGAAAATTCCCCTAAGTGTGTATTCAAATTTGAGACCATCACACATAAAAAAATCCATTTGTACAATGTGAAAATATCAAATGAACTCCAAGAATTCACTTCTGTAGTTTCTAAATAAGTGGTTTTTAGTGAACTTTAAATGGTCTGAAAAATCTCAAACAATTCCTAGGGGTGGACCTTAACCCTATCTAGCTACCAGCACCTTTATCTCATCTTGCCCAGATCAAGTTTTGGAAACTTCTTTGATGATAGTCATTAGAGCAAGGATTTAACATATCCAAAACCAAGATCTAAACTCCACCAAACCTGCCTCAAACCTAGTCCAACAAGCTTGCACAGCACACCACCTCCCCTGGTCGAGTTTCATTGTAGTCCTAGCACTGTAGCACCCCCTTCCCCTTGTCCTTTAGTGCTTGGAGGAAGGAGAGTTACCCACATTGGCCACATCTTTACTTCTTGCAGCACTCCACCCTACCTCTCTCTGCCCTGCAGCTCGACCAGAAAACCACCTTCTCTTAGCCCACAACAATACCAGCCCTGGTTTCACCCCTCACCCATGCTCCATACGCCATGCCCACCATGAACCCCATTGCCTTTAAATGGACCAGAGCCCTCCACCCCACTCCTACTCCCTCATTTGCCTCCCTCCCACTCCACCTCCCCTCCCAGAGCCTCTTCTCCCTCTCTCCTGCTCTGTTCTGTTCGAGGGGGAGAGAGAAGCAAAGCTTCGGCCTTCTCCCCAAAATCGAGCTAAGCTCACTCTCCCGTGCTCCCCCTCCTCTACATGTTAGCCTACAGAACCCACTACTCCTCCTCTATCAAATCCTACTCTTCTTTTGGCCAGGGATTGCCTCTACCGTCGCTACCGTAGAGCTCCAACAAGGTCGCTCTCGGGCATCCCCGCGCGAGCCCGATCCCGGCGGCAAACCCTGCCTTGCCGCCCCTCTCCGGACTCGTCGCCGACCGCCGCACCTCCCTAGACCATCCACGATTCCTCTCTGCCCCGTTGGCAAGCTCCCCGCGCCTCCCCGCTGCTAGCTAGGGTTTCTAGGTGTCGCCGCCGCGCTCTGGGGAGATGACGATGGACAGCCGTCCATCGCCACTCGATCGAGCGGCCACCAGCGGCCCATACCGCTTCACCAGCCTCTATCGCTGATAGCTGGGCCCACCCCCGCAGGTTCGAAACCCCTCTCACGTGCGAGCCTCGTGCGCCGTGGGCCAAATCTCCTTTGGCCGGCCCAATTAACCACAGATCCCAGCCCACGAAGCCCCTTTTCTTTTCCTTTTTCCTGTATTTCCAGATCTACAAGATACATGTTGGCTTAAATGCAAATAAAAATAGAAAGTAATACTTTTTACCTAGATCTAATTTTTACCAAGTACCACAGTGTTTTGTGCAACTTGCAGAACTGGTCTTTTACCAGAAATATTGTTCTTTAATTATTAGCAATTAATCCACTAAAAGATGTCCTCTTCACTAAATAAAATCCTCAGGGAGTTTAAAAACTCCAAATGGATAAAACTCAATTGTCTCTGGTAGATGTTTAATATACCTGACACATGGAATTGGCCTCAAGCCAAGTGGAGCCCTAGAGCTGCTGTAGCAAAAATAACAAAAATAGAGACTTTCTGCCTTTAGAAAAATCCCTAGGTAAATCTACAACATATTTTGGTTGATTCCACATCCCAGTGATGTGGTACATCAATACCTGTCAAAATCCAGGAGCTCAAGAATTATTGAGTTTCTGAGGATTTATAATGCATTAAACATTTCTGTATATAGTATTATCACTAGATAAATCACTCTAGTAGCTCTGTAACTCCAAAAAGGTTGGTTCCAATTTCTACTGAAAGGTATTCTAAATACCTATCTTATGCCCTTGGAATCAACTCAAAAGCCTCTGTAGACTTAATCTGGTGAACAAGACAAAATAGCACTAGAACTGCCTTTGAGAATTTCCTGAGGGCATTCTGCTAATTATTTTGGCATGATTCCAACTCTCAGTGAACAAGTACATTAAACCCTACACAATAATCCAAGGAATTAATGTTTGGAGCTCCAGAACTTTTCTGGTGAATTATTCACTAAAACTAGAAGTTTTTCCACTAGAAAAATCATAACTAAATAAAGAAAAGTGATAAATTAGTGAAACCACTTTTGTTGGTTTCATTTTATCAAATCCTATCTGTTGGTATCATTTTTACCCAATGGCATCCTATAGAGTATGTCCTTGGTCCAAAAACCCCTCTTAGGTAGTTCCTCGACAATAAACCCTAAGGGGTGTTCACCCCCTTCTCCAAGGCCATCTCCACCTTCTAAATCAAATCCTCTAAAAAATATCTAAATATTAGTTTATATTATTCAGTTTCTCATTGTATTTTATTGGTGATTGTATGCCTTGTATTGATTGTGCCCTTTTGTTTGTTTGCATGTGTTCCCTATCGACGATAGTTGCGATTATATCGGAGAGCAGAAGGAGATGGTTTTTATTGGTTATTATGGTTTTCTAAGAAGAAGTCTAGGGACAATTATGCCATATTGCTGATCACAGGAAAGCCACCTTCTTTCTCATAAGCCTCGTCCTACTGTTTTTACTTATGCATGTTTTATCTACTGTTTATTAAAACTGCATTGTTTTACTATATGTTGATGTATACTTGGTAGTGGTTTGGCTCCTCCGAACTATTACACTTTTGTACTATTAAGTACAACCCCCTTGGTGACACCTACTTGTCCCTAGTAGAATAGATGGTGTAATACACCACACCCTTTGGAGACCCGATTTAGCCGAAGCAAAGCTAGAGGATGGGAAGATCCCAGAAAAAGTTTTACCAAATGTTTTATGATAAAACCTTGGTGAGGTGGGACCTCCCAAGAGATGTTGAGAAATAAAAAGGTTTTGTTTTACAAACCGCTGAAGGAAAGATGGAGGAAAAAGGTTTACGAAAATGCATCCGGTTCTTTGCAGTTTTGCTAGAACAATTAACCCGTGTAACCACATTACTCTGGTATGGGACAGGGCTGGATTTGATGTTTGTCTATTCTGGTATAAGCTGCCTCGCAACTACTATAGGGGATGAAACTCTCTAGAGGGTGGGCCTTCTCTGGACAACGGTCCATGTGAGACATCGACCGGGAGAAGGAACGAAGGGTCTACAGAACTCCACGCGTTACTATGAGCCCCTTATTGAAAGCACGCACGTGGGACGTGCAATATACGCTTCGGTTGGTCCTCGGTACCCGACGTCCCGGTGTTGAGGGGAACAACACTCATAGGGTAGGCACTTATATTGGAGTGGGCATCCGAAGAGTCTTGATCGGTTACTCGACCCACGATCGGTGAAGATCAGGGTAGTGTACCCAGATGGTGTGGGTAAGTGTACAACCTCTGCAGAGTGTAAATCTATTCGAATAGCCGTGTCCGCGGTCATGGATGGTTGGGAAGGTTGCTGTAGAGTGGTGCTGGTTTTGTTTTCAAAAAGGATTTTCAGAAAAGCAAAGGCTTTGAAAATATTTTGACCATGGGATGGTCAAAAAGGAGAAAGGTTTTGACCATGGGATGGTCAGAAAGGAATGAAAGGAGTTTGGTCGTGGGACGACCTGAAGACGAGAACAAATGGGTGATCTAGTCCCGATGTTTTCCAAAACTTTTCAAAAAGGTTTCCAAAATGTTTACAAAAGGTTTTCAACAAAGATATGCAAATGCTATATCTACCAGAGAAACTAATTGAGAAAAGAACTTCTCTTGGAGCCCTCCTACTACCACATCCATAATGCATATCCTCTTGCTATTACTATTATCGTAAGGTGGTTTGCGAGTACATTCAAAGTACTCACTGGCATTGTCCCTGGCTATTAGCTTTGTCAGATATCAAGAAGAGGATGAAGTGGACGACTATGCGAGCTAGGACGCTCTCCCAGTCAGTTGCCTGTAGGTTAAGGCATGGATTGGGCTCTATGCTTGATGAAGTTCCGTTGATGATTATTGATGTAGCCATAACGACATTTATGTAAGTCTTGTAAATTCGGTATGTATCGGATGTTGTAATGATACTTGTTAGTTATGTGCCATGACTAACTAATCATGGGATCGTGGTTGTATGCATAACAGGATTCTCGGAAGATTAATCCGGGGGCCCAACAGACTTGGTATCAGAGCCATCCTGACTGTAGGAGAACCTTAGTTAGCATGGTCGCTAGACAGGAACCTTATTTTGAAAACCCCCGCTTTCGAAAACTAGTTTCTTAATGAGTTTCAAAAGTTCTACTTCTTCTCTTACTCTAAGTAAATGCTTTCAAAAATGGTTTCCTCTAACTCTCGTCCAAACTTCAAACCTACGGATTTTAAATAACTAGGATCTAGAACCAGGTGAAGACAATGAGAACAAGATGAAGACAAGCAACTACCAGCAAACACAAGGAAACTACAAAATCGCCCTACTAGCGGAATCCTCATAATTCAAAGAAATCAAGTACTACACTACCGAGAAGCCTCCGATAACACGATGAAGGTTTCATTCGCAAGACAGTGACCCAGACCTCAATCCTATGAGCTCTAGGATTAATAAGTTGTTGAGGGAAAACCTCTAGGGTGGCCCGATCTTTCACGATTCCCTTTCAAATCGAGGATGGAATGCGGGGAGAGGAGGGAGGATGAACACGAAGAACGCACACAAGAAGAATGCGATGAACACACACACACAAAACCACGATACACACCAATAGCTCACGCCGGCAGTAACCGGTCCGGCGCAATCCCTAGGATCGGCGTCAGGCGGAGGACTCTCTCTCGAACCGGCACGGCGAGATAGGATACTCGAGATCTTGACGTCTTGGCAAAGGGACACCGATGCCAAGGCCTTGTACAACGTGGAGGCATGATGCAAACTCCAACGAGGTTTGGGGATATTGGTGCTCCTTGGTCAAGCAGCATGAGGCAAGAATTAGATAGATCCACAAAGGGGTTTCCACTAATTCCAATATCATGCCTAGGGTTTACAATGGAGGTGGGGGGACTATATATAGGCTAGCCACTTAAACAGGGGTACTTTAGGAATAAAAGACAAGTTCTGGACGGACTAAGGGGTACATGGGCTGCAGGCCCAAAGGCCTTTTCATGCCCGGCGACGGTCGGACCGGAGACTCCGGTGTGGTGGACCGGAGACTCCGGCGTGGTGGACCAGAGACTCCGGTCTGGGCCGGAGATTCCGGTCAGTCTCCGGACCGGCCTCCGGAGGGGCCTTCAGATTGTCCTAGGGCCCGGTGCCGGGGTCAGACCGGAGGTGGGGCCGGAGACTCCGGTGTCTTCAGGCCGGAGACTTTGGTGGACCGGAGACTCCGGCGTGCGCATACCGGAGACTCCGGTCTGAGCAGCTCCAGCGGCTCCAGCTTCATGCTCTGCTCCTTGTTCTCCATCCTTGGGTGCTTGGTGATGTGTCGAAGCTTCGTACCTGATGATGCATAGGGTAGTTGCATGAAGTAGCATACCATCCAAGGAGGTATCAAATTGGCACGAGGAGAGGAGCGAGTTCACCTTAGCTTGTAGGAGTTTGGCTCGGGCACGCGTCATGAGTCCACTTGGGGGGCTTGTTGGTGTAGATGTAGGAGCGTCCGTAGGATGGGCCGCATCAGCTCCCCCCTTGGGAAAGAGTCGTCCTCGACTCTTCATGGTTATCCTCTTGAACATCTCCATGGTAGGGTGAAAGGTCCTTGACATTGAATGTATTGCTTGCAATGTACTTTGAGGTTGGTATGTCGATGATGTAGGCGTTGTTGTTGATTCTTTTGATGACCTTGAAGGGACCATATCCTCTTGGCTTGAGCTTGGAGTCACGTTCCTTGGGGAAGCGGTCTTTGCTTAGGTGTATCCACACAAGGTCACCTTCTTCAAAGATCATCTCCTTCTTGTCCTTGTTTAACCTTGAAGCTTGGTGAAGGACTTGTTGTTCGATAGTAGCTCTTGTTTCTTCATGAAGCATCTTCATAGCTTGTGCACGCTTCTCGACGTCCATGTTCGTGCGCTCATGGAGAGGTAGTGGTAGGATGTCAAGCGCGGTGAGGGGCTCGAAACCATAGACGATCATGAATGGACTCATCTTGGTTGTTGAGTGCTTTGCTCGGTTGTAGGCGAACTCGGCGTGGGGAATGCATTCCTCCCAATCCTTCAAGTTTTTCTTGATCAACACACGTAGGAGAGTTCTGAGGCTTTGGTTGACAACCTCGGTTTATCCATCGGTTTGAGGATGCGACGCAAATGAAAAGAGGAGCTTGACGCCAAGCTTGGCCATGAGGGTCTTCCATAAGTAGCTCATGAATTTGACGTCGCGGTGGGAGACGATTGTCCTTGGCACACCGTGAAGACGGACGATTTCCCTGAAAAATAGATTTGCAACATGTGAAGCATCGTCGGTCTTATGGCATGGTATGAAGTGTGCCATTTTGGAAAAGCGATCCACAACAACAAATATAGAATCATGACCATGCTTAGATCTAGGTAATCCTAACACGAAACCCATGCTAATGTCAGACCAAGGTGTATGAGGAATAGGCAATGGCATATAAAGACCATAGGGATTAGCTTGCGACTTAGCTTGAACACATGCCGTGCATCGTTGAACGTAGCGCTCCACGTCGCGCTTCATCTTGGGCCAAAAGTAGTGAGTGGAGAGCATGTCCAATGTCTTGTTACGACCAAAGTGACCCATGAGGCCTCCACCATGAGATTCTTGGAGAAGCAAAAGTTGAAGCGACAACTTCAGAATGCATAGCTTGTTTTGTTTAAATAGAAAGCCCTCATGCAAATAGAAATCATCAACTCCTTTGTCATTGGAGCACTTTGTGAAAATTGGTTCAAAGAACGGATCGGAAGCATACAAAGATTTTATTTCCTCAAGACCCAACACGTTGATGTCAAGTCTCGTAAGAAGGCTTGTATGTTTGCGAGACAATGCGTCCACAACTACATTATCTTTGCCCTTCTTATACTTGACAATGTATGGAAAAGACTCCATGAACTCAACCCACTTAGCGTGTCTCTTGCTCAAGTTAGCTTGGCCTTTGAGATATTTCAACGACTCGTGGTCGGAATGTATGATAAATTCCTTGGGCCAAAGGTAGTGTTGCCAAACTTGAAGGACACGAACTAAGGCAAAAAGCTCTTTGTCATAAATCAGATAATTAAGGCGAGCATCATCAAGTTTCTTGCTATGGTAGGCTATAGGACGTCTGTTTTGCATAAGGACTCCTCCAATGCCAATACCACTAGCATCACACTCTATCTCAAAAGTTTTTGTGAAATCCGGTAATGCAAGGAGATGTGCTTCGGTGAGCCTCTTTTTAAGTTCATCAAAAGCTTTTTGTTGTGCTTTGCCCACACGAAGGTGACATTCTTTTTGGTCAATTCATTAAGGGGACAAGCAATGGTTGAAAAGTATTTCACAAAGCAACGATAGAAACCGACCAACCCATGAAAACTTTGGAGTTTACTCACATTTGTTGGGATGGGCCAATCTCGTATGTCCTTTACCTTGGAAACATCAACTTCAATTCCCTTCGAAGAAACGACAATCCAAGAAAAATCAACTTTTCTTTAGCAAAAGTGCACTTGGGAAGATTAGCATAAAGCTTTTCATGTCGAAGGATTTGCAAAACTTCCTTGACATGTGTTATATGGTCCTCAAGTGATTTGCTATAAACAAGAATATCATCGAAATAGACAACAACACTTTTTTCCAATGAGAGAACGCAAGATATGATTCATAAGGCGCATGAAGGTGGATGGGACATTTGATAAACCAAAGGGCATAACCAACCATTCATAGAGACCAAGTTTGGTCTTGAAGGCGGTTTTCCACTCATCACCTTCAGCCATGCGTATTTGATGGTAACCACTACAAAGATCAATTTTCGAAAAAATAGTGGCTACACACAACTCATCAAGCATGTCATCGAGACGTGGTATGGGATGTCGATAACGCACGGTTATAGCATTGATTGGACGGCAGTCCATGCATAACCGTAACGTATCATCCGTCTTTGGAACAAGAATCACGGGTACGGCACTTGGACTAGTGCTAAATTGGATCAAACCTTTGGAGACGAGTTGGTTGATTTGACATTCGATCTCCTTCGTCTCCTCCAGGTTCGTGCGGTGGGCGGTGTGGTTTGGAAGTGGTGCACCGGTGATGAGGTCAATGCGATGTTCGATGCCGTGAAGAGGAGGTAGTCCATGTGGAAGATCTTCGGGGAACACATCCTTGAATTCCCGCAAAACACTCATCAAAGATGGAGGAACATTGGTTAATTCATTAGTTCCTTGCGCTAGTCCCTTGCAAAGGAGGACATAGTGCAAGATGGATGGGTTGTTCCAAACATCTCTCATCTCACTTTTGGTGGTAAGGAGAACACTCTTAGTTTTTCCACTCGAGTTTGGCTTGTGGCTCTCACTCACTATGAGGTGGTTCTCTCTGTCACCGCTCTTCTCACAAGTAGGTGTTGTGCTTTGCACCCTCGCTAAAGCCTTTGCATTGTCCGCAATTATTTGGCTAGGAGTCATCGGTTGCAAAACACATGTTTTGTTGAGCCATTTGAAGGTGTATACATTGGTGCGACCATCATGTTGAGAAGCCTTGTAAAATTGCCACGGTCGACCAAGAAGCATGTGGCAAACTATCATAGGAACCACATCACACTCCACCTTATCTTTGTAAGGACCAATGGCGAAGGAGACCGATACGGTATGCTTGATCTTTACGGACCCTTGGTCACTTAGCCATTGCACATGGTAGGGGTGCTTGTGCGGATGGAGGGTGAGGTTGAGCTTCTCGCATAACTCAGTGCTAGCAAGGTTGTGACAACTCCCTCCGTCAATGATCACATTGATAGATTTGCCATTGATGCCAGCTCGCGTTTGGAAGATATTGGAGTGTTGGTCTTCATGCTCTTGTGCTTGAGTGGTCAAGATCCTTGTGACGACAAGCGATGGACTTGCGTCATGTTCACACATGAGGAGTTCTTGATCATCTTCCACTCGTTGCCTTGCCATTGCTTCCTTGACACGGGCATCAAACTCATCTTCACTCAAGTACTCTTCATCACCATTGTCATGGATGAACAAGACTTTCTTGTTTCCACATTCGTCCGACTTGTGTCCTTTACCTCCACACTTGCAGCATTCACCATTGAAAGGTGTATCACTCTTTGCTTGCTTGCCACTTGGGGGCAGTTTTCCTTGAGGGGGTGTGGGCTTGAAGGAAGGCTTGGGGGTACTTGAGGAGCTTCCATTGAAAGTTGTTGGTGTAGGGGTTGAAGCTTGCTTGTAGGTGAAGTACGTCTTGGGCTCGTTGTACTCGATATCCTCTTGCACTTGACGTTCAGCCTTTGTTGCGATGTGCACAAGCTCAACCATGGTGTTGTATGTTTGGAACTCGACGATGCGCTTGATTGGGTGGTTCAATCCAATTAGGAAACATGCCATTGTTTGCTCCATGCGCTCATCAATGTTGGTGCGAATCAAGTTGAGTTCCATTTCCTTGAAGTATTCTTCCACGGTCTTTGTCCCTTGACGAAGCGCTTGAAGGTTGTTGAAGAGGTCACGCGTGTAGTGCGTGGGGACGAACCGGGATCTAATGTGAGCCTTCATGTCATGCCAAGTTGTGATTGGCGGTTCTTGTCTTGCATCACGAGCAACTTGAACTTGTTCCCACCAAAGGTTGGCATAATCATCAAACTCAAGCGAAGCCATGGCGACCATCTTCTCATTGCTATAGTTATGCATGCGGAAGATCTTGTAGACTTTGAGTGCCCACGAGAGGTATTCTTCGGGGTCATTGGATCCGGTGAACTTGGGCATTGTGAACTTGATCTTGCCAAAAGTTTCTTCATCGTTGCGGTCATTGCGACGAGCTTGGTGACCTTGTTGATGATCTTGTAGTTGGGGAGGTGGAACTTGGTTCTCGCGTCCTTGTTGCGGAGATTGCTCTTGATATTGTTGTTGAGGAGCTTTCTCTTGTTATTGGCACGGTTGTTGACGTGGTTGAGGCGCTTGGGCCTCATGGTGGCGAGGGTGTGGAGCCTCTTGACGCGGTTGATGCCGAAGAGGAGGCTCGTTCCTCGGTTGGTGATGTTGGTTAGGCACATGGGCCTCATGGCGAAGAACATGGTCATGAGCCTCTTGACGTGGTGGGCGTCACTCAACTTGTATCACTTGACGCTCCAAGTTTTGTTGAGGTGGAGGAGGCGCCTCGTGATGACCATGGTGTCGGTGCGGACGTTCATGACGTTGATGATGAGGAGGAGGATCTTGGAGAGCTTCACGTTGATGACGAGCTTGATTCTCCAAATTGGAGTCATCACTTGTTGTGTCCAGTATGTGTCACGGTCGATGGTGGTAGACTTGCGTTTGCACTTGTGGTTGCGCTTGCGGTTCCTCTTGTGGTTGCTCTTGTTGGATCACTAGTGCCCTTGCGTGATGACGGTGTGCTTCTTGCCTTGCTCGTGGCCTTGAAGAGAGGTCACCATCATAGCTTGACGTTGCGGCATGCCGTGGGGAAGGTACATAGTTCGAAGAGGTTCCATCTTCAACCACGGGGGTGCTATTGCGTCTTGGAGCACTTGGAGCTAGATCTTGTTGCGGAGGTGCATGACAATGCGAAGAACTTGAAGAGCTTGAAGCACGTGAACGCGGTCTTGCCATTCCATCGATGAGGCGTCGAAGATTGTCATTTGTTTTGGTGACGGAGCATTGAAGCGACTCATTTTGGTGGCCGAAGTTGTGATGCATTGCTTGCATTTGCCTTTCGAGGCCATCGAAGTGGTTGTCGATGTTCTTGAACTTGGCTTGCATCTCGCCAAATTGTTCATCTTGTCGCGTCTCAAGGGCTTGGCAACGTTCACGGAACCCTTGTCAAACGATGAAGTGACTTGCGCGCGTCATGTATGATCCTTGATCTTCTTCTTGGGGAGGTGGTTGGCTCGGCTCACCGTGCCTATCCATCATGCAAGACACACAAGTATTGTATATGGAAGTGTAATATGGTGGTGTTAGCCTTGTACCTCACCTTAGGGATTGCACCAAACTAGAAACCACAAGTGAGAGCTATAAGCGTGCAAAGTGGAAATGCAAAGAAAACTCACACTAAAGAAATAACTAACTCTCAAAAGCTTGTTGGTGGTAGGTTAGGATTGTGGAAAGCCAAAGAACCAACCAAAAAAGAAAAGGGATAGTCAAATGTGGGTAAAATCCAACAAAACTCAAGTCAAAGGCGAAGGTCAACAACTCAAAAGGGCGACGAGAACCTACGACTATATACACACACGTGGAGAAAGTTGGGATTGACACGACTATGAAAATGAGCAAACAAAATGTCCTAACAAAGACTAAGCTCGTTGTCGTGCCAATGCAAGGAGAGACCGTGGCTCGTTTGCAAAGAGTAAAAATGAGCAACGGATTTGTGCACTTGTCTTGGGCGCTCTTCTTTCTCTCTTGCTTACAAGATTTGAGACTCTCTTTGGCAATGGGAGACTATTTTTCTTTTGCTTTTTCTTTGTATCTTTTTCTTTCTTTTGTAATTTTTTTTGCTCTCCCTTGGTACTACCTAGTCACACTTGATATTGCTCTTGCACTCTCACTATCCAAGGATAAAAATGCACAATGCTCAAGCAAACACAAGATGAGCCACTCTCATAGGATAGGTACACACAAAGGAAGATAGGGGTTAACAAGGTGACGCAAGTTATACCTTCGTTGTTGATGAACTTGGCATCGGTGGCGCGGGATGATGTTCGTGGGCCGTGGTGTCGATGAGCGCGGGGGTTGTCGATGCGGAAGCTTGTTGTTAGTTGATGACACGCACACGGGCACAAACAAACAAGAAGAAATTAGCCAATGCAAGATTAGAGGCTAAAATGTCAAAATCAGGCGTCAGGGCCGGAAACTCTGGTCTAGGCCGGAGACTCCGGGGTGGGTAGGCCGGAGACTCCGGTGTAGGCCGGAGACTCCGATCTGGAGTCAGATCGCGAACTGCTCGTGTTCTTGAGCGGAAATCCATGCGTTGGGTCCTCAAATCCACGAAAAATTGTCCAAATTGGGCTGGGAAAGCACAGGATAAAGCTGGACCAACTCCTAAGACAAGGTTTGGTCGGATCAAAACCACAAATAACACTCCAAATCAAGAGATCGATCCAAAGGCAAATATGGGCTGTTTTTTGGGGATTTTCAAATTTTTGGTGGATAGAAGAAAAATTTGTGGGGGAAATCGTGAGCAACGAAGCTCTTGATACCAATATGTTCAGGGCAAACCTCTAGGGTGGCCCGATCTTTCACGATTCCCTTTCAAATCGAGGATGGAGTGCAAGGAGAGGAGGGGAGGATGAACACGACGAACGCACGCAGGAAGAACGTGATGAACACACACACAAAACCATGATACACACCAATAGATCACGCCGGCGGTAACCGGTCCGGCGCAATCCCTAGATTAGCGTCAGGCGAAGGACTCTCTCTCGAACCGGCACAACGAGATGGGAGACTCGGTGATATCTTGACGTCTTGGCAAAGGGACACCGATGCCAAGGCCTTGTACAACGCGGAGGCACAATGCAAACTCCAACGAGGTTTGGGGATATTGGTGCTCCTTGGTCAAGGAGCATGAGGCAAGAATTAGATAGATCCACAAAGGGGTTTCCACTAATTCCAATATCATGCCTAGGGTTTACAATGGAGGTGGGGGACTATATATAGGTCAGCCACTTAAACAGGGGTACTTTAGGAATAAAATACAAGTTCTGGACGGACTAAGGGGTACATGGGCCGCAGGCCCAAAGCCCTTTTCATGCCTGGCAACGGTCGAACTGGAGACTCCGGTGTGGTGGACCAGAGATTCCGGTCTGGGCCGGAGATTCTGGTCGGTCTCCGGACCGGCCTCCGGAGGGGCCTTCAGATTGTCCCAGGGCCCGGTGCCAGGGTCAGACCGGAGGTGGGGCCGGAGAATCCGGTGTCTTCAGGCCGGAGACTTTGGTGGACCAGAGACTCCGGTGTGCGTAGACCGGAGACTCCGGTCTGAGCAGCTCCAGCGGCTCCAGCTTCATGCTCTGCTCCTTGTTCTCCATCCTTGGGTGCTTGGTGATGTGTCGAAGCTTCGTACCTGATGATGCATAGGGTAGTTGCATGAAGTAGCATACCATCCAAGGAGGTATCAAATTGGCACGAGGAGAGGAGCGAGTTCACCTTAGCTTGTAAGAGTTTGGCTCGGGCACGCGTCATGGGTCCACTTGGGGGGGCTTGTTGGTGTATATGTAGGAGCATCCGTAGGACGGGCCGCATCATAAGTCCTAAGACTAGGATTCCCCTACATCGCGCGTAGTTAACTCCTTGGTCCCTAGCGTTGACCGTGTTTGCTTGCCTAAGTGCATACTGTGTTGCTTGATGTGTGTTGTTTGCCGAGGACATTGCGATCCCCATGCTCTGTTCGCCTTGTTTGTATGTTCTGGTTGGCTCTGACCTCCTTAAAATGTGACTCGAGGAGCGATAACCCACCTAGTAACTCAGGAAGCCCCTGTGCGAGCTGTCGGTAATGAGACCCAGACTAACCTCGAGAGTATATGAGAGGAAAAGCATCGCAAGAACTAGGAGTTCGACATCGTCAAGTCAGAATCAACTCGAAGAGTTCACCTCAGCAGAACAGCATACCTCGTCAAACGCACCTCACAAGACCCGTCAATAGCACCACATTCCCTTGTTCATCAGTCTACTGAAGCAAGAATTCCGTTGGAGCTGGAAGTCGATCACCGAAGGATCCTCAATATCCACAAGAAACCACCCGATAAGTCAACCAAGACAATAAGTGGAGACCTAACTATGCTGACCTTTGGTATATTAGAGCTTCCGACCACCTCAAGAGACTACCTATTATAGTCGAACCTACCCAAACCGACGGGAAGTTCCTCCCTAGAAGCTCAGAACTACCCCTGAAGCCAGATGATAAGGAAGCGTGAAACAACGAGTCCACTCCACCATCGAGCAGAAACCACGCCCAGAGTTCAAGAAAAGACAACTCCGTGGAAGATAGATGCCTTCAATCCGACGAAAAACTATCAAGATGATTCGTAAACCGCTAACTTGTCCTAATCTAACTCCTTAAGCATTCGTTAGGAAATCACCCCCGCCAAGGTTGATAAAATAACGTGTCACTCGAAGACTCCAATCAAGACCCAGAAAGAAAACTTTCCGCTAATCGCCAGGCAGCACTCCTAGACAGAAGATTCGCCCCACTCCTAAAGCAACTTAGTGAAGCTCCAAGGTGAAAAAACTGCATCTTCCCACTCAATCTTCAGAAGAATATCTACCCGAGGATACTTCAGAAAGACCGCCAGACTTGACGCCTTCTCAAAACAACAACCCGTGAGACATCAGAAGAGAAACTAACCGAAGATTCTACAACTCCAAGAAGAAAGGAATGTGCTATCCCCGTGCTACCCTAGTTTAACCTTAAGGGGGAAAGACTGCGTCTTTCCCACAAAATAGAATAACCCTCTGCCATGAGCAACCTCAGGAGTCCCGGCCCAAAAATCGTTAGTTAGGATACGCTACGACCCTAAGGAAGAGCTGTGAATCCTTAGAGCAAGGTACTCCCAACCGTAGATTCTATCCTCCGACGAGTACTCAGTGAACTCCAGAATCGAGGTAGTCTGCCTAGCCCAAGCCCTCGAGGTGTCGAACCCCGAAGGAATAAAAAATGATTCCTCATAATCAAGGCTGGACTCTGTTCAACTCTCCGTGCATCCTGGAAGACTGAAGCTCAACTTCATCGACCGAGTAGTCAGTTTCAAAGACGGAGTCTGTAAGTTTGGACGCGTAGGACACCTGGTATCAACCCGACTCAAATCCCCTAACCCTACTCTCCCGAATCTCGGGACGAAATTCTTTTAAGGGGAAAGGTCTGTAACATCCCAATTTCAGCAACCCTGATTAGTCGTACAGAATGCAAAAATCAGGGGGAACAAAAAAAACTTGTTTAATGCTGAAGTGTTTGCTTGTTGTTTGGATATGCTTATGCATATGAAGGTGTATTAGATGATATACTCCTTACCTTAACACCAGTTGACAAAAGCTACTTCCTAAAAAAGTCTTGGCTTAATTTCCATATTCTCAAATGTTCTGGAATTTCAAAGACTGAGCCAAGAAGCCTTTGCAAACCAACTATTTTAGTAGCTTCTATTGATCAAACTATGGAGAGATATATAATATAATCTCCTTATGTTTTCAAGATAGAACCTTCAACTACTCTTACCTCTAGGATCTCCAGAAACCTCTGTGTAAGCTTTTGAATTCTACTCTTGGTAGAGATACCAAGGACTCTCATCTTATTCAAAATCCAACCCTTCGAAATTACCCATCCTTACCTCAAGCTAGGCTTGACGGTAACCATAGTAGTAGTTGATTTGTTTGTAAGATGAGTTGTCTTGATCTGCTGTTTGACTTGATTGCTCAGAAGTAGTATGAGTTACTCTAGGAGCTCATCCTCTAGGATCAAAATACTTTAAGATCACCAAATTCTAAGAAGGAATACAACCTGGATCTAATCTCTAACCACCAGGTGATCATCTAAAACCCTTACCCAGATCAATTCTGTAGTGATCCATTCTAGAAGTTTCTGATACGTCCATTTTGCATCACTATTCTATGTCATAATTCACTGTTATTCATTGATATATTTCGTATTAGGACATGATACTTATGTTATTTCATCTGTTTTTGCATGGTTGATGACTTTTGGAGCATGGACCGCTGTAGTCAGGATTCTGATGGAAAAGGTGCTGTTTGGAGGCAAAATTCGCGAAGATCAGAAAATCCGGGAAAATATACGGAAAATCCTATTTTTCTAGAAGACGAAGGAAGCCAGAAGGGGGATGGAGATCGGCCACAGGGGGCCCACACCAACCCCTGGCGTGGGCCAGCCTAGGCTGCGCCACCAGGTGGTGTGGCCACCCTAGTCCACCCATGGCACTCCCCTCTGGCGTATATTATCCTCCTGAAACCCTAAGACTCGAGGAGCGACCACATAAAGATTTCGCCGCTTCTACGGGGCGGAAAACACCGAGAGAGAAAGATCTCTCCGGCAGACAGATTTCTGTCGGGGGAATTCCTTCCCAGAGAGGGGATATCATCGCCATCAACACCACCATCAAGCTGGACTTCATCGGGATCATCATCATCATCATCACCACCATCATCATCACCAGCACCATCATCACCATCTCCATATTGCTATAACAATTGGGTTGAATCTTGCATAGTTCATAGGGGAAACTTTCCCGGTGTTGATTACTCTTTGTAGTTGATGCTATTGAGTGAACCATTGAATTATTGTTTATGTTCAGATTGTTATACATCATTATTCCATCTCTGATCATGATCCATATGATGTCTTGTGAGTAGTTCATTTTGTTCTTGAGGACATGGGAGAAGTCATGTTGTTAGTAGTGGAGTTGTGTTGAGAAAGATTCAATAGTTTGATATTTAAGTTGTGGTGTACTTCTTCTAGTGGTGTCATGTGAACGTCGACTACATGACACTTCACCTATATGGGCCTAGGGGAATGCATTGTGTATTTGGCTACTAATCGTAGGGGTTTCCGGAGTGACAGAAACCTGAACCCCCATTAGGAAACCATTACACAAGGGACATAAGGGTCTTAGAGTTTAAAGTTGTGGTTAGGTTTCTACCTTAATTACTTTATTGTACTTACGGATGTTTGCAAGGGGTATAATCACAAGTATGTATTAGTCCTAGGAAGGTCGGTACATTAGCACAGGTTCATCCACACAACACTTAGCAAGCTAAAGAAGATTAATCAACTATATGAAGCGAAAGCACTTGATAGTCTTTCCATGTGTCCTCGAGAACGTTTGGTCATCTTAAGTAATACAACCGGCTTGTCCTTTGCTGCATAAAGGATTGGGCCACTTGCTGCATTTATTCCTACTATCTTTTATTTACTCGTACTTTGTTTACTTGCTTTATCGAAAACCCCTAAAAATCCGTTTGCTAAGTATTTGCAGAGAATTCCTGATCCATACCACTAGCCAGCACCTTCTGATCCTCGTTGGGTTCGACACTCTTACTTATCGAAAATACTGCGATACACCCCCTATACTTGTGGGTCATCAAGACTATTTTCTGGCGCCGTTGCCGGGGAGTGAAGCGCTATTGGAGAGTGGAACTGGTAAAGGAAACTTCTACTGTGAGTATTGTTTACTTTTGTTAGTTGCTTTATTTTCGTTATAGATAATTCGCTGAGTTTCTTATTTGGTAATGCTACTACCACTGCTAAGGTAGTAGATAAGCCACCACCTGCTGAGAATGATGCTTTTAAAATACCTACAAGAATTATTGATCGTGTTATGGATAACTACTATGTTGGGGATGGAACTGTCCATCCCGGTGATCATTTACTCTTTATACACGAATTATGCGGGTTGTTCAAGTGTGCAGGTATTACTACAGATCAAGTTAAGAAGAAGTTATTCTCATTATCACTGAAAGGAAGAGTTGAGGAATGGTATAAGCTGTTGAAGAATGGTCAAGCTCTGGAATGGAAGGAAATAGTGCCTCTCTTTTATTCAAAGTTTTATCCTCCTAGTGAGATTCATAAAGATCGGAATCAAATATACAACTTTTGGCCTCTTGATGGAGAGAGTATAGCTCAAGCTTGGAGGAGATTGAAGTTACTAATGCTCAAATGTCCCATTCATGATCTCCCCAACAATATTATTATCAATAACTTCTATGCAAGGCTCCCTCTACATGACAAGGATTTATTGGATGCTTCTTGTGCTGGATCATTGATACATTGTAAATGTATCTATAATTTTTGATGTTCCATGCTTGGTTTTATCCACTTTCTTGTGTTTTGTTCCAACTTTGGAGTACTTTTCATATGATTTCTTGGACTAACCTATTAACAAGAGCCACAGTGCTAGCTGCCTGTTTTCTGCTGTTTTTGGTTCCAGGAAAGTCAGAAAATGAATATTCTCGGAATTGGACAGGACAAAAGCCAAAGTGCCTATTTTTCCGGAAGGGATCAAGTGCCAGAATACGAGACGGAGAAGGGCCAGGGGACGGCCACACCACCTGGCCGCGCGGCCAGGCTGGGCCCACGCCAGGGGGTGGTGTGGTGGCTCCCGGCACCCCCTCGGCCTCTCCTTCCGCCTATAAGTTGCCCTCGGGACGAAAACCCTAAGGACCCGATCAAAAATCCACGAAAGAGTCTGTAGCCACCATCATCTCCATCCCTAGATCGGGAGGGATCTAAAGCTCTTCCCGGCACCCTGCCGGAGAGGGGAATTCACCCTGGAGGCCTTCTTCATCACCATGCAAGCCTCCGGTGTGATGCGTGAGTAGTTCATCCTTGGACTACGGATCCATGTAGTAGCTAGATGGCTGGTTTCTCCTCCTTTGTGCTTTCATGTTTAGATCTTGTGAGCTCCGTTCATGATCAAGATCATCTATTTGTAATTCATACATGTTGTGTTTGCAGGGATCCGATGGATATTGAGATGTTATTTCAGATTGATTATTGATTCTATCATGTCTTTGTTATTTGAGATCTTGCATGCTTTCTGTTGTTAGTATCTATCTTGGCCAAGTAGATGCTAGCAACTCCAAGAGTTAGTATTTATGCTCGATAGTGGGTTCATGCCTCTGGTAATCTGGGGAAGTGACAGAAATCTCTAAGGTACTAGATGTGCTGTTGCTACTAGGGATAAAACAACAATCCTTTGTTCATAGAACAATCGTATTGTTTACTTTACACGCAGTTCGTAAAGCAATAAGCTGTTGCTTGCAACTTAATATTGGAGGGGGGTCGGATGATAACCTGAAAGTGGATTATTAGTCATAGATGCAGTTGGATGGCGGTCTATGTATTATGTTGTAATGCCCAATCAAGTCTCAGAGGAGTCAAGATGATTAGTATATGCATGTATTGCTTTCTCGGTGTTTGTCAATTGCCCCGCTGTAATTTGTTCACCCAGCATGTTATCTATCTAAGGAGAGCCACCTCTAGTGAACTATGGATCCCAGTCCTTTTACTTTACATATAATCTACAATCTTTTACTGCTTTGTGTTTACTTTCTGCAAACTTTTACTTCTTTCTATTCGATACGTTTAATCCTTTGTTTTCCGCAAAACACGGTGAGATTGACAACCTCATCGCAAGTTGGGGACAAAGTTCTGTGGTTGTGTTGTGCAGGTCTCCACGTTGCTACTAGCACCGGTAGTGCGCCCTGCCAAAGCTCAGCTAGTAACACCTTTGGGGTGTTTCCTTGCTCCTACTGGTTCGATTAAACCTTGGTTTCATAACTGAGGGAAAACCTGCTGCTATATTCATCGTACCTTCCTCTTGGGGTTCCCAACGAGCTCTACATCAAAATTCGAGCGCATCAATCATTCACTCGCATGGAAGAAGAAGCTAAATGGGATCTTCTGGACCGTATTCAAGATAATGCTGAAGCTTGGGAGAATGACAAAGGTAGAAAGTCAGGTATAAATTATCATTATGAATGCATTGAATCTTTTATGGGAACTAATGACTTTCAAAATATTAAAAATGCTTATGGTCTTGATTTGCAAGTTATTACGAATTGCTTTAGAGCTTTTGCTTCTTATATTGAAATTCCAAAAAGGGGATGGAATAAATACCATGCACCTTACAAAGATATTGTTGACTGTGTTCCTATTGGGAGTGCTGAGTATTGCATTATTGATCCCATCTTACCTGAACCTTATATCGAGAAGATTCCCTTCCCAGAAAAGGTAAAGGATCATCCTATGATAACTAATGTAATCACCAAAAGTGAAAAGAGAACTGTAAAACCTGATGAACAAATAAACATTGAACCTGTGGTAGCAATTGTGAAAGACCTTGTCACTAAAAGCATAGAAGATGGACACATAGTCTTTTGTGAGGATGCTTCTAATATTGTTTCACATCCTAATAGAACTAAAAAAGCTAGTGTTCCTGTGCTTTCTGTTAGAATTGGTGATCATTGCTATTATGGTTTATGTGATATTGGTGCAAGTTCCAGTGCTATTCCTTATGAGCTTTACAGAGACATTATGCATGAAATCAGTCCCTGCGAATTGGAAGAGATTGATGTGGTTATTCACCTTTCTAATAGAGAGATCATCTCTCTGATGTCTACGCACTTCTATTCTTGTAGACAGTTGTTGGGCCTCCAAGTGCAGAGGTTTGTAGAACAGCAGCAAGTTTTCCCTTAAGTGGATCACCCAAGGTTTATCGAACTCAGGGAGGAAGTGGTCAAAGGTATCCCCTCTCAAGCAACCCTGCAATCAAGATACAAGAAGTCTCTTGTGTCCCCAACACACCCAATACACTTGTCAAGTGTATAGGTGCACTAGTTCGGCGAAGAGATAGTGAAATACAAGTGGTATGGATAAATATAAGTGGTAACGGTGATAGAAAATAGCTTGATGGCGTGGAAAATACTAAAGTAAAACTGAAATAAAGATGGAAGCAAGCAAACATGTAACAGATCTAGTTGCAAACGGTGTTTCAATGCTAAGAAACAAGGCCTAGGGATCATACTTTCGCTAGTGAACACTCTCTCATATAAATATCTTCTCTATGATACTACTCTTAACTACTCTCTGGTTGAACACTCTAATCGATGGTAGGGTTATAACAACAAACCTCAAAGTAAGTCTTTCCCATCTAGAAAACCCCACACTGTCACCTTGAGCACTAGATGGTTCAAACAAATATAACTCGTAACAAGTATTTGTAATCTCTAGCCTAAGTGCCACCATGGTCTGCACGCTGTCACTTTCACACACATGGGGAGAGCAGAGATCTATTAAAGCACTTGAGTAGCAAGGTAGATCTATAGATTACAAGCTCATGATCTCAATAAGATCATGCATAGAGAGAGAGATGAACACATAGCTACCGGTAGAACCCTTAGCCTCGAGAGAGAACTACTACCTCGTCATCATGGGAATCGGCAATGGTGATGGAGATGGTGGTGGAGATCGATGGAGATGGCTCCGGGGGCACTTCCCCGTCTCGGCAGGGTGCCGGAACAGAGACTTTCTATCCCCCGAATCTCCCCTTCGGTGGTGGCAGCACTGCGGAACTTTTCGTGGCCGGAGGCAGGACGATTTAGGGTTTTGGCTTCGGGAGGCTTATTATAGGCCAGAGGGCAAGGTCGGTGGAGTGACAGGGGGCCACACCACCTGGTGGCGCGGGTAGGGCTAGCCCGCGCCTAGGGGGGTGTGGCCAGGCCCTGGCCCCTCTCCGACTATCCTTCTGGCTCTGTGAGTCTTCTAGGAAAATAGTAACTTTGGCTTTTGTCCCGTCCAATTCCGAGAATATTCATTTTCTGACTTCCTGGAACCAAAAACAGCAGAAAACAGGCAACTGTCACTGTGGCATCTTGTTAATAGGTTAGTCCAAGAAATCATATGAAAAGTACTCCAAAGTTGGAACAAAACACAAGAAAGTAGATAAAACCAAGCATGGAATATCAAAAATTATAGATACATTTGCAATGTATCAACATCCCCAAGCTTAACTCCTACTCGTCCTCGAGTAGGTAAGTGATAAAAAGAAAGAATAATTTTTGAGGTGACATGCACCATCAAAGACTTGATCAAGGTATTTGTAAAACATTCAAAGTTGGGATCATAGTACTTCAATCATAACATGAAAGACAAAGTTCTAGCAATAGGCAAAGAAACTATGATGCAACATGAAAAGGCACAAACAAAAGATTCATGAATAACAATGCTTTGCAAGACGTTTGTTTGTTTCACATAAAGAAAACATAGCATAATAGTATTCAGCTTGTCCCTCAATGGAGTAGCAAATATAAATTCATAGGACACCTTCAAAGTTCATAAGAGTGACTAGATACAATAGTTTTAAACAAGCAATAACAAGTTATGCATCAATCAACTAGTCTTGGGACAATGTACATAGAACTAAGAATGGCCACTATGCTCTCAAAGTAGGTGCATAAGGATAGAAGATGGAGACTCAATATAATGGTGGAAGAAAGACCTTTTTATAATAAAAGGAAGTAGGGATTCAAGTTTCATAAAGAGATTCCAAAAATTATGGTACTTATTAGCTTTCAGCTCTCATTGCCCCTATCATAAGCATCTTGAAGGTGATTAAGGTTAAAGTGAACAAACTATGGTGTACATGCTTGACGAAGTATAAGTTAGAAATCTCATATCCCTTGTATACGAGGGTTGCTCCTCATGCTACTCAAGTTTAGTCACCGGTAAGTTCTTGTCATCGTAAGTACATGTGTATCATAGAGAACCGCCAACGGGGTACCCCTTGCCCGATGATATGGAAGAATCCCCATATCAAAATGACAAGGCAAGCAGACAACGAGCATCTCAGCAATCTTCTTATTTACCATGGGAATATGGTGCTTTTTTCTCTCTTTCCTCTTTTCATAATCTCTTTTTTTCTTTTTCTCTTTTTTTCTCAATATAGGACTCTCTTTTTTTATAAGAAGAATGCTTCATAGACAACTCATTATGGTTACGCTGCAGGTTTCCACCATGTCAGCATGGATTACACCAGCGGCCCAGGCGTTTCTCTAACACATATACATAACTCCATGGACTTACAAGCTCCCCTTTCATTTCACACCGATGACATCCATATACAAAAGAGCATGATATCAACTAGGTACAAGTACCAAGTGCAATGTTGAAAGCGTTCCCCATGAAAGCATGGTTCTGCTAATTCCCAACAAATAAGTGAAAGCATATACAACATAGACGACACAATGGTTCAAGTTTATTAAGGGCAAGAAAAGTAAAGTGTGCCATCAAGTTCGTGAGAGCTTTAATCACTAGTTTTCTCATAAGTTTAATTTGGAAGGTAAACAAAAGCATGAATATACTTGGAATATCATAAGCTAGTAGGTAGGTATGGTGGACTCTTTGGAATAACTTGGTTTAGGGAGTTGGACGCATGAGTGGAACTCATACTTTGTTGTGGAGGCTAGCAAAAGACTGGGAGCGGCCAACTAAGAGAGCAATAATGGCCATAATCATGCAAAGCGACAAAACATCATTGATCAAAGCATAAAATGATACTACAAGTTGAAAACAAAAGGATCATAAAGTCTATGGTGACTTGAGATAGTCATAACATGGTGTGAGCAGGTGCCAAGTCAACCCAAATAAAGCATCAAAGGAGAATACCACTATACTATGCTAAAACAACGCATGATTCATCCAAGGCACATTAAGCAATCTCAATTGTTTATAACAAGTCATGATACAGCAAATAATACTAAGCATAAAGCCAAAACAATATCAAGCATGGCATGACAAAGCATAGGCCACAATCAAAAACAAGCTCTTTTTACCACATAAGCAAGAACTTTCCTACTCTTTTCCAAACCAAACCAAACTATTTGCAAACCAATGTATGAAAGAGGGGGTCCAACCAATTTATTCAGAAAACTAAGAAAACAAAGCAAACTAAAAACCAAAACGAAAACAAAAAAGAAGACGCTCCAAGAACAACACAACTGTGCATGAAACAATAAAAATGAAGCGTTTGGAAGAAACCTGGGAGTTTTATTGATGAAGAAGGGGATGCCTTGGGCATCCCCAAGCTTTGACGCTTGTACTTCTTGGATATTTCTTGGGGTGACACACGTGGTATCCCCAAGCTTGAGCTTTAGTCCATTCTTCATCTCATTACTCATTCCTTCCATACACCTGAATTTTTTTTCCTTCATACAAAACTTCACACAATCTTTATTAGCAACATTAGTGCACTCAAGATAAATAAGTCTTAAGTTTTAGTTCTAACACCAAATAAACTTCCATTAGAACACTAGCTACTGTAGCACTTCCCCTCAAAAAGCTCCATTCCCCAAAAGAACTCAAGAAGGAACCAACAAGAAGCAAATGCAGAAAATGACAGAAATCTGTCAAAACAGAGCAGCAGGTAAAGACGAATTTTTTAGAAGACCTTATGGTGCTCAAATCAAAAAGTGTTGAACTAATGAAAGTTAGATAGGAACCTGGGGCAGAAGCACAAAACATTACAGCTCAATCCGACATACAGAGCTCTCTCACGAATTTTTATGGTGAAGCACAAAAATCTGTTTCGGGACAGCAACTTTCCCAAGCATTACTTCTCTCTCATTAGAGGTTACTATTGGCACAAAAAGCAAATAAAAAGGATAAGGAGCAGTTATTACTGAACTAATAACTTACAAGACTCAACTAAACCTTTTGGGTTATCTCCCAATAAGTACTTTTCTTTAATGCCTTTAAGTTAGGCTTGCTAGTTTGAGAAGATGCTCACATAAGAAATATGAATTGAAGTAAAAGAGAGCATCAAGACACAAATTCAAAGCACATTTAAGTCTAACCCACTTCCTATGAATAGGAATCTTGTAAAGAAACAAGTTATGAAAGCACAAGGCAACAAGCGTAGGAAAGCAAAACAAGTGCAACTTCAAGACTTTCAACATAAAGAGGGGAAACTTAATATTGTTGAGACACATAAAACCATGTTTCCCTCTCTCATAATAACTTTCAGTAGCATCATGAATAAAATTAACAATATAACAATCACAAGAAACATTCTTATCATGAGCCACATGCATAAAAGAATTAATACTCCCCACATAAACATAGTCATTCTTATTGATTGTAGTGGGAGCAAATTCAACAAAATAGCTATCATTATTATTTTCATCACCATAATCATCAAATATAGGAGGCATATTGTAATCATAATTAATTTCCTCCTCAATAGTAGGTGGACTGAAAATATCATATTCATCATTATAATCATCATATATTGGAGGCATAGTGTCATCAAAGTAAACTTTCTCCTCCATGCTTGGGGGACTAAAAAGATCATGCTCATCAAAACCAGCTTCCCTGAGCTTAGACTTTTCCATAGCATTAGCAATAATGGTGTCCAAAGAATTCATAGTAACAACATTGCTATTAGCATGCAAATAAAGTTCCATAGGTTTTTTAATTTTCTCTTCAAACACCTCAAGTTCTAACTTAGGAAAAATACTAAAAAGCTCTCTAATTTTGTTGTTGTTTTCCATTAAGCCTAACTAGTGAAAACAAGAAACAAAAAGACAAAATTGCAGAATCTAAAGGAAATAACTTCAAGCACTCACACCTGAGGATGTGAGTACCTTTTACCTTACCTCCCCGGCAACGGCGCCAGAAAATAGGCGTTTGCCGTGGGAGGTTCTTCTTTAATCCTCCGGTGTGAATACCTTTTACCTTACCTCCCCGGCAACGGCACATAAAATAGCTTGATGTCTACGCACTTCTATTCTTGTAGACAGTTGTTGGGCCTCCAAGTGTAGAGGTTTGTAGAACAGCAGCAAGTTTTCCCTTAAGTGGATCACCCAAGGTTTATCGAACTCAGGGAGGAAGTGGTCAAAGGTATCCCCTCTCAAGCAACCTTGCAATCAAGATACAAGAAGTCTCTTGTGTCCCCAACACACCCAATACACTTGTGTGTATAGGTGCACTAGTTCGGTGAAGAGATAGTGAAATACAAGTGGTATGGATAAATATAAGTGGTAACAGTGATAGAAAATAGCTTGATGGCGTGGAAAAGACTAAAGTAAAACTGAAATAAAGATGGAAGCAAGCAAACATGTAACAGATCTAGTTGCAAACGGTGTTTCAATGCTAAGAAACAAGGCCTAGGGATCATACTTTCACTAGTGAACACTCTCTCATATAAATATCTTCTCTTTATGATACCACTGTTAACTACTCTCCGGTTGAACACTCTAATCGATGGTAGGGCTATAACAGCACACCTCAAAGTAAGTCTTTCCCATCTAGAAAACCCCACACTATCACCTTGAGCACTAGATGGTTCAAACAAACACCACAATTTCGTAAAGACATCCAACTCCAAATATAACTCGTAACAAGTATTTGTAATCTCTAGCCTAAGTGCCACCATGGTGTGCACGCTGTCACTTTCACACACATGGGGAGAGCAGAGATCTATTAAAGCACTTGAGTAGCAAGGTAGATCTATAGATTACAAGCTCATGATCACAATAAGATCATGCATAGAGAGAGAGATGAACACATAGCTACTGGTAGAACCCTTAGCCTCGAGAGAGAACTACTCCCTCCTCATCATGGGAATCGGCAATGGTGATGGAGATGGTGGTGGAGATCGATGGAGATGGCTCTGGGGGCACTTCCCCGTCCCGACAGGGTGCCGGAACAGAGACTTTCTGTCCCCTGAATCTCCCCTTCGGTGGCGGCGGCGCTGCAGAACTTTTCGTGGCTAGAGGCAGGACGATTTAGGGTTTTGGCTTCGGGAGGCTTCTTATAGGCCATAGGGCAAGGTCGGTGGAGTGCCAGGGGGCCCACACCACCTGGTGGTGCGGGTAGGGCTAGCCCGCGCCTGGGGGGTGTGGCCAGGCCCTGGCCCCTCTCCGACTATCCTTCTAGCTCCGTGAGTCTTCCGGTAAAATAGGAACTTTGGCTTTTGTCTCATCCAATTCCGAGAATATTCATTTTCTGACTTCCTGGAACCAAAAATAGCAGAAAACAGGCAACGGGCACTGTGGCATCTTGTTAATAGGTTAGTCCAAGAAATCATATGAAAAGTACTCCAAAGTTGGAACAAAACACAAGAAAGTAGATAAAACCAAGCATGGAACATCAAAAATTATAGATACATTTGCAATGTATCACTCTCCAATTGGTATTGTATGAGACGTGGAAGTTCTTTGTGGTAAGATTAAGTATCCTGCTGATTTTCTAGTACTTGGTTCAGCTGCTAGTAAAACTTATCCTATCATTTTTGGTAGACCTTTCTTGAGTACTTGTGTAGCTATTATAGATTGCAAGAGGGAGAAAATCTTGACTAAGTTTGATGGGGAATCTTATGAGTTTAATTTCTTGAAATTTGCTAAAGAACCTTGTGAAGAGGAAACCCATAATGAGGATTTTAGAGTTGAACAACTTGCTTCTATTTCTCTTGCTCCTAACAATGCTTTGTAACAATTTATGGAAGATCATGAAAGTGAAATCTTCATGGAAGAAAGGAATGAGATTGACAAGATTCTCCGTGATCAGCCTAAGATGCTTAAGCATAACTTGCCTGTAGAAGACTTGGGAACCACGTTGCCACCTAAAAATGATCCGGTTTTCGATCTAAAACCTCTCTCTGATGATCTTAAATATGCTTATATTGATGATAGAAATATATATCCTATTATTATTAGCGCTAAACTTTCAGGAAAGGAAGAAGAAAGGTTATTGGAGGTTTTGAGGAAACACCGAGGAGCTATGGGTTATACTCTGGATGATTTAAAAGGGATTTCACCTACTATACGTCAGCATGCTATCAACATAGAACCAGATGCAAAGCCAGTAGTAGAGCACCAGCGATGTTTAAATCCTAGGATGAAGGAAGTGGTAAGGAATGAGGTATTGAAACTCCTTGATGCTGGTATTATTTACCCTATTGCTGATAGTGAATGGGTTAGTCATGTTCACTGTGTTCCTAAAAAAGGACGTATTACCGTTGTTCCTAATGATAATGATGAGCTTATTCCTCAAAGAATAGTAGTAGGCTATAGGATGTGCATCGATTTTAGAAAAGTCCATAAAGTTACTAAGAAAGATCACTACCCGCTTCCTTTTATTGATCAAATGTTGGAAAGGTTGTCTAAAAAGACCCATTTTTGTTTTCTTGATGGTTATTCTGGTTTCTCTCAAATTGCTGTTAAACAACAAGATCAAGAAAAAACTACTTTTACTTGCCCTTATGGAACTTATGCTTATAGACGTATGCCTTTTGGTTTATGTAATGCTCCTGCTACTTTTCAAAGGTGCATGTCTGCTATCTTTCATGGTTTTTGTGAGGAAATTGTAGAAGTGTTCATGGATGACTTTTCTGTCTATGGAACTTCTTTTGATAATTGTCTGCACAACCTTGATAAAGTTTTGCAGAGATGTGAAGAAACTAATCTTGTTCTTAATTGGGAGAAATGCCACTTCATGGTTAATGAAGGGATTGTCCTTGGGCATAAAGTTTCTGAAATAGGTATAGAAGTTGATAGAGCTAAGGTTGAGGCAATTGAGAAGATGCCATGCCCAAGAGACATCAAAGGTATTCGTAGTATCCTTGGTCATGCTGGTTTCTATAGAAGGTTTATTAAAGACTTTTCTAAGATATCAAAACCCCTCACTAATCTTCTTCAAAAATATGTACCCTTCATTTTTGATGATGATTGTAAGGGAGCTTTTGAAACTCTTAAGAAGGCTTTAACTACAGCCCCTATTGTTCAACCACCTGATTGGAGTTTTCCCTTTGAAATAATGTGTGATGCTAGTGATTTTGCTGTAGGTGCTGTCCTTGGGCAACGAATTGATAAAAAGTTAAACGTTATTCATTATGCTAGTAAGACTTTAGATGCTACTCAAAGGAATTATGCTACCACTAAAAAAGAAATTCTAGCTGTCGTTTTTGCTTGTGATAAGTTTAGACCCTATATTGTAGACTCAAAAGTCACCATTCACACTGATCATGTTGCTATTAAATACCTTATGACGAAGAAGGATGCTAAGCCTAGGCTTATTAGATGTGTGCTACTTTTACAAGAGTTTGATCTACATATAGTAGATAGGAAAGGTGCTGAAAACCCTGTAGCTAATAATTTATCTCGATTGGAAAATATCTCTTTTGACCCTATGCCTGTTAATGATAGTTTCCCAAATGAGCAGTTAGCCGTAGTAGGGGTAAGCTCGCGAGGGAGCCCTTGGTATGCTGATTATGCTAACTTTATTGTCTCCAAGTATTTGCCTCCAACTTTTACAGCTCAGCAAAGGAGGAAGTTCTTCTATGATTTGAGGCATTATTTTTGGGATGACCCACACTTATACAAAGAAGGAGTGAATGGTATTATGCGAAGATGTGTTCCAGAATATGAACAAAAGGAGATATTGCGTAAATGTCATGGTAGTGCTTATGGAGGACATCATGTAGGGGATAGAACTGCACAAAAGGTGCTACAATCAGGTTTCTACTGGCCTACCCTTTTTAAAGATGCAAGAAAGTTTGTTTTATCTTGTGATGAATGTCAACGTGTTGGTAATATTTCTAGACGCAATGAAATGCCTATGAACTACTCTCTAGTTATTGAACCCTTTGATTGCTAGGGATTTGAATTTATGGATCCTTTCCCTCCCTCGAAAGGTTATACTCATATTCTTGTTGCCGTTGATTATGTTACTAAGTGGGTAGAAGCCATTCCTACGAAGAGTCCTGACGGGGAAACTTCTCTAAAAATGCTTAAGGACGTTGTCTTCCCTAGGTTTGGAGTGCCTAGGTATCTCATGACTGATGGGGGTTCTCATTTCATTCATGGTGGTTTTAGAAAGACCCTTGCTAAATATGATGTTAATCATAGAATTGCTTAAGCCTATCACCCCCAAACTAGCGGGCAAGTAGAGTTATCAAATAGAGAAATTAAATCCATCTTGCAAAAGACTGTTAATAGATCTAGAAAAAACTGGGCTAAAAAGTTGAATGATGCTTTATGGGCTTATAGAACTGCCTATAAAAATCCCATGGGGATGTCTCCTTATAAAATGGTTTATGGGAAAGCTTGTCACCTACCTTTAGAATTATAACATAAAGCTTACTGGGTAGTTAAAGAACTAAATATAGATTGTAAGCTCGCTGGCGAGAAAAGATTATTTGACTTAAGTTCTTTAGATGAATGGAGGAGTGAAGCCTATGAAAATGCTAGGCTCTTTAAGGAAAAAGTTAAAAGATGGCATGACAAGCGAATACTTAAGAGAGAATTTCATGTTGGTGAGAAAGTTCTATTGTATAGGTCTCGTCTCAGATTTTTTGTAGGAAAGCTACTGTCAAAATGGGAAGGACCCTTCATTATTGAAGAAGTATACCGTTCAGGAGCAATAAAAATTTCTTCTTTAAAAGATAATACCGCACAAGTAGTGAATGGGCAACGACTCAAACACTATATTGCTGGGGATTCATATAATGAAGATGTTGATGCCTTTCAAGTTATAACTCCAGAAAAGTTTATCAAGGACCAAATGCAGAGACCTGCAGAGTCCGCTTTCAAATAGGTAACAGTTCTGGTAAGAAAAGTTCCGCAAAAATACTATCCAACTATATTTTTGCAGTTTTCAGTCAATAAGGGAATCTACGAAGCGAAAAAGGGACGGAAACGGAGCCAGGGTGGCTCACACCATGATACATTGCAAATGTATCTATAATTTTTGATGTTCCATGCTTGATTTTATCTACTTTCTTATGTTTTGTCCACACTTTGGAGTACTTTTCATATGATTTCTTGGACTAACCTATTAACAAGATGCCACAGTGCCAGTTGCCTATTTTCTGCTGTTTTTGGTTCCAGGAAGTCAGAAAATGAATATTCTCAGAATTGGACGGGACAAAAGCCAAAGTTCCTATTTTACCGGAAGACTCACGGAGCCAGAATACGAGACGGAGGAGGGCCAGGGCCTGGCCACACACCCCCCAGGCGCGGGCTAGCCCTACCCACGCCACCATGTGGTGTGGGCCCCCTGGCACTCCACTGACCTTGCCCTCTGGCCTATAAGAAGCCTCCTGATACCAAAACCCTAAATCGTCAATCAGAAATCCATGAAAAGTTCCGCAGCGCCGCTACCACCGAAGGGGAGATTCGGGGGACAGAAAGTCTCTATTCCGGCACCCTGCCGGGACGGGGAAGTGCCCCCGGAGCCATCTCCATCGATCTCCACCACCATCTCCATCACCATTGCTGATTCCCATGATGAGGAGGGAGTAGTTCTCTCTCGAGGCTAAGGGTTCTACAGGTAGCTATGTGTCCATCTCTCTCTCTATGCATGATCATATTGTGATCATGAGCTTGTAATCTATAGATCTACCTTGCTACTCAAGTGCTTTAATAGATCTCTGCTCTCCCCATGTGTGTGAAAGTGATAGCGTGCACACCATGGTGGCACTTAGGCTAGAGTTCTCAAATACTTGTTATGAGTTATATTTGGAGTTGGATCTTTCTATGAAATTGTGGTGTTTGTTGGACCTATCTAGAGCTCAAGGTGACAGTGTGGGGTTTTCTAGATGGGAAAGGCTTACTTTAAGGTGTGCTATTATAGCCCTACCATGGATTAGAGTGTCCAACCGGAGAGTAGTTCAGCGTAGTATCATGAAGATGATATATTTATATGAGAGTGTTCACTAGTGAAAGTATGATCCCTAGGCCTTGTTTCTAAGCATTGATACACCGTTTGGTTTTAGATCTGTTACATGTTTTCTTGCTTCCTTCTTTATTTCAGTTTGCATTTAGTCTTTTCCACGCCATCAAGCTATCTTCTATCACCATTTCCACTTATATTTATCTATACCACTTGTATTTCACTATCTTTTTGCCGAACTAGTGCACCTATACACCTGACAAGTGTATTGGGTGTGTTGGGGACACAAGAGACTTCTTGTATCTTGATTGCAGGGTTGCTTGAGAGGGGATACCTTTGACCACTTCCTCCCTGAGTTCGATAAACCTTGGGTAATCGACTTAAGGGAAAACTTCCTGCTGTTCTACAAACCTCTGCACTTGGAGGCCCAACAACTGTCTACAAGATTAGAAGTGCATAGACATCACACCACCCTGTGGCGTGGGCCCACCCTTGGCCGCGCCAACAGGTGGTGTGGCCACCCCAGACTCCCTCTCTGACCCGTTTTCTCCCAATACCTTCCTTTTGATATGAAACTTCGTAATATATAATCCCCCGGATCTCCCGAGGTTCGTACATCGTGTTTTCGTCATGTTTTCGTTTCGATCTGTTTCTGACAGGTAGAGTCCCAGATTTGGAGCTACAATGTCTTCCTCTGGATCAGCTAAGGAAGATTCTTTAGAGCATATCATCAACCCATACATGAGAGAGTTGAAGATTCATCCCAAGGAGTTGTTGCTTGAAGATGGGGAACTCCGGATAAAAGAGGTTCAATGCCCTAAAGGTGAAGGAAGTGTGGAGGACAGGATGGAAGTGCTAGAGCAAGAAGTCTTTAGGTACAAGAAGATGGCGGAGCGCGAAGTGGATATCATCCATAAGATTTGTTCTGAACTCATCACCGAGCACCAAAAGGAGACTGCTGAACTCAAGGATGAAGTCCTCTCACTCCGCCAAACAACCAACGAACTGCAAGCACAACTCTACGATGTTCAAAATCAAAACTGTGAGTATGAAGTTAGGTTTAAATGCATAAGTGCTGCTGCAAGTTTCAGGATGCTGGAAACCACGATGTCCTTTGTTGATGGGAAGCCCTTACCTTGGAAGTCGGACGAAGATGAGAGGATACCACCACCACCAAAGGAGTAATTCGTCATCAGGTTTGGCATCCCCTTGGCTTGTTCCAAGCTTGGGGGAGTGTCACGGTATCACATCACTATCTTCTATCTTTTTACCTTATTAGTAGAGTTATATCATGAATAGAGAAGTTATTATGTAGTATGGTTTGCATTATGGAAGTGTCCCCTCTCTCGTTAGATATGTATCCCTTGGTGTGAGTTGCCGTTATGGAATATTAATGAGAAGTTCTATCATTTACTCTTTTGCATAACTTATATTAGTTTTCAATTCGTGGTTATATGATTGATCTTGTTGTTAGTATTGGTAGCACTTTGGTATCATTGAGTTAATTTAGTTGGTTTTGGCAAACCTGGCTCGGTCAGTAGCAACACTATTTTTGAGAGTTGAATGAAAAGATAAAAGTACTCTAAAGAAAAATAATTTCATCATCTTTCTTTCTTGATTTGCTCACAAGTCTAGTATTCTCTAGTTAAGATCTTTTGTGCTTCCAAGGAAGATTGCATGTTTGTCTTTATCACTTGTATGTTTGTTTGTTTCCTTCAACTCTTATACTTGCTACCCAGCCTTGCTAGCCAAAAACCTGTACTGAGAGGGAATTCTTCTCGTGCATCCACTCCTTTAAACCAAAACCTTTGCCATTTGTGTCCACCATACCTACCTAGTAGCATTATTGCTATTCCAAGTAAATTCTTGTTTTATCTATCTCCCAAATTAAACTTGTTATGTGAAAATTAGTGATTAAAGCTCTCACGAACTTGATGGCACACTTTACTTTCTTGCACTTAATAAACTTGAACCATTGTGCTCACCTATGTTGCGTATATGCTTGCGCTTTGTAAGTTGTGAATTAGCAGAACCATGCTGTCATGGGGAACGCTTTCAACATTGCACTGGTACTTTGTACCTAGTTGATATCATGTTCTTTTGTCTATGGATGTCTTCTGTGTGAAATGAAAGGGGAGCTTGTAAGTCCATGGAGTTATGCATGTGTGTTAGAGAAACGCCTGGGCCGTTGGTCTAATCCATGCTGACATGGTGGAAACCTGCAACGTAACCATAACGAGCATCTATGAAGCATTCTTCTTATAAAAAAGAGTCCGATATTGAAAAAAAAGAGAAAAAGAAAAAAAAAGATTGTGAAAAGAGGAAAGAGAGAAAAAGCACCATATTCCCATGGTAAATAAGAAGATTGCTGAGATACTTGTTGTCTGCTTGCCTTTTCATTTTGATATGGGGATTCTTCCGTATTATCGGGCAAGGGGTACCCCGTTGGCGGTTCTCTATGATACACATATGCTTACAATGACAAGAACTTACTGGTGACTAAACTTGAGTAGCATGAGGAGCGGCCCTCGTACTCAAGGGACATGAGATTCTCAATTTACAACTTGTCAATGCATATCCTCATATTTGATCACTTTAACCTTAATCACCTAAAGATGCCTATGATAGGGGCAATGAGAGCTGAAAGCTAGTAAGTATCATAATTTTTGGGAGCTCTTTATGAGACTTGCAATCCCTGCTTCCCTTTGCGAAGGGCCTTTTTTTACTTTTTAAGTTTAGTCAGTAAACCTACTCCCTTCTATCTTAGCAAGTATTTTGAGTTGTTGAGTTTCATTCATTCATATGATGATTTATTCAATCATGTTTCTTATGTTCCTTGTTTTGCACATTGCTCTTATCTTGATGTTTACTACTTTGAAAGCTATCTTTGAAAACCAGTTATTTGTGAACTCCAGCAAATTATCAACTATTCTGTGACCAAGAGCTAGGTTTACCATTACCAATTATGATTTACTTTATGTATCTTTATTCTGTTTCCTTTACTCATTGCAAGTTGAGTTATATAATAGTGAGTTATCTTCTATTATGATCTATGTATTGATGAATGTGATGCTTCTTGTCCGTATTCTTTTATCGACTCTTCACTCCATAAACCTGAGGCCATGTTTATTGAGCTCAGTTTCGCTTGGGGACAAGCGAAGTCTAAGCTTGGGGAGAGTTGATACGTCCATTTTGCATCACTATTCTATGTCATAATTCACTGTTATTCATTGATATATTTCATATTAGGAGATGATACTTATATTATTTCATCTGTTTTTGCATGGTTGATGACTTTTGGAGCATGGACTGCTGCAGTCAGGATTCTGATGGAAAAGGTGCTGTTTGGAGGCAAAATTCGCGAAGATCAGAAAATCCGGGAAAATATACGGAAAATCCTATTTTTCCAGAAGACGAAGGAAGCCAGAAGGGGGGCTGGAGATGGGCCACAGGGGGCCCACACCAACCCCTGGCGTGGGCCAGCCTAGGCCGCGCCACCAGGTGGTGTGGCCACCCTGGTCCACCCCTGGCACTCCCCTCTGGCGTATATTATCCTCCCGAAACCCTAAGACTCGGGGAGCGACCACAGAAAGATTTCACCGCCTCTGCGGGGCGAAAACACCAAGAGAGAAAGATCTCTCCGGCAGACAGATTTCTACCGGGAGAATTCCTTCCCGAAGAGGGGAGATCGTCGCCATCAACACCACCATCAAGCTGGACTTCATCGGGATCATCACCACCATCATCACCACCAGCACCATCATCACCATCTCCATATTGCTGTAACAATTGGGTTGAATCTTGCATAGTTCATAGGGGAAACTTTCCCGGTGTTGATTACTCTTTGTAGTTGATGCTATTGAGTGAACCATTGAATTATTGTTTATGTTCAGATTGTTATACATCATTATTCCATCTCTGATCATGATCCATATGATGTCTTGTGAGTAGTTCATTTTGTTCTTGAGGACATGGGAGAAGGCATGTTGTTAGTAGTGGAGTTGTGTTGAGAAAGATTCAATAGTTTGATATTTAAGTTGTGGTGTACTTCTTCTAGTGGTGTCATGTGAACGTCGACTACATGACACTTCACCTATATGGGCCTAGGGGAATGCATTGTGTATTTGGCTACTAATCGTAGGGGTTGTCGGAGTGACAGAAACCTGAACCCACGTTAGGAAACCATTGCACAAGGGACGTAAGGGTCTTAGAGTTTAAAGCTGTGGTTAGGTTTCTACCTTAATTACTTTCTTGTACTTACGGATGTTTGCAAGGGGTATAATCACAAGTATGTATTAGTCCTAGGAAGGTCGGTACATTAGCACAGGTTCACCCACACAACACTTAGCAAGCTAAAGAAGATTAATCAACTATATGAAGCGAAAGCACTTCACAGTCTTTCCATGTGTCCTCGAGAACGTTTGGTCATCTTAAGTAATACAACCGGCTTGTCCTTTGCTGCATAAAGGATTGGGCCACTTGCTGCATTTATTCCCAGTGTCTTTTATTTACTCGTACTTTGTTTACTTGATTTATCGAAAACCCCTAAAAATCCGTTTGCTGAGTATTTGTAGAGAATTCCTGATCCATACCACTAGCCATCACCTTCTGCTCCTCGTTGGGTTCGACACTCTTACTTATCGAAAATACTGCGATACACCCCCTATACTTGTGGGTCATCAGTTTCCAAGTCAATGAAGACCAATATCAAGCAAGGATACTTTCTACTCAATCTACACTTAAACATCACCCACTTGATGATGCTTTGGTACCTTGCAACCCATCAAAATCATCACCACCCACATTCTAGTCAAAAACCCTAACTCTGCCAAATTTGGCTAAGTTTGGAAATCTGTTTCCAACCTCACCTTTTTGAATGCCTCCCTTTATCAACCCTTGTGCATATTTGGAAATGCATCTGAACCATCTTGTTAACCATCCTAAGGACTACCAAGGCCCACTCTTGCCCTTGGTTAGATCATCCTCCTACCCACTTGTTCTTGATGGTTTTTGCAGGCAAGAAAATAACTTTTCCTGCAAATCTAGTCAGCATGCCTACTTTGGTAGAAGCTCACACCACCATCCAACATTCTTTGGACCAACTCTTTGAATGGTTGTGTTATACTCATATATGTCTATCATTACATACTTCACTTGTTCCAATTGGATCCTTGAGTTGTTTAAACCCACAAGGTTTTGAAGGCTAGTTGATATTCTGCTTTGGCTGGCTTATTCTATTCAAAGTTTGAAAGCTTGTCATGGTGATATCAAGCATTATCAAGCTCCAACCCCTACACCATCGCATTCTACATCAGTTGGTCTATCCATCCATATATCCCATGCCCCAAGGGGAGCCCTGAGCTCCAAGATCCAACAAGGTTTTGGTGGCATGAAAACAATCTTACCCAAGATCCTTAAATCTAGTTTTCACCAAAATCAACTTGGATTCCCAAATCCCAAGGTTGAAAATGCTTGTTACACCTTATCTACATCATATACCTTGATCATCAAGATTTATCAATAATTATCCATATTTATTATGGACCAAAACTATTTAATTCCCTTAATAGGCAAAACCTCCAAAACCTCTTCCATAAAGGAAAGTTTGGTTTTTGCCAAAACACTTCCCCAACTTTTGGCTCAATTAAGTTCCACATATCATACCCCATATTCCCACTTCAAAAATAAATATTTTTGAAGAGCTTTATTATTTCTTTTTGCCTATTTTCTTAAATGGCAGAAATGGAATAATAATTGTTTTACATACTTTTAATCCCCAATAAATCTCGGGAAAATTCCCCTAAGTGTGTATTCACATTTGAGACCATCCCACATCAAAAAATCCATTTGTCCAATGTGAAAATATCAAATGAACTCCAAGAATTCACTTCTGCAGTTTCTAAATAAGTGGTTTTTAGTGAACTTTAAATGGTCTGAAAAATCTCAAACAATTCCTAAGGGTGGACCTTAACCCTATCTAGCTACCAACACCTTTATCTCATCTTGCCTAGATCAAGTTTTGGAAACTTCTTTGATTATAGTCATTAGAGCAAGGATTTAACAAATCCAAAACCAAGATCTAAACTCCACCAAACCTGCCTCAAACCTAGTCCAGCAAGCTTGCACAACACACCAGCTCCCCTGGTCGAGTTTCACTGTAGTCCTAGCACTATAGCACCCCCTTCCCCTTGTCCTTTAGTGCTTGGAGGAAGGAGAGTTACCCACATTGGCCACATCTTTACTTCTTGCAGCGCTCCACCCCACCTCTCTCTGCCCTGCAGCTCGACCAGAAAACCACCTTCTCTTAGCCCACAGCAATACCAGCCCTGGTTTCACCCCTCACCCTTGCTCCATTGGCCATGCCCATCATGAACCCCATTGCCTTTAAATGGACCAGAGGCCTCCACCCCACTCCTGCTCCCTCATTTGCCTCCCTCCCACTCCACCTCCCCTCCCAGAGCCTCCTCTCCCTCTCCCCTGCTCTGTTTTGTTCGAGAGGGAGAGAGAAGCAAAGCTTCGGCCTTCTCCCCAAAATAGAGCTAAGCTCACTCTCCCATGCTCCCCCTCCTCTACATGTTAGCCTACAGAACCCCCTACTCCTCCTCTATCTAATCCTACTCTTCTTTTGGCCAGGGATTGCCTCTTCCGTCGCCGCCATCGAGCTCCAACGAGGTCGCTCTCGGGCATCCTCGTGCGAGCTTGATCCTGACAACAAACCCTGCCTTGCCGCCCCTCTCTAGACTCGTCGCCGACCACCGCACCTCCATGGACCATCCACGACTCCTCTCCGCCCTGTTGGCAAGCTCCCCGTGTCTCCCCGCCGCCAGCTAGGGTTTCTAGGCGTAGCCGCCGCGCTCTAGGGAGACGACGATGGAAAGCCGTCCATCTCCACTCGATCGAACGGCCACCAGCAGCCCATACCGCTTCGCCAGCCTCCGTCGCCGATAGCTGGGCCCACCTCCGCAGGTTCGAAACCCCTCTCCCATGCGAGCCTCGTGAGCCGTGGGCCAAATCTCCTCTGGCCGGCCCAATTAACCACAGATCCCAGCCCGTGAAGCCCCTTTTCTTTTCCTTTTTCCTGTATTTCTAGATCTGTAAGATACATGTTGTTTTAAATGCAAATAAAAATAGAAAGTAATACTTTTTACCCAGATCTAATTTTTACCAAGTACCACAGTGTTTGTGCAACTTGCAGAACTGGTCTTTTACCAAAAATATTTTTATTTAATTATTAGCAATTAATCCACTAAAAGATGTCCTCTCCACTAAATAAAATTCTCAGGGAGTTTAAAAACTCCAAATGGAGAAAACTCAATTGTCACTGGTAGATGTTTAATATACCTAACACATGGAATTGGCCTCAAGCCAAGTGGAGCCCTGAAGCTGTTGTAGCAAAAATAACAAAAACAGAGACTTTTCGCCTTTAGAAAAATCCCTAGGTAAATCTACAACATATTTTGGTAGATTCCACATCCCAGTGATGTGGTACATCAATACCCGTCAAAATCCAGGAGCTCAAGAATTATTGAGTTTCTGAGGATTTATAATGCATTAAACATTTCTGTATATAGTTTTATCACTATATAAATCACTCCAGTAGCTCTATAACTCCAAAAAGGTTGATTCCAATTTCTACAGAAAGGTATTCTAAATACCTATCTTATGCCCTTGGAATCAACTCAAAAGCCTCTGTAGACTTAATCTGGTGAAAAAGACAAAATAGCTCTAGCATTGCCTTTGAGAATTTCCTGAGGGCATTCTGCTAATTATTTTGGCATGATTCCAACTCTCGGTGAACAAGTACATCAAACCCTACAAAATCATCCAAGGAATTAATTTTTGGATCTCCAGAATATTCTGGTGAATTATTCCCTAAAAGTAGAGGTTATTCCACTAGAAAAATCATAACTAAATAAAGAAAAGTGATAAAACAGTGAAACCACTTTTGTTGGTTTCATTTTATCAAATCCTATCTGTTGCTATCATTTTTACCCAATGGCATCCTATAGAGTATGTCCTTGGTCCAAAAACCCCTCTTAGGTAGTTCCTCGACAATAAACCCTAAGGGGTGTTCACCCCCTTCTCCAAGGCCATCTCCACCTTCTAAATCAAATCCTCTCAAAACTCTCTAAATATTAGTTGGTATTATTCAGTTGCTTGTTGTATTTTACTGGTGATTGTATGCCTTGTATTGATTGTGCCCTTTTGTTTGTTTGCATGTGTTCCCTATCGACGATAGTTGTGATTATATCGGAGAGCAGAAGGAGATAGTTTTTATTGGTTATTATGGTTTTCTAAGAAGAAGTATAGGGACAATTATGCCATATTGCTGATCAGGGCAAGCCACCTTCTTGCTCATAAGCCTCGTCCGACTATTTTTACTTATGCATGTTTTATCTACTGTTTATTAAAACTGCATTGTTTTACTATATGTTGATGTATACTTGGTAGTGGTTTGGCTCCTCCGAACTATTACACTTTTGTACTATTAAGTACAACCCCCTTGGTGACACCTACTTGTCCCTAGTAGAATAGATGGTATAATACACCACACCCTTTGGAGACCCAATTTAGCCGAAGCAAAGCTAGAGGATGGGAAGATCCCGGAAAAAGTTTTACCAAATGTTTTATGATAAAACCTTGGTGAGGTGGGACCTCCCAAGAGATGTTGAGAAAGAAAAAGGTTTTGTTTTACAAACTGCTGAAGGAAAGATGGAGGAAAAAGGTTTACGAAAACGCACCCGGTTCTTTGCAGTTTTGCTAGAACAATTAACCTGTGCAACCACATTACTCTGGTATGGGACAGGGCTGGATTTGATGTTTGTCTATTCTGGTATAAGCTGCCTCGCAACTACTATAGGGGATGAAACTCCCTAGAGGGTGGGCCTTCTCTAGACAACGGTCCATGTGAGACATCGACCGGGAGAAGGAACGAAGAGTCTACAGAACTCCACGCGTTACTATGAGCCCCTCATTGAAAGCGCGCACGTGGGACATGCAATATGCGCTCTGGTTGGTCCTCGGTACCCGACGTCCCGGTGTTGAGGGGAACAACACTCATAGGGTAGGCACTTATATTGGAGTGGGCATCCGAAGAGTCTTGATCGGTTACCCGACCCACGATCGGTGAAGATCAGGGTAGTGTACCCAGATGGTGTGGGTAAAGTGTACAACCTCTGCAGAGTGTAAATCTATTCGAATAGCCGTGTCCGCGGTCATGAACGGTTGGGAAGGTTGCTGTAGAGGGGTGCTGGTTTTGTTTTCAAAAAGGATTTTTGGAAAAGCAAAGGCTTTGAAAATATTTTGACCATGGGATGGTCAAAAAGGAGAAAGCTTTTGACCATGGGATGGTCAGAAAGGAATGAAAGGAGTTTGGTTGTGGGACGACCTGAAGACGGGAACAAATGGGTGACCCAGTCCTGATGTTTTCCAAAACTTTTCAAAAAGGTTCCCAAAATGTTTACAAAAGGTTTTCAACAAAGATATGCAGATGCTATATCTACCAGAGAAACTAATTGAGAAAAGAACTTCTCTTGGAGCCCTCCTACTACCACAGCCATAATGCATATCCTCTTGTTATTACTATTATCTTAAGGTGGTTTGCGAGTACATTCAAAGTACTCACTGGCATTGTCCCTGGCTATTAACTTGGTCAGATATCAAGAAGAGGATGAAGTGGACGACTATGCGAGCTAGGACGCTCTCTCAGTTATTTGCTTGTAGGTTAAGGCATGGATTGGGCTCTACGCTTGATGAAGTTCTGCTGATGATTATTAATGTAGCCATAATGGCATTTATGTAAGTCTTGTAAATTCTGTATGTCTCGGATGTTGTAATGATACTTGTCGGTTATGTGCCACGACTAACTGATCATGGGATCGTGGTTGTATGCATAACAGGGATTCTCGGAAGATTAATCCAGGGGCCCAACAGTTAGTGTTAGTGATTTAGTTATGATTAGTGTTAGGGATTTAGTTAGAATACTTAGTTAGTTAGGGATTTAGTTAGAATACTTAGTTAGTTAGGGATTTAGTTAGAATATATACTTAGTTAGTGTTATTAGGGCAACACAAACCGGGGCTAAAGGTCTGGGGGTATAAATACCCCCACCTCCACCCCGGGTTGATCCACGACCCGGATCAGCCCAACCTTCCCGACGCCACCGTAGAGCTCGTCGCGCCGTCCCACTGCGCTGCCTGTGCCGTCGCTCTCCCGCCACGCCCGTCCCGCCTCGCCGTGCCCGTCCCGGCCCCGCCCGTCCCACCACGCTGGGTTAATTAGGGATTAGGGATTAGTTAGGTCAATTAGTTAGTTTATTAGGGATTAGGGTTTATTAGGGATTAGGGTTAGTTAGAATACTTAGTTAATTAGGTTTAGTTTAGTAGTGTTAGGTTTAGGATTAGTGTTATTAGGGCAATACTTAGTGATTTAGTTACTGTTTATGTTTTATGATTGTTTATTGCTATTATTTAGTTATACCGTGTCCTCCTCGTCCGAGCCTACTGGACTCCGTCGGTTCCAGAGATGTCCGAGCCTGGGCTCCGCCGGGTTGGCACTAGGAGGTGCTACCTGTCGGGACTCGTACCTTGGTGAGGAATCCGGGTATCATCGTCGACCCAGAGCTTCTTTGGTGGCGTCCACGAGGTCCAGGAGCGGTGCAGAGGGAGCCGGCCCCCGAGGAGGTGGTACGTCGTCGTACCAGGGAGGAGGACGAGCACGTACGGTGATATATGTATCTTTTGGAGACTAGGTTCTCCAATATCTGGCAGGTTCACGGATCTCACCCGAGCTATTCTTCGGTGATGGTTCCTCTTCTCTGGGTGCAGAGCTGCCGTGGCACAGAACACGGCAGCCGAGTTCGCTAGTTTGATTATTATTGTACTTTATATTATGAGCGAGATATGAGCGAGATGTATTAATGATGTACTTTATCTTAATGCAAAATTGTTTCATTATTAGTACATAATCTTTTTTCTGTATCCAAGTTGTCGCAATTGTAATATTCTTTTACTTAATGCAATATTCTTCTTCTGTATTAGTTAAGCTATGGACGGTAGGCAGAATGAAGATGAGATTCTCAACATGATAGATGAGGGTACTGGGGATTCTTATTACAATGTCTCTGAGTATCTTAATTTGTCTGGAGGAGACGAGGGTGGAGACGATAGTGGAGACGATGGTGCTGACCATGGTGGAGACCATGGTGAAGACACCATAATAATAACAAATTCCGTCAAGGTATATAAAGCCTCTACCGATTGATCACTAGTATAGATGCACTAATTGATTCGTATATATGTACTGACGAATGTTTCTTCTCTTAGACCTCCGCATCCGGCCAATCTTCTACAAGGACAAGAGGCCCGCCACAAAAGTTGCCCGCTGATGTCCGTTTCAGCATTGACTTAGTCTCTGCATTGGGTCAACCGTTGGAGCCCAAAGAATCTGTGAATGCATTTATACATCAATGCGGAGTGATTGTTAGAGACACCATCCCGATCACCACACGGGAGTGGAATAAGCCAAGAAAGAAAAGGGATCCAGCTGGGGCTAGTTTTGTAGATGACAGAGCGAGAGATGCGATGTGGAATTCTCTCATGACACATTTCACCCTACCAGTCTTGGAGACTGATGAGGTCACACAACAAATGACGAGGAAAGTCAAGCAGTTTTCTCTTAAGAAGATGGGCGAACTATTCAAGGAATGGAAGAAAAGATTGTACCACAACTATGTATTGAAGCAAAAACTCCTCCATTCACTGGCCCACTAGAGAAGCAGCAGGATAACTGGGCCGCATTTGTGGAATACAAGACCTCGGCAGCAGTTGTGGCAATGTTAGAAAAGAATAAGATAAATGTAGCCAAAAAGAAATATCACCATCATATGGGCACAGGTGGCTACAAGACTGCCATGCCTAAGTAGGATAAAGCCGAGGTCGACCTGGCAGCTAAAGGGGTCACTCCAACTATGTCTGGTTGGCCCTTGAGGTCAAGAAATTGGTTACTCGGGCATGGGGCATCATATGACCCAGAAACAGGCGAGATTGTTGCAGCCAAAGAAGTTTTTGCACCCAAAGATGATCTTATTAAAGTGATAAAAGAGGTTGAAGAGGGAAAGTTTGTTCCCGACAGAGAGAACGCTGAGCTGACAAAAGCTCTCGGGAATCCTGAAAAGGCTGGACGAACAAGAGGGTTTGGACCTTCTTGTCCATGGGCTATCGGGTTTCCCGAGGACCTTGACACGTACAGAAGCCGATCGAGAAAAACAAGGTGGCAAAAAGAGGAGGATGCGGAGCGGTTCGTGAGGTTTGAAGCCATGCTGCAGGAGCATCGGCAGGAGCTTAATGAACTTAAAGGACTCCGACAGCAAGATCCTGCACTAGACAGTACGGTCTCCTTCTTTGTAGTTGGACACGATGCGGGACAAGCTCCTATCAGAGGACCGCCTACTAGCAATCCAAGAGGAATTTGCTGGATTTTTTGTCGACGAGGTCATAGACCCATACGGAGAATGCTCTCTAGATAGACCCTAAAGCATCCATGTAATGATCTCCATGTAATCAAATAGACATGCTCTGGACCCGGTTGGGACTCCATGTAATAATCGACCTTCCATGCATGAATGCTTGTAAGAGAAATTATATTATATATATGCATCAATGTGTACAAGTACTGTGTAGTAGCATTCTGTATGTATACGAAAACTTGTTTCTAATAAAAACACAGAATGAAAAATAATTGAACACCAAACACAAAATGAAAAGAAAAACACAAAACCCTAAAACCCCATCTCCTGCCGTGGCAGCCAAATGGCCCAAAACGCTGCTGCAGTAGGGAACCTTTAGTCCCGGTTCATGTTACAAACCGGGACTAAATGTCCTCCAGCCTAGCGCGCCTCGCGGGGCCACATGGTGGACCTCTAGTCCCGGTTCGTAAAAGAACCGGGAGTAAAGGCAGGACCTTTAGTCCCGCTTTGGCAGTCCCGCTTTGGAATCCGGGACTAAAGGTCCTTACGAACCAGGGCTAATGGCCTGGTTTCTACTAGTGCGTTGCTGATCGAATCTGACCTCCTCGAGATGATCAAGTTGCTGCAAAATATTGAAGTGGATCGAACTATGCACGCTTCTATGATAGAGAAAATTAAATTGCTTCTGAAGAACCGTCAGTCCAGCATTGCTCACATTAGGAGAGAGCAAAATAAAGGTAGTGATACCACGTATTTACAACTTACCAGACACACTCCCCCTCTCCCCTGTTCCCGCCCGTCCTCCGTCAGTCGCCGGGCCCCTCCGATGGCTTCTCCGCCAAAATAGCCGGCCGGAGGTGGGCAGGAGGTGGCGCCAGAGTAGCTAGGTCTAGGGTTTGCGGCCTTCTACCCGTGGATGTGGATGCTCCGGATCGATGCGGCCAGATCTGGAGGCTAGGGTTTGCCATGGTAGTCCTAAATCTTGTCTGGTCGGAGCTAGGGATGACAACGGCGGCCACCACGCCCTCAAATAAAGACGTTTTTGGGCCACTTCCTCTTCCTTGCTCTCAGTATGCTCCTCTCTCTCCCTCTGGCCGGCCTTAGTGGCAGGAGGGTGGAGGAGGTGAGCATGGAAAGGCGCGATTCGAGGCGTGGCGGGAGTGCTTCCTTGCTGGCGTATGTGGGCGGCGCCGGCATGTGGGTCTCCGGGCCTTCTGTTGCTTCTCTTCTTCTTCTGGACGACCGAGGCGGCGAGGGGAACAAGAAGGAAGGGCGGAGATGGACGACCAGCTCCCTCCCCATCTCGCGCGGATGCCGTAACCCAGATATGGGTCCCGCTCTGGCTGGCCATGGAGGCGGGGGGAGTGGACCTGATTCCGCTGGGTGGCAACAGCGTTCGACGCCTCCGAGTTACTCATGCGCGCTGGCGAGCGGCAATAGGAGGTCGCTAGGACTCCTCTCTCTTCACGCTCCAGTGGGTGGAGCATGCGGTGGAGGTGGATGGCGCAGTCTGGGCAGCTCGACCATAAAGCTCGTTGGCTTCTTCGATGCGTCGATTGTCTCTTCAACCTTCTCTCGGCCTACCGTGATGGCAAGGGACAAAAGGGGGAAGGGCCCCAAGCCTAAGACAAGCTAAGGTCGGGTGTTCGGGATGCTGCGCCCGCGAGCTCTTCTTTGCAGTGGTCCATCGACGGCGGGGATGCTGCGGGGCCGCTGCCCGTTCTGGTCGAAAGGTGACCCAGGGTTTCAACCTCCTCTGGAGGCCCTTCTTCGAAGTACTTCATCGAAGCTCGACGTCTCGCCCTTGACAAGTGGTTCGTCCCCGAAAAGAGTGAGATGGCCGGCGGCAATGCTTCTTCTCCGGCTTGGGGAGTATCACGAGCAAGAAACCTCCATGATCTCGGTGGTTCTACCGCCTGGAGGTCGGCGGAGAATGGTGGCAGAGGTGCTGGTTGTAAGTTGGAAGGCATTTTCTTTAATGTCTAGGGTTCCTAGTGGTCTTGTTACAAAAGGGATTCCATATATATTGTACCTGCCACGTGGTAACTAATGCAGCTCCTGGGGTCTTCTTGACCCCTTTCATGTTTAAAATTAAATAAAAATAAAGGTAGTGATTATATGGCAAAATATGCTAGAACTAAGGCTCGTACGATAGTTTGGATCAGTTCAGGTCCTAACGATCTACTACCTAGCACACGTAAATTTGCACGTGCACGCAGGTCTCAATTAATACAAATTGCATATCAACTACAAAATCAATCGTTAGTAAGATTGTTAAAAAATGGATTTTTTTTCTCTGTAATGAAGAACTGTAGCTATTGTAACTCATACAGATTTGTGAAGATAGAAATGCAGCAATAAGATTGTAATCCTACCATTATTTGATTAATATAAATGGTCATTCGCAAAAAATAAATAGCATTTCATATTTTTTTTAGAGAAGAATTGCTATGCTTGTTGATGAAGGACTACATTTCACGATTTTATCGGGGTACTAATTTGCTCATTCGGGAAGGAACCGTGACGCTGACGCGTGCCATGAGCCAGCCAACCAAGCAGACTCCGAGCGAGAACCCGTAAACCGTCTCCCTCCTGCTCTGTATCCGCGCTGTCTTCCAGGCCCGCACCCAAGCACAGACGACGCGTCCCACTGACAACCATGCCCCGTGAAACTCACTCCCCCCTGTCTCTGTCTGTGGAGCAGCAATCAAACACCCAACCGCGCATTCCACGCGGCTGGGCACCAATCTCCACAGATAATTACCGACCTATACCCACTGACATCTGTGCCCCCAAACACGGCCCCACATGACACCGAGAGAAAAACCGTCCACGTACGCGCGCAAGGGACCCACGGTGGTGGGCCCGGGTTGTCACGAGGGGGATGGCAGTTGGGCTCATCAGGCGCGAGGGGGCGCGCGCGCCGTCGCAGGCAAGTGGAAACCGCCGCCTCCCCAATAAAACCCTCGCGCCTCCGTGCGTTCCCCTCCTCCGCGCACGCATCGCCCTCCGCCACCAAGAATTCGAGTTAACCACCCAAAATCTATCCTTCTTTCTCTCCGCATGGACGGCGGCGCCGACGCCGGCGCGGCGGCGGGGCTCGACGAGGCGGACGCGGCCTTCTTCTCCCGCCGCCGGTACCGCTGCTGCTGCTTCTCGGCGCCGTGGCAATCTTCCTCCTCCTCGTCCTCGTACGCTCGCCGAGCGGGGGCGGACGAGGAGTGGTGGCACCAGGTCGGGGAAGGAGGAGGCGGAGGGGCGAGAGGACTAGCGGAGAGGCGGCGGTGGTGGCGGCGCGGCGTGGACGCGTTCATGAAGGTGCGGGAGTGGTCGGAGCTCGTCGCCGGCCCGCGGTGGAAGACCTTCATCCGGCGGTTCCTCCGCGGCCACCACCGGCAGGGGGGCGCCGGCTCGCGGAAACTCAACTACGACGCCCTCAGCTACGCCCTCAACTTCGACGAGGGCCACGGCGCCTGCAGCCCGGAGGACGGCGGCGGCGAGTACCCCGACTTCTCCACCCGCTTCGCCGCGCCGCCGGGCTCCGCCAGGGCGTCCATGGACCTCGGCGGCCGCGACGCGCCCTCGCTCTTCCACCACCCGCCGCCGCAGCAGCCGCATCCGCATACTCCCCCCGCCATCGCCGCCGCAAGGGGCTGATGACGGCGGCGCACCCACCTGTTTTCGTTCTGTTAATAGTGGGGCGGCGGAGGCGATAAGGCGGGGCGTCCCTTTCTTCCTCTTGGCTGCTGGTGGCGGTGGATGGTGTCCACAGGCCGGTGGTGGTGGTGCTCGTCCAATTCTTTCGTTTTCTTGGCCCCCTGTCTCGTTCGTCATCAGTGTATAAAGGAAACAAAATACAGTACCAGAACTCTGTATGGATCGATTTTGTCGTGATAGTCTCAGAAATTGTTCAACATAGCCGCGCTTGTATATATGATCATCTCCTATCAATTATCATGAACTTTATCTCCAAAGATATTTGTAGATTCAGTCGTGTTGCAGTCGATGATATGACAATTTAAGATCTTTTTTCCTGCTTGACACGTCGAAGCATTCATTCATTCATTGCAAAGATATATATTCCTATAAAAAGAAATAGGACTAATATAGTCCAACAAATTAGGACACCGAATCTGCAAGCTTTCATTCGTCATGATTTTATTATCGCAAGCACGAAATGATACTAGTACACTAAAATAGTCCAGCAACTTATTAAGGCAACAAATCGGCCAGCGCATTGGATGCTCTGAAGAATGCTGGTTTCAATTAGCGGTGCCTGCTGTCGATTCAATCGCCACTCGTCTGGCTGTACGTGACTGATGCACCCCGTGAGATGGGGATTTAGACGTTGCCGACACGGTTCGTGCGGTCACATCTTTATAGTTGCATAAATCTGGCGGCATCCTAAGAATCAAATAGAGTACATTTATGCTGATCTTCAGTTTTTTTGCTTGCTCAGTTCAGTTAGGCGTTTTTAATGGGTCTTCAGTTTGGACGGTGGCGTCTTGTTTGTCGTGGCTCGGCTATTGGGTTTGTCATTTGTGCGTGTCTAGTCCAAAACAAAGTGACAGGTTTGCACGCAACCGTGCAATGTGTTTCAGCTGATCGTGCCATTCCAAGATATATCTTGAACCATTGGAATGACGTTTCAGGCCAGTTTGCTGGTTGCCAGTTGGAATGGCCATGGTCTTTTTCTCTTGGGAGTGCTAGATTCAGGCAGGTCTGAGAACTTTTTTTTTTTAAAATCGCTGATGTCATTCTACTATTTGTGTAAATTCTCAGTTGCAATCTAGTTGTAACTTATAAGATTTGTACTAATTCTCTCTAGTTATAACTTATAAGATTTATACTAATTCTCAGTTGCAACATAGTTTCAACTCATTAAATTATTAGTTACACCCTAGTTGTAACTCATGTGTAATTTCTACATTGCACGAATCAAACTCATGTGTAACTTCTACATTGCATGAATCACGAGGTAAATCGAATGATAAAAGAGGTGACTAAGGACTAAGAAGTTCTCAGGCGTTTGAGAACTAGCAAATCCGTTTTCTTTTTTAGGATAGGAAGGGTTTTGGATTCAAATCCTTTCACCTAATAAACCCAAAACGTATGTTCTCTAGAAGACTCCTTATAATGCAATGATTCTTAACTAACCACCGTTTTATCGTGTCAGACAAAAAAGCGTCCCGACAAAACACTGTATACGACCCGGCCTTTAAATTTTTTTGAAGGCGCGGAAAAATCGCACCCCAAACCACAAAAACAAGGGTTTGGAGGCCGACCCGCCGGTGCCCTCTATCGTGGGGAAACCCTTGGGGGAAGGGACATTTCAGTGAAAGACGGGTAGAGTACTGGAGTATCGCACGACAACAACATGCCGATGTGTCATATTTATATAGTAGTGTAGGGATACAATACAAGATGTGTATGGGTTGATTTATACACATACCAAACCGACACAAATATAGTTAATCAGGCTTAATACAAATACAATTTATCACCTCCCTCGGTCTCAACCAAACTAGCGAGATTGAGATTGGACTGACACGCCCAAAACAACGTTAATGGTAGAGGTTTAGTGAATATGTCCGTCAGCTAATCCTTGGAAGATATAAAGTGTATCTAAAGCAACTTCTAAATAACCTGTATATGGGTTTCCTTATGGATTTACCCTTCAGGTGGCCTGATCTTAATGGATTTGAGACGGGAAGTGAGGGAAAACCTGATGAACACGATGGACTCACTCGAATGAAAGGTAAAAATATAAACACACACCAAAATAAACACACTGTCTGATTTTCTCCCGTTGATTCGAACAACCAATCCAATAGAACCCTAGAGAGAGACCTTGTAGTAGAATTACTCGAAGAGAGATCGACAAACAAGTGGTAGAATCTAAACCAAGGAGAGAATAACAACCAAGTAGAATCCTAAAGGGGTGAGACCAAACGCTACTAGAATCCTTGGATTAGAGAGACCAAGTACTTGAGGAGGGTCTTGATACAAAGCGTAGATTCAATCTAGATCCCATCCAGGGTTTGGCACATGCCATGAGTCTCAACTCAATTCATCATCATCTCTACCTAGATCTGAGACACAAGGGGCTATTTATAGTACTAGGGGCGAAGGGGTCGGTAGAAGGAATATTCCAAGGTATCAAACCCATAATAGTGTGTAGACTGGCGATTTGGCAGTAAGTTCAACGGTGCCGGGTCTAGTGCCGGATGGATCGGAAGGGCGCCGGACTGGTTCGACGACACCGGACAGTTACACTGACGAGTCTTTTGGCGGGACACCGGTTTGGTTCGGCGGCGCCAGTTTGTTCAGCAGGAGATCTGGCGAACCTGACCTGGCACCGAGTTGCTCCGGTGGTGGATCCGGTGGCACCGGTCCTAGCGCTGGAAGCCTTCTTCCGTCTTCTTTTCCATGCTTCTTGCTTGGGCATCTTGGTTCCTGGGGTATCCCTGTATCCTCTTCTTGGCTTCATGGTCATGAGCATGTTTATACCATAGGCACTCGTCTCAAGTAGGATCCCGTTTAAGTGATGATCAACGGAAGACAAGTGATGGAGTGAATTCACCTTTGTAGAAATGGTTGGTGCGATATAATATGAACCAATGGTGATTATCATGTGTTGGACTACATCAAACCCGTTCACGAACAAAATGAAAATCCACCTCAATATGTTTAGTAAGCACATGATGATGTTGTAGCGCTAGATACATCAGGCCAAACAACGTAAAGATGGTACTATCGCTTGTACTATTACTCATACAGGTTCCGATCTTACTAATTCTGAACCATACCGTCATATTGATGCTCTGATGTGTGATCACTGATGTAAAGCAATGGATGTAGAATACTCGAATCTTAGAATTAACAAGACCTAGAGCCTGGTTCCTCCTCTGGCTGGTGTCAGTATTATTGATTACAAGTGGGTGTTTAAAATTAAGTAAAAATCTGATAGGCCTATTGAGAGATATAAGGCTCGTCTGGTTGCAAAAGGGTTTTAGCAGCATTATGGACTTGACTATGAGGACGCTTCCAGTCCCGTTGTCAAGCCTACTAACATTCGAATTATGTTGTCTATGGCACTTACTCGAGGTTGGCATCTTCATCGGTTAGACATTTAGGATGCTTTCTTACATGGAGTACTTGAGGAGGTAGTGCACATATGTCAACCCACTGGTTTTGAAGATTCTCGCCATCCTGATTATTTATGTCGTTTGGACAAGGATCTTTATGGCCTTAAGAAGGCACCTCGTGTTTGGCAACTTGGTTTTACTACCTCTATTGATGATACACAATAATTCATTCTTTGGTGGTCTGATGTTATAGTTTATTTACTTGTTATGTGGATGACATCATTGTGGTGAATTCTTTGTCTGCTGCTACTGATAGTCTACTTCATCAGTTGGGTACTTCTTTTGCTCTTAAGGATCTTGGTAAGCTTCATTATTTCCTTGGCATTGAGGTCCACCGCTCACGTCATGGTCTTCTTTTGAGTCAACATAAATATGTCTCTCAGCTCTTGCATCGTGTTGGCCTATTGAAGTGTACTCCCACTACTATCCCTATGGCTTCTTTAGATAATCTATGTTCTACTGATGGTACTCTTCTTTCTTCAAAGGACAGTACAATACTACCCCCTGTGCGTGGCATTTTTGGGGGGAGGCATAAGCAAAATGCGCCTGCAAAAGTTGCTTAGCCGGCGGATGCGGCGGTCCTATATACGCTGTGGTAAACACAATATCGACAAATATTTGTGTCATGGTTGGTGGGTCACATTTTAATACTAGAGTAGATGGATGAAGACATATACTAGTCGCCGTTCATTATACGCGACATTTATGGCCCACCACCAGTCAAACACCTCGTGTTGATTGTTCAGTCTTATCTTGCTGACTTGTATGGCCCACAGCCAGCGAGCATGGCCTTTATATCTCCTTCTACAGCTTCCACAACTGCAATCTTAATCTCGATCTTGATCTGTCTCTTACTACTCCTAGTCTCGCAGTACTCTCCCCAAATCTGTCCATTCTAATCTTCATTGGCGGAGACACCCAAGCCAATGGTATATTTGTCTCTGTATATTAGTTGTTATCTCAGTCTTTCTTGTGATTAGAAGATATAATTTGGGGATATTTGTCTCCGTAGAATCGCAGGGATTAGATAGGATTTGTGAAAAATTTGATGACTAGTTGCTGGTGCGACTCTAATTTTCCACCACGCCGCATTGTTGCCGTTAGTGGCGATGATGCTGGCCGCAGGTTCATCGGGTGCCACCACCTACCACTGAAGTGCATCTTCTGGATTTGGGTTGATCCTTCGAATAACCCCAAGATGCTACTTCCCTCCAATATGAAGCAGGGGGTGGCGACAATGCCGAGGACACCAGGTGCAAGATGAAACTTCCGTCCCAAGACGAAATCGAGAACATAACTAGTGAACAAAGGATGAAATCCCTTGTTCTGGTGGAACTAGAGGAAATTCCATTAGTGTACATATACATGAATTTGTACTGCAGTCTTTAATAAATATGTATGAGCACTATGTTACCGAAACTTGTTGTTTTTGTTGTTGTAGTGTTTTATTTTATCTATAATTTTTCATTTTGAATCACGAGAGACTCGTCTCGCTGACTAGTATGTGCCATGAAATTTCACTACTAGATTATCCCACTATGATCTATGGGCGTTTAAACAAGTCAGACCCATGGTACAAGACCTAGATCTCTATGTCGTAGTAGTATATAATACATGGAGCACTTGGAGCCCTATCCATGCCGTCATAGTCCACTCTCTGCTAACCCTAGATCTCATAGTACTCCACTCTCTACAAGTAACCCTAGATCTCGCAACACTCCGCTCTCCACGAGTAACCCTAAATCTCGTAGTACCCTACTCTTTGCTAACCCTCTATCTCGTAGTAGTCTCGTCTCTGCTAACTCTAGATCTCTCACCACTCTTGTAACATACCACCCTCTTGTATAATAAATAAATACATGTTTAAGCATTTCATACATGCATCAAACTTGCTTCTTGTTATAATCAAGAGAGAAATAAAACCCTGATGCACTATTTCACCCCTCTCTGAAAATGGTTTTATTTTTAAAACCCTAACATGTTTTGGCTTTGCTTGTAAACAAGAATAAAGAATGTTCTGAAAAATGTTTTATGTTGGCTATGGTTTTTAAATAAATTCAAAACCTATTTTGAAGTTGAATTCAAATAGAAGAGTGGAGAAGAGAAAAAGGAAAAGGATTTCCTAAAAAAATAGTAAAACCCTAGCTACCTAGGCCCTCTCTCTCTTCCCTTGCTTCCCTGCAACCTAGCTGCAGCCGAGCCGGCCCACCCAGGGCCCAACCGCCAGCCCATGTACCCCTTCGAACAACTGGAGTCGTCTTCCACCTCTCGATGCTACAAGCAGCTCACTTTCGAGTGCTCGTCGTCGGCGTGCGCCGAGATGCACGCCAGTGCCTATAAATCCTCACCTCCTGCTGCTAGAGAACCATAGCATGCCACTTCTCCCTCTCCCTCATCCTCTCGCGCCATGGATGTCGAACCCTAGATTGCAGACATTCTTGTCCATGTCGTCTCTGGTTGCCCCGAGCTCTGCTGAGGCCACCATCGGGTTCGCCTCATCGTCCTCGTGCTCCCTAGCTAGGCCACGGAAGCCGTCACGCTTCCACTCGACGGAATCGAACCCTCCAGTCCGTGACAGTCACCATCTCTCGCCACCATTCCGGAGCTCGTCCCACCTCGTCGTCAAGTCCTACGCGATGCTGGTGAGCTAGTGGTCCTCATGGCCCCCTCTGTTTCCTCTCTCCCCCTCTCGGTTGCTTCCCTGACGAGCACCTGCAAGCCCTGCCACCGCTCGCTGTCGGAGAGGTCACTCCGATGACCAATCTAGGGTGGCACCACCACTACGCTCAACGCACTCGTGTGAGTCCAACGTGCCGCTCCACGCAGCCCCATGAACCCTCTAGCTTTGTCCTCGTGCGCCACCTGTGACCATGGCGCGCTGGCGTCAGCCTGACGTCATGGTTGGTTGACCTCATGGTGACGCGACGATAACGTCATGCTTTGCTGGCATCATCTAACGTCATAAATCCTTTTTATTTTATTTTCTATTTTAATGAAATCGTATAAGACAGGTAGGATCCACCTATCAGCTATTTAATAATTTCAGAAAAGATTTAAATTAGAGAAATTGAATTAATTATTTGTAAATTCATAACTACTTCATTTTAAATTAGAAAAAACATGTATAATATATGAAAATGCTCAGAAAAATGAGTTATACCATTTAAAAAATGGAAGCATCTATGTTTGCACAACTTTTAACCCTACCTTGTTTAGAGAAACACCGACACCTCCTAAAGTAACATGGGTACAATGGTTTGTCTAGTTAGGGCATTCCATTTCCACTTAAATTTATGATGCACCTAGGGTTACTTTAATACATGCAATCCATCATATCATTCATACTGTATGAGCATTGAACATGCCATGTATTGAATGTTGCTTTGCCTTTTTGGTGTTGGTTCTTCGCGAATAGGAACTGAGACCGAGCCTGAAGTCAACGCCACCGAAGAGTAGTACCAGTCCAACGAAGGACAAGGCAAGCATAGCCCCATCATTTTGAACCTATGTTTTCAAAGTATTTCATTCTTGCTATATGCATGCGATTCCAATGTGGTCCTTTGTTATAAGATAGAGTACCCTATCTGCTGCATGTTTTCCCTTGTATAAAAAGATACCTGATCCACTTCGCCTAACATACCTAGGTTTTGGCTTAGGAGAATCACTAGTGCCCTATATCAGTCGATCTTAGCCATGCTTAGTGGTCCAAGACCGATCCATCTAGATGGTGCATCAGAGATGCGAAGAACCTAGTTTGACAGGATGTTGAGGTATGATTAGTGATGGGTAATAAACATGCTAAGGCTGGTATGGGAGGCCATGTTAGGTGTGGTTTCTGTAGTCCCATGGTAGGCACCCCTAGGATCCGAGTTCTTTCCTCTTGAACCAAGACTAGCGTACAACCACACGGGAGGCTGGACCCCCCCCCCCGACTCACTAACTTTCCTAGTATATTCCATGAGTCACATAGTTCGGGCGTTCCATTCGACATATCCATTCTGGATGTTCTGGAGGTGCATGGCATAACAGGTAGGGAGTGACCGAGAACAAGAAAGGCACGATCTTCGTAATCTTGGTCCATGCGCACATCCCTTGGGACCGACTTTGGGACTTGACCCATTATGGTGGCATCTCCCTTGGGCGTGATCATAGTCTCGACAAAAGCAAGGTAAAGGTCGTGGTTAACCACCCTCTGCCAGCCTTCCAAGCAATAGGTCTAATAATTTTGCATTAAGAGTTGGTTGGTATGTGTGGGTAAAGTTGTGCACCCCTGCATGGTTATAATATTTTCGAAAAGCCATGTCCACGGTTATGGATGACTTGGGAATGGACATTATGATCATAGAGAACTATAACTTAATGGTAAAACTTGGTAACTAATGAGTGTTCTGGAATTACTTCCTCTGGGTTCTTTGAAGGGGTATTCCGAGTTGATAGGTTCAGTTGATGATGGAACTTGGTGGATATCAAAGATGATCTAAAAGAGCTAGAAGTATATTGTTCTTATCCTTTTTGAAATGATCTGTTTATAGGATCCTCTACTCTTTCTTGTTTTCAACCAGAGGCTTTTGCAAAGTAACCACATAAAGCCTTTCAAACCTGAGCATGTACCTTAGGTTATTTAAGTTTTGTGGAGTACATCATGTACTCAGCCTTGCCTCATTGATGTTTTTCTACAGATGAAGCTATTCCAACTGAAGGTGGTTTCTACGTTGAGGTCGATGAGTAGTTGGGGTTCCCGGGCAGCATCCTAGGATCTATGGAAGGGTTGTTGCTTATGTGTATGACCTCTTAGAACCTTTGCTAAGTTTGTTGTTTAGAACAACGTATTTGCTTCCGTTGCTTGACGTAATGTTGGGTTTGTGACCCCTGGCTTGTAATACTTATTATGCAGCTATGCTAAGATCCTACCTTAATAATGTATGGTTTGTATGTGTTGTGATGTTACCGAATATTCCCTGCACGCTTTCAAGCTCTAAGTTAGACTTATGTCAGACTAAGGTCTAGGATTTGTCTAGCCTTGATCCCAGGTCATGAAATTTTTTGGTATCAGAGCAGGATTGCCTATAGTAAACCCTTCTAGCTAGTCGATGTTGAATCTAGTGATTATGAAAACTATTTGAAAGCTAAAATTATTTGCAAAACTCTGAATAGGACTCTTTTTACTCCTTATCCAGGGTTATTCTATTGCTGAGTTATCCTATCTCGTTTGATTTGAAAATCTTTCACTTCTCATCTATCATTTCAAACTTCTAGGATCTACGGGTTTGGGTTGTTTTCTTCCTATTATTCAATATCTGGTTGCAAATCTCAGAGTTTCCAAGATATCTCTGTGCATCCGAAGCATTGTTTTTAACCTTGCTAAGGATGCTTGGAATCCATATTTCCTCTTCTGTGACTTGTTGGTACCATATCATGTTTGCATTCCATTGTTATGGTTTGTACTTAAGTTGGTAGCATATACGTTCCGTATGCTCGTTCTACTACCATACTTGAAGGAATGATGTGATCTCAATTCATATGGTTGTCTCTACCATTATCCTTTGATGTGGTTCATGTCATCTTTTGGTGTACCCCTGATGGCTCAATGCAGGTGCCTAGAGAAGTGTTGGTGGCTCGTGGTTGATGTAGATCTCGTTGGGAACCCCAAGAGGAAGGTATAATGAGCACAGCAGCAAGTTTCCCTCAGTTATGAAACCAAGGTTTAATCGAACCAGTAGGAGCAAGGAAACACCCCAAAGGTGTTACTAGCTGAGCTTTGGCAGGGCGCACTACCGGTGCTAGTAGCAACGTGGAGACCTGCACAACACAACCACAGAACTTTGTCCCCAACTTGCGATGAGGTTGTCAATCTCACCGTGTTTTGCGGAAAACAAAGGATTAAACGTATCGAATGGAAAGAAGTAAAAGTTTGCAGAAAGTAAACACAAAGCAGTAAAAGATTGTAGATTGTATGTAAAAGACAAGGACCGGGATCCATAGTTCACTAGAGGTGGCTCTCCTTAGATAGATAACATGCTGGGTGAACAAATTACAGCGGGGCAATTGACAAACACCGAGAAAGCAATACATGCATATACTAATGATCTTGACTCCTTTTAGACTTGATTGGGCAATACAACATAATACATAGACCGCCATCCAACTGCATCTATGACTAATAATCCACCTTCAGGTTATCATCTGAACCCCCTCCAGTATTAAGTTGCAAGCAACAGATTATTGCTTTACGAACTGCGTGTAAGGTAAACAATACAATTGTTCTATGAACAAAGGATCGTTGTTTTCTCCCTATTAGCAACAGCACATCTAGTACCTTAGAGATTTATGTCACTTCCCCAGATTACCAGAGGCATGAACCCACTATCGAGCATAAATACTAACTCTTGGAGTTGCTAGCATCTACTTGGCCAAGATAGCTACTAACAACGGAAAGCATGCAAGATCTCAAATAACAAAGACATGATAGAATCAATAATCAATCTGAAATAGCATCTCAATATCCATCGGATCCCCGCAAACACAACATGTATGAATTACAAATAGATGATCTTGATCATGAACGGAGCTCACAAGATCTAAACATGAAAGCACAAAGGAGGAGAAACCAGCCATCTAGCTACTACATGGATCCGTAGTCCAAGGATGAACTACTCACGCATCACACCGGAGGCTTGCATGGTGATGAAGAAGGCCTCCAGGGTGAATTCCCCTCTCCGGCAGGGTGTCGGGAAGAGCTTCAGATCCCTCCTAATCTAGGGATGGAAATGACGGCGGCTACAGACTCTTTCATGGATTTTTGATTGGGTACCTAGGTTTTTCGTCCCGAGGGCAACTTATAGGCGGAAGGAGAGGCTGAGGGGGTGCTGGGGTCGGCCAGACCACCCCCTGGCGCGGGCCAGGCCTGGCCGCGCGGCCAGGTGGTGGGGCCGGCCCCTGGCCCCTCTCCGTCTCGTATTCGGGCACTTGATCCCTTCCAGAAAAATAGGCACTTTGGCTTTTGTCCCGTCCAATTCCGAGAATATTCATTTTGTGACTTTCCAGGAACCAAAAGCAGCAGAAAACAGGCAGCTGGCACTATGGCTCTTGTTAATAGGTTAGTCCAAGAAATCATATGAAAAGTACTCCAAAGTTGGAACAAAACACAAGAAAGTGGATAAAACCAAGCATGGAACATCAAAAATTATAGATACATTTGCAATGTATCAACATCCCCAAGCTTAACTCCTGCTCGTCCTCGAGTAGGTAAGTGATAAAAAGAAATAATTTTTGAGGTGACATGCACCATCAAAGACTTGATCAAAGTATTTGCAAAACATTCAAAGCTAGGATCATAGTACTTCAATCATAACATGAAAGAAAAAGTTCTAGCAATAAGCAAAGAAACTATGATGAAACATGAAAAGGCACAAACAAAAGATTCATGAATAACAATGCTTTGCAAGACGTTTGTTTTTTTCTTATAAATAAAACATAGCATAATAGTATTCAGCTTGTCCCTCAATAGAGTAGCAAATATAAATGCATAGGACACCTTCAAAGTTCATAAGAGTGACTAGATACAATAGTTTCAAACAAGCAATACCAAGTTATGCATCAATCAACTAGTCTTGGGACAATGCACATAGAACTAAGAATGGCCACTATGCTCTCAAAGAAGGTGCATAAAGGTAGAAGGTGGGGACTCAATATAATGGTGGAAGAAAGGCCTTTTGTAAAAGGAAGTAGGGATTCAAGTCTCATAAAGAGCTTCCAAGAATTATGGTACTTGTAGCTTTCAACTCTCATTGCCCCTATCATAAGCATCTTTAAGGTGATTAAGGTTAAAGTGACACAATTAAGAGGATATGCTTGACAAGTTATAAACCGAAATCTCATGCCCCTTACTTACGAAGACCGATCCTCATGCTACTCAACTTCAGTCACGAGTAAGCTCTTGTCATTGTAAGTATATGTGTATCATTAAGAACCGCCAACGGGGTACCCCTTGCACATGATACGGGAGCTTTCCCATAATCAAAATGACAAGGCAAGCAGACAATGAGCATCTCAGCGATCTTTTTATTTGCTATTTGCATAGGTTTTTATTGAGGATGCTTCATAGATGCTCATTATGGTGATGCTGCAAGTTTCCACCATGATTAGGCACGGCTTAGGCTAGCGACCCAGGCGTTTCTCTAACACACATACAAACTCCATGATCTTACAAGTTCCACTTTTATTTCACACCACCGGGATCCGTAAGCAAAAGAACATGATATCAACGGGGTACAAAGTACAAGTGCAATGTTGAAAGCTTTCCACATGAAACATGGTTATGCTAACTTCAACTTATAAAGCGCAAGCATATACGCAACAAAGAAGGACCCAATGGTTCAAGTTTATTAGAGGCAATAAAGTAAAGTGTGCCATCAAGTTCGTGAGAGCTTTAATCACTAGTTTTCTCATAACAAGTGAAAGGTAGACAAAAACATGAATATACTTGGAGTAGCATAAGCTAGTAGGTAGGTATGGTGGACTCTTTGGAATAACTTGGTTTAGGTAGTTGGATGCATGAGTGGAACTCATACTTTGTTGTGGAGGCTAGCAAAAGACTGGGAGCGACAAACTAAGAGAGCAATAATGGCCATAATCATGCAGAGCGACAAAACATCATTGATCAAAGCAAAAAGTGATACTACAAGTTGAAAACTAAAGGATCATAAAGTCTTATGGTGACTTGTGAAAGTCATAACATGGTGTAAGCATGCGCCAAGTCAACCCAAATAAAGCATCAAAGGAGAATACCACTATACTATGCTTTAATATGCTAAAACAACGCATGATTCATCCAAGGCACATTAAGCAATCTCAATTGTTTATAACAAGTCATGCTACAGCAAATAATACTAAGCATAAAGCCAAAACAATATCAAGCATGGCATGACAAAGCATAGCCACAGTCAAAAACAAGCTCTTTTTACCACATAAGCATGAACTTTCCTACTCTTTTCCAAACCAAACCAAACTATTTGCAAACCAAGGTAAGAAAGAGGGGGTCCAACCAATTTATTCAGAAAACTAAGAAAACCAAGAAAACTAAAACCAAAACGAAAACGAAAAAGAAGACGCTCCAAGAACAACACAACTGTGCATGAAACAATAAAAATGAAGCGTTTGGAAGAAACCTGGAATTTTTATTGATGAAGAAGGGGATGCCTTGGGCATCCCCAAGCTTTGACGCTTGTACTTCTTGGATATTTCTTGGGGTGACACGCGTGGAATCCCCAAGCTTGAGCTTTAGTCCATCCTTCATCTCATTACTCATTCCTTCCATACACCTGAAAATTTCCCTTCATACAAAACTTCACACAATCTCATTAGCAACATTAGTGCACTCAAGATAAATAGTTCTCAAGGTTCAGTTCTAACACCAAATAAACTTCTATTAGAACACTAGCTACTGTATAACTTCCCTCAAAAAGATCAATTCCCCAAAAGAACTAAAAAAGGAACCCACAAGAAGCAAATGCAGAAAATGGCAGAAATCTGTCAAAACAAACCAGCAGGTAAAGACGAATTTTTTCGAAGACCTTCTGTTGCTCAACTCAAAAAGTGTTGAAATAACTAAAGTTGTATAACAACCTGGGGCAGAAGCACAAAAAATTGCAGCTCATTGCGACGTACATAACTCTCTCAGGAATTTTTACGGTGAAGCACAAAAATCTGTTTCGGGACAGCAACTTTCCCAATCATTACTTCACGCTCATTAGAGGTTACTCTTGGAACAAAAAGCAAATAAAAAGGATAAGGAGAGGTTATTACAGAGATAATAACTTCCAAGACTCATCTAAAACTCTTGGGTTATCTCCCAACAAGTACTTTTTTTAACGCCTTTAAGTTAGGCATAAGAAGCAAAGAAAGAATCAAGTGTTCTCAAATGAAGAAGCATTAAAACCAAATTTCTTGCCCTTACCTCTCTTATTTTTATTCTTAACCTTTGGGAAAATGTGATTGTTTGGTGGAGAAGAAAGTTGCATGGTCCCCTTTCCCACATCTATTATTGCTCCAAGGAGTTCTAATAGGGACCTTCCAAGTGTAATTTGTCCTTTTCCTGCACATTCAATAACAAGATAATCAGTAGAAATCATTTTCCCAAGGATTTTTGTAAACACTCCTTCAGCTATTCCAATAGGTAACACGTTAGCATTATTAGCAAGAGATATTTCTCTTCCTCCTTCAGTAAGCCCCCAAAGATTCAAAGATTCATAAATATCTTTGGCCATAAGACAAAATTCAGACATGATATCGCAGCGGGCTTGAAAAGTTTCAGTGTTTATCTCAATCTTTAATGTAGGGAGCCACTTTGATGGTTCAGAATTTATTGGAACATAATTGTGATGCTCCCTAAGAGTATTATAGCAACTTTCTAAGCTAGTAGTGCTAGCCTCAAGAGTGTTCAACCTAGCAAATATTTTTGCGAAAGAAATATCAGTTTGGCTAGGCATAGTGTAAGTGAGGATCAATTTCTTTATAGCATTGATGGCATCATCCTCATTACATTGGAGGAAATCTCCTACCACAATAGCATCTAAAGCATATCTATAGCAAAGAGAAATCCCAAGGTAAAAACTGCTAAGGAACAAGCCTTGAATCATTTTAGGCTCAGTCTTTTCATGTAGATCAGAGATTCTAGACCAAGCTTCCTTAAAACTTTCCTCAATTCCTTGTTTAAAAGTGAGAATCATTTCCTCGGGTGACATAGTGATTCGAGCAAGGCAAGACATAGTGGCAACTCAAGATAGGAACTAATTTTTTTGTGTTTTCAAATAAGAAAGCAAAACAAGTAAAACTAATTTTTTTGTGTTTTTTGAAGAACAAAACAAGCAAACAAAGCAAAAAGAAACTAAGCAAAACAAAAACAACAAAGTAAAGAGATTGGTTATGAGGGACTCCCCTTGTGAAGATGTCCTTGACTCCCCGGCAACGGTGCCAGAAAAATGCTTTTTAATGGCGTGTAGTTGACGTGGGAGTTTCTTCTTATTATTCGATCCCTGGCTACGGCACCAGAAAAATGCTTGATGGCTCAATGCACGGCGCCCAGAAAAGTGTTGATGGCTCGTGGTTGATGTAGAGCTCGTTGGGAACCCCAAGAGGAAGGTATGATGAGCACAGTAGCAAGTTTCCCTCAGTTATGAAACCAAGGTTTAATTGAACCAGTAGGAGCAAGGAAACACCCCAAAGGTGTTACTAGCTGAGCTTTGGCAGGGCGCACTACCGGTGCTAGTAGCAACATGGAGACCTGCACACCACAACCACAGAACTTTGTCCCCAACTTGCGATGAGGTTGACAATCTCACCGTGTTTTGCGGAAAACAAAGGATTAAACGTATCGAATGGAGAGAAGTAAAAGTTTGCAGAAAGTAAACACAAAGCAGTAAAAGATTGTAGATTGTATGTAAAAGACAAGGACCGGGATCCATAGTTCACTAGAGGTGGCTCTCCTTAGATAGATAACATGCTGGGTGAACAAATTACAGCGAGGCAATTGACAAACACCGAGAAAGCAATACATGCATATACTAATCATCTTGACTCCTTTGAGACTTGATTGGGCAATACAACATAATACATAGACTGCCATCCAACTGCATCTATGACTAATAATCCACCTTCAGGTTATCATCCGAACCCCCTCCAGTATTAAGTTGCAAGCAACAGATTATTGCTTTACGAACTACGTGTAAGGTAAACAATACAATTGTTCTATGAACAAAGGATCGTTGTTTTCTCCCTAGTAGCAATAACACATCTAGTACCTTAGAGATTTCTGTCACTTCCCCAAATTACCAGAGGCATGAACCTACTATCGAGCATAAATACTAACTCTTGGAGTTGCTAGCATCTACTTGGACAAGATAGGTACTAACAATGGAAAGCATGCAAGATCTCAAATAACAAAGACATGATAGAATCAATAATCAATCTAAAATAGCATCTCAATATCCATCGGATCCCCGCAAACACAACATGTATGAATTACAAATAGATGATCTTGATCATGAACGGAGCTCACAAGATCTAAATATGAAAGCACAAAGGAGGAGAAACCAGCCATCTAGCTACTACATGGATCCGTAGTCCAAGGAGGAACTACTCACGCATCACACCGGAGGCTTGCATGGTGATGAAGAAGGCCTCCAGGGTGAATTCCCCTCTCCGGCAGGGTGCCGAGAAGAGCTTCAGATCCCTCCTGATCTAGGGATGGAGATGACAGCGGCTACAGACTCTTTTGTGGATTTTTGATTGGGTACCTAGGTTTTTCGTCCTGAGGGCAACTTATAGGCGGAAGGAGAGGCCGAGGGGGTGCTGGGGTCGGCCAGACCACCCCCTGGCACGGGCCAGGCCTGGCAGCGCGGCCAGGTGGTGTGGTCGGCCCCTGGCCCCTCTCCGTCTCGTATTTTGGCACTTGATCCCTTCCGGAAAAATAGGCACTTTGGCTTTTGTCCCGTCCAATTCCGAGAATATTCATTTTCTAACTTTCCTAGAACCAAAAATAGTAGAAAATAGGCAGCTGGCACTATGGATCTTGTTAATAGGTTAGTCCAAGAAATCATATGAAAAGTACTGCAAAGTTGGAACAAAACACAAGAAAGTGGATAAAACCAAGCATGGAACATCAAAAATTATAGATACATTTGCAATGTATCAACCCCTTCTGGTGAATCCAATCTCACGGTTTATGTTTTCTTCTCAGGATGTTATCTGGTACTCATGGTTCTGCTGGTCGTCGAGGTAACAACAATGCTGAACAGTGACTTCCGCCACCTCCCACAATGGCCAAGGTTATCAACAACATTGATACCAACCGTCTGAGGAACGAACGCCTTCTTGAGCGTGTGGCTTAGGACACTAAACGTCGTCCCGACAAATGTGTTACACTTGGAGATTTCATTCGCTCATTTCCTCCAATCTTAACCCGCCCCAAGGATCCTCTTGATGCTGATGATTGGCTTCGCACAATTGAGCGCAAGTTCAGTGCTCTACATGTAAGTTCGAATGGTCACGACAACTTTGCCACCTATCAACTAGAAGGTGAGGTTGGTGTTTGGTGGGAAGGTTTTCAGGATCTGCAAGCTCAAGGACATGTTGTTACGTGGGAAGAGTTCATTGCAGCATTTTGTGCCTCCTACATTCCTAAGTCTGTCATGGATATTAAAAGGAGGGTGTTTCTGGATATGACCCAGGGACGTATGGATATTGAAACATATGGGCGCGAGTTCACTCAGCTAGATTGTTATGCAACCAGGGATGTGACCAATGATGAAGATAAACAAGAGTTGTTCCATAAGGGACTTAACCTTGCACTTCATTATGAGTTGTTTCTCTTCAAGTTTCGATCATTTCAGGATTTGCACAATCAGGCTCTCACCATGGAGCATGGAAGGAAGGAAATTGACCTTTATCAGAAGTGTGAGGAAGGGAATTCTCGTGCGTCTTCCTCTGGAAACAATAAGCACCGTGTTTTTGTTCCATACAGTGTTGTGCCTCGTGCTCATTATGCACCCAAGTCTTCTGGCAATGATCCTCGCTTGTCAGCCACCATCAAATAATGGTGGAGAAAATTATTGTCCTCCTACTAGATCCTACTCTGGAACTACCTGCTACTCATGTGGTCATCCCGGTCACTACTCAAGGGAGATTCCTTAAAGGGCTGCTGATCGCAATGATCAACCAGCGAAGAAAAATTATAAAGCTCAGGATGTTGTACGTGGTCGTATGACGCATGCTACTGTTGGAGAAGCTTAGGAATATCCAAGCGTCATTCTAGGTATGCTTCATGTCAATTCAATTCTAACAACCGCTTTGTTTGATTCTGGAGCATCACATACATTCATATCTCAAGAGTTTGCACAGGTGCATGATATAGCTTTTTAAGCAATGTCTCCCCCTCTAGAGATTAGTACTCCTAGGTCTCATGGCGGACCATCTGGGTTACTCATGGGGTTGAGATCTATATAACACATCAGAAGTTTCCCTCTTCCCTCATTGCCCTCAAGTCAACTGACATTGATGTTATTCTGGGCAGGTACTAGTTTCCAAGTACCAATCCGTCATTGACTACGCATCTAGGTTTGTCACCGTGACCTCTCTAGCTAGCATAATAATCAAGTACTGATTTGATGGGTCAAATGCACCATCGACAATTTGTGTTCTATTTTCGGAGTTGTATGCCATGGATGCTCTACCTCCTCTAGAAGTCCAAGATGTCCAGGTAGTCTGTGATTTCCCGGATGTCTTCCCTGAAGAATTGCCTAGCATGCACCTGATAGAAGTGTGGAGTTTGTCATCGAGCTGGTTCCTAGAACTACTCCTATCTCTAAAAGACCTAACCATATGGCTCCTCATGGGTTGGTGGAGCTAAAGAAGCAAATTGAAGAGCTATAAGTCCTAGGCTATATCCAACCTAGCACCTCCTCTTGGGGTTGTCCTACCATCTTTGTCAAGAAGTGGGATACAAATATTCCAAGATTGGTCATTGATTACCGTCCACTCAATGCAGTGATAATCAAGAATAAGTATTATATTCCTCAGATAAATGAACTCTTTGATCAACTAAGTGGTGCTACCATCTTATCTAAGATGGATTTGAGATCAGGGTATCATCAAATCAAGATCAGGAAAGAGGATATCCCAAAAACAGCATTCACAACTCGTTATGGTCTTTACGAGTACACAGTGATGTCCTTCGGGTTAACCAATGCCCCTACCATTTTTATGAGGCTCATGAACTCTATTTTTAGGGAGTATCTCGATAAGTTTGTCATGGTCTACATAGATGATATTCTAATATATTCCAAGACCGAAGAAGAACATGATGAACATCTATGTTTGGTGTTGACTAAACTGCGTGAGCATCGTCTCTATGCCAAGTTCTCCAAATGTGAGTTCTGGTTGCAAGAGCCCGTCTTCCTTGGTCATGTGGTTTTATCAAACAATGTTGCTATCATTCCGGACAAGGTTCAAACCATTCTTGAATGGAAAGCACCTACCTTAGTCAAGGAAGTCTGAAGTTTTCTTGGAATGGCTGGATATTACCGTCGATTCATTGAAAACTTCTCCAAGATTGCCAAGCCAATGACTGATCTTCTTAAGAAAGATAATAAGTTTGAATGGTCTAAAAAGGCAGAATAAAGCTTCCAAGTTTTGAAAACTAAGCTAACCACTACTCATGTGCTCGTCCTTCCGAACACAAGCAAGGATTTTGTCATCTATTGTGATGCCTCTCTTCAAGGCTCGGTTGTGTGTTGATGCAAGATGGTCATGTGGTGGCCTATGCCTCTCGGCAGTTGAAGCCACATGAGAACAATTATCTAACTCATGATCTCAAACTGGCTACTGTTGTTCATGCTCTTAAGCAATGGCGACATTACCTTATTGGTAATCATTGTGAACTCTACTCGGATCATCAAAGTCTGAAGTATCTCTTCACCCAGCCATATTTGAATCTTAGACAAAGATGATGGCTAGAACTCATCAAAGATTATGATTTGGGTCTCAATTATCAACTCGGCAAAGCCAATGTTGTTGCTGATGTGCTAAGTCGGAATTCTTATAGCAACAATCTGATGATTTCACAAGCCCAACCTGCTCTCTATGAGGAAATCAAGCATCTTAACCTTGAAGTGGTTCCTCGTGGATTCCTTGCTAACCTTGAAGTAAAACCTGCTCTCGAAGACCAAATCAAGAAAGCTTAGAAACAAGATGATGGGATTACCAAGATCAAGGACGGTGTTGCTAGCAGAGTTGCTAAATGTTTCTCTGTTAATAATCAAGGTACCCTCTATTTCGGTAGCCGTCTAGTGGTGCCAAATAGTCGAAAGATCAAAGAGCTAATCCTACGAGAAGCTCATGAATCACCACTCTCCATGCATCCTGGTGGTACTAAAATGTACCAGGATCTTCGTCAAAGGTTTTGGTGGAGTAGAATGAAACCAAAAATCGCACGCTTCATTGCAGAATGTGATGTTTGTCATCACGTGAAGGCTAAACACGAAAGACCTGTTGGAGTTCTGCAACCATTGCGTATCCTTGAGTGGAAATGGGATGAAATTGGTGTGGATTTCATTATCGGACTCCCAAATACTTTAGCAGGAAATGATGCCATATGGGTAATAGTTGACCGTTTATAGAAGGTTGACCACTTTCATCCGGATCGAGAAACTATTCATGCTAGTCAACTGGCCTATATGTACATTTCTCAGATCGTTGTTCTTCATGGTGTTCCCAAGAAGATCATCTCTAACCATGAAAGCTTGTTTACTTCCATATTCTAGTAGAGTATCCAAGAAGCAATGGGAACTTATGTCTCTTTCAGTACCGCCTATCATCCTAAAACCGGCGGTCAAACCGAAAGGGTGAATCAAATCCTTGAAGACATGCTTAGAGTGTGTGTTATATCCTTTGGAAAAACTGGGAGAAATGTCTTCCATTTGCTGAGTTCTCCTACAACAACAGTTTTCAATCCAGCTTGGGTATGGCACCTTTCTAGTTTCTATATGGAAGAACATGTCAAACACCACTGAATTGGATAGAAATGGGTGAAAGACAGCTCTTTGGGCCGGATATGATCCAAGAAGCATAAGATCAAGTTCGAGGCAGCTCTTTGAGGTGGCCACTGATACATTGCAAATGTATCTATAATTTGTGATGTTCCATGCTTGGTTTTATCCTCTTTCTTGTGTTTTGTCCACACTTTGGAGTACTTTTCATATGATTTCTTGGACTAACCTATTAACAAGAGCCACAGTGCCAGCTACCTGTTTTCTGCTGCTTTTGGTTCCAGGAAAGTCAGAAAATGAATATTCTCAGAATTGGACGGGACAAAAGCCAAAGTGCCTATTTTTCTAGAAGTCATCAGATGCCAGAATACGAGACGGAGAGGGGCCAGAGGCCGGCCACACCACCTGGTCGCGCGACCAGGCTTGGCTCGCGCCAGGGGGTGGTGTGGTGGCCCCTGGCACCCCCTCAACCTCCCCTTCTGCCTATATATTGCCCTCAGGACGAAAACCCTAAGGGCCCGATCAAAAATCCACGAAAGAGTCTGTAGCCGCCGTCATCTCCATCCCTAGATCAGGGGGGGGGATCTGAAGCTCTTCCCGGCACCCTGCTGGAGAGGGGAATTCACCCTGGAGGCCTTCTTCATCACCATGCAAGCCTCCGATGCGATGCGTGAGTAGTTCATCCTTGGACTATGGATCCATGTAGTAGCTAGATGGCTGGTTCTCCTCCTTTGTGCTTTCATGTCTAGATCTTGTGAGCTCCATTCATGATCAAGATCATCTATTTGTAATTCTACATGTTGTGTTTACGGGGATCCGATGGATATTGAGATGCTATTTCAGATTGATTATTGATTCTATCATGTCTTTGTTATTTGTGATCTTGCATGCTTTCCGTTGTTAGTAGCTATCTTGGCCAAGTAGATGCTAGCAACTCCAAGAGTTAGTATTTATGCTCAGTAGTGGGTTCATGCCTCTGGTATTCTGGGGAAGTGACAGAAATCTCTAAGGTACTAGATGTGTTGTTGCTGCTAGGGAGAAAACAACAATCCTTTGTTCATAGAACAATCATATTGTTTACTTTACACGCAGTTCGTAAAGCAATAATCTGTTGCTTGCAACTTAATACTGGAGGGGCTTCGGATGATAACCTGAAGGTGGATTATTAGTCATAGATGCAGTTGGATGGCGGTCTATGTATTATGTTGTATTTCCCAATTAAGTCTCAAAGGAGTCAAGATGATTAGTATATGCATTTATTGCTTTCTCGGTGTTTGTCAATTGCCTCGCTGTAATTTGTTCACCCAGCATGTTATCTATCTAAGGAGAGCCACCTCTAGTGAACTATGGATCCCGGTCCTTGTATTTTACATACAATCTACAATCTTTTACTGCTTTGTGTTTACTTTCTGCAAACTTTTACTTCTTTCCATTCGATACGTTTAATCCTTTGTTTTCCGCAAAACACGGTGAGATTGACAACCTCATTGCAAGTTGGGGACAAAGTTCTGTGGTTGTGTTGTGCAGGTCTCCACGTTGCTACTAGCACCGGTAGTGCGCCCTGCCAAGGCTCAGCTAGCAACACCTTTGGGGTGTTTCCTTGCTCCTACTGGTTCGATTAAACCTTGGTTTCATACTGAGGGTAACTTGCTACTGTGCTCACCATACCTTCCTCTTGGGGTTCCCAACGAGCTCTACATCAACACCGCACCAACACTTTTCTGGCGCCATACACAGAGCCATCAAGCATTTTTCTGGCGCCATTGCCGGGGAGTCAAGGACATCTTCACAAGGGGAGTCCCTCATAACCAATCACTTTACTTTGTTATTTTTTTTGCTTAGTTTCCTTTTGCTTTGTTTGCTTGTTTCTTTATCAAAAACACAAAAAAAATAGTTTTACTAGTTTGCTTTCTTATTTGAAAAACACAAAAAAATTAGTTCCCTTCTTAAGTTGCCACTATGTCTAGCCTTGCTCCAGTCACTATGTCACCCGAGGAGATGATTTTCACTTTTAAACAAGGAATTGAGGAAAGTTTTAAGAAAGCTTGGTCTAGAATCTCTGATCTACATGAAAAAACTGAGCCTAAAATGACTCAAAGTTTGTTCCTTAGCAGTTTTTTACCTTGGAATTGCTCTTTGCTATAGATATGATTTAGATGCTGTTGTAGGTGGAGATTTCCTCCAATGTAATGAGGATGATGCTATAAATGCTATAAATAAATTGATCCTCACTTACAACTTGCCTAGCCAAACTGATATTTCTTTCGCAAGAATATTTGCTAGATTGAACACTCTTGAGACTAGCACTACTAGCTTAAAAGATTGCTATAATACGCTTAGGGAGCATCACAATTATGTTCTAATAAATTCTGAACCATCAAAGTGGCTCCCTACAGTAAAGATTGAGATAAACACTGAAACTTTTCAAGCTCGCTGTGATATCATGTCTGAATTTTGTCTTATGCCCAAAGATATATATGAATCTTTGAATACTTGGGGGCTTAGTGAAGGAGGAAAAGAAATATCTCTTGCTAATAATACTACCATATTACCTCTTGGAATTGCTGAAGGAGTGTTTACAAAGATCCTTGGGAAAATGATTTCTACTGATTATCTTGTTATTAAATGTGCAGGAAAAGGACAAATTACACTTGGAAGGTCCCTATTAGAACTCCTTGGAGCAATAATAGATGTGGGAAAAGGGACCATGCACCTTTATTCTCCACCAAACAATCATATTTTCCCCAAGGTTAAGAATAAAAGTAAGAGAGGCAGGGACAAGAAATTTGGTCTTAATGCTTCTTCATTTGATAACACTTGATTCTTTCTTGCTTCTTATGCCTAACTTAAAGGCGTTAAAGAAAAGTACTTATTGGGAGATAACCCAAAAGTTTTAGATGAGTCTTGGAAGTTATTACTTAAGTAATAACCGCTCCTTATCCTTTTTATTTGCTTTTTGTGCCAAGAGTAACCTCTAATGAGAGAGAAGTAATGATTGGGAAAGTTGCTGTCCCGAAACAGATTTTTGTGCTTCACCGTAAACATTCGTGTAAAATCTCTGAACATCTTTTTAACGCGCGAATTTTTGTGCTTCTTTACTAGGTTGTTATCTAACTTTTGTTAGTTCAACACTTTTTGATTTGAGCAACAGAAGGTCTTCAAAAAAATTCGTCTTTTACCTGCTGGTCTGTTTTGACAGATTTCTGCCATTTTCTGCATTTGCTCCTTGTTGGTTGCTTTTTGAGTTCTTTTGGGGAATTGAGATTTTTGAGGGAAATACTTCAGTAGCTAGTGTTCTAAAGGAAGTTTATTTTATGTTATAACTGAACCTTAAGACTTATTTATCTTGAGTGCACTAATGTTGCTAATAAATATTGTGTGAAGGAAAAATTTCAGGTGTATGGAAGGAATGAGTAATGAGATGAAGGATGGACTAAAGCTCAAGCTTGGGGTTGCCACGCGTGTCACCCCAAGAAATATCCAAGAAGTACAAGCATCAAAGCTTGGGGATGCCCAAGGCATCCCCCTCTTCATCAATAAAAATCCCAGGTTTCTTCCAAACGCTTCATTTTTATTGTTTCATGCACAGTTGTGTTGTTCTTGGGGCGTCTTCTTTTTGGTTTTTCATTTGATTTTGTTTGCTTAGTTTTCTGAATAAAATGGTTGGACCCCCTCTTTCATACATTGGTTTGCAAATAGTTTGGTTTGGTTTGGAAAAGAGTAGGAAAGTTCATGCTTATGTGGTAAAAAGAGCTTGTTTTTGACTGTGGCCTATGCTTTCTCATGCCATGCTTGATATTTTTTTTGGCTTTATGCTTAGTATTCTTTGCTATAGCATGACTTGTTATAAACAATTGAGATTGCTTAATGTGCCTTGGATGAATCATGCGTTGTTTTAGCATATTAAAGCATAGTATTGTGGCATTCTCCTTTGATGCTTTATTTGGGTTGACTTGGCGCATGCTCACACCATGTTATGACTATCTCAAGTCACCATAGCCTTTATGATCCTTTAGTTTTCAACTTGTAGTATCACTTTATGCTTTGATCAATGATGTTTTGTCGCTCTGCATGATTATGGCCATTATTGCCCTCTTAGTTTATCGCTCCCAGTCTTTTGCTAGCCTCCACAACCAAGTATGAGTTCCACTCATGCATACAACTCCCTAAACCAAGTTATTCCAAAGATTCCACCATACCTACCTATTAGCTTATGCTATTCCAAGTATATTCATGCTTTTGTTTACCTTCCAAATTAAACTTGTTATGAGAAAATTAGTGATTAAAGCTCTCACGAACTTGATGGCACACTTTACTTTTCTTGCCCTTAATAAACTTGAACCATTGTGTCGTCTATGTTGTATATGCTTGCACTTATTTTTTGGGAATTAGAAGAACCATGCTTTCATGGGGAACGCTTTCAACATTGCACTTGGTACTTTGTACCTAGTTGATATCATGCTCTTTTGTATATGGATGTCGTCGGTGTGAAATGAAAGGGGAGCTTGTAAGTCCATGGAGTTATGTATATGTGTTAGAGAAACGCCTGGTCCGCTAGTCTAATCCATGCTGACATGGTGGAAACCTGCAGCGTAACCATAATGAGCTGTCTATGAAGCATTCTTCTTATATATAAAAAGAGTCCTATATTGAGAAAAAAAAGAGAAAAAGAAAAAAAGAGATATTATGAAAAGAGGAAAGAGAGAAAAAAGCGCCATATTCCCATGGTAAATAAGAAGATTGCTGAGATGCTTGTTGTCTGCTTGCCTTGTCATTTTGATATGGGGATTCTTCCGTATCATCGGGCAAGGGGTACCCCGTTGACGGTTCTCTATGATACACATGTACTTACGATGACAAGAACTTACCGGTGACTAAACTTGAGTAGCATGAGGAGCGACCCTCGTATACAAGGGACATGATATTCCTAACTTATACTTCGCCAAGCATGTACACCATAGTTTGTTCACTTTAACCTTAATCACTTCAAGATGCTTATGATAGGGGCAATGAGAGCTGAAAGCTATAAGTACCATAATTTTTGGAAGCTCTTTATGAGTTCCCTACTTCCTTTTATAAAAAGGCCTTTCTTCCACCATTATATTGAGTCTCCATCTTCTAACTTTATGCACTTACTTTGAGAGCATAGTGGCCATTCTTAGTTCTATGTGCATTATCCCAAGACTAGTTGATTGATGCATAACTTGATATTGCTTGTTTTGAACTATCTGTATCTAGTCACTCTTATGAACTTTGAAGGTGTCCTATGCATTTATATTTGCTAGTCTATGAGGGACAAGTTGAATGCTATTATGCTATGTTTTCTTTATGTGAAACAAACAAAAGTCTTGCGAAGCATTGTTATTCATGAATCTTTTGTTTGTGCCTTTTCATGTTGCATCATAGTTTGTTTGTCTTATTGCTAGAACTTTGTCTTTCATGTTATGATGGAAGTACTATGATCCCAACTTTGAATATTTTGCAAATACTTTGATCAAGTCTTTGATGGTGCATGTCACCTCAATAATTATTATTTCTTTTTATCACTTACCTACTTGAGGATGAGCAGGAGTTAAGCTTGGGGATGTTGATACATTGCAAATGTATCTATCATTTTTGATGTTCCATGCTTGGTTTTATCCACTTTCTTGTGTTTTGTCCACACTTTGGAGTACTTTTCATATGATTTCTTTGACTAACCTATTAACAAGAGCCACAGTGCCAGCTGCCTGTTTTCTGGTGCTTTTGGTTCCAGGAAAGTCACAAAATGAATATTCTCGGAATTGGACGGGACAAAAGCCAAAGTGCCTATTTTTCCAGAAGTCATTAGATGCCAGAATACGAGACGGAGAGGGGCCAGAGGCCGGCCACACCACCTGGCCGCGTGACCAGGCTTGGCCCGCGCCAGGGGGTGGTGTGGTGGCCCCTGGCACCCCCTCGGCCTCCCCTTCCACCTATATATTGCCCTCGGGACGAAAACCCTAAGGGCCCGATCAAAAATCCACGAAAGAGTCTGTAGCCGCCGTCATCTCCATCCCTAGATCGGGAGGGATCTGAAGCTCTTCCCGGCACCCTGCCGGAGAGGGGAATCCACCCTAGAGGCCTTCTTCATCACCATGCAAGCCTCTGGTGTGATGCGTGAGTAGTTCGTCCTTGGACTACGGATCCATGTAGTAGCTAGATGGCTGGTTCTCCTCCTTTGTGCTTTCATGTCTAGATCTTGTGAGCTCCATTCATGATCAAGATCATCTATTTGTAATTCTGCATGTTATGTTTGTGGGGATCCGATGGATATTGAGATGCTATTTCAGATTGATTATTGATTCTATCATGTCTTTGTTATTTGTGATCTTGCATGCTTTCCGTTGTTAGTAGCTATCTTGGCCAAGTAGATGCTAGCAACTCCAAGAGTTAGTATTTAAGCTCGATAGTGGGTTCATGCCTCTGGTAATCTGGGGAAGTGACAGAAATCTCTAAGGTACTAGATGTGTTGTTGCTACTAGGGAGAAAACAACAATCCTTTGTTCATAGAACAATCGTATTGTTTACTTTACACGCAGTTCGTAAAGCAATAATCTGTTGCTTGCAACTTAATACTGGAGGGGGTTCAGATGATAACCTGAAGGTGGATTATTAGTCATAGATGCAGTTGGATGGCGGTCTATGTATAATGGTGTAATGCCCAATAAAGTTCCAAAGGAGTCAAGATGATTAGTATATGCATGTATTGCTTTCTCGATGTTTGTCAATTGCCCCGCTGTAATTTGTTCACCCAGCATGTTATCTATCTAAGGAGAGCCACCTCTAGTGAACTATGGATCCCGGTCCTTTCTTTTACATACAATCTATAAACTTTTACTGCTTTGTGTTTACTTTCTGGAAACTATTACTTCTTTCCATTCGATACGTTTAATCCTTTGTTTTCCGCAAAACACGATGAGATTGACAACCTCATCGCAAGTTGGGGACAAAGTTCTGTGGTTGTATTGTGTAGGTCTCCACGTTGCTACTAGCACCGGTAGTGCGCCCTGCCAAGGCTCAGCTAGCAACACCTTTGGGGTGTTTCCTTGCTCCTACTGGTTCGATTAAACCTTGGTTTCATACTGAGGGAAACTTGTTGCTGTGCTCTGTTGGGTCCGCAGCATAGAAAACAAAAAATTCCTACGATGAGAACTATACGCCAAGATCTATCTACTAGATACAGAGCAACGGGTGGACATACATCCATGGAGAACTTACCCTCGAAGACAACGAGTTTTGTTAACGAGTAGGAACTTGTGGTTGATGTAGTCGTACGCTTGCCGATCTCAAGATCGTGTGGAAGTCCGAGCGCCACAAATAAGCAGCGCATCCGTCCTCGCACACACGTTCAAGCCACCGGACAACCTCCACCTCCTCGCTCCAGCGAATCAGCGGAAGGAGCAACTCCTTCCAGACACAAGGCCACCGGGAACATGTATCTCGCTAATCCGAGACCATGGGGGAATATCTAGAGGGGGAGAGAGATCCTTCACGAGGACGTGTAGTTTGTGAGAGGGGAGAGGGGGGATTTATATAGGAGGGAGGGAGACCCCTCCCCTCCCATAGCCGGCGCATGAGGGGGGGGGACTCCTCCCCTCCTTCATTCATGTGGTGAACCTCCACTCACATAAACATGGCCTCCACCCAAAATCCCACTCACATGTATTTAATTTCCACCAAATTAAATGCAACTCTCAATTAATAAAACTCTTTTATTTATTTTATTCAGAATTTTGTTAATTACTTTAATTAACAAACATTCACATAAAACCCCTTGCAACATTTCAATATCACATGCAGAACCACTTTCTGCAATTTCACCCGAAACAATTCTGGTTTCTATCGAAACATTTCCTGCGCTTTGCAAACCTTTTGTCTGGAACATATGTGCTCCTAAATGGTGTCCGACAACCCTTAAGTGTGTCACCCTATGGTTCGTGAATAATGCAGACATGATTGACACTCCTCTCAGATCAATAATCAGAAGCGGGACCTGGAGATCCATACTGACTCCTGCATATTCAATGATGACTTCTGTGATCGTGAGAACCTTTAACATCAGTAATTTAATCCCTTTGTCTCATGATATAATACATGTCCAAGATTCGATCATCGGTATCCAAATACCTAGTTTGATCTCGTTACCGACATGCACTCTTTTCTCGTTCCCGTGATATAACATTCTAGTGATCACATCACTTGCTTGCGAGCTATGTTAATGTGATATCACCGAGAGGGCCCAGAGTATATCTATCCTTCATCGGGATTGGCAAATTCCACTCTTGATCCATGAGCCTCAACATAACACCTTCATAGCACTGAACCCACCTTTATGGTCACCCTGTTACGGTGTGATGTTTGATGTTATCAAGATACTATTCCGGTGTTAGCAATTAACATGATCTCATGGTCTAAGGACTAAGACTACTTTGTATGATGTTATAGCATTATAAACATAATGACTTGATCGTAATGCTATACTTCGGATGAATGTTCATCACATCATTTCACGAATGATGTGACCTTATTATTAACAACATCCAATGTCCATGATCAGGAAACCTTGATCATCTTGTTAATCAACAAGCTAGTCTATAAGAGAGGCATAACTAGGAACCCTTTTGTTTATTAAACACACATGTATTGATGTTTCCTATCAATACAATTATAGCATGCAAAATAAACATCTATCATATACAAGGAATACATAATAACAACTTTATTATTGCCTCTCAAGGCATATTTCCTCCAGTCTCCCACTTGCACTAGAGACAATAATCTAGTTTATATAGTGATAAATCTAACACCCATGGAGTTCTGGTGTTGATCATGTTTTGCCCTAGGGAGTACTTTAGTCAACGGATCTGCGACATTCAGGTCCGTGTGTAGTTTATAAATCTTTATATCTCCATCCTTGACATGCTCGCGGATGGAGTGAAACCGGCGCTTAATATGCTTGGAATTCTTGTGAGACCTTGGTTTCTTGGCGTTGGCTATGGCTCCATTATTGTCACAATAGATCACCATTGGGTCCAACGCACTAGGAACCACACCTAGTTCCGTTATGAACTCCTTCATCCAAACCGCTTCCTGCGCCGCTTCTGAAGCAGCAACATATTCCGCCTCCGTCGTTGATCCAGCCACCACAGGTTGTTTGGAGCTCCTCCAACTAACTGATGCTCCGTTCAAGAGAAATACGTATCCGAATTGAGACTTAGAGTCATCCGGATCAGTGTCAAAGCTAGCATCGACATAACACTTAGTGACTAGCTCTTCTTCACCTCCGTATACAAGAAACATATCCTTAGTTCTTCTCAAGTACTTAAGGATATTTTGTTGGAGATATGCCCAAGAGGCAATAATAAAAGTGGTTATTATTATATCTTTGTGTTTATGATGAATGTTTACATCCCATGCTATAATTGTATTATAAGGAAACACTAATACATGTGTGTTTTGTAAACATAAAAGAGTCCCTAGTAAGCCTCTTATGGAACTAGCTTGTTGATTAATTGATGATCATGGTTTCCTGATCATGGACATTGGATGTCATTAAGAACAAGGTTATATCATTAGGAGAATGATGTGATGGACACACACCCATAGTAAGCATAGCATAAGATCAAGTCATTAAGTTCGTATTGCTATAAGCTTTCAAATGCATAGTAACCTAATCCTTCGACCATGAGGTTATGTTAATCACCATCACCGGATGGGTACTTTGATGACATCAAACACCGCTTCATAACTGGGTGGTTATAAAGGTGTCATTGGGTATTCTAAAAGTATGTGTTGAAGCGCATGGACCAAGATTGGGATTTGTCCATCCATATGATGGATAGATATGCTCTGGGCCCTCTCGGTGGAATGTCATCTAGTTAGCTTGCAAGCATGTGACTAGGTCACAAGGGATGACATAACATGGAACGAGTAAAGAGTACTTATCAGTAACGAGGTAGAACTAGGTATGGAGATACCGACGATAAAACCTCGGATAAGTAGAATATCGCGTGACAAAGGGAATTGGTTTCGTATGTTAATGGTTCTATCGATCACGAAGTCATCGTTGAGTATGTGGGAGCCATTATGGATCTCCAGATCCCGCTGATGGTTATTGATCGGAGAGGTGTCTCCATCATGTCTGCATATTCATGAACCGTAGGGTGACACACTTAAGGTTCGAAGTTGTTTTAAGTAGATATGGAATGTGCGTTGGAGACCGAATGTTGTTCGGAGTCTCGGATTGGATCTGGGACATCAAGAGGAGATCCGGAATTGTCCGGAGAATGAGATTCATATATTGGGGATCATTTTCTAAGTTAGGAAATGTTCCGGAGTATTTGTATGGGGATTCTAGAAGGTTTCGGAATGTTCCGGAAGGTTCTAGGAGATTTCTTGGAGTTTGCTTGAAAACCAAGAAAGGATCAAGGAGTCCTTGTGGGGCAAGACAAGGAGTCGTGGGGGAGGAGGACTCCTCCCCCCTCCCAATCCGCCGGCCAAGGGAGGGAGGGGAGTCCTACTAGGACTCCCCCTCCCATGGCGCCTCCCTCCTTTAAATAGAGGGGTGGGGGCACCACCCCCTTGCCCCCTCCACTCCAAACCATAGCTGCCGCCTCTCTCCTCCTCCTTCCCTCTGCTCAGGCTTAGGCGAAGCCCTGCAGAATTCGCTACTCCACCACCACCACCACACCGTCGTGCTGCTGGGATTCCGTGGAGAAGATCTACTACCTCCGCTGCTCGCTGGAATAGGGAGAGAAAGGTCTGCTTCGACTCCGCACGTGTGACCGACTGCGGAAGCGCTGCCGGAACGCGGCGCCGGAAGGATCGTCCACACGATCTTGAGATCGGCAAGTGATCGACTACATCAACCACGAGATCCGATCTCGTAACGCTTTCGGGTCTACGAGGGTTAGTATAGATCTATCTCGTTGCACATGTCTAATAGATTAGATCTTGGCTTTTATCTAGATTAGGTCTGGGTTTTGTTCGTTCTTGCGGTAGAATTTTTTTGTTTTCCATGCTACGAACCCATCAGTGGTATCAGAGCCGTATCTATGCGTAGATCTGTTGCATGAGTAGAACACAATGGTTTTGTGGGTGTTGGTGCTCGTGCCGTCTTTTGTTTTGTGTACTTTGCATCTTGCGGTATGGTGGGATGAAGCGGCTCGGGCTAACCTTACATGTCATTGCACATGAGACTTGCTCCATGCTTGACATGTAACTTGCTTTGCACAAGTGGCTTTGCGGGTGTCTGTCTCTCCCACCATAGTATGGATCCAGTTTACACTTTGCACTTGATAGCACTTGTATCAACGTTGTTGTTCAGTTTCGTAGGTAAGATCCGTTCTTATTCGAAAGACCCAAACCACGTAAAACATGCAAAGAAAATTAGAGGCGTCTAACTTGTTTTTGCAGGGGTTTTGTGATGTGATATGGCCATCATGTGATTGTGATTATATTTGATGTATGCAATGATCCTTGTTGTAATATGGCAACCGGCAGGAGCCTAATGGTTGTCTTTAATTCTGTTAAGACCTATGTGTCTATTCATCTTGTAATAGCTTTATTCCAAGTAGTTGTAATAGTTGCTAGTGATGATGGGAAACCATGAAGCGGCGCCACTGACCTTGACGCAATGATGGTGATGATGGAGATCATGTCCGTGCTTTGGAGATGGAGATCAAAGGCATAAGAAGAAAGGGTCATATCATATCACACTAATTATGAATTGCCTGTGATGTTAATCCTTTATGCATCTTGTATTGCTTAGATCGCGACGGTAGAATTATAAGATGATCCCTCTCACTAAATTTCAAGTAATAAAGTGTTCGTCCTTAGTTGGCACCGTTGCTAAGACTCGTCCTCTCGAAGCATCTCGTGATGATCGGATGTGATAGATTCTACGTGTGCATACAACGGGTGCAAGCCAGATTTGCACATGCGGAAACTAAGGTTAATCTTGACGAGCCTAGCATGTACAGACATGGTCTCGGAACACGGAATACCGAAAGGTAGAGCATGAATCATATGAGTGATATGATGAACATGAAGATTGTTCGCCGATGAAACTACATCTTCTCTCGTGAAGATCAGACTTGGTGTAGTGGACTTGGTTCATGTAATCACTAAGATAATGTGAGGGATGTTGTTTTGAGTGGGAGTTCACCTAGTTAATTTAAGAATTAAAATTGAACTCAATTTATCATAAACTTAGTCTAAACTACTTGCAAATTTGTTGTAGATTATGGCGAACCTCTCCATCAATTTCAATGCGTTCCTAGAGAAAGAAAAGCTTAAGAACAATGGAAGAATCTTCACGGACTGGCTCCATGGCCTGAAGATTGTCCTCAGGGCTGGTCAGATGACCTATGTGCTCGAAGCACCGCTAGGTGACCCACCTGCAGATGATGCCACCGATGACGTAAAGAATGTTTACGCCACTCGGAAAAATCATTACTCCATAGTTCAGTGTGCCATCCTGTACAGTTTAGAAACGGAGCTCCAGAAGCGTTTTGAGCACCACGACCCGTTCGAGATCATTAAGGAGCTCAAGCTCATTTTTGAGACTCACGCGGCCATGGAGAGCTATGAGGCCTCCGAAAAGTTCTTTAACTGTAAGATGGAAGAGGGAAGCTTCGTTAGCGAGCACGTGCTCACCATGTCTGGGCATGCAAACAAGCTCCAAGAGTTGGGGATAACGATTCCTAATGAGTTAGGGATTCACCGTGTCCTCCAATCACTGCCACCGAGTTATAAGAACTTTGTGATGAACTACAATATGCGCTGCATGAACAAGACGTTGCCTGAACTATCGTCCATGCTGAAAACTGCTGAAGTGGAGATCAAGAAGGAGCACCAAGTTTTGATGGTCAATAAGACCACCAATTTCAAGAAACAGGGCAAGCCTAAGAAAAAGGGCAACTTCAAGAAGGACGGCAAGAAAGCTGTCATACCTGCTAAGAAGCCCAACGCTGGTCCTAAGCCTGAAACTGAATGCTTCTACTGCAAGGGTGCTGGTCACTGGAAGCGTAACTGCCCCAAGTACCCGGCGGATCTGAAGAACGGCAACATCAAGAACAAAGGTATATTCGATATACATGTTATTGATGTGTATCTTACTAGTAGTCATAGTAGTGCCTGGGTATTTGATACTGGTTCGGTTGCTCATATTTGTAACTCGAAACAGGAGCTGTGGAATAAATGAAGACTGGCGAGAGACGAGGTGACGATGCGCGTTGGAAATGGCTCCAAGGTTGATGTGATTGCCATCGGCACGCTCCCTCTACATCTACCTTCGGGATTAGTTTTAAATTTAAATAATTGTTATTTGGTGCCTGCGTTAAGCATGAACATTATATCTGGATCTTGTTTATTGCGAGACGGTTACTCTTTTAAGTCTGAGAATAAAGGTTGTTCGATTTATATGAGTAATATCTTTTATGGTAATGCACCTGAGATGAATGGTTTATTCTTATTGAATCTCGATAGTAGTGATACACATGTTCACAACATAGATGCTAAACGAATAAAATTGAATGATAATTCTACATACATGTGGCACTGTCGTCTTGGTCACATTGGAGTGAAGCGTATGAAGAAACTCCATTCTGATGGACTTCTTGAATCACTTGATTTTGAATCACTTGAAAGATGTGAAGCATGTCTAATGGGAAAATGACTAAGACTCCATTCTCTGGAATAATGGAGCGAGCTACAGACTTATTGGAAATAATACATACCGGTGTGTGCGGTCCAATGAGTGTAGCATCACGTGGTGGATATCGTTATGTTCTCACTTTCACGGATGACTTAAGTAGATATGGGTATATCTACTTTATGAAACATAAGTCTGAAACTTTCGAGAAGTTTAAGGAATTTCAAAGTGAAGTGGAAAATCATCGTAACAAGAAGATTAAGTTTCTGCGTTCTGACCGCGGAGGTGAATATCTAAGTTATGAGTTTGGCATGCATTTAAAGAAATGTGGAATACTTTCACAGTTGACACCGCCGGGAACACCACAGCGTAATGGTGTGTCCGAACGTCGTAATCGAACTCTCTTAGATATGGTTCGGTCTATGATGTCTCTTACAGATTTACCGCTATCGTTTTGGGGCTATGCGTTAGAGATAGCCGCATTCACTTTAAATAGGGCACCATCTAAATCCGTTGAAACGACACCGTACGAATTGTGGTTTGGTAAGAAACCTAAGTTGTCGTTCCTTAAAGTTTGGGGTTGCGAAGCGTATGTAAAGAAGTTATAACCTGATAAGCTTGAACCCAAAGCGGAGAAATGCGTCTTCATAGGATACCCTAAAGGAACAATTGGGTATACCTTCTATCATAGATCTGAAGGCAAAGTTTTCGTTGCCAAGAATGGATCCTTTCTTGAGAAGGAGTTTCTCTCGAAGGAAGTGACTGGAAGGAAAGTAGAACTCGACAAGGTTATTGAACCTTCTCTCGGAGTTGAGAGTAGCGCAGCACCGGAAGATGTTTTTGTGCCGCCTGCACCAATTGGAGAGGAAGCTAATGATGGTGATCATGAAACTTCGAACAAAGTTACTGCTGAACCTCGCAGGTCAATGAGGGTTCGTACCACTCCTGATTGGTATGACTCTGCCTTGAACATCATGTTGGTGGATAACACTGATGACCCTGCGACGTATGAAGAAGCTATGGTGAGCCTAGATTCCGACAAATGGCTAGAAGCCATGAAATCCGAAATGGGATCCATGTACAAAAACCAAGTATGGACTTACCGGATGGCCGTAAGGCTGTCGAGAACAAATGGATTTTCAAAAGAAAAACAGATGCTGATGGTAATGTTACTGTCTATAAAGCTCGACTCGTCGCGAAAGGGTTCCGACAAATTCAAGGAGTTGACTATGATGAGACTTTCTCACGAGTAGCGAAGCTAAAGTCTATGAGGATTTTGTTAGCAATTGCTGCATATTTTGATTATGAAATTTGGCAGATGGATGTCAAAACAGCGTTCCTTAATGGTGACATTGAGGAAGAGTTGTATATGGTACAACCCAAGGGTTTTGTTGATCCTAGTGATGCTGACAAGGTATGCAAACTTCAGCGCTCCATTTATGGACTGAAGCAAGCATCCCGGAGTTGGAATCAACGTTTTGATAAAGTAATCAAAAACTTTGGATTTATACAAACTTATGGAGAAGCTTGTATTTACAAGAAAGTGTGTGGGAGCTCTGTAGCATTCCTAGTACTATATGTAGATGACATATTGTTGATTGGGAATGATATAGAACTTCTTAATAGCGTCAAAACCTATTTGAATAATAGTTTTTCAATGAAGGATCTTGGCGAAGCAGCATATATTCTAGGCATCAAGATTTATAGAGATAGATCAAGACGCCTAATAGCGCTTTCACAAAGTACATACTTAGACAAAGTTCTAAAGAAGTTTAGAATGGAAGAGAGCAAGAAGGGGTTCGTGCCCATGTTGTCAGGTAAGACCTTGAGTAAGACTCAAAGTCCGGCTACGGCAGAAGATAGAGAAAAGATGAATAATATTCCCTATGCATAGGCCATAGGTTCTATCATGTATGCCATGCTGTGTACAAGACCGGATATAGCACATGCTGTTAGTTTGACTAGCAGATATCAAAGTGATCCTGGAATGGAGCACTGGACAACGGTCAAGAATATCCTAAAGTACCTAAATAGGACTAAGGATATGGTTCTTTCTTATGGAGGTGATGAACAACTTGTTGTAAACGGTTACACTGATGCTAGTTGGAACACCGATCCAGATGACTCGAAGTCACAGTCTGGATACGTATTTATTTTGAATGGTGCTGTAGTGAGCTGGAGGAGTGCCAAGCAAAGCGTTGTGGCGAAATCTTCAACTGAATCGGAATACATAGCTACTTCTTAGGCTGCACAAGAAGCCATATGGATGAAGAAGTTCATTACTGAACTTGGCGTGGTTCCCAGTGCGTTGGACCCGATGGCCATCTACTGTGACAACACAGGTGCCATAGCTAATGCACAGGAGCCAAGGTCACATAGCAAGCTGAAGCACATCAAGCTACGTTTCCATGCTATTCGCGAGTATGTCCGAGATGGTGACATAAAGATTTGCAAAGTACAAACTGATCTGAATGTGGCAGATCCGTTGACTAAACCTCTCCCTAGAGCAAAGCATGACCAACACCAGAACGCCATGGGTGTTAGGTATATTACCATGTAATCTAGATTATTGACTCTAGTGCAAGTGGGAGACTGTTGGAGATATGCCCAAGAGGCAATAATAAAAGTGGTTATTATTATATCTTTGTGTTTATGATGAATGTTCACATCCCATGCTATAATTGTATTATAAGGAAACACTAATACATGTGTGTTTTGTAAACATAAAAGAGTCCCTAGTAAGCCTCTTGTGGAACTAGCTTGTTGATTAATTGATGATCATGGTTTCCTGATCATGGACATTGGATGTCATTAATAACAAGGTTATATCATTAGGAGAATGATGTGATGGACACACACCCATAGTAAGCGTAGCATAAGATCAAGTCATTAAGTTCGTATTGCTATAAGCTTTCAAATGCATAGTAACCTAATCCTTCGACCATGAGGTTATGTTAATCACCATCACCGGATGGGTACTTTGATGACATCAAACACCGCTTCGTAACTGGGTGGTTATAAAGGTGTCATTGGGTATTCTGAAAGTATGTGTTGAAGCGCATGGACCAAGATTGGGATTTGTCCATCCATATGACGGATAGATATGCTCTGGGCCCTCTCGGTGGAATGTCATCTAGTTAGCTTGCAAGCATGTGACTAGGTCACAAGCGATGACATAACATGGAACGAGTAAAGAGTACTTATCAGTAACGAGGTAGAACTAGGTATGGAGATACCGACGATCAAACCTCGGATAAGTAGAATATCGCGTGACAAAGGGAATTGGTTTCGTATGTTAATGGTTCTATCGATCACGAAGTCATCGTTGAGTATGTGGGAGCCATTATGGATCTCCAGATCCCGCTGATGGTTATTGATCAGAGAGGTGTCTCCATCATGTCTGCATATTCACGAATCGTAGGGTGACACACTTAAGGTTCGAAGTTGTTTTAAGTAGATATGGAATGTGCGTTGGAGACCGAATGTTGTTCGGAGTCTCGGATTGGATCCGGGACATCACGAGGAGATCTAGAATTGTTCGGAGAATGAGATTCATATATTGGGGATCATTTTCTAAGTTAGGAAATGTTCCGGAGTATTTGTATGGGGATTCTAGAATGTTTTGGAATGTTCCGGAAGGTTCGAGGAGATTTCTTGGAGTTTGCTTGAAAACCAAGAAAGGATCAAGGAGTCCTTGTGGGGCAAGACAAGGAGTCGTGGGGGAGGACTCCTCCCCCCTCCCAATCCGCCGGCCAAGGAAGGGAGGGGAGTCCTACTAGGACTCCCCCTCCCATGGCGCCTCCCTCCTTTAAATAGAGGGGTGGTGGGCGCCACCCCCTTGCCCCCTCCACTCCAAACCCTAGCCGCCGCCTCTCTCCTCCTCCTTCCCTCTGCTCAGGCTTAGGCGAAGCCCTGCAGAATTCTCTACTCCACCACCACCACCACACCGTCGTGCTGACGGGATTCCGTGGAGAAGATCTACTACCTCCGCTGCTCGCTGGAACGGGGAGAGGAAGGTCTGCTTCGACTCCGCACGTGTGACCGACTGCGGAAGCGCTGCCGGAACGTGGCGCCGGAAGGATCGTCCACATGATCTTGAGATCGGCAAGTGATCGACTACATCAACCACGAGATCCGATCTCGTAACGCTTTCGGGTCTATGAGGGTTAGTACAGATCTATCTCGTTGCACATGTCTAATAGATTAGATCTTGGCTTTTATCTAGATTAGATCTGGGTTTTGTTCGTTCTTGCGGTAGAAATTTTTTGTTTTTCCCTTCTACGAACCCATCAATTTTTGACCGCTATCCAGTGTTCCGAACCTGGATCAGATTGGTACCTACTAGTCAAACTAATACCATGTGCCACATCCGGTCTTATACATAGCATTGCATACATTATAGAGCCTATGGATGAGGCATAGGGGATCTTATCCATTATCTCTCTTTCTTCCGCCGTAGCCGGACTTTGAGTCTTACTCAATGTCTTGCCTTGCAACATAGGTAAGTACCCCTTCTTACTTCCGTCCATATTAAACTTCTTTAATATCTTATCAAGGTATGTACTCTGCGATAGCCCAATTAGGTGTCTTGATCTATCTCTATAGATTTTAATGCCTAATATATATGAAGCTTCGCCAAGGTCCTTCATCGAAAATTTGTTGTTTAGATAACTTTTAACACTGTTTAAAAGATCTATATCATTTCCAATCAATAATATGTCATCCACATATAATATCAGAAATGCCACATTGCTCCCACTCACTTTCTTGTAAATACAAGCCTCTCCATAAGTTTGGACAAATCCAAACTCTTTGATCACCTCATCAAAGCGGAGATTCCAACTCCGGGATGCTTGCTTCAGTCCATAGATGGATCGCTGAAGTTTGCACACCTTATCAGCATCCTTAGGATCGACAAAACCCTTAGGTTGTATCATATACAACTCTTCTTCAATATTACCATTGAGGAACGCAGTTTTGACATCCATGTGCCATATTTCATAATCGAAATATGCAGCAATTGCTAACATAATCCTAACCGACTTAAGCATCGCTACGGGAGAGAATGTCTCATCGTAGTCAACTCCTTGAATTTGTCGAAACCCCTTTGCGACAAGTCGAGCCTTATAGATGGTTACATTACCATCAACATCAGTTTTTCTTTTGAAAATCCATTTATTCTCAATGGCCTTTCGATCGTGAGGTAAGTCCACCAAGGTCCAAACCTGGTTTTCGTACATGGATTCCATCTCGGATTTCATGGCTTCTAGCCATTTGTTGGAATCAGGGCTCATCATCGCTTCTTCATACATCGCAGGGTCATCTATTTCATCAATCATGAAATTCATAACAGGATTGCCGTACAGTTTAGGAGCTGTACGTGTCCTGCTTGACCTGCGAGGTTCGGTAGTGTCCTCTTTCGGAGTTTCATGATCAATATCATTAGCTCTCTCTTCATTAGGTGAAGTCAACTCTGAAACAACTTCCGGTGCTGCGCTACTCGCCATTTCATGAAGAGAAGGTTCAATAACCTCTTCGAGTTCTACCTTCCGACTACTCACACCTTTCGCGAGAAACTCCTTCTCAAGAAAGGATCCATTCTTGGCAACAAAAACCTTGCCCTCGGATCTGTGATAGAAGGTATACCCAATTGTTTCCTTAGGGTATCCTATGAAGACGCATTTTTCCGCTTTGGGTTCGAGTTTATCCGGTTGAAGTTTCTTCACATAAACATCGCATCCCCAAACTTTAAGAAATGACAGCTTAGGTTTGTTTCCAAACCATAATTCATACGGTGTCTTTTCAATGGATTTAGATGGTGCCCTATTTAAAGTGAATGCAGCGGTTTCCAGTGCATAACCCCAAAATGATAGTGGCAAGTCAGTCAGAGACATCATAGATTGAGCCATATCCAATAAAGTACGATTACGACGTTCTGACACACCATTACGTTGTGGTGTTCCGGCAGGCGTGAGTTGTGAAACTATTCCACAGTCTTTCATATGTGTGCTAAACTCGTAACTAAGATACTCTCCTCCACGGTCGGACCGCAGAAATTTGATCTTTCTGTTATGATGATTTTCCACTTCATTCTGAAATTCTTTGAACTTTTCAAAGGTTTTAGACTTATGTTTCATCAAATAGATATACCCGTATCTACTCAAATCATCCGTGAAAGTAACAAAACAACGATATCCACCTCGCGCCGACACACTCATTGGTCTACACACATCAGTATGTATGATTTCCAATAAATCTGTCGCCCGTTCCATTGAACCGGAAAACGGCATTCTAGTCATCTTGCCCATGAGGCATGGTTCACATGTATCAAATGATTCAAAATCAAGTGATTCCAAAAGTCCATTAGAATGGAGTTTCTTCATGTGTTTAACGCCAATATGACCTAGACGGCAGTGCCACATATATGTAGATATATCATTATCAACTTTAATCCTTTTAGCATCAACATTATGAATATGCGTAATACTACTATCGAGATCCAACAGAAATAAACCATTCAACACAGGTGCATGACCATAAAAGATATTATTCATATAAATCGAACAACCATTGTTTTCAGAGTTAAACGAATAACCACTTTGCATCAAACATGATCCGGATACAATGTTCATGCTCAGTGTAAGCACCAAATAACAATTATTCAGGTTTATAACTAATCCCGACGGCATATGGAGAGGTAGTGTTCCGACGACAATCACATCAACTCTTGATCCATTGCCGACCCGCATCGTGACCTCATCCCTTGCTAGTTGTCGCTTGTTCCGCAGCCCCTGAACCGAGTTACATATATTAGCAACCGATCCCGTATCAAATACCCAGGTGCTACTGCGAGTACTAGTCAAGTACACATCAATAACATGTATATCACATATACCTTTGTTTGCCTTACCGGCCTTCTTGTCCGCCAAATACTTGGGGCAGTTGCGCTTCCAATGGCCAGTCCCCTTGCAATAGTAGCACTCGGTGTCAGACTTAGGGCCAGCTCGGGGTTTCTTTTCAGGCGTGGCAACAGACTTGCCGCCCTTCTTTCCCTTGTGCTTGCCTTTCTTGTCCTTCTTGAAACCGATGGTCCTATTGATCATCAACACTTGATAATCTTTCCTAATCTCCACTTCTACAGTCTTAAGCATTGATAGAAGCTCGGGAAGAGACTTCTTCATGCCCTGCATATTATAGTTCATCACGAAGCTCTTGTAGCTAGGTGGCAGAGATTGGAGAACATGATGTATGCCTAAGTCAATGGGAATCGTTATTCCCAAGGACACAAGCTTATCGGCGTACCCAGACATTTTGAGTACATGCTCACTAACGGAGTTGTTCTCTTCCATCATGCAGCTAAAGAACTTTTCAGAAGCATTATAACTCTCTACGGCAGCATGGGTATCAAAAATCATTTTCAATTCTCCCATGGTATCAAAGGCATTGCCATTTTCGAAACGTTTTTGAAGTTCTGGCTCTAGCCCATACAGTATGCCGCAATGAACTAAGTTGTGGTCCTCCTGACGAGTTATATAGGCGTTCTTTTCCTCGTCAAGGGCATCAGGAGCTGGTGGGGGGCCTAGCGGCGCCTCTAGCACATATTGCTTTTGTGCAGCAGTGAGGAGAATCCTCAAATTCATAGCCCAGTTGGTGAAGTTGCTACCATTCGCAGCAAGCTTCTCTTTCTCCATGAACACATTGAAATTAAAAGCAGGTGGTGCCATCTACAACAGAATTTGTAAAATATATTTAGACTAAGTTTATGATAGATTGAGTTCAACTAATCCAAATTACTAATGAACTACCACTCAAAAACGACATCCCTCGTGTCCTTTTGGTGATTACATGAACCAAATCCACTACACCAAGTGCGATCATCACGTGAGTCGGTGTAGCTTCAAAGGCGAGCATCTATATGGGCATCATATCAACTATATGACTCATGCTTAACCTTTCAGTCCGTGTTCCGAGGCCATGTTTGTACATGCTAGGCTCGTCAAGTAAGAACCTTAGTATTAACGTGTGTAAAACTGTCTTACACCCGTTGTATGAAAGCGTAGAGTCGAGAACACCCGATCATCACGTGATGCCTCAAAACACGATCCACAAAACGGTGCATACTTAAGGAAGAACACATTTTATCTTGATATCTAAATGAGGGATCATCTTATAATGCTACCAAAAGCGCCAAACTAGCAATATAAGATGCTAACATCTAATGTGTGAAGTGGGGTGATATGGTCCATGCATTTGATCTCTATCATTTGCATCGTGGTATGATCTCTATCATTCCTTTGTGTGTAAGCCCAAGGTCTATGGAACTTACACGTTAAGTGAGTTGTAAGAGTGTCTATCATACATCTGCTTACAACAATACCATATCAAGACACTAGCCCAGCAACGATCTAAACTAGACGCCTCTAATTTATCAATTGCAAGTTTTACGTGGCTTAGGGCTTTCGGAGATAGAACCGGTCTTACCTACGAACATACACCACAACAAGGATAACCAAGTTATTAGCAACTCGTTGTAAATCAGATATTGACTATAGTAGCAGAGACAGACACCTGCCAGCCACTTATGCAAAACAAGTTGCATGTTAGTCGTGGAACCGGTCTCATGTACGATGACATGTATGGTTGGTCCAGGCCGTTTCATCCCACTATGCCACCAATATCCAAAATACATAGAAGATGCAATAACATGATCATCATCGCCCACATATCAACCATATGTGTACTACCCGTGCTAAGCACCTACGCATAGATCAGGCTCTGATACCACTGTTGGGTCCGCAGCATAGAAAACAAAAAAATTCCTACGATGAGAACTATACGCCAAGATCTATCTACTAGATACAGAGCAACGGGTGGACATACATCCATGGAGAACTTACCCTCGAAGACAACGAGTTTTGTTAACGAGTAGGAACTTGTGGTTGATGTAGTCGTACGCTTGCCGATCTCAAGATCGTGTGGAAGTCCGAGCGCCGCAAATCAGCAGCGCATCCGTCCTCGCACACACGTTCAAGCCACCGGACAACCTCCACCTCCTCGCTCCAGCGAATCAGCGGAAGCAGCAACTCCTTCCAGACGCAAGGCCATCGGGAACATGTATCTCGCTAATCCGAGACCATGGGGGAATATCTAGAGGGGGAGAGAGATCCTTCACGAGGAGGTGTAGTTTGTGAGAGGGGAGAGGGGGGCTTTATATAGGAGGGAGGGAGACCCCTCCCCTCCCATAGCCGGCGCATGAGGGGGGGACTCCTCCCCTCCTTCATTCATGTGGTGAACCTCCACTCACATAAACATGGCCTCCACCCAAAATCCCACTCACATGTATTTAATTTCCACCAAATTAAATGCAACTCTCAATTAATAAAACTCTTTTATTTATTTTATTCAGAATTTTGTTAATTACTTTAATTAACAAACATTCACATAAAACCCCTTGCAACATTTCAATATCACATGCAGAACCACTTTCTGCAATTTCACCCGAAACAATTCCGGTTTCTATCGAAACATTTCCTGCGCTTTGCAAACCTTTTGTCTGGAACATATGTGCTCCTAAATGGTGTCCGACAACCCTTAACTGTGTCACCCTATGGTTCGCGAATAATGCAGACATGATTGAGACTCCTCTCAGATCAATAATCAGAAGCGGGACCTGGAGATCCATACTGACTCCTGCATATTCAACGATGACTTCTGTGATCGTGAGAACCTTTAACGTCAGCAATTTAATCCCTTTGTCTCATGATATAATACATGTCCGAGATTCGATCATCGGTATCCAAATACCTAGTTTGATCTTGTTACCGACATGCACTCTTTTCTCGTTCTCGTGATATAACATTCTAGTGATCACATCACTTTCTTGCAAGCTATCTTAATGTGATATCACCGAGAGGGCCCAGAGTATATCTATCTGTCATCGGGATTGACAAATTCCACTCTTGATCCATGAGCCTCAACATAACACCTTCATAGCACTTAACCCACCTTTATGGTCACCCTGTTACGGTGTGACGTTTGATGTTATCAAGATACTCTTCCGGTGTTAGCAATTAACATGATCTCATGGTCTAAGGACTAAGACTACTTTGTATGATGTTATAGCAATATAAACATAATGACTTGATCGTAATGCTATACTTCGGATGAATGTTCATCACATCATTTCACAAATGTTGTGACCTTGTTATTAACAACATCCAATGTCCATGATCAGGGAACCTTGATCATCTTGTTAATCAACAAGCTAGACTATAAGAGAGGCATAACTAGGAACCCTTTTGTTTATTAAACACACATGTATTGATGTTTCCTATCAATACAATTATAGCATGCAAAATAAACGTCTATCATATACAAGGAATACATAATAACAACTTTATTATTGCCTCTCAGGGCATATTTCCTTCATGCTCATCATACCTTCCTCTTGGGGTTCCCAACAAGCTCTACATCAACACCGCACCAGCACTTTTCTGGCGCCATACACAGATCCATCAGCCACTTTCTCTGTGCTTGGGGATGGAGCTACCACTTTCTTCTGGACGGACAAGTGGCTACCGTGTAGGCGGATCCAAGATATCGCGCCAAATATTTTCGCTGTGATACCGGCAGGTGGGATCGCCATGTGTAGGGCACGTGAGGGCCTAGCAGGAGGCTGGCTACACGACGTGCCCCTTGATCTAGGAGCCGTAGCCATCAGAGAGCTCCTCGAAGTGGCTGATCGGATCGAGGCGGTTGCCTTAACAGAGGGGACCCAAGACATCTTCAAGTGGAACTGGGATCCAAGTAATTGCTACACCGCCTGTTCATGCTACCAGGCCCTATTTGTTGGGCATACTTCGCTGGCTGGGGCCCTACAGATCTGGCATTCCCGTGCCCCCGCTAACTGTAAGGTATCTCTCTTGCTAGCCATTAGGAACAGGTGTTGGACGACCGATAGGCTAAGACGGCATGGCTTGCAGCACCCGGCAACTTGTCCCTTCTGTGACCAGTGTGAAGAGACCATCAACCACCTATTGTTGGGATGCGTGCTTGCGCACGAAGTTTGGGCAACTTGCCTACGCTAGTGGAATAAGAGGCATTGGATGCCGAGCCAAGACTCCAAGCTAGTACCTTGGCTTCCGAGCAGGCGGGGTGGCAAGGGTCGGGACCGTGATCTGTGGACCAATATTGCCCTTGTTTGTTGGATGCTCTGATGCCACAAGAACAACATGGTCTTCGAAGGGGCCCACCCATCCCCTAGCGAGATCATCCGCAAGATCTCGGCTGAGGCCGAGCTATGGACGGCGCCAGGGCTCTTTTGGGACTGCCTAGGACAAGTAGATAGGTGGAGGTGTCGCGAGTAATTGGCTAGAGTGTGAGTGCTGCCTCTGAGGCGGCGTGGAGTTACGCTTGTGGCGCCTGTGCCATAACGCGTTGTACATCTCGGCCTCTTGGCCTTTTCTTCTATGAAAAAGATATGTCTCCTAGGACATATCCTTGAAAAAGTTCGCATAATCCAAGAACGTCTGAAAGCTGCTCAATCTTGTCAGAAAACCAACTATGATCGTCACCATCTTGAAGCTCATTATGAAGTTGGTGATCAAGTTTACCTCCGTGTCACTCCTCTGAAGGGTCTCCACCGCTTCTGTATCAAAGGCAAATTGGGTCCTCGCTATGTTTGTCCCTTTCGCATTCTCTCCAAGCAAGGTGAACTTGCCTACCAGTTGGAGCTACCACCAACCTTTCTAGATGTTCATGACGTCTTCCATGTGTCTCAACTCAAGCGTTGCTTCAAAGATCCCTTCCATGGTGTGGATCATCACACTCTGGATCTCCAAGAGCATCTAACTTATAGAGAGTACTCTGTTCGTGTTCTTGGTGAAGCTGAGTGCAAGAATCGTCACCAAACCATCAAGTTCCTGCAAGTTCAGTGGTCTCATCACTCTGAATTAGAAGCAACCAGGGAACACGAAGATCATGTTCGATCTGAGTACCCTGCCTTCTTTTCTAAAACCTAGGAATCTCGGGACAAGATTCTTGTAAGTGGGTTAGAGCTATAACATACCACCCTCTTGTGTAATAAATAAATACATGTTTGAGCATTGCATACATGCATCAAACTTGCATCTTGTTATAATCAAGAGAGATCTAAAACCTTGATGCACTATTTCACCCCTCTTTGAGTTTTAATTTTAAAACCCTAACATTTTTTGGCCTTGCTTGTAAACAAGGCTCAAGAATTTTCTGAAAAATGTTTTAGATTGGCTTTGGTTTTTGAAATAAATTCAAAACCTATTTTTAGTTTGAATTCAAATAGAAAAGTGGAGAAGAGAAAAAGAAAAAAAGGATTTTCTAAAAAAATATAGCAAAAACCTAGCTACCTGGGACCTCTCTCTTCCCTTGCTTCCCTGCAGCCCAGCGGTAGCCGAGCCGGCCCACCCGAGGCCCAACCGCCGGCCCACGTACCCCGTAGAACATGTGGAGTTGTCTTCCACAACTTGATACTACAAGCATCTCGATGTCGAGCTCGCCGCCGACAGGTGCCGAGATGTGCGCCACCGCCCGCTGGTGCCTATAAATCCTCGCCTCCTGCCGTCGGAGAACCCTGGCACACACTTCCCCCTCTCCTTCATCCTCTCGCGCCATGGATGTCGAACCCTAGCTAGCAGACATTCTCATCCTCGCCGTCTTCGGTCGCCCCGAGCTCTACTGAGACCACCGTCGGGTTCGCCTCACTGTCCTCATGCTCCCTAGCTAGTCCATAGAAGCCTGCGCACTTCCAATCGATGGAATCGAACCCTCCCCTTCGCCAACAGTCACCACCACTCGCCGCTGTTCTAGAGCTTGCCCCGCCTGGCCGTCATGTCCTACATGATCCTGGTGAGCCAAAGGTCCTCGTGGCCCCCTTCGTTTCCTCTCTACCTCTCAATTGTTTCCCCGACGAGCACCTGCAAGCCCCACTGATACCTTCGATCTAGATTCACGGATTTAGTATAATAGCTTTTTCCTAGAAGACCTAGGTTTAATCGAACCTCGGAAAGCACTGCTAAAAGTTAATAAAAAAGGACACGTCTACAAGACTTTGTTTGTTCGTTTTACCTTAGTTGATCAGACCAATCTAGTTTACTTTATAATGGGTGTGAATCAATAGATGGAAATAGGCCAGGGTTGAAGATCCACATGCAGCTGCACATTAAATGGGATAAAAGATAATAATAAGCATAGTCATGTATAATGTTTGAATGGAGATAATATCTTGTGGGTAACACATGCTAATATTCTAGAGCCCCCGTGATGCAGCGGGCATAACAATAGACTTTTAATCCAACCGAGTGCACACCAAAGCCACGAGTTACAAACGACTATTAAGTGCAAAACACAGATCAAAGCTTTAAGTGGTGATGTTGTTGTTGATCCCGAATGGGGCGCTAAGCGAAGACCGTACTATCCTTTCTATAATTGAGGTTTCTATGAGATTGCCACTAGCCAAGTATCCCACATCAAGCCTTTATCAATCTATGGGATCTTGGGTACCTACAAGTCCACAGATCGAGACAAGAGATGAAGAAACAAAAGATACAAATCAAAATTGCAAACAAAATACAGTTCTCCCATGATCTAGATGCACATAATCACTGTGAGGTTTCTCCCCAACCTGCAGCCCGTGAGGACTACTCACTCATAACAAATATATCAGAGATAGAAAACATCATACAAATACTTAGATTGAAATCACATGTTCTTACAATGGTCGCCAAATCATAAGGAGATCTAAAGTACAAAGCAATGGCTATGGCTACTGGATGGATGGATGGTGGAAGTGATGAACAATGGCGTGGATCTCCTTTGGTGGTGTTGTGATTGAATCTGAGAATGGCGACCCTCTGGCCGGCGGCTGGAGCCTCAAAATATATAGGTGTCTTCACGAAAGTTGTAGGGTTTGACGAGATAAAGTCGTCGCCACCTGGTATGGGTGGACAAAGTGGTCGTTAAGCATTCTGGCGCCTTGGTACTGTATCCCAATTACTTGGCCACGTGTACTTCCTCAAAATCCTTCATTATGACTCCTTATATCGCATTAAAAGCCGTGATTTCCTATACAACATAAATCAAAGAGAGGATTTGCATATCTTTGCAATTATTAGTCATTAGTGACAACGATTGAGAGTTTCTTTGGCAATTGCTTGACCAAAAACAATGTTCAAATGCAGTGGAAGATGGCAAAAATCGGAGCCATCACCCACCACCGCTTGCCATTGGAGAGGTCACTCTGGTGACCAATCTTGGGCGGCGCCGCCACTACTTAGCTCCACGCACTCGCGTGAGTCCAATGCGCCACTCCGCGCAGCCCCGCGGGCCCTCTAGCTCCGTCCCTGTGTGCCACCTGTGACCATGGCGCACTGATGTCAGCCTGATGCCATGCTTTGCTGGCGTCATCTGATGTCATAAATTCTTTTTAATTTATTTTCTATTTTAATTAAATCATAAAATACAAGTGGGGTCCACTCGTTAGGTATTTAGTAATTTCCGAAATGATTTAAATTAGAGAAATTGAATTAAATCTTTAGAAATTCATAACTAATTCATTTTAAATCAGCAAAATATGTATAATATATAAAAATTCTCAAAACAATGATCTCTACCATTTAAAAATGTAAGCATCCATGTTTACACAACTATTAACCCTACTTTGTTTAGAGAAACACCGACACCCCCTAAAGTACCATGGGTTCAATGGTTTGTCTAGTTAGGGCATTCCGAGTCCATTTAAATTGATGATGCACCTAGGGTTACTTTAACACATGAAATCCGTCATATCATTCATACTTTATGAGCAATGCACATGCCATGGCTTGAATGTTTCTTTTCCTTTTCGGTGTTGGTTCTTCGTGAATAGGAACCGAGCTCGAGCCTAGAGTCAATGCCATCGAAGAGCAGTACCAGTCCAACAAAGGACAAGGCAAGCGTAACCCCATCATTCTAAACCTATGTTTTCAAAGTATTTCAATCTTGCTATATGCATGCGATTCCAATGTGGTCCTTTGTTATAATATAGGGTACCCTATATGCTACATGTTTTCCCTTGTATAAAAAGATACCTGATCCACTACACCTAGCATACCTAGGGTTTGGCTTATGAGCATCGCAAGTTCCCTATATTAGTCAAGCTTAGCCATGCTTAGTGATCCAAGACGGATCCATCCAGATGGTGCATCAAAGATGCGAAGAACCTAGTATGATAGGATGTTGAGTTATGATCAGTTGTAGGTAATAAACATGCTAAGGTAGGTATGGGAGGCCATGTTGGGTGTGGTTTTGTAGTCCCATGCTATCCATCCCCAGGATACGAGTTCTTGCCTCTTGAACCAAGACTAGCGTATAACCACACGGGGGCCTAGAAACCCCCTCGCCGCACTAACTTGCCTAGTAGATTCTATGAGTCACATAGTTCGGGCGTTCCATCCGGCATATGCATTCTGGATGTTCTATAGGTGCATGGCATAATAGGTAGGGCGTGGCCAGGAACAAAAAAGGCATGGCCTTCATAATCTTAGTCCCTGCGCACATCACTAGGGACCGACTTTGGGACTTTAACGATTGCAGCGGCATCTCCCTAGGGTGTGACTCATGGTCTTAGCGAAAGCAAGGTAGAGATCGTGATCAACCACCCTCAGTCGGTCTTCCAAGGAAGAGGGCTAATAATCTAGCATTAAGAGTCGGCTGGTACATGTGGGTAAAGTAGTGCACCACTACAGGGTTATAATCTTTTCTAAAAGCCATGTCCACGGTTATGGACGACTTGGAAACAAACGCGATCATCATAGAGAACTATAACCTAATGGTAAAACTTGACAACTAATGGGTGTTCTAGAATTACTTCCTCTGGGTTCTTTGAGGGGGTATTCCAAGTTGATAGGTTCAGTTGATGATGGAACTTGGTGGATATCAAAGATGGTCTAAAAGAGCTAGAAGTGTATTCTTCTTATCCCTTTTGAAATGATCTGTTTAGATGATTCTCTATTCTTTCTTGTTTTCAAACAAAGTTGGCTTTTACAAAGTAGCCACATAAAGTCTTTTAAACCTGAGCATGTACCCTTAGGTTATTTAAGTTTTGCGGAGTACATCATGTACTCAGCCTTGCCTCGTTGATGTTTTTCTATGGATGAAGCTATTCCAACTGAAGGTGGTTTCTACGTTGATATCGACGAGTAGTTGGGGTTCCGGGTAGCAGTCTAGGATCTATGAAAAGGTCGTTGCTTATGTTTATGGCCTCTTAGGCCCTTTGCTAAGTTTGTTGTTTAGAACAACGTATTTGCTTTCGTTGCTTGATGTAATGTTAGGGCTGTGACCCCTAGCTTGTAATACTTGGTATGCAGCTTTGCTAAGAGCCTACCTTAATAATGTATGGTCTGTATGTGCTTTGATGTTACCGAATATTCCCTGCACGCTTCCAAGTTTTAAGTTAGACTTATGTCAGACTAAGGTCTGGGATTTGTCTAGACCTTATCCCGATTCGTGACTACTCTCTCTCTCTTCACAACCCAAGATCATATCACCATCTCCATTGGCAAGATCATCAGTGTTTTAAAGATTGACTGCGTGTAAGATGGTGGTGAAGCAAGCAACACAGTAAATATTGCATGTGTGGAAGATGGTGGTCAAGCAAGTGACACCGTGAAGATCGACCACGCGGAAGATGATCAAGCAAGCCATGTCGTGAAGATGACCACACGAAAGATGGTCAAGAAAGAGAACAACATGAAGATCGACCATGCTTTGCGGATCGATGCAAATATTTCAGATTAGGGAGGGGCTTAAGATTAAAGATTTAGTTAGATTTTTATGTAGTTTTTCCTTTGTAGCCAAGTGTTTTTTTGTTTTTTCTTTTATTTTGGAGAAGTTAGAAAAATGCAACCATTAATTTTAATTGAATATATAAAAATTATAATTCACAATTTCATTATATTTGAATTGATTAACTGTTAATTGTTATAATTGTAATAATTAGTTATCATTAACTATTGTACCGTAAAAGGTGTACCAAACACGACAGAGTAATAAGCCATACCTTCCCGTTACACGACACTAAATTTATGATGTCTTCTAGTATGTTGCGTGGCACAATGTCTGTACCACCGCGAAAGCGCTAGCTCAGCAGATAACGATGTGTCATGCCAAAAAATGCCTCCTAAAATCTTTTTCTAATGCAGTTATCTCTGGCATTTTTTCCGTACTAGCGTGAACACGGTGACTAGGCGTGTGCCTCGGCATTTATAAACGCTAGGTCCCGCGATATGTGTTGTAGTAGGATCCTACTTGCTATCGCGGTGTTGTTGAGGGTCTACAGTACCTTACTATGACCAAGCCTGGTATGTCGTTCATTGTGAACAAGGTATGCTAGTATCTTCATACTCCTTGCTGTACACACTGGTCTGTTGTTAAGCGTATTCTACGCTATATTCAAGGCACTTTGACACATGGATTGTTGGTGCGATGACCTACTTCGTCTGCTGATCTTTTGTTAGCTTTTTTGACGCGGATTGGCCTGGTAATTTTGATGATCGGCGATTAACCGGGGGGTATGTAGTATTTTATGGTGGTAACCTGATTGCTTGGAGTGCTCGCAAGAAGACTACTATCTCTCGGTCTAGTACAAAGTCTAATTATAAGCCGATTTCTAATGCTTCTATAGAATTGATTTGGGTACAAGATCTTCTTGCTTAGCTTGGAGTTTCTCAAAATATTCCACCTGTCTTATGGTGTGACAATATTGGAGAAACCTTTCTTTCTTCCAACTCAGAATTTCATGCGCGTACTAAACACATTGAGATTGTATAGACCTCCACGTGCCCCCCTCTAAGAAGAACCCCCTCTTAGCTCGACCCTTAACAAGAAAATACGTGAAACTAAAAAACTCATTATTATCATGGGTTAAATTTTGTGATAGAAGGAACATGGAGGATATTTTTAATATGTAGCAGATGTGATTGTGTAGGAAGAGTAGATTGACCAATATGTGTAATATGCATACCTACTCCATTGGCTGCTTGAACATTATCCTTTTCATAATATGGCTCCTGCATGGTGAGCTTGTTGAGGTCATTGGGTAGGATGTAGTATTGCCACCATTGCCTCCATGTGTGTGGAGAAGGATGCGATATGACGGTCCATGTATCGCCCATCATTATCGATCCCTAGATAATTTTTCTGAAACCTTTTGAAGCAGTAGGAGGCGACATGCCCTACTTTGGAGTAGATTTGACAAATGGGCCATCCACTAGCACCACCAAGAAGAGGAAGAGTAGGACCGTGCTTATCAGGATGATGTCTAGTATTGGGTTGTGGCTGAAATTTGGGCTGAATGCACTAGTCTGGACAAAAAGTAGGCTGCGGATGATGGTATGTAGACTATTGGGTCATACTAGGTTGTCTGCCATTCTGACCGGCAAGGTAGTTTTCCATGTGAATATCGTGTATTGGCATCGTATCTGAAGTAGAACGAGCGCTGACCACCTGGACCAGTGTGTCGAACTCGCTATCGAGGCCTTGTAGTAGGAAAGTGTTGAACTCTTTAGGTTGTATTGGCTGTCCGATGGATGTCAGTGTGTCCGACAAAGATTTCACCTTGTTATAGTAGATCAATGCACACATATCGAGTTTCTTTAGCTTGTTGAGTGCAACATAGAGTTATATGCCACGAGCAGTGATTGCATAGCAAAACTTGCTGCAAGTATGATACGTCCATAACGCATCTATAACTTTTGATGGTTTTATGCTAATACTATGCTTTTGATACTCCTTTTTATATAAACTTTATGATTTATTTGGACTAACGTACTAATAGTTGCAAAAGTGCACAATGTTCTTGTTTTACACCTTGATATGTAGGAATTACCAATAATACAAGTGGAAACCTTGTTGGAGTCAAATTGGGATTTTCCAGAAATCTGTCTCAGAACACTTTTTTAAGATGGTCACGTTTCGGGTCGAAGAGGGCGCCAAACGGAAAACTCTTCAACTACAAAGTTGTTGGAAATTTCACGACAAACGTTCTGAACATAAAATTTAGCTGATTCCGAGTCCGGACGAGTCCGCTAGGCCCGATTTACTGCAGCCCAAGATGGGTGACGGGAATCCGAGAAGCTATATAAAGGGAGGAAACCTAATTCGTGGGAGACACCTCCACCCACGAATTTGCAGCCACCAAAACCACGTTTTTTCCTCCCCCATGGATCCCATCTTCATGGGGAAGGGCTCCCAAGAAGCCATGAAGGAAGGGTGCTAAGGGGCGGTGCTCCCCTGTGATATCGGCGGCAGGGAAGGAGTTCTCCGCGCCACCGCCTCTTCACCATCTTCACCGCCATCTCCATCGATCTCTACCACCATCTCCATCGCCGTTGTTGATTCCCATGATAATGAGGGAGTAGTTCTTCCTCGAGGCTAAGGGCTCTACCGGTAGCTACGTGTTCATCTATCTCTCTCTACGCATGATCTTATTGAGATCATGAGCTTTGTAATCTATAGATCTACTTTGCTACTCAAGTGCTTTAATAGATCTCTGCTCTCCCCATGTGTGTGAAAGTGACAGCTGCACACCATGGTGGCACTTAGGCTAGAGCTTACAAATACTTGTTATGAGTTAAATTTGGAGTTGGATGTTTTTATGAAATTGTGGTGTTTGTTGGAACCATCTAGAGCTCAAGGTGACAGTATGGGGTTATCTAGATAGGGAAAGCGAACTTTGAGGTGTGGTTTTATAGCCCTTCCATGGATTAGAGTGTCCAACCAGAGAGTAGTTCAGAGTAGTATCATGAAGAGAAGATATTTATATGAGAGTGTTCACTAGTGAAAGTATGATCCCTAGGCCTTGTTTCTAAGCATTGAAACACCGTTTGCAACTAGAACTATTACATGTTTGCTTGCTGCCATCTTTATTTCAGTTTGTCTTTAGTCTCTTTCACGCCATCAAGCTATTTTCTGGCACTGTTGTCTTATATCCATACCACTTGTATTTTACTATCTCTTCGCCGAACTAGTGCACCTATACACCTGACAAGTGTATTGGGTGTGTTGGGGACACAAGAGACTTCTTGTATCTTGATTGCAGGGTTGCTTGAGAGGGATACCTTTGACCACTTCCTCTCTGAGTTCGATAAACCTTGGGTGATCCACTTAAGGGAAACTTGCTGCTGTTCTATAAACCTATGCACTTGGAGGCCCAACAACTGTCTACAAGAATAGAAGTGCGTAGACATCAAGCTATTTTCTAGCGCCGTTGTCGGGGAGGTAAGGTAAAAGGTACTCACATCCTCTGGTGTGAGTGCTCAAAGTTATTTCCTTTAGATTCTGCAATTTTGTCTTTTTGTTTCTTGTTTTCACTAGTTAGGCTTAATGGAAAACAACAAAAAAAATAGAGAGCTTTATAGTATTTATCTTGAGTTATGACACGAAGTGTTTGAAGAGAAAATTAAAAAACCTGGAACTTTATTTGCATGCTAATAGCAATGTTGTTAGTATGAATTCTTTTGACACTATCATTGCTAATGCCATGGAAAAGTCTAAGCTTGGGGAAGCTAGTTTTTATGAAAATGATCTTTTTAGTTCCTCATCTTTGGAAGATAGCTATTCTATTGGTTATGATGATACCAAACCTCCAATATATGATGATTACAATGATGAATATGATATTTTCAGTCCACCTACTATTGAGGAGAAAATTAATGATTACAATATGCCTCCTATATTTGATGATTATGGTGATGAGAATAATAATGATAGCTATTTTGTTGAATTTGCTCCCACTACAATTAATAAAAATGACTATGCTTATGTGGAGAGTGATAATTATTATATGCATGTGGCTCATGGTAAGAATGTTTTATGTGATATTTATATTGTTAATTTTATTCATGATGCTGCTGAAAGTTATTATGGGAGAGGGAAACATGGTTTTATGCATCTCAATAATATTAAGTTTCCCCTCTTTATGTTGAAAGTCTTGAAGTTGCACTCGTTTTGCTTTCCTATGCTTGTTGCTTTGTGCTTTCATGACTTGTTTCTTTACAAGATTCCTATGCATAGGAAGTGGCTTAGACTTAAATGTGTTTTGAATTTTCTTCTTGATGCTCTCTTTTACTTCAATTCATATTTCTTATGTGAGCATCTTCTCAAACTATCAAGCCTAACTTAAAGGTGTTAAAGAAAAGTACTTATTGGGAGATAACCCAAAAGTTTTAGTTGAGTCTTGGAAGTTATTGCTTCAGTAATAACCTCTCCTTATCATTTTTGTGTGGTTTTTGTGCCAAGAGTAACCTCTAATGAGAGAGAAGTAAGACTTGGGAAAGTTGCTGTCCCAAAACAGATTTTTGTGCTTCGCTGTAAAAATTCGTGAAAAATATCTGTACGTCGGTTTGAGCTGTAATTTTTTGTGCTTCTGCCCTAGGTTGTTATCCAACTTTGTTAGTTCAACACTTTTCTATTTGAGCAACAGAAGGTCTTCGAAAAAATTGGTTTTTACCTGCTGGTCTGTTTTGACAGATTTCTGCCATTATTTGCATTTGCCTCTTAATCTCTTTCTCTTTGAGTTTTCTTTGATCATTTGAAATTTTTAAAGGAAATGCTACAGTAGCTTGTGTTTTAGTGGAAGTTTTACTTGTGTTGAAACTGAACCCCAAAGGTTTATTATCTTGAGTACACTAATGTTGCTAATAAAGATTGTGTGAAGTTTTGTATGAAGGAAAATTTTCAGGTGTGAGGAGAGAATGATGTAATGAGATGAAGAATGGACTAAAGCTCAAGCTTGGGGATGCCACCCGTGTCACCCCAAGAAATATCTAATAAATACAAGCGTCAAAGCTTGGGGATGCCCAAGGCATCCCCTTCTTCATCAATAAAAATCTCAGGTTTCTTCCAAACACTTCATTTTTATTGTTTCATGCATAGTTGTGTTGTTCTTGGAGCGTCTTCGTTTTTGTTTTTAGTTTTCGTTTGCTTAGTTTGCTTGAATAAATTGGTTGGACCCTCTCATTCATGCATTAGTTTTCAAATAAAGTTGGTTTGGATTGGAAAAGAGTAGGAAAAGTTAATGCTTAAGTGGTAAAAAGGAGCTTGTTTTTGACTGTGGCCTACGCTTTGTCATGTCATCCTTGGTATTGTTTTGGCTTTATGCTTAGTGATTTTTGCTGTAGCATGACTTGTTCCAAACAATTGAGATTGCTTAATGTGCCTTGAAAGAATCATGCATTGTTTTAGCATATTAAAGCATAGTATTGTGGTATTATCCTTTGATGCTTTATTTGGGTTGACTTGGCGCATGCTCATACCATGTTATGACTATCCCATGTCACCATATCCTTTATGATCCTTTAGTTTTCGACTTGTAATATCACTTTATGCTTTAATTAATGATGTTTTATCACTTTGCATGATTATGGCCATTATTGCTCTCTTAGTTGGCCGCTCCCAGTTTTTTGCTAGCCTCCATAACCAAGTATGAGTTCCACTCATGCATCCAACTCCAAATAAAACCAAGTTATTCCAAAGAGTCCACCATACCTACATATTAGCATTTTCTATTCCAAGTATATTCATGTTTTTATCTACCTTCTGAATTAAACTTGTTATGTGAAAACTAGTGATTAAAGCTCTCACGAACTTGATGGAACACTTTACTTTCTTGCACTTAATAAACTTGAACCATTGTGTACATTTTTGTTGCATATATGCTTGCACTTTATAAGTTGAAGTTAGCAGAACCATGTATCATGGGGAATGCTTTCAACATTGCACTTATATTCCGTTGATATCATGATTCTTTTGCTTATGGATCCCGGCGGTGTGAAATAAAAGGGGAACTTGTAAGATCATGGAGTTCGTATGTGTGTTAGAGAAATGCCTAGGCCGCTAGCCTAAGCCATGCCTAATCATGGTGGAAACTTGCAGCATAACTATAATGAGCACTCTATGAAGCATCCTCAATAAAAACCTATGCAAATAGCAAATAAAAAGATCGCTCAGATGCTCATTGTCTACTTGCCTTGTCATTTTGATTATGGGATAACTCCTGTATCATGTGCAAGGGGTACCCTGTTGGCGGTTCTCTATGATGCATATGTACTTACAATGACAAGAGCTTACTTGTGACTAAAGTTGAGTAGCATGAGGTTCGGTACTCGTAAGTAAGGGGCATGAGATTTCAACTTATACGTTGTCAAGCATATACTCCATAGTTTGTTCACTTTAACCTTAATCACCTAAATATGCTTATGATAGGGGAAATGAGAGCTGAAAGCTAATAAGTACCATAATTTTTGGAAGCTCTTTATGGGACTTGAATCCCTGCTTCCTTCTATGAAGGGCCTTTCTTTTACTTTTATGTTGAGTCTCCATTTTCTATCTTTATGCACCTATTAAGAGAGCATATTGGTCATTCTTAGTTTAATGTGCATTGTACCAAAACTTGTTGATTGATTCATAACTTTGATATTGTTTGTTCGTAAACCATTTGTATCTAGTCACCCTTATGAACTTTGAAGGTGTCCTATGCATTTATGTTTTGCTACACTATGAGGGACAGGCTGAATACCACTCTTATTATCTTTTCTATATGTGAAACAAACACACGTCTTTCAATGCATTGTTATTCATGATCTTTTTTTTGTACCTTTTCATGTTACAACATAGTTGCTATGTCTTATTGTTAGAACTCTATCTTTCATGTTCATGTTTAAAGTACCTTGATCCCAGCTATCAATGCTTTTACAATAATGATGATCAAGATTGTGTTGGCTGTGTGTCACCTCAAAAATTATATTGCTTTTATCGTTTACCTACTCGAGGACGAGCAGGAACTAAGCTTGGGGATGTTGATACGTCCATAATGTATCTATAATTTTTGATGGTTTTATGCTAATACTATGCTTTTGATAATCCTTTTTATATAAAGTTTATGATTTATTTGGACTAACCTACTAATAGTTGCAAAAGTGCACACTATTCTTGTTTTACACTTTGATGTGTAGGAATTACGAATACAAGTGGAAACCTTGTTGGAGTCAAATTGGGATTTTCCAGAAATCTGTCTCATAACACTTTTTGAAGATGGTCACGTTTCGGGTCGAAGACGGCGTCAAACGAAAAACTCTTCAACTACAAAGTTATTCGAAATTTCGCGATAAACATGGACATAATATTTAGCTGATTCCGAGTCCGGATGGGCCTGATAGGCCCAATTTACTTCAGCCCAAGATGGGGTGACGGGAATCCGAGAAGCTATATAAAGGGAGGAAACATAATTCATGGGAGACACATCCACCCACGAATTTGCAGCCACCAAAGCCACGTTTTTGCCTCCCCCATGGATCCCATCTCTATGGGGAAGGGCTCCTAAGAATCCATGAAGGGCCTCTTCACCATCTTCACTGCCATCTCCATCGATCTCCACCACCATATCCATCATCGTTGCTGATTCCCATGATGATGAGGGAGTAGTTCTTCCTCGAGGCTAAGGGCTCTACCGGTATCTATGTGTTCATCTCTCTCTCTCTATGCATGATCTTATTGAGATCATGAGCTTTGTAATCTATAGATCTACTTTGCTACTCAAGTGCTTTAATAGATCTCTGCTTTCCCCATGTGTGTGAAAGTGACAGCATGCACACCATGGTGGCACTTAGGCTAGAGATTACAAATACTTGTTCGGATTTGGAGTTGGATGTTTCTATGAAATTGTGGTGTTTGTTGGAACCATCTAGAGCTCAAGGTGACAATGTGGGGTTATCTAGATGGGGAAAGCGAACTTTGAGGTGTGCTGTTATAGCCCTACCATGGATTAGAGTTTCCAACCAGAGAGTAGTTCAGAGTAGTATCATGAAGAGAAGAAATTTATATGAGAGTGTTCACTAGTGAAAGTATGATCCCTAGGCCTTGTTTCTAAGGATTGAAACACCGTTTGCAACTAGATCTGTTACATGTTTGCTTGCTGCCATCTTTATTTCAGTTTGTCTTTAGTCTCTTTCACGCCATCAAGCTATTTTCTGGCACCGTTGTCTTATTTTACTATCTCTTCGCCGAACTAGTGCACCTATACACCTGCCAAGTGTATTGGGTGTGTTGGGGACACAAGAGACTTCTTGTATCTTGATTGCAGGGTTGCTTGAGAGGGATAACTTTGATCACTTCTTCCCTGAGTTCGATAAACCTTGGGTGATCCACTTAAGGGAACTTGCTGATGTTCTACAAACCTCTACACTTGGAGGCCCAACAACTGTCTACAAGAATAGAAGTGCGTAGACATCAAAGTATTTCCCATGCTTCCTAAGATGTGTTGATGTTCATCATCATACTGATTACTGCTTCGATGAGAGTAAAATTTATGGCAGAAAGGATCACCTGATCTTGTTGGTGCCAAGCCGCATATTGGGGATTGGTTATGGTAGCTGTAGCATCCGCCTCTATAGATGTGTTGAGAATTTGCGGCGACAGACATAGGGCAGTGCCATCCACAAACCCATACAACAGATTGCTCCTAAGGATCAAAATGATTTGCATGCACCAATAGAGGTAGTTATCATTGTTTAGCTTGATTGTGATCTGTTTGTCAAGTTAATCGGCGAGGAAGGGATCTTGGACATCATGTCGCTGACACCCACGAATAGGCCAGATCTGAGGGACCTTCGGTGCTAGATCTTTGGTTGGATGCAGTAGCGGAACGCAAGGTTTCAGAGGTGGCATTGTTGATCAATGAAGAAGTCATCACGAGGTAGCAGAAGAACACATATCGATCTAGGGTTTAGACAAACCAGTGAAGCCTTGACACCATTGAAAGGATAGAGATGTCACCTAGAGGAGGGTGAATAGGCAATTTAAAAACTATTACAGTTTTGGCTTGAAAGAATGCGGAATTAAACTAGCGTTTATTTTACATGTACAAAACCTAAATACACTAGGCTCAACTGAGTGCACCAACAACAAGTTAAGTAAAGCAATATAGCACAAGATATATATAACACAAGTGATAAAAAAGATATAAGTACTTCAAACTCGATGGCTATCACAAGGAAAGTAAACTCGGGCATAGAGATAACCAAGGAACGCGGAGACGAAGATGTACTCTCGTGTTCCTTTACAAGTAAGGTGTGTCACGTTGGAGAGGTGTGATATCCTACAAAGGATTTCTCCATGCCACGAAGGGCACCTTATTCTCCGAGGCTATCCCGATGAAGGAATAGCTAGTTTCCTTCTGGCTAGCTTTTCCTCCACTCCGGAGATGGCAAGTTGCACAACCACTTCACAAGCTCCTTGAAGGACAAGCCCGGACCTCTTCACAATCTTCCACGAAGAGAACACCACGACTCCAATCACTAAACCGACTAGGAGGTCACCCTCCAAGAGTAACAAGGTCACGGCCTCTCACTCAAACCAATCAAAACGGAGATCTCAACACTTATGCAAGAATGCAAAGTAAGAACACCAAAGGTATTTAAATCCTCCACACTAAATTCCACCAAACCAACAAGTTCTAGGGAGAATCAGAGAGGAAGAACAAAGGTGGAAATCAAGAAAAGACTTCAAGATCTAGATCCAATGGGTTCCTCTCACTTAGAGGAGGAATTGATTGGTGGGGATTATAGATCTAGATATCATATTCCAAAGCCCTCAAAAAGATGCAAGAATCATAGGAGGGAAGGGAGAGGAAGCAAGCTCAAGGGGGACAACAATGGAGGTCAATTTTGTGATACCTAACAATGGGGAAGAAGCCCCTTTTATAGGAAAATAAATTTGATCGTTGGGGCCAAGATCATGTAGTCCAGGAAAAATCGATGGTAAGTTTGACTAGGCCAGATTCTAGACCAAAATGTTCCGGCACCAGTCCCGGCGGGTCGGAAGCGAGGACAAAAATTTCTGGTGTCATCCAAGAATTCCGGCAGCCCACCAGAACACTCATCAGTAACAGGTTTCGTTAGGCCCCGGGAATTTCCACCCGCAGCCGAAGCATTCTGGCGGCATTTTTGGAGGCGCTAGAATGCCCGTCGGTTTTCCAAACAGAAAACAATGATTATGAATGTGGTGATAATTTTTTTTGCGTACGAACTCCAATTTTAGCAAACTTGGGATTTTTGAAAATCTAAGAACAAGATCTATCTAACAGCAACCTCCCCAACTTAAGAACCGGTAAAACGTCCAAACTCAAAAATGCAATAGAAGATGCATGTGGATTTCGTTTTCGATGAACTTGGGTTTGTTGAAGAGCAAGCAACAAGCTCAAGAACCTCACACTAAGAAGCAACAAGAATAAGGAGATTAAAAATATGGAAAGGATTGAGCTCCCTAAGATGATGTGATCAAGTTACCCAAGCGAAATCCCCTCTTGATAGTGCGATTATCTATCCTATAACTCGGTCTCCCAACAACCACCTTGAGATGGGTAAAATAAACCTAGAAAGGAAATACCTTTGCCTTGCGCATCTTGCTTGATCTTGATGACAATGCTTTAAGATCCATTCAAGACGAAATGCATCACTTGATCAATATTGCTTAGTGAAGACCCATAATTTGCTCCCCCATACACTACTATGGTATAGATTCATTAAGGCACATCCTCACATGTCCATTATCACCAAGTGGATGGGAAGCTTCAAGTATATGATCTTCTTGAGATGCTTATATTGAACTTGCACTTCTTAACCTTGATGACAATCACCACTTGATGTCATCCTCACACGGGCTATATGAAATCTTCACTTCTAATACATCCCATGGAAAGATACCTAACCCACATAGACAACACAAGGCCACATATATAATGGGTTAGTTCATGAAGCATAATTGATAAAGCTTACCATATCACCAGATTCATGTGGTACATTATTTATGCTTTATGTGTTGACCAGCTTGAATCCAATCTTCACTCTTTGTGTTGGTTAACGCGATTTTTTTAAATAATACACTTTTTTCATCATTTTGAGAAGTATTGCATGAATTTGAAAATTTACAAATCTAGCACATTGTCGGCTTTGGCCAAGCCGAATGGCTCCAGTCAGCCTGGGACTGACTGAATGGGCTGTCGGCTGACAACCAGCATGAAATCGGTCAGGCCTTGGCCGAATGGTTCATTCGGTCAGGCCTAGGCCAAATGGAGCCATTCGGTCAGGCTTAGGCCGATTGCACTACTTGGTCTGGCCCTGGAGGAAGAAACAAAAGGAGTGGGACGGCTCGTGCGGCGGTGGTCCTAATGAAGGAGATATGTCCTAGAGACAAATAATAAAGTGTATTGTTTGATATATCTCTTGTATGTTCATAATACGTTTCATACTGTGCTATAACTGTAATAATACGAAACATTAATTCACATGTGGTATGTAAATAAACCATGTCTCTAGTTATCTCTAGCGAACTAGTTCATTGGTCATGAGTATGATCTGGGTTTCAAGATCATGGGCATTTATGCCAATTGACAATGAGGTCATATAATTAGTTGAATGATGTGGTAGACAAACATCTGACAGTTATATCTTAATGAGATCTAATTACAAAGTTCACCATTGATGATAAACACGGGAAATCTTGCAACCTGATCCTTAGACTATGAGGTAATGCAAATCACCATTCTGGAGGAAGCTTTGATGGTATCAAGTATCATCTCATAATAGGTTGATCAAAAAGGTGCCACTTAGGTTTTCCAAAGGGACGCGTAGAGGAGTACATATCAAGACCAAGATTTTTCAATCCATGTAACGGATAGATACATGTGGCCATCTCGGTGACGTTGCATTAACGAAGATTGTAAGCATGTGACTTGGTCACGGAATGCAACAACATGGGAACGAGTAAACAAGTTCATCGGTAATGAGAACAAACTAAGATATGGGGATACTGAAGATCAAGTCTCGGATGAACTAGGTATCAAATGACAAAGGGAATGAGAAACGACTTTTCACGGTTCGAGCGATAAGATTCATGAAACGCACGGGTGTCACATGGCCATCTAGGTCCCTATGTTGATCATTGATGTGAGAGATGTCTCAATCATATCCGGAGTGTTTCCAAACCGAAGGATGTCACGCTTAAGGGTGGGGATGCTTAGGATAGATGTGGTATCGTAGGAGAAGTAGAGAAAGAGAAACCGGAATAGTTCCGGGTAACATCCAATGTAGATCGGAGGGGGTCCGGAAGGTGTTCCGGAGTGAAGGAATATAATAATATATGTGTTTTATGTTAATTGGAGAATTAATATTAAAAAATATATTTTTATTTTATTTTATAGGCAACCCATTGCTATTGGGCCTCACCTGGAGGGGAGGCCCAAAGGGGAAAGGCGCCCGAGGAAGGGGGCCAGCCGACCAAGGTTGGTGGGCCGCCCAGGTAGGGCCTACCTAGGGTCGGCGGTTGCCCCTAGGTGGCTGGCGGGTGTGGGCATTAGTCCCACACCGCCTGGCCCTTGGGTGGTGTGCCTCCTCCTCCTACTATATATAGGGGTCTTCCTCTCCCATTTGGAATCACCCCATTCTCTCTCTCTCACCTCCGCCGAGGACTTCTCCGTAATATTTGAGAGTACCTGTCAGATTGTGAGTTCTCCACCTTCATACTATCGCCGTGTGATCATCGATCTGGCATCTTCTTCTTCTGCTACTCGGCTAGATCGGAACCCGGGATACATCGCCTACACGGGACATGTGTACTACTTCGGAGTAACCTCACTTGAGGTGCTTGTAGGTGCTCGGCTTCATCAACATACGCCTTCCTGCGTAAGGCGTGCCTCGGTCTTCAAGGGTATGAATACTGTCTCTCTCTTTCCGTTACTTATGTCTACATAGTATAGATCCTGGTATTAGTGTTCACTTAGTTAGAATTTTTTTGTTTTCTGCTACGGAACCCTACACCTAATACAATCCATTCGGTGAGCTCCTGACCGAATGGGCATTCGGCTTGGGCGTGACTGATTGGGGCATTCGGCCAGCGCGGGCTCGCGGCCACATGCAGTCGGTCAGCTGCTCCTGGCCGAATGGAGCTGACTCGGCTAGGCCCACGCAGATTGGCCCATTCGGCTAGGCCGAAGCCGACAATGTGCTAGATTTTTAAATTGCAAAATTCGTGCAATACTTCCCAAAATGATTAAAAAAGTGTTTTTTTTAAATCGCTTGGTTAACCATGTATCTTCTCATGCTCTATCTAAATGTCTTGAGGTACATAATAAACTCTTAATTTGAATGCATGCTCTAAATCTTAGTCAATCATATCTCAACTCATGAGACAATCATGATGTAGATCCATATCTTGAGTTCTTTTCTTGATCAAATTTTCAAGATCTTGATCATATCATATTCTTCTCTTTAACTCGATGATCTTAATGTCAATACTCAAGGTATATCTTTATCTTCATGGCATTCGTACTCGAATCCAACGCATGGACTAGAATCATGACCTATGAAATATTCCTACATATAAAACTCAATAAAAACATTAGACCATATGGATTATCATTAATTACCAAAACCACAAATAGAGGCAATTACCCTTACAACCATGAAAGACGGGTAGAGTATTGGAGAAGTATCACACAACAACAACAAGCCGGTGTGTCATGTTTATATAGTAGTGTTGGTGTACAATACAAGACGTGTACGGGTTGGTTTATACACATACCAAACCGATACAAGTACAGTTAATTAGGGCTAATACAAATACAACTAATCATTCAACCCATGCTAGTTCTTTCCTCCTCCCGCAGCCAACTGCCGCCACCCTCGATTCCAGCCGTCCCCTACTGATTTTTTCCACACAGATGGCGCTAGATCTCAGCCGCCACCGTTCCCTAACCGTGGTAGGTCATAGGTCGTCGCACGGCGAGGATCTCGCTCGCGGCGAAGATACGGGTGACCGCAGTCGCCATGGATCCCGCGCACGGCTCGGGGCCGCCAGCTTGAGCCCTCGGCACACACTCTTTGGGTTGCTGGGTACCCTTAGTGGCATCAATGCATTTCAAACATGTCATCTATTTGCAAGGCTAGCTAGTGGTGATACTCCGGCTTGCAACTACATAGTCAATGGTTTGGTACTATCTCTGATGGTATCTTACATTCATTCATGTGTAATTTGAACCATTATTTGCATTCGAGACTATTATTGTATTGGAATGTTGTTTAATTATTTGATTTGAAGTAATTTGGAGAATTGTTGTATTGTACACTTATTAATTTTCATATTTTAGTTATATTCATGCGTATACCGATAGGGTTTTGTTGTATTGTACGCTACCCAAATATGGAGATCTAGGGATCCTTACATATGCAAGTTTCTCGCGTGGCTCATTTTGAGGGACAGATGTTGGACAACCGATAGGCTGCGATGCCGTAGGCTGCTCATACCAGCTGGCCGCCAGTTCTGCGATCAAGAAGAGAGATGTTGCAGCATCTACTCATTGGATGTGTGGTTGCCCGGAGATTTGGGCATGAAAATGTTAGATTGTTAGGTAATATCTTCATGATTAATTCCAAAATATAATTTCATATTGGATCACGATATACGTATTGATCGGTTGTAGACCAAGCGGCCATGATTGTAGTGGTGATGTTGTTGATGACTACATTGGTGAAGACTGGTCGAAAAAGACAACGACGGAGATAGCGGTACGCAACGCCGCTCGACTCGGACGGTAGACGACCCATGATGAAGACGCGGGCAGTCGTGCGAGACGCTTCCTGAGAACCTTATTCTCCCTACCCCGTACATGATCACAAAGACGAGTGGTTCTGGAGACCTACTCCCTTGTCGTCGGTACACGTCGGGGCAAGCAGAGAGGTGACAAAATCTTAGATTGGTTTTAGTGTATGTAACCAAGATACTAGGCATGTAGCACTTCTCATCTCACTAACTTATCAAGTGGTGAGACACTCCACCTTATAAGATGGTGCGACTCTCCTCCAACTTTTTATGTAGGATTAAACGTAGCTTACATTCCAATATAGTCCGGTCAAGTTCCACTTATACGTGAGCTGTCACCAATATGGGCTACCATATATATGAGCTTTCACGCACATAAGTTTTGAGATTTAGAAAAAATCTTAAATATTACATGGGGCAATGGATTTAGCCCATTATTTCTGGAAGCATCTGGAAGCACCGCACGACATCGTCTTTAACAGAGCGCGTCCAGGAGTGGAGAGCATCAAGTCAAGGGTCAAAGTGGAGTTCGATCAATGACGCTTAGCTAGCCTTTTTTGTTTCAATGTTTTTGGCTTTCCGGAGCCGTTGCCATTTTTCGTTCTAATTTGGCTTTCTGGAGCCGTTGCCCCCGTGGTTGTTAGACGGAGATTGGACTCTTATTTTAGAGGAGATGTCACCCCTTGTTGATAGCACGAACTGTGGTTTTCTGCCAGGATGTATTATCATAGAAAAGAAGGTAAAAGAGCATAACAGTAAATAAAAAAACTAGGAATAAAATGGGTCTGAGTGTTGAAAGATCACGAGGATTACAGTCATAGCTCAACAAATGACAGAATCTACGGATCTGAAGAATCGAATATATCACGGATGTTCTTCTTGATGCTATTCCAACCAATCCGGTCCCCTTGTACTACGAGGATTGCATTGAGTACGTACAAATCCTAGCTCTTGATGTTGACATCCAACCAATCCGCCCCCCCTTGCTTCAATTCCCACTGGGACCTTGAACATTTAAAATGGGAATGATGCTAGTCGTTCGAGTACACGCACAAAACTCTGTCATTTTAAGAGCGTCTTAAAGATCAGTGACGACAGCCACCAAACTTTACTAGGCCCCCTGTCCTGTATGGGACAGTACGAAATTTGCCACCAATGCCGAAGCCATGAAAAGAAATAGACACCTCCAATAGATGTTCCATTTCGTACTGTACCTAGAACACTTTATTTTTCTCCTACGTCAAGGATGGACTTTGGCAGTGTCAATCAATACTCGATAGGCACCATGCTGTTGTAAATTAAGAAAACATAAAGACACCAGGGGGTTAATTTTTCGAGTCAGTGAGCCAAAAGTTGCCTAACAAGATATGCTAATTCTGGATGGATATTGCAACAAAAGCTTCAGCTTTCACAAGCTCATAGCAATTGTTTGTTAACGCCAGCCCCAACTACAAATCTTATCAGCTTTTCACAAGCTCATAGTCCAATGTGATCACTACTCGTACCATCAGTATCACTGTCATTGCAAGGAGATGTTGACTTTCTGACAGGACAAAGATAAAAGCAGACGAGACAGAAGAAAGATCACAACACCTTGGCACCAGTAGTACCCAATCATAGCAAACCTCCAACCTTTCTTCTTTTCTGTTTCAGTCATGCATGAAACTGGCCTTTACACATGAGCATCTGCAGATTTGAGAAAAAACAAGCGGGCGTTCTGAAACAATGGGGGAGTACCCACCACCACCATCCTTCACGCAGAGAACATTATTTTGTACAGACCTGCCTCGTCCGATCTTCACAGGTAGTAGTAGGAATCTTTGGGGGCTTGTCCTGAATCTGGGAGTTGGAGATCTCAAGAACAAATCTCGAAGCAGAAGTTCCAGATGCCAGAACAAATTACGATTTCAGATCCGGTTATTGAAAATAGTTTCCTTGATCAGGACTAATTAATTGCTGAGACACCAGGTGTATTTTGTCCAGCAACAATTGGCAATGTATGGGCTCACATGTCAGATCTGAATGCAAATGCTAGATTTGACTGCATATGCTACCTGCTCAATCTAGTGGATGCATCAGAGGCTGCCACTTCTTGCTTCCCAGTTGAAGATAACATAAAGATGAAAGAGTACATAAAAATGCATTTTGGCTCTTAAAAATCCACATGACATATTGACATGACAGTGAACTCCACTTCCTAGAGAACCTTTCCAAAGATAAATCGCTCATCAGCATACATGTCATGACACTCTTCGGTTGGATAACGGTCACCGCCAACCACAAGGTGCAATAGGCTAAAAAGTGGGTGATTCTCGGTTTAAATAGATACATGAATGATGCTATTAAGCACAAAGAACACCAACAAAGACCAGATGGTCGCCCATAAACAAAGATGGATCACCATTACCAAAGCAAAAGATGTGAACACCTCTCTACCAACTTGTCAGTTGCATGCCCACAAACTGGTGTACCTTACTTTTTAGACACGTAGGGCGATCAGATGAATTCAATCTCACAAAACTAGCTGTGAGAGCAACAAAGAAGTTAAAAGTTCCTGAAAGGTAATGGCAATACATTTCAAGTGGTATCTGTAAATGTATTGAAATTAAAGTCTAGAGATAGTACCTCTCACAAAATCATGAATGTGGAACAGCGAAATTAAGGTGTCCGAGATTTAGTAACATTACAATTAACCAGTGAAAATACATACAGGTGGCATCTGTGAATATATTGAATTTTCGAAGAACTAAATGGTTCCTACTAATAAGCTGGCATATCTATACTCTGAACATTAAAGGTCTTCTCTGGCAGCCCAAGAATGAAGCAAAGCATGATGAGTTGGTTTCTCCTGTTCCAACCTTTTTGCTTTCTTATCATGATAAAGAGATTTATGAAAGAGAATGTAAACCCACAAAAAAGTGCTTATCAAAGGAAAAGGCTTTGAGAAAGGCAGCAGACGGCTGGAGAACTAAAGGCAAAGGAAATATGCTTAGATGGAATTTAATAATTAAAGCCTCTGGTAAAAGAATGCAGGCTCAATCCTGAGAAGTTCCTATCAATCAATGTGCACATCATATGGGCAGATGGATAAATACGAGGAAACCCATTGACAAGTACTTCAGATTTTAGGAAGTAATCCACCATGGACCTCAATTTACAAAGTTAAGACAATACACTTGACTGCTGTTCTTCTTATGAGTTATATAATGCAACTCTCCATCTTCTGTACTAAATATATTTGACAGTCCAGCCCATAAAGTGTATATCAGCAATTTCACTGATGCACCTATGTCCTCAAATAAGTAAAAAACACAGAAGAAAGAGCATGTGCAATATCTTAAACTTGGTTGACTACAAGTATCATAAAAGGATATATGCCAAATCATAAGTAGCTCATCATGAAAAGAATTAGTTAGCTACAAGAATTTAAAACTATCTGCTTGTGGCTCTTGTAAATTACGGCCATGATCATTTTCTGAAATTTACAAGTGATATTTTTAAGAAAGTCAATTCCTTTCTACTTATTATGCATTAACAGTTTATTTTACCAAGTACAGTTGCTCATAACAGTAATACAAGATTTTGCTTGGCCATATGAACAGACCAGAAAATCATAGAGGTATTAGCAAAGGGTGAATTTGTACTTGCAACAATTCATCAGATTATTGCCCAGATGAAACATTAATAAATATAAATTACGAGTTTAGGCCTTATCTCATCAGGGCCGTCCCAAACCCAGAAAATGATCTACTCATTCTTCATTACTTATCCAGTGCCCGCCTACACCCACCTCAATTATTTCTGTAGCAAGCTCAGCAAGTGTCGTTAGCATGATCTTAATACATTTTCATGGGCCACCAAACTGAAACAAAAAACATAGATCAAATACACAAAATGTTAACCACCAATAGTATAGCACCAGCTCTCATTTGTTGGTTTCATTTGGCCTAAAGCATTATCTCTACAACAACAACCAAGCCTTTTGTCCCAATCAAGTTGGGGTAGGCTAGATATGAAACCCAAACGGAAACTAGAGAAAAGTGCAAGTCAAGCAGAAAACAGTGAAAAGTGCAAGTCAAACAAAAACTAGTGAAAGAAAAAATATTGCCCACCCTAACTTCTATGCGGTAACAGACAATTCAATTCCAAAATTAGAATACTCTACAGTTCATGAGCATTTTCAGAAGGTGTAAGTAGTACTGAAGCAAAACTCAAGTAAATTTATCTTTTCATCTAATGCTCTAAAAGGTCAATGCTGACTCCCATTTGATCAATCTTGTAAGGGAATTTTCATGAAATGAAGGTAGCTTCAAATTGGTACAGGAACACAGGCAAAGCATCATGAACCATAAATCACATGATCCGAAGCCATCGCAGATTGGTGCAATACAGTAAGCTGGCACGACTACCAGAAGTTATCCCTCCATGAGATTTAACCAATTCCAATCAAAATCTGAACATGAAAATTAGGCTAGAATAATTATAGGTAAGAAATTAATTGCTAACAAGAGAAATATTAGCTAGTTTCACAGTACAGAGTCACATCACATGTTGGATTTATCTCCGGTGCCACCTCCTCTCTTCATCCATGGAAGGCTCCCTTCTGAACAATCATCTGAGCCGCCGGCAGGTAACTTGCCCTTGAGATTAGACCACTGCCAAATCTTGGACATGGAGAAGCTCTCCCCCTTGTTCCGTGCACAGATCTTCTTTCCCTCCATAATGTCGGCATTGACGGAACTTATCCCAGGAGGTCTTGGTCTCATCGCGCCACCGACAGCATTTCTAGTTCGGCCCGGCTGGAGTGCCACCTGAAGCTCAGAAGTTCCAAGAACATACTGATAGGTGCCCATAGAGAAGCATTTCCTTGCATCCAAACTACTGCTGCTGCTCTCCCCTTCCTCCCTCCTCAGCACAGCCGAATCGGCATTCCCACCTTCAACAGCACCCTGGGTGCCAACATTCTTGAACTTGCCAAGCCTCACCGGGAACACTCTTTTCTCGGCAAGGGGCGTCTGCACCCCCTCTGAAGACTTCTGCACAGGCAATCCATATCCATCCTCGCAGCACTCCGACAGCCGCCCTTCCTCTAACCCCTCTTCGAAATCGAACATGGGGTTATTCTCGGCCGTGATGCCCGGGGCAAAGAGCACCCCGCGGCAGAGCGGGCACGTCGAGTTGGACAGCAGCCATGTGTCGATGCAATTCAGGTGGAAGGCATGCCCGCATAGGGGAAGCAGCCGGAGCCGGTCCTCTGAATCGAACTCGCACAGGCACACCGCGCAATCGAATGGCTCCTTGTCGCCTCCGCTGCCGCCCACGACGATCTCTCGGTAGGAGAACACGGGCAGCGCGTCGATGAACGCCTGGTCCAGGCCAGAGTCGTGGAGGTGGAAGAGCTGCTGCAGCTGGCGCTGCAGCGCCGCGTCCGCCTCCCCGGGCCCATGCTGACCCGCCAGGCCCGCCGAACCCCCTCGGCGTCGGTGCTGCTTCTTCATGAGCAGCCGCACCAGGAGGTGGAGCAGGCCGGAGATGAAGAAGACGACCGCGAGAATGACGATGATGAACAGCACCGCGGGGCTAATCTTGCCGCCTCCCCCGCTGCTCGTGCCGGTGCCCTGCGCCTGCGGCTGCGGGGGCGGGGGCGGCGCGGCGGGGAAAGCGTACGGGGTAAGCGAGTCCCTGGAGACGAAGGAGCCATGGAGGCGGCGCGGGTACGGATACGCGGCGGCCGCCGCGTAGGATCCGGACGAGGACGAGACCAGTTCAGCCATGTCTCCTCCTAGAGCCACCCCCACATCTCATCTGATCCGACAGGCCAGCCAGAGATGCGATCTTTCGCGAGGAATCCCGGCCGGAAAAGAATGCGAAAGTCGCACCTAAAAGCGGCGGCGGGCTGCCTCTGATGCAGACCGGGAGGAAGCGTCCAAGGCGCTAGGGACCAAGAAACCCTCGGGGGGGTTCCGGTCGGTGGCGAGCAGGTGGACACGGAGGGGATGAGGGGAAATGGGGGAGGGGAGGAGACGAAGGAAGGAAGAATCGTGGTGGGAATCGGCAGCTGTTGTGTGGGAAGGGAAGGGGAGGAGTGGAGGAGAGTGGCGTGGGAGCGCAGGAGCTGGGGGGGGGGAAAGGCGAAAGCGACGGCGGTGGTGACTGGTGAGTGGTGTCGTCGGTGTTGGGCTCGGTGGAGTATTTTTGTGGTGGTGCGGTCGCTTTCGGCCGCAACCATCGTTGGAAGTCGCGGTCTCGCGCGGGGAGCGCCGATTGCGAGCGCACAGCGACGCACTGGGGCAGGGGCGTGGCAGCTTGGCCTGTCTAGCGTTTGAAATGGCTATTCTAAGAGCATCTCCCAATAATACTCCCACTAGCCGTATTTGGCTTCGGCCCCGTAAATCTGCTCGCAGCTGAGCTCTCCAAATCGTAGCCGGACATTTTTCGAGCCCAGTAAAATCCCTGGCACCCAGGTTGGATTTCACGACAGGATTTGTTTAACAGCCGGACAAAATCATTCCCTACCCTTTCCACACTCCCAGCGTCTCCGACACAACCTCCGGCTCTAGAATCGCCGTCTGACGTTGCCGTCGCCGTCGTCGCCGCAGCTCCACCTCTTAGTCCGTCCGCCGCCGCCGAAATGCCGAGCTAGAACGGATCTGACTACAGTGATTCCTAGGTTGGCGGCAACGTGTGTTCTTTCTCCTCATCGCTGTTTCTTTGTACAGTGTAGGATTAGGGTTTCGATTCGCCGCCATTTTAGTGCAATTCTTGAGCTAGTTCGCCGATTCATAGTACGTAGATGACTACACCCCGAGACCACACCAGACCCAGCATGGACCGGCGTCGCACACCCAGAAGATGTTAGCCCCGGCGATCTGTGTCTCGCCCACGGCCGTGCACCGGAGAAAGCTATCGCATTCGAGGGCACAAACATAGGCCGACGCTTCTACATATGTGCACAACGCGATGTAAGATTGTAGTGTTCATTTACTCAATTTTGCAAATTCGTTTTGGCACCGGCGTCGCCGTTGTCAATAATGCAGATTGAAATTTGTAGGGAGGCGTCAATTGTGGCTTCGCCGGTTGGGCTGATCCTCAGTGGCCGTTGCCACTGTAATGGGCATTGAGCAAGTTGTGGGACTTGTATGACAAGATCAACGATGAAAGAATTGAAGAGAAGATGCAAAGTGCTGAATTGATTCAAACTTTGATTGAAAAAAGACAGTGTTGCAAGAAAAAAAGCCGGTCTAGTGGGAAAGGTGAACAAGTGGATCAATAGCACTGAGAGGCATGTTATGAGGAAAACTTGGCTAGGATGAATGAAAAAGTCAGGGCACCGATGAGTTGGAGAAGATGAAGATGGAGAGGGATCACCTCCTTGTGGAGAAGAGATTATGGGATAAAAAAAGAGTGCACTGAAGCATAAGGTAAAGAAGTTGGAGTACATGTTGCATGATCTTCTCAAAGCCGGCGATGCAAACAAGGAGAAGCCGAAGAAGATAAAAGAAATCTTAGATGAATAAACTTTGATTTGTTAGTTTGATGGTTGGATGAGACAATTGGCAAGTCTTTAAATTGTTGTATGAACCATAATTTAGCTATGCTTAGTTTTATTGTTGTTTGAGACAATTCGAAGTGTTTGAATTGTGGTATGACCCGTTTTGATTTGTTTTTGTTGATAGTTTGAATTTGAACCACCGGTTGCTTCAACATCGGCGATGTTAGTTGAATCGTCGCGAGCCTTATATTGCTAGTTGAATCGCCGCGAGTCTTATATTGCCTCCCAGACTGCGGCGAGGATTTGAGTCAATATGTATCCATTTTCCCTTTGTTTTTAACCGAATGTCTATTGGGATCGAATTATTGGGCTCGCCGCTAGGAAAAGGCCCTCCCCAAATTGGGATCCTTCTTCCGGCGCTCCCGATAACTCGCTGCCGGCGACGATTTGGGAAGCGCCGGTGGAGATGCTCTAAGTGTGGAGAGAAGTCAGTTTTGGCAAAATCCTTTCGTTTGGGTTTTTATAATTCATCCTCAATTTTTGTAATTTATAGACATGTCTATCTTCGAATTTAAATTTAACTGGGATAATGTAATTTATAGATACAAACAATTATATTCGTCGATTCATATTAAAAAGAAGATTTCATTGGTATAATGTTTGTAAAGTATAATACATATTTTATTGTTCAAAATCCTAGAAAAATATTCGGGTTAAAATTTGAGGATTTATAAACTCAAACATAGGATGTGCATTTTGAAAACGAATATCCCGTACATAGCCATATTTATTACGAAATCATTAATTCAATATTTAGGGCCTTACTTGAGCACCATTATTTTCATTTTTACCTTTTTTTTGTGAAGGTCACAACCGGCCATACTATTGATGAGATTTTGCAAGTCAACAAGGGTGAGTTCCCATTAGGGCAAGGCAGGGCAGGTGCCCTATCTTAAGTTTTGATAAAAGTTTGATATGCACGTGTTTTTTTCAACAATTTGAGTGGCCATTCACTGAGAACAGACTCCATATAAAAGGTTATGCTTGTTCCAGCCAACATTATGCAAAACTAATTCTGAAATGAATACATGGACTAGGTCTAGTTTAGTTGGGAACCAACTATTTTTCTCTTTGATAGCTCTAAACAATGTTCTAGGTGAGGTTTTTTGAGGATATTTTCGCCAACTTACCAGGTGTGGTCGAAACCAACTATAGGTATGCGATGTATTGTGTTTGATAGTTGAAAAGTAATATGGGTATGATGTTGCATCCAAATAACCATATGCAAAGCAAATTTGCAGCACGCCAGTATATCACTTGTTAGACAAGGATTAGATAGAAATGTTGTGCACATAGTAGTTCTGTTTGTTATACTTTGACTTTGTATATTTTATTGATCTAAATTCTAATTGTATTAGTTCAATCAACGTCCTAGAGAATCTCCAGCAATAAACAACACCAAGACTGAGTTGCACAACAAGATATCTGTGATACTTCTTGATGATTTGATGATGTGCTACATCGAGCGAGAGATATTGAAAAGTCTTGACCGATAAAATTACGAAAGATTTTCGAAAAATGGTAGAGCTTTTCTTGCCTAGGGCTTCTATACGTCATTAAAGCTTCAACGGTGATATGTTTTTAGATTCTACTTATGTTTAAGTATGTTTCTGTTTGAATTGTACTAAATGATCATGTTAGAATTGTATATAGTATTACAATCTTGAAACTATTTTGGTCGTTGTATTATTTGTTAGATTTCGTCCTACCGCAAATTATTTGTGTCCTTCGCCACAACAAGTCAACGTGATATAGCATCAATTAGATCAATGAATTATTTCATACTTTTATGAGCTCGGGAAAGAGAGAAGGAGAGGTAAGAGAATATTCAGATATACATGAAACTAGCTACACACAATCCGCTCTAATGCAAAATTCTGATTTTTTTGGGAAATGGTCTTTATTACTTAAAAGGTTTAAGCATTACACCCGGCCTCTGCATAACAAAATGTATACAACCGACACAAGTACGAATGACAGAAGAGAAAATAAAAAAGGCGAATGCATGACATCAACAGATACAACATGACGCCTAAGTAGGTGGAGGACCGATTCTGAGATCACACTGACACCCATGGATTGTGATGGTTACGCCTCTCTTGTAGACCCATGTAGACAAGGGCTATATCAAACCCATTTGTCTCCTCCTGCAAAAGAAAAAGAGGCGGTGGACTAGGGTTCCATCCTAGTCGCCACCATCTTCCTTGTCCTCGTCGTCTACGACCAGGAATTGGCATGTCCCTGCCTCCTCTACTTGTCGCTTTGATGGCGGGAGGGGGTGGGGACCTTAAACCTGCGCTCTACATGTAGTAAGGTCTCTAAAGTTAGATTTTGGTCAACCAGTATCAATGTTATGGTGTCTATGGTGGTGTTATATGGGATAATAAGGTATACCTGTTGGGTTCGCAGCATAAAAAATAAAAAAAATCTACGATGTGAACAACTAAGCACCAAGATCTATCTACCTAGATACAATCAACCGGTGGATATACATCCATAGAGAACATACCCTTGAAGAGTGACAAAGCGTTACGAGATTGTACTCGTGGATGATGTAGTCGTACACTTGCCGATCTCAAGATCGTGATGAAGTCCAGCGAGTCCAGCAGGTCCAGCACCTGCAAGTCCAGCACCGCAAAGCAGCGGTGCATCCTCGATCGCACACACGTCCGGTACCCCGACAACCTCTGAGTCATCACCCTATCAAAACAGCGGAAGCAGCAAATCCTTCCAGAAAAAGCCATCGGAAACATGTATCTCGCTAATCCGAGAGCATGGAGAATTGCTAGAGGGGAATAGAACCTTCACGAGGAGGTGGTGCAAGAGGAGAGGAGCCATGGGGCTCCTTTTATAGGGGATGGGGCGCATCCCCATGGCCATGGCTCGCCGGCCATGGTGGGTGCCCCCACCTCTCCCTCATTCATGTGGGTGGAGCTTCCACTAAGCCCACTCACATCAATTTCAACTCCACTCACTTGCATTTAATGTCCACTAAATTAAATGCAATTTTCTCTTTAAATAAAAAACTTTTATTTGTTTTATTCAGATTTTTGTTAATTATTTTAATTAACAAACATTTACATAAAACCCCCTACAACATCTCGATATCACATATAGAACCAGTTTCAACAATTTCACCTGAAACAATTCTGGTGTTCATCGAAATGATTCCAGCGCTTTCATAATCTTTATCTAGTATCTTATTTGATCCAAATAGTGTCGGTATCCCTTAAGTGTGTCACCCTACGGTTCGTGAATAATGTAGACATAATCGAGACCCCTCTTCGATCAATAATCAACAACCGGACCTGAAGATCCGTACTGACTCCCACACATTCAACGATGACTCTAGTGATCATGTGAACCTTTAACGTCGTAGCTAAATCCCTTTGTCTCGTGATATATTACATGTCCGAGATTCGATCATCGGTATCCCCATACCTAGTTTGATATCATTACTGACATGCACTCTTTTCTCGTTTCCGTGATATAACATTCTAGTGATCACATCACTTGCTTGCAAGCTATCTCAATGTGATATCACCAAGAGGGCCCAGAGTATATCTATCCGTTATCGGGATGGACAAATCTCACTCTTGATCCATGAGCCTCTACATAACACCTTCGGAGTATCTGAACCCATCTTTATTGTCACCCTGTTACGATGTGACGTCTGATGTTATCAAGTTACTCTTCCAGTGTTAGTGATTGACATGATCTCATGGTCTAAGAACTTGAATTACTTCGTATAATGTTATTGAAATTTAAACACAATGACTTTGATCGTATTGCTATACTTCGGATGAATGTTCATCACATCATTCCACCAATGCCGTGACCTCGTTATTAACAACATCCAATGTCCATGATCAGGAAACCTTGATCATCTTGTTAATCAATGAACTAGTTTATATGAGAGGCATAACTAGGAATCATTATTTTGTTTATTAAACACTCATGTATCAATGTTTCCAATTAATACAATTATAGCATGCAAAATAAACATTTATCATAAATATGGAATAAGATAATAATCACTTTATTATTGCCTCTCGGGCATATTTCCTTCAATACCCGCCTCCTCGGCCACCTCGTTAGCGGCAATCTCGCTGGTGGTGTTCAGGGGGCGGTGATGTGTCTGGTTGCCGCTTCCATGGAGTGGTGGATCTCGTGTAGTGTACTTGTATTATAGGTTTGATCTTAGAAGTTTTGGATCAGTCTAAGGGTTCAACGGTAATGACTTTGGCTCTGGGCACCGATCCTTATTAGGGGCATCATGCGTCCAAAATTGAAGCATATTTACCTTTTGTTTTTGCATAAATAGAGTAGGGATTTTTGTATTTCATCGCGCCTACGCGTGCTATTTTGTTCTTGTTTCAATAGGACCCCAAATCATCGAGTAATATATGAACATATCAATTAGAGCTATCATATTGTCTAATTATATGATATTTCTAAGTGATAAAAGTCATTTTATGAACTTGCCTTCGCACCTGGAAGAATACCAATCAGAGAAGAGACATCGGTATGGTTAACAACCAATGGTACGGGCGGAGCCCACCCGTACTGTCCACACGTACTAGGCGCCATCGCGGCCGTCTCGTCAAATACTTCTCTCTGGCAAAGACGAGAGGGAGATCCGACATTCACAACCACCAGAAACCACGAAACACCACATCCGAGAGGGATCTGAAGGAGGAACTTGGCTGGGGTAAAAACCCTGATGATCCACGGATCTTTGGAGGACAACGCATCATACCCTTCATCATCAACCGCTGCATCTTTTCATCACCACCATTACTCCATCTTTCATCTATTAGATCTCTTTGTAATTCCAGATCCAATTGTGGTTTGCATTAGATCTACCTTCGTACTTTAATCCATTTATTTGATTATGATGATGCTGTTGATTGCTTCCATGAGTGAGTAGTTCCTTTGTTCTTGGGGAGATGGAGAAACCCTAGTACAATTATGAACTTGTAATAAAGATGATCTATTCTTGTGTCCGTATGACTTGCTTGTCTATGATATAATTATGATTTGTGTTAGATCTCTCTCTTTAGATGGTATGCGTAGTCAGCCGCATATCATTTGTCTTCGGGACTAAAGGGAGGGAGAAATCCTTTGGACATGTCTTGGAAGCGTATCGCCATTGCCGGGGAGCTAAGCGATTTTGATATTTGTTCTTAGTTACTTATTTTGCACATTGTTTTACTAAAGTTGTTCACTAGTTTTAGGTAAGCACCATGACTACACTCGAACTGATTAATCAACTCGATGCTACTAAATACCTCAAGAAATTTAATAGAGGATTAGTTAAAGAATTCCTGAGTGGGAGTGAACCAGAGTACGAGGTCAACCCTCGTTTTATCGGTATTATTAAAGAGAAAACTTTTGCAGGAGATGATCCCGATGAGGATCCTTATAATAATTTAATGCATTTTATTGAACTATGTTGGACTCTTAAATTGAGAGGCTATTCTGATGAGGAATTGAAACTTAAACTGTTTAGCCAATCTCTAACCAACACTGCTTTGACTTGGTATAGAATTTGCCCTGTAGAGAAAATTGATACCTTTGAAAAACTTAAAGGAGAATTTGTGTCTCGATTCTTTCCCAAGGTGAAAACTGCTGAAGTAAGGAGGGCAATTACAAACTTCAAGAACCGCCCAGGTGAAGGTTTGGTAAGAGCCTACAAAAGGTACAAGTCTCTACTTCACAAATATCCCCATCATGATTTATCAGAATGGTACATTTTGCATATTTTCTACGGAGGACTTAATCAAGAAATTAAACATGAGCTTGACATGAATCTAGGAGGTTCTTTCATGGAGTTAACTATAATAAAAGCTTGGGAACTTTTAGAACAAATTTACCGTAGTAGAGAAACATGGGGATTTGAGATTTAGGAGGTGAAGGAGGTATAGAAATTGAATATTATTGTCTCAATGCTTATAAAAACTCCGGTAAGGTAAAAGAAACTGCTAATGAACTGCAACTTGATGATGATATTATCTTGAAAATCCTTTAGTATTTTACAGAACATATTGAAGCTCCAAAGAAAGACTGGCTTCATTATACTCCACCACCCGAGCCAGTTGTTGAAGAAGATCCAATAATTATGGCCCCTGTCGAGCTAATAAAGGAGGTACCCCCATATGCTAAACCCTTTACTTTTCCAAGGACGATGAGAAGACATATGATGGCTCAGCAACTTGAGGATCACCGCAAAGAGGAAGAATTATTTCTCAAGGAGCTGGAAGAGGAAACACAAATAAGGAAAATTGAAGAAGAGCGTGTACAAGAGGGAGAGGCATCAATAAAGGAAGATATTTTAACCATGTTTGCACATTGCAACGTGATTGAGCTAGACTTCTAAGTGTCACAATTTGTTGAAGGAAATGTAAAAGCTAAAAAAGTGGGTAATCCTATCCTTTCATGGACTTTCGGAGGAACTTCCTATTATGGCTTTTGTGATATTGGTGCAACTGTTAACGTTATCCATTTTAATATTTATTTAAAAATTCAAAACGAATTAGCTCCAGCTGAATTGGAGGATATGGATATGACTATAATGCTTGCAGATAAGACTCTCAGAGTCCCTATGGCAATAATTAGGGACATACCAATCTGTATTGGACCTTACAAATATCCTATTAATTTTGTGCTTATTGATATGCCCACTGACGTTTATTGTCCAATCATTTTTGGAAGAACTTTTCTAAATATCCTAGGAGCGAACATAGACTGCAAGAAGCAAACTGTGTCTCTCAAGTTTGGTGAAGAGAAAATAGATTTTCATTTCTCCAAATTCGACCATAAGCCGGCTATTGAAGAATTATATGATGATGAGTACGAACGCGAGGAAGAAGGTAATATTATAAATTTATCCTCAATAGTCATCGAGACTCCCGATGATAATCTAGCAAGAAGTTTAGTCAATAATAAAAATATTTTTCAAGACATAGAATAATCTAAAATAGATAACTATCTCGACTCCATACCGGAGGTGGACATCGAGATTAATTAAAAATATGAAGAACCTATAAGGAAAGGAGATGAGGCTCTTCCTCCTCCCATTCTTAAAACTCTACCAAAGGAATTAAAATATAGGTTTCTTGATGAGACAAATAATTTCCCTGTTATTGTAAGTGCTAACCTCGCAGAGAAAGAGGAGTAAAACTTAATGAAGATTCTCCGCATGCATCCAAATGCTCTTGGGTATTCGATGAGTGACTTGAAGGGATTAGTCCCTCGATAGCCACCCATAGAATATTCATGGAAGAAGGAGCTCAGCCGGTCGCGGACTTTTAGCGACGTCTTAAACCTCACATGAAATAGGATGTAAGAAAAGAAATAATACGTTTGTTGGATGCATACATCATGTTTCATGTGGAGGAGAGTGCATGGGTATGTCCTGTTCATTGTGTTTCGAAGAAAGGTGGGTTCATGGTTGTGGAAAATGAACATAATTAAATGGTACCTACTAGGACTATTGTTGGGCACAAGATGTGCATTGACTATAGGAAAATAAATAAGGAAACTCAGAAAGATCATTACCCTTTACTGTTTATAGATCAACCTTTAGAAAGGCTTGCTATGCATTCTCATTTTTGCTACTTAGACGGCTATTTCGGTTTTCCCAAATTGCTGTACACCCTGATGATCAACTAAAAACTACTTTCATTTGTCCTTATGGCCTTTATGCTTATCGTCATATGCCTTTTGGTCTTTGCAATGATCCTGCCACTTTTCAAAGATGCATGACTGCTATTTTTGCTGATTATGTTAAAAGTAGTATGGAAGTGTTCATGGACGATTTCTCTGTTTACAAAACTTCCTTTAATCATTGTCTTCATAATCTTCACAAAGTTTTGTAGAGATGTGAAGACACTAACTTAGTTTTGAACTAGGAGAAATGTCATTTCATGGTCCAAGAAGGCATAGTACTCGGTCACAAAGTCTTAGGTAAAGGCATAGAAGTCGATAAGGCAAAGATTGAAGAAATAAAAAGGTTACCCCCTCCTAGAGATATAAAAGGTATAAGAAGCTTTTTAGGTCATGTAGGATTTTATAGAAGATTCGTTAAGAATTTTTCGAAAACTGTTATACCATTAACTAACCTTCTTTAAAAGGATGTTCGTTTTAATTTTGATGAAAAATATCTTACTTCTTTCAACATATTAAAACAAGCCCTTCTTGAAGCTCCCATTATAAAACCACTTAATTGGAAGAAACCTTTTGAGCTATTTTGCGAAGCTAGTCATGAAGCTGTAGGAGAAATTCTTTGTCAGTATGATGGTGACCTTAATATCATTCATCATGCTAGTCACAACTTAAATGGGGCCCAAAAGAACTATCCTATGGCAGAAAAATAATTCTCCGCAGTAGTATTTTCCTGTGATAATTTTAGATCTTATATCATGAACTCCAAAGTTAGAGTACATACTGATCGTGTTGGCTTAAAGGAAATCCTAGAAAGGACTAATGTTAAGCCAAGAATGATCCATTGGACTCTACTTTTGCAAGAATATGATTACAGATATCACAGAGGAAGGAAGAGATGGAGGAAACGTTCATGGACACCCAAGAAGTTGCTCTTCCAAAAGAGGTGTTATCCGTGTACATACCCGCGAGAACCACATTATCAAAAAAAAGTTCTCTACATCTTCTTGCAAAGGTTTTGGTGATTTTCTACGACCTGTTTTATTCGAAGAGAGGAAGAAAAGAAACTCAAATGAGACCATATTCCCTCGATGATCATGGCTTATGAAATCCTAAACACATATTTGTTCTGGATGATTTTCTGCTATTTCTTTTTGCATATTTGATTTCCTCTCATTTTTCCGAGTTCATTGCCGGTCTTACGAGATCAGTACGGGAGGGCCGTACGGCCGGATGGATCCGCCTGTATCGCTGGTCGTTAAGACCTCAGGTGCCTCGGTTTCGTTTTTACATAATCGGTACGACCGCACCGTACGGGCGCAACGCCCCATATGGCCGGTTGTTATCTATTCTGTGGCTGCTTCCAATTTTCGTTCACTTTTCTGCGTGTAAAAACCTGAAATTGAACTGCCGTGAAGACGATACGGACGGGCGATACGGGCGGGACCCACCCGTACTGCTTAGTCGGTTGACTAACTACCGACTTCAACACATGTCATTTTTGGAAATGACCCGGTACGGGCACGCCGTACGGGTGTGCGCCCGTACCGTCTGGTTGTTACGGCCCAAATTTCCTTTTTCTCCACTTATTTGTTCCCATATTTGTTAGAATTCTTTTCTTGGGCGACCCTTTTCCTCCTAGTACGAATTTTACCTTGCCTCTAACCCTTCATAACTCTCCTAGAAGGGTTCTATCCTTGCATTTATAATACATATCTTCTCCACAACCTACTTCTTCCACATAAACTCTTTGGAACCATGACCTCTACATGGAGCACCCTTCAAGAGAAGGAAGATCTCTATGGTTCGTCTTCAAGGATTACAGAGGAAGACAAAGTTGTTGTACCAGAAGAGAAGAACTTAGAAGATGAGGATGGATTCAAGCTGATGGAAACAATAAAGGATGGATTCAAGGTGTTCAGCTTGGGCATTGGAAAAGAAGGTGACTTTGATGAAGTTCAACTTGATTTAGAAGAAGATGGGGAGTTTTTCTTGAAAAGGGTGAAGAGACAAGGGGACGAGATTCAAGCCTCCCTAGACAAGCTCGATCGTCGCATCAAGAAGATTGAGGTAAAATCTCCAGGATCTTCTAAACATATTGAATTGTTGCGCCACTACCTGGACCAGATGGACTTGAAGATAATGAAGGGGCTAGAGGCGAATCTCAACATCAGCCTCAAATCCATTAACGCTCAGAAGCAAACAATAGAGATGTACAAGGCTCTTGTTGAGCAGTTGGAGAAAGTCAATGAGCAACGCCGGATCCGTATCTTGATCTTGGAGACATCAAACAAGATGCTTTGTGCAAGTCTTCGTGATTCCGGAGCCTCTTCACCATGAAGCACGCCACAGTATCAAATAATCACTAGGGGTTATTTGATTCACCCGGCTTGACTCCAAGCTTGTGGGATCTGTGAGAACCTTGTAATCTATCTTATAGTTTTTGCATATTTACTTTTCTGCACGCATGGCTATAGGTTTAAAATTCTGAATTTGCATTAGTTGCATCAACTTTGAGTTCCCTTTGTTCAAGAGAAGAATTATATCCGTTGAGTTATGAGACTTTATGATAATTGAAGTTGTGTTTGATTCATGATTATTATATTAGATGATTGAACTAGGTTGAGTGTTATGATACGTGTATAGCTAGCATAATTTGAGGGACTTCCACACCAATAGAAGTATTAATTAAGTTATGAGAAGAAGAATTCTGGTAGCATATTATAGTTAAGAGTTTTCGAAAACCATTGAAGTAGTGAGCATGATCAAATATCTTGCTAAAAAGAAAAATAGAAAAGAGAGCAAGTAAAAATATAGACATACAAGTATCAAACAAGAAGAAGAAAGCAGCTATCAAAAGAATCAAACATAGAAAAAAGAGAGAGAAAAACAAAACAATCATGCATTTTCATTACCGAACTTAGTGCTACATACACTACTAGGAAACAGCCTATAGATAGACAAGATGTTTAGTGGCGCATAGGCCAATCTGTGCGCCATAGGAAGACATCAGTGGCACACTGGAAAGCATGCGCCACAGAAGTTTGGAAGTTCTGTGGCACATTTTCTAGAGCATGCGCCATAGAAGATTGGTGGGACCCGCCGGCGGGGGGGATGATCCAAGTTCTGTGGCGCATTCTGTAATATGCGCCACAGAAGAGGAAACTTATGTGGCACATATTTCCTCATGCGCCACAAAACATGGAGGAGGGCCCCACCACAGAATCTAATTCACCTAAGTTCTGTGGCGCACGTTGACATATGCGCCACAGAAGTGTTTCACTTCTGTGGCGCATATGTCAACATGCGCCACAGAACTTGAGGGTGGGCCCCACAGAGGGAATCTTATTCACCCACTTCTGTGGCGCACATGGTAGAAATGCGCCACAGAAGTTTCAGCATCTGTGGCGCATTTTCTCCTTATGCGCCATAGATGAGGGCGTCCAGATCCATATGTTAAAAAGGTGACATGAGCTAGCTTTCTTATCTATCTATCCCACCACCACCCATTTCACATCTCTACCTCCTCCCAACTCATCTTCCTCCTCCCTCACACCCCATCTTGCCCATAGTTTCTCCATTTTCTTATATCTAAACCTACTTTAATCTATAGATTGGTAAGTAGAAGCTTCGCTCCAACTTCTAGATCTAAAAGTTCCTTACTTTTCTCTCTCACATCTCTCTATTTGTTTAGTAATTTCCTCTCCACCAACTTGCATTGTAGATCTATGTGACACCCCGGTTCTGAAAAGACCGTGGCTTCTATGTGACATGCGAATCCCTGGATCGGTTCATTGGCCCACAATAGAGTAAGATAGATAACATAGCAAAAATATCCGTGTATCATAGATAACGAAGATCTAGAGTACCATTATTACAATGAAAGCTTAGCGCAAAGCTAGCTCAAATTATTCAGGTAGCAACATAAACGAGTAAATCCTCCATTCTTCAAATTGCCCACAAGTGAACAAGTGCCGAGTGGAGTACCGTGGCCTATAACGATCAATCAGAATCGGAATAACCTGCAGCACAAAACGCAACAGCCCCGAAGGGTCAATACATGGAATGTATGGCAAGTAGAGCTAGTAAATGGAGACAATAGTACTAACATCTACATGCATATCTGGCAAGTGGAGCTGTGTCCGGCTTGCATTTGCAAATAACTTTGTCCTACTTTCATAAACAGTTTTTGATTTTCTTTGAAAAGATCCCAATTAAGTTAACCCAACAACATTAAAACAATTATGAAATTAGAATGAGCGAGAAACATGTCATGGAATCAATATCAAGCAACTCAGTTGTCCATAACCGGGGACACGGCTAATCGATTAGATTATACACTCTGCAGAGGTTAGTACACTTTACCCATGTGACTTGGCCAGCCCAGCTCGTACCACCACTCTCATTTAGGGTGATGATAGGGAGAAGACCAAGAAGAGACTGTTCGGGAAGTAGCTCCTCAATCCCGATGCGCACCGGTCCAACCTACCAAAATTCTACATCTCTGGATACGCGGGTTCAAGTTACCACAACCTACTAAGTCCAACCAACTGCCCATTTCATTATTGGCACATGTTTGTACACGTAAGCTACACAATAAAGAAGCCAATCATTCTCTCTTGATACCTGGGTGCCTTTCCGCAATGAAACCACCAAAAATTATCAATACCATCACACCCAGGGGATTCATTGATTAAGTTGTTTTAGTTTTCACAAACCAATACTTTGAGAAAACAAGTATCAAAGATGTAACCCAGCCCTCGTTCAACATAGCATGGCTAAGCACATCTACAACGGTGGTTCATCTACAAGAAAAGCCCTACCACATAATAGGACATAGCATAGCGATAGTATCATCCTACTCATGCAACTACAAAATACACGACAATGCATTAAAAATAGTAGGACGATATCATGAACAAAGTAGCATCTACTTGCCTTGATTGAAGCGGTCGGAGGAACAATCCAAACACGAGCAAGGGTTGCACTCCACACAATCTACACGACACAATTGCATTCATAAACAAACAATTCACAAACATATGCAACAAAGATGATGCATGAATGCAAGAACGGCAAGTGAATTGGTGCTACAGCTGCACCACATAATACTAATACATATTACTACCGAATACATGCATGGAAAATAGATTTGGCGCAAGGGAAACTATTAACCAAAAGTAGAGATCACTACTAGAGCTAGAACTTAAATAATTCACTACCGGTAGTATACTGTTTGTAAAATCCCGGAAAAAATCTACTGCATAGGCATCGCTGATAAGAAACAGTACCAATTGGAATTACTCAAAAAGGAGTTATAAAACATCCCGAGTAATTAAAACACTGCAGAAAGCCATTAGACAAATACTGCAGAAGTTTTTACTGTAAGCCTATCTTTTTATTTCACGATGAGATTCCCCTCGTTCATACGAGTTCAGGGACATATCATACGCGATTTTTGGAGCTACGAAACTTTTACTACGAATTTATTACTCCGAAAAGGCCACTAACTAGTTTGATTAAACTGTACTAAACCTGACAGTAAAATCTGAACAAAGGTACAGCGAGATTCTACACGACTCACTGAACTCGTGCATATTTTATTTGCAATTTTTGGCCAAGCGGTTTAATTTCTACGCAATTTACAAGATTCTACCGAAATCTGCCAACTAATAGGATTAACGAAATTGACCCAGTCAACTGTGTCTGATGACTGGGCGCTGACTGGGCGTCTGACCAGTCAACGTCTGGGGCCTCTGACTAGTCAACATCTGGAGTGCTGACCAGTCAACGAACGATCTAAGCCGCTGATCTGAGATCTGACGGTGGCTGCTGTCTTACCGGAAACGGACGGCGAAACGAACTCCGGCGAGCTCCGGACGGTCGGTTCCGGCGGCGTGGTTCTACCTGCACGTACACACACGGTCAACTACGGCTCCCGGAATAATAAACGCGTGCGCGTACGCGGCGATCTGCAGGGCGCAGTTGGCGGCGGCGGACGGAGACGCGGAGCACGGGAACGGAAAGAGGGCGGCGAGACGAACCCGGCAACAGACGCGGCGATGGCCGGCGGCGGAGGGGTGGCCGGCGACGGCGAGGAGAAGCGGCGGCGGCGGCTGGGTGCGTGCGCACGGGAGCAAGGAGGCGGCGGGGTCGGGTGTGGGCTGGAAAAAGGGCACGCAAAACGAGGCAGCGTGGGGTCCTTTAAATAGTCCTGCGCGCGCAGAAAAAAAAGAAAAGAAAAAAAAATCCTGAACCGAATCGGTCCAGATTTGACTCCGATTCGAAATCGGTCCGGATTTTCGGACCGTTTTCCGGCGGTTTACTAAAACGTTCTAGTCTTTTGCATACGAACTCCGATTTGAGCGATTTTCGCGCCTACGGGTTCGTATCGTTGAGGGGAACAACCTTCAGTCGAAGTTTGAGCGAAAGATCGAACCTACAGGGGTGGTTGTTGCAAGTCCCTCTGAAGCTCCCCGCAGGAACCTCGAAGCGAAGTAGAAACGGGGTTTTGCAAATAGCGTTTCGTCGATCCTCTCTACTCGGCGGTAATGCTTGGAAAGATATGATGCGATGCAATGAATGATATGCAAGACCAAATCTAAAATTTGGGATGTGACAAGACTAACCCCCTTAAGATGAATCTCGTCCTCGAGATTCGGCGCGGCTAGCAAATAGGTGTGGGTAGTCCTCTCGGATGTCATCCTCACGCTCCCAAGTAGCTTCCTCTTCGGTGTGGTGGCTCCACTGTACTTTGCAAAACTTGATTGTCTTGGTACGGGTAGTCCTTTCTGCTGTCTCCAGAATCTTGACCGGTTTCTCCTCATAGGTCAAGTCATTCTCAAGCTGAACCTCCTCTAGCGGTACAGTGTCTCTCAATGGTGTATCCACCATCTCCGGATGGCACTCCTTCAGCTGGGATACGTGGAACACATTGTGAACAGCAGACAGAGCCTCTGGCAACTCCAACTGATAGGCAACTTCTCCTTTGCGTGCTAAGACTCGATACGGTCCAATAAATCGAGGTGCCAGCTTACCCTTAATACCAAATCTCTTGATTCCACGGAGTGGCGATACTCTGAGGTATGCTCTATCACCTATCTCATACACCACTTCCTTGCGCTTGGCATCAGCGTAGCTCTTCTGTCTTGATTGTGCTACCTTCAGTCGGTCTCTAATCAAGGCGACCTTCTCCTCAGCGTCCTTGATCAAATCAGGTCCAAACAACTGACGTTCTCCTACTCCATCCCATAGCAATGGTGTTCGGCACCGTTTCCCATACAGCGCATCGAACGGTGACGTCTTGATGCTGGTTTGATAGCTGTTGTTGTAGGAAAACTCCGCATACGGTAAATTCTCATCCCAACTAGAACCATGAGCCAAAGCGCAAGCTCTTAGCATGTCTTCCAAAATCTGATTCACCCTCTCGGTCTGTCCATCAGTCTGTGGGTGAAACGCTGTGCTAAACTCCAATCTAGTACCAAGTGACTCGTGTAGCTGGCGCCAGAAGTGTGAGGTAAATTGGGTGCCTCTATCAGATACGATACTCTTGGGAACTCCATGTAGGCACACAATCTTGTCCATGTAAATCTTGGCCAACCTTGCACTTGTATAGGTCGTCTTCACTGGTATAAAGTGGGCTACCTTGGTCAAATGATCGACCACTACCCAAATAGAGTCATATCCAGACCTGGTCCTGGGCAGTCCTGTGATAAAGTCCATTCCCACTCTATCCCATTTCCAATCCGGCACGGGCAAAGGCTGTAGTAGTCCTGCTGGTTTCTGGTGTTCCGCCTTCACTCGGCTACATACATCACATAGGGCGATATGCTCTGCGATGTCTCCCTTCATGTTGTTCCACCAGAATCTGTCCTTTAGGTCCATATACATCTTCGTATTGCCCGGATGTATGGAATACGGCGAGTCATGAGCTTCCTGCATAATCAACTTCCTTAACTCCGGATCGTTGGGCACACACAAACGATCTCCATACCACAAGGTACCTTGCTCATCCTCGCGGAATTCCCTTGCTCGACCTTCCTTCATCTTTTCCTTAACTTCATCTATCTCTTTGTCTCCCACTTGAGCCTTCCTGATTCTGTCCTAAAGCATTGGTTGGACTTCCATTGTAGCCAAATATCCTTCAGATACTACCTCTAGTCTAAGGTCCTTGAATTGCTTGCACAAATCCTCAGGCAATTCACCAATTGTCAATCCATTGGCATAAACCTTTCGGCTCAGAGCATCTGCTACTACATTGGCCTTTCCTGGGTGGTATTGTAGATTCATATCATAGTCCTTGATAAGTTCCAACCATCTCCTTTGTCTCATGTTCAGCTCCTTCTGTGTAAATATGTATTTCAGGCTCTTGTGGTCGGTGTACACATCACAGTGTTTTCCCATTAAGTAATGCCTCCATACCTTGAGCGCATGAACCACTGACGCTAACTCCAAGTCGTGTGTGGGGTAATTCCGCTCATGGTGCTTGAGTTGTCGCGAGGCATAAGACACTACTCTCCCATCTTGCATCAGCACACTCCCAAGTCCCTGTCGAGAAGCATCACAGTACACTTGGAAATCCTTCTGAAGATCTGGTAAGCACATAACAGGTGCAGTCACTAGTCGACGCTTCAGTTCCTAAAAGCTAGCTTCACACACATCCGTCCATTCAAACTTACTCTCCTTCTTCAGAAGTTCAGTCATCGGCTTAGCAATCTTGGAAAAGTTTTCAATGAATCTCCTGTAATATCCAGCAAGTCCCAAAAAGCTTCGAATCTCTCCCACATTCTTGGGTGCTTCCCACTCAGTTACTGCAGTCACTTTGCTTGGATCAACAGCGACTCCTTCTCCTGACACTACGTGTCCAAGAAATCCAACAGTGTTAAGCCAGAATTCACACTTGCTGAATTTGGCATACAGCTGGTGTTCTCTCAGTTTCTCCATAATCAGTCGCAGATGTTTCTCATGCTCAGCATTATCCTTGGAATATATCAGTATGTCATCAATAAACACCACTACGAACTTGTCCAAGTACTCCATAAATACCTTGTTCATCATGGTCATGAAATATGCCGGGGCATTCGTTAGTCCAAATGACATAACTGTATACTCATATAAACCATACCTAGTGGTGAAGGCGGTTTTTGGTACATCCTCCTTCCGGATCTTCAATTGAAAGTAGCCAGATCGCAGATCAATCTTGCTGAACACCTTTGCTCCTTCCAGTTGATCAAACAAATCATTTATGTTCGGCAGAGGGTACTTGTTCTTGATGGTTACCTCATTCAGCGAACGATAGTCCACCACTAACCTCTTGGTGCTGTCTTTCTTCTCCACAAACAGAACAGATGCAGTCACTCTAAAAGACCTCTTCATAGACTTAGTAGGTAACTTATACTTATCCACAAATGCCCTTGATATGAATGAATGCGATGCACTAGTATCGAAAAGTATAAGTGCAGGGTAAGTATTGATTGGAAACTTACCAATCACAAGGTCAGGCTCGTCTGGAATCTCCTCCACATTCATGTGGTTCACTGTGGCCTTCTCATTGTTGGTTGGCTTCAGTCCTTTCCTCTCCGGACAGTTGTCAGCATAGTGTCCCTTCTGCTTACACTTGAAGCATGTCACCTCACTCAGATCCTTCTTCACAAAATTGCGATCACGGTTGCGGTCATGTCCTCCGTGTCCTCCAGAGTGGTGAGAGTGTCCTCCCTTGTGGCTGTGGTGGCTGCTCCTATGGTTGTCATGACGATGTCCATCGCCTCCATGGTGGTGGCGGTCATGGCTCCCATGGTCATTCCCTCCATGCTTGGAGTATCCATCATATGAAGTGCGAGACTTGTGGTGTGAGCCAGAGTGGTGATTGTTGTTCTTTCTCTTGCGGCTTTCCACCTGCTTGTGCTTCCCTTCCAGGATTCTGGCCTTGTCCATAAGCTCCTGGAAAGTGGGGCAATAAACCACCAGTAGCTGCACTGAAAGCTCATCACTGAGGCCATCCAGGAATCTCTCCCTCCTTTTTGCATCAGTGTCAACATCCTCAGGTGCATAACGGGACAGGTTGTTGAACTCCTCAATGTACTCGGCCACGGTGCGATTGGTTTGGCGCAAGTTGCGGAACTCCTTCCTCTTCAGGCTCAGAACTCCTGAAGACACGTGGTCGGTCCTGAAACCTTCCTCAAACATTGCCCAAGTCACAGTATTCAGAGGGTGGGTGATCTGAAATGTGTCCCACCAAGAAGCGGCTGGTCCCTCCAGTAGGTGAGCGGCAAACCTCACCTTCTCAGCATCAGTGCATCCAACAGTTACTAGATCCTTGTTGACTGAACGCAACCAGTCGAGAGCAACCATTGGTTCCGTTGCAGTAGAGAACTTAGCTGGCCTTAACCTCAGAAATCTGGTGAGAGCATCTCCCTAAGGCTGATTGTTTCCATTGTTATTGTTCTGATTTTCCATGAACTGGGTCATCACTTGGGTCAGCTGTGCCTGAGCTGCCATGAGCTGCTCCAACTCAGTGGGTTGGCAGCGGGGAGGCATCTGCGGTTCAGCACAGGTAAGTTTAGAAAGAATCACCTACGACAATAGGATTCTACCCATGCATATGATCAATCAACAACAAACAATAGCAGACAATCACAAGCAAGCAACACATCAACAAACAAGCGGTCCAGCAACATCCCAGGTGCTATCCTAGCAGTATATACCTACTGAAATAGTTTTGCAAGAGTTGGCAATGGTTAACTAAACAGTTGAACATCAAAACGACAAAACAGCAATTCTGACAGAACAGTTCTGCTGTGTTCGCGAATTTTTTTTCGCCTGACTTAAACTCTTCAGAAAATTAAGCCAATTTTCGTGCATATAGAACAGGAAGTTCCGCATCAGCCCAATTTTTTTCAGATTTTTCAGAGTTACCAGAAAAATATGAAAAATCGTGCAGTACTGCTGTATCAGCAGAAAAACTGGAGCGAAAACAACACAGATAGTAACCAAATTGCCATAACTCTTTCATATAATTTTGCACAAATAATTCCTGGGATATTGGGGTACACAAATAAGCATCTAAACACTCTTAAACTAACACGAACTAAGTTTCACATCGATCGAGAATAATTCTAACGATTTCGCCTAACGAGGACTAATTGGTGGACTTCTATCTATTGCTTGAAGAGGTTGCGGTAGGTCCTCGCTGTCATGCGTTAACGCTTCGGCTCGCGGTACAACCAGGGCGGCGGAGTGTACACCTCTCCTGAACCATCACTTGAAACGTCAAACTCCACCTCTTCTGGATCCTCCTCTTCTTCTTCATCATCAGCTGCAACTGCAACAGCTTCATCTCCTCCACCATCATCGTCTCCATCATCATCATTCTCGTCCTCATCATCATCATCTCCACTGTCATCATCATCCCCATTGTTGCCATCATCTCCATTGTCATCATCAGAGGGTGGATTCAGCTGTGCTTGGAGAGCAGCAATCTGGGCTGTCATAGCTTCAATAGTTTGATCCCTTTCCTGGACTGTCCCTTGCAGTTGCTGTATGTTCTGGGTGTTCTCCTGCACAGTACCATGAAGATGTGCTATGGTTGCATCTCTGGCTATCAGGGCATTCTCCAGAACTCCACAGCTTCATGCAAAGTGTCAATCTCCTATCCTTGGACCACCATACCATTGCTAGTAAAATCTGCAATCTCCTTTATCGTCCTCACCTTCTTTGCTAGAGCTCCATTCTCCCTTTCCATGTCCTCTATGTGCCTCCGACGGGGCGGCATGTTGTTCCTGTCGCCCGGGGTAACCACAATGTTCCCATCTTCATCACGCCTTCCATAGTCACGGTAGGGTGAATCTGCCGGTAGTAGGTGTCGGACTTGATGGCACTGGCGAGACAGGGCTTCATGTATGGCCAAGTTGATTCCAAGTCCCCAGTTGCAGTAGGTCTTGGTGTAGATCAAGTGCACGGGGTTTGGCAAGTCGGCATCTCTGAATATGAAGGTAGTGATCTCCCATGCATCCTCTCCATATCCATAGGTGTACAGCCTTCTTCCCTTGAACATGGGCAGTGGCAATCCCAATGACTGCGAGAGCTGAGCTAACTGCCTTGCAAAGGGCCTTGGTGACTCCATGGTGGCATACTCAGTCCTGACTTCTCCCATCTATCAAGTAAAAGAGGAAAGTGTGAGAATAGCATATGGTAAGAATTTTACGAGAGTGAAAGGCATAAGATGAAAGACAGAGTTAATATAGGCTTTAATAAATCTATGGCTTCCTAATCCAATTCTAGGTCACGATCCTACAGTCGACACACGGGCTCTGATACCATCCTGTGACACCCCGGTTCTGAAAAGACCGTGGCCTCTATGTGACATGCCAATCCCTGGATCGGTTCATTGGCCCACAATAGAGTAAGATAGATAACATAGCAAAAATATCCGTGTATCATAGATAACGAAGATCCAGAGTACCATTATTACAATGAAAGCTTAGCGCAAAGCTAGCTCAAATTATTCAGGTAGCAACATAAACGAGTAAATCCTCCATTCTTCAAATTGCCCACAAGTGAACAAGTGCCGAGTGGAGTACCGTGGCCTATAACGATCAATCAGAATCGAAATAACCTGCAGCACAAAACGCAACAGCCCCGAAGGGTCAATACATGGAATGTATGGCAAGTAGAGCTAGTAAATGGAGACAATAGTACTAACATCTACATGCATATCTGGCAAGTGGAGCTGTGTCTGGCTTGCATTTACAAATAACTTTGTCCTACTTTCATAAACAGTTTTTGATTTTCTTTGAAAAGATCCCAATTAAGTTAACCCAACAACATTAAAACAATTATGAAATTAGAATGAGCGAGAAACATGTCATGGAATTAATATCAAGCAACTCAGTTGTCCATAACCGGGGACACGGCTAATCGATTAGATTATACACTCTGCAGAGGTTAGTACACTTTACCCATGTGACTTGGCCAGCCCAGCTCGTACCACCACTCTCATTTAGGGTGATGATAGGGAGAAGACCAAGAAGAGACTGTTCGGGAAGTAGCTCCTCAATCCCGACGCGCACCGGTCCAACCTACCAAAATTCTACATCTCTGGATACGCGGGTTTGAGTTACCACAACCTACTAAGTCCAACCAACCGCCCATTTCATTATTGGCACATGGTTGTACACGTAAGCTACACAATAAAGAAGCCAATCATTCTCTCTTGATACCTGGGTGCCTTTCCGCAATGAAACCACCAAAAATTATCAATACCATCACACCCAGGGGATTCATTGATTAAGTTGTTTTAGTTTTCACAAACCAATACTTTGAGAAAACAAGTATCAAAGATGTAACCCAGCCCTCGTTCAACATAGCATGGCTAAGCACATCTACAACGGTGGTTCATCTACAAGGAAAGCCCTACCACATAATAGGACATAGCATAGCGATAGTATCATCCTACTCACGCAACTACAAAATACACGACAATGCATTGAAAATAGTAGGACGATATCATGAACAAAGTAGCATCTACTTGTCTTGATTGAAGCGGTCGGAGGAACAATCCAAACACGAGCAAGGGTTGCACTCCACACAATCTACACGACACAATTGCATTCATAAACAAACAATTCACAAACATATGCAACAAAGATGATGCATGAATGCAAGAACGGCAAGTGAATTGGTGCTACAGCTGCACCACATAATACTAATACATATTACTACCGAATACATGCATGGAAAATAGATTTGGCGCAAGGGAAACTATTAACCAAAAGTAGAGATCACTACTAGAGCTAGAACTTAAATAATTCACTACCGGTAGTATACTGTTTGTAAAATCCCGGAAAAATCTACCACATAGGCATCGCTGATAAGAAACAGTACCAATTGGAATTACTCAAAAAGGAGTTATAAAACATCCCGAGTAATTAAAACACTGCAGAAAGCCATTAGACAAATACTGCAGAAGTTTTTACTGTAAGCCTATCTTTTTATTTCACGATGAGATTCCCCTCGTTCATACGAGTTCAGGGACATATCATACGCGATTTTTGGAGCTACGAAACTTTTACTACGAATTTATTACTCCGAAAAGGCCACTAACTAGTTTGATTAAACTGTACTAAACCTGATAATAAAAGTCTGAACCAAAGGTACAACGATATTCTACACGACTCACTGAACTCGTGCATATTTTATTTGCAATTTTTGGCCAAGCGGTTTAATTTTTACGCAATTTACAAGATTCTACCGAAATCTGCCAACTAATAGGATTAACGAAATTGACCCAGTGAACTGTGTCTGATGACTGGGCGCTGACTAGGCGTCTGACCAGTCAACGTCTGGGGCCTCTGACTAGTCAACGTCTGGAGTGCTGACCAGTCAACGAACGATCTAAGCCGCTGATCTGAGATCTGATGGTGGCTGCTGTGTTACCGGAAACGGACGGCGAAACGAACTCCGGCGAGCTCCGGACGGCGGCGACGGTCGGTTCCGGCGGCGTGATCTACCTGCACGTACACACACAGTCAACTACGGCTCCCAGAATAATAAACGCGTGCGCGTACGCGGCGATCTGCAGGGCGCAGTTGGCGGCGGCGGATGGAGACGCGGAGCACGGGAACGGAAAGAGGGCGGCGAGACGAACCCGGCAACAGACGCGGTGATGGCCGGCGGCGGAGGGGTGGCCGGCGACGGCGAGGAGAAGCGGCGGCGGCGGCTGGGTGGGTGCGCAAACGGGCACGCAAAACGAGGCAGCGTGGGACCCTTTAAATAGTCCTGCGCGCGCAAAAAAAAGAAAAGAAAAAAATCCTGAACCGAATCGGTCCAGATTTGACTCCGATTCGGAAATCGGTCCGAATTTTCGGACCGTTTTCCGGCGGTTTACTAAAACGTTCGAGTCTTTTGCATACGAACTCCGATTTGAGCGATTTTCATGCCTACGGGTTCGTATCGTCGAGGGGAACAACCTTCAGTCGAAGTTTGAGCGAAAGCTCGAACCTACATGGGTGGTTGTTGCAAGTCCCTCTGAAGCTCCCCGCAGGAACCTCGAAGCGAAGTAGAAACGGGGTTTTGCAAATAGCGTTTCGTCGATCCTCTCTACTCGACGGTAATGCTTGGAAAGATATGATGCGATGCAATAAATGATATGCAAGACCAAATCTAAAATTTGGGATGTGACAATCTATTTGTCCATACTCTCTCATAGCACGGTCTCATCTCGCTATTATTGTGTCTACTATAGCTAGGTGAGTACTTGGCCATCATGAACATGTAGGTGAAGCTTGTTGCGTGGGCGGTGTGTGTGTGTGTGCGATCCATGGCGAGACGATGCTTGTGTGTGGTGCATGAATGTTTGCAATGGGAGGAAGTTTTTTGTTGTTTGCTTGTTGTTGTCGGGCCCGGCCGGTGTGGTTGCATCGTTGTTTGCTGAAATATTGATTCATTTCCATTTCGGCAAATTTTTGCACTACCCATATGTCCTAATTTTAGGAAAGGTCATGCTGAATTTTTTCCTGCTAGCATTCATGCATGTGTGTGTTCATATGGTGTGGTTCTCACCTATACTCTCTGTTTTGACCGCTCAGGCAACCATGGTCCTCACGATGAGCGAAGGTCGAATTGCTAGGTACAAGAAAGGCGCGAAGGAGGACATGATTCTGAACAACAAGACCTTGATAAGATGTCCATGTTGAACATGCAAACTGCAGCGCTGGATCGACCCTGAATCTGGACAATTGGAGGGTCACCTGCTTAGGTGCGGTTTCATGCGCGACCTCAATGAGGTGCCAGCAGTTCATGGTGGTGGTCACGAAGACGTGGGCGGGCGAGAAGACGAAGAGTCTACTGGGCATGATCATCATGATGAAGGAGATGCCAGCGGGCATGATCATCATGACGAAGGAGATACCGGCGGGCATGATCACCATGGAGAAGGAGATGACGACGGGCATGATCATGAAGAAGGAGAAGACGCGAACACACAGACGCTGCTAACTTCGATCTTGCCAGACCCTCATGTTCAAGAACTGCTCCTCAAGGAGACGAGCAACGACAAAGCTGCAGCTAGAGAGAAAGCCAAGCTGGCCCAAATGGAGGTAGACGGGATGACTCCATTGTATCCTGGGTGTCGCCCCGAGGATACACGTTTGAGTGTAACGCTCAAGGCTCTAGAGATGAAGGCCGAACACAAATGGACCGATGTGAGCTTCTTCGCGAACATGGAATACTGGCACGACCGACTTCCTAAGGGGAACACATTGCCAACAAGTATCGAGGAGGCCAAGAAAATCGTGTGCCCTCTCGACCTACCACACATTAAATACCACACATGCATCAATGATTGCGCACTTTATCGGAACGAGTACGCGGATAGAACCACTTGTCCGGTGTGTGGCCAAGGACGGTACAAGAGAGGGAACAAGAAAGTTCCTCGAAAAGTGGTATGGTACTTTCCTATCACCCCTCGTCTGCAGCGATATTTCGTAGATCCTAAGGAAGCAAAGCTCATGCAATGGCACGCAGAAAGAGAGAAACCCGAAGATGATCCAGAGAAGGGCAAGATCCTGACACACCCTTCAGACGCTAGCCAGTGGAACACATTAGACATCGAGTTCGAAGAGTTCGGGGGCGATGCAAGGAACGTCAGGCTGGGTATGAGCACCGATGGACTCAATCCTTTTGGAAACCAGAGTAGCACGCATAGCACCTGGCCCGTGTTTGTATGGCCATACAACCTCCCCCCGTGGCTATGTACGAAGCAAAGGTATGTACACATGAGCATTCTTATTCAGGGGCCGAAACAACCAGGTATCGATATGCATCTGTATCTCGGGCTATTAAGAGAGGAGTTAGCCAGCTTGTGGGAGATGCCGGCCCGTACGTGGGATGCCTACACTAAAGAATATTTCCATCTGAGAGCCACGTTGCTCACGACCGTGCAGGACTATCCTGGTTATGCATATGTATCCGCCCAGGTGAACCACGAACACAATGCATGCGTCAAGTGCATGGATGAGACACCGCATCTCCAGCTACCAAGGGATCCCGGGTCTTCGAAAACTGTGTTCCAAGGTACTCGAAAGTGGCTCCGCATGGATCACCCGTGGAGAAAACGTGGTGACCTGTTCAGTGGTAAGGACGAGCTCGAAAGAGCCCCGCGTCCGAGGAGCAGCGAAGAAATCGAGGAGCTTTTGAATAATTGGGTAGATTGCCCTGCGCCTGGAAAAAACGACCGAGGACAAAGCCGCTGCTGGGTGTATGGAAAGCAAGGTCTATTTTCTGGGACCTGCCGTAGTGGAAGGTCCTTCACACTCCCCATAGCCTCGATGTAATGCACATCACAGAGAATGTTACCGGGAGTCTGCTTGGCACTCTACTGAACATGCCGGAGAGGACCAAGGATGGGCCGAAAGCAAGAAAGGACCTTAAATTGCTTGGCATAAAGAAAGATCTTCAGTACCCTGATAGTGATGATGATGATCATCATCATCATCAGGAAGGGACTCAAGGTCACCGCAAAAGAGTTAAGAAGAATGAGGTGGTGCTTCGCGCTGCCTGCTTCACTCTGAGTCTAGAGGAGCTCGAGCAGTTTTTCAGGTGCCTCTTAGGAGTGAAAGTTCCTCACGGTTACTCGGGGAAGATAAGCAGATATCTGGACGTGGCGATGAAGAGGTTTAGCGGTATGAAGTCTCATGACTGTCACGTGCTGATGACGCAGATACTCCCCGTTGCGATCCGTGGGATAATGGACGAGCATGTCCGTGAGACGTTGTTTGGCCTCTGTAACTTTTTTGACGTCATATCTAGGAAGTCGATCAGTGTGAAGTAGCTCGACAGGCTACAGGAAGAGATCGTGATGATACTATGTGAGCTTGAGATTTACTTCCCACCCGCATTCTTTGACATCATGGTGCATCTGCTTGTACATGTCGTGGACGACATCATCCAGCTCGGGCCGACATTCCTGCACAACATGATGCCGTTTGAAAGGCTAAACGGTGTCATCAAAGGATTCGTTCGCAATAGGTCTCGTCCAAATGGAAGCATAGCCAAGGGCTTTCTGATCTACGAGTGCATCTCCTTCTGCCAGAACTATCTAACCACCGAGAACGAGGATGTTGGAATACCCACAAAGAATCACCTCAGCAGGCTCGGTGGATATGGTCATCGCGAGGGCTGCCGCTCACTACATGTCGACATTGATGGTCAACGCACTGATTTTGAAAGGGCACACCGAGTCGCGCTACAACACATTGAAGTGGTCGGCCCTTGGGTCGAAGAGCACAAAAGCTTAATCGAGCAGGAGTACGTCGACCAGGGCTGGCCGAGGAAGAAGGGAGACGTAACCAGAGAGCATAACTCCAGCTTCATGGGTTGGTTCAAGAAAAGGCAACTGGACAATCCCCCACAAACGCCTTCTACGGAAGATCAAAAACTCATATTCTCCTTATCGTAGGGCCCAGGGCACAACCTAAGGACCTATCAGTCATACGACATAAACGGTTACAGATTCTACACCGAGGAAAAGGACAAGAATAGTGAATATCAAAACTCAGGAGTAACTATGTTATCCTTTGCTGATGACGAGACTACTGTGATGGAAAGATTCTATGGAAGGATCGAGGAGATATGGGAGCTCAACTACTGTGGAGAGATCGTACCGATGTTCCGTGTTAGATGGGCCAAGAACGTGGAAAAAGAAGGCCGCTATTTCACCACAATGGTTATACCAGATGCCAAATCAACAAAGAACGCCTCCGCAAAAAATGAGCCTTGGGTACTCGCTAGCCAAGTTAATCAATGCTTTTTTATTACCGACCCATCAAAGCCCAACCGTGTTGTAGTTAGGAGGGGCAAGAGGAGCATAATCGGAATGGAAGGAGCCACCAACGAGCAAAACTTCGACAAAAATGGCGACCCAAAGATCGAAGAGGAATTCGACAAGTACTTCGACATGCCTACTACTACTAAAGTAAGAAGGAAGACCACACTGCCCACTAAAGGTTGTCCATTCACAAGAAGAAATCTCAAAGTGCACGGGCTAAAGTATTCAACCGCGACGAAAAAGGGCAAGAAGATTGTGAAGAGACACTAGCAATTGTGTGACTTTTTGGTGTATTAATTCGTGTGGGTATTAGTTAGAGACTAAAACATATAATGTCATAATCGTGTGGGTATACAAATTCACATTTCTGTGTGACAAGCAAACACACAAATATATATGTATGAATAAATATGCATATGTGTTCTTGCTTTTTTTGAATAAATATGCATATATGTATATGTTCTTGCTTTTTTTGAATAAATATGCATATGTGAATAAATATGCATATATGTATATGTTCTTACTTTTTTTTGAATAAATATGCATATGTATGTAATTAAAAATATTTAAAAAAAAGAAAAAAAATGTGTGAGACGGCCAGGATTCGAACCTGGCTGCCCCAGGTGAGAGCAAGCGAGCAAGACCACTAGGACAAGTATCAGATCTTGTCATACTACGAGACGCCACGGTTTTTACTATGTCAAGAAGTTCTGTGGCGCATTCCTTCAGAATGCGCCATAGATGTTCCAACTTCTGTGGCGCATTCTGTGGGAATGCGCCACAGAACTTTCACACTTAGCCACAGAATGGTTCGGCCTCTCCCCCTAATCCCCCTTTCTCTCTCTCGATCCACACTTAGTCAATTGATCCGTCGCCTCTATCTGTCATCGCAACTCTAGCGCCGGAGCCACCATGGAGGAGAGCCCGTGGAGGAGGAGCCCGTCCGCAGCGCCATCACCACCGTGCCGGAGCCTATGGAGGAGAGCCGCCCCCCATCGCCAGAGCCCGTGGAGGAGGAGCCTGTCCGTGGAGAGCCACCTTGTCGTCCGCCGTCCACCTCGCCGTTCGCCATCCACCTCGTCACCATCCGCCGTCCACCGTCCCTAGGTAATGCTGCACTATTGCTTTTGCACCGTCTGCCGTCCACCGTCCGTTGTCCACCGTCCGCCGTCCACCATCCACCGTCCCTGTGTCGATATTGTAGTATTGGGCCGACGCGATTTTCAAGATTGAGGATGATTTAGAGAGTGCCAGAAATCTTAAAATCATTCTATAGGTTTCTAGTCAGAGTTATGACCTTCCTTCTACTCAAGTTCATGTCTCATTTGTTCCAGTTCTTGAGCTTTCATTTGTACTCATGACTCAAGCTGGCTTTTGACAGACAGACCTTGAACGCAAAACCCTTCTAAAAACTTGTGTTGTCACTCTTTTCATTTTCAAACCTGAAAATGGTAGCACCTCTGATTGTAAAGTGTTGCACTTTTTTTTAGAATAATGTAACATTATTCAACTTGAATTGATTACATGGAAAGGTATTACACTATATTGTCACAAGTGAATTATGGGTCTCTTTAGATTCCATTTGGTGGTGATTGGAATTTACTTTTTTTACATGATGGAAATTTGCTATACTGCTATGTGAAACATGGGCTATACTGCTATGTGATTGGAATTTACTTTTTTTACCTTGTGCTATACTGCTATGTGAAACATGGGCTAAGGATTAGTAATCTAAACATGGGCTATGTGATTGGAATTTACTTTTTTTACCTTGTGCTATATCTGTAGCAGAGGGTTTTGATGGATAAGTATATTAAATCCAGTATCAATGCTCAAGATAAGAATTATGTTGGGTGCTCTCACTTTTGGTCAAGTTTGATGGAAGTGAAGGATGTTTTTATAGCTGTTGTAGAAGGATCATTGGAGATGAAAGAAATACTAGGTTTAGGGAGGATGTGTGGGTGGTCATAGATGAGAATTTGGTTATAGTTGTTTCTGCTTTGCTTACTGCGAGTCTGCTAAGCTGTTTACTATGCAACTATTGGTCATAGATGAGAATGTGAGGCACGATATTAACCGCCAACCCATCCAAAGATCAGCCATTTCTCAGTAAAAACTCGTTGTTGCTAATTTATGTTTCTGAAAGATTTCTGTCTTCTAGTTCATGACTATCCCATGTAAATGGCAACCATGTGTATGCCCTGATATAGGTGGTTATATCAGGTTCACAGCTTTGTGTTTTGTTTGAAGTGGTAATTTTCCATTAACATCGAGGGACAGAACCTTCTTAGTAATTGACCTGTATCTGTGTCATCTATTTAATTGACATGTACCTGGATTTATTAGGAGTTAAACTGTTATCTGCTGTTCGACAAGTACTACTGTTACACTTCAGCCTAGTACTATAGCAATTACTACACTTCTGTTACACTTCTGCTGTTCAGCAAGTACTTCTGTTACACTACTATATCTGTTATATATATACATGGGGCTGTGATGTGATGATGGACTAGTATATCTGTTATATATATACTGCATGTGGATGATGGATATGATGGATGCTAGGGTCAATGCATGGGGCTGTCAATATGGGGATGGGGTGTTTTGTCTTGCAGGGATTTCATTTGAGTTACCCATTTCTCCCGAAGTGTCGATTCACTTCCGTTTCGGTTGAGAAATGGGCACTCCTAGGTCAAAAAATTAGCAAAGGTCATGCCGAATTTTTTGGCCGAGATTTGTGCTAACATTTTGCCTCTTTTAAATAGAGTAGTGCAAACATGTCGGGCAACAAGGAGTCTGGCCCTTCTAAGGACATGATCAGTGTCGAAGAACAAGCTAGACAGGCCAACCAGTCATTCTGGCAGGGGTCCCAACATGAGGAGGAGGAGGCGATGAGGATGACACCACCACCGGAGGAGGAGGCGACCGTCGCCAGAGCTGCTAGGGCCAATGAGGGCGGAGATCCTGATTACGAGGGGGACGAAGACGACTATGATGGAACTAGTGAAGGCGGCAGCAAAGAGGATGACACCACCGATGGTGGTGCCCGCATCGGTGGCGGCGAGAGGACGGATGGCGGTAGCGGCAACCCGGCCGCTTCTCAGAAGAAGAAGAAGGAACAGAAGGAGCGGAAGGTGCCAGTGCTCGCCACCTTCTGCGATGAGTTCATTGAGGTCACAGAAAGTGGCCAACCCATTACGCCAGAGGCGATTGCTAAAGGGTACGGCCTGCAACTCGGTGCATCGTCCGGGAAAGCATGTCGATCAACACGAAGTACATCAGACATGCTGACCATGCAACTTTGGTCGATAACCTCCTTAAGAAGCTTCACAAGTGATACAGATTCCCAGAGCAGTTTAGAAACTTCGAGAGAAATAAGAACCCGGTGAACAGACTAGCCCTCACGAAGATGAGCAACGCCTTGAGCAGCTGGAAAACCCGGGTGAAGAATAGCATTGACAAAGGTGAAAGCTGGGAGGTTATTAGTAAGAAAAATCTGATGCTCGACAAAGAGGAGTTTAGGATATTCAAGGCGGATATAGCTACCGCTGACGCTATAAAATGGACTCAATGGGGAAGGAGTATGCGGGAACAAAACATAGGTAACCACCACCTTGGAAGCGGCGGTTACAAGGGGAAACAGGCCATTTGGGACAAGGAGGACGCCGAGCTTGAACACCTTGGTAAAGACAACCCTTGGCTTAAAATCACGGACTTGCAGCTTAGGCAATTTGTTCGGGCCCGCTACTACCTGGACAAGGAAACATGGGAGTTCATCACCGACGATCCGGAGGTGAAGGAATTCGAGAAGAATCTGGTAAGGAATTTATCGCCGATCTCAAGTCTATTGCGTTCTAATTAAGATAATGAAGCCAAGAATCTAAATGGGTTCACCTTTCCTTGTCTCTGTAGGAGGAGGAACTGAACGCTACTGCCACAGAGTCGTCCCAGGATTCGACGGAGCCGTGGGACACGGTTTTCAACAGGGCGACCAGTGCTTACAAGAAGAGGGACAAGGGGTTGCCGCCGTCCTCAGCTGGACGTGTGTCCGGCTTCGGTACGAGCATGAAGTTCAAGGAGTTTTACAAAGAGGACGCCAAGAAAAGAAGGGAGAGAAAGAACCAGGATAAAGCCGCTGTTGCAGAGCTGAAGATGAAGGTGAAGACACTGGAGGAGAAGGCGGTGGACCAGAAAACGGTGGACAAGTTAGTGGAGGAGAAGCTCCGCTCGATGATCCCCTCTGAGTTTTTCGAGGGGCTTACTGCTTGGAATGCGGGAGGTCGACAGGGGCTGATACATCTGCCCAGCTTAAGAGGCGGCAACTCGGGCATCAATGTTACCGTGTCGCCGGACCTAGTGACCCCGCCGGCCGTCAATGTCGGGACGCAGCCCCTCGTTTTGGTCACACCGACGCCCCCTCCTGCCAAAGATACCAATAAGGCGCAGCCGACGGGGTGGTGCTTCGTGAGGCACCCGAGCAGGAGATTGCAGATGATGATAGGCCGGCCGCCGGCATCCGCCGTGTCTCTACATTAGCCGAGATCCACGCCATCACCAAGGTAACTAATCAGTTAGTGCACGTCATCTCCTTTATGCCTTTGATGCATGACTGTTGCCATCTCATGACGCCCAATAACATGTTTTTGCCTCAGGACACTTCTTGTGTACTCCTGCTTAAAGATGTCGGCGGTGAGTTGAAGGATGTTGCCAAGGGCACTCTTATACAACCGGCGAGCCGCACGATGCACAACAATCTAATGGATGATGACGTGATGAGGGTCAGGTTGGCTCGGGTGTTGCCAGGGTGCGATGACACGGACCCCCCTTTCAACCTCAGGGAGCCGACGAACACAAGACCCTTGGGGAATGCTACAACTGGACCTTGACATGGCCGAAGACCTAGATTCGTCTTGTGGGGGGAGCACCGGCGCCACCTCTTGACCGATCATCACCCGACCACCACCTCGGAAGCCAGTAGCCGCCGTTGTCGCCACCACCAGCCGTCACCATCAACTCTTGGCAGCGTGTGCACCGCCACATGGCAAAGACGTTGTGTCGCAACCGCCGTCGCCCCCGCTACCACCACCACATGATGGCACCCATGAAGATGATGATGAATTGGTCAACGTTGATGACTTCATCAACACCGCCGCCGCCAAAGGATTGTATATGCCTTCTGTGGATGAAGAACCCTTCACAGCTCGCGACGACCATGAAGCTGGTCGGCCCAATACATGCACGCAGCGCCTGATCTTCCATGGTCTTTCTCAAGAGACGCCTTCGGCCGCGGATCCACCACAAGAGAAACCGGGATTGGTTTTCAGCCCCACACTCCGAAAGGCGACTGATGAGAAGATGGAAGTGGCTGACACTGTTGTGAAGAAGAAGCACTACAGGAAGAGAGGTAATAATAATAATAAGAAGGGTGCGAGCCAGCCTCTTCCGAAGAGGATCCGGGGTCAGGACGCCGTCGTCGTACCATCCACACAATTTGGCTTGCCCCGAGTGCATGTAGCTGGTGATCCGATATTGACTCCGGATATGATCCACATTGCGGTTGGAGCCATGTTAACTTTGCACGAGGGTGTCAAGACACTATAGGCCCTCCTTCTTAAAGAGGACGATCCAAATTACTCGGTTTTCATGGCCAAGGTGCCATTGGACATGGGCTTCGTCGATGAACCCCCGCGGATATATTCTTCATAGCATTCGAGGACATATTCAAGCTGTTTCTCACAAAACGGCTAGACTATAACTTGGTCCGCCTATACGCGCTCAATCTGGCGCTCATGATCAAGAGAGAAAGTACCCCAGAAATCGCGATAGTGGATCCCTACTACATGCGGGACAACTAGTTGGTCGAAGGATCAGAGGCACGGACCAAGGCGATGGCGTACCTCGAGAAGTTCATGGTGGACAACAAGAGGAAGGGCACACTTCTTTTGCCTTTCTTTCCCGAGTAAGTACACACACTCGCTCATCGTCACCGTAACTTATGCATTTCTTATAGATTTCTTTCCTTTGCTCTTTTTCCAACATTGCGTTCCAATTGTGTTATGCAGAGACAAATACTGCACGCTCATCGTCCTTGCCCCGAGGTATTCGCTAGCCATGTATCTCGACTCGGGGAGTTTGACGAAGAAGAAAGACTACACTAGAATAAGGGGTGTTCTCAATGAGACTCTCGAGGGCTACACCAAGAAGGGATGCACCTTCATAGATAGGGGGGAATGTATCAAGGATGGCAAACACGTGTTCAAGCATGTGCTCGACTTCCCCCGCGTCAAGCAGTCGACTGCTGGTGCCAAGGAGGCCTTCTACGTCCTCCATCACCTTAAAGGCTATGTTCGGGATTGCCATAACCTAACGCTGCCATCTAGTCTCCGAGGATGGGCCGAAACTTTGGCGAAAATCTATGATGCTAATCTTAGAGAAGACTTCCATCACATTCAGATGAAGTTGTCGCAAATCATCATTGAAGATGTCAACACAAGGGGCGGTGCCCTACAACAAGCCAGAGGGTTGAGTAAGAGGGAGATCGAAGAACGCCTCCGTAAGCAGGGTGACACAAGGACATGGATGACGAAAGAGGGCTATCTACCATTCCCGAAGCCGTGCCAGAAGAGGAAGTCTTCATCATGATCGTGTGTGCCTCTAGCATGATCCAGTGTGTGTATATTCTTGATGGACGCCTGCTGTATTAGTGTGTGTGTGTGTGTGTCATAAACTTTACTATCTCGTGGTCAAAATGGTCATTGTTGTTAGACTTAAACTACCTTGTGGTCGTGCTATCGTTGAAATTATTGCTTCTATGATGATCTAACTTTTAGGTTTATGGATCCTTTGTTTTATATTCTATGAACATATATATATATATATATATATATGGATGTGAACCCTTTATTCATTCTTTTCGTTGTATTTTTACTAATATGCCTTGTCATCTATAGAGATGGCGACGAGGTGGTATGTGGTGTACATGGGTAGGGTTCCAGGAGTCTACGAGGAGTGGGAGGATTGCCACAAACAAGTGAACAAGTTCAGCGACAACATCTACAAAGGATATGCGACTAGAGAGGAGGCGATAGCCAAGTGGAGGAACCACTTGTGGAAGAAGAACCGGATGAAGATATTGGTCGGGCTAATGCTCTTGCTCACCATTATCACAGTTGTATTCTATTTGATCCTAGTGTAGGCGGCGGTGGCCACTTCATATTTGTAATGTGAGATGATATGAACTTTGTATTCGGCGCTTGTGTAAAAATTTGGCACTTGACACTATATATGTATCTCGATCGAGCTCTAAGTGTTTGTATTATATATATGTCGGTTTTCATGCATCTACTACTTGTGCAATGTATTTTATACTCATATGGATAAATCCTGTATAAATCCTGTATAAATACCTGATTATACACCAGGAAAATATTTTACTTCGAATACATGTTACACAATCAGTAGCGCATATAATTATATAGTTAGTGGCGCATGGCATATCTGTGGCGCATACACGTAAATGCGCCACAGAAGTTCTTCCTGTGGCGCATATGACGGAATGCGCCACAGAAGTCTGGAACTTCTATGGCGCATATCCATATGCGCCACAGGAAGTAGTTATCAGTGGCGAGGTAACAGTGGTGACAAAGATATGCGCCACAGAAGTCCCCTTTTCATGCGCCACAGATAGGCTGTTTCCTAGTAGTGATATCTTTAAACTCCATGATTATATGATATGTTAAATCACTAGTAGCTTCTTATAATTTCATCGGTACTAAAAAAGGTGTGGAATCCTCTAAGTTATGTAATATGAAAGGGTATGGTAATACCCCCGATGTATCTCTACATCCGATGTTGTATTCCTGCTTCAATTTCTGCCTCATTTATTGTAATGACTCGTGTCTCATGAACATGATGATCTTGTCCACGAGCCACCATCTTGCTCAGGGACGAGCAAGAGCCTAGCTTGGGGGAGTTGATGCGTCCAAAATTTAAGCATATTTACCTTTTGTTTTTGCATAAATAGAGTAGGGATTTTTTTATTTCAGCGCGCCTATGCGAGCTATTTTGTTCTTTTTCAACAGGATACCAAATCATGGAGTCATGTATGAACATATCAATTAGAGCTGTCATATTGTGTAATTATATGATTTTCTAAGTCATAAAAGTCATTTTTTATGAATTTGCCTTCGCACCTAGAAGAATACCGGTCGGAGAAGAGGCATCAGTATGGTTAACGACCACTGGTATGGGCGGAGCCCACCCGTACCGTCCGCCCGTATCAGACGCCATCGCGACCGCCTCGTCAAATACTTATCTCTAGCAAAGACAAGAGGGAGATCCGACATTCACATCCACTAGTAACCATGAAACACCACATCTGAGAGGGATCCGAAGGTGGAAATTGGCTTGGGTAAAATCCCTCCTGATCCACGGATCATTCGAAGACAACGCATCATCCCCTTCATCATCAACCGATGCATATTCATCACCACCATTACTCCATCTTTCATCTATTAGATCTCTTTGTAATTCCAGATCCAATTGTGGTTTGCATTAGATCTACCCCTGTACTTTAATCCATTCATTTGATTATGATGATGCCATTGATTGCTTCCATGAGTGAGTAGTTCCTTTGTTCTTGAGGAGATGGAGAAACCCTAGCACAATTATGAACTTGTAATAAAGATGATCTATTCCTGTATCCGTATGACTTTCTTGTCTATGATATAATCATTATTTGCCTTCGGGACTAACGGGCGGGAGAAATCCTTTGGACGTGTCTTGGAAGCGTACCCGGAATGCCTCGTGACAGATTGACGCCGACTCATAACCTACATGGTCAAATGGGGATTAAAGTGGAACTCCCTAAGATAATTACGATATCCATGGGCAAACCCTTAATTGTGGTGGTCTGTATGGGTGATCTCTCTCAGACATCGCTATGGTTATTTAGAGGTGACCTCACACTTAGCTCAACAAAGTGGCTTCCTACAAGCCTTGTCGTGAACATCTTATTATGGAGCTCTCTCCACACATATCATGACACACATAGTATGTTATCTTGATTACATATAACAATAATACTATGCTAGTGGTGTATCCTACATCCCCGAGAACGTTTTAGCCCTATTGAGTTCAACCACGCTTTCACACAAACTTGTTACTTGTTTTCTTTTACTTATCATAAAGACCTTTACAAATAACTCTCTGTGGGTTCAATATCTTTACTTTGAAACTAGCTAGAATTGGTCTGTGCACTTGCAGTCATCAGGGGCATGAGCACAAAGATTTCTAGACTGCCATCAGCAATGGAAGGTTGGCTTTGGTAAGGGAGCGATGAAAACATCTTGTTGGCGGCTTTCTCTAGCGACAGTAGTGGTCGTTAGGTGGTCTGACCTTGATGTAATTTTTCTTATGTTTGGCGTGCTTTGTTCTTCTTGTGAACTCATGGAAGAGATCCTGATATTTCCAAAAAATACAAGGGTTGTGTCCTCGCCCGAACATGTGTGTAAGGTTGGGAACATCTACAAGATGGCATTTCCTTACTATTCGGTGGACAATTACTTTTAATAGTTTACCTCTTCACTCACAACTAATTTCCAATGCGTGGACCTTGTCAGGTGTTTAGAGTTAGGCAGAGCTACACATCAAACAATGGTTTGTGAGAAGTGGTTAAGGTCATGATATGGAGAGTTGACGACAATATCGAGCAGCGATGATGACATAGATTAGGAAGGATACATCACCATCTTGGTTAGGGCATGTGGTTAGGACAGGAAAAAACAAAATAAGTGTGTACATATGATAATAAATACTCCTTATGATCCATATTACTTGTCATTGAAATGGATGTATATAACACTAAAACATGTCTAGATATACCCATTTTAGTGACAAGTAATATGGATCGGAGGGAGTAGCATTTATGTCATGGATAAAACTTAAACAAAGATATTCATAAAAAACGAAATCAAACTGTTTTGTATAGAAATTATTACTCATAAGTAGATCTTGAACAAACTTACAGAACAAATATCTAGTATACACCCATGCAACCTATTATGACACACCTAATGTATCTAATCCACATGAATCAAACATAACCTATGAAATATATCCAAATTAATCAAATGCATTGCATATACACAATATGAAGTTGGGTAAAATGTGAATATCGCATCAAACAATGTATTGTTACAATGTTGATTTACATTCAAAGATAAACCATCCTTGAAAAAGACATTCACCTACCTATTTATCGATATTTTGTATAAGGATGTTGACCTAAGTTATGTAGATGGATTATCCATATTTAGTAACTCAGGTGTCCATAAAGTGCTTTGAAAGGTGTCATCAGGTGTGCGGAGCCAGAGCCGACATGTTCGCTCGCTGGGCGGAGAGTACTTGCCAACTTTAGAGTCTTCGCCTTTAGAGAGAAATCCGTGTCCGCTCCAGAGACAAGGACGGGCGTAGCAAGCGATGAAATGCTTCGGGGAGTTGAAAATCAGCATAGATCCTAACGTATGCGCTAACACACAATAGCTTTCCCGCTAACGCACAATAGCTTTCCCTTGCTTCAAAACTACAAGTACTCTACCCATCCACTTACCTATTATGCCATAAGTTGGAGTGAAATAACAACCGCAACAGCTAAACACAAGTTAGATTCAGGGTCGTCGATGGCCATGTGCGAGCATGCGCTCACACAGGGGCCCCAATTTTTGTGGGCCCCTAAACCTGGGCAGGTTCACCAAGTTTATTCTTTGTTGTTTTTTATTTTCAAGTTGCTACAACTTTACTTCAACCTAGGCTGCATTGTTTCTTCTTAATCAGGCACAATGTTTCATTCATTCCATTTCTTCCCTAGTCGCCTCGTTTCTGTAAGGGTAATTGTCCCTATGTGTGGTTTTGGTAATTGATGGCAATCCCTATGGTTTAATGTTTTCATTTGAGTTTTATATGTAGGAATATTCCTTAGGTCATGCTTGTAGTCCATGTGTTGGATTCAAGTATGGATGCCATGAAGATAAACATATACCTCGAGTATTGGCATCAAGATCATCGAGTTGAATAGAACAATATTATATGATCAAGATCTTGAGAGTTTGATCTCAATAGAAGAATTATTTATGTACCTCAAGTATATTGAGATAGAGCATGAGAAGATACATTATTTACCAATACAAAGAGTATTGAAGAGTGATTTCAAGTTGATCAACACATGAAGCATAAAAAATGTACCACATGGATCTCGTGGTATGGTAAGCATTGTCAATTATGCTTCATGAACTAACCCATTATATATTTTCCTTTGCATTTTCTATATGGTCTAGGTATCTATCCATGGGCATGCATCAAAAGTGAAAATTTCATATATCCCACGAGAGGGTGACACCAAGTGGAGATCATCGTCAAGGTTGATAAGTGCAAGTTCAATATAAGCATCTTAAGAAGATCATATGGTTGAAGCTTGATATCCATATTGGTGCTAATGTACATGTGAAGATGTGCCTTAATGAAGCTATCCCATAGTGGTGTATGGGGGACCAAATTGTGAGTTTTCACGAAGCAATAATGATCAAGTGAGGCATTCCAGATCGAATGAAGCGTTATCATCAAGATCAAGCGAGGTGCGCAAGGCAAAGGTATGGCTTGCTAGGTTTCCTTTTACCAGTCTCAAGGTGGTTGTTGGGAGACTGGGTTATAGGATAGATAGCCGCACTATCAAGAGGGGCTTGATCACATCGTCTTAGTGAGCTAAATCCTTTGCATACTTTACATCTCCCTAGTTTGTTGCTTCTTGGTGTTTCTCTATGTGAGGTTCTTTGTCTTGTTGTTATCTATTCAACAAGACCAAGTTCATAGAAAACAAAATCCGTATGCATCTTCCATTGCGTTTTCGAGTTTGGAGGTTTTACTGGTTCATCTCTTAGGGAGGTTTCACACCTCTCCTTATTTCATACTTTACCTCTTGATATTTCTTGGGTCTTATAGTATCTACTAGATAGATCTTGTCCTTAGCTTTTTGAAAATCCCAAGTTTGATAAAAATCAGAGTCCGGGCACAAAAGTTATCACCGTTTTAGTCTTCAATGTTTTTTGTCTAGAAAACCTGCGGGCAAACCGGCACCATCAGACGTGCTGCCGACTCAGTTGGTACATTGCCGACTCTGATTGGTATGCGCCGAACCGCTATTCAGAGAGCCAAGTTGTCATGGCGCCAACTTAGTTGGAATGGCACTGACTCAGTTGCCACAGGGCTCGGCACCGACGAACTAATTGCCAGATTTGCCTAGACTACATGTTTTCAACCCCAACGGGCAGATTTTCTTTTCCCTATAAAAGGGGCTTCTTCCCCAATGTTTTCTTTGGTTCTTGAGCATGTTTTAACCACCATTGTTGACCCTCTTGATCTTGCTTCCTCTCCCTTCCCTCCTATGATTCTTTCACCTTTTTGAGGGCTTTGGAAGAGGAGATCTAGATCTACAATCCCCACCAATCAATTCCTCCTCTAAGTGAGGGGAACCCATTGGATTTAGATCTTGGACTCATTGGTTGATTTCTACCATTGTTCTTCCTATCTAATTCCTCCCTAGCACTTGCTGCTTTGGTGGGATTTGAGTGTGAAGGATTTGAACACCTTTGGTGTTCTTGCTTTGCATCCTTGCATAAGTGTTGAGCTCTCCATTACGATTTGTTCAAGTGAGATACCGTGATCTTGACTCTTGGAGGGTGACCAACAAGTTGGCTTGGTGGTTGGTGTCGCAGTGCCCTGTTCATGGAAGATTGTGAATAGGCCCGGGCTTTCCCTTTCGTGGGATTTGTGAAGTGGTTGTGGAGCTTACCATCTTCGAAGTGGAGGAAAATCTAGCCATAAGGGAAGTGGATATTCCTTCATCGGGATAGCCTTGAAGAATAAGGTGCCCTTCCTGGACTTGGGGAACCACTTTGTGGGATCCCACACCTCTCCTACATGACGTACCTTACTTGTAAGGGAACACGGAAATACATCTTCATCTCTGCGTGCCTCGGTTATTTCTATACCCGAGTTTACTTTCCTTGTGATAGCCATCAAGTTTGAAGTACTTATATCTTGCTTATCACTTGTGGTACATATATCTCGCGCTTTTTTTCTTAGCTTAACTTGTTGTTGTTGCACTTACTTAAGACTAGTGTACTTAGGTTTTGTGCTTGTAAAATAAATGTTAGTTGAACTCTACATTCTATCAAGCCAAATCCATAATAGTTTTGAAATTTCCTATTCACCCCTGTCTAGGTGACATCTCTATCCTTTCAGTTTTGTATCAGGGGATCACTCGGTAAAAGAGTCACTCTTGATCCCCCTAAAAAAAGAGTCACTCCTGATACCACCCTTGCAAGATTGCAAGAGCAGGAGGCACTGAGGTGGAAGACACGCGCCAAGCCAAGCGACCAACGCCAAGGTCCAATTTGTTGCAATTAGGACTAAGCATGGACCAGGAATTCACCGATTCACCATCCATCGGGTGCATGATACCTTCACATCAAGTTCAAGTCTATCAAGCCATATTTGATAAAGACTATTTTTATCTCATATGAATAATTTGTTAATTACATTTATGAGTATACCGAATGTACAAGTGCTATGCATTCACTAAATTTGTTATTATTTTCATTTTGTGTGTTTGTGAAGGGAATATGCCCAAGAGGCAATAATAAAGTGGTTATTATATTATTCCATGTTTATGATAAATGTTTATTTCTCATGCTATAATTGTGTTAACCGGAAACATTAATACATGTGTGTTTAATAAACAAAGAAAAGGTTCCGAGTAATGCATCTCATTACATTAGCTTGTTGATTAACAAATGATCAAGGTTTCCTGATCATGAATATTGGATGTTATTAATAACACGGTCATATAATTGGAGAATGATGTGATGAACATTCACCCACATTAGGTATAGCAATATGATCGTGTTATCAAAGTTTATATTGCCATATCAATCTCACTCGAAGTAACACTAATCCTTAGACCATGAGATCACGTCAATCACTAACACTAGAAGAGTACTTTGATTCCATCAACCATCACATCATAATAGGGTGATTATAAAGATGTCATTGGGTACTTAGAAAGTGTTAGTTGAGGCTCGTGGATCAAGATTAGGATTTGTCATCTCGATAACAGAAATATATACTTAGGGCCCTCTCGGTGATATCATATCGATAACAGCTTGCAAGCAAGTGTTTTAATCACAAGGGATGTTATATCACGGGAACGAGAAAAGAGTACTTGTCGGCAACGAGATTGAACTAGGTATGGATGATACCAAATAAATCGGATCTCGGACAAGTAAAATATCGTGAGACAAAAGGAATTGGTTACTATGAAAAAGGTTCACACAATCAATAGTTTATCGTTGAGTAAGCGCTAGTCGTTATAGATCTGCTGATCCTACTAATGATTATTGATCAGAGGGAGTCTCTATGATGTCCACTTAGTTCATGAACCATAGGGTGACACACTTACGACTCGTCGGTGCATTGGAGTGGATACGGAACGCAGGAGAAAATGTTGGACAATGCAGGGATTGTTTTGATAAAGTACTAGAATAGTTTTGGGATATGAAAAAGAGTGCATGGGGCTAAGTGTTAATGTTTGCTGATTAAAAGAATCAACAAATATTAAATCTCAAATAAATGAATTAAAAATGTTTTATTCATTTATGGGAGAATAACTCTTAGATTTATGAGTGGGAGTTTCTACCCAATTTATGGGGAAGTTTCAAGTGAGTAAGTAGAGTATTTACTAACATTAAAGAGGGGAGAGGAGAGGGTTTCTCCTTTGGGCTGCCACCCCTCTCCTATATATAGAGGAGGTGGTGACCACTCTAGTACACACTCATTCCATTCACTCTCATATGCCCTTGGGTTGGCATCTTCCCCCTTGCTAGTTGTTCCACTATCGCGAGTACGGTGCTTAGACAAAGCCCTTCTCAAAACCTTCTCCACCACCACCACCATGTCGTAGTGCTTCTAGAGTTCCCGTGGATCCACTGCTTCCGCTGCCCAACTAGAGCAAGGGAGGGAGGTCGTCGTCACGCTGGACGTGCGACCGATTATGGAAGCACTGCTCGTTTGTGGTGCTGGTCGTCTTCTCAACCATCGAGGAGGAATGTGTACATTCTACATCCCCCACATTTGTTTGCGAGAACGTTATCCCGCTTTCGATATTCGAGGGTGAGTCCTTCTGAAACCGTTACAAGTATCACCTAGATTTGATCTTGGCAGTTGCAACCGTCAGAATTCTTTTGTTTTCTATGCAACGAACCCATTAGTGGTATTAGAGCTATGTCTAGCTTAGATTATTTGTACGGTTAAAACACATGGAGATGTGGGTGTTTATGATCATGGTATTACATACTTTCGTGTACTTTGGATATTAGTGGCATACTGGGATGAAGCGGCCCTAACAAACTTTACATGTCCTCGCACATGAGACCTATTCCACGCTTGACATGTAACTAGTTTTGCATAAGTGGTTAGCGGGTGTCTGTCTCTCCCACTATAGTTAATATCTGATTTACAACGGTCTACTAATAACTTGATTATCACCGTTGTGGTTGAAGTTTATTGGTAGAAAGGTTCTTTCCTATAAAGCCCATAACCATGTAAAATATGCAAAAATAAATTAGAGGCGTCTAACTTATTTTTGTAGGGCATGTCATGTGATATGGCCATTGATTCAAAAATTGTTTATGCATTGATATTTATTGTAAGTTAAAGAACCGATAGGAGCCATATGATTGTCCTTTTCTTTTTATGGCCTACGTACTATATATATCCATGAGATATATTGTAATGGTGAAATACGACCATGATGGAGGCGCCATGGACCTTGGTGTCTCGCTGGTGGAATGATGGCGATCATACCATGGCGCACAAGATGGAGATCAAGTGCAAGAAAGGACCAGATCATATCACAGATTATATATGCATGTGATGTTTATCCCTTTTATGCATCTTATTTTGCTTATGTCTTGCTTAATTCTTGGCGGTAGCATTATAAGATGATCCCTCTCACCAAATATCATGATAACAATATGCTCTTCCTTAGTATGCACCGTTAAGAAAGTTCTTCATTCGAAGCATCACGTGATGATCGGATGTGATAGACTCTACGTTCTCTTACAACGGGTGTAAGACAGTTTTACACATGCGAGTACTAAGGTTCTTACTTGGAGAGCCTAACATGTACATACATGGCCTCAGAACATGAACTGAAAGGTAAAACACAAGTCATATGAATGATATGATGTCCATGTGATGCTCACCATTGCAGCTGCACCACCTCACGTGATGATCGGTCGTAGTGTAGTGAATTTGGTTCGTGTAACCACTAAAAATAACTCGAGGGATGCCATTTTTGAGTAAGAGTTCATTTAGTAATTTGGATTAATTAGAACTAAATTTATCATAAACTAAATCATAGTGAATTCGCATAGTTTGTTGTAGTCACTAGCATTCGTTTACTACCTTGTGTTTAGCTGTAATTGAGATAATAGAACTATAGAATTCTAGATTTTTATTTATGAACTGGTATCATATTGTTTTATGAGTGTCAATCTAAAGTTTAAAGTACTATTGCAAACTTTCAGGAAAACCTCACTTACTCCATGAAATTCATTAAGTAGTATTGAATCAAGAGTAACAAATTCTAGCGTTAATATCTAAGTATTATGCTTGTCTCCATGATTCTTGATATTGAAAATTGTTTTAATATCAACATTATCTAGGAGCTGAAAATTGTTTTAGAAACCATCATGTGTAGAAGATATTGTGATATCTAAAACAATGCTTGGTTGCAATATGGTAGACTATAATTTAATAAAATACACATTCTCGTATTGTATGAAAATTTGCAAAGGCTAGAGACGCTGGACGTCATGATCACCCAAAAGGTTTTGGGGATTAACGTTATATTCATGATTCATCCTTATATAGTATCTTGATCATGAAAGTTGTCATGATAAGGATGGATAGAAGATGTACTAAAATGTTTACTACATTAAAAGGATTACCAAAAGGAATGAAATTTGGAAGAGCGCCAAACATTTGATGATGGTGATCTACATCAAAAGTACAAGTCCAAGGATATTAGTGTTTGACTAACAGGATTTGGACTATGTGTCATATGTATGGTGCCACTGTTGATGTTTATAGTTTCTTCTATAAAGGAAAGGAAATGCTGAAACTGAATCTAGAAAAATATTTAGCAGAAAATAAAAGACCGGAAATGTCCAGCTTAGGAAGGATGATATACATGTTGTGGGTGTATTCTTTGCTTGTTAAACAATATGGTTCTTAGGTACTAGATATCGGATTGGTTGGTTTGATGTGTCACACAGACAACACAATTCATGAACCGCAATGGCCTAAGTAACTAGCAAAAGAATATGGGTTGATGTTCATCGAAAACAAATAAAGTGTTGTTGTGTTTGTCGTTGACATTAAACCTAGCCTTCAAGATTTATTTTAATAATTGTTATCTTGTTCCGGTATTATGAGAATAATGGTTATTCAAATAATTACCATATTCCATAAAAGATGGATGAACTTTTACAAGTGTAACTAGAGAAATCACATCCATAAAACTAATGCTAAAATGTCACAAGACAAATGATTAGAAGATCACTTATGAGTGACATTGCAGTTTAAATCATATTGGAGAAAACATGAACAAACTCCATGCTGATGGAATTTTGGAGTATTTTTGATTTTTGAATCAATTGACGCTTGTCATCTGATTTTTTTAATGAATTGACGCTTGTGAGAATTTCCTGGAAATGATTTAAATTTCATTCATAGGCAAAAAGGAAGAACGAATGACTAACTTGTTTGTACATTGTGCATATTGATGTATATAGTCCATTGTGTGTAGCTGTATGTGGTGGATCTTTCAAAATTCATATACTTTAACCAAAGATTTGAGTGAATATATGTATATTTACTTGAAAAGGGGAGAAATATGAAACATTTTAAAATGTTCAAATAATTTCAAGATGAAGTGGAAAATCATTGTAACAAGAAAATAAAGAATTTATGATTAGATCATAAAGTAAGATATTTGACTTACAAGTTTAGCAAACACCTAAGAATTGAGGAATCGTTCCACAGACTTGTGTTTTTTGAAACACGATAGGAGTAAGGAGTGTTCATGAAATGTAATCAAACCCTGTTTGACATGGTAGGATCAATGGTGTTATTTATAAAATTGCCACTATATTTGAAGATTAAGCATTAGAGACTACCGCTTTTACATTGAGAAGAGCGCCATCATAATCCGTTGAAATGACATCATATGAGTTATGGTTTGGGATGAAACCCGAGTTGTCTTTTCTTAAATTTTGGTATGCTAGGCATAAGTTAAATGTTTACAACCAAATTCAGATGAGAATGTCTTTGTAGGTTATCCCAAATAACCGTTGGGTGTTCCTCCATAACACTGAAGACAAAAGTGTCCGTTGCTTAGAAATTAACATCAAATTTCTTGAGAATGAATTTTCCACAAAAAAGTTATATGGAAGGACAATAGAACTTTGATAAAGTTATTGAACCTTAGCTAAATGTGTTGAGTTGCACATCGCCAGAAAGTGTCATGGAGGCAGTCACAATGCTCATGGCGCTCCCATAGCTCAAAGGTTGTGGTCATGGAGATCTAAGTTCATATTGAACCGCCATTGGTCGGGTAAAATAATCATATAGTAAGATTTGAGATTGAATCATTATTGTTTTACAATGATGAAACCGAATACGTACAAAGAAGTGATGATGAGCCCTGACTCCATCAAATGACTAGAAGTCATCAAATCCGTGATAGTTTTCCATACACGAGAAATCAAGTTTCTAAACTTGGAAGAGCCTCCGGAAGGCATGAAGCCTATCAGTCGTGTTTGGATCTATAAAGAAACATACATGGATGTTTCACATCTATGAAATGGTTGACATATCATTAAAATAGTTTTACGATTATGTTCAAGTAGTTGACTATGACAAGATTTGATCTTTCATAGCAATATTTAGTTTGGACGGATTAGTGTAGCAACCACTAAATATGTCAATTTTTGTAAATGGTAGTTGAATAAACAAAACAACATTCTTCTAATAGAATGGTTACCTAGGACGTGTACATGACACAGTCCAAAGGGTTTTGTTAATCCAAAAGATGCTAAAAGGGTATGCAAACTTTATTTGAAGTAAGCATCATGGAGTTGGAGTCTTCACCATGGTGAATCTGTTAAAATGTTTAGTTTCATCAGAGACGATGAAGATGCTTGCATTTGCAAGAAATTAAGTAGGAGCACTGAAACATATTTCTAATACATTGTGTATAAGACATATTGTTGATTGTAAATGATGTATCTTTTCTTGACAGAAGTTAAGAATTTCATTAAAATTAGATTTCAATGAAAGATTTAGAAAAAACTAGAATATTAGACATCAAAGTCTACATGGATAGATTGAGATGCTAATATGGTTGTGCAAAATGTGCATAGATGAAATATTGAATGAGTTTAATATGGAAACAACGAGAAAGGTTCTTGCCACATGGAAATGAAAGAATCAAGATTCAAGTGTATTGACACTTAGTGAGTGAAACGATATTCAAGTGTTTTGACACTTGGTGAGTGAAATCACATGAATATTTTGATCAATCACACCATGATATGTACATATCCAAATATGCCTATGCTCTAAATGTTATGAGCATATACTAGGATGATTCATAAGATGATCATTGGACGATAGTAAAGATATTCTTATAATCTTTGGAAGAGTAAGAATATGTTCTGTATATAGATGTGACATATAGTTCATTGTAAAAGGTTACATTGATGCTAATTTTATCACAAGGTACAAATTAAGTTTATATCAATTTAGGCTATGGGTTAAGGTGGCACAATTTGATGGAAGGAAGTTTCATGATAGATTTGGATGAGTTCCAAAAGGTTAAGTATTGTGACGGATACTACAACAAAAGGCTAGCATACCAAAATTTAATGAAAGACAACTCGGGTTTTATCCCAAACCATAACCTTTATGGTGTCATTTCAATGGATCACGATGGTGCTCTTTTCAGTGTAAAAGGAGTAGTCTCTAAAGCTTTAATCCCTTAAACATAATGGCAGTTTTATAAATGACACCTTTGATCTTACCATGTCAAACAAGGTTCAATTTTATCTCTCGAACATACCATACTCCTATGGTTTATCAGGAAATGCAAATCCATGGAACAATTCCTCAAATCTTAGGTGTTTTCCTAAACATGTAACTCAAATATCTTCCTTTATGATCGAATCATAAACTCTTTATTTTCTTGTTACAATGATTTTCCACTTCATCTTGAAAGTCTTTGAACAATTTTCAAATGTTTCATACTTCTTCCTTATTAAGTAAATATACAGATATATTCACTCAAATTTTTGGAGAAAGCATATGAAGTCGAAAGATCCACCGCGCATGGCTACACATAATGGACTATATACATCAACATGCACAATGTCCAATAAGCTAGTCATCCGTTCCTTTTGGCCTATGAACGGAGTTTTACTTATCTCGAGGAAAGTCTCACAAGCGTCATTTGATGAAAATCAAAGACTCCAAAAATCCATCAACATAGAGTTTCTTCATGTTTTCTTTCCAATATAATTTAAACAGTGATGTCACTTCGTAAGTGATCTTTCAATCATTTGACTTACGACATTTTAGCATTAGTTTTTATGGACATGATTTCTTCAACTAGACTTGTAAAAGTTCATCCATCTTCTATGGAATATGGTAATTATTCAACCATTGTTCTCATAATACCGGAACAAAATAACAATTATTTAAACAAATCTTGAAGGAAAGCGTTGATGTCAACGAGAAACACAATAACACTTTATTTGTTTTCGATGATCATCATCACATATTCTCTTGCTAGTTACTTAGGCCATTGTAGTTCATGAATTGCATCGTTCTGTATGACATTTCATACCAACCAATTCGGTATCCAATACCCAATAATCACATTGTTTAACAAGCAAAGAATACAACCATACCATGTATATCATCTATATACCTTAGCTGGACATTTCCAATCTTTCCTTTTTTGCCAAATATTTTATAGATTCTCTTTCAGCATTTACTTTTCTTTTAAAAGAATCTATCAATATCAATAGTGGTGCCATACATATGGCACATAGTCCAAAGAATGTATAGTCAAATACTAATACCTTTGGACTTGCACTTTGAAGTAGATCACCATCATCAAATGTTTGGCGTTCTTTCAAAAATCCATTCTTTAGTAATCTTTTAGTGTAGTAAACATTTTACCTACATCTTATATTCATCCTTATCATGACAACTTTCATGATCAAGCTACTATAGCCTATAAGGACGAATCACGAGTATAATGTTAGTTCCCAAAAACCTTTTTGGGAGATTAGGATGTGTCTAGCATTTCCAACATTCGCAAATTCTCATACAATATGAGAACATGTATTTTGCCAAATTATACTCTATTATATTGCAACCATAAACATTGTTTCAGATATCACAATATCTTTCACATATGATGGTTTCTGAAATAATTCTTTCAGCTCTTAGATAACCTTGATATTAAAACAACTTTTGAATATCAAGAATGATGGAGGCAAACATGATACTTTAGATACTAACACTGGAATTGTTACTCTTGATTTAATACTACTTATTAAACTTCATGGAGTAAATAGAGTTTGCTAAAAGTTTGCAATAGGACTTCTAAACTTTAAATTGACACTTAAAACAATACGATATGAGTTTGTAAAGAAAATATCCATAATTCTATAGTTCTATTATCTCAATTAAAACTAAGCGCAATGTAGTAAACATATGCCAATGAATACAACAAACTATGCAAATTCACTTTGATTTAATTGATGATAAATTGAGTTCAACTCTAATCATACTACTACATGAACTCCCACTCAAATGTTGGAGATATGCCCAAGAGGCAATAATGAAAGTGGTTATTATTATATCTTTGTGTTTATGATGAATGTTTACATCCCATGCTATAATTGTATTATAAGGAAACACTGATACATGTGTGTTTTGTAAACATAAAAGAGTCCCTAGTAAGCCTCTTGTGGAACTAGCTTGTTGATTAAATGATGATCATGGTTTACTGATCATGGACATTGGATGTCATTAATAACAAGGTTATATCATTAGGAGAATGATGTGATGGACACACACCCATAGTAAGCGTAGCATAAGATCAAGTCATTAAGTTCGTATTGCTATAAGCTTTCAAATGCATAGTAACCTAATCCTTCGACCATGAGGTTATGTTAATCACCATCACCGGATGAGTACTTTGATGACATCAAACACCTCTTCGTAACTGGGTGGTTATAAAGGTGTCATTGGGTATTCTGAAAGTATGTGTTGAAGCGCATGGACCAAGATTGGGATTTGTCCATCCATATGATGGATAGATATGCTCTGGACCCTCTCGGTGGAATGTCATCTAGTTAGCTTGCAAGCATGTGACTAGGTCACAAGGGATGACATAACATGGAACAAGTAAAGAGTACTTATCAGTAACGAGGTAGAACTAGGTATGGAGATACCGACGATCAAACCTCGGATAAGTAGAATATCGTGTGACAAAGGGAATTGGTTTCGTATGTTAATGGTTCTATCGATCACGAAGTCATCGTTGAGTATGTGGGAGCCATTATGGATCTCTAGATCCCGCTGATGGTTATTGATCGGAGAGGTGTCTCCATCATGTCTGCATATTCACGAACCGTAGGGTGACACACTTAAGGTTCGAAGTTGTTTTTAAGTAGATATGGAATATGCATTAGAGACCGAATGTTGTTCGGAGTCTCGGATTGGATCCGGGACATCACGAGGAGATCCGAAATTGTCTGGAGAATAAGATTCATATATTGGGGATCATTTTCTAAGTTAGGAAATGTTCCGGAGTGTTTGTATGGAGATTCTAGAAGGTTTCGGAATGTTTTGGGAGGTTCTAGGAGATTTCTTGGAGTTTGCTTGAAAACCAAGAAAGGATCAAGGAGTCCTTGTGGGGTAAGACAAGGAGTCGTGGGGGAGGAGGACTCCTCCCCCCTCCCAATCCGCCGGCCAAGGAAGGGAGGGGAGTCCTACTAGGACTCCCCTCCCATGGCGCCTCCCTCCTTTAAATAGAGGGGTGGGGGCGCCACCCCCTTGCACCCTCCACTTCAAACCCTAACCGCCGCCTCTCTCCTCCTCCTTCCCTCTGCTCAGGCTTAGACGAAGCCCTGCAGAATTCTCTACTCCACCACCACCACACTGTCGTGCTGCTGGGATTCCATGGAGAAGATCTACTACCTCCGCTGCTCGCTGGAATAGGGAGAGGAAGGTCTGCTTCGACTCCGCACGTGTGACCGACTACGGAAGCGCTGCCGGAACGCGGCGCCGGAAGGATCGTCCACACGATCTTGAGATCGGCAAGTGATCGACTACATCAACCCCGAGATCTAATCTCGTAACGCTTTCGGATCTACTAGGGTTAGTACAGATCTATCTCATTGCACATGTCTAATAGATTAGATCTTGGCTTTTATCTAGATTAGATCTGGGTTTTGTTCGTTCTTGCGGTAGAATTTTTTTGTTTTCCATGCTACAAACCCATCAGTGGTATCAGAGCCGTATCTATGCGTAGATCTGTTGCACGCGTAGAACACAATGGTTTTATGGGCGTTGGTGCTCGTGCCGTCTTTTGCTTTGTGTACTTTGCATCTTGCGGTATGGTGGGATGAAGCGGCTCGGGCTAACCTTACATGTCATCGCACATGAGACTTGCTCCACGCTTGACGTGTAACTTGCTTTGCACAAGTGGCTTTGCGGGTGTCTGTCTCTCCCATCATAGTATAGATCCAATCTATACTTTGCACTTAATAGCACTTGTATCAATGTTGTGGTTCAGTTTCGTAGGTAAGATCCGTTCTTATTCGAAAGCCCCAAACCACGTAAAACATGCAAAGAAAATTAGAGGTGTCTAACTTGTTTTTGAAGGGGTTTTGTGATGTGATATGTCCATCATGTGATTGTGATTATATTTGATGTATGCAATGATCCTTGTTGTAATATGGCAACCGGCAGGAGCCTAATGGTTGTCTTTAATTCTGTTAAGACCTGCATGTCTATTCATCTTGTAATAGCTTTATTCCAAGTAGTTTTAATAGTTGTTGGTGATGATGGACAACCATGAAGCGGCGCCACTAACCTTGACGCAATGCTGGTGATGATGGAGATCATGTCCGTGCGTTGGAGATGGAGATCAAAGGCATAAGAAGAAAGGGCCATATCATATCACACTAATTATGAATTGCCTGTGATGTTAATCCTTTATGCATCTTGTATTGCTTAGATCGCGACGGTAGCATTATAAGATGATCCCTCTCACTAAATTTCAAGTAATAAAGTGTTCGTCCTTAGTTGGCACCGTTGCTAAGACTCGTCGTCTCGAAGCATCTCGTGATGATCGGATGTGATAGATTCTACGTGTGCATACAATGGGTGCAAGCCAGATTTGCACATGCGGAAACTAAGGTTAATCTTGACGAGCCTAGCATGTACAGACATGGTCTCGAAACACGGAATACCGAAAGGTAGAGCATGAATCATATAAGTGATATGATGAACATGAAGATTGTTCGCCGATGAAACTACATCTTCTCTCGTGAAGATCGGACTTGGTGTAGTGGACTTGGTTCGTGTAATCACTAAGACAATGTGAGGGATGTTGTTTTGAGTGGGAGTTCACCTAGTTAATTTAAGAATTAAAATTGAACTCAATTTATCATAAACTTAGTCTAAACTACTTGCAAATTTGTTGTAGATTATGGCGAACCTCTCCATCAATTTCAATGTGTTCCTAGAGAAAGAAAAGCTTAAGAACAATGGAAGCAACTTCACGGACTGGCTCCATGGTCTGAAGATTGTCCTCAGGGCTGGTCAGATGACCTATGTGCTCGAAGCACCGCTAGGTGACCCACCTGCAGATGATGCCACCGATGACGTAAAGAATGTTTACGCCACTCGGAAAAATCATTACTCCATAGTTCAGTGTGCCATCCTGTACGGTTTAGAAACGGAGCTCCAGAAGTGTTTTGAGCACCACGACCCGTTCGAGATCATTAAGGAGCTCAAGCTCATTTTTGAGACTCACGCGGCCGTGGAGAGCTATGAGGCCTCCGAAAAGTTCTTTACCTGCAAGATGGAAGAGGGAAGCTCCGTTAGCGAGCACGTGCTCACCATGTCTGGGCACGCAAACAATCTACAAGAGTTGGGGATAACGATTCCTAATGAGTTAGGGATTCACCGTGTCCTCCAATCACTGCCACCGAGTTATAAGAACTTTGTGATGAACTACAATATGCACTGCATGAACAAGACGTTGCCTGAACTATCGTCCATGCTGAAAACTGCTGAAGTGGAGATCAAGAAGGAGCACCAAGTGTTGATGGTCAATAAGACCACCAATTTCAAGAAACAAGGCAAGCCTAAGAAAAAGGGCAACTTCAAGAAGGATGGCAAGAAAGCTGCCGCACCTGCTAAGAAGCCAAAGGCTGGTCCTAAGCCTGAAACTGAATGCTTCTACTGCAAGGGTGCTGGTCACTAGAAGCGTAACTGCCCCAAGTACCTGGCGGATCTGAAGAACGGCAACATCAAGAAGAAAGGTATATTCGATATACATGATATTGATGTGTATCTTACTACTAGTCGTAGTAGTGCCTGGGTATTTGATACTGGTTCGGTTGCTCATATTTGTAACTCGAAACAGGAGCTGCGGAATAAACGAAGACTAGCGAGAGACGAGGTGACGATGCACGTTGGAAATGGCTCCAAGGTTGATGTGATCGCCGTCGGCACGCTCCCTCTACATCTACCTTCGGGATTAGTTTTAAATATAAATAATTGTTATTTGGTGCTTGCGTTAAGCATGAACATCATATCTGGATCTTGTTTATTGCAAGACGGTTACTCTTTTAAGTCTGAGAATAAAGGTTGTTCAATTTATATGAGTAATATCTTTTATGGTAATGCACCTGAGATGAATGGTTTATTCTTATTGAATCTCGATAGTAGTGATACACATGTTCACAACATAGATGCTAAACGAATAAAATTGAATGATAATTCTACATACATGTGGCACTGTCGTCTTGGTCACATTGGAGTGAAGCGTATGAAGAAACTCCATTCTGATGGACTTCTTGAATCACTTGATTTTGAATCACTTGAAAGATGCGAAGCATGTCTAATGGGAAAAATGACTAAGACTCCATTCTCTGGAATAATGGAGCGAGCTACAGACTTATTGGAAATAATAGATACCGATGTGTGTGGTCCAATGAGTGTAGCGTCGCGTGGTGGATATCGTTATGTTCTCACTTTCACGGATCACTTAAGTAGATATGGGTATGTCTACTTTATGAAACATAAGTCCAAAACTTTCGAGAAGTTTAAGGAATTTCAAAGTGAAGTGGAAAATCATCGTAACAAGAAGATTAAATTTCTGCGTTCTGACCGCGAAGGTGAATATCTGAGTTATGAGTTTGGCATGCATTTAAAGAAATGTGGAATACTTTCACAGTTGACACCGCCGGGAACACCACGGCGTAATGGTGTGTCCGAACATCGTAATCGAACTCTCTTAGATATGGTTCGGTCTATGATGTCTCTTACAGATTTACCACTATCATTTTGAGGCTATGCATTAGAGACAGCCGCATTCACTTTAAATAGGGCACCATCTAAATCCATTGAAACGACACCGTACGAACTGTGGTTTGGTAAGAAACCTAAGTTGTCGTTCCTTAAAGTTTGGGGTTGCGAAGCATATGTAAAGAAGTTACAACCTGATAAGCTTGAACCCAAAGCGGAGAAATGCGTCTTCATAGGATACCCTAAAGAAACAATTGGGTATACCTTCTATCATAGATCCGAAGGCAAAGTTTTTGTTGCCAAGAATGGATCCTTTCTTGAGAAGGAATTTCTCTCGAAAGAAGTGACTGGAAGGAAAGTAGAACTCGACGAGGTTATTGAACCTTCTCTCGGAGTTGAGAGTAGCGCAGCACCAGAAGATGTTTTTGTGCCGCTTGCACCAACTAGAGAGGAAGCTAATGATGGTGATCATGAAACTTCGAACGAAGTTACTGCAGAACCTCGCAGGTCAACGAGGGTTCGTACCACTCCTGATTGGTATGACTCTGCCTTGAACTTCATGTTGGTGGACAACACTGATGACCCTGCGACGTATGAAGAAGCTATGGTGAGCCCAGATTCCGACAAATGGCTAGAAGCCATGAAATCCGAAATGGGATCCATGTACGAAAACCAAGTATGGACTTTGGTGGACTTACCGGATGGCCTTAAGGCTGTCGAGACCAAATGGATTTTCAAAAGAAAAAATAGATGCTGATGGTAATGTTACTGTCTATAAAGCTCGACTTGTCGCGAAAGGGTTCCGACAAATTCAAGGAGTTGACTACGATGAGACTTTCTCGCCAGTAGCGAAGCTAAAGTCTGTGAGGATTTTGTTAGCAATTGCTGCATATTTCGATTATGAGATTTGGCAGATGGATGTCAAAACGGTGTTCCTTAATGGTGACATTGAGGAAGAGTTGTATATGGTATAACCCAAGGGTTTTTTCGATCCTAGTGATGCTGACAAGGTATGCAAACTTCAGCGCTCCATTTATGGACTAAAGCAAGCATCTCGGAGTTGGAATCAACATTTTGATAAAGTAATCAAAAACTTTGGATTTATACAAACTTATGGAGAAGCTTGTATTTACAAGAAAGTGAGTGGGAGCTCTGTAGCATTCCTAGTACTATATGTAGATGACATATTGTTGATTGGGAATGATATAGAACTTCTTAATAGCGTCAAAACCTATTTGAATAATAGTTTTTCAATGAAGGATCTTGGCGAAGCGGCATATATTCTAGGCATCAAGATTTATAGAGATAGATCAAGACGCCTAATAGCGCTTTCACAAAGTACATACTTAGACAAAGTTCTAAAGAAGTTTAGAATGGAAGAGAGCAAGAAAGGGTTCGTGCCCATGTTGTCAGGTAAGACCTTGAGTAAGACTCAAAGTCCGGCTACGACAGAAGATAGAGAAAAGATGAATAATATTCCCTATGCCTCGGCCATAGGTTCTATCATGTATGCCATGCTGTGTACAAGACCGGATATAGCACATGCTGTTAGTTTGACTAGCATATATCAAAGTGATCCTGGAATGGAACACTGGACATCGGTCAAGAATATCCTAAAGTACCTAAATAGGACTAAGGATATGGTTCTTTCTTATGGAGGTGATGAACAACTTGTTGTAAATGGTTACACTGATGCTAGTTGGAACACTGATCCAGATGACTCGAAGTCACAGTCTGGATACGCATTTATTTTGAATGGTGCTGCAGTGAGCTGGAGGAGTGCCAAGCAAAGCGTTGTGGCGAAATCTTCAACTGAATCGGAGAACATAGCTGCTTCGGAGGCTGCACAAGAAGCCATATGGATGAAGGAGTTCATTACTGAACCTGGCGTGGTTCCCAGTGCGTTGGACCCGATGGCCATCTACTATGACAATACAGGTGCCATAGCTAATGCACAGGAGCCAAGGTCACATAGCAAGCTGAAGCACATCAAGCTACGTTTCCATGCTATTCGCGAGTATGTTCGAGATGGTGACATAAAGATTTGCAAAGTACACACTGATCCGAATGTGGCAGATCCGTTGACTAAACCTCTCCCTAGAGCAAAGCATGACCAACACCAGAACGCCATGGGTGTTAGGTATATTACCATGTAATCTAGATTATTGACTCTAGTGCAAGTGGGAGACTGTTGGAGATATGCCCAAGAGGCAATAATAAAAGTGGTTATTATTATATCTTTGTGTTTATGATGAATGTTTACATCCCATGCTATAATTGTATTATAAGGAAACACTGATACATGTGTGTTTTGTAAACATAAAAGAGTCTCTAGTAAGCCTCTTGTGGAACTAGCTTGTTGATTAAATGATGATCATGGTTTCCTGATCATGGACATTGGATGTCATTAATAACAAGGTTATATCATTAGGAGAATGATGTGATGGACACACACCCATAGTAAGCGTAGCATAAGATCAAGTCATTAAGTTCGTATTGCTATAAGCTTTCAAATGCATAGTAACCTAATCCTTTGACCATGAGGTTATGTTAATCACCATCACCGAATGAGTATTTTGATGACATCAAACACCGCTTCGTAACTGGGTGGTTATAAAGGTGTCATTGGGTATTCTGAAAGTATGTGTTGAAGCGCATGGACCAAGATTGGGATTTGTCCATCCATATGACGGATAGATATGATCTGGGCCATCTCGGTGGAATGTCATCTAGTTAGCTTGCAAGCATGTGACTAGGTCACAAGGGATGACATAACATGGAACGAGTAAAGAGTACTTATCAGTAACGAGGTAGAACTAGGTATGGAGATACCGACGATCAAACCTCGGATAAGTAGAATATCGCGTGACAAAGGGAATTGGTTTCGTATGTTAATGGTTCTATCGATCACGAAGTCATCGTTGAGTATGTGGGAGCCATTATGGATCTCCAAATCTCGCTGATGGTTATTGATCGGAGAGGTGTCTCCATCATGTCTGCATATTCACGAACCGTAGGGTGACACACTTAAGGTTCGAAGTTGTTTTTAAGTAGATATGGAAGATGCGTTGGAGACCGAATGTTGTTCGGAGTCTCGGATTGGATCCGGGACATCACGAGGAGATCCGGAATTGTCCGGAGAATAAGATTCATATATTGGGGATCATTTTCTAAGTTAGGAAATGTTCCGGAGTGTTTGTATGGAGATTCTAGAAGGTTTCGGAATGTTCTGGAAGGTTCTAGGAGATTTCTTGGAGTTTGCTTGAAAACCTAGAAAGGATCAAGGAGTCCTTGTGGGGTAAGACAAGGAGTCGTGGGGGAGGAGGACTCCTCCCCCCTCCCAATCCGCCGGCCAAGGAAGGGAGGGGAGTCCTACTAGGACTCCCCCTCCCATGGCGCCTCCCTCCTTTAAATAGAGGGGTGGGGGCGCCACCCCCTTGCACCCTCCACTTCAAACCCTAGCCGCCGCCTCTCTCCTCCTCCTTCCCTCTGCTCAGGCTTAGGCGAAGCCCTGCAGAATTCTCTACTCCACCACCACCACACTGTCGTGCTGCTGGGATTCCGTGGAGAAGATCTACTACCTCCGCTGCTCGCTGGAACAGGGAGAGGAAGGTCTGCTTCGACTCCGCACATGTGATCGACTGCGGAAGCGCTGCCGGAACGCGGCGCTGGAAGGATCATCCACACGATCTTGAGATCGGCAAGTGATCGACTACATCAACCCCGAGATCTAATCTCGTAACGCTTTCGGATCTATGAGGGTTAGTACAGATCTATCTCGTTGCACATGTCTAATAGATTAGATCTTGGCTTTTATCTAGATTAGATCTGGGTTTTGTTCGTTCTTGCGGTAGAATTTTTTTGTTTTCCATGCTACGAACCCATCATCAAAAACAAGATCCCTCATGTCTTTTTGGTGATTACATGAACCAAATCCACTACAACAAGTCCAATCATCACGTGAGTCCGTGTAGTCTCAAAGGCGAGCATCTATATGGGCATCATATCAACTATATGACTCATGCTTAACATTTTGGTCCATGTTCCGAGGCCATGTCTGTACATGCTAGGCTCGCCAAGTAAGAACCTTAGTACTCGCGTGTGTAAAACTGTCTTACACCCATTGTATGAAAGCGTAGAATCAAAAACACCTGATCATCACGTGATGACTTGAAACAACGATCCATAGAACGCTGCATACTTAAGGAACAACACATTTTTATCTTGATATCTAAATGAGGGATCATATTATAATGCCACTAAAACGCCAAACAAGCAATATAAGATGCAAACATCATATGCATAAAGTGAAATGATATGGTTCTCGCACTTGATCACTATCATGTGCATCGTGGTATGATCTTTATCATTCCTTTGTGTGTAAGGCAAAGGTCTATGGAACTTACACGTTAGGTGTGTTGTAAGAGTATCAACTATACATCAACTTACAACATTACCATATCATGACACTAGCCCAACAAAAATCTAAACTAGACGCTTCTAATTTATCCATTGCAAGTTTTACGTGGCTTAGGACTTTCAAAGATAGAACCGGTCTTGCCTACAAACATGGAATCACAACAATGATAACCAAATTATTAGCAACCAGTTGTAAATCAAATATTTACTATAGTAGGAGAGACAGACACCCGCTAGCCACTTATGCAAAACTAGTTGCATGTCAATCGTGGAACATGTCTCATGTGCGAGGATATGTAAAGTTAGTACGGGCCGCTTCATACCACTATGCCAGCAATATCCAAAATACATAGAAGATGCAATAACATGATCATCAGCACCCTCATACTCATATGTGTTCTACCCGTGCAAAGCATCTACGCATAGATCAGGCTCTGATACCACTGTTGGGTTCGCAGCATAGAAAACAAAAAAATTGCTACGATGGGAACTACTAAGCACAAAGATCTATCTACCTAGATACAAGCAACGGGTGGATATACATCCATAGAGAACATACCCTTGAACAACGACAAAGCAATGTTAACAAAACTGATTTAGTGGTTGATGTAGTTATACACTTGCCGATCTCAAGATCGTGATGAAGTCCGGCGAGTCCAGCAGGTCTAGCACCAGCAAGTCCATCAGATCCAGCACCAGCAAGTCTAGCACCAAAAAGCAGTAGTGCATCCGTGATCGCACACACGTCCGGTACCCTGACAACCTCCATCCCTCGCTCCAGCAAAGTAGCGGAAGCAGCAACTCCTTTCCAGATAAAGCCACCGGGAACATGTATCTCGCTAATCCGAGACCATGGGGAATAATTTCTAGAGGGGGAGAGAGATCCTTCACGAGGAGGTGTGAGAGTGGAGGAGGAGGGGAGCTCCTTTTATAGGAGGAGGGGGCAGCCCCCATGGCTCCATGTGCATGGGATGGTGTGCCCCCACCTCTCCCTCCATAATGGTGAGTGGAGCTTCCACTAAGCCCACTCCCATTAAAACCAACTCCACTCACTTTGCATTAATTTTCCACCAAATTTAATGCAAGCTCTCATTAAATAAAAATATTTTATTTATTTTATTCAGAATTTTGTTAATTACTTTAATTAAGAAACATTCACATAAAACCCCCTGCAACATTTCAATATCACATGCACAACCAGTTTCTACAATTCCGATTTCCATCAAAATGATTCCAGCGCTTTCTTAAATCTTTATCTGAAACATATTTGCTCCAAATAGTGTTGGTATCCCTTAAGTGTGTCACCCTATGGTTCGCGAATAATGCAGAAATGATCGATACCCCTCTCCGATCAATAATCAGCAACGGGACCTGGAGATCCGTACTAACTCCCAGGCATGCAACAATGACTCTAGTGATCGTGTGAACCTTTAACATTGTAACTAAATCCCTTTGTATTGCGATATATTACATGTCTGAGATTTGATCATTGGTATCCCCATACCTAATTTGATCTTGTTACCGACATGTACTCTTTTCTTGTTCCCATGATATAACATTCTAGTGATCACATCACTTGCTTGCAAGCTATCTCAATGTGATATCACCGAGAGGGCCCAAAGTATATCTATCCATCATAAGGATGGACAAATCCCACTCTTGATCCATGAGCCTCTACATAACACCTTCATAGCACTGAACCCACCTTTATAGTCACCCTGTCATGGTGTGACGTTTGATGTTATCAAGATAATCTTATAGTGTTAGTGATTGACATGATCCCATGGTCTAAGACTAGGATTACTTTGTATGATGTTATAGAAATATAAACATAATGAATTTGATCATAATGCTATACTTCAGATGAATGTTCATCACATCATTCCACAAATGTTGTGACCTTGTTATTAACAACATCCAATGTCCATGATCAGGAAACCTTGATCATCTTGTTAATCAACGAGCTAGTTTATAAGAGAGGTAGAACTAGGAACCCTTTATTTGTTTATTAAACACACATGTATTACCGTTCCCAATCAATATAATTATAGCATGCAAAATAAACATTTATCATAAACAAGGAATAAGATAATAACCACTTTATTATTGCCTCTCGGGCATATTCCCTTCAGAAGTAACAAAGGTTTTGGATTTGTCCAAACCATCGGAGAAGCTTGTATTTACAAGAAAGTGAGTGGGAGATCTATTGTATTTCTAATCTTGTATGTGGATGACATATTGTTGATTGGAAATGACATAGAACTTATGAAAAGCATAAATGATTAATTAAATAGTAAGTTTTCGATGAAAGATCTTGGTGAAGCTGCATACATATTAGGCATCAAGATCTATAGAGATAGATCAAGACACTTAATAGGATTGTCACAGAGTACATACCTTGACAAGATTTTGAAGAAGTTCAAAATGGACGGAAGTAAGAAGAGGTTCTTATCGATGTTGCAAGGAACGATTTTGAGTAAGACTCAAAGTCCAGTGTCAGCAACAGATAGAGAAATAATGGACCGTGTCCCCTATCCCTCAGCCATAGGTTCTCTTATGTATGCTATGTTATGTATAAGGCCAGATGTGGCACATGCTGTTAGTTTGACTAGCAGGTACCAATATGATCTAGGTTCATAACACTGGAAGGTAGTCAAGGATGTCTTTAAGTACTTAAGAAGAACTAAAGACACGTTTCTTGTATATGGAGGTGAAGAAGAGCTCGTCGCAAGGTGTTACGTCGATGCTAGCTTTGACACGGATCTGGATGACTCTAAGTCACAATCCGAATATGTATTTTTGATGAATGGTGCAGCGGTGAGTTGGAGGATCTCCAAGAAACTAGTGATTTCTAGATCTACAATGGAGGTGGAATATATCTCTGCTTCGGAAGCAGTGGTGGAAGCAGTTTATATGAAGGAGTTCATTTCCAAACTAGGTGTGGTTCCAAGCACTTGGGATCCTATGGTGATCTATTGTGATAACAATGGTGCCATAGCCAATGCTAAGGAACCAAGGTCTCACAAGAATTCCAAGCATATAAAGCGCCATTTTCACTCCACCCGGGAACATGTTCAGGATGGCGATGTAGATATTTGCAAAGTAGATACGGATCTAAATGTTACAGATTCGTTGACTAAATCTCTCCCAAGGGAAAAACATGATTAGCACCAGAACTCTATGGGTGTTAGATTCATGACTATGTAAACTATATTATTGACTCTAGTGCAAGTGGGAGACTGAAAGGAATATGCTAGAGAGGCAATAATAAAGTGGTTATTATGCTATTCCAGGTTTATAACAAATGTTTATTTTTATGCTAGGATTGTATTAATAAGGAAACATTAATACATGTGTGAATTATAAACATATAAGGTTCTAGAAAGCCTCTCTTTATACTAGCTTGTTGATTAACAGATGATCAGAGGTTTCCTGATCATGAACATTGGATGTTGTTAATAACAAGGTCATATCATTAGAGAATGATATGATGAACAATCACCCGCAGTAGATGTAGCCATACGATCAAGTCATCAAGTTTAAATTGATATCGCATTCGTAGTAACTCAATGACCTCAGACCATGAGATCATGTCAATCACTTTCACTGGAAGAGTACTTTGATTACATCAAACGTCACACCGTAACAAGGTGATTATAAAGGTGTCGTTAGGTATTTGGAAAGTGTTAGTTGATGCTCGTGGATCAAGATTGGGATTTGTCCATCCGGATGACAGAGAGATATACTCAGGGCCCTCTCGGTGATATGACATTGACATAGCCTTGCAAGCAAGTGATTTGATCACTAGAATGTCATATCACAAGAACGAGAAAAAGAGTACTTGTTGGGAACGAGATTAAACAAGGTATAGATGATACCGAGTGATCGAATCTCAAACAAGTAATATATTGAGAGACAAAAGGAATTTGATTGTAGTGAAAGAGGTTCAGACGATCATCTGATTTTTGTGGAACTAGTGGGAGTCGTTATGGATCTCCAGGTCCCGCTAATGATTATTGATCAGAGAAAATCTCGATCATGTCTACAAAGTTATCGAAGCCGTAGGGAGACACAGTTAAGGTTAACCGACGCGTTTGAGTGGATAGGGAACACACAGGAAGTAAATGGACATCGCAGAAAGTTGTTCTGCTGTAGAAAATTGTTCTACCGAATCTGCCGAAATAGTTTTGGGGTATCGAAACAAAGCAAGGGATCAAAATGTTAATGTTTTCATTAAATGAAGTACTCATTAAATGAAGTGTTCATTAAATCAAGTTGCATTAAAATGGAATTAAAGTGCTTTAATGGATAGACCTTTAAGGGAATTAAAGTGCTTTAATGGAGATTGAATGAGAGGAGGGGAGGGGGAAGCCCCATGGCGCCTATAAAAGGAGGTGGCCTCATCCTCTCCACACACTATCTCACAAGCTCTCTCATATGCCCCAAGGTTGCCATCTTCTCCCCCTTGCTTTCCTTGTCCATTGCCACTAGAAAAGGTGCTCGGTGAAGCCCTGATCTAAACCTTCCCCTCCACCACCACTACCATGGTGTAGCGCTGTTGGAGTTCCTAGGGATCCGTTACTTCCGCAGCCCGGCTGGAGCACGGGATCGTGATTTGTCGGCACACCAAATGTGTGACCAATTAAGGAGGCGCTGCCCGTCTGTGGCGCTGATCGTATGCACATCCTTGAGGATGATCGTGTACCATCTACATCAACCAATTTTGTTTGCGGGAACATTATCCCTCTTATGGTGTACGAGGGTGAGTCCATCTATAACCGTTACAAAGTATCGCCTAGATTCGATCTTGGTAGTTGCAAACCATAGGAATTTTTTGTTTTCAATGCAACGAACCCCATCAAGAAAAGCATGTTATTTAAGCATGGCACCTACAGAATTATAATAAACAAGATTCAAAGCATGACATACCTCTTGCTATGTGTAGACTCAACCATCCAATAATTCATAATAAAAAATTTGTAACCATTCTTACACCTCATCTAAACAATAACTTGTGAGTGTATCCAGTATAAATCTACCAAATGATTCTATTTGTATACCACAAGAACAAATAAACATATGATAATTAATTCTACAAGTTGATGATGCCACAATTATTTGTCTATATACACTATAGCACCTCATTTAAGCAAACAAGTGACAATCATAGCAGATGATTACAGTTGGTGGAAAAGGACATGTTCAAGAAAAGTAACATAATTAGAGTCATTGAAACCAAGGTGAAGTAATCATATATTTACACAAAAGTATAGAGTGTTCAGAAACTTATCATTGAATTTCATAAACCTAGCATTAAACCAATGGTTCATAGGGGAACTATGTTTAAATCAAATACAAACAAACACTTGCAAAAAAATCACATCTCATGTAAAATACAACCTCAATAGACTATCCAGAGTATGCTTTAGTTAGTACACCATTCCAAAGATCATCCTTCACAAGTTATTGATGTATAACATCTACACCAAAACATCGAATCAACTCTAGGCTTGATTAGAACATCAATAACCAGCACTACATTAGCTACAAGATTAATAAGACCAACTACCTAAAGTAATTGAGACAGATGTCCAACAACCTAAAATCCAACTAGGACAAATCATCGGCTCGAGGGTCGATCACACAAGAATTACCTGGATCAAAGTAGAAGAAAATACAGCAAGAACATAGTAACTGAAATAGATAGGGAAGTCATCACCAAGGTTGCATACACTTCCATCCCCTCGGCATCAGAGAATACAATAGGTCACAATAGCTACTACAGTACCACACCACCATAGAGAAGGCAGCAACAATAGGTCGAGGTAGAAAAGAAGAGGCCATGGAACGGGAGTCACCAACCTTTGACAAGCTTAAAGCTCACTAGATAAGGAGCAAACGATGATGATGAAGCACAGGGAGGCGGATGCCATGACACGGCAGCACAGGGGCACCAAGTGCTGCACCTACGCCCATCCGCGACCGGCAGCGGTAACCGTGACACCACCGCACCAAACTCTAGCTCTAGTGAAGGGAGTAGCGCGGCCAAGGGAAGAGGCGGCAACCAAATCAAAGGGAGGTAAGAGAGAGCCAACGACAACGAAGCTCCAGCGGCAAACAACGGTGGCTGCAACAATCTGGGCCTACTGGAATCAGGCGGCGGCGGTGTCTAGCAGCATTGCATGAGGGAAACAAGGGGCCAGAGTCGTGTGCATTTTTCGCTTGTGTATGTCGCGTGTGCGTGCTAGGTGAGAAGGAACGAGTGTGGGGTTGGGCTAGGGTTAGCGCAACCGGTTGGGCCAGGTTGGTCCGAATTAGTTGGTGGGCTGGGCTAGCTTACAGGCCAGGCCCAATTCTAAAAATAAAAATAAGAGAAAAGAACAAAAATAAATTAAATGACCATATTACTCCTATGAGTATATAAGCCATAGAAAATTTAGAAAAAACCTAAAAATACATATGATGTATCAAAATGATAACAAAAATAATCTCTACCTAGGAAACATATAACATTACTTGTTTGAGATAAATAAAACCTAACTAAATAATAAAGCCACTAAAATCCTCAATGAAATATAACAAAATAAGGAGAAGTCCTAAAAATCAATAAAAATCCTCTTTGTGTATAAAAATGAATATACTATTTTATAAAAATGCTAAAATATAATGTTCCAAGTCATTTTAGGATTTTTAAACAAATAATTGTTGTAATTGACTTTATAGTCCTTTTCTTTTATTAAAATCAATCATCTCTAAATAAAGATAAATTATTTTCTAGCTTTGTTAAACTACTTAGGGTTTATTAAAGTATAGAGAGTAGTTCTTTAAAGCTAGAATAAGTAGAACTTATATGAAGCTAGTTCTATAAGAAATAGTTATTAGTTCTCAAATTTGTCCAAAGACTTCAACTATCACAAATTATTTAGATCATCCATGTATGTTATCATTAATAGAATACCATAAACATTATGTCTTAAATTTATTCATGTTTTTATAGTTAACTTTGGTTTGATATACAATCACCAAAAGCATAATGACTCAACATCATTTGTAGCTAATTAAAAACCATAGTTTTAATACTAACAACCTTCAGGATTAATTAACTCAACATAAACGACATTTTCTTCAAAAGTTATTCTTTTTAACACTTCAAATAAAAACATTATGTTATTTCTTTTAAGTCTTAACAATTTAAAACATGGACTTTCTTAATAGCTACATGGTACTAATCAACCTTAATCTTGTATTACTATTATACTTTACCTCTTATATATTGTATATTAATCTTAAGTTCCTTGTAAATATATTCGCTTGTGAAGTAAACTTGAAGATAAACCAAATTTTAATAAAATCACCGAAGTTCAGTGCACTTATAATATTGGGTATTCACTTCGGGACTTTTACAAAATGCATAACATTACTTATGCATAATAGCATATTGCTTCTTTAAACATTAGTCCTTACTGGACCAATGATGCTATTTTTAGATATTGGATCTTATATCATCTCAAAGACCATGATTGCATAATATTGCAATCACAAAAGGCAAGTTCACACTTGCTCATGTCCTTTGGTTATTTTCTATCAAGTATTTGCAATCTATTATTGTTATCACCTACATTTCAAAAGGACGACAGAAAACTCTATTTTTATAATGATATGATTCTGGGTTGTTTACCGTAATAACCTAGTATGAATGTTCCAGTGGTAAAGGAACATAACCTAGGACTTGACAACCAATGTCGCTAGTGATTCTTGCGCCATATCAACTGGATCTTTTTCCTTTCGCTAGGAACATAACACCTAGGACTTAACAACAAGTAATGTTAACCATAAGATCTAGAATGGGATGGAAAAGTCAGCTGGATGTTCTTCCTTTCGCATATCAACGGACACTGGTCTAGGCATGTTGTGAGTTGCAAGTCATGGGTAAAGACGTATATTTTGGGAGAAGTCTACCTAGACTTGGGCATGCAACGTTTGTTGTACCTAGGTAAAGCTGTATATTTCGGGAGAAGTCTACCCTGGGATCACAATAGACAGATTCTAGTGTTTACAATTGTACGTGCCAACCTGAGGTAAAGCCGTATTACTGGGAGAAGTCTACCTTCAGGATTTGGGCATACAAAAGAGTGGGTATGCAGCGTCACGAAGAGGGGCAGTGATCGGATTGGATCCTTATACCGTGCCCCATACCAAGGAAGTATGGACAAGATCACGACTTGGATGTGCAACATGGATAAAGATTTCTTATGGGTAAAGCAATGCACCTCTGTAGAGTGTACAAAACTATTACATGTTACTCTGTATTCTGGGAAGGAGCTACAAACATGGCAGGAAAGGAGCTCCATGAAGTTCTGATAAACCTATGAAGGCTAGCGATATAGATTTTCATAATAAAAGCAACCTTTGAATAAAAGTTTACGAAAACTTGCATAGTCTATGACCTATGGCCCGTGGCTGTAGATAGTGCATCAAACACTCCTTTTTAGTGAACTTAGTGAGTATGACCGTACTCAACCGTACCTCCTTAATGCTTGCTAGATTCTTAAGTCGAGGAAGACGCCATCAACACCAACTTATGCTCAAGGAATCAACATCGCAAGCTCAAGTTCTTCAATAAAGTCAACATATATATCAATTGAAGTGAAGGCGAAGTTCCTAGATAGATAGAAGTATAATCTCTATCCATAGAACCTACTTCTGTAGAGCATTGCAGTAGCAGCAATTGCAAGCCAGATAGTTTAGATACTAGTCTTATTAGTATGTTAGTTATGAGTTGTTATTTATGGTTCTTCTTTGTAAGAAGTTGCTTTCTTCTTCTATAACCTAGTGTTCTCTAGATCTTTTGTAAAGAGTCGAGTTGTAATATATAGTCATGTCTTGGACCCGTGATGTTTCTTTTGTACCACTTTGAGGGATGTAATACAAGTGGAATGGTGTTTCATTGGTGTTATGTTAATGGCTATAGTGTACTACATCATGTAGTGGTATGCTAGGTCACCGCAGATGTGTCCTCCACGCGAAGTTTTGTGGAGTTCTCCCACCATGTCGAGTCCCTATTGGGCGAACGGCCAAGCAAAAGGTATGGGGGCTAGTTCTGCTGCAGATGCGTTCGGTTTTGTCACAAAATGTTGGCACGCCTCGCATGTTCTCACGATGTCCTTTGTGTCCTGGACCGCGATGAGCCAGTAAAATCTTGCTCGAAAGGCTTTGGCCATAATTGCTCGGCTGCTAGCATGGTGAATGCATATTCCTTCGTGTATATCCTTAAGGATGAGCTTCCCTTCTTCAGGTGTGAAGCATCGTTGTAGTATGCCCGAGATGGTTCTTTTGTAGAGTTATCCTTTGACGATTCTGAAGGCCTTGGACCAGCGGGTGATCCGTCGTGCTTCAAATGTGTCCTTGGGAGTTCTCCTCTCATCATGTACGCTACATATGGCTGCATCCATGTAGTCTCTATCATGATTATTTCTTAGGGTTCCACTTCCTCGTCGGGGGCATCTGCTTCACTCCCTAATGCGGGTGCAGCCCCCGAGTTGCCTTTCGGCTTGACCTTCTTGCACGTCTTGGGTGCTGCAGCTTCAGTGGCCTTTTTAACTTTGCTGGAGCACTCAGTTATTTCTTCCTAGAAGACTCTGGGTGGAATGGGCACGCAAAGGGACCCGATGTTCACCAAATTGTCAGCTTCCTCATTGCTTGCCCTACTTATGTGGGATACCTCGCACCCATCAAAGTGGGCTTCCATGATGTTGTACATGTCCCTATATGTAACCATATTGTCTCTGATGGCATCACACTTGTTCATTGCTTGTTGTGCGATAAGGTTCGAATCACCAAATATCTTGAGGCGAGTTGCTCCGTAGACTTTAGCCATACGCATGCCATGCAACATGGCATCTTATTTGGCTTCATTGTTTACGCATTATAGAAGCTCATCCGAAGTACATAGCGCATTTTATCGCCTTGCGGTGACACTAGTATCACGCCAACTCCTGCTCCTTCTATTCTCTTGGAACCGTCAAAGTACATTGTCCACGCGCTGGATAGGTCTAGAGGACCCGCACACTAGAGTTATGTCCACTCAGTAATGAAGTCAGGCAAAACCTGAGACTTGATTGTTTTTCGCTTCTCGTACGTGATATGTCAAGGGGATAGCTCAATGCCCCAAAGAGAGACATGCCATGTCGCTTCTAGATTGTTGAGTATGTTGGAGAGGGGAGCCTTGTTTACCACCAATATCATGTGCTATGAGATGTAGTGGTGCAGTTTGCATGCTGTCATTAAAACTCCATATGCTAGCTTTTGGTAGTGTGGGTACCTTTGTTTGGATGGAGAGAGGACCTCGCTGAGGTAGTAAACTAGTCGTTGGACGCCGTGGGTTTTCCCTTCCTCGGGTCGCTCGACGACCAGAATTATGCTGACCACCTGATTGGTGGCAGTGATGTAGAGCTGTAGAGGCTCTTTCTCTTTTGGCGACACGATGACACAAGATGTCGAAAGTCACTACAAGAAATGTGTTATTCTATGACCTCCTCATAGTGACCGTGGACAAAATCGTCATAGAATTATGAAGATTTCGCACTAGATGGTCAAAAGCCGTTCTGAAGGTTCAAAATCTTACAAAATTATGACGATTTTGCTCAGGATCGTCACAGTTTCATTAGCTCAAATCGTCATAACATGACAGATATAGCCTACGACGTTATTTGAACCTCACTATGACGATTTAAAATCGTCATGAGGTCCAAATTAAGATAAGTTAAAATTGGTAGTCAGCCACGTCAGCAATTGTGCCTATGTGTCGTGTCTATGTGTCAGTTTTTTACTACGTGTAATATACGTGTGTTAATATTTGCTTACATGGCGCTGCTTACATGTCATATATGTTAAACTATAATAGGCAGAAGTTATTTGCAAAAAGTGGAGATGCAAGGATTTGAACCCACGACCTCCCCACCGAACCCGGCGAACCATACCACTGCACCAACCAATCTTTCTTGTCATAATACTACAATGACACATTATATCTATTTAATTGTTGCGCCTGGGCTGATTTCTCTACGCCCGATGGGCCTCAGTGGTAAGGGAGTTCGTTGTGATGGGCCTGTGTGAGGGAGTGGGTCGCGATGGGCCTCGGTGGGAGAGGAAGATTAGGGCCCGGCCAGCTCTCCTTGTTCAGTTTTTTGTTTTCTTAATTCTTTTGTAGCTTTTTCATAGTAAGTCCAAAATAATTGTTTTTTGTTTCTAATTTTTTATAAAATTCAGTAGAACATCTTAGGGTATTAATTAGAAATACGTTGATTACTTAAAAATAGTGGATTTACTAGTCCCACATTAGTCCATTGTAGGGACAATATCATAATTCAAAATATGAGTTTGCCACTAGGGAGTGACTATTCTCGTTTAGGGGTTGAGTCTTACTAAAAAATTGCGGTGGATTTCTAAAGAAACATCATATTGTGAGTCTAAAAATGATTTTTAAAAAAAATCATGAGCATTAGATCATGTACTTGTAGTTCAAACCAGACTCACTTCCTACCGGTTCGGCATGAATTTGTCTTTTTCAGCAGGGGTGGACGGAAAGGTTTCAGATCTCTCGGTTGGGACATTGTCCATGTAAGGTGGTCTAGTATTTTTGAAAAATGCGGTGGTAGCATTCTGAATGAGAATTTTGGTGGCTGCTTCACAAAAAACCCCATTTTTTGCGCTCGGAAAATGGAAAATGGATTTTTCGTGCAACGAAATAGAAAATTTCCTGCTGCAACATTGTTCGCCATCCCATGATGCACATGCGTGCACAATGCGGGTGAATTATCACAAACTATGCCCTGATTCTAGCCATAACATTGATCATTTCACCCGAAAGCCATGAAACCTTGAACATGACAGGTCATTTTGTGAAGGTTTTTTGAGACATACTCAATTTACCAAGTTTGGTATTTTTCCTTGCAACTATGTCACATAACATGACGCCACGCGAAGGATTTACATTGTTCGGACCGTTTATGAAATTTTTATGCCCATTACAAACTATGGTCAAAACGACGGGAGTGAAGGTTCTTAGCTAGGGGCTGGGCCTTGCAAAACTTTCGGTGGATATCTAAAGAAACATCATATTTTGAGTCTAAAAATGATTGAAAAAAAAATCATGAGCTTTAGATAATGTACCTGTAGTTCAAATCGGACCCACTTCCTAACGGTTCGGCAGGAATTTGTCTTTTTCACCAGGGGTGGACGAAAAGGTTTGAGATTTCCCGGTTGGGATATTGTCCATGTAAGGTGGTCTAGTATTTTTGAAAAATGCGGTGGTAGCATTGTGAATGAGCATTTTGGTGGTTGCTTCATAAAAACCCCTGTTTTTTGCGCTCGAAAAATGGAAAATGGATTTTGCATGCGACGAAATAGAAAATTTTCTCTTGCAACATTGTTCACCGTCCCATTATGCACATGCGTGCACAATACGGGCAAATTATCACAAACTATACCCTGATTCTAGCTATAACACTGGTCATTTGACCCGAAAGCCATGAAACCTCGAACATGATAGGTCATTTTGTGAAGGTTTTTTTAAGACATACTCAATTTACCAAGTTTGGTATTTTTTCTTGCAACTATGTCACATAACATGACGCCACGCGAAGGATTTACATTGTTCGGCCCGTTTATAAATTTTTTTTGCCCATTTCAAACTATGGTCAAAACGGCGGGAGTGAAGGTTCTTAGCTAGGGGCTAGGCCTTGCAAAACTTTCGGTGGATCTCTAAAGAAACATCATATTGTGAGTCTAAAAATGATATTAAAGAAAAATCATGAGCTTTAGATCATGTACCTGTAGTTCAAACCGGACCCACTTCCTAACGGTTCGGCAGGAATTTGTCTTTTTCACCAGGGGTGGACGAAAAGGTTTGAGATTTCCCGGTTGGGACATTGTCCATGTAAGGTGGTCTAGTATTTTTTAAAAATGCGGTGGTAGCATTGTGAATGAGCATTTTGGTGTCTGCTTCACAAAACCCCCATTTTTTTGCGCTCGGAAAATGGATTTTTCGTGCGATGAAATAGAAAATTTTCTCCTGCAACATTGTTCACCATCCCATTATACAAATGCATGCACAATATGGGCATATTACCACAAATTATGCCCTGATTCTAGCTATAATATTGGTCATTTGACCCGAAAGCCATGAAACCTCGAACATGATAGGTCATTTTGTGAAGGTTTTTTTTGAGACATACACAATTTACCAAGTTTGGTATTTTTCCTTGCAACTATGTCACATAACATGACGCCACATGAAGGATTTATATTGTTCAGACCGTTTATGAAATTTTTATGCCCATTTCAAACTATGGTCAAAACGGCAGGAGTGAAGGTTCTTAGCTAGGGGCTGGGCCTTGCAAAACTTTCGGTGGATCTCTAAAGAAACATCATATTGTGAGTCTAAATATGATTTTTTTAAAAATCATGAGCTTTAGATCATGTACCTGTAGTTCAAACCGGGCCCACTTCCTACCGGTTCGGCAGGAATTTGTCTTTTTCACCAGGGATGGACGAAAAGGTTTGAGATTTTCCGGTTGGGACATTGTCCATGTAAGGTGGTCTAGTATTTTTGAAAAATGCGGTGGTAGCATTGTGAATGAGCATTTTGGTGGCTGCTTCACAAAACCCCCGTTTTTTTGCGCTCGGAAAATGGAAAATGGATTATTCGTGCGATGAAATAGAAAATTTTCTCCTGCAACATTGTTCACCATCCCATGATGCACATGCATGCACAATACGGGCATATTATCACAAATTATGCCCTGATTCTAGCCATAACATTGGTCATTTGACCCGGAAGCCATGAAACCTCGAACATGATAGGTCATTTTGTGAAGGTATTTTTGAGACATACTCAATTTACCATGTTTGGTATTTTTCCTTGCAACTATGTCACATAACATGATGCCACGCGAAGGATTTACATTGTTCGGGCCGTTTATGAAATTTTTATGCCCATTTCAAACTATGGTCAAAACGGCGGGAGTGAAGGTTCTTAGCTAGGGGCTGGGCCTTGCAAAAATTTTGGTGGATCTCTAAAGAAACATCATATTGTGAGTCTAAAAATGATTTTTTTAAACAATCATGAGCTTTAGATCATGTACCTATAGTTCAAACCGGACCTACTTCCTACCGATTTGGTAGGAATTTGTCTTTTTTGCCAGGGATGTACGAAAAGGTTTGAGATACCCCGGTTGAGACATTTGTCCATGTAAGGTGGCCTATTATTTTTGAAAAATGGGATGGTAGCATTTTGAAACTTTCATTTGGTAGTTGCTTCACAAAACGGCCCGTTTTTGGCGCTCGAAAAATGGAAAGTTGGTATTTCCATGAGACGAAAAGGAAAACTTCCTCCTGGAACATTGTTCGCCATCCCATGATACATATGTGTGCACAATATGGGAACAATATCACAAACTATGCCGCGATTGTAGCCATAACATTAGTCATTTGGCCCGAAATCATTTTAACAACTAGGCCAATGGACAGTCTTATCCAACCAATCAAAATGTAGAAATTAGGCTACCACGGATCACCCACCGAAACAAATCCTAGTCATCCACTCGATCCGACGGTCTAGAACGAACCCTCAATCCACCCGCGGGAGACCCACGACCCATCCAAACCCTAGTCACAGACGGGCCGCGCAGACCACTCCCTCATCTCTCCGCCGCCACCCCCACCCCCATCGCTCCCGATCCCATCTGGAGAATGCCATCTCCGTTCACCCCTGGCTCCCCTAGCACCACAACCTCTTCCTCAATCGCTCTCCTCCCCTAGCACATCACCGATCTCCGCCGATGCGAATGACGTGGATGGGATCGAGGCGTGCGGGCAACAACGGGCGACCGGGGGCGACGTGGATGGAATCCTCGCACGCTGTGGAAGTGGCGACCACTCTGGCGCCTCCTCCCCTCGGCAACCTCACCCACCTGCTCGCCAAGGTAGCGCCCCGCCTCTCCTACTGCGTGGCTCCCTCTAGCCTTAGCTCTCCTCCTCCATCCTAGATCCCGTCGGGCGTCCTCCTCTACTCCACTTCTCTGCTCGTCGCTCACTTGACCTTGCAAGCGCTGACCCCATCTCTCGCTTGTTTCACCTCGCAGGCACCAAAGAAGGAAATGCAACACCATGGAGCCAGTGCCGCCCCCAATCTCCTCGTCCTAGTGGAGGAGCACGTTGTCCTCATCCCCGTGGAGGATGGAGTCCTCCACTCCTGACTACCAGCCGCTCGGCCTTCTACCTCCTGCTGTAGCTGGTTCTACGGCCGGCCAGGTAAACAACAACAAGAAGAGCAACACACTATTTCTCATGCCGCATGTTATTCTGGTTTTGTTTTGGGGTTTATTAATGTACTTGTGCTTTAGTTAGTGTTCAAACTGATGATGGTTGAGATGGTATCAGTGTAGTTCAACTGCTATGAGCTGTTGATATCAAACCTACATGTCAATCTTTTTGTAGGAATGCTAGAATCTTGTGCAAATATGTATGGCTTCTGAAGTAGTGTGTTTTCAATCAGTATACATTTTAACTGTGTTTTGAAACCCTGAAATAGACAATAGTTTGAAGCAAGCATAGATGGTGAACTGTTTTACTGGCCCTCTAATGCGCTCTAACAATTAAGAGGACTGGTATATTTCACTATCTAGTTTTTGCTCTGTTTTAGCTTGATTTACATTATGGAAACTGATTGTTATATTGCTCATGAGCGTTTAGGATATCCCCTGAAAAAGCTACCGCTGTTACGGTTGTTTGCTCTTAATTTCCTTCTGATGGGTTCGTAGCATGGAAAACAAAAAATTTCTACCGCAAGAACGAACAAAACCTAGATCTAATCTAGATAAAAGCCAAGATCTAATCTATTAGACATGTGCAACGAGATAGATCTGTACTAACCCTTGTAGATCCGAAAGCCTTGTGCGAGATCAGATCTCGTGGTTGATGTAGACGATCACTTGCCGATCTCAAGATCGAGTAGACGATCCTTCCGGCGCTGCGTTTCGGCAACGCTTCCGTAGTCGGTCACACATGCGGAGTCGATGCAGACCTTCCTCTCCCTGTTCCAGCAAGCAGCGGAGGTAGTAGATCTCTCCACAGAATCCCAGCAGCACGACGACGTGGTGGTGGTGGTGGAGTAGAGATATCTTCAGGGCTTCGCCTAAGCCTGAGCATAAGGAAGGAGGAGGAGAGAGGCGGCTAGGGCAAGAGTGGAGGGGCAAGGGGGGGTGGCGCCTCCACCCCACTATATATAGAGGGAGGGGTGCGGCCTAGGGTTCCCAGCCCTAGGACCACCTCCTAGGGCTGGCGCACAAGGGGGGCTTGGGGGGAGTTTCCTTCCCCCAAGTTCCCCTTTTTCTTTCTTGGTTTTCAAGTAAACTCCATAGAAATTTCTAGAACCTTCCGGAACATTCTGAAACCTTCTAGAACCCCCATATAAACACTTCGGGACATTTCTGAACCTAGAAAATGATCTCCATTATATGAATCTTATTCTCCGGACAATTTCGGATCTCCTCGTGATGTCTCAGATCCAATCCGAGACTCCGAACAACATTCGGTCTCCAACGCACATTCCATATCTACCTAAACAACATCGAACCTTAAGTGTGTCACCCTACGGTTCGTGAATATGCAGACATGATGGAGACACCTCTCCGATCAATAACTATCAGCGGGATCTGGAGATCCATAACGGCTCCCACATACTCAACGATAACTTCGTGATCGATAGAACCATTAACATACGAAACCAATTCCCTTTGTCACGCGATACTCTACTTATCCGAGGTTTGATCGTCGGTATCTCCATACCTAGTTCTACCTCGTTACTGATAAGTACTCTTTACTCGTTCCATGTTATGTCATCCCTTGTGACCTAGTCACATGCTTGCAAGCTAACTAGATGACATTCCACCGAGAGGCCCTAGAGCATATCTATCCGTCATATGGATGGACAAATCCCAATCTTGGTCCATGCGCTTCAACACATACTTTCAGAATACCCAATGACACCTTTATAACCACCCAGTTATGAAGCGGTGTTTGATGTCATCAAAGCACCCATCCGGTGATGGTGATTAACATAACCTCATGGTCGAAGGATTAGGTTACTATGCATTTGAAAGCTTGTAGCAATACGAACTTAATGACTTGATCTTATGCTACACTTACTATGGGTGTGTGTCCATCACATCATTCTCCTAATGATACAACCTTGTTATTAATGACATCCAATGTCCATGATCAGGAAACCATGATCATCTATTAATCAACAAGCTAGTTCAACAAGAGGCTTACTAGGGACTCTTTTATGTTTACAAAACACACATGTATTAGTGTTTCCTTATAATACAATTATAGCATGGGATGTAAACATTCATCATAAACACAAAGATATAATAATAACCACTTTTATTATTGCCTCTTAGGCATATCTCCAACACCTTCTTCCGGCCAAGTGATTGGAAGGAGACCCGCGAAGCTAGGGTCAGGTCTCGTTGTTCATGATTGTGTTTGGTGGAGTTCACTAGGTGTATCTTATCTATGTACACGGTGTTGCTACTGTGCCTATTGAGTAATGGGCAGTTCCTTTTGAGTAATAAAGCTCTCTTTCATCGCAATAAAATAAAATTGGAGGCATTGATGCCTTTATGGATTGTTATAGACCTAGTATTGTTGATTCACTGCTGCTAGGATGTATCATGCCTAGGACAAACTATTTCGTATGAGTGTATTTGTTGTGTTATGGGTGAGCTGCTGTAGGTACATTGTACTAGATTACGATGGCACATAAGGTTGCAGATATAGTTGTTCAGATTGTACTAAAAAGAGTTGTAATTGTTCATGATATTGGCTGCATGGTAATTTTTTTAATAGTTCACTATAGTTTATGCACCCTTGTTTGTTTGCTAGAACTCCAAGAACAAAATTCTGATGTTTATGATGTTAGCTCATTACTGTTAGTAATGTTAAAAAAATTTGCTTATTTATTAAGTCTCTTTTTGTATGTTTCATGGTGTGTGGTTCTAGTTCTTCCTTTTGAGTTAGCTTTCCTTTTCTGCAGATTTTACCAAATGCCTACTTTAATAAGTATTCTACTCTTTTGGCTCCACACCGTGCTCCTAGGACAACAGTACTTAGGTCGCCATCACTGCCATGGCACCAAACATCAGAAGATTGCGCTCACCTGCCTCTAGCCTTTCGTCGAGTGCCTTGTTGTCTTCCTCAACCTCTACAACCAGGGATCCGAGTGAGTACTTCTGTCCTACCTGCTACCCCTGGTGTGTTCATGTCTTGCCTTCTTGTTGGAATGATGATAGGATATGCAGCTCCCGGTGAATTATGTGTTTAGATACTATTTGTGAGGTTCATGTCATGGTTGTATTAATCCTATTTGTGTAACTTACAATACAGTTCATAGAGTCCTAGTACATATCAAGGAGGCATGCAACGTCTGTAAAAGAATGAATGTACAAATGCAATCAAGTGTTGTAATAGAATAAATAATAACCTCCTACTTCATGCCTGATTATAATTTTGGACATACAGATAACCAAAATGGAAGACAATGCTAGACCTATATTTGGTGTTGTTGTCATTTTTGTTATTCATTTGCTATTTTTGCTAATTCAAACCATGTTTTTGTTACTACATCAGAAAATAAAATCAAGTATTGTTTATATAGCTGCTAGTATACTAATAGTCTATGTTATTATTTGAAGATGTTGCTTTTGTTGTCGCTATAACCAATTTTTTTATGCTCTGTCTGTGTTTAATTGTTGTTGTTTGCTGCGATACGATATTTAGTAATTGGTGGTTCCAGTGAATGGCAGATGAATAGCAATAGCTTGTAGTTTGAGTATGGTTTTGGATGTTGCAGTTATTGTTGGGCATCACGCATGTGCCTCTGGCCTCCGCCTTCATGATGAACTTAGTTTGTCCCGGTACATTATCTCGGTCATATGTTGTCTTTACATGATTTTACATACTCCAGTCTAGGTCCAGATTTGAATGCAGATATATCACACGCTTATTATATGTGTATGTTGCTCAAATGCAGATGTATCTCAAGCTGAAGTGTTGTTACCGTAGTTGGCAGTGCTGGGACAACAACATTGCCTACATCTCGCTGGCACCAAGGGCACAATCTTCACTGTCACACAAGAATCAGTCCTCAGTGGCTCCACCTGCCTGTCACCGCCCTTGTAAGCTCGGCTCTCCATTCCTCGAGACATTCCCTACTTTTTGCCAACTCTAGTGTGACCAAAATGGCTGGCTCTTCGTAGTTGTGTGCTTGGTTAGATCAACTATTTTGTCTATTATTTTCGTTGGATTAGCTCTGTACAATTGTTTATGAATGCCACTACTGTTCCTGCTGAACATTAAATGCTATTAAATATCAATGAAATGTTCAATGGACAATTGCTCGTTCTGGTGAAAGATTCAGTACTGCTAAATTGTACTGAGCACATAGGTCGTTACTGTATTCTAGATAGTATTCGTCAATTTAGGCTGAACATAAATGGAACCTATTTTTTTGAATGCTTTCTTACTCCTTTTTATTTTTGTGAATAATTACATAGGCTGATATGGAGGCCTTTATTGAGATGATCAAGACGCAAGCTCTGGATGATATCATTGAAGCTTAGATGGAAGAAGCGCCGCTCTATGCAACTCTGTTTTGTGAACTGAATTTTATTTTGATGTAAATGAGTGCATATAGTATCGCTATTCCAAAGTCTGGTTTATTTGTATGCTGTGATAATAATATTTGTTTAGTAATATTGAGCATGACTGGTTGACTGTAAATCCTTAATGTTCTGTATCAAATGTTGTAACAAAGCTATGGCCCATTCTTGGTGTTGGATCGAAGTGATATTTTGTTGGAAAATGAATTACGAAAAAGGCTGAAATCCAAAAAGAAATAGGTAGTACCAAATAATAAAAGGATTGTAAAAATGCTAGGACCCAAATAATATTGGGAATAAAAAGGCTGAAAATTAGAACAAAAGTGGATCCTACAAAGGTGTAGGCCCAAAAAGAATTGCAATGTAAAAGGCCATGGCCTAGAAAAAAAGGCTGAATTATTGGGCTTGGCCCATATAAGTGACTGAACTGGACTGGGCTGATTTCACACTACGATGATCTTATTTTGTCATAGATTTGCCACGTCGGAGATGCCTCGTAGGATTTGACCTATCAAGGCTAGACAGTCCGTGATGATATGGGATCGTCATAATTGTTATGACGATCCCATATCGTCATAGACGGTTATGACGATTTCGCAAAAATCATCGTTATAGTTCATTTGCGACGCCCAACTTTCGACGGTCTCAAAATCGTCATAGAATCATCATAAATAGACTATTGTGACGATTTTGTGACGAAAATAGAGGGTCATATATAGCCAGATTCCTTGTAGTGAGTGTTTTCTTCGGGGCTTCAAAGGCTCACTAGGCTTCGTCAGTCCACTCGAAATTTTTAGATTTTTTCATGAGAGCGTAGAACGGAAGTGCTTTTTCGCCCAGCCGAGCGATGAATCTACTTAGTGCCGCGACGCATCTAGCTAGCTGCTATATGCCACAGAGATTCGTCGGTTTCTTCATTGTGAGGATCACCTGTATCTTCTCAGGGTTTGCCTTTGTTCCTCTCTCTGATACGAGGTACCCGAGGAGTTGCCATGCGGGGACTCCAAAGGAGCACTTTGACGGGTTGAGCTTGATGCAGTATCTGTCAAGATTATCGAATGTTTCACGGAGATCATCGATAAAAGTCGATTCTTACGTTGTTGTAACTATGACGTAGTTGATGTAGACTTGAACGTTTGTCCCAATTTGGCTTCCAAGGCAGTTTTGCATCATCCGTTGGTATGTAGCACCCGCATTTTTAGCCCGAAGGGCATTGTAGTGTAGAAGAATACACCATACGGTGTGATAAATGTTGTTTTATCTTGGTCCTCCTCCTTCACCTGAATATGGTGTATCCAGAATATGCATCAAAAAAGGAAAGACGCTCGCATCCGACGGTTGCATCAATAATTTGATCGATTCACGGGAGTGGGAAGTGATCATTTGGACAATGTTTCTTCAGCATGGTGAAGTCGATGCACATGTGTAGTTCTTTTGTGCTTTTTTTCGGGACGCACACTAGGTTGGCGACCCATGTTGCTTTCTTGATCTCCTTGATAAATTTGGCATCTTTCAGGCCATGATGTTCTTGTCCAATGGCCTTGCGCTTAGGTTCCGTGAAATGGCGAAGATATTTCTTTACAGGTCTAGCATTAGGATATAAGTTGAGTGTATGCTCAGCGAGTTCCTTGGGGATTCCTGGCATGTCGGATAGTACCCATGCAAAAATATCCCAACACTCACGGAGGAACTCGATGAGCGTGGTTTCCTATGCGGGACCAAGGTTGGAGGTCACAAAAGTTGTTTTCTTCCGGTCCATAGGGTGAACCTTGATTTCTCTCATATCCTTTGCGGTATCAAAAGCTTGGTCGGGCATGATCCGTGCCTCCGGTAGGAGCTCCGTGTTAGTTGAGATTTTTAGCTGCACAAACTCTGTTTCCAACCGAAAAGATTTAGAGATTTTGTTGAACTCTCGGTCACAATTGTCAGAGTGGGTGAAGCTTCCTCTCATGGATATAATTCTGTTGGGTGCTGGAATATTCATTACCAGGTACGCGTAGTGTGGTACTACCATGAATCGTGCGAAAGCTGGGTGCTCCAAGATCGCGTGGTATTTCGATGACCAATCCGCGACTTCAAACTCGAGCTTCTCACGCCTGAAATTGTCCCTTGATCCGAAGACAACATCAAGATATATTTTGCCTAAAGGAATTTTAGCTTTACCTAGGACTATGTTGTGGAAGGATGCTTCTGTTGGCGCCAGGTTCGTCAAGGAGCAATTCATTGTCGCAAAGTTTTGGCGGAGATGAGGTTGATGCTGCTTCCTGCATCCATGAAGACCTTGCTCATGTTGAACCCGTCGAATTGAGCCTCCACTATTAAAGTCGAATAACCCGGTTGTGGGACCTGAAGCGGGTGATCGACCCTACTGAATGTGATTTCTTGCTCTGACTAGTGGAGACATTTGGGTGTTTGTGGTGGTGTATCACTGCCATATTAACTTGTCGTGTGATTAACTTCTGGATTCTGTTCGATGGACGCCCCTTTGGGATCATCGACATTGTTCCCCTAGACCTCAGGTACTCATCTTCCTATTTTCTATTTGCCACGGGTTGCGGCTAACCTGCTGGCACCGGCCTTGGTGGTTTTCATGGTACAGCGAGAGCTAGGGTTCCTGGTGCTGCAGCATACCCTTGGTTTGCTATGTCAGTTACCTTGGCATTACAAACTGCTTGCATCCCCAAGAACTGTTGGGTTCGCAGCATAGAAAACAAAAAATCCTACGATGTGAACAACTAAGCACCAAGATCTATCTGCCTAGATACAATCAACGGGCGGATATACATCCATAGAGAACATACCCTTGAAGATCGATAAAGTGTTAGGAGGTTGTACTCGTGGATGATGTAGTCATACACTTGCTGATATCAAGATCGTGATGAAGTCTAGCGAGTCCAGTAGGTCCAACACCAGCAAGTCCAGCACTGCAAAGCAGCGATGCATCCGTGATCGCACACACGTCTGGTACCCCGACAACCTTTGCGTCCTTGCTCCAGCGATGCAGCGGAAGAAGTAACTCCTTTCCATACAAAGCCACCAAGAACATGTATCTTGCTAATCTGAGACCATGTGGAATAATTTCTAGAGGGGGAGAGAGATCCTTCACGAGGAGGTGTGAGAGTGGAGGAGGAGGAGGTGCTCCTTTTGTAGGGGAGGGGGCTGCCCAAGGGGCATGGCCGCCGGCCATGGTGGGTGCCCCCACCTCTCCCTCATTCATGTGGTGGAGGTCCCACTCACATAAACACACCTCCACTCACATGTCCACTCACATGCATTAAATTTCCACCAAATTTAATGCAACTCACATTTAATAAAACTCTTTTATTTATTTGATTCGGAATTTTGTTAATTACTTTAATTAACAAACATTCACACAAAACTCCCTACAACATTTCAATATCATATGCAAAACCAGTTTCTGCAATTGCACCCAACAATTCCATTTTTCATTGAAATGATTCCAGCGCTTTCTTAATCTTTATCTAAAACACATTTTCTCATAAATGGTGTTGGTATCCCTTAAGTGTGTCACCCCACGGTTTGTGAATAATGTAGACATGATCGAGACCCATTGATGACCCACAAGTATAGGGGGTGTATCGCAGTATTTTCGATAAGTAAGTGTGTCGAACCCAACGAGGAGCAGAAGGTATTGACGAGTGGCTTGGAGCAGGAATTCTCTATAAATACTTAACAAACAGATTTTTAGGGGTTTTAGATAACGCAGATAAATAAAGTGCGAGTAAATAAAAGACAATGATAATAAATGCAGCAAGTGGCCCAATCCTTTCTTTAGCAAAGTACAAGCTGGTTGTATTACTTAAGATGAACAAACGTTCTCGAGGACACATGGAGATATCGTCAAGTGCTTTCGCTTCATATAGTTGACTAATCTTCTTTAGTTTGATAAGCGTTGTGTGGGTGAACTTGTGCTAATGTATTGACCTTCCTAGGACTAATACATACTTGTGACTAAACCCCTTGCAAGCATCCGCAAGTACAAGAAAGTAATTAAGATAAAAACCTAACCACAACTTTAAGCTCTCAGATCCTACATCCCTTGTGCAAAGGTTTCCTAACGGGGGTTCAGGTTTTTGTCACTCCGGCAACCCCTATGATTAGTAGACAAATACGCAATGCATTCCCCTAGGCCCTTAAAGATGAAGTGTCATGTACTCGACGTTCACATGACACCACTAGAAGAATAACACCACAATTTAAATATCAAACCATTGAATCTTTCTCAACACAATTCCACTACTAACAACATGACTTCTCCCATGTCCTCAAGAACTAAACGAACTACTCACAAGACATCATATGGATCAAGATCAGAGATGATATAATGACAAGTAACAATCTGAACATAACAATAATTCAATGGTTCCACTCAATAGCATCAACTACAACAAGTAATCAATACCGAGAAAGTTTCCCCTAAGAACTATGCAAGATTCAACCCAATTGTTACAGCGGTATGAAGTGGTGATGATGGTGCTAGTGGATATGATGATGGAGATGATGATGATGATGATCCCGATGAAGTCTAGCTTGATGGTGGTGTTGATGGCGACGATCTCCCCTCTCTGAGAAGGAATTTCCTCGGCAGATTTTTGCCTGCCAGAGAGCTCTTTCTCTCTTTGTAGTTTTCCACCCCGCAAAGGCGGCGGAATATTTCTATGGTTGCTCTCCCAGGCTTAGGTTTTCATGGGGATAATATACGCCAAAGGGGAGAGCCAGGAGTGGGCCAGGGTGGTGGTGGCACGACCAGGGGTGGCCCACGCCAGGGGGTGGTGTGGGGCCCCTGTGGCCCAACTCTTCTCCCCCTGCTGGCATCCTTCGTCTTCTGGAAAAATAGGATTTTCGATGTATTTTCTAGAATTTTCTGATCTTCGCGAATTTCTCCTCCAAACAGCGCCTTTTCCATCAGAATCCTTACTTCAACAGTCCATACTCCAAAAGTCATCAACCATGCAAAAACAGATGAAATAACATAAGTATCATCTCTTAATATGAAATTTATCAATGAATAATAGTAAATTATGATATAGAATAGCGATGCAAAATGGACGTATCAACTCCCCCAAGCTTAGAACTCGCTCGTCTCCAAGCGAAAATTGAGCTCAATAAACATGACCTCGGGTTTATGGAGTGAAGTGTCGATAAAAGAATATGGACAAGAAGCATCACATTCATCAATACATAAATCATAATATCAGACAACTCACCATTATATAACTTTAACTTGCAATAAGTAAAGGAAACACAATAAAGATACATAAAGTAAATCATAATTGGTAATGGCAAACTTTGCTCTTGGTTAAAGGATAGCTAACAATTTGCAGGAGTTCAAACATAATGGGGTTTTCAATGATAGCTTTCAAAGTAATATTCACTAAGATAAGAGAAATGTGCAAAACAAGGAACATAAGAAACTTGATTGAAGAAATCATCATATGAATGAATGAAACATAACAACTCAAAATACTTGCTGAGATAGAAAGGAATAGGTTTACTAACTCAACTAAAAAGTAAAAGATAGTCCCTTCGCAGAGGTAAGCAGGGATCTCAAGTTTCATAAAGAGCTTCCAAAAATTATGGTACTTATTAGCTTTCAGCTCTCATTGCCCCTATCATAAGCATCTTTAGGTGGTTAAGGTTAAAGTGAACAAACTATGGAGTATATGCTTGACAAAGTATAAGTTGGCAATCTCATGTCCCTTGAATACAAGGGTCGCTCCTCATGCTACTCAAGTTTAGTTACCAGTAAGTTCTTATCATAATAAGTACATGTGTATCATAGAGAACCACCAACGGAGTACCCCTTGCTCGATGATACGGAAGAATCCCCATATCAAAATGACAAGGCAAGCAGACAAATAATCATCTCAGCATCTTCTTATTTACCATGGGAAAATGGTGCTTTTTTCTCTCTTTCCTCTTTTCTCATCTTTTTTTCTTTTTTTTCTCAATCTCTATCTCTTTTTTATAAGAAGAATGCTTCATAGATCGCTTATTATGGTTACGCGGCAGGTTTCCACCATGATTAGGCATGGATTAGACTAGCCGCACAAGCGTTTCTCTAACACACATACATAACTCCATGGACTTACAAGCTCCCCTTTCATTTCACACCGACGACATCCATAAACAAAAGAGCATGATATCAACTGGGTACAATGTACAAGTGCAATGTTGAAAGCGTTCCCCATGACAACATGGTTCTGCTAATCCCCAACGTATAAGTGCAAGCATATACAACTTATATGACACAATGGTTCAAGTTTATTAGGGGCAAGAATAGTAAAGTGTGCCTTCAAGTTCATGAGAGCTTTAATCACTAATTTTCACATAACAAGTTTAATTCGGAAGGTAGATAAAAACATGAATTTACTTGGAATAGCAATAGTGCTAATAGGTAGGTATGGTGGACACAAATGGCATAGGTTTTGGTTTAAGGATTGGATGCACGAGAGGCATTCCCTCTCAGTACAGGTTTTAGGCTAGCAAGGCTGGGTAGCAAGCATAAGAGTTGAAGGAAACAAACAAACATACATGTGATAAAAATAAACATCCAATCTTCCTTGGAAGCACAAAAGATCTTAACTAAAGAATACTAAGCTTATGAGCTAATCAAGGAAGTAAGATGATGAAATTATATTCTTTAAGAGTACTTTTATCTTTTTCATTCAATTCTCATAATAGTGTTGCTACTGACCGAGCCAGGTTTGCCAAAACCAACTAAATTAACTCAATGATCCCAAAGTGATACCAATACTAACAATAAGATCAATCATATAATAGTAATTGAAAACTAAAATAATATATGCAAAAGAGTAAATGGTAGAACTTCTCATTAATATTCCATAACGGCAACTCACACCAAGGGATACATAGATATCTAACGAGAGGGGGGGGGGACACTTCCATAATGCAAACCATCCTACAAGATAACTTCTCTATTCATGATATGGCTCTACTTAAAAAAAGTAAAAAGATAAAATATAGTGATATGATACCGTGGCACTCGCCCAACCTTGGAATAAACCAAGGGGATGCCAAAACCTGATAACAAATTACTCCTTTGGTGGTGGTTGTGTTCTCTCGATGAGCTTTTCAATCAATTCCCTCAAGTCCTCAATCTCGAAGGTGAGAGTACGAATCAACTCCGAATTGTGCTCGATGCGGTTCATGATCATGTCGGGTTGTGAATTCCAGCTCGTACGATTCTTTCCCCACTCTTCCTCCTTGAAGTCTTCTTTTCCTGCATGGTTAGAACGAGGCATATCCCAATTGGAGGGTAGTTTCTCCTTGGGAATATTATGTAATTGCTGCTCATGGATAAGGGTATGGAAGGGATTCTTGGTGCGTGGAGAAGGTGACCGTGAATCCAAGCAATGACGCGGAGTCTTCCCTCCAGTCGACATCCATGCGGTCCTTTTGAACCTGGCAGGGTTTGCCACCACTTTGATGCTTGCAATGGTGGTGATGGCATGCGGATGCTGGTCTTCCTTTGCCTCCTCTTCAACTTCACTATCAATCTCCTCCTCCTGCTTAGAGTCTTGGAGATCCTCTTCCGCATGCCCCTTGCCCTTATCGTTGGTGGAGACCATTGTGCCTCTAAACTTCTAAGAATAGTTCCTGACAGAAACAGATCGAAACGAAAACACAACGATAACATGATATATGAAGCTCAGGGGATCCGGGGGATTATACATTACGAAGTTTTACAACAAAAGGAAGATACTGGGAGAAAACGGGTCGGAGACAGGCTCTGGGGTGGCCACACCACCTGGTGGCGCAACTAGGAGGCCCGCTCCAAGGGGTGGTGTGAGCCACCCTAGCTCTGTTTCCGTCCCTCTTTCGCTTCGTTGCTTTCCTTGTTGGATAAAAACTGCAAAACTATATCTGGACAGATTTTTTGCGGAACTTTTCTTACCAGAACTGTTACCTATTCGAAAACGGACTCTGCACGTCTCTGAACTTGGCATTTAATAAATTCTTCTAGAGTCACTGACTGAATAACATCAATATCTTCATCTTTATACACATATTGTTTGAGTCATTTAACCAGTCACCATCTTAACACCATTCTCTCCTATAACCTGGAAATTTCTTTCACACAAAACTTCACACAATTCTCATTAGCAACATTAGTGTAAGCGAGGTAATAAACCTTCAAAGTTCAATTTCAACTTAAATCCATCAAAACATAAGCTACTGTAGCAACTCCTTCCAAAAACCTAACAAGAATTCAAAAATAAAATCGATTTAAGAGGCAAATGCAAGAGTGGCACAAATCTGTCAAAACAAACCAAGAGGTAAAGATCAATTTTTTCGAAAATCTTCTGTTGCTCAAATCAAAAAGTGCAAAACTAACAAAAGTTAAATAATAACCTGGGGCATACACAAAAAAAATTACAGATCAGTACGACATTCTGAGATTTTAACGATTTTTTATAGTGAAGCACAAAAATCTGTTTCAGGACAGCAACTTCCCCAAATCTTACTTCTCTATCATTAGAGGTTGATCTTGACACAAAAACCAAACAAAAAGGATAAGGAGAGGTTATTGCCGAAACAATAACTTCCAAGACTCAAATAAACAAAAACTGAAAGCAAAAGAAATATATTGGGTTGTCTCCCAAAAAGCTCTTTCTTTATAGCCATTAAGATGGGCATGATAATTTCAATGATGCTCACATGAGAATATGAATTGAAGTAAAGGAGAGCATCAAGAGGCAAAAATACACATGTTTAAGTCTAACCCACTTCCTATGCAAGGGAGTTTTGTTAGAAAATAAATTGTTGAAACCAGAGGCTACAAGCATAGGAAGGCAAAAGAAGTGCAACATAAAGACTTTAAGCATAAAGCGAGGAAACTTGATATTATTGAGATGCATAAGGACAGTCTTCCCTCTCTCATAATAACTTTCAGTATCATGCATAAATTTAATGATATAACTATCACAAGATCCATTGTAGCAATGATCACTTATCCTAACAGAAAACATAGGGATACTAGCTCTCATAACACTACTTTGTGAAACAATATTAGGGATATCCTTACAGAGGATAGTGTGTCCATCTTCTACATATTTAGTGAAAAAGTCCTTCACATTTGCTACTACAGGTTTAGCATCCACTTGTTCATCAGGTTCAACAGCATTATTTGTACTTTCATTAACCATACTAGCTATCATAGAATGTTCCTTTATATTAACTAGAAAAGGCATTTTCTCAATGTAAGGTTCAGGTAAAACATGATTAGCAGTATAAACTTCGATATCTCTTGCAGGAACCCAATTAGCAATATCTTTATATGGCTCATGATACTTATTCCATTTCTTTTTAGGAATTTCAATATAAGAAGCAAAAGCCTTAAAATAAGTTACAATAGCTTGAGAGTCTAGACCATAAGCATTACTAATATTATGAAAGTCATCAGTTCCCATAAAAGATTTAATGCATTCATAATCATAATTTATACCAGAATTTCTTCCTTTATCATTCTCCCATGCTTCAACATTGTCTTGAATATGGTCGAGAAGATCCCATTTAGCTCCTTCTTCCATGCGTGTAAATGCTCCAGTAGATGAAGCATCCAATAGATCCTTATCATGAAGAGAAAGCCTTGCATAAAAGTTATTGATAATAATATTGTTGGGGAGATCATGAATAGGACATTTGAGCATTAGTAACTTCAATCTCCCCCAAGCTTGAGCTGTAATCTCTCCATCAAGAGGCCAAAAGTTGTATATTTGATTCCGATCTTTATGAATCTCACTAGGAGGATAAAATTTTGAATAAAAGAGAGTCACTACTTCCTCCCATTCAAGAGATTGGCCATCCTTCAGTAGCTTATACCATTCTTCAGCTCTTCCTTTCAGTGATAATGAGAATAACTTCTCCTTGACTTGATCTGTTGTAATCCCTGCACACTTAAACAACCCGCATAATTCGTGTATAAAGAGCAAATGATCACCGGGATGGACAGTTCCATCTCCAAAATACTAGTTATCCATAACACGATCAATAATTCTTGTAGGTATTTTAAAAGTATCATTCTCAGAAGGTGATGGTTCATTTACTACCTTAGCAGTGGTAGTAGTATTACGAAATAAGAAACTAAGTGAATTATCCATATTGAAATAAAGTAACTAACAGAAGTAAACAATACTCACAGTAGAAGTTTCCTTTACCAGTTCCACTCTCCAATAGCGCTTCACTCCCAGGCAACGGCACCAGAAAATAGTCTTGATGACCCACAAGTATAGAGGGCGTATCGCAGTATTTTCAAAAAGTAAGAGTGTCGAACCCAACAAGGAGCAGAAGGTGTTGACGAGTGGCTTGGAGCAGGAATTCTCTGTAAATACTTAGCAAACGGATTTTTAGGGGATTTTGATAATGCAGATAAATAAAGTGCGAGTAAATAAAAGAAAATGATAATAAATGCAGCAAGTGGCCCAATCCTTTCTTTAGCAAAGGACAAGCCGGTTGTATTACTTAAGATGAACAAACGTTCTCGAGGACACATGGGGATATCGTCAAGTGCTTTCGCTTCACATAGTTGATTAATCTTCTTTAGTTTGATAAGTGTTGTGTGGGTGAACCTGTGCTAATGTACTGACCTTCCTAGGACTAATACATACTTGTGATTAAACCCCTTGCAATCATATTCAAGTACAAGAAAGTAATTAAGATAAAAACCTAACCATCGCTTTAAACTCTGAGATCCTACATCCCTTGTGTAAAGGTTTCCTAACGGGGGTTCAGGTTTTTGTCACTCCGGCAACCCCTACGATTAGTAGCCAAATACACAATGCATTCCCCTAGGCCCTTAAAGGTGAAGTGTCATGTAGTCGACGTTCACATGACACCACTAGAAGAATAACACCACAACTGAAATATCAAACCATTGAATCTTTCTCAACACAATTCCACTACTAACAACATGACTTCTCCCATGACCTCAAGAACTAAACGAACTACTCAGAAGACATCATATGGATCAAGATCAGAGATGATATAATGATAAGTAACAATCTAAACATAACAATAATTCAATGGTTCACTCAATAGCATCAACTACAACAAGTAATCAATATTGGGAAAGTTTCCCCTAAGAACTATGCAATATTCAACCCAATTGTTACAGTGGAATGAAGTGATGATGATGGTGCTGGTGGAGATGATGATGGAGATGATGATGATGATACCGATGAAGTCCAGTTTAATGGTGGTGTTGATGGCGACGATCTCCCCTCTCATGTCTAACAACCATACTAACTAAGGTTCTCCTACAGTCAGGATGGCTCTGATACCAAGTCTATGGGGTCCCTAGATTAATCCTCCGAGAATGCCTGTTATGCATACAACCACGATCCCATCATCAGTTAGTCGTGGCACATAACCAACAAGTATCAAAGAAAACATCCAATTCCTAACGGATACATGTCATACCTTATTTGCCATTATGGCTACATTGATCAACATCAGCGGAACTTCATTAAGCGTAGATCCCGAGCCATACCTTAACCTACAGGCAACTGACTGGGAGAATGTCCTAGCTCGCATAGTCGTCCACTTCACCTTATTCTCGATATCTGACCAAGTTAATAGCCAGGGACAATGCCAGTGAGTACTTTAAATGTACTCACAAACCACCTTAATAGAATAACAAAACAAGAGGATATGCAATATGGCTATGGCAGTAGGTGGGCTCCAATGGAGGTTCTTTTCTCAATTAGTTTCTCTTGCAGATATAGCATCTACATATCTTTGTTGAAAACTTTTGTAAAACATTTTGGAAACCTTTGGAAAAGTTTTGTAAACACTAGGATTGGGGAACCCATTTGTTCCCGTCTTCAGGTCGGCCCACGACCAAACTCCTTTCTCCTCCTTCCGACCATCCCATGGTCAAAACCTTTCTCCTTTACGACCATCCCATGGTCAAATCATTTCCAAAGCCATTTGTTTTCCGAAATCCTTTTTGAAAACAAAACCAGCACCGCTCTACAGCAACCTTCCCAATCGTCCATGATCGCAGACATGGCTATTCGAATAGATTTACACTCTACAGAGGTTGCAAACATTACCCACACCATCCGGGTACTTTTTAGACTACCCTGATCTATACCGATCGTGGGTCGAGTAACTGATCAAGACTCTCCGAAAGCCCACTCCAATATAAGTGCCTACCCTATGAGTGTTGTTCCCCTCAACATCGGGACGCCCTATATAGTACACAAGCCAACCGGAGCTCTTTTTTCCACTTCCCAAGTGTGCGCTTTCAGTGAGGGGCTCATAGTAACGCGTGGAGGCCCGCAGACCCTTCGTTCCTTCCCCCGGTCAATGTTTTACATGGACCCTGCCAGAGAAGGCCCACCCTCCAGGGATTGTTATATCCCCCTGTAGTAGTTGCGAGGCAGCTTATACCAGAATAGACAAACATCAAATCCAGCCCTGTCCCATTCCAGAGTAATGTGGTTACATGGGTTAATTGTTCTAGCAAAACTGCAAAGAACCGGGTGTGTTTTTGTAAACCTTTTTCCTCCATCTTTCCTTCAGCATTTTGTAAAACAAAACCTTTTTCTTTCTCAACATCTCTTGGGAGGTCCCACCTCACCAAGGTTTTATCATAAAACTTTTGGTAATACTTTTTCGGGGGTCTTCCCATCCTCTAGTTTTGCTTCGGCTAAAACAGGGTCTCCAAAGGGGTATGGTGTTATGCACCATTTACTATACTAGGGGCAAGTAGGTAACATCAAGGGGTCTGTACTTAGTAGTACCAAGGGTGAAATGTTTGGAGGAGCCAAACCACTACCCGATACAAATCAGCGAGTATAAAACAATGTAGTTTCATAAAAGTAGTAAAACATGCTTAAATAAAATAGTAGGGCAAGGCTTATGAGCAAGAAGGTGGCTTGCCTGCGATCAGCAATATGGCATAAATGTCCCTGGACTTCTTCTTAGAATACCCAATAATATACAATAATAACCATCTTCTTCTAATCTCCGAGATAATCGCAACTATCGTTTTCAGGGAGCACACATGCAAACAAGAAAGAGCACAATCAACACAATGCATACAAGCAACAATACATACAGCAAGCAATGAACAATACAAGTTTACAAATCAGTCGGTCTTAGGAAGAATGTATGATACCATTGTGTAAAATTCCTACCAATAGATAGGAGTTGATAAAATGAAACCAACAAAAGTGGTTTCACCATTTTATCACTTTTCTTTAATTTCTTAAGAATATTCTAGTGATAAAAGCTCTAGTTTTAGGAAATAATTCACCATAAAAGTTTGGGATCTCCAAAAATTATTTCCTTGGATGGTCAGGTAGAGTTTGATGTACTGAATAGCAGAGAGTTGGAATCACTCCAAAATAATTACCAGAATGCCCTCAGGAAATTCCCAAAGGAAGTTCTGGAGCTGTTTTGTCTTTTTCACTAGATTTAATCTACAGAAGCTTTTGATTTGATTCCAAGGACACATGGTAGGTATTTAGAATACATTTCTGTAGAAATTGGATTCACCTTAGTTGGATTTATATAACTCCTTTAGTGATTTTATTGATGGATAAACCATGCACAAATATGTTTATTTCACCAAAACTCAACAGGAGTTCCAATAATTAAGATCTCCTAGGTTTGGTTAGATATGGATGTAGATAATCAATTAAAGTTGGAATTAGGGTAAAAGCTATTAGGGTTTATAGTAGAGAAATTCTTAAAGACAAATATGATTTGTTTTTAATTATTTTTGCTAAAGGCAAACTAGAGTTCATCTTGACCTAAGGTAAAGGCTAAATTGAAGTCATAGAGACCTACTTTTAGTGGGATTTTGTTTCATCTCTTTTGGGAATGTGTAGCCTACTAAGGAATTTATTTAGTGCAAAAGACAACCTTTAGTGGATTAATTGCCAATAAATAATGAAAATTATTTATGGCAAAAGACCAGTTCTACATGTTGCACAAAACACACATGAACATGGTAAAAAAATATTTGGACAAAATAACCCATTTTCCATTTTCATATTGATTTAAGCTGGACAACTATTTAACAGATCTAGAAATAAGGAAAAACAAAAAGAAAAAGGGCGCCACGGGCCAGATCTGGAGGGAGCTGGGCCGCACCAAGCCAGGCCGGCCCAACCGGGCGAGGGCAGCGCGCGGGGCGACGTGATTGAATCCGCCAGGCGGACCTGCTGGTCAGCGACCGCGGCGGTCGAAGGGGTACGAGGCCTCCTGGGCTGTCGGATTAGAGGGGAGATCGACGGTGCAACGTCGTCTCCCAGCTCCTGACGCGGTGGCGGGGACAGAACCCTAGAAGAGGGGAAAAAGGCGGCGGGGAAGGCTCACCGAGGCTGTCTCTGGCGAAGAGGAGGCCGCAGGGTGACGCGGTCGACAACGGCGAGCTCGGGGATTGGCAGCATGGTGGCTTTTGCCTCCGGGAAGCAGCTCGTGCGACGGTGCCCGAACCTAGCTCACTGGAGCTTCACCGGTGAGGTCAGAGGAGGCGGTCCTGGGCCAAAATACGCACATGGTTAGATAGAGGAGGAAGAGGGGATCACGGTACAGTGACATGCAGAAGGAGGGGAGCGGAGGAGGGAGCACCTAGCTCGATTTCTTGGGGAGGCTGAGAGAGATTTCTCTCCCTCTCTCGGGTGAGACAGGCTGGGGGAAGAACATAGGAGGTAGGGGGAGGTGAGTTCTAGGGAGAGGAGTGAAATGAGAGGACAGGAGCAGGGGTGGTGGTCTCCTGGCCTTATATCCAAAGGGAGAGGTCCAAGGTGAGCTAGGCTCATGGGTGAGCTTGGACCTGGTCCATGGCTTCGCCATTGGCTAGACTAGGCGGTGGAGAGAGGTGGTGGTGCTCTGTGTTGTGTACGAGTAGAGAGGGATAGTGGGTGGCTGCTGCAACAATTAAAAGATTTAGTGTCTCTCTCTCTCACATCCAAACACAAGGGACAAGGGATAGGGCAGAGCTACAGTGCTTTGCTACAGTGATCACGACCAGAGATTAGTGTTGGGTGCTATGGTGCATTTCTTTGCAAGATTGGTGGTGTTTGGGTTTGGTTTTTTGATACACAAAGGTTAAATGTCCCAATTTCCCATAAGGGATGATCAAAGGTTATATCTTGATTTTTGATCTTGACAACTTGATATAAGGATGCTGGTAGATGGGTAGGGTTAAGATGCATCTCTGAGATTTATTTGGGATTTTTCAGGGAATTCTAGATGCACTTTGTTTCAATTATTCAAATAGTGCAGAAATGGTTTTTAGGAATTTATTTGGTATTTTTGAATTGGACAGGTGGATTTTTGGATGTGAGATGGTCCCAAATGTGGCTTAAAAGTATTTAAGACAATTACTATTCCATTTCTACCATTTAAGAAAATAGGCAAAAAGAAATAATAAAGTTATTCAAAAATATTTATTTTTGAAGTGGGAAGATATAGTATGATATATGGATACCAATTGAGCAAAAGGTTGGAGAAGTGTTTTGGCAGAAACCAAACTTTCCATTGGAAAAGGGGTTTTGAAGATTTTGTCTATTTAAGGAATTAAATAGATTTGTAGCCATAATAATTATGGATAATATTTTATAAATCTTGATGATCAAGGTAGATGATGTAGACAAGGTTTAGCAAGCATTTGCAACCTTGGGATTTGAGAATCAAAGGCGATTTTGGTGAAAAACTAGAGATTAAGGATCTAGGGTAAGATTGTTTTCATACCACCAAAACCTTGTTGGATCTTGGAGCTCAGATCTCCCCTTGGGGCATGGGATAGATGGATGGATATACCAAGTGATGTACATCAACATGGTATAGAGGTTTCAGCTTGATCTTGCTTGAGTTCACCAAGAATTGATTTCAAACTTTGAATAAAATAAGCTTGCCAAAGCAGATTATCAAATAGCCTTCAAAACCATGTGGGTTTCAGAAGTACCAAGATCCAATTGTAACAAGTGAAGTAGTTATTGGTAGACCTATATGAGTATCTCACAACCATGCAAAGAGTTGGTCAGTAGAAGGTTGGATGGTGGTGTGAGCTTCTGTCAAAGTTGGCATGTTGATAAGATTTGCAAGAAAAGTTATTTTCTTGCCTGCAAAACCATCAAGAACAAGTGGGTTGGAGGATGATATAACCAAGGGCCATAGTGGGACTTGGTAGTCCTTAGGATGGTTAACAAGATGGTTCAAATGAATTTTCAAAAATGCACAAGGGTTGAGAAAAGGAGGCATTCAAAAAGGTGATATTGGAAATAGTTTTCTAGACCTAGCCAAATTTGGCAGACTTAGGGTTTTTGACTAGAATGTGGGTGGTGATGATTTTGATGGGTTGCAAGGTACCAAAACATCATCAAGTGGATGATGTTGAAGTGTAGATTGAGTAGGAAGGATCCTTGCTTGATACTGGTCTTCATTGACTTGGAAGCTCCTAGGAGGGATCACTTCAGAAGGGGTCTGGTTAGGGGTTTTAGATGATCACCTAGTAGCTAGAGATCAGATCCTGTTTTTTATTCTTTCTTAGGGTATGGTGATTTGGAAACATCTTGATCCTAGTGATGAGCTCCTAGAGCAGCTCATACTATCTCCTAAGCAGACAAATAAAGCAGCAGATCAAGGCAACTCAACTTATAAACTAGGCAAATCCACTACTTGGGTTACCATCAAGTCTGACTTGAGGTAAGGATGGGCAATTTTGAAAGGTTGGAGTTTGAATAAGATGAGAGTCCTTGGTATCTCTACCAAGAGTAGAATTCAAAGGCTAAATAAAGGTGTTTTGGGAAACCTAGAGAGAAGAGTAGTTGAAGGTTCTGTCTTGAAAACATAAGGAGATAGTATTCTATAGCTCTCCATAGTTTGATCAATACAAGCTACTAAAATAGTTGATCGGCAAGGCTTCTTGGCTTAGTTTTTGAAATGCCAGAACATTTGAGAATATGGAAAATAAGCCAAGACAAGTTTGTGAAATAGCTTTTGTCAACTAGCGTTGAGGTAAGGAGGATATCATCTAATACACACTCATAGGCATAAACATAGTCAAACAGCAGGCAAACACTTCATCATTAAACAAGAAAAAGTTTTTGTTCCCCCTGATTTTTGCATTTTGGACAATTAATCAGGGGTGCTAAAATTGGGGTGTTACACCCAAGAGGAATGTATGATGAGAACAGCAGCAAGTTTTCCCTTAGTTATGAAATCAAGGTTATTGAACCAGTAGGATCAAGGAAACACCTCTAAGGTGTTGTTTCCAACTTGGAATCCTGCACAACACAACCACAGAACTTTGCCCCCAACTTACAGTGAGGTTGTCAATCTCACCGGTTTTGCTGAAAACAAAGGATTAAACGTATTGTGTGGAAGATAGTAATAGCTTGCAGAAAGTAAACAGAAAACAGTAAGTAGATTGTAGATTGATGGTAAAAGAAAGGACCGGGGTCCATAGTTCACTAGTGGTGATTCTCCTTAAGATAGATGACATGTTGGGTGAACAAATTACAGCAGGGAAATTGACAAACATTGAGAAAGCATACATGCATATACTAATCATCTTGACTCCTATGAGATTTGATTGGGCATTACAACATTATACATAGACCGTAATCCAACTACATCTATGACTAATAATCCACCTTTAGGTTATCATCCAAACCCCCTCTAGTATTAAGTTGCAAGCAACAGATAATTGCATTAAGCATTGCGTGTAAAGTAAACAATACGATTGTTCTATGAACAAAGGATTGCTATTTTCTCCCTAGTACCAATAGCACATCTAGTACCTTAGAGATTTTTGTCACTTCCCCAAATTACTAGAGGCATGAACCCACTATCGAGCATAAATACTCCCTCTTGGATTTGCTAGCATCTACTCGGCCAAGATATCTACTAACAACGGAGAGCATGCAAGATCACAAATAACAAAGACATGATAGAATCAATAATAAATCTGAAATAGCATCGCAATATCCATCGGATCCCCGTAAACACAACATGTAATTACAAATAGATGATCTTGATCATGAACGGAGCTCACAAGATCTAAACATGGCAACACAAAGGAGAAGAACCAACCATCTAGCTACTACATGGACACGTAGTCCAGGGATGAACTACTCACACATCACACCGAAGAAGAAGCCACTTGGGAGCGAGAAGATTACATTAGGACAGAGTTCCCAGATCTCTTTAGTTCCTAGTTTTCTTTTGTAAATCTCGAGACAAGATTTTGTTTAAGGGAGGAAGGTTTGTAACATCCCAAAACTCTAATCCAAGGTTAATCAAGATCAAATCTACCCAATTTAGGGTTAACAAAAACTTTTCCATTTAAAAAAATTAAGCATTCATATGTGTGTGCATTTAAATAGGAGTTGTTTTGAATTTCCATGATTGAATGATCCATTGGTTGTAAAATGATTCTAAGGTGAATTAAACATCATCTAGATCATTCCCAAACAAATCCCAATGAAAAACAAAACAAAAAGAATAAAATAAGCAAATGGTCGTTTGTGCCATTATAATCACCTAGCCTACTTTGGCTATTCCTAGAACTCAGAACTTAACAGAAACAATTCTAGTTCTTTGCACCCCTTGCTAGTACAAGTAGTGATGTACCAAGGCCCACTTTGTTTCACCCCAAAAATTTTCAAACACTATATTTAAATGGCATTTGAAAATGGAATCCAAATCATATGAGAAGATCCCACTTGTGCAAAAACCAACCAAACCAATTCACCTTGACAATTCCCAGCAACCAGAGACTACCAAGAATAAGATCAGATCACACACCAAAAATCTTTTCAAAATTCGAATTTAAACTTCTTGCGGCCATTGTGTCTAACACCTAGCAGGCAGAATCAAAATGGCCTAACTTATACTGTTTTTGATCAAATTTGGTCGAGCCATTTGAACCCAATTCAAGTCCCTTGTCTCCCCTAGACCCAACCAAGCCATCAAAGACCTACCCAATGGCCTAGGGCAACAGTACCATGCCGCCCCGACGCCATGCTCGCCGACCAACCTTGCCAACACCACAACAGACCGCCAGCCCCTCTTCGCCACTCCAGGAAGCACGGCATGACCTCACCACCGCCCACGGTCCACCCCAGGCTCACTGCCAGCCCCTGGACCACCAAGGAACCAGCACACACTAAGTCCTTGTGTGCAGCCAGAGCACGCCACATTGCCCTCGTCGCCAGCACGCCACAGACCGCGCCTCAACCATAGACCGTGCGCGCTGCTCCGCCTCGAGCCCAGCAACCTGCCAGACACGGCCGTGCACCGCCACGCGACCCACAGTCGCTGAGACCGCGTCGAGCATCGCCTCTGTCTCCTAGAGAGCGCAATGCTCCCGACCACATGCCACCGCCCCTAGCCGTGCCATTAAGCCGTAGAGCACCGCCAGGAGGCAAGCCACCATCCGCCTATGCCGCCCATGATGATAGCGCCCTATATCATCGTCACCGACGAGGTCGCCGTCGCCCTCTCGGTCCCCTCGTCGTGCCTATATAAGGATCCCTCCCCAACACAAATTCCTCACACCACTCTCATCCACTCCCCCTCAGAACACTCCTAGAGCCCCACTGGAGCAAGCCGTAGCTCGTAGCGCAGGAATTTCGCCGGAGTCTGCCGCGGAAGGAGGAGAAGGGCGTCGTTGATCCAGGTCATCCCCCGAGCCGCCGCTAGTACCAGGAGAACCGCCGTCGCCGTCCAGTTTGTTGCCCGCCTCGCCGCACTGGCTAGAGCCCTGGTATGTCCCCAGTAGACTCCCACTGGCCGTTTAGGGTTCGGGCTCGCCGGCGACGAGTCCGTCATCGACGATTGACTGTGGACCGTTGATCTAGTTTCTAATCGTAGCGCCCAGATCGTCCCAAACTGTTTCGGGTTTTAAGTCTCGCTGACAAGTGGGACCAAGCTGTTAGCCGCCCTCTGCGCCGCGGAGCGCCACTAGGCCAGCCCATTTCCTTTCCCGTGCGACCAAATTAATTCAAATATGGATTTTGCTATTTAGGTTTAAACTCAATTCTGTCACTTAGTTCAAAAATAAATTCAGGAAGATTTACTGAACCAAATTGAGTGATTCCAATTTTGTTAGAAAGCTACTAAAAAGATCTATCCAAGACCATTGGATTTAATTCATTTAGAGTTAGAGATCTCTCCTAGTAAAAATAACAAGACAGAAGCATTTGCACATTCAAACATTTTTATAAAATCAACCATAATAGCTTTTGAGTTGATTCCAACTCTCAAAAATCACATTTAACCACACCTATCTGAATATGTAATAATATTAAGCTTTACATGCAGTGACTTTGGACTAGTACCAAAATAATGCTATATAGGCATTTCTAGTCACTTTAAATCATTAAATATTAAACTTAAACTTATTAAAATGTGATCCAACATTTAAACCACATTCCCATATATTAGAATATGTGGTGATGACATGTGTCCACATGATCCCATATTTTAATTGGAGAATATTAAATCTTAGTTAATTTCAATGAGTAGAAATTACTTTTCTCAAATAAAAAGAATGAAGCTAGTTAATTACACCATGTGATGCTTGTGATGATACTAGATCATCAAATGTGTGCCCTAGAGTGCTAAGTAGACTAGTTAAGTTTTGTTTGGTGATTGTGTACTCCGTATGTATTTATAGACGATAGTACCGACCAAGCTTACGATGAGGAGGAGTTCTACCAAGAGGAGGAGGAAGAAAACTTCAACCACTACACTACCCACGGAAAGCTATTATTGGCAAGCTAACACTTGCAAGTATTATACTAGCAAGCCATCATTAGCAATGAAAGCTAACCTTTGCAATCTAGATAACCTAAGCAAAGGCATTAGGCATGCTTTGGTTATACCACTTTGACCTATTGCCTACCCCAAGTTTTATTTCCAAGCTTTTGCTTCTTTACTTTATTAAAGTCCTTTACTTGTTTTGAAGGTAGCATAAAGAGTATAAAACTTGACCTATCTAGATAACCTTAGATGTCATTCTATGGCATGAGATTGAGATTAGCATCCCACCTTAGTGAACACTCTTAACTTAGTAGCTTAGAGCTAAATCAAAACTTGAGTCACTGTAGATGGGAACACTTGGTGAAAATGAATTGTGAAAACCTTGGAATGATGAGTCATTCTATTGAGATGTTTTGATATGTGTTGAGAAACACAAATGGTTTATGATGATGAAAATGTGGAAGCATGAGCCTTAGCCCTTTTAGAAAAACTGATGGTTGGATTCAGATGCGATATCATTCCAAATTTTACCGTACAACCACAATACCTGAATTGGGTAAGGCTTAGCCGGAAGTTTATATGCATTAGTATTAGTTCCCTTGCGGGAGAGGTTTGAGCTGAGGCTACCTCTCAATGTTGTCCACCTATGCAGTGCCCAAGATGACAGATGGTCATGGTTGGGAGGCCATGCTCATAGGAGAGGTGTTTATACTAGGGTGTGTAAAGGAAAGGTTATGTTTGATTATCTGCATACTAAGTATGATGATTCAGGGTTATCCCTGACAGATGTATTGAATCTTGTGGTAAAAGTGTACCACCTCTACAGAGTGTCAAACTATTCGAATAGCCGCGTCTGCGGTTATGGACAGTTGGAGTGGCCATACTGTTTCGTTGTCAGATATTTTCAAAATGACTTATGAAATGAATGAGGAATCTTGACTTGAACACAACAGAGTTGTGACTATGACACTAGATTCCCAACTTAAGTGATTCTAGAACCTTGTTTTATCTTTATTTGTTTCTGAACTCAGCTTAGGTTTCAAACTTAACTTTGTAGTTAAACTTAGAGTTGGCATTTACACTAGATCTATACTACTTGTTAGTGGTAGTTTGCGAGTACTTAAAGAGTACTCATGTCTTTTGTCCCTGGCTATTCCTATGGCCAGACTATGAAGGAGACTACCAAGATGAAGGACAGCAGGACGGCTATGATAACTAGGATCATCTCCCATCGTCAGCATTGCCTATGACTCTGAAGATGGACCCCACCACTACGCTTATTATTTATTCCCTTGCTTGTTGTATTAAGACTGGATCATGAGATCCTTTATTCGTGTAATACCTTATTTATGGTTTGTAATGGATGATGTACTGTGATATCCAATCTGTTATGTCTCGCAAAAATGGTAATCTTGGGATTGCGAGGTATGGCATAACAAGCATATGGGATTAAAGATCCGGGTGTTGGCAAGTTGGTATCAGAGCCATCCTAACCATAGGAGACCCTAGTTAGAATGGACATCCGGACAAAAACTTAATTTCAAAAACAAAGTGAGTATTTATGAAAAATTATTTCCTCTCTTACCCTTGGGAATTCATTCTTTCTCAAAAATTCATGTTCCTCCAATTCTTACATTACTCCCTAAAATTTGACACACTTGATCACCTCACTAACTTCCTCATCCTAAATTCTTGTAGATGGAGACTCAATTCAGCAAGTTTTACTAGTTGGGCAATGGAGGCCAACTGATCTTGGAGAGGGATCTAGATTCACTGTCTGAGTTATTGGGACGCCCACATCCAGAGTTTCTTGGAGCTCAACTTCCTGGACCCCCAGGAGGAGATTTACAATGGCTAGTCACCGCTGATCTTCGAGGGAGCATAGAAGCACCAACGTCCGGGAGAATCCAGTTCTCAGTCAGAGAGAACAACTGGCTAGATGGATTAGCCAGGGAAATGCATGAAGCTCTCGCACGTCTATGTGCCCTTAGTGTCAACCAAATCCAAGGAACCCGCTTTGCTCACTATGCAAGACGTGACTTCATAGGAATGCCAATGGAGATGCCAAGTCACCCGGAGTTGAAGCGTCAAGTGGAGAATCTTGACTTCCTGCTGTACGATCGCTAGAAGGAATTGGACAATTCTAGGGAGTTTGCCAACCACAACCGTGCCATTGCCACCCAGAATGCCCAGACTTTCTCACTGCTTGTCAAGGACCGTCAGTCTCTTCGCCTCCAGCGCGAAAAGAAGGATCGCACCATCGCCCATCTTTGCAAGAAGGTGGCCGACCTCGAGAAGACCATCAAGGAGCAAGAAGCTCAGCTTGCAGCAAAGGAAGAAGAAGAGGAAGGTGAAGACATCCCGGGAGACATGGATTCTTACCTCAGCAATGATGATGACTTTCTGGAGGAGGATGTCGTGGACTTCTACACCGACGATGATGACTCCGACTTCATCGACGATGAGTAGATGCACTAGAGCACTGTCGTAGCATGAGATGTATCGGTCCCATTGTATCGTAGCTTGCAGAATGGTTCTTAAAACCATCTGTTTTCCTTTGATGTTGTGGTGTGTGTTTGTATTGTGTGCTTTGCTTGAAGGAATGAAAATAAGTTAGTTGCAAAACCTGAGTCAAACTCAAAGTTTTAGCTTTGAAATCAAAACCATGAACCTTGGAACTTTCCCTCTTACCCCTTTATCTACCTCAATCTTCAGATGACTCGTGGAAACCAAGGAGGGAGCAGCTCATCGCAAAACCCAATGCTGCAGATCCTATAGAATCTCATCGCAGACAGAGAAGCAAGCAGAGCAGAGCGCCAAGCTAATCTAGCAACACTGCAACAAATCGCCCAGATGGCTCTCAACAACCAGAACCATGGAAACCAGGATCATCAAGGATCCAAGCTGAAAAACTTCCAGAATACCAATCCCCCAATCTTTAGTACTTCAGAGAACCCATTGGATGCTGATGACTGGTTGCAAACGATGGAGAACAATTTGGAAGTAGCCAGAGTTGATGACAACGAGAAAGTTCTCTTTGCCACCCACTATTTGGCAGGAGATGCAAGAGCATGGTGGAACAGTATCCGCACAATGAACCATGGTCATGTGATGACATGGGAAGCCTTCAAAGTCAAGTTCAGCCGCACCCACATGCCGCAGGGTCTAGTCACCCGAATGAGGGATGAATTCCGAGAGTTGAAGCAAGGCAGAATGACTGTAGTGGAGTACCGTGATAGATTCCTGTCCCTTGCAAGGTATGCACCTGATGAAATCAACACGGAGGCCAAGAAGAAGGAGAGATTCTTGAACAGACTGCATGATGAGATGCAGACTGTCCTCATCAACATCCGTTTCCAAGATCTCGAAGAGCTAGTCGACTCCGCAATTCAGATGGAAGGAAAGATTAACCAGGCAAACGACAACCGCAAACATCGTATGATGCAGCAATCTGGATCCAACAGTCACCAGAAGTACCGTCCCAACCCCTCACCAGGATATGCACCAAGGAACAACCGAACCCCAATGTCTCGCCCAAGCTACCCCAACTGTAGCAGAGGAAATGTGAAGTCCGGAGGAAACAACAATCACTCCGGCCACACCAGCAATTTCAACTGTGTCCCTCCCAAGAGCAACAACAACAACAACAACAACACTGCACCCCGAACTGGAAGCAATGTTGTGCCAGTCGCAGCGAAAGAAAAGTCTCAGATCACGTGTTTCGAGTGTGGAGTGAAGGGTCACTATTCCAATAAGTGCCCCAAGAAGATTGCCGCCACTGCAAATGTGAATGCCCTAGCTCAACAGCAGCATCGTGTTCAACCAGGAAGAAGATTCGCCGCAGGGAGCCCTCACAACCGTAACGGCCGTCTCTTCCACGTGAACGCTGAAGAAGCCCAAGAAGCGCCAGATGTAGTGCTGGGTATGTTTTCTATCAACTCAGTTTTAGCAAGAGTGTTGTTTGATTCTGGAGCATCGCACTCATTTGTCACCGAAGAATTTGCATGCACTAGTAAGATTCAGCCAACCAACTTGAAGCATGTCATGATAGTTCAAATTCCCGGTTCAACTACAAAAGCTAGAAAAAATTGCAAAGTTGTGCCTATCAGAATACATGGGATAGATTTTTATGCTAATCTAATAGTACTTGGAACCAAAGGATTGGAAGTAGTACTAGGAATGGCTTGGATGTCAAAGCATAAAGGACTGATAGACTGTGCCAAGAAAGCCATCACCATGACCAGTAGCTCTGGAGTAACAGTAGAGCATATATCTGAAACCTTACCCCGTCAATTCAAGTGCAACAAGAGTCTAGCCCTACCCACCATTGACCAAGTCAGAGTAGTCTGTGAATACCCCGATGTATTCCCAGTATGCCCCCGGATAGGGATATTGAGTTCATTATTGAATTAATCCCTGGAATCGAACCCATAGCCCAGAGACCCTATAGCATGAACCCCTCAGAGTTAGTGGAACTGAAGAAGCAGTTGGATGCTATGTTGGCAACAGGCTTGATTCAACCAAGTGCATCGCCATGGAGATCGCCAGTGTTATTCGTCGACAAGAAAGATGGAGGCAACCGTCGGTGCACCGACTACAGGAAGCTGAATGATGTCACCATCAAAAATAAGTACCCTTTGCCAAAGATAGAAGATCTGTTTGATCAACTGACTGGTGCCCAGGTATTCTCAAAGATTGATCTTAGGACTGGTTATCACCAACTTAAGATTCATGCAACAGATATTCCGAAGACCGCCTTTACTACTCTCTATGGTTTATACGAGTATACGGTTATGTCTTTTGGATTAACCAATGCCCCTGCTTATTTCATGAATCTCATGAATAAGATCTTTATGAATTTCCTGGATAAGTGTGTTGTTGTGTTTATCGACGATATCCTTATCTCCAAGTCAGAACAAGAGCATGAGCAACATCTGAGAATCATCCTAGAAACCCTGAGAGAACATCGGTTATATGCCAAGTTCAGCAAATGTGAGTTTTGGCTGAAAGAAGTAGGATTCCTAGGACATATTGTGTCTGCCGGAGGAGTCTCTGTTGATCCCACCAAAATCAAAGATGTCGAAGAATGGGAAGCCCCAACCACTCAAACCCAAGTCCGTGCATTTCTAGGATTAGCGGGATATTACCGCAAGTTCGTGGAAGGATTTTCTAGCATCGCCAGACCCATGACCCAATTGTTGAAGAAGGACAAGAAGTTTGAATGGACCGAAAAATCTGAAGCCATTTTCCAAGAGCTGAAGAAGAGATTGATTTCAGCCCCAATATTGATCATGCCAGATATCAAGAAGCCGTTTGATGTATATTGTGATGCATCCAAGATTGGTCTCGGATGTGTATTGGTTCAAGAAGGCAAAGCCATCGCCTATCTGTCTCGATAACTGAAGCGGCATGAGAAAAACTATCAGACCCATGATCTTGTGTTAGCAGCTGTAGTTTTGGCATTGAAGGCATGGCGTCATTATCTGATGGGTAATCACTGTGAGATTTACTCAGATCACAAAATCTTGAAGTATATTTTCACTCAGAGGGAGCTGAATATGAGGCAAAGGAGATGGATAGAGTTAATCAAGGATTATGATCTTGACATTCACTATCACCTTGACAAAGCCAATGTGGTAGCGGATGCTCTTAGCAGATTGCCGTGTAGGCTAAACACCATGATCAAGGAGAAGCAGCCAAGTTTGTATGAGGAGTTGGAGCAGTTCAGAACTGAACTAGTTAGCAACGGATTCTTAGCTAGCATTGAGCTTCAACCCACTTTGATTAGCCAAATCAAGGAAGCCCAGAAGGGAAATGAAAGTATTGACAGAATCAAACGTCGTATTGGTACAGGAAAGGTACCTGGATTTACCGAAGACGAAGAAGAAGTTCTATGGTACAAAGGTCGTATCTGTGTTCCAGCAGATTCGGAGCGGAAGCAAGTTATCATGCAAGAAGCTCATGATACTCTTTATTCTATCCACCCCGGAGGAACAAAGATGTATCAAGATTTGAAAGAGCAATTTTGGTTGCACAAGATGAAGAGAGAAATCGGAAGCTACATCGCCAAGTGTGACATCTGTCAAAGAGTCAAAGCAGAGCATCAGAGGCCCGCAGGGCTATTGCAACCATTGCAGATTCTAGAATGGAAATGGGATTCCATCGGAATGGACTTTATCACCGGTTTGCCTACTTCGAGTAGGGGAAATGACTCAATATGGGTCATCGTTGATAGACTGTCCAAGGTAACTCATTTTATACCTGTCAAGACGACTTACCAGAGTTCGAAGCTAGCAGAGCTATATATTGCTAGAATTGTTAGTCTGCATGGAACTCCCAAGACCATAGTATCAGATCGAGGAACCCAATTTACCTTGAGATTTTGGCAGAAAGTCCAGGAAGGATTAGGAACCAAGTTGAATTTCAGCACCGCTTATCACCCGCAAACTGATGGACAGACTGAAAGAGTCAACCAAATCTTAGAAGATATGTTAAGAGCTTGTGTGTTAGAGTATGGATCAAAATGGGAAGACTGCCTGCCTTTCGCAGAATTCTCATATAACAACAGTTATCAAGCTAGTTTGCAAATGGCCCCATTTGAGTTCCTATATGGAAGAAAGTGCCGCACCCCTTTGAATTGGTCGCAAGTAGGAGAGAGTCAGATCTTTGGACCCGACATTCTCCGAGAAGCTGAAGAGAAGGTTCAGAAAGTCCGTGAGCACCTCAAGACCGCCCAATCTAGACAGAAGAGTTATGCTGACAAGAGAAGGAGAGACCTGACTTTCAATGTCGGGGATTTTGTATATCTCAAGGTTTCGCCATTGAAGGGAACCCAACATTTTAGTCTGAAAGGAAAGTTAGCCCCCAGATATATCAGGCCCTCCAAGATTCTGAATCGCCGAGGAGAAGTATCTTATCAACTGGAACTACTAGAGGAGATGTCAGCCATCCACAATGTGTTCCATATCTCGTTACTTCGCAAATTCCTAGAAGTTCCGGAGAAGACCGAAGTTTTCAGGAATATCGATCACCGAGCTATTGATATCAACAAGGACCTGAGATATCGTGAAGTGCCCATCCGTATCTTGGAGGAAGCCTACAGAACCACCAGGACCAGGAGTATCAAGTTTCTTAAGATTCAATGGAGCAACCATGCCGAAGAAGAAGCCACTTGGGAGCGAGAAGATTACATTAGGACAGAGTTCCCAGATCTCTTTAGTTCCTAGTTTTCTTTCGTAAATCTCGGGACGAGATTTTTTTTAAGGGGGGAAGGTTTGTAACATCCCAAAACTCTAATCCAAGGTTAATCAAGATCAAATCTACCCAATTTAGGGTTAACAAAAACTTTTGCATTTAAAATAATTAAGCATTCATATATGTGTGCATTTAAATAGGAGTTGTTTTGAATTGCCATGATGGAGAGATCCATTGGTTGTAAAATGATTCTAAGGTGAATTAAACATCATCTAGATCATTCCCAAGCAAATCCCAAAGAAAACAAATCAAAAAGAATAAAATAAGCAAATGGTCATTTGTGCCATTTTAATCACCTAGCCTACTTTGGCTATTCCTAGAACTCAAAACATAACAGAAACAATTCTGGTTCTTTGCACCCCTTGCTAGTACAAGTAGTGATGTACCAAGGCCCACTTTGTTTCACCCCAAAAACATTCAAACACTAAATTTAAATGGCATTTGAAAATGGAATCCAAATCATATGAGAAGATCCCACTTGTGCAAACACCAACCAAACCAATTCACCTTGACAATTCCTAGCAACCAGAGACTACCAAGCATAAGATCAGATCACACACCAAAAATCTTTTCAAAATTCGAATTTAAACTTCTTGCGGCCATTGTGTCGAACACCTAGCAGGCAGAATCAAAATGGCCTAACTTATACTGTTTTTGATCAAATTTGGTCAAGCCATTTGAACCCAATTCAAGTCCCTTGTCTCCCCAGACCCAACCAACCCATCAAAGACCTACCCAATGGCCTAGGGAAACAGTACCATGTCGCCCGACGCCATGCTCACCGAACAACCTTGCGAACGCCACAGTACACTGCCAGCCCCTCTCCGCCACTCTAGGAAGCACGATGTGACCTTACCGCCGCCCATGGTCCATCCCATGCTCACTGCCAGCCCTAGGACCACCGAGGAACCGCCACGCACTAAGTCCCTGCGTGCAGCCAGAGCACGCCAGAGCGCCCTTGCCGCCAGCACGCCACAGACCACGCCTCGACCACAGACCGCGCGTGCCGCTCCGCCTCGACCCCAGCAACCCGCGAGACACGGCCATGCACCACCACGCGACCCACAGTCGCCAAGCGCCGCGTCGAGCACCGCCTCTGTCTCCTAGAGCGCGCAACGCTCCCGACCACATGCCACCGCCCCTAGCCGCGCCATTAAGCCGTAGAGCATAGCTAGGAGGCAAGCCACCGTCCGCCTAAGCTGCCCATGCCGATAGTGCCCTATATCGTCGTCACCGATGAGCTCGCCGTTGCCCTCTCGGTCCCCTCGTCGCGCCTATATAAGGAGCCCTCCCTAGCACGAATTCCTCACACCACTCTCATCCACTCCCCCTCAGAACACTCCTAGAGCCCCATCGGAGCAAGCCGTAGCTCGTAGCACCAGAATTTCACCGGAGTCTGCCGCGGAAGGAGGAGAAGGGCATCGTTGATCTAGGCCATCCCCCGAGTCGCCACCAGTACCAGGAGAACCGCCGTCGTCGTCCAGTTCATTTTCCCCTCTCGCCGCACTAGCTGGAGCCCTGGTACGTCCCTAGTAGACCCCCACTAGCCGTTTAGGGTTCAGTCTCACCGGGGACGAGTCCGTCGTCGACGACGACTGTGGACCGTTGATCTAGCTTCTAATCGTAGCGCCTAGATCGTCCCATACCATTTCGGGTTTTAAGTTGCTGATAAGCGGGACCAACCTGTCAGCTGCCCTCTGCGCCGCAGAGCGCCACTGGGCCGTCCCATTTCCTTTCCCGCGCGACCCAGTTAATTCAAATATAGATTTTGCTATTTAGGTTTAAACTCAATTTTATCACTTAGTTCAAAAATCAATTCAGGAAGATTTACTGAACCAAATTGAGTGATTACAATTTTGTTAGAAAGCTACTGAAAAGATCTATCCAAATTCGTTGGATTTAATTCATTTAGAGTTAGATATCTCTCCTAGTAAAAATAACAAGATTGAAGCATTTGCACATTCAAACATTTTTATAAAATCAACCATAATAGATTTTGAGTTGATTCCAACTCTCAAACATCACATTTAACCATACCTATCTGAATATGTAATAATATTAAGGTTTACATGCAGTGACTTTGGACTAATACCAAAATAATGCTATATAGGCATTTCTAGTCACTTTAAATCATTAAATATTAAACTTAAACTTATTAAAATGTGATCCAACATTTGAATCACATTCCCATATATTAGAATATGTGGTGATGACATGCGTCCACATGATCCCATATTTTAATTAGAGAATATTAAATCTTAGTTAATTTCAATGAGTAGAAATTACTTTTCTCAAATAAAAATAATGAAGCTAGTTAATTACACCATGTGATGTTTGATACGTCCATTTTGCATCACTATTTTATGTCTTAATTCACTATTATTCATTGATATATTTCATTTTGAGAGGTGATACTTATGTTATTTCATCTATTTTTGCATGGTTGATGACTTTTGGAGCATGGACCGTTGCAGTTAGGATTCTGATGGAAAAGGTGCTGTTTGGAGGCAAAATTCGCGAAGATCAGAAAATCCAGGAAAATATACGGGAAATCCTATTTTTCTAGAAGACTAAGGATGCCGGAAGATGGAGTGGAGGTGGGCCACAGGGGGCCCACACCACCCCATGGCGCAGGCAGGCCTAGGCCGCGCCTAGGAGTGGTGTGGCCGCCCTGGCCCACTCCAGCCTCTCCCCTATGGCGTATATCAACCTAAAGATGCCTATGATAGGGGCAATGAGAGCTGAAAGCTAGTAAGTTACATCATTTTTGGGAGCTCTTTATGAGACTTGTAATCTCTGCTTCCCTCTTAGAAGGACCTTTCTTTTACTTTGTAGTTGAGTCAGTAAACCTATTCCCTTCTATCTCAGCAAGTATTTTGAGTTGTTGTGTTTCATTCATTCATATGATGATTTATTCAATCATTTTTCTTAGGTTACTTGTTTTGCACATTGCTCTTATCTTGATGTTTACTACTTTGAAAGCTATCATTGAAAAGCCAGCTATTTGTGAACTCCAGCAAATTATCAACTATTCTTCAACCAAGAGCTAAGTTTGCCATTACCAATTATGATTCACTTTATGTATCTTTATTGTGTTTCCTTTACTCATTGCAAGTTGAGTTATATAATAGTGAGTTGTCTTCTATTATGATCTATGTATTTGATGATTGTGATGCTTCTTGTCCGTATTCTTTTATCAACTCTTCACTCCATAAACCTGAGGCCATGTTTATTGAGCTCAGTTTCGCTTGGGGACAAACAAAGTCTAAGCTTGGGGGGAGTTGATATGTCCATTTTTCATCACTATTCTATGTCTTAATTCACTATTATTCATTGATATATTTCGTTTTGAGAGGTGATACTTATGTTATTTCATCTATTTTTGCATGGTTGATGACTTTTGGAGCATGGACCGCTGCAGTCAGTATTCTAATGGAAAAGGTGCTGTTTGGAGGCAAAATTCGCGAAGATCAGAAAATCCGAGAAAATATACGGAAAATACTATTTTTCTAGAAGACTAAGGATGCCAGAAGATGGAGTGGAGGTGGGCCACAGGGGGCCCACACCATCCCATGGCGCGGGCAGGCCTAGGCCACGCCTGGGAATGGTGTGGCCGCCCTGGCCCACTCTAGCCTCTCCCCTCTAGCGTATATCAACCTCCCGAAACCCTAAGACTCGGAGAGCGACACTGAAAGATTCCGCCGCCTCTGCGGGGCGGAAAACACCGAGAGAGAAAGATCTCTCCGGCAGACGGATTTCTGCCGGGGGAATTCCTTCCCGAAGAGGGGAGATCGTCGCCATCAACACCATCATCAAGATGGACTTCATCGGGAACATCATCATCACCACCATCATCATCACCATCAGCAACCTCATCACCATCTCCATATTGATGTAACAATTGCATTGAATCTTGCATAGTTCATAGGGAAACTTTCCCGATGTTGATTACTCTTTGTAGTTGATGCTATTGAGTGAACCATTGAATTATTGTTTATGTTCAGATTGTTATACATCATTATTCCATCTCTGATCATGATCCATATGATGTCTTGTGAGTAGTTTGTTTTGTTCTTGAGGACATAGGAGAAGTCATGTTGTTAGTAGTGGAGTTATGTTGAGAAAGATTCAATAGATTGTTATTTAAGTTGTGGTGTACTTCTTCTAGTGGTGTCATGTGAACATCGACTACATGTCACTTCACCTATATGGGCCTAGGGGAATGCATTGTGTATTTGGGTACTAATCGTAGGGGTTGCCGGAGTTACAGAAACCTGAACCCCCGTTAGGAAACCATTGCATAAGGGACGTAAGGGTCTTAGAGTTTAAAGCTGTGGTTAGGTTTCTACCTTAATTACTTTCTTGTACTTACGGATGTTTGCAAGGGGTATAATCACAAGTATCTATTAGTCTTGGATGGGGCGGCACATTATCACAGGTTCACCCACACAACACTTAGCAAGCTAGAGAAGATTAATCGACTATATGAAGTGAAAGCACTTGACAGTCTTCCCATGTGTCCTTGAGAACGTTTGGCCATCTTAAGTAATACAACCGGCTTGTCCTTTACTGCGTAAAGGATTGGGCCACTTGCTGCATTTATTCCTACTGTCTTTTATTTACTCATACTTTGTTTGCTTGGTTTATCAAAAACCCCTAAAAATCCATTCGCTAAGTATTTGCAGAGAATTCCTGATCCATACCACTAGCCAGCACCTTCTGCTCCTCGTTGGGTTCGACACTCTTATTTATCAAAAATACTACGATACACCCCCTATACTTGTGTGTCATCAAGACTATTTTCTGGCACCGTTGCCGGGGAGTGAAGCACTATTGGAGAGTGGAACTGGTAGATAAGCCACCACCTGCTGAGAAAGATGTTTTCAAAATACCTACAAGAATTATTGATCGTGTTATGGATAACTACTATGTTGGGGATGGAACTGTCCATTCCGGTGATCATTTAATCTTTATACATGAATTATGTGGGTTGTTCAAGTGTGCAGGTATTACTACAGATCAAGTTAAGAAGAAGTTATTCTCATTATCACTGAAAGGAAGAGCTGAGGAATGGTATAAGCTGCTGAAGAATGGTCAAGCTCTGGAATGGGAGGAAATAGTGCCTCTCTTTTATTCAAAGTTTTATCCTCCTAGTGAGATTCATAAAGATCGGAATCAAATATACAACTTTTGGCCTCTTGATGGGGAGAGTACAACTCAAGCTTGGGGGAGATTGAAGTTACTAATGCTCAAATGTCCCATTCATGAGCTCCCCAACAATATTATTATCAATAACTTTTATGCAAGGCTCCCTCTACATGACAAGGATTTATTGGATGCTTCTTGTGCTGGATCATTCACTCGCATGGAAGAAGCTAAATGGGACCTTCTAGACTGTATTCAAGACAATGCCGAAGCTTGGGAGAATGACAAAGGTAGAAAGTCAGGCATAAATTATGATTATGAATGCATTGAATCTTTTATGGGAACTGATGACTTTAAAAATATTAGTAATATTTATGGTCTTGATTTGCAAGTTATTACGAATTGCTTTAGAGCTTTTGCTTCCTATATCGAAATTCCAAAAAGGGGATGGAACAAGTACCATGCACCTTACAAAGATATTGTTGACTATGCTCCTATTGGAAGTGTTGAGTATTGCATTATTAACCCCATATTACCCGAACCTTATATAGAGAAGATTCCCTTCCCCAAAAAGGTAAAGGACCATCCTATGATAACTAATGTAATCACCAAAAGTGAAAAAAGAACTGTAAAACCTAATGAACAAATAAACATTGAACCTGTGGTAGTAATTGTGAAAGACCTTGTCACTAAAAGCGTAGAAGATGGGCACAGTCTTTTGTGAGGATTCTTCTAATATTGTTTCACATCCCAATAGAACTAAAAAGTCTAGTGTTCCTGTGCTTTCTGTTAGAATTGGTGATCATTGCTATTATGGTTTATGTGATATTGGTGCAAGTTCTAGTGCTATTCCTTATGAGCTTTACAGAGAAATTATGCATGAAATCAGTCCTTGCGAGTTCGAAGAGATTGATGTGGTTATTCACCTTGCTAATATACCATCTCTCCAATTGGTATTGTACGAGACGTGGAAGTTCTTTGTGGTAAGATTAAGTACCCTGCTGATTTTCTAGTACTTGGTTCAGCTGCTAGTAAAACCTACCCTATCATTTTTGGTAGACCTTTCTTGAGTACGTGTGGAGCTATTATTGATTGCAAGAGGGAGAAAATCTTGACTAAGTTTGATGGGGAATCTTATGAGTTTAATTTTTTACTAGGATGTGCATCGATTTTAGGAAAGTCAATAAAGTTACTAAGAAAGATCACTACCCGCTTCCTTTTATTGATCAAATGTTGGAAAGTCAATAAAGTTACTAAGAATGATGTTTTTAAAATACCTACAAGAATTATTGATAGCGTTATGGATAACTACTATGTTGGGGATGGAACTGTCCATCCCGGTGATCATTTGCTCTTTATGCATGAATTATGCGGGTTGTTCAAGTGTGCAGGTATTACTACAGATCAAGTTAAGAAGAAGTTATTCTCATTATCACTGAAAGGAAGAGCTGAGGAATGGTATAAGCTGCTGAAGAATGGTCAAGCTCTAGAATGGGAGGAAATAGTGCCTCTCTTTTATTCAAAGTTTTATCCTCCTAGTGAGATTCATAAAGATCGGAATCAAATATACAACTTTTGGCCTCTTGATGGAGAGAGCACAGCTCAAGCTTGGGGGAGATTTAAGTTACTAATGCTCAAATGTCCCATTCATGAGCTCCCCAACAATATTATTATTAATAACTTTTATGCAAGGCTTCCTCTACATGACAAGGATTTATTGGATGCTTCTTGTGCTGGATCATTCACTCGCATGGAAGAAGAAGCTAAATGGGATCTTCTGGACCGTATTCAAGACAATGCTGAAGCTTGGGAGAATGACAAAGGTAGAAAGTCAGGTATAAATTATGATTATGAATGCATTGAATCTATTATGGGAACTAGTGACTTTCAAAATATTAGTAGTGCTTATGGTCTTGATTTGCAAGTTATTACGAATTGCTTTAGAGCTTTTGCTTCCTATATTGAAATTCCAAAAAGGGGGTGGAATAAGTACCATGCACCTTATAAAGATATTGTTGACTGTGTTCCTATTGGGAGCACTGAGTGTTGCACTATTGATCACATCTTACCTGAGCCTTACATCAAGAAGATTCCCTTCCCATATAAGGTAAAGGATCATCCTATGATAACTAATGTAATCACTAAAAGTGAAAAGAGAACTGTAAGACCTGATGAACAAATAAATGTTGAACCTGTGGTAGCAATTGTGAAAGACCTTGTCACTAAAAGCATACAAGATGGGCACATAGTTTTTTGTGAGGATGCTTCTAATATTGTTTCACATCCTAGTAGAGCTAAAGTCCCTGTGCTTTCCGTTAGAATTGGTGATCATTGCTATTATGGTTTATGTGATATTGGTGCAAGTTCTAGTGTTATTCCTTATGAGCTTTACAAAGAAATTATGCATGAAATCGGTCCCTGCAAATTGGAAGAGATTGATGTGGTTATTCACCTTGCTAATAGAGAGACCATCTCTCCAATTGGCATTATACGAGATGTGGAAGTTCTTTGTGGTAAGATTAAGTATCCCGCTGATTTTCTAGTACTTGGTTCAGCTGCTAGTAAAACTTATCCTATCATTTTTCGTAGACCTTTCTTGAGTACTTGTGGAGCTATTATAGATTGCAAAAGGGAGAAAATCTTGACTAAGTTTGTTGGGGAATCTTATGAGTTTAATTTCTCAAAATTTGCTAAAGAACCTTGTGAAGAGGAAACCCATAATGAGGATTTTAGAGTTGAACAACTTGCTTCTATTTCTCTTGCTCCTAACAATGCTTTGCAGCAATTTATGGAAGATCACGAAAGTGAGATCTTCATGGAAGAAAGGAACGAGATTGACGAGATTCTCCGTCGTCAACCCAAGATGCTAAAGCATGACTTGCCTGTAGAAGACTTGGGTACCATGTTTCCACGTAAAAAGGATCCGGTCTTCGATCTAAAACCTCTCCCTGATGATCTTAAATATGCTTATGTTGATGATAAAAAGATATATCCTATTATTATTAGCGCTAAACTTTCTAGGAAGGAAGAAGAAAGGTTATTGGAGGTTTTGAGGAAACACCGAGGAGCTATGGGCTATACTCTGGATGATTTAAAAGGGATTTCACCTACTATATGTCAGCATTCTATCAACATAGAACTAGATGCAAATCCAATAGTAGAGCACCAACGACGTTTAAATCCTAAGATGAAGAAAGTGGTAAGGAATGAGGTATTGAAACTCCTTGATGTTGGTATTATTTACCCTATTGCTGACAGTGAATGGGTTAGTCCTGTCCATTATGTTCCTAAAAAAGGAGGTATTACCGTTGTTCCTAATGATAATGATGAGCTTATTCCTCAAAGAATAGTGGTAGGCTATAGGATGTGCATCGATTTTAGGAAATTCAATAAAGTTACTAAGAAAGATCACTACCCGCTTCCTTTTATTGATCAAATGTTGGAAAGATTGTCTAAAAAGACCCATTTTTGTTTTCTTGATGGTTATTTTGGTTTCTCTCAAATTGCTGTTAAACAACAAGATCAAGAAAAAACTACTTTTACTTGCTCTTATGGAACTTATGCTTATAGACGTATGCCTTTTGGTTTATGTAATGCTCCTGCTACTTTCCAAAGGTGCATGTCTGCTATCTTTCATGGTTTTTGTGAGAAAATTGTAGAAGTGTTCATGGATGACTTTTCTGTCTATGGAACTTCTTTTGATAATTGTCTGCACAACCTTGATAAAGTTTTGCAGAGATGTGAAGAAACTAATCTTATTCTTAATTGGGATAAATGCCACTTCACGGTTAATGAAGGGATTGTTCTTGGGCATAAAGTTTCTGAAAGAGGCATAGAAGTTGATAGAGCTAAGGTTGAGGAAATTGAGAAGATGCCATGTCCAAGAGACATCAAAGGTATTCGTAGTATCCTTGGTCATGCTAGTTTCTATAGAAGGTTTATTAAAGACTTTCTAGGATATCAAAACCCCTTACTAATCTTCTTCAAAAATATGTACCCTTCGTTTTTGATGATGATTGTAAGGAAGCTTTTGAAACTCTTAAGAAGGCTTTAACTACAGCCCCTATTGTTCAACCACCTGATTGGAGTTTACCCTTTGAAATAATGTGTGATGCTACTGATTTTGCTGTAGGTGCTGTCCTTGGGCAACGTATTGATAAAAAGTTAAATGGTATCCATTATGCTAGTAAGACTCTAGACGCTGCTCAAAGGAATTATGCTACTACTGAAAAGGAATTTCTTGCTGTTGTTTTTGCTTGTGATAAGTTTAGGCCCTATATTGTGGACTCAAAAGTAACCATTCATACTGATCATGCTGCTATTAAATATCTTATGACGAAGAAGGACGCTAAGCCTAGGATTATTAGATGGGTACTGCTTTTACAAGAGTTTGATCTACATATAGTAGATAGAAAGGGTGCTGAAAATCCTGTAGCTGATAATTTATCTCGTTTGGAAAACATCTCTTTTGACCCTATGCCTGTTAATGATAGTTTCCCGAATGAACAGTTAGCTGTAGTGGGGGTGAGCTCGCGAGGAAGCCCTTGGTATGCTGATTATGCTAACTTTATTGTCTCCAAGTATTTGCCTCCAACTTTTACAGCTCAGCAAAGAAGAAAGTTCTTCTATGATCTGAGACATTATTTTTGGGATGACCCACACTTATACAAAGAAGGAGTTGATGGTATTATGCGAAGATGTGTTCCAGAATATGAACAAAAGGAGATATTGCGTAAATGTCATGGTAGTGCCTATGGAGGACATCATGCAGGAGACAGAACTGCACAAAAGGTACTACAATCAGGTTTCTACTGGCCTACCCTTTTTAAAGATGCAAGAAAATTTGTCCTATCTTGTGATGAATGTCAGCGTGTTGGTAATATTTCTAGACGCAATGAAATGCCTATGAACTAACCTCTAGTTATTGAACCTTTTGATTGTTGGGTATTTGACTTTATGGGTCCTTTCCCTCCTTCGAAAGGCTACACTCATATTCTTGTTGCCGTTGATTATGTTACTAAGTGTGTAGAAGCCATTCCTACGAAAAGTGCTCACGGGGAAACCTCTCTAAAAATGCTTAAGGACGTTATCTTTCCTAGGTTTGGAGTGCCTAGGTGTCTCATGACTGATGGGGGTTCTCATTTCATTCATGGCGGTTTTAGGAAGACCCTCGCTAAATATGATGTTAATCATAGAATTGCTTCAGCTTATCACCCCCAAACTAGCGGGCAAGTAGAGTTATCAAATAGAGAAATTAAATCTATCTTGCAAAAGACTGTTAATAGGTCTAGAAAAAACTGGGCTAAGAAGTTGAACGATGCTTTATGGGCTTATAGAACTGCTTACAAAAATCCTATGGGAATGTCTCCTTATAAAATGGTTTATGGGAAAGCTTGCCACCTACCGTTAGAATTAGAACACAAAGCTTACTGGGCAGTGAAAGAAATAAATAGAGATTGTAAGCTCGCTGGAGAGAAAAGATTATTTGACTTAAGTTCTTTAGATGAATGGAGGAGTGAAGCCTATGAGAATGCTAGGCTCTTTAAGGAAAAAGTTAAAACATGGCATGACAAGCGAATACATAAGAGAGAATTTCATGTTGGTGAGAAAGTTCTATTGTATAGGTCTCGTCTCAGATTTTTTGCAGGTAAGCTACTATCAAAATGGGAAGGACCTTTCATCATTGAAGAAGTATACCGTTCAGGAGCAATACAAATTTCTTCTCTAAAAGATAATACTACACAAGTAGTGAATGACAGCGACTCAAACACTATATTGCTGGAGATTCTTACAATGAAGATGTTGATGCTTTTCAAGTTATAACTCCAGATAAATTCATTGAGGACCAAATTCAGAGACCTGCAGAGTCCGTTTCCAACTAGGTAACAGTTTTGGTAAGAAAAGTTCCGCGAAAATACAATCCAACTATATTTTTGCAGTTTTCAGTCAATAAGGAAAGTTTCGAAGCGAAAAAGGGACGGAACCGGAGCCAGGGTGGCCCACACCACCCCATGGCACGGGCCCACCCCTGGCCGTGCCACCAGGTGGTGAGGCCACCCAGGACTCCGCCTCCAACTCGTTTTCTCCTAGTACCTTCCTTTTGTTATGGAACTTCGTAATATATAACCCCCCGGACCCCCAGAGGTCCGTATATCGTGTTTTCGTTGCGTTTTTGTTTCGATCTGTTTCTGCTAGGATATACTCTTTGAAGGCTTAGAAGCACAATGGTGTCTGCCAAGGATAAAGGGAAGGAGCCCATGGAGGAAGACCTCCAAGACCCCGGGAAGGAGAAGGAGATCAAGAGTGAAGGTGAAGAGGAGCAAGGCCAACGTCCGCACACCGGCACCACCATTGCAAGCATTGGAGTGGTGAAACCTACCAAGATCAGAAGGACTGCACGGATGCAGACTGGGGGGAAAGCTCCTCGTCACAGTTTGGCTCCGCGATCACTTCCTCCACACACCAGGAATCCTTTCCATACCCTTATCCATGAGCATCAATACCAGAATATGCCCAAGGAGAAATTACCCTCCAATTGGGATTTGCCTAGTTCTAGCCATGCAGGAAAAGAAGACTTGAAGGAGGAAAAGTGGGGAAAGAATAGCAAGAGCTAGAATTCTCAACCCGACATGATCATGAGCCGCATTGAGCAAAACTCGCAGCTTATTCGTAATCTCACCTTCGAGATTAAGGACTTGGGGAAACTGATCAGAGATCTCATCGAGAGGATACCACCACCACCAAAGGAGTAATTCGTCATCAGGTTTGGCATCCCCTTGGTTTGTTCCAAGCTTGGGGGAGTGCCGCGGTATCACATCACTATCTTCTATCTTTTTACCTTTTTAGTAGAGTCTTATCATGAATAGAGGAGTTATTTTGTAGTATGGTTTGCATTATGGAAGTGTCCCCTCTCTCGTTAGATTTGTATCCCTTGGTGTGAGTTTCCGTTATGGAATATTAATGAGAAGTTCTATCATTCACCCTTTTGCATAGCTTATGTTAGTTTTCAATTCGTAGTTATATGATTTATCTTGTTGTTAGTATTGGTAGCACTCTGGGATCATTGAGTTAATTTAGTTGGTTTTGGCAAACCTGGCTCGGTCAGTAGCAACACCTTTTTGAGAGTTGAAAAGAAAAAGATAGAAGTACTCTAGAGGAAAATAAATTCATCATCTTTCTTTCCTGATTTTCTCATAAGTTTAGTATTCTCTAGTTAAGATCTTTTGTGCTTCCAAGGAATATTGCATGTTTGTCTTTATCATTTGTATGTTTGGTTGTTTCCTTCAACTCTTGTACTTGCTACCCAGCATTGCTAGCCAAAAACCTGTACTGAGAGGGTATTCTTCTCATGCATCCACCTCCTTTAAACCAAAACCTTTGCCATTTGTGTCCACCATACCTACCTAGTAGCATTATTGCTATTCTAAGTAAATTCATGTTTTGTCTACCTCCCAAATTAAACTTGTTATGTGAAAATTAGTGATTAAAGCTCTCACGAACTTGATGGCACACTTTACTTTCTTGCATTTAATAAACTTGAACCATTGGGTCCTTCTTTGTTGCGTATATGCTTGCGCTTTATGAGTTGAAGTTAGCCGAACCATGTATCATGGGGACCACTTTCAACACCTCATTGGTACTTGTACCTAGTTGATATCATGTTATTTTTCTTATGGATCCCGGTGGTGTGAAATAAAAGTGGAACTTGTAAGACCATGGAGTTTATATGTGTGTTAGAGAAACGCCTGGGCCGCTAGCCTAAGCCATGCCTAATCATGGTGGAAACTTGCAGCATAACTATAGTGAGAATTCTATGAAGCATCCTCAATAAAAACCTATGCAAATAGCAAATAAAAAGATCGCTGAGATGCTCACTGTCTGCTTGCCTTGTCATTTTGATTATGGGATAGCTCTTGTGTCATGTGCAAGGGGTACCCCGTTGGCGGTTCTCGATGATACGCATGTATTTACAATGACAAGAGCTTGCTCGTGACTGAAGTTGAGTAGCATGAGGATCGGTACTCATAAGTAAGGGGCGTGAGATTTCAACTTATAACTTGTCAAGCGTATCCTCTTAGTTGTGTCACTTTAACCTTAATCACCTAAAGATGCCTATGATAGGGGCAATGAGAGCTGAAAGCTAGTAAGTATCATAATTTTTGGGAGCTCTTTATGAGACTTGTAATCCCTACTTCCCTCTTTGAAGGACCTTTCTTTTACTTTGTAGTTGAGTTAGTAAACCTATTCCCTTCTATCTCGGCAAGTATTTTGAGTTGTTGTGTTTCATTCATTCATATGATGATTTATGCAATCATGTTTCTTATGTTCCTTGTTTTGCACATTGCTCTTATCTTGATGTTTACTACTTTGAAAGCTATCATTGAAAAGCCAGCTATTTGTGAACTCCAGCAAATTATCAACTATTCTTCGACCAAGAGCTAAGTTTGCCATTACCAATTATGATTCACTTTATGTATCTTTATTGTGTTTCCTTTACTCATTGCAAGTTGAGTTATATAATAGTGAGTTGTCTTCTATTATGATCTATGTATTTGATGATTGTGATGCTTCTTGTCCGTATTCTTTTATCGACTCTTCACTCCATAAACCTGGGGTCATGTTTATTGAGCTCAGTTTTGCTTGGGGACAAGCGAAGTCTAAGCTTGGGGGGAGTTGATACGTCCATTTTGCATCACTATTCTATGTCTTAATTCACTATGATTCATTGATATATTTCGTTTTGAGAGGTGATACTTATGTTATTTCATCTATTTTTGCATGGTTGATGACTTTTGGAGCATGGACCGCTGCAGTCAGGATTCTGATGGAAAAGGTGCTGTTTGGAGGCAAAATTCACGAAGATCAGAAAATTCGAGAAAATATACGGAAAATCCTTTTTTTCCAGAAGACTAAGGATGCCAGAAGATGGAGTGGAGGTGGGCCATAGGGGGCCCACACCACCGCATGGCGCGGGGAGGCCTAGGCCGCGCCTAGGAGTGGTGTGGCCGCCCTGGCCCACTCCAGCCTCTCCCCTCTGGTGTATATCAACCTCCCGAAACCCTAAGACTCGGAGAGCGACACAGAAAGATTCCGCCGCCTCTACGGGGCGGAAAACACCGAGAGAGAAAGATCTCTTCGGCAGACAGATTTTTTCCAGGGGAATTCCTTCCCGGAGAGGGGAGATCGTCGCCATCAACACCATCATCAAGCTGGACTTCATCAGGATCATCATCATCATCACCACCACCATCATCATCACCATCTCCATATTGCTGTAACAATTGCGTTGAATCTTGCATAGTTCATAGGGAAACGTTCTCGGTGTTGATTACTCTTTGTAGTTGATGCTATTGAGTGAACCATTGATTATTGTTTATGTTCAGATTGTTATGATGTCTTGTGAGTAGTTCGTTTTGTTCTTGAGGACATGGGAGAAGTCATGTTGTTAGTAGTGGAGTTATGTTGAGAAAGATTCAATAGATTGTTATTTAAGTTGTGGTGTACTTCTTCTAGTGGTGTCATGTGAACGTCGACTACATGACACTTCACCTATATGGGCCTATGGGAATGCATTGTGTATTTGGCTACTAATCATAGGGGTTGCCGGAGTGACAGAAACCTGAACCCCCGTTAGGAAACCATTGCACAAGGGACGTAAGGGTCTTATAGTTTAAAGTTGTGGTTAGGTTTCTACCTTAATTACTTTCTTGTACTTACGGATGTTTGCAAGGGGTATAATCACAAGTATGTATTAGTCTTGGATGGGGAGGTACATTAGCATAGGTTAACCCACACAACACTTAGCAAGCTAGAGAAGATTAATCGTCTATATGAAGCGAAAGAACTTGACAATCTTCCCATGTGTCCTCGAGAACGTTTGGTCATCTTAAGTAATACAACCGGCTTGTCCTTTGCTGCATAAAGGATTGGGCCACTTGCTGCATTTATTCCTACTGTCTTTTATTTACTCGTACTTTGTTTGCTTGCTTTATCAAAAACCCCTAAAAATCCGTTCGCTAAGTATTTGCAGAGAATTCCTGATCCATACCACTAGCCAGCACCTTTTGCTCCTTGTTGGGTTCGACACTCTTACTTATCGAAAATACTACGATACACCCCCTATACTTGTGGGTCATCAATGCTTGTGATGATACTAGATCATAATATGTGTGCCTTAGAGTGCTAAGTAGACTAGTTAAGTAGTGTTTGGTGATTGTGTACTCCGTATGTATTTATAGACGATAGTACCGACCAAGCTTACGAGGAGGAGGAATTCTACCAAGAGGAGGATGAAGAAAACTTCAACCACTGCACTACCCAAGGCAAGCTATTATTGGCAAGCTAACACTTGCAAGTATTATACTAGCAAGCCATCATTAGCAATGCAAGCTAACCCTTGCAATCTAGATAACCTAAGCAAAGGCATTAGGCATGCTTTGGTTATACCACTTTGACCTATTACCTACCCCAAGTTTTATTTCCAAGCTTTTGCTTCTTTACTTTATTAAAGTCCTTTACTTGTTTTGAAGGTAGCATAAAGAGTATAAAACTTGACCTATCTAGATAACCTTAGATGTCATTCTATGGCATGAGATTGAGATTAGCATCCCACCTTAGTGAACACTCTTAACTTAGTAGCTTAGAGCTAAATCAAAACTTGAGTCACTGTAGATGGGAACACTTGGTGAAAATGAATTGTGAAAACCTTGGAATGATGAGTCATTCTATTGAGATGTTTTGACATGTGTTGAGAAACACAAATGGTTTATGATGATGAAAATGTTGAGGCATGAGCCTTAGCCCTTTTACAAAAACTGATGGTTGGATTCGGATGCGATACCATTCCAAATTTTACTGTACAACCACAATACCTGAATTGGGTAAGGCTTAGCCGGAAGTTTATATGCATTAGTATTAGTTCCCTCGTGGGAGAGGTTTAAGCTGAGGCTACCTCTCAATGTTGTCCACCTATGCACTGCCCAAGATGACAGATGGTCATGGTTGGGAGGCCATGCTCATAGGAGAGGTGCTTATACTAGGGTGTGTAAAGGAAAAGTTATGTTTGATCATGTGCATACTAAGTATGATGATTCATGGTTATCCCTGACAGATGTATCGAATCTTGTGGTGAAAGTGTACCACCTCTGCAGAGTGTCAAACTATTTGAATAGCCGCGTCCGTGGTTATGGATAGTTGGAGTGGCCATACTGCTTCGTTGTCAGATATCTTTAAAATGACTTATGAAATGAATGAGGAATCTTGACTTGAACACAACAGAGTTGTGACTATGACACTAGCTTCCCAACTTAAGTGATTCTAGAACCTTGTTTTATCTTTCTTTGTTTCTGAACTCAGCTTAGGTTTCTAACTTAACTTTGTAGTTAAACTTAGAGTTAGCATTTACACTAGAACTATACTACTTGTTAGTGGTAGTTTGCGAGTACTTAAAGAGTACTCATGGCTTTGATAACTAGGATCATCTCCCATCGTCAGCATTGCCTGTGACTCTGAAGATGGACCCCACCGCTACGCTTATTATTTATTCTGCTGCATGTTGTATTAAGACTAGATCATGAGATCCTTTATTCGTGTAAGACCTTATTTATGGTTTGTAATGGATGATGTACTGCGATATCCAATCTGTTATGTCTCGCTAAATGGTAATCCTGGGATTGCGAGGTATGGCATAACAGGCATCTGGGATTAAAAATCCGGGTGTTGACAGGCCGGCCTCTGGACCCTCTCCGTCTCGTCTTCTGGCTCCGTGCCCCCCTCGGTGAAATATTGAATTTGGCTTTTGTCCCATCCAATTCCGAGAATATTCATTTTCTGACTTTCTTGAAACCAAAAATAGCAGAAAATAGGCAGCTGGCACTGCGGCATCTTGTTAATAGGTTATTTCAATAAAGTGTATAAAAATACTCCAAAGTGTGGACAAAACATAAGAAAGTAGATATAAAACAAGCATGGAACATCAAAAATTATAGATACGTTTGCAACGTATCATAGAGGCGGTGGAATCTTTCTGTGGTCGCTCCCCCAGGCTTAGGGTTTCGTGGGGATAATATACGCCAAAGGGGAGAGCCAGGAGTGGGCCAGGGTGGCCACACCACCTGGTGGCGCGACCAAGGGTGGCCCGCGCCAGGGGTGATGTGCGCCCCCTGTGGCCCAACTCTACTCCCCCTTCTGGCATCCTTCGTCTTCTAGAAAAATAGGATTTTCCATGTATTTTCTAGAATTTTCTGTTCTTCGCAAATTTCACCTCCAAACAACGCCTTTTCCATCAGAATCCTGACTTCAGCAGTCCATCCTCCAAAAGTTAGCAACCATGCAAAAACAGATGAAATAACATCAGTATCATCTCTTAATATGAAATATATCAATGAATAACAGTAAATTATGATATAGAATAGTGATGCAAAATGGTCGTATCACCCATCTCCGATCAATAATCAGCAATAGGACCTAGAGATCCGTACTAATCCCCACACATTCAACGATGACTCTAGTGATCCTATGAACCTTTAATGTTTGTAACTAAATCCCTTTGTCTCACGATATGTTACATATTCGAGATTCTATCATCGATATCTCCATACCTAGTTTAATCTCGTTACCGACATGCACCCTTTTCTTGTTCCCGTGATATAACATTCTAGTGGTCACATCACTTGCTTGCAAGCTATCTCAATGTGATATCACCGAGAGGGCCCAGTGTATATCTATCTATCATCGGGATGGAAAAATCCCACTCTTGATCCATGAGCCTCTTCATAACACCTTCGGAGTATCTGAACCCACCTTTATTCTCATCCTATTATGGTGTGACGTTTGATGTTATCAAGTTACTCTTCTAGTGTTAGTGATTAACATGATCTCAGGGACTAAGGACCAGAATTACTTTGTATGACGTTATAGCAATTTAAAGACATTGGATTTGATCGCATTGCTATTCTTTGGATGAATGTTCATCACATCATTCCACCAATGTTGTGACCTTGTTATTAACAACATCCAATGTCCATGATCAGGTAACCTTGATCATCTTGTTAATCAACGAGCTAATTTATATGAGAGGCATAACTAGGAACTCTTTATTTGTTTATTAAACACACATGTATTAACTTTTCCAATTAATACAATTATAACATGAAAAATAATCATTTTTCATAAACATGGAATAAGATAATAACCACTTTATTATTGCATCTCGGGTATATTCCCTTCAAGAATGTGCGACAATCTTTCATGAGGTGAGTTGAGTGCCTCCTTCCCTCTGAGTCGATGTAGAAGTGCATATTGCATGACCCCTCAAGCATCTGCATTCGAGACATTGGGGGTTCCTGACCCCTTGGCCGGTATTGTTGGGTTGTCCTGCTCCCTCCAGCATCATCCCTATTACTATGATATCCACTGTTGTGATTGTCATTTCTTCGATTATCCTCTCTAGTGAAGCCAGCTACAACATAACTTGTCCCGCTGTATCCATCATAATTTCGCCTTCCCATCCTATCACTATTGCGCCTCTCGTGCTCTTCCTTAGGTGAGTGCCCCCATTTGTTGTGCACAACATCTTTGCCATTAGCCCATCGATTAGCCATGTCCATCAGTTGTGAGATTGTTTTGGGTTTATCCCTTACCAACTCCTCGATGAATTCTTTTCGGTGAAGACCATCGTTGAAGGCGTCAATTGCCCTTTTGTTGGATATACTTTTGGCTGGGTTTTTGATGGTGTTCCACCTCTAGACGGATGAACTTATTGACTCCCCCAGTTTGTGCTTGCATGCCCGCAGCACTTCGATGAACGTGGGTCGCTTAAACGTATATCTGAAGTTTTGGATGAACTTATCTTCGAGATCGCTCCAGCTGTTGATGGATTCATCGAGTAGTTGTCTGAGCCATGATGGTGCGACACTGCTCAGGTGTAGCTATAATCTTTGCATAGTGGTAGCTTTTGAACCACCTTGGAGTTTGACGGTTGGCAGGTATCATCCAACCAAGCTTCGGGTTCCTAGAGGCCATCATACTTTTTGCAGTCATGAGGGAGATTGAAATCCTTGGGTACCGGAATCTTGCAAACCCGTCGGGTAAAGCAACTAGCGCCACAAGGTTCGTCCTCATCCTCACTTTCACCGTTGGAATATCTTCGGCTGCTCCGCTCCTCCCTGGATCTATCGAACCTGCGTTGTCTAATGTCGTTTCTAGCATTGTCCCCACGCGAATAATTCGTGAAGCACACACGATGTGGCGAGCTTGATTGTCGGGTGTTTCCCGTATGCCGAGGACTACTGCGATGGCGTGGTTATTTGTTGGGTTGCTGGTTGATACCTTCAATCTAAATTCACGAATGTAGTATAATAGCTTTTTCCCTAGAAGACCTAGGTTTAATCGAACCTTGGAAAACACTTCTAAAGGTAATAAAAAAGTACACGTCTACAAGACTTTGTTTGTTCATTTTACCTTAGTTGACCGGACCAATCTAGTTTACTTTATAACGTGTTTGAATCAATGGATGGAGATAGGCCAGGGTTGAAGATCCACCTGCAGCTGCACATCAAATGGGATAAAATATAGTAATAAGCATAGTCATGTATAATGTTTGTATTGAGATAATCTCTTGTGGGCAACACATCCTAATATTCTAGAGCCCTCGTGATGCAGCGGGCATAGCAATATACTTTTAATCCAACCGAGAGTACACCAAAACCACAAGTTACAAACGACTATTAAGTGAAAACATAGGTCAAAGCTTTAAGTGGTGATGTTGTTGTTGATCCCGAATGGGGCGGTAAGCGAAGACCATACTACCCTTCCTGTCACTGAGGTTCCTATGAGATCGTCGCTAGCCAAGTATCTCACCTCAAGCCTTTATCAATATATGGGATCTTGGATACCTACAAGTCCACAGATCGAGACAAGAGACAAAGAAACAAAAGATACAAATCACGAATTCAAACAAAATACAATTCTCCCATGATGTAGATGCACATAATTGCTGCGAGGTTTCTCCCCAACCCGCAACCCATGAGGACTACTCACTCATAACAAATAGATCAGGGATAGAAAACATCATGCAAATACTTAGATTGAAATCAAATATTCTTACAATGGTCGCCAAATCACAAGGAGATCTAAAGTACAAAGCAATGGCTATGGCTAGTGGATGGATGGTGGAGGTGATGAACAATGGATGAAGAATGGTATGGATATCCTTTGGTGGTGTTGTGATGCAATCTGAGAATGGCGGCTCTCTGGCTGGCCGCTGGAGCCTCGAGATATATAGGCGTCTTTAGGAAAGTTGTAGGGTTTGACGAGACGAAGCCGTCGCACCTGGTACGGGCGGGTGGTACGGGTGGACCGTGCCCATACCAGTGGTTGTTAAGCGTGCTGACACCCTAGAATGCTTCTCCAATTACTTGGGCATGTGTACTTCCTCAAAATCCTTCATTATGACTCCTTATTTCGCTTTAAAAGCCGTGATTCACTGCACAACATAAATCAAAGAAGGGATTTGCATATATTTGCAATTATTAGTCATTAGTGGCAAGAGTTGAGAGTTTCTTTGGCAATTTATTGACCAAAAACAATGTTTAAACACAGTGGAAGATGGCAAAAATCGGAGCCATCAACTTCCCTAAAGCTCAAACCTTAATCGTCCTCGAGCAAGAAGAACCAAAAGAACTATAAGGAATTCATCGTTTAAACTTGAAACAACGATAATAAGAGTTCAATTACAGTCGGTAGTCGTATGTGCTCAACACTTCATTTATTTGGGAAGCTTATCAAAGTTAGAGGGATGAAAAGAATACTCTACAAGCTTCGGTAAGTCAAGATAATCAAAGTAAAGTTTAATATACGTATAAATAACTAGAAGTGTAGCAATCAATCCAATTCCTCTAATTAACTCTTAGCTTGCCAAGGAACACTAGGATGTTTAAATAGAATAATTGAGTAAGAGAGTTTCATGTCCCAAGTAAAATAACAATGAAGTGTCTTATTTACACCCACATCAATAAATCAAGTAAATCTAAAACACTTCTAGTCCAATCATTGTCTTACAAGAAAAAAATCGTAAAGTAGTAATGAGACCATGCCAAGGACTTGTTATGTGGATCCTCATAGATATCTTTTTTCTTTCTTTTTCATTTTTCGAGGATCGCTGTTTGTTTCTTTTTGCTAGTGTTGGCACAACCTTTGAGAGTACCAATACTTTTGCCCATACATTGACACGGATGCCACTCATTTCATCAACTCATAGCTGAAATCCGGGGTTATACCATAGATCGTTCGAAAGCTAGCGGAGTTGTTGGCATCCCAAAGGTGTGCATTAGAGACATAGAACAAAGTTGTCTTGCTTCTTTATCTCTTTTTTTGAGCTAGTATCGCGGTTTGATCCACAAGGTTAGCTTTGGCATGCATCACAATTACCACTAGACTTTATTTCAATCAAACAACTCCTTTCATGAGTGGCGTCGAGACTGTCAAGATATCTATGGTGTTAAGTATAATCATGTTGGGTCCACAGCATAGAAAACAAAAAATTTCCTATGGTGTGAACTACACGCCAAGATCTATCTACTAGGTACAAAGCAACGGGTGGACATACATCCAACGAGAACTTACCCTCGTAGACAACGAGCTTTGTTAACGAGTAGGAACTCGTGGTTGATGTAGTCGTACACTTGCCGATCTCAAGATCGTGATGAAGTCCAGCAAGTCCGGCTCCAGCACGTCCATCAGATCCAGCTCCAGCACCACCAAGTCCAGCACCGCAAAGCAGCGATGCACCCGTGATCGCACACACGTCCGGTACCCCGACAACCTCCATCCCTCGCTCCAGCGAAGCAGCGGAAGCAGCAACTCCTTTCCAGATAAAGCCACCGGGAACATGTATCTCGCTAATCCGAGACCATGGGGAAATAATACTAGAGGGGGAGAGAGATCCTTCACAAGGAGGTGTGTGAGAAGTGAGGAGGGGGTGGCCTTTTAAAGGAGGAGGGGGGTGCCCCTCCTTCATGGCTGGCGCATGGAGGGGTGACCCTTCACCTCCTCCATTCATGTGGTGGTAACCCCTCCACATTAAAATGCCCCTTCACATTCTGTTTTAAAGTCTCCACTTTAAATGCATTAAATTTCTCCAAATTTAATGCTCTCTCATTTAATAAAACTCTTTTATTATTTTTATTCAGAATTTTGTTAATTACTTTAATTAACAAACATTCACATAAAACCGCCTGCAACATTTCAATATTACATGCAGAACCAATTTCAGCAATTTCACCTGAAACAGTTTCAGTGTCTATTGAAATAATTCTAGCGCTTTCTTAAATCTTTATCTGAAACATATTTGCTCCAAATGGTGTTGGTATCCCTTAAGTGTGTCACCCTACGGTTCGCGAATAATGCATACATGATCAAGACCCCTCTCTGATCAATAATCAGCAGCGGGACCTAGAGATTCATACTGACTCCAACACATTCAACGATGACTTCTGTGATCATGAGAACCTTTAACGCTAGTAACTAAATCCCTTTGTCCCACGATATATTACATGTCCGAGATTCGATCATCGGTATCTCCATACCTAGTTTGATCTCGTTACTGACATGTACTCTTTTCTCGTTCTCGTGATATAACATTCTAGTGATCACATCACTTGCTTGCAAGCTATTTCAATGTGATATCACCGAGAGGGCCCAGAGTATATCTATCCGTCATCGGGATGGACAAATCCCACTCTTGATCCATGAGCCTCAACATAACACCTTCGTAGCACTGAACCCACCTTTATAGTCACCCTGTTACGGTGTGACGTTTGATGTTATCAAGATACTCTTCCGGTGCTAGCAATTAACATGATCTCATGGTCTAAGGATAAAGATTACTTCATATGATATTATAGCAATATAAACATAATGACTTTGATCTTAATGCTATACTTCGGATGAATGTTCATCACATCATTCCACCAATGGTGTGACCTTGTTATTAACAACATCTAATGTCCATGATCAGGAAACCTTGATCATCTTGTTAATCAACAAGCTAGTCTATAAGAGAGGCATGACTAGGAACCCTTTTTGTTTATTAAACACACATGTATTGATGTTTCCGAATCAATACAATTCTAGCATGTAAAATAAACATTTATCATAAACATGGAATAAGGTAATAACCACTTTATTATTGCCTCTCGGGCATATTCCCTTCAGTCTCCCACTTGCACTAGAGTCAATAATCTAGTTTGAAAAGCTTTGCGCATTGAACACCTATGGCTTTCTGGTGTTGCATATACGCTATTGCTAGTGGTTAACATAATCTCCGGATGTGACAGTTTCAGATCCGTGTGTATTTGCATGTCTTTGCGTCTCTACGCATCACTCATTCTCAAATGAGATGGCATTGTATAAATTTGGTCCTCTGGTCAGACCTTTAGTTCGTTCGGCTCAAAATATGTTGATATTATTGTCACACAATATATCTTCATAGTATTAGCCCACTTTGAACCACACCTAGTTTGATAACAAACTACTTAACACAAATGCCCTCCTTTGCTGCTACTATAGCAGTTATATACTTAGCCTTTTGTTGTAGTATCCATCACAATATCTCAACTTTGGAACTCATCCAAATCCATCATGGAACATCCTTTCCATCATATTGTGCCACCCATAGTCTAAATTGAGATAAATTTAATTTGTATCTTGTGACAAAACTAGTATCAATGTAACACTTTACAATGAACTACCTTTAACTATTTGTCACTTATACATGATATATTCTTAGTTCTTCCAAAGCTCATAAGAATATCTTTACTATTGTCCAATGATCATCTTATGAATCATTCTGGTATCTGCTCATAACATTTAGAGCATAGGAAATTCTGGATATATACATATCATGGTATAATCAATCAGAATCTTCATGTGATTTTACTCACCAAGTGTTGAAACACTTGAATCTGAATACAATTCTTTCCATGCAGCAAGAACCTTTCTTGTTGTTTCCATATTGAACCCTTTCAATATCTCATATTGAACCCTTTCAATATCTTATATATGTATGTCTGGCACAACCATATTAGCACCTTAATCTATCCATATAGATATTGATGCCTAATATTCTGGGTTTGCCCAAGTCTTTCATCGAAATCTTATTTTAATGAAATCCTTAACTTGTGTCAATTCAAGATACATCATTTCCAATCAACAATATGTCCTCTACATAATGTATTAGAAATATGTCTCAGTGCTCCCACATAATTTCTTGCAAATGCAAGCATCTTCATCATCTCCGATGAATTTAAATTCTTTTAACAGTTTCATCATGGTGAAGATTCCAACTCCGCTATGCTTAGTTCAACTATTGAAGTTTACATGCCCTTTTTAGCACCCTTTGAATTAACAAAACCCTTCGGACCATGTCATGTACATGTCCAAGGTTACCGTTCTATTAGAAGAACCTTGTTTTGTTTATTCAACTACCATATACCAAATTATATGTAGTGGTTGCTACATTAATCCGTCAAGACTACATATCGCTATGAAAGATCATATCTTGTCATAGTCAACTCCTTGAACATTGCCGTAAACTTCTTTCCGACATGTCGACTATTTCATAGATGTCAAACATCCATGTCTATTTCTTTATAGATCCAAACACGACCGATAGGCTTCACGCCTTTCCGGAGGGTCTTCCAAGTTCAGAAACTTGTTTTCTCGTGTATGGATACTATCACGGATTCTATGACTTCTAGTCATTTTATGGAGTCAGGGCCCATCATCGCTTCTTTGCATGTAGTCGGTTCATCATTGTCAAAACAATAACGACTTGCTTATCAAATCTTACTATTTGATTCTTACCGACCCACACGATTCTATAGGAACTCTAATCTCTGAGATCACACCTTTTGTAATCACGAGAGCCATGAGTATTGTGGCCGCCACCGGGACACTTTCCGGCGCTGTGCTACTTAGCACATATAGTTAAGGTTCAACAACCTTATCAAAGTTCTATTGTCCTCCCACTTAACTTTTCATGAAAAATTCCTTCTCAAGAAACTTGACGTTCCAAGTAACAAACTCTTTTGTCCTCGGTGTTATGGAGAAATTCCCAACAAATTCTTTGGGATAACCTACAAAGACGTCCTTATCCGACTTTGGTTGTAAACATTTTACTTATGCATAGCATACCAAAATTTAAGAAAAGATAATTCGGGTTTTATCCCAAACCATAACTCATATGGTGTCATTTCAATGGATCACGATGGTGCTCTTTTCAGTGTAAAAGTGGTAGTCTCTAAAGCTTCAATCCTTAAAGCATAATGGCAGTTTTACAAATGACACCCTTGATCTTACCATGTCAAACATGGTTTGATTTTATCTCTCGAATATGCCATACTCCTATGGTTTATCGGGAAACACAAATCATGGAACAATTCCTCAAGTCTTAGGTGTTTTTGCTAAACATGTAACTCAAATATCTTCCTTTATGATCGAATCATAAACTCTTTATTTTCTTGTTACAATGATTTTCCACTTCATCCTAAAAGTCTTTGAACAATTTTCAAATGTTTCATACTTCTTCCTTGTTAAGTAAATATACAGATATATTCACTCAAATTTTCGGAGAAAGCATATGAAGCAAAAAGGTCCATCGCATATGGCTACACATAATGGACTATGCACATCAGCATGCACAATTTCCAATAAGCTAGTCATCCGTTCCTCTCTGGCCTATGGACAGAGTTTCAATTATCTCGAGGAAAGTCTCACATGCGTCAATTGATCAAAATCAAAGACTCCAAAAATCCATCAACATGGAGTTTCTTCATGTTTTCTTTCAAATATAATTTAAACAGCGATGTCACTTAAGTGATCTTTCAATCATTTGTCTTGCGACATTTTAGCAATAGTGTTTATGGATGTGATTTCTCCAAATAGACTTGTAAATGTTCATCCATCCTTTATGGAATACGGTAATTATTTGAACAGCCATTGTTCTCATGATACCGGAACAAAATAACAATTATTTAAACAAACCTTGCAGGCTTGGTTTGATGACAACGAAAAACACAATAACACTTTATTTGTTTTTGATGAACATCATCACTCATTCTCTTGCTGGTTTACTTAGGCCATTGTAGTTCATGAATTGTGTTGTCCTGTATGACACTTCATACCAACCAATTCGGTATCCAATACCGGTATCCAATACCCAAGAACCACATTTTTTTAACAAGCAAGGAATACAACCATAACATGTATATCTTCTATATACCCAAGTTGGACATCTCCAACCTTATATTTTCTGCCAAATATTTTATAGATTCTCTTTCAACAATTCCTTTTTCTTTTAAAGGAATCTATGAACATCAATAGTGGTGTCATTCACATGACACATAGTACAAAGGGTATATAGTCAAATACTAATACCTTTGGACTTGCACTTTGAAGTGGATCACCATCATCAAATGTTTGACATTCTTTCAAAAATCCATTCTTTAGTAATCTATTAGTGTAGTAAACATTTTACTTACATCTTCTATTCATCCTTATCATGACAACTTTCATGATCAAGCTACTATAGCTTATAAGGAAGAATCACGAGTATAATATCAGTTCCCAAAACCTTTTTGGTAGATTCGGATGCCTAGCATCTCCATCCTTCACAAATTCTCATACAATATGAGAACATGTATTTTGCTAAATTATACTCTATCACAATGCAACCAAAAACATTGTTTCAGATATCACAATATCTTTCACACATGATGGTTTCTGAAACAATTTCCAGCTCCAATATAATCTTGATATTAAAACAACTTTTTGAATATCAATAATCATGGAGGCAAACATGATACTTTAGATACTAACATTGGAATTCTTACTCTTGATTTAATACTACTTATTAAACTTCATGGAGTAAATAGAGTTTGCTGAAAGTTTGCAATAGGACTTATAAACTTTAAATTGACATTCAAAACAATACGATACCAGTTCGTAAAGTAAATATCCAGAATTCTATAGTTCTATTATCTCAAATAAAAACTAAGCATAAGGTAGAAAACGAATGCGAATGACTACAACAAATTATGAAAATTCACTTCGATTTAGTTTATGACCAATTGAGTTCGACTAATCCAAATTAGAAATGAACTCCCACTCAAAAACGACATCCCCCGTGCCTTTTTTGTGATTACATGAACCAAATCCACTACACCAAGTCCGATCATCACGTGAGTTGATGTAGCTTTAAAGGCGAGCATCTATATGGGCATCATATCAACTATATGACTCATGCTTAACCTTTAGGTCCGTGTTCCGAGGCCATGTCTGTACATGCTAGGCTCGTCAAGTAAGAACCTTAGTATTTGCGTGTGTAAAACTGTCTTACACCCGTTGTATGAAAGCGTAGAGTTGAGAACACCCGATCATCACGTGATGCCTCAAAACACGATCCACAAAACGGTGCATACTTAAGGAAGAACACATTTTATCTTGATATCTAAATGACGGATCATCTTATAATGCTACCGAAAGCGCCAAACTAGCAATATAAGATGCTAATGTGTGAAGTGAGGTGATATGGTCCATGCATTTGATCTCTATCATTTGCATCGTGGTATGATCTCTATCATTCCTTTGTGTGTAAGGCCAAGGTCTATGGAACTTACACGTTAAGTGAGTTGTAAGAGTATCTATCATACATCTACTTACAACAATACCATATCAAGACACTAGCCCAGCAACGATCTAAACTAGACGCCTCTAATTTATCAATTGCAAGTTTTACGTGGCTTGGGACTTTCGGAGATAGAACCGGTCTTACCTACGAACATGAACCACAACAAGGATAACCAAGTTATTAGCAACTCGTTGTAAATCAGATATTGACTATAGTAGGAGAGACAGACACCCGCCAGCCACTTATGCAAAACAAGTTGCATGTCAGTCGTGGAACCGGTCTCATGTACGATGACATGTAAGGTTGATCTGGGCCGCTTCATACCACTATGCCACCAATATCCAAAATACATAGAAGATGCAATAACATGATCATCATTGCCCACATATCAACATATGTGTACTACCCGTGCTAAGCACCTACGCATAGATCAGGCTCTGATACCACTGTTGGGTCTGCAACATAGAAAACAAATTTTTTCCTACGGTGTGAACTACACGCCAAGATCTATCTACTAGGTACAAAGCAACGGGTGGACATACATCCAACGAGAACTTACCCTCGTAGACAATGAGCTTTGTTAACGAGTAGGAACTCGTGGTTGATGTAGTCGTACACTTGCCGATCTCAAGATCGTGATGAAGTCCAGTAGGTCCGGCTCCAGCACGTCCATCAGATCCAGCTCCAGCACCACCAAGTCCAGCACCGCAAAGCAACGGTGCATCCGTGCTCGCACACACGTCCGGTACCCTAACAACCTCCATCCCTCGCTCTAGCAAATCAGCGGAAGCAGCAACTCCTTTTCAGATAAAGCCACGGGAACATGTATCTCGCTAATCCGAGACCACGAGGAAATAATACTAGAGGGGGAGAGATCCTTCACAAGGAGGTGTGTGTGAGAAGTGAGGAGGGGGTGGCCTTTTATAGGAGGAGGGGGTGCCCCTCCTTCATGGACGGCGCATGGAGGGGGTGACCCTTCACCTCCTCCATTCATGTGGTGGTAACCCCTCCACATTAAAATGCCCCTTCACATTCTCTTTTAAAGTCTCCACTTTAAATGCATTAAATTTCTCCAAATTTAATGCTCTCTCATTTAATAAAACCCTTTTATTATTTTTATTCAGAATTTTGTTAATTACTTTAATTAACAAACATTCACATAAAACCCCCTGCAACATTTCAATATTACATGCAGAACCAATTTCAGCAATTTCACCCGAAACAGTTTCGGTGTCTATTGAAATAATTCCAACGCTTTCTTAAATCTTTATCTGAAACATATTTGCTCCAAATGGTGTCGGTATCCCTTAAATGTGTCACCCTATGGTTCGCAAATAATGCAGACATGATCGAGACCCCTCTCCGATCAATAATCAGCAGCGGGACCTGGAGATCCATACTGACTCCTACACATTCAACGATTACTTCTGTGATTGTGAGAACCTTTAACGCTAGTAACTAAATCCCTTTGTCCTGTGATATATTACATGTCCGAGATTCGATCATCGGTATCTCCATACCTAGTTTGATCTCGTTGCCGACATGTACTCTTTTCTCGTTCCCGTGATATAACATTCTAGTGATCACATCACTTGATTGCAAGCTATTTCAATGTGATATCACCGAGAGGGCCCAGAGTATATCTATCCGTCATCGGGATGGAAAAATCCCACTCTTGATCCATGAGCCTCAACATAACACCTTCGTAGCACTGAACCCACATTTATATTCACCCTGTTATGGTGTGACGTTTGATGTTATCAAGATACTCTTCCGGTGTTAGCAATTAACATGATCTCATGGTCTAAGGATAAAGATTACTTCGTATGATATTATAGCAATATAAACATAATGACTTTGATCGTAATGTTATACTTCGGATGAATGTTCATCACATCATTCCACCAATGGTGTGACCTTGTTATTAACAACATCTAATGCTATACTTCGGATGAATGTGCAATCTGGTGAGAGTTGTGGAAACTAGGGTTGCGTGTGTCCTCCTCGCCGCCCCCTCCTAGCCTTTATATAGATAGACTAGCTCTCGGGTAGCAAGTCGAGTCAATTACAGATTAGGGTTTTCCCTTTGAACTTTCTATCTTAAGCTTCTTCTTGTCTCGCAAGCAATCGAGAGTCCATGGGCCACTCGAATTCTCCATTTGGGCCTTGGCAACACCGTGGGCTTCTGCCGTACCTGGATCATATATACCAAGCTCGAGTACCTATAGGGTATACCCATGTCAGTAGCCCTCGAGTGTCCAGTGGAATCGCAGATTCGACCGGGGACTTTATGAAGCCTTTCGAGTGCATGAATGAGTATTTTTTGAGTGTTTTGTTTATGTCATAGGGATTGTTGATATACGTGCCTGATTTATCCGATGTATCGGTATCAGTTAACTGCCTTAGGGAAAAACAACGCAATCTACTAAAACTCGAGTCCCCAGACTCGAATTTGGAAAAGTGCTGGCATAATTCGACTCAAGCCGCGGAGGTCTTATAGGAGTCGAATTCCAGTGTATAAGTGTGAGCACTCGACGCGTCCGTCAAGGTATGTTCATCGTACCTGCAGGCACGGATATGTTTTTGGTAGTGCGCAGCAGATGCATTGATAGGCCTTATTCAGGTCTTATCTTCATGTTGTAAGCGCGGCATCCGAATTTTTGTCATCGCGGAGATGATTCGGGTGGCCCAGGAGACGTAATCTCTTTGTAGGGAAAATGATTCGGGTGGAGTCGCCATAGCATTCGAGTGTGGATGTTATCAACACACAGTACGATGTACAGATAATCATAGGGTGTGTGACCAGTGCTCCCTATGGGAGTAGCCCCCGAGTGCCTGGTTGAGTCGAAGACTCAGGCGGGGACTAAAACTTTTTGCGACTGCTTTCATCTTTTGTTGCTTGTTTTAGTCGAATTTTCTTCCGGCGCTCCCTATGGGAGTAACCCATAATCCTCAATTGAATCGTAGATTCGAGTGGTGGGTATGCCTTTAATGTTCTTATACCTGCAGAAAGATATATCGTAGGGTGCGCGACCAGCGCTCCCTATGGGACTAGCCCCCGAGTGCTTGGTTGAGTCGAAGACTCGAGCAAGGACTAAAGTAGTCGAAATCTTCTGCTGCTGAAATGACGTCAGTGCTAACGATGTGATGACCTTGGTTACCCGCGTGAGCGGTTTTGACGGGACGTGACGAGTGGTGGGTCCCACTTTCTGACTTTGATTGGACCGGGCGTGCGTAATCTTCTGTTTTAACTGCGTCTCCTCGATTTCTGCGTGTAATGGAGATAGTGGGGGACGGTTCATTTTTTGGCTTCACCACGTGTTGATGGCGATGTGCGCCACGCGTTCAGTAGGGTTTCTGGTGGCTGTTGGATGGCATCCGCGAGGGGGTTAAATAGCAGCGGAGCTGTGGTAATGTTCCCATCTACCTTTCTCTGCTCGTGCCTCCATTGCCATTGCTGATGCTCTCTGCTTCCCTATGCACATCCTCTTTGCGGTACTGGACCAACTCTATGTTTTTCCAAGCTACTTCCTCCGTTCTCACCATCATCGCAAGATGGGCAAGAAGAAGGGAGGCGCCGCCACTAGGTCTACCGCCGCCATTGCCACCGCCAAGAAGGGCGGCTCCGCCACTATGGGAACCAGCACCGCCGGCGCTGGGAAGAAGAAGAGTGCGGGTACCCGCGTCAAAAATGGCGCATGGCGCGCATCCATCATCAAGTCCTCCGAGCTTCATCTCCTGCATCAAGATGGAGCTCTGTCGCCTATGGAGGATGAGTCGTGAGTGCCAGGCGGCGAGGTAATTCCTTGTCCTCCTGCTGGTTTCTGGGTGATGTTCCTTGCGTTCATCATCCGCGGTCTTTCTCTGCCCCTGCATCCTTTCTTCAGGGGCCTCCTTTGCTTCTACGGGCTCCAGCTGCATCAGTTGTCCCCAAATTCTATTCTCCACATCTCCTGCTTCATTACCCTTTACGAGTGCTAGCTCGGAGTCGAGCCACACTTTGGCCTCTTTAAGAGGATTTTTAAGCTGAAGCGCCAGTCAGCGTCTGGTTCTGTAGTTTACAACGTAGGAGGCTACGAAATCCATGTCGACTCCTCCGCCACTTATTCTTATATCAAACTCATGGCGTCCGTCCAAGGGTGGAGAGACAAGTGGTTCTACATTCGCGACCAGAAAGCCAACGGAGAGCACTATGGACTCGCGCCCTTCGACCCCGCGACGCCGTGCAAGAGGAGGCGTTCTTGGAAGAACATAGTGATGCCTAGCGAGTCCGAGGAGATGGAAGTGCTGTACAAGCATGTTTGCGACCTCAAGAGTCGCATAGGTAAAGAAGAGGGAGGTGCCGCCCTCATTCGCACATGGTTGCGCTGTCGTATCCAGCCTCTGCTGGCCAGAGTCCACCCCATGTTCCAATGGGCTGGTGTGAATGATGCCACTTGCGTATGTGCCGATGGCATTTCTGCGGGTGAAGTAGATAAGAGGTTGCGACTGGTGACGAAGTATACCGCCAAGGAGGTTCTCCCAGGCGAACCAGTCGTGCCTCCCTTCAACGCCTCTAACCCTCCTCCTGAGGTAGAATTGTTCTTGATGTATAATGAATTATATTCTGAATGCAGGACTGGAAGGTCTCTCCCAATTTGTCCCCTCTTCCTGAAGGGGTTATTCCTCACGAAGTGGATGAAGAGGACGAGTCGGAGTCGACCGTCCCAATTGAAGAGGAGGCAGGAGCCCCCGAGTCTAGTGATCCAGACACTCGCAAGAGTTCCCGCAGCAAGGATTCGGATGCTTCATCGCCATCGAATCCATAAGGCCTTTCTGTTGGTGCAGAGGAGCCGATTCATGCCATTCCTATGCGGTCCGTGGCTCCTCCTGCTCGGAAGAAGATACGACTGCCAAAGTAATCGTCGGAGTCGTAGGAGCAAACCTTTGACTTTGACAAATTTGACTGGTAAATTTTCGACTTTGTCTTAGTTTCTTTTTTGAGTTGCTTTCCTTGAAGTTTCTACTAGATGCGTTCTGTAGTCAAGAGGCGTCGTTGTCTTCTGGCGACGTCCAATCTCTGAAGGAATCCGGAGTTGCGGACTCCAAGGCCAAAGAGGTGGCCAAACGATCTTCTTCTCCTCCACTGGCGGCCCACTCCAGGCAGAATTCTTCGAGTTCCCCACATGCTGGGGAACACCAGATTGTTACCCGAATGACTGTGCGGCAGTCATCTTCGGAGTCTTTGGAGGACCATGTAAGAATCTCTTTGCTCTGTTGGCAGTCGAATATATACTTGGTTCTGTTGCTGAACTTTTGGTTTATTTTAATGCAGCTCATCATGAAGGAGGCAGCCCGCCTGGCGGAGCAAGTCCTGGAGATTGGTCAACAACATGCGCGACTAGACAATCGCCATCGCGTTGTCGAAGGTTAGTATTGCCTTTGTATTTGTCTTGGTGAAGTGTCTAGATGCGACTGATGATACCCTCTTGCAGTTGAGCATAACAAACTACTGCGTCGTGCCGCTTCACTTGAGAAGGCGCTTGCCGCGGCGGCGAAGAGTCGCGATGAAGCAATCGCGGCCTTGGAGGAATCACAAAAGCGCGAGGAGGACTTGCGGAAACGCGAAAAAGACTTGCGTTCCTCTAATGCCGAGAGTGAGAAGTTGCTCGAGGAGCAGCTTGTCTCGATTGCTAAGTCCCTCTCAGGTATTCTGTCTGCTGAATTGTCTTTGTTTCCTGCTTTGACATCATGTATCGTACCAATACTTTGTTTGATGTAGATGTCGTCAGCCTGAGCTTTGATGCTCAGGCCCTTCGTCGCGATGATGCATTGGCTGGTGCGGTCGCCGCAGTCGAAGACCGCAGCGCCTCTCTTCAAGGGACACTGATGAAGGCCAAGAATGCTCTCAGTCGCATACGCGGGGATCTAACTCCCAAGGCTGAACTGCTTGACAACCTAGAGGACCTAGCAGGATCCCTTGCTGGGGGTATTCCTATGGACTTCAGGAACTTGCAACGGTCCGTCGGTGCCACCATGGCACTCGCAATGGTGCAAGCCCATGGTGTGGAGGTGGATCCCACCGCGATTTCCAAGGCGATGTCCGTCGGTGCGGATGGCCAGCAGGTAGTGTTTGCTCCCTTTGCTACTGGATGTGGTAAATATGGGTCGCAGCTCATTAGTATAGTCGCCAAGTACTCCGAGGAGCTACAGCGAGCGAAGAATGTGGCGAAGGCTGCGGCATCAGGGGCCGGCACCGGAAAGTCTGTGGCATTGGAGACCGCCAGGGATTCGACGAGGCCCCCAAAGTCCAAGTCGAAGTCGAAGAAGCAGGCTGCTCCTCAGTAGCTATCTTATAATAGTTGTAGTTTTATCCTCTGTGTTGGAACAATGCCTTTATGGAAGTCCCAGTCGAGACTTTTCTTGATCTTGAATGCGTAAATGTCTTTTGCCAATGTATTCTTGGTCCCTTATTTTTGCTCTTGCTTGGTTTGTGATAGGGCACGTCGAGTGGTCCCTCGAGTGATCCTCGTGATTCACCGCCCACTGACGAGACCTTGGCGCAGCCGCGCTCAAGGGTGGATGTAATGTCCCTGCTTTCACGACTGCGCGGTCGCGTTAAACAACTGGAACGTGAGTTGCCCATCCTCCGCGGTAACGTGGATGTATGGAAGTCAAGGGCGGAGAAGGCTACCGCCTGCGAGCAGTATCTGTTGGAGGACGTGACATAGCTGGGCGATCAGTTCAAATGTTAGCTTTCTGCCTTCTTATCTTTTCTTTTAGTCAATCACGGCAGTTCCTTGTCTTCATACTTTGCCCTTTTGCTTGGTGTAGTTGTCAGTGCTCGTCATTCGCAGGATGAGAAAGACCGAATCGCCATTCGAATGAATGGCCTGACCCAGGAGCAGCTTCAGGCGAGTGGGTATTTTTGGGTGGACCATGATCGTGCGATCGCACTTGTGACCCTGCAGGATCGTGCTTCGCGAGTACTTCACTTTTTGAGGAAGGCGCAATCGTGCTTGAGGCATATCTACCAGACGATGTTTCCACTAGACGTCGTCCCTTCGATCCTGTTAGCTCTCCTGGCTAAGTTCCAGGATTTGAGTGCAATTCGCGAGTGCGTGCAGCAGCAGTTAGTGGCTGGTGCCAAGGCTGCTTTGTCGCTGGTGCGACTGCATAGGCCGGATGTAGACATTGCAGCTGTTGCTGCTGGGCCGCTAACCCCGCCGGAAGGTTCGATCTGGAACATGGTTCCACATTATCAGGCGGTGGATCGTCTAGCAGAAGAAATTGTCGACTTCTTTGAGGAACAAACACACATTCTTCTGCTGCAGCAGTAGTTTAACTTGTATCCTGCACATAATTGTACAAGTGTTGTAAAGTTCATATGGATATGTTGGACGTAATTAATTTCTATTGATATGTAAAGAGCTTGCTAGCTTATATGTTTTGCGAGTGTATTTGTACTCTGCAGTTCCTTTTCGTTAGCCTAACTTATTTTATCTCAGCACCTTGCCAACCTGTCCGGTGCGTTGCAACTGGGTTGGTGTTTTGTCAAGGGTTCAATTGATGTTGTGTCAGCTACTCGGGATACTGCGACATGTTCGTAGAACGAGCATGAAAAGGGTGTCGTAGCCCCCGAGTGATAAGATTGCCAGAAAAAATGAGGGAAAGCACAGAGTTTCGGGGCACTTAGATTTATTTATTCGCGGAATAGTACGAGGTACAATGTGTGGCTAAGTAGCCTGGCTGAATAGCCTTATTTGTAATGTAAAAAACGACTAGGGGTACAAGCGACGCAGCTGTGCGACGTTCCAGGGGTTGGAGTATGCGACTCCGCTCTCGAAATCTTTAAGGCGCTAGGCGCCACATGGGATTACTTCTGTAATCACGTATGGTCCCTCCCAAGGGGACTCGAGCTTGATGTGCCCTTGCTGCTTCAATTGCAGGACCAGGTCTCCTTCGATGAAGGATCTGGGGCGTAGCCTTCTGCTGCGGTAGTTGCGCAGGTTCTGTTGGTAGATCGTTAATCTTTCTGCTGCGATGTCTCGCGCTTCGTCAAGGAGATCGATGGAGTCTTTGGGTGCAAGGGTTGACTCCTGCTCACTGTACGCGACCACCCGTGGGGCTTTGAAGCGTACTTCTGCGGGTAGCACTGCTTCAACACCGTGCACCATGAAGAACAGGGTGTATCCCGTGGCGCTGTTTGGAGTTTTGCGCAGGCTCCCAAGTACGGACTGCAGCTCATCTGGCCAACATCCGGCGGCTTGTTCGAGTGGCCGGAGGAGTCGCTTCTTGATTCCACCACAGACAAGGCCATTGGCCTTTTCGACTTGATCGTTGGTCTGTGGATGAGTTACGGAGGCATAGCTTATGTTGATTCCCAGGTTCTCGCAGAAACCCTGGAACTCCTTAGAGGTGAAGTTCGTTCCATTATTCGTGATGATGTTGTGTGACACTCCGAAGCGATAGACAATGGACTCGAAGAACTTGATGGCGCTGGCTCCTGACTGGTTTGTCACCGGCATGGCCTCCATCCACTTGGTGGATTTATCAACTGCGACCAGGAGGTAGACGTAACCTCCTCGCAAGGATTTCAGGAGCTTGCCGAACATGTCGAGTCCCCATTGCGCAAAGGGCCAAGCCAATGGTATTGGCCGGAGTTCCGTGTCAGGTGCGTGCGGTTTGTCCGTGAATCGCTGGCAAGCATTGCAGCGCTGGACGATGTCCTTGGCACAGCGCATGGCCGTGGGCCAATAGAATCCAGCTCATAGAGCTTTGGCAACGAGGGCGCGACTGCCAGCATGGTGCTCGCAAGTCCCTCCATGGATGTCGAGGAGGACGGCCCTTCCGTTCGTGTTGGAGACGCACCGTTGGAGTACTCCTGTGATGCTGCGCTTGTATAGTTCGACGTTGATGATTGCGAATGCCTTGGATCACCGCGCAATGTGTCACGCTTCAGTCGGGTCGTCAGGCAGCCTCTTGTTGAGAAGATATGTGATGTAGGGTTGAGTCCAAGATGGCTCGATCATCATGACACCCATTGGTCCTTCGAGTCCTGTGACGAGCTCCAGGTCGTCGAGTGCCATTGGCTCATTGGCTGGCGTAGCCCTCGAGTCCGTTGACGCGCTTGCTTTATTCTCTGTAGCCTTTGGCTTGATGGAGCGTTCGCAAATACGCTCGAGAAATACCCCAGGTGGTATGGGGGCGCAGGTGGAGCCGATGTTGGCGAGTGTGTCCGCCTCTTCGTTGCTTTCGCGGCCTACGTGCCACAGTTCACAGCCGTCGAAGTCCCCTTCGAGTGTGTCGTAGAGGTCGCGTAGGCGATCATGTTGTCGTTCAGCACATCGCACTCGTGCATCGTTTTGTTGACCACAAGTTTGGAGTCGCCGTAGATGATGAGTCTCTTGGCGCCACAGGCTTTCGCCATCCGCATCCCATGGATTAGGGCCTCGTACTCAGCTTCATTGTTGGAGGCCGTGAACTGCATTCGCAGAATGTATTTCAGCTTGTCCCCCTGATGTGATGTCAGTATGACACTTACGCCTACCCCGTCCTTTCGTTTGGACCCATCAAAGTGCATTGTCTAGAGATAAGACTTGGATGTTGCGACTAAGTTGATTCTTGAGACATGCCTGCATGCACTGCTAATAGGTGGCTCCTGTGTTTTTTAGCCCGAAGGGCATCGTGTTGTAGCAGAACACACCAAAGGGCGTCATAAACGCTGTTTTCTCTTGGTCTTCCTCCTTCATTCGAATTTGATTGTAGCCTGAGTAGGCGTCAAGGAAGCAGAGACGCTCACATCCCGCAGCGGTGTCGATGATTTGGTTGATTCGCGGCAACAGGAAGTGATCCTTTGGGCAGTGCTTATTCAGGGAGGTGAAGTCCACGCACATCCACAGGATATCTGTGTCTTTTTTAGGTACAAGCACTATGTTGGCGAGCCAAGTGCTTTCCTTGATCTCGCGTATGAATTTGGCGTCAAGGAGTCTGTTGATCTCCATTCCGACTGCATTTGCTCTTGGTTCAGACAGTCGCCGATTTGTCTGCTTGACTGGCCTTGCGTCTGGACTTACGTTGAGTGCGTTCTTGGCGAATTTCCTAGGAACCCCTGGCATGTCCGCTGGACACCAGGCGAAGATTTCCCAGTGCTCATGGAGGAATTTGACAAGCGCGAGTACCTATGCGAAACTCAAGTTGTTGGCGATGAGGGTCGTCTTGGTTGGGTCCGTTGGGTGGACATGGACTTTCTTCGTGTGCACCAACGAGTCGAAGGACAAGTCGGGTGAACTTGGGCTGCTCAGGGGAGGCACACTGTTGTCTGTCGACTCCTTTAGTCTTGCGAGTTCCTCCTACATGCCAAAGGAATGGGAGATTATATTGAATTCCCTGTCGCAGCTGTCGGACCTTTCGAAGTTGCCGTTGAGTGTGATTACGCCGTTTGGGTCTGGCATCTTCATCTACAGGTAGGCGTAGTGTGGCACTGCCATGAACCTCGCGAACACGACATGTCCGAGGATGCAGTGATATTGTGAAGGCCAGTCGACGACCTCGAAGTCGATGCGCTCTCGCTGAAAGTTTTGCAACGTGCCAAAGATGACGTTGAGGTTGATTTTGCCCAGGGGATATACGCCTTTCCCTGGGAAGATGCCGTGGAACGTCGTGTCTGAAACTTCCAGACACGTCAGAGGGATCCTCATCGCACGCAAGGTACTCGCGAACATTAGGTTAATGCCGTTGCCGCCATCCATGAAGACACGGCTCATGTCGAAACCCCCAATCTGCACCTCGAGTACGAGGGGACAGTGGCCTGGACAAGGAACTTGGCACGGGTGGTCACGCCTGTCGAAGGTTGATACATTGCAAATGTATCTATAATTTTTGATGTTCCATGCTTGGTTTTATCCACTTTCTTGTGTTTTGTCCACACTTTGGAGTAGTTTTCATATGATTTCTTGGACTAACCTATTAACAAGAGCCACAGTGCCAGTTGCCTGTTTTCTGCTGTTTTTGGTTCCAGGAAAGTCAGAAAATGAATATTCTCGGAATTGGACGGGACAAAAGCCAAAGTCCCTATTTTTTCAAAAGTCATCAGATGCCACAGTACGAGACAGAGAGGGGCTAGGGGACACCACACCACCTGGCCGCACGGCCCAGCCTGGCATGCACAAGGGGGTGGTTTGGCCGCCTCCGGCACCCCCTCGGCCTCCCCTTCCGCCTATAAGATGCCCTCGGGACGAAAACCCTAAGTACCCGATCAAAAATCCACGAAAGAGTCTATAGCCGCCGTCATCTCCATCCCTAGATCGGGAGGGATCTGAAGCACTTCCCGGCACCCTGCCGGAGAGGGGAATTCACCCCGGAGGCCTTCTTCATCACCATGCAAGCCTCCGGTGTGATGCGTGAGTAGTTCATCCTTGGACTACGGATCCATGTAGTAGCTAGATGGCTGGTTCTCCTCCTTTGTGCTTTCATGTCTAGATCTTGTGAGCTCCGTTCATGATCAAGATCATCTATTTGTAATTCTGCATGTTGTGTTTGCGGGGATCTGATGGATATTGAGATGCTATTTCAGATTGATTATTGATTCTATCATGTCTTTGTTATTTGTGATCTTGCTTGGTTTCCGTTGTTAGTAGCTATCTTGACCAAGTAGATGCTAGCAACTCCAAGAGTTAGTATTTATGCTCGATAGTGGGTTCATGCCTCTGGTAATCTGGGAAAGTGACAGAAATCTCTAAGGTACTAGATGTGTTGTTGCTACTAGGGAGAAAACAACAATCCTTTGTTCATAGAACAATCGTATTGTTTACTTTACACGCAATTCGTAAAGCAATAATCTGTTGCTTGCAACTTAATACTGAAGGGTGTTCGGATGATAACCTGAAGGTGGATTATTAGTCATAGATGCAGTTGGATGGCGGTCTATGTATAAAGTTGTAATGCCCAATCAAGTTCCAAAGGAGTCAAGATGATTAGTATATGCATGTATTGCTTTCTCGATGTTTGTCAATTTCCCCGCTGTAATTTTTTCACCCAGCATGTTATTTATCTTAAGGAGAGCCACCTCTAGTGAACTATGGATCCCGGTCCTTTTCTTTTACATACAATCTATAAACTGTTACTGCTTTGTGTTTACTTTGTACAAACTATTACTTCTTTCCATTTGATAAGTTTAATCCTTTGTTTTCAGCAAAAGACGGTGAGATTAACAACCTCATCGCAAGTTGGGGACAGAGTTCTGTGGTTATGTTGTGCAGGTCTCCACGTTGCTACTAGCACCGGTAGTGCGCCCTACCAAGGCTCACCTAGCAACACCTTTGGGGTGTTTCCTTGCTCCTACTGGTTCGATTAAACCTTAGTTTCATAACTGAGGGAAACTTGTTGTTGTGCTCATCATACCTTCCTCTTGGGGTTCCCTACGAGCTCTACATCAACACTGAGCCATCAAGCATTTCTCTGGCGCCGTTGCCGGGGAGTCAAGGACATCTTCACAAGGGGAGTCCCTCATAACCAATCTCTTTAATTTGTTGTTTTTGTTTTGCTTAGTTTCTTTGTGTTTTGTTTGCTTGTTTCTTTATCAAAAACACAAAAAATAGTCTTACTAGTTTGCTTTCTTATTTGAAAACCCCAAAAAATGACTACTCTTGAAAACACTAAGTTGTGTGACTTCACTAGCACCAACAACAATGATTTTATGAGCACACCTATTGCTCCACCTGTGCCTGAAGATACTTTCTTTGAGATAAAACCTGCTTTGCTCAATCTTGTTATGAGAGAACAATTTTCTGGTATTGGTAATGAAGATGCTGCTGCCCATCTAAATAACTTTGTTGAACTTTGTGAGATGCCAAAGCATAGGGATATAGATGGTGATATTATTAAGCTGAAATTGTTTCCTTTCTATTTGAGAGGAAAAGCTAAAGAATGGTTGAATTCCTTAACCAGGAATAGTATTGATTCTTGGGAAAGAATGAAATCTTTGGTAAAGAATTGTCCCACTCATGGACTGACTGCTTGGATGATCATCCAAACCTTTTATGCATGATTGAACTATTCTTCAAGGAACCTATTGGACTCTTCTGCTGGAGGTACCTTTATGACCATCACTTTCGGTACTGCAACAAAACTTCTGGACAATATGATGGTTAACTATTCTGAATGGCATACTGAGAGAGCTCCACAAGGTAGGAAGGTAAATTCTGTTGAGGAAACTTCCTCCTTGAGTGATAAGATTGATATTATTATGTCTATGCTTGTTGATGGGAGAGCCCATATTGATCCAAATAATGTCCCTTTAGCTTCTTTGGTTGCTCAAGAAGAGCAAGTTGATGTGAACTTCATAAGAAATAATAATTTTGTCAACAATGCTTATGGTAATAACAATTATAGGCCCTACCCTCCTAATAATACTTATGGCTATAATGGTAAACTTGGATCACCTAGTGAAGGAAGAATTTTAGAAGTTGAAAGAGCCACTAAAAACTTCATGCAAATGCAATATGAGCAAAATAAACTATTCACTAAAACCATGGAGGAACAATCTACCATTTTGAAGAACATTAGCCATCAACTTGAGAGTCTAAATAGGGAAATTCCTAGTTTACAATTGAAACTCTCTAATGCTGAAAGAAATATATCATCTTTGTCTGAAGCTCAATCCTCTTTGATCAATAAAATGGCTGCTAAACCCGAAACTAATGATAATCCCTTTGCAGCTACTAATGCTATACAAGTAAGAATTCATGAAAATGTTAAACTATTAGCTGAACTACATGCTAAGTGGGAAAGAGAAGATGAAATTGCTAGAAACATTAGTGTTTCTACTATCACCACCACTAGTGTTGAGGCTAGTAATAGTTCTACTACTCTAGATGATAATTTTGATTTTGATCTTGATGGTTGCAACATCTCTAAAGTTATTAAGTTCCTACAAAAGCTTGCTAAAAGTCCTAATGCTAGTGCTATGAACATGGCCTTTACAAACCACATTACTGATGCTCTCATAAATATTAAAGAAGAAAAGATGAAACATAAAGCTTCTATTCCTATTAAATAAGAAGATGGTTGGGAACCCATCATTAATATGAAAGTGAATGACTTTGATTTCAAAGCTTTATGTGATCTTGATAGTAGTGTTTCTATTATGCCTAGAAGGATTTATGATATGCTTGATTTGCCTCCACTTGAGGATTGTTATTTGAATATCCCACTTGATGATAATGCTAAAGAGAAACTCATAGGGAGTCTTAATGATGTTCTTATTATGGTTAACAATGCCTATGTCCCCGTTGATTTCTATGTTTTGGATGTTGAATGCAATGCTTCTTGTCCTATTACTTTGGGAAGACCTTTTCTTAGAACTGTTGGTGCCATTATTGATATGAAAGAAGGCACCATTAAATATCAACTCCCACTCAATAAAGGTATAGAACACTTCCCTAAGAAGAGAGAGAAGATTTCTTTTGCCTCTCCTAGGAAAACAAAATTTGGTCTTAATGCTTCTTCATTTGAGAACACTTGATTCTTTCTTGCTTCTTATGCCTAACTTAAAGGCGTTAAAGAAAAGTACTTATTGAGAGATAACCCAAAAGTTTTAGATGAGTCTTGGAAGTTATTACTTCAGTAATAACCGCTCCTTATCCTTTTTATTTGCTTTTTGTGCCAAGAGTAACCTCTAATGAGAGAGAAGTAATGATTGGGAAAGTTGCTGTCCCGAAATAGATTTCTGTGCTTAACCGTAAAAATTCGTGTAAAATCTCTGAACGTCTTTTTGAGGCGTGAATGTTTGTGCTTCTGCCCCAGGTTGTTATATAATTTTCGTTAGTTCAACACTTTTTGATTTGAGCAACAGAAGGTCTTCGAAAAAATCCGTCTTTACCTGCTGGTCTGTTTTGACAGATTTCTGCCATTTTCTGCATTTGCTTCTTGTTGGTTCCTTTTTGAGTTCTTTTGGGGAATTCAGCTTTTTGAGGGAAGTGCTACAGTATCTAGTGTTCTAATGGAAGTTTATTTGGTGTTAGAACTTAACCTTAAGACCTTTTATCTTGAGTGCCCTAATGTTGCTAATAAAGATTGTGTGAAGTTTTGTATCAAGGAAAATTTTCAGGTGTATGGAAGGAATGAGTAATGAGCTGAAGGATGGACCAAAGCTCAAGCTTGGGGATTCCAAGCGTGTCACCCCAAGAAATATCCAAGAAGTACAAGCATCAAAGCTTGGGGATGCCCAAGGCATCCCCTCCTTCATCAATAAAAATCCCAGGTTTCTTCCAAACGCTTCATTTTTATTGTTTCATGCACATTTGTGTTGTTCTTGGAGCGTCTTATTTTTCATTTTCGTTTTGGTTTTTTGTTTGCTTTGTTTGTTTAGTTTTCTGAATAAATTGGTTGGACCCCCTCTTTCATACATTGGTTTGCAAATAGTTTGGTTTGGTTTGGAAAAGAGTAGGAGAGTTCATACTTATGTGGTAAAAAGAGCTTGTTTTTGACTGTGGCCTATGCTTTGTCATGCCATGCTTGATATTGTTTTGGCTTTATGCTTAGTATTCTTTGTTGTAGCATGACTTGTTATAAACAATTGAGAGTGCTTAATGTGCCTTGGATGAATCATGCGTTGTTTTAGCATATTAAAGCATAGTATAGTGGTATTCTCTTTGATGCTTTATTTGGGTTGACTTGGCGCATGCTCACACCATGTTATGACTATCTCAAGTCACCATAGCCTTTATGATCCTTTAGTTTTCAACTTGTAGTATCACTTTATGCTTTGATCAATGATGTTTTATCGCTCTGCATGATTATGGCCATTATTGCTCTCTTAGTTTGTCGCTCCCAGCCTTTTGCTAACCTCCACAACCAAGTATGAGTTCCACTCATGCATCCAACTCCCTAAACCAAGTTATTCCAAAGAGTCCACCATACCTACCTACTAGCTTATGCTATTCCAAGTATATTCATTCTTTTGTTTACCTTCCAAATTACACTTGTTATGAGAAAACTAGTGATTAAAGCTCTCACGAACTTGATGGCACTTTTGCATCTAATAAACTTGAACCATTGGGTCCTTCTTTGTTGCGTATATGCTTGCGCTTAATAAGTTGAAATTAGCAGAACCATGTACCATGGGGAACGCTTTCAACATTGCACTTGTACTTTGTACCCCGTTGATATCATGTTCTTTTGCTTACGGATCCTGGCGGTGTGAAATAAAAGTGGAACTTGTAAGATCATGGAGTTTTGTATGTGTGTTAGAGAAACGCCTGGGCCGCTAGCCTAAGCCATGCCTAATCATGGTGGAAACTTGCAGCATCACCATAATGAGCACTCTATGAAGCATCCTCAATAAAAACCTATGCAAATAGCAAATAAAAAGATCGCCGAGATGCTCATTGTCTGCTTGCCTTGTCATTTTGATTATGGGATAACTCCTGTATCATGTGCAAGGGGTACCCCGTTGGCGGTTCTTTATGATACACATGTACTTACAATGACAAGAGCTTACTCGTGACTAAAGTTGAGTAGCATGAGGATTGGTCTTCGTAAGTAAGGGCCATGAGATTTCGGTTTATAACTTGTCAAGCATATCCTCTTAGTTGTGTCACTTTAACCTTAATCACCTTAAAGATGCTTATGATAGGGGCAATGAGAGCTGAAAGCTATAAGTACCATAATTTTTGTAAGCTCTTTATGAGACTTGAATCCCTACTTCCTTTTATGAAGGCCTTTCTTCCACCATTATATTGAGTCTCCACCTTCTACCTTTATGCACCTACTTTGAGCGCATAGTGGTCATTCTTAGTTCTATGTGCATTGTCCCAAGACTAGTTGATTGATGCATAACTTGATATTGCTTGTTTTAAACTATTTGTATCTAGTCACTCTTATGAACTTTGAAGGTGTCCTATGCATTTATGTTTTGCTACTCTATGAGGGACAAGCTGAATACTATTATGCTATGTTTTCTTTATGTGAAACAAACAAACTTCTTACAAAGCATTGTTATTCATGAATATTTTGTTTGTGCCTTTTCATGTTGCATCATAGTTTGTTTGTCTTATTGCTAGAACCTTGTCTTTCATGTTATGATTGAAGTACTATGATCCCAGCTTTGAATGTTTTACAAATACTTTGCTCAAGTCTTCGATGGTGCATGTCACCTCAAAAATTATTCTTTCTTTTTATCACTTACCTACTCAAGGACAAGCAGGAGTTAGGCTTGGGGATGTTGATACATTGCAAATGTATCTATAATTTTTGATGTTCCATGCTTGGTTTTATCCACTTTCTTGTGTTTTTTCCACACTTTGGAGTACTTTTCATATGATTTCTTGGACTAACCTATTAACAAGAGCCACAGTGCCAGCTGCCTGTTTTCTGCTGTTTTTGGTTCCAGGAAAGTTAGAAAATGAATATTCTCGGAATTGGACGGGACAAAAGCCAAAGTCCCTATTTTTTCAAAAGTCATCAGATGCCACAGTACGAGACAGAGAGGGGCCAGGGGCCACCACACCACCTGGCCGCACGGCCCAGCCTGGCCTACGCCAGGGGGTGGTTTGGCCGCCTCCGGCACCCCCTCGGCCTCCCCTTCCGCCTATAAGATGCCCTCGGGACGAAAACCCTAAGTACCCGATCAAAAATCCACGAAAGAGTCTGTAGCCGCCGTCATCTCCATCCCTAGATTGGGAGGGATCTGAAGCTCTTCCCGGCACCCTACCGGAGAGGGGAATTCACCTTGGAGGCCTTCTTCATCACCATGCAAGCCTCCGGTGTGATGCGTGAGTAGTTCATCCTTGGACTACGGATCCATGTAGTAGCTAGATGGCTGGTTTCTCCTCCTTTGTGCTTTCATGTTTAGATCTTGTGAGCTCCGTTCATGATCAAGATCATCTATTTGTAAATCATACATGTTGTGTTTGCGGGGATCTGATGGATATTGAGATGCTATTTCAGATTGATTATTGATTCTATCATGTCTTTATTATTTGAGATCTTGCATGCTTTCCGTTGTTAGTAGCTATCTTGGCTAAGTAGATGCTAGCAACTCCAAGAGTTAGTATTTATGCTCGATAGTGGGTTCATGCCTCTGGTAATCTGGGGAACTGACAGAAATATCTAAGGTACTAGATGTGTTGTTTCTACTAGGGAGAAAACAACAATCCTTTGTTCATAGAACAATCGTATTGTTTACTTTACACGCAATTCGTAAAGCAATAATCTGTTGCTTGCAACTTAATACTGGAGGGGGTTCGGATGATAACGTGAAGGTGGATTATTAGTCATAGATACAGTTGGATGGAAGTCTATGTATAATGTTGTAATGCCCAATCAAGTTCCAAAGGAGTCAAGATGATTAGTATATGCATGTATTGCTTTCTCGATGTTTGTCAATTGCCCCACTATAATTTGTTCACCCAACATGTTATCTATCTTATGGAGAGCCACCTCTAGTGAACTATGGATCCCGATCCTTTTCTTTTACATACAATCTATAAACTGTTACTGCTTTGTGTTTACTTTCTGCAAACTATTACTTCTTTCCATTTGATACATTTAATCCTTTGTTTTCAGCAAAACACGGTGAGATTGACAACCTCATCGCAAGTTGGGGACAGAGTTCTGTGGTTGTGTTGTGCAGGTCTCCACGTTGCTACTAGCACCGGTAGTGCTCCCTACCAAGGCTCAGCTAACAACACCTTTGGGGTATTTCCTTGCTCCTACTGGTTCGATTAAACCTTGGTTTCATAACTGATGGAAACTTGTTGCCGTCCTCATCATACCTTCCTCTTGGGGTTCCCAACGAGCTCTACATCAACACTGAGCCATCAAAGGTGATGCAGGAGTCGCTTCCACTGAGGTCCTCAGTGGTGGAAGGTGGAGAGTCTATCGCCAGGTTGACTTGGTGAGTGATGGCCTTCTACACTCGATTTGAGGGACGCCCTTTTTGGATCATCCCCATGTTACCCACGGGTCGTGGGTATGGTTCGCCTCCGTGATTTTGGACCGGTGTGGCCACGGGTGGTGGTAGTCCAAGCGGTGGTGGAGGAGCTCCATGTGCTATGGCGCCCGGGGCGACTCCATAGCCCCTATTGACTGCGTCGCGATTCATCCAAGCCAGACCCTCGTGGAGCTTGAGAAACTCGTGGCAATCTTTGAGAAGGTGGATGGATTTTTTTTTGCCGTCGTGCTTGTCAATGTAGAAGTGCACGGTGCATGGCCCGGACAGTTTGTCTTCGATGGTTTGTTGCGGGTGCCTCTTCGCGAGTGTGGCGCTGCCACACCTGCGTGGTTTTCCCAGAGTCACGGTATCCACCGTTGCGATAGCCGCTGTTGCGGTTGTCGTCGCGTTTGTCGGCGTAGCTGGCTGCGACCATGTTGATGTCGTCGCGGTCATCGTAGATGCGCATTCGCCGCTTGCCTCGATGGTCGCGTCTGCACCCGAGGTCGTCACCATCGTCGAAGTAGGTGCGTTTGTTACCGAATCCTCTCCGTCGGCCCACCGATTCGCAATTTCCATCAGATGGTCGATTGTTTTGGGCTTCGAGTGGCCCATCTCCTCCCTAAGCTCTATGCGGCGAACGCCGCCATTGAACGCATCAATTGCACGGTCTTCCGAGATGTTTTCTGCGGAATTTTTGATGATGGACCACCTCTAGATGTACGAGCATAGCGATTCGCCTGACCTTTGCTGGTAGCTCCTCAGCTCTTCGATTGATGCGGGCCTTTTATAAGTGCCCTTGAAGTTGCGTACAAAGCTGTAGACCAGCTCTTCCCAACTGCGAATGGATCCGCCCAGGAGATTGTTGAGCCATGCGCGGGCGGCGCCCTGCAGCTGTAGCTGCAGGCATTGCATGGCCGTGCTTCGACTCCCGCCATGTAGCCTGATGGAGGAGATGTGGTCCTCCAACCAGATTTTTGGGTCTTGTAGGCCGTCGAACTTTGGGTTCTCTGACAGGAGTTTGAAGCCTTTAGGCATTCGCTTCTGCCTAATGGCCCTGCTGAATCATCTGGCGCCGCAGAGTTCAGTCTCGTCCTCTTCTAAATCAGTCAAACGAGCGTATCTTGCCCTTGATTTGTCGATTTTGTGCTGCATGAGGTCATTGCGTGCATCGTAATCGCAATCGTGTCGCCGTGAGCGGCAACACCGAGACAGATCGTGATTGCGTCGCTAGACGAGGGTGAGGAATAGCGTTTTGCCAGATCCTTGCCTTTCTTCGTCTCCGGTGTTGGCTCTTTGTCGAGGGCGGCCTCGATTATCCCCAAGCCCGCGATCATAGATCGGTGCATGGCAGCTCGTGGATCTCCAGCTGGCGGCTGGTTGTTGAGGAGGTACATGGTGGTCGCTATCACCGCGGCTTGCGGTGTCTTTGGGACCACATTGCCCTGCGTGTCAACTATCATAGAGCTGAAGTCGAGGAGTTTTGCAGCTTCTATGCGTTCTTGCTCGGTGAGATGGGCCATTAGAGATTGCCTCTTGTGTGCCACGTACTCGTTGCCTATGGAGGAGGATCCTCCACGGGAGGAGAGCCCAGCCCGTCGAAGACTCGACTCATCCGCCGCCTTTTTACGCGCCTCGAGTTGCGTGATTGCATGTAGCTGGCGTCTGTACTCCTCCTTTAGTAGCCAATGGTAGCCCATCAGCATGTCCTGCAGTGTGCCGGGGGGCAGAGGATTGCCTCGCAGAGCTTCTCGGCAACGGGCCCACTCATTGTCATTGAGTTTAATCATGACACGCTCTCCTGTGTGTTCGTTCACCATGGTTGGCGGTTCGACTGCCACTCCATTGTTGATGGGCACGCCGTAGCCGCCGTTGGTGGGTCCGCTGTTGGGCGTGCTGCCATTGGGTGGTTCAGCGCCGTTGGGTGGTTCAATGCCGTTGGGCGGTCCGGTGCCAGATCCGGGGCCAGCGTTTTCGCGATTGGCGGCGGTGTCGCCCGCGCTGATGACCACGCACATGAAGTGGTTAGGGAATCTGTTGCTCCCGCAACTTTCAGATCCGGAGCTGTAGGCTCCATCTTCGGTGGCTAGGTCACCCACATCGGATCCGCGACTGCTGTCGCCGTCCGTGCTCCCAGCTATTGCCGAGGTGCTGAGCTTGCTGAGGGTGCCAATTGGTGGTGGGAACTACGATGCTGGAGCAATCACGGGTGCTGTTGGCTGGTCAGGCATGCGAACCGTGCCCATCCGACCAACCTGGAAGCGGAAGCTCCCAATCGCCAGACTGATTCCATCGCCCACGAACTCGAAAGCCGGGCGAGTGGCCGGTGTGTGGACGGTGAAGTCGAACGCGCCGAAGAGCTGACGAATCTCCACTGTTGCAGAGTTGTAGATCACGGTTGATGGGGCCGAAGAAGCCACGAATCAGCACTCCCAATTCCCACAGACGGTGCCAATTGACGAGGGTTTAACTCGTCAATGCCCATTGTTATGGACTTGGGTTTTGGACAAGGAGGGAGCGCTGGAGGCATCCGTCGGCTAGCAAACAAGCACAGAGGGACGCAAGTTTTACCCAGGTTCAAGCCTCGTAGAGGTCCCTACTCCTGCTTGTCTTCTCTTGGAATTAACGAAGGAATCGAAGATTATAGGGGTGTGCAGATGCAATCTGGCGAGAGTTGTGGAAACTAGGGTTGCGTGTGTCCTCCTCGCCGCCCCCTCCTAGCCTTTATATAGATATACTAGGTCTCAGGTAGCAAGTCGAGTCGATTATAGATTAGGGTTTTCCCTTTGAACTTTCTATCTTAAGCTTCTTCTTGTCTCACAAGCAATCAAGAGTCTGTGGGCCACTCGAATTCTCCATTTGGGCCTTGGCAACGCCGTGGGCTTCTGCCGTATCTGGATCGTATATAACAAGCTCGAGTACCTGTAGGGTATACCCATGTCAGGTGGTGTAGTAGTTTGGTGGTTGCACGTCTAGTTCAGGTCCTTCTTGTTCTACTTCTTCATCTTCTCCTCCTCCCACGGGTATTTCTTGTTGGGGTAGGTTAGCTTCAAACTGCATGTCATAACGCAAACATCCATCCTCGATAGAGAATAAACCATTAGGAAAAGGATCTAGGATCAAGTGATCCGCCCCAGGTATATTGAAGAAATATCTATCATGATTTTTAGAAATCATACCACGTGCTCTTAGAGTAGGAAGACCGAGACTATTACCTCCAGTCAACGGTTGGATGTTACCTAGGTTGATGCGAAGTGCGCGTGCAAGAACGATCACAACTCCTCCTCCACATATGGGTCCTCGAGATTCAAGAGCCTGATACTTAAGGTAAAACACAAGAAGATTGCCCAAATTTGGCGTTAAGTTACAATTGATAGGTGCATATTTTGTGAGGATCAACATGTCCTCCTCGTTAACTCTAGTAAACTCACCATGTGCCTGCAGTGTGTTACCAATCACATAGAATAAATATCGAATAGCAGGATGATCAATTTGGTTCCCCTTGGGCGTGTTTCCACGGATTCTAATTAAATTAAAATATTGTGAAGGGGAAGGATCTAAAACAAAGGTAGTTGTGCGTACATCGGTGGTGTTGTTGTAAACCCAAAGCATCGAGCCCATTGGCTGAGTGTTAAAGTGTACTCACGGTTCATAAGGCGGAATTTAAATCGATCAACTCCGAGCCTTTGTTCCTTGGAACAACCATAAGGATCCACCGTGTGTGTCAAGGTGCTGAAGAACTCAAGCGTCAAGTGGTGATATGTCACAACATCCTGAAAGACAAAATTGTACAAACCAACATTGTTGCAAAGTAAATCGAAATCAGCATGAATGCCAAGTTGGTTCAGGATATAAGGACACGCCCACTTGGTGGACTTGATCTCTGGAATCTTGAGACGATTGAAACGGGTCAGATGGAACTCCAAGGTGAACTCAATGCCAAGCGACTCAGGGGTTAGCGTATCACCGGATGGCGCGGAGGACTCCACAACCATCTCACGTGTACGACTCCTCATGTTCATCTAATAAATAAAAACAAGACAAAGTAAATAAAGATTGCTAATAAAATTTCCGGTCCAATAGAAACATAGCATAAGTGATTCTCTACACTAATTACAAAATAAACTCTTCTAAAAACAATGCTAAGCATACTTAGTACCAAGATTGAATCAAGAACAAGACCTATGTCTAGATTGACAATGATGAATGATTAAGCGAAGCTTTTGCACAAATAAGTTGGGGATCAGAGGAGAATCATACCTTAGATCGAGTGAGTGCGAAGAATCAAAGAAAGATTGAGTAAATTTGAAGATCCAAAGGAGGTGCTTTGATGTTTGGAGGAAGAAGAAAGAGAAAAAATGATTTGGGGATTTTTAGATTACCTCCTCGGGGTCATTATGGCGTCCGCGTACGTGGTACGGGCGGGCGGTACGGCTGGAGCCTGCCTGTACCGGGAGACTTACCTTGGGGGCGACGGCTGCTCCTAGGCGGTGCACTCGATACGGTTGCGTGCGCCCATACTGCTGGTTGTTAACGCTGCGTTGCTTCTACTTAAAATCTGATGTTTGCTCGGGGGTACGGTACGAGCGTGTTGTACGGGCGCATCCGGCCGTACTAGTGGTCATTATCGACACTGTTCCATTGGCAAACATTGAAATTTTTATCTTCCTTCGCCTTTTGGTGGTATGAGCGCACGGTATGGTCCATTCTGGCCATACCAGTGGTCGTTATCGACACTGTGAACTACAAAAACTCAAGGAATTTGATTAGTAGCTCCGTGAGCCTTTGCACATCTTATCATAGGGTTAGATAACAGCAAAAATACTAAGTAATGATCCAGCAATACTTCTTAGGCCATGTGCTAGTAAAATAAAATATAGAGGATTACCTTATTTCTTCTCCTCTCTCTGTAGGTCTTCTTGAACACTCTTTATTAAAAATGAAAACAAAAACAAAAACAAACTATCACAATAGAAAATATAATAGAAAATATAAAGAGAAACTATATTTCACATGGGTTGCCTCCCATGAAGCGCTTCTATTTAAGGTCAATTAGCTTGACCTCGATGGCAATCACTTAGATTTGTGAAGTGGAACACCCACTCCAAAGTAGTTTTCTTTTAAAGTAATTACACCATCATCATCATTAGGCTTGTCCTTGTTTTTCCTAGGGAAGTGGACTACAAAAGGATCTCTAGATGGTAGCCCTATTTTTACATTCCCTTCATGTAAATTAATCAAAGCTTTAATAGTTCTTAGGAATGGCCTACCTAGAATTATAGATGTTATGGGATCTTCAGGCATGTCCACAATAACAAGATCAATAAGAGCGGGACTACCTTTAATTTCAACAACTATATTTTCTTTGATCCCAACAACTTGTTTATAAGTTGAATCAGCTATATGGAGTCTTAATTCAGTTATAACAAACGGCCCTAAGTTTAACTTATCAAATAGGCTTTTGGAAATTGTTGAGATGCTTGCACCAAGATCACAAAGTGCGGATATCTCATTAACTCCCAACTTAATTTTAATAGTGGGCTCAAGTATATCATCTAGCTTAGCTGGAAGCTTATCATCTAGTCTTTTATACTCCATCTCTAAATCACGAACCTTAGATGCTACTTGTTGTATAAATTGTTGGTACATAGCATCAATACCTTGTTCTATACCTGGATTTTTAATGGTGATCATCTTCAATAGATCTTCCATGGTATATTCCGGTGTTGGCGCGTTGCTATAATCCAGCTCTTCAGGTTTTTCATCATTGGTTACCACCCTCATCATCTTGAGGTCTTCTACCGGATTTGGCTTGGGTTTTCCAGCAAACTTTGCTAGTATGAGAGCTTGGCTCTCGGCTACCTTACCCAGTTGAGCCTCCATGGTCTTTGTTATTTCCTATAGAGCCCGCACATCATTTCTAATTACAACGGCCTGATTAGATAATCTTCCTATACTACTTTCATGGTTCTCCGTAATCTTAATAAGCATATTATTTTGCTCGGTTTGAGCTTGTATAAAGGTTCTAACGGTTTGCTCAAACGGCATATTGCCATGATTTGCTCCATTAGTATTACCATAATTATTATAAGGAGCTCCTGCAGGATTAGCATGACATTTTTGAAAATTAGAAGCATAATTATTTTTCCATGCAGGATTAAAAGGAGTGTGAGCTATAAAATTAACATCATTAACATCGATAGTGATAGCATTAACTTGGGTATCTTCCTTACCCTTAACTAAGCTAAGCAACTCATCTACCTTAGATGTAAGATCCTCATTATTTACCTCGGTAATTGAACTTACTCTCTTCGAGGTTCTTTCCACATGCCATTGTGCATGCTTATTTTGCATATCATCAAGTAACTTCTTTGCAACACTCACATGCTTTCCCATGATCGTTCCTCCTACTACAATATCTAGCATAGACTTAGACATTGGGTTAAGACCATTATAAAATAAATGTAATATAAGCCACTCTTCCATCCCATGATTAGGATAGTTCATTATGGCTTCTTTTATCCTTTCCCATGCAAGCGCTAGTGGCTTATGGTCTTCTTGTCTAAAGCTTGTAATGTTGGATCTTAGTTGCGTAGTCTTAGATGGGGGGAAAATAGTCATAAACAAATTAGTACATTCCTCCCAATATTTAATAGTGCCCTTTGGTAGAGCTAGCAACCAATCCTTAGCATTTCCTCTAAGAGAGAAAGGGAATAATCTTAGCTTAGAAGAATTTGGATCTACATCCTTAATATGCATCATGTCACAAATTTCAGTAAAAGTATTTAAGTGCAATCCTGAATCCTTAGAAGATGAAACCCCAAATTGGTTTTGTTGAACCAAACATAAAAGGTTAGGTTTTATCACATATGTTTCCGCGTCAACTATGGGCTGAGTGATGGGTGTACGAATAAAATCATCAGTAGGAGTAGCATACTCCCCTAATCTCTTTTGAGCCATGACTGTTATCTTTTTGGTAAATTTTAAGTAATGAAAACGAATAACAAGTAACTAATTTTTTTTGGGTTTTCAAATAGATAACAAGAAAGTAAACTAATAACAATAATTAAACTACAACTAATAATAAAACTAAAAACAAGGTCTCTAATGACCTCACCAAGATAGTGAAATTTTTCCCCCGGCATCGGCGCCATAAAAAGGGTTGATACCTTTGATCCAGATTCACGAATATAGTATAATAGCTTTTTCCCTAGAAGACCTAGGTTTAATCGAACCTCAGAAAGCATTGCTAAAAGGTAATAAAAAAGGACACATCTAAAAGACTTTGTTTGTTCGTTTTACCTTAGTTGATCGGACCAATCTAGTTTACTTTATAACGGGTTTGAATCAATGGATGGAGATAGGCCAGGGTTGAAGATCCACCTGCAGCTGCACATGAAATGGGATAAAAGATAGTAATAAGCATAGTCATGTATAATGTTTGTATTGAGATAATCTCTTGTGGGCAAGACATCCTAATATTCTAGAGCCCCCGTGATGAAGCGGGCATAACAATAGACTTTTAATCCAACCGAGAGTACACCGAAGCCACGGGTTACATACGATTATTAAGTGAAAACATAGATCAAAGCTTTAAGTGGTGATGTTTATGTTGATCTCGAATGTGGTGCTAAGCAAAGGCCGTACTACCCTTTCTATCACTGAGGTTCCTATGAGATTGCCGCTAGCCAAGTATCTCACTTCAAGCCTTTATCAATCTATGGGATCTTGGGTACCTACAAGTCCACAAATCGAGAATAGAGACGAAGAAACAAAAGATACAAATCATGAATTCAAACAAAATACAATTCTCCCATGATCTAGATGCACATAATTGCTATGAGATTTCTCCCCAACCCATAGCCCATGAGAACTACTCACTCATAACAAATAGATGAGAGATAGAAAACATCATGCAAATACTTAGATTGAATCAAATATTCTTACAATGGTCGTCAAATCATAAGGAGATCTAAAGTACAAAGCAATGGATATGGCTAGTGGATGGATGGATGGTGGAGGTGATGAACAATGGATGAACAATGGTGTGGATATCCTTTGGTGGTGTTGTGATGAAATATGAGAATGGCGGCTCTCTGGCCGGTGGCTGGAGCCTCGAAATATATAGGCATCTTCATGAAAGTTGTAGAGTTTGATGAGATGAATCCATCGCCACCTGGTACAGGCGGGCGGTATGGGCGGACCACGCCCATACCAGTGGTCGTTAAGTGTTCTAACGCCCTGGAATGCTTCTCAAATTACTTGGCCGTGTGTACTTCCTCAAAATCCTTCATTATGACTCCTTATTTCGCTTTAAAAGCCGTGATTTCCTGCACAACATAAATCAAAGAAGGGATTTCATATCTTTGCAATTATTAGTCGTTAGTGGCAAGAGTTGAGAGTTTCTTTGGCAAGTTCTTGACCAAAAACAACATTTAAACATAGTGGAAGATGGCAAAAATCGGAGCCATCACTGGACGGCGAGGGATGCTCCTACCATGCCGAGGCCCATGAGAGCGGAGCGATGGATAGCTGCCCACGGATCATCATCTGCTGGCTGAGTTGTGAGGAGGTAGGTTTGGGTAGTGACAATGGCGGCTTGTCCTATTTTTGCTTTTATGTTTCCTGCTGAATCCATTGACATAAATGACAGGTCTGTATCTTTGGCTAGCTCGCGTCTTTCAGCTTCCAGAATGTGTTGCATCTGCGAAGTTCCTCTCCTCGGTGGCACTCCTCCGGTTATACTACCAGATGCATGGGTGGAGCTTAGCTGCGCCTGATGAAGACTGGATTCGTTGGCTAGCCTTTTCCTTTCATCGAGTTGCCTCTGCAACCCGAGCAGATCCTTTCTTTTTTGGTGGAGGAGGTACTGGTAGGCCATCAGTTCCTCACTCGTGGCGTCTCCCGTCATCGATACCGCACCCGAAATAGCGTCTCTCACCTTCTGCCATGTTGTAGGTGGTAGCCGAAGTGTTATCCACTCGTTGTCGCGTGCTCCTTCCATTCCTTGTACGATGCGATTATTTGGGGGATCTTCCCTGTTCTCATAGTGTCCTGCATCGTCATCTGATAGAATATTGTTGGGATCAAGGATCGGGTTACCGTTGGAGTCTTGAGCTATTGAGGTTCCTTCTCCAATGATCACGCACACTTGGTGGTGCATCATGTATATGTTGTTGTTGTCACTATCAGATCCAAAGGCTTTGTCTTCGAGAATAGTGAAATCCCATGGATTATGCTTTGGGTAAGATTCAACCTTCCTGATTCTAGAGTCAATACTTTCCTTAGTTTTATCGTGTTCTACATTTGCTAGGCTTGAGCCGTGTGGCGGCGTTAGCTGAGGATATCACCCGAAGGAGAGTCCATCATATAGATTGGCCAAATCCCCTAGATCTACGGAGTTACCATGACTTTCTTTGACACTCATCGGCTGAGGTGTAGCTTTTCCGAATGAGCTGACAGAAGATATCGGTGTCGTTGTAGGCATTGTTGTTATGAGTGACGAACCCGAGTAGATCAGGGCTGAAAGGCAGAGGTTTTTAGGTTCCCCCACTCAGAAGTGGAAGCACCCGATCATGAGATCAGTCTCCCCGTCGAAGTCGATGAGAGCCGAAATAGGGGTGGGTGGGTGTGGATCGATGAGATCATAGTGGATCTCACTGACCTTGATTGTTGGGTTGTTGCTTGGCAAAGAGGGGGCGCTAAATCCATGGTTCAAGCACTCAGAATTCCCACAAACATCACCAATTGATGAGGGGTGACCTCAGCAATGCCCATGGTTATGGACTTAGGGTTTCGTGGAAAAGAGAATGAAAACACTCGAGATTTCATGGGATGATCAGACTAACAAGGGAGTCAAACTCGTTTGATTATTATAGAGAATACGATTACAAAGTCGTTGGTTCGCTAGTTATGATCTAGATCATGGCGGATTGCAGATTGTTGGAAACTAAGGTCCCCTCTCCATCATCTCCTTCCAGCCTTTATATGAGAGGCTGGGTCCTGGAGTTGTATATGGGTAGGTTACAAATTATGGTTACAACACTAGTATTATGTCGGTTTGTACTTCTTTCTTGATCGCCACTGTCCGTCAGATGCTTCCTGGACTCTCTTATTCTTCATGGGCTTTCTGGGACGTAGGACTTCGTATGCTCAAGGTAACTAATCATGGGGACCCGATAAGTCATGTCCATGTCAAGAACTATGAGCTTAGGTCGACGAATGTTGTCCTTATTACCAGGTTGGATGCCCATGAGGAAAGAATAAATGCAATGCAGAAAAAGTTAGATAGTCTAGAAATTTCTATTAAGCAATCTTGCATAGTAGGGCAGAGCACTAGTCGGCCAGAAGCTAGCGTGCAATCACCTATTTGAAGAATGTCTCAAATTGTGCAGCCTATCCAAGATGTGGCACTTTCTGATGCCACAGATCTCATAATTCCTGAAGTGGCACCTCGATGTGTTCTACCTCCTCGTGGTGTTGTAATTACTCTCCCATCAAGTGTTAGGAGTGCTGAAGTTGTTCCTCATACTATAAGAATTCAAAATCCTACTACTACTTTATTACCAAATCATGTTAATAATGTGCTAAGTGGAGTAGCTAGTGATACTGAAGTGCTAACTCCAGATGGTGGTACTGGTACTGCTGTTGGTACACCTCTAGATGGTGGTGCTGCTGCCGGCACACCTCTACATGATGTTGATGCTGCTATAACTACCCCTCCAGATGTTGCTATAACCACCCATCCAAATGTTGTTGAGGCTAACACCCACACTGCTATTGTTGCTTCGAAGGGAGCTGCAGATTCATTTGTTGGTGGAAATAGTTTCAAGAAGAAGAAATTAGGAGGTGGTCATTCTAGGCCTCTAGTTTTCATGCCCTTGTCGTAGGTGATCATTGCACAATTCAATACTTACTTCTTCCTACTACCGTGTTATGCTTGCAATTGTTGACTTCTACACTTTTACAATCCGATGACCACCATGAAGAGGATGTTCTCAAGCCTTTGAGTTCGGCTAACTGCGCAACTCAAGTATATGTACTCTATATGTATGTTAGCTGTCAGGAATGCATGTGTTGTTGATGCTACATTAACTTCCTATAGATTGAATCAAGAGGGGGTATGTGATCCATGGCAAATGATCGGATAGTTGCATTTGGGAAGTTAATTTGCACAAATAAGCATGCACTATGGGATGACGAACAACTATTAGGGGATTACGGCGCGATCCTGATTGATGTTGTAGTGGAAAAGCATCTGCCACTTCCTCGGACACTCGGAAAGGTTAAATATTTGGGCCAACCTCTTAACGCCAACATTGTTTAGCCATTTGCAAATGTATGTCAATATTGACTCCCAGCTGCCAGATTTATCAAATGCGTATATCCTAATGAATGTGTATCTACTGACTTTGTAGGTCAGGAACGTAGAAGGAGCTCCTAGGTCCAACAGTAGAACTATTTATATTCTTGGATCGAGCAAAAGTATATTTGGTCTTTTAGCTAGTATATATGCTACTATAAATATTTTCTTGTTTGCAGCAAAGTGATTTATAGTTCTTTTTATTCCTTGTTCATCAAGAGTTTGCCAAAGACTCAACTAAAGACCAAGAAATCAGTACATCATCGTAGAACTTGTTACCCTGGATGAGATGGGTTCCCTACTAGTCGAAGATTGAGTTAATCTGTGTGAATTCGATTATGCTTAAACTTCTCTTCAAAACTTGTGTGATGGATATATCAAAACTGATTATGATACCTTTTATAGTGCTACGATATATGTGTTGGATACTCTGTTATGCTATATATCCGAATTTGTGATGTGATATTTGGAAGCATCATGTTTGATTTGGTGTAAATTAGGAGAACCCTAGAAACCGCTAGCTAAATTGATGCGCCTAGAAGCATCATTGGGGGACACTAAAAATTATGACATGCACGGGTTACGTAGGGTGGCACCATATTGTGTCGTCGTCTCACAGCTGCCACAGTATGTATGTAGTTCCCCCTACATGGGCCACGATGTAAACGTCGTGCTTCCGCTAAAGTGCTAGCTCAGGGGATCACTTTATGCTGAGCCAAAAAATTCGACGCCGTTTTAGAATCCCCGACGCAGTTATCCATAGCATCTTTTTTTTGCCATGCCAGCGCGAGTATAGAGAATAATATTGTGCATCGGCATTTATAAGCGCCATCGTCCAAGCTCCGTGTTGTAGTGGATTGAACCGCGGGACAGTTATGAGTGCATATTTGCATCATGTTTTACATATTATTTTGAAGGGTTTCGCAGCATAGTAAATCAAAATTTTCTACGGAAGCGAACAGAGGGAAAGCCAAGATCTAATCTAGGAGATGCAAACAACGAGAGAGATTGGATTAGATCTTCATACCCTTGAAGATTCGCACAGCGGAACGTCCGTCGGAACGTGGGTGATGTAGTCGTACTCGCTTCTCCTCCTCGCGATCCGATCTGATCTAGCACCACAAGTGGTGGTGCCTCCGTAAGATGCACACGTGCAGCACCTCGACGTCTCCTCCTTCCTCGTACCAGCAAGTAGGGTGGAGAGATAGATTGGATCTACAACACGACGGCGCGGTGTATATGGTGGAGAATTTCTGCAGCAGGGCTTCGCCTACAAACAGTCGGGAGGGAGAGAGGAAGGGCAGCAGGGCAACTGGGTTTGGAGGAAGGTGTAAGGGTGTGTGAGAGGGGGCGCACCAGCCCTCTATATATAGAGGGGGGGGGTGCGGCCAGCCCTAGCCTCTCCTCCAAGCCTATCTCTAGTTTAAACAATTTAAACTCTCCCTTATCTAGAAATCCTATCTTATCTTATCTCTAGTTTAAACGATTTAAACTTATCCAGGATCGGCTGGGCCCTATGGGGCCTTGTGCCCCTGGCCCAATGCGGCCAGGACACTCCCTCATAGGCCCATTCCCCCTCCCGGAAGGTGGGACCACGTTGGCCCCCTTCCGGAAGGTTCTAGAAGCTTCCGGTACAATACCGATTAATCCGGAACAATTCCGAACTCCAAAAACTGCACTGCCTTATATGAATCTTATTCTCCGGACCATTCCGGAACCTCTCGTGATATCCCGGATCCCATCCGAGACTCTGAACAAAAATTCATAAACCAATTATCCAATCTATCCTAGCGTCGAGACACGTTAAGTGTGTGACCCTGCGGGTTCGAGAATATGCAGACATGATCTTCTATCAATAATCAACAGCGGGGTCTGGGCACCCATATTGACTCCCATACATTCATCGATGATCATATCGGATGAACCACGATGCCAGGATTCAATCAATCCCATATATATTCCCTTCGTCTCGCGATATTTTACTTGCCCGAGATTCGATCGTCGGTATCGTCATACCTAGTTCAATCTCGTTCACAGCAAGTACTTTACTCGTTCCATAATCCGATATCACTTTGTGATTAACTCCTTAACCACATGCTTGCAAGCGGTGTCGATATCGATTACCGAGTGGGCCCGAAGTATATCTCTCTGACTTGGGAGGGACAAATCCCATCTCGATACATACAACCCAACAGATACTTTCCGATCACCTGAGAGACACCTTTATGATCACCCTCTCATAGGATGACGTTTGATGACCTCAAAGCTTTCTTCCGATACCAGGGAGTTGTATTGTCTCATGGTCTAAGGAATACAATATTTGACATAAGAAAAGCTTCGCAAAGACGAACACGATGACACGATCTAATTGCTTCACTTAGTTTGGGTCTGTCCACCATATCATTCTCCCAATGATATGATCTCATTATCAATTGACAACTCATGTCTATGATTAGGAAACCTTAACCATCATTGATCAATGAGCTAGTCCATAGAGGCGTACTAGGGACACGGTGTTGTTCACAAACCACACAAGTATTAAAGTTTCCGCTTAATACAATTCTAGCATGGAATATAAACTTTATCATGAACAAGAATTATAATAATAACATCTTTATTATTGCCTCTAGGGCATAATTCCAACAGTCTCCCACTTGCACTAGAGTCAATAATCTAGTTTACATTTGGCAACAATCTTACACCCATGGCACTGAGGTGTTGATCATGTTTTACACGTGGAAGAGGTTTAGTCAATGGATCTGCGACATTCAGATCTGTATGTACTTTGCTGATCTTCAGATCTCCATCTGCTATATAATCTCGGATTATATGAAACTTGCGGTTGATATGCTTGGTCTTTGGATGATATCTTGGTTCCTTAGCGAGTGCTATGGCGCCAGTGTTGTCACACAATATCTCCAGTGGGTCCAATGCACTTGGAACCACGCCAAGCTCAGTGATGAAGTTTCTGATCCAAACTCCTTCACTTGACGCTTCTGCAGCAGCCATGTATTCCGCTTCTACTGTAGATCCCGCGATCACGCTTTGCTTGCAGCTTCTCCAGCTCACAGCTCCTCCATTCAAAATATACACGTATCCTGTCTAAGATTTAGAATCATCCTTGTCGGTGTCGAAACTAGCATCGACGTAACCTTTTACGACGAGCTGTTCATCACCCCCATAGACTAAGAACATTTCTTTAGTCCTATTTAGGTACCTTAGGATGTTCTTCACGGCTGTCCAGTGTTCCACTCCTGGATCACTTTGATATCTGCTCGTCAAACTAAGAGCATTGGACACATCCGGTCTAGTACACAGCATGGCATACATGATGGAACCTATGGCCGAGGCATAAGGCACTTTGCTCATAGCTTCCCTATCACTTACCGTAGCTGGACACTGAGCCTTGCTCAATATCTTCCCTGACAACATAGGCACTGAACCTTTCAATGCCTTATCCATTCTGAACCTTTTCAAAACTTTGTCTAGGTATGTACTCTGGCTTAAAGCTATCAGGCGTCTTTGTCTATCTCTATAGATTTTGATGCCCAATATATAAGCAGCTTCACCTAGGTCTTTCATTGAAAAACACTTGTTCAAATAACTCTTCACATCGTTAAGCATGTCGATGTCATTTCCAATAATCAATATGTCATCCACATATAGTACCAGAAACGTCACCGAGCTCCCACTCACTTTCTTGTAGATGCAAGCTTCGTAGCAATTTGGAACAAATCCAAAGCTCTTGATCACTTGATCAAAACGAAGGTTCCAACTCCGAGATGCTTGCTTCAGTCCATAAATGGAATGCTGAAGTTTGCATACTTTATCAGCTTCCTTAGGATCGACAAAACCTTCGGGTTGCATCATATACAACTCTTCATCAATGTTGCCATTGAGGAAAGCAGTCTTGACATCCATTTGCCATATTTCATAATCATGAAACGCAGCAATTGCTAATAAAATCCGAATGGACTTAAACATCGCTACGGGAGAGAAAGTCTCATCGTAGTCAACACCTTGAACTTGTCGAAAACCTTTCGCAACAAGCCGTGCTTTATAGACGGTAACATTACCATCCGCGTCCGTTTTCTTCTTGAAGATCCATTTGCACTCAACGGCCTTACGGTCGCTAGGAGGGTCCACCAAAGTCCATACTTGGTTTTCGCTCATGGATCCCAATTCGGATTTCATGGTTTCTAGCCATTTCTCAGAGTCTGGGCTCATCATCGCTTCCTCATAGTTCGGAGGTTCGCTGTCTTCTACCAACAAGACAGTCAAGACAGGGTTGCCGTACCACTCAGGAGGGGCACGCGACCTTGTCGACCTGCGACGTTCAGTAGCAGCATCGTCCGAAGCTTCATGATCCTTGTCATTAGCTTCCTCTATTGTTGGTGCAGGCGGCACTGGAACAATTTCAGGTGCTGCGCTACTCTCCAATTCAAGAGAAGGTTCAATAACCTCGTCTAGCTCTACTTTCCTCCCACTCACTTCTTTCGAGAGAAACTCCTTCTCAAGAAAGGAACCGTTCTTTGCGACAAACACTTTGCCTTCGGTTCTGTGATAGAAGGTATACCCAATAGTTTCCTTAGGGTATCCTATGAAGACGCATTTCTCCGTTTTGGGTTCGAGCTTGTCCGGCATCAACTTCTTGACGTAAGCTTCGCATCCCCAAACTTTAAGAAACGACAACTTAGGTTTAGCACCAAACCACAGTTCATACGGTGTCGTCTCAACGGATTTAGATGGAGCCCTATTTAAAGTGAATGCAGCGGTTTCTAATGCATAACCCCAAAACGATAACGGCAAATCAGTAAGAGACATCATCGATCGGACCATATCTAATAGGGTCCGATTCCGGCGTTCAGACACACCATTGCGCTATGGTGTTCCGGGTGGCGTGAGTTGTGAAACGATTCCACTTGCCTTGAGATGCGTGAGAAAATCATAACTCAAATATTTGACCCCACGATCGGATCGTAGAAACTTAATCTTTCTGTTACGATGGTTCTCCACTTCATTCTGAAATTCTTTGAACTTTTCAAACGTTTCAGATTTATGTTTCGTTAAATAGATATACCCATATCTACTTAAGTCATCGGTAAAAGTGAGAAAATAGCGATATCCACCGCGCGTCGAAACACTCATCGGTCCGCATACATCGGTATGTATGATTTCCAACAAGTCCGTTGCTCGCTCCATCATACCGGAGAACGGGATTTTGATCATCTTGCCCATGAGGCATGGTTCGCATGTGTCAAATGATTCAAAATCAAGAGACTCCAAAAGTCCATCAGAATGGAGTTTCTTCATGCGCTTTACACCAATATGACCTAGACGACAGTGCCACAAATAAGTAGTATTATCACTATCTACTTTGCATCTCTTAGCCTCAATGTTATGGATGTGTGTTTCATCCCTTTCGAAATTTAGAAGAAATAAACCATTCACAAGGGGTGCATGACCATAAAAGATGTTACTCATATAAATAGAACAACCATTATTCTCCGATTTAAATGAATAACCGTCTTGCAATAAACACGATCCAGAAATAATGTTCATGCTCAACGCAGGCACATAATAACATTTATTAAGGTTTAAAACTAATCCCGAAGGTAAAACTAAGGAGAGCGTGCCGACGGCCATCACATCAACTCTTGATCCGTTGCCAACGCGCATCGTCACCTCATCCCTCGCAAGCCGTCGTCTATTCCGTAGCTCCTGTTTCGAGTTACAAATATTAGCAACTGAACCAGTATCAAATACCCAGGCACTACAACGAGGGCTAGTAAGGAAAACATCAATAACATGTATATCAAATATACCTTTGATGGTGCCAGCCTTCTTGTCCGCTAAGTACTTCGGACAGTTGCGCTTCCAGTGACCCTTGTCCTTGCAATAGAAGCACTCATTGTCCGGCTTAGGACCAGACTTGAGCTTCTTCTCAGCAGGGGCAACGCGCTTGCCGCCGCCTTTCTTTATGGGCTTCTTTGCACCTTTACCTTTCTTAAAGGAGGGCTTGTTGACCATCAACACATGATTATCCTTCTTGATGTCCACCTCCGCAGCCTTCAGCTTTGCGAAGAGCTCGGTGATCGTATCAGTGGAACCAATCTGATTATGAGTCACTACAAAACTTTTGTAGCTGGGAGGGAGTGATTGCAGAACCCTGTCAATCTTGAGCTCCTCTGGAATCTTGCAGTCCAGTTGCTCAAGGCGTTGAGTGTAGCCCGACATCTTAATGGCGTGCTCACTAACGGAACTCCCTTCCTCCATCTTGCAGTTAAAGAACTTCTCAGAGATCTCATATCTCTCAGAACGGGCCTGAGTCTGAAACATGGTTTTCAACTCTTCGAGAATCTCAAAGGGCCCGGGATAGTTTTCAAAACGATTTTGAAGTTCTGGTTCCATAGCAAACAACATGGTGCTCTTAATCACACCATAATCATCTTTGTGCGACTGATAGACAGCTTTCTCATCAGCCGGCGCAGTTGCAGCAAGGGGGTTACCTAACGCTTTCTCAAGGACATAGTCCTTTTGTCCGCCAGACAGAATGATTCTTAGATTGCGGAACCAGTTGGTGAAGTTAGACCCATTGTTTCTAAGCTTTTCTTTCTCAGCAAAAACGTTGAAGTTGAAGTTGGACTTGGCCATGTGATCTACAGTATTTGCAAGTACAATTTAGACTATGTTCATGATAAATAGTTCAACTTAATCAAATTACTAGATGAACTCCCACTAAATTCAACATCCCTCAAGTTGTTTAGTGAACACGATCCAAATTCGCCACACCTAATCCGATCATCACGAGAAGAGATGTGGTTTCAATGGTGGACAACAAAGTGTCGATCATATCATTCATATGACTCATGCTTAACCTTTCGGTTCATGTGTTCCGAGGCCATGTCTGTACATGCTAGGCTCGTCAAGCTAGACCCAAGTATTTCCGCGTGTGCAAAACTGGCTTGCACCCGTTGTATGTGAGCGTAGAGTCTATAGCACCCGATCATCACGTGATGCTTGGACACGACGAACTTTCGCAACGGTGCATACTTGGGGAGAACACAGTTTTTATCTTGATCTTTAAGTGAGGAATCATCTTATAATGCTACCGTCGCGATCTAAGCATAATAAGATACATAAAAGGATAAACATCACATGCATATTACTTTATGTGACATGGTATAGCCAATCTTCGCGCAATGATCTCCATCTTGTGCGTTCCTGCATGATCTCCATCACTCCACCATGATTGCCTCCACCACGAATAGCAACTACAACTATTGCTAACTACTTAGCGATAAAGTAAAGCTATTACATGGCGTATAAGAAGTTGACTCGCAGGTCATACACAATTATAAAGACAACCATATGGCTCCTGCCGGTTGTGTACTCATCGACATGCAAGTCGTGAAACATTACAAAACATGATCATCGCATACAATATACACATCACATCTTGGGCCATACCATATCACAGAAAACACTCCCTGCAAAAACAAGTTAGACGCCTCTACTTTGTTGTTGCATGTTTTACGTGGCTTATGGGAGTAGATGCTAAGAACGATTCTTACCTACGGAAAGCCACAACGGTGATATTATGGTTGCCAAACTCCGGTGTTAATCCCATGACAACTATAGTGAGAGAAACTGACATCCACCAGCCGCATGTGTGGTACAAGCCACACGTCAAGTGCGGAGCCGGTCTCGCGAATGACGTCGCGTAAGGTTGGCCTGGACCGCTTCAATCTCACTATCCCGCGTCATAAGAAGAACACAAACAAGAGGCTTGCAACAGAAAACATCAACGCCCGCAACAACCATGTTGCGTTCTACTCGTGAATCACATCTACGCATAGATCTAGCTCTGATACCACTGAAGGGTTTCGCAGCATAGTAAATCAAAATTTTCTACGGAAGCGAATAGAGGGAAAGCCAAGATCTAATCTAGGAGATGCAAACAACGAGAGAGATTGGATTAGATCTTCATACCCTTGAAGATTCGCACAGCGGAACGTTCGTCGGAACGTGGGTGATGTAGTCGTACTCGCTTCTCCTCCTCGCGATCCGATCCGATCTAGCACCACAAGTGGCGGTGCCTCCATGAGATGCACACGTGCAGCACCTCGACGTCTCCTCCTTCCTCGTACCAGCAAGTAGGGTGGAGAGATAGATTGGATCTACAACACGACGGCGCGGTGTATATGGTGGAGAATTTCTGCAGCAGGGCTTCGCCTACAAACAGTCGGGAGGGAGAGAGGAAGGGCAGCAGGGCAACTGGGTTTGGAGGAAGGTGTAAGGGTGTGTGAGAGGGGGCGCACCAGCCCTCTATATATAGAGGGGGGATGCGGCCAGCCCTAGCCTCTCCTCCAAGCCTATCTCTAGTTTAAACAATTTAAACTCTCCCTTATCTAGAAATCCTATCTTATCTTATCTCTAGTTTAAACGATTTAAACTTATCCAGGATTGGCTGGGCCCTATGGGGCCTTGTGCCCCTGGCCCAATGCGGCCAGGACACTCCCTCATAGGCCCATTCCCCCTCCCGGAAGGTGGGACCACGTTGGCCCCCTTCCGGAAGGTTCTAGAAGCTTCCGGTACAATACCGATTAATCCGGAACAATTCCGAACTCCAAAAACTGCACTGCCTTATATGAATCTTATTCTCCGGACCATTCCGGAACCTCTCGTGATATCCCGGATCCCATCCGAGACTCCGAACAAAAATTCATAAACCAATTATCCAATCTATCCTAGCGTCGAGACACGTTAAGTGTGTGACCCTGCGGGTTCGAGAATATGCAGACATGATCTTCTATCAATAATCAACAGCGGGGTCTGGGCACCCATATTGACTCCCATACATTCATCGATGATCATATCGGATGAACCACGATGCCAGGATTCAATCAATCCCATATATATTCCCTTCGTCTCGCGATATTTTACTTGCCCGAGATTCGATCGTCGGTATCGTCATACCTAGTTCAATCTCGTTCACAGCAAGTACTTTACTCGTTCCATAATCCGATATCACTTTGTGATTAACTCCTTAATCACATGCTTGCAAGCGGTGTCGATATCGATTACCGAGTGGGCCCGAAGTATATCTCTCCGACTTGGGAGGGACAAATCCCATCTCGATACATACAACCCAACAGATACTTTCCGATCACCTGAGAGACACCTTTATGATCACCCTCTCATAGGATGACGTTTGATGACCTCAAAGCTTTCTTCCGATACCAGGGAGTTGTATTATCTCATGGTCTAAGGAATACAATATTTGACATAAGAAAAGCTTCGCAAAGACGAACACGATGACACGATCTAATTGCTTCGCTTAGTTTGGGTCTGTCCACCATATCATTCTCCCAATGATATGATCTCATTATCAATTGACAACTCATGTCTATGATTAGGAAACCTTAACCATCATTGATCAATGAGCTAGTCCATAGAGGCGTACTAGGGACACGGTGTTGTTCACAAACCACACAAGTATTAAAGTTTTCGCTTAATACAATTCTAGCATGGAATATAAACTTTATCATGAACAAGAATTATAATAATAACATCTTTATTATTGCCTCTAGGGCATAATTCCAACATATTTTGCATTGTAGATGTAGGATCTTGGTATTTTACAGCGCTCATGCACACATTTTATGTCGGTTTTCACCAGGATCAGGACAGATGATGGATCCAATGGATACAATTTTGGAGCAGTTGTACTGTGGAGAAAAGGAGTAAAAACAACGTAAATTGCTTATTTGGGAAATATTAATAATACCAGAAGTGAACAAAGGAGGCAGAGAGTTCAACGACCAACTATACGACCGGAGCAAATTTTCCGGCCGTATAGTTGGTGCCGCCTCCGCCTCGTCAAATAGTTTCACCCCATGCAACTGCTTTGGGGAGACGACATACAGAACACCTAAAAATCGCAGAAACCTCACCTCCGGAAGGCATCTGGAGGGGGAACTCATCCACCAAGGATCCATCTTCACCCTGTGCAGATCCGGGAGGCTAAGGCATTGATCTTCATCATCCACCACCGCATCACCACCATCTTCATCCATCTCATCTACATCTTGTCTAGATCTTGTGGTAATTCCTATACTCGTTGTGGATTTATACAAGTACTATTCATCTATGAGTGTTTCCATTACCATTGATATGATGTTGATTGCCTCCATGTCTGAGTAGATCATTAGTTCTTGGGGAAACCCTAGTATGAGATTGAAATAAGATAAAGCCTATTATGATATTCATCGTTGTGACCATGTGTTAGATTTTCTACATCTTGATGTTGAGAGAAGTTGACCTCTCAATATTTGCCTCTCATGGGGACTTGATGGAGGAAACTACTTATTGGTAGACAGAGGTGTGCTGGCACTTACAGTGACTATAAAGATGTTGGCACCCCTTACGTATCAACTTGGGAAACCGAGGAAACTCAGGAAACACTATCCATGCCATGGGATATGTCCTACGAGATTACGTCCCTTAATAGCGTAGTAATTCGATTGATGTCGATTGTTTATTGATGTGGTTATGAGGATGATGTGAGCAATGGTTGCTGCCTATTTGCCCAAATACGGAGTTCCTCCCACACATACATAGTTGAGAATGTTCATGATGATAATATTTATCTTAGATCCTTATAATACTAGTGGTGTATCCGCTACTCTCTGAGAACGCTTTTCCCCTACTATAGTTCCAATCTCTCTTACATATGCGATACTTACTTTCTGTATTCAGTTATTTTACTTTACTTTATTATTGCTCTTATACCTAAAACCCAAAAACACCTTTTTACACAATATTCGCCTTTTATCTTGTCACTTAGAACTTTATCTAGCATTTATATCATAATATTTATTTTAAGAGTTATCTTTTTACACAATGCTCAGACTCCTGCTCCCTGTGGGATCGATATCTTTATTTCGAAACTAGCTACAAACAATCTGTGCACTTGCAGTCATCAAGCTATTTTCTGGCGCTGTTGCCGGGGAGCTAAGTGTTGTAGGTCTTTTAGTTTTTGCTTATTTATTTTTGTCTTGCTAAATTTTGCTTTGAGTTACAGGTTTCCACCAACATGATGGAGTTTGAGCATATGACTAGTACTAACCCACTCAACCACTTTGGGAAGCCCTATGATATTTATAAAAGAGACAACTCCAATGAGAAGACAAGGGGGTTTGAAATAAATCCTCTACTACTTAGTATTCTACATAAGAAGAAATTTACTGAGCTGAAGAAGATCATGATCCATATGAGCATATTGCATGTTTCAAAGATATATGTGGCACTTTTCTATTGACGGGATATACCGCTGATGAGGTAAGGGTTAAACTTTTTAGTCAGACTTTGCCAAGTACAATCATGCACGGGCGGACCTTCATGGGGGCGAACCTGGGCTGTTGCCCCCCCCCCCCCCCAGCAAAAATTGTTTTTGTTGAGTACCCCGTAGTATTCAGCCCATAAGGCCCATATGTCCCTTCTTGTTCTAACCTGGAAGCGAAAAAAGACTCACCAGAAGCGTCTTCTCTGTGTCTCTCTCTCGTCTCTAACAGCGAAACTAATTAGGCGGTGACCGGCACTAGCGATCGGGACAGAGGGCCAAGGCGGCCTGCTGGAGACTGGCTCGTCTTGCACGCCGGCGCGCCAAGCAGTAGGGACTCGCAATCGCAGGAAGCTAGCCCTCCAGTAGTCTAGTTTGATCTGCATCCTTACATGACGTCCTGTGCAAAGCTAGCCCTCTAGGCTCCGGCCATCTGGCCATCCGTCCAACGAGCAACCTCCTAGTAACCCCTTTGTATAGCTCTTGTCCACACCATTCTATCAATTTAATTTCTTGAATCTTGTCCCGATTCTTGCATCTTAGAATTGGGGAAAAAGCTAGCTAGTCACAGATTTTGCCATAAACTAAACTTGTTGATTAAAGATTGTTAATTCACTATGTTGGCAGGAAGTAACGATGGGAAAAGGCAAAACCATTGATTCATTTTTCAGAAAAAAAAGAGAGGTGACTCTGATTAGATGACCAAGGAGACCCTGAACCAATAATAGTAGAACCCATTCATGTGCAGCCCCCTCTCTTGTTGGTTGAATTTGGACAGCAAAATCCTGAAGAGCAGCTACATCAAACTCAAACAGATGAAGTTCTATTCTCTAGTATTGAATCTTTGGTGCGGGATCCAGCCTTGCGTCCATAGATTTGGCAATATCCAGTTGATCAAAGAGATGATGTGTGACATGCATATTTGAAACTAGGCCCTATGTAGCCACTTCAGAAGAATTACAAAACTTATGGTATAGGAAGTCAGAAACGACGCTTCAAGTACAACTGGTTCAGTCTTTTTCCAGCATGGTTGGAGTACTCGGAAAGTAGCCATCACACATATTGTTTATTTTGCTTCCTATTCGACAGAAACAAAAGCAAACGAGGTGGTTCTGACGTCTTCATAGTACATGGATTTGCAAATTGGAAAAAGTTCAATGATGGTAGGAAGTGTGCATCCTTAAACCATATTGGTTCTGAACCTTTTCTGAGCACAACAATGCAACGAAAGCATGCCAAGACTTGATGAATCAGAAAAGTCATGTAGCACATGCTGTAGCAGTGGGCAATAAGAGGGATATAGAGAGAAACCAGTTAAGGGTAAAAGTTTCAATTGAAGTGGTTAAGTGGCTCACATCACAATCTTGTGCTTTTAGAGGCCATGATGATACAAGCGAGTCTAAGAACCAAGGGAACTTTCTTAAGTTAAGAAAGCTTCTTGCAGAATTCAATCCCGAGATTGCTGAAGTTATTAGAGATGCTAAATACAATGAACAATACATAGCACCAAAGATCCAACAAGTGATTTTGGGAATTTATGCATATAAAGTTAGGAAGCATATCCATGAAGAGACTGGGTATTCTAAGTTTTCTATCTTGGTTGATGAGACTTGCGATGTGGCAAAGAGGGAGCAGATGGCATTGGTTTTCAGATTTGTAGATAAAGATGGCATTTTGCAAGAGAGGTTCTTTGACTTGATACATGTGACAAGCACCAAATATGCGACACTTATAGAGGTATTGAGCTCCTTATTATCCAAAAATGCTTTTGATGTTCAAAACCTTCATGGCCAGGGGTATGATGGGGCTAGTAATATGAGGGGAGAGTTTAATGGATTGCAAGCTCTTTTTCTTCGAGAATGCCCATATGCATATTATGTCCATTGCTATGCTCATCGTTTGCAACTTGCGCTAGTTGCTGCATCCAAGGAAGTGGTCCCTGTTGCTCAATTCTTTCAGAAACTTCTATTTATTGTTAACACCGTTGACTCCTCCACGAAGCGCCATGATGAGCTTCATGATGCTCAATTGGATGAACTAGCTCGGTTACTTGCTATTGATGAGGTTGAAACTGGTCAAGGTGCAAACCAAATGCGTGCACTAAAATGACCTGGTTACATAAGATGGGGTTCACACTTGGGTTCGATATCTATCCTGAAGACCATGTTTAATGCAGTAAGTTTAGTGCTTCAGAAAATAGCTTCCGATGGAATAGCTGGCTCAATTCGTGCAGATGGAGATACCGCTTCTATCTACTTGTCATCTTTTGAGTTTATACTTGACATGGGTATATCCTACAGGTATTCGAGCTTGGTATATACGGTCTAAATATGTACAGGCCCACGGTGTCGCCAAGGCCCAAACGAAGGACTCGAGTAACCTGCGGACTCTCGATTACTTGAAGAACAAGAAGAAGCTAAAGATAGAAAGTTCAAAGGGGAAAACCCTAAATTGTAACCGACTCGACCTACTACCCAGGACCTAGCCTATCGATATAAAGGCTGGGAGGGGCGGCGAGGAGGACACACGCAACCCTAGTTTCCACAACCCTCGCCAGATTGCATCTGCGCACCATTGTAACCTTCAGTTCCTTCGATAATTCCACGAACAGACAAGCAGGAGTAGGGACCTCTACGAGGCCTGAACCTAGGTAAATCTTTGTCCCCGGTGTGCTTGTCTGTTAGCCGATAGATGTCTCCAGCGCTCCCTCCTTCTCCAAAACCCAAGTCCATAACAATGGGCATTGATGAGTTAAACCCTCGTCAATTGGCGCCGTCTGTGGGAATTGGGAGTGCTGATGTTGCGGCTTCTTCGGCCCCATCAACCGCGATCTACAACTCCGCAACAGCGGAGATTCGCTAGCTCTTCGGCGTGTTCGACTTCACCATCCACACGCCGGCCACTCGCCTGCCTTCGAGTTCGTGGGCGACGGAATCAGCCTGGCGATCGGGAGCTTCCGCTTCCAAGTTGGTCAGATGGGCACACTTCGCATGCCTGATCAGCCGACAACACCGGCGATTGCCCAGCATCATGGTTCCCTCCATTGATCGGCACCCTCAGCGAGCTCAGCGCCCCGACAACAGTCGAGAACATAGTGAGTGACATCAGTTGCGACTCTGATCTGAGTGATCTGGCCACTAAAGATGGAACCTACAGCTCCAGATCTGAGAGTTGTGGGAGCAGCAGCTTCCCCAATCACTTCATGTGCGCCGTCATCAATGCAGGCGACACCTCTGCCAACCGCGACAACGGCGGAAATCACGGCAACGGAACCGACCCTCCTAACGGTGGTAATGGTGGCGACGGCGGTAACGGTGGCAATCGCGTCCCTGTTGACAACGGAGGGGCGGTCAAACCTCCAACCATATTAAATGAGCAAACCGGCGAACGCGTCGTAATCAAGCTCAACGAGCAAGAATGGGCTCGCTGCCGCGAGGCCCTGCGAGGCACCCCTCTACCCTTCGGATCCCCGCAGGAGCTGCTGATGGGCTATCACTGGCTCTTGAAGAAAGAATTCACGCGCCAAGTACAAACAATTGCGCAACTCGAGGCATGCAAAAAGGCGGCAGACGAGTCGAGCCTTCGTCGTGCTGGACTCTCCTCCTACGGAGGATCCTCCTCAAAGGGCAACGAGCACCTCGCCAAGAAGAGGCAGTCTCGGATGGCCCATCTCACCAAGCAGGGACGCATAGAGGCCGCAAAGGTCCTCGACTTCGGCTCTATGACAGTCGACACCAGGGGCAATGTGGTCCCCAAGACGCCACAGGCTGCGGTGACAGCGGCCACCATGTACCTCCTGAACAACCAACCACCAGCTAGGGACCCCTGAGCCGCCATGCACCGATCTACGATCGCGGGCTTGGGATTAATCGAGGCCGCCCTCGACAAGGAGCCGACACCGGAACCAAAGAAGGGCAAAGCACTAGCAAAGCGTTACTCCTCGCCCTCATCCAGCGATGACAGTCACGACTTGTCTCGACGTCGCCGCTCACGACGACACGACCACGACTACGACGCACGTGATGACATCACGCAGCGCAAGATTGACAAATCAAGAGCACGACGTGCTCGGTCGACTGACTCAGAAGAGGAGGACGTGGAGCTCTACGGCGCCAGATGCTTCAGCAGATCCATTAGGCAGAAGCGAATGCCTAAAGGGTTTAAACTCCGGTCAGAGAACCCGAAGTTTGACGGCCTACAGGACCCGAAGATCTGGCTGGAGGACCACATTTCCTCCGTTAGGCTCCACAGAGGCAGTCGAAGCACGGCCATGCAATGCTTGCAGCTACAGCTACAGGGCGCCGCCCGAGCATGGCTCAACAACCTCCCACACGGATCCATTCGCAGTTGGGACGAGCTGGTTTACAGCTTCGTGTGTAACTTTAAGGGCACATACAAGCGGCCCGCATCAATCGAAGAGTTGAGATGTTGCCAGCAAAGATCTGGCGAATCGCTGTGCTCCTACATCCAAAGGTGGTCCATCATCAAGAACTCTGTAGAAAACATCTCGGAGGATCGCGCGATTGACGCATTCAATGGTGGCATCCGCCGCTTAGAACTCAGAGAGGAGCTGGACCGCTCAAAGCCCAAGACCATCGACCACCTGATGGAGATCGCGAATCGGTGGGCCGATGGAGAAGACTCAGTGAAGAATCGTGTTCACTCCGACAAGGAGGCGGAGCTCGAGCGCAGACGCGATCACCGAGGCAAGCGTCGCATGTGCATTTACGATGACCGCGACGACGTCAACATGGTCGCGGTTGGCTATGACGAAAGACGCGACGACAACCGCAACAGCGGATACCATAGCGGCAGATACCGCGACTCCGGGAAAACCACGCAAGTGTGGCAACGCCGCACTCGCGACGAGGCACCCACGAGCTCCATTGAGGATAAACTGTCCGGGCCATGTACGGTGCACTTCTACATCGACAAGCATGATGGCAAGAAGAAGTCCAGCCACCTCCTCAAGGATTTCAGCGAGTTCCTCAAGCTGCATGAGGGACTGGTTCGGATGAACCGCAACGCAGTCGAAAGAGGCTACGGAGCTGCTCCAGGCACCGTGGCACATGGCGCTCTGCCACCTCCACCTGGGCCACCCCCGTATGCAGCCGCACCATACCAGCACCATGGAGGCGAGCCGTACCCACGAGCCATGGGCACCATGATGATCCAAAAAGGACGCCCCTCCAATAGGGTGCAGAAGTCCATCACTCGCCAAGTCAACTTGGCCACACACTCGCCACCATCCACCACTGAGTACCTCAGTGGAAGCGGGTCCTGCATCACCTTCGACAAACGCGACCATCCGCCTCAGGTACCCCGTCCAGGCCATTGCCCCCTCGTACTCGAGGCCCAAATCGGAGGCTTTGACATGAGCCGCATCTTCATGGATGGCGGAAGCGGCATCAACCTTATATTCGTGAGTACCTTGCGAGCAATGAGGATCCCCCTAACTTGCCTGGAGGCCTCGGACACAATGTTCCATGGCATCATCCCAGGGAAAGGCGTATACCCCTGGGCAAAATCAACCTCGACGTCATCTTCAGCATGCCCAAGAACTTCCGGCGCGAGCGCATCGACTTTGAGGTCGTCGACTGGCCCTCACAGTACCACTGCATCCTCGGGCGCATCGCGTTCGCTAGGTTCATGGCAGTGCCCCACTACGCCTACCTGCAGATGAAAATGCCAGGTCCCCACGGTGTCATCACGATCAACGGGAGCTTCGAGCGATCTGACAGTTGTGATAGGGAATTCAACAGAATTTCCCAGTCCTTCGGCATGCAGGAGGAACTCGTGAGACTAAAGGAGACGACAGACAACAGTCTGCCTCCCTTGAGCTGGCCAAGCTCACCCGATCTCTCCTCCGACTAATCGGTGCACACGAAGAAAGTGCAGGTCCACCCATCGGATCCCGCCAAGACGGCCCTCATCGCCAACAACTTGAGTCCCGCATAGGAACTCGCGCTCGTCAAATTCCTCCGTGAGCACTAAGAAATTTTCGCCTGGTGTCATGCGGACATGCCAGGAGTTCGCAGGGAATTCGCCGAGCACGCACTCAACGTCAACCCCGATGCAAGGCCAGTCAAGCAAACAATTCGGCGATTGTCTGAGCCAAGAGCGCAGGCAGTTGGAATGGAGATCAACAGACTCCTCGAGGCCAAGTTCATACGCGAGATCAAGGAAAGCACTTGGCTCGCCAACACGATGCTGGTACCGAAAAAGGACACAGATATCCTGCGGATGTGCGTGGACTTCACTTCTCTGAATAAGCACTGCCCAAAGGATCACTTCCCGGTGCCACGGATTGACCAGATCATCGACTCCACCGCGGGATGTGAGCGCCTCTACTTCCTCGACGCCTACTCAGGCTATAATCAAATTCGAATGAAGGAGGAAGATCAAGAGAAAACAGCATTTACAACGCTCTTTGGTGTGTTCTGCTACAACACAATGCCCTTCGGGCTAAAGAACGCGGGAGCCACCTACCAGCGGTGCATGCAGGCTTGCCTCAAGGAACAACTGGGTCGCAACATTCAAGTCTATGTCGACAACATAGTAATCAAGACCAAGGAGGAAGTTTCTCTAATCAACGATTTGTGTGAAACCTTCGCCAACCTCGATCGCTACCGGATCAAGCTCAATCTGGACAAATGCGCCTTCGGCGTACCATCTGGGCAGCTTCTCGGGTATCTCATCTCCGCGAGGGGAATCGAGGCGAACCCGAAGAAGATTAAAGCCATACTAGTCATGGAGAAGCCGAAAAACATAAGGGGCGTCCAGCAGCTGGCTGGACGAATCGCGGCCCTCAGTCGATTCATCAGTCGAATGGGAGAAAAGGCGCTGCCCTTCTACCAGCTCCTCTGCAAAACTGAAAAATTCGAGTGGACCACTGAAGCGCCAGAAGCATTCGAAGACCTCAAGCGCCTGCTATCCACTTCGCCAGTACTAGTGACCCCACGAGAAAGGGAACCACTGTTGCTGTATATCTCCGCCACCAACCAGGTGGTCAGCACAGTGCTCGTCGTCGAGCGAGCCGAGGAAAACAAGGTCCAAGGCGTACAACGCCCAATATACTACCTCAGCGAGGTCCTCACGCCAACAAAACAGCGGTACCCGCACTACCAGAAGCTGGCGTACGGTGTCTTCATGACCGCCCGGCGACTGCGCCACTACTTCTAGGAACACCCAATCGTGGTGGTCAACGACGCCCCCTTGGGGCATATCCTCAATAACCCCGACGCCACGGGACGAGTCGCGCTTTGGGGAATAGAATTGTCTCCACGAGACATCACGCACAAAAAGCGCGATGCAATCAAGTCGCAAGTTCTCCCAGACTTCCTCGTGCACTAGATGGAAAACCAGCTCCCGGACAAGCCAGATATGTCCTACCTCTGGACAATGCACTTCTATGGGTCCAAGCGGAAAGACGGAGCAGGCGTAGGTGTCATACTGACATCACCTCAAGGGGACAAGCTGAAATATATCTTGCGAATGCAGTTCACAGCCTCAAACAACGAGGCTAAATACGAGGCCCTGTTGCACGGGATGAGGATGGCAAAAGCCTGCGGCGCCAAGAGGCTCATCATTTACGGCGACTCCAAGTTGGTCGTCAACCAAACAATGCATGAGTGCGACGCACTGAACGATAACATGATCGCGTACCGCGACCTCTACGACACACTCGAAGGAGACTTCGACGGTTGCGAGCTGCGACACGTAGGTCGCGAAAGCAACGAGGAGGCGGACGCACTCACCAACATAGGCTCTACCTGCGCCCCATACCGCCTGGGGTATTTCTCGAGCGCATCTGCGAACACTCCATCAAGCCAAAGGCCGCAGAGAAGAAAACAAGTGCAGCAATGGACTCGGGGGCTACACCACCCAATGAGCCAATGGCACTCGATGACTTGGAGCTGGACACAGGACTCGAGGGACCAATGAGCGTCATGATGATCGAGCAATCCTGGACGTAGCCGTACATCATGTACCTCCTCAGCAAAAGGCTACCAGACGACCCGACAGATGCACGGCACATCGCGCGGCGATGCAAGGCATTCGTTGTTATCAATGGCGAACTGTATAAACGTAGCATCACAGGAGTACTCCAACGATGTGTCTCCACCATCGATGGAAAGGCAGTTCTCCTAGACATCCACGAAGGGACCTGCGGGCACCATGCCGGCAGTCGCGCCCTCGTTGGCAAAGCTCTACGAGCTGGATTTTACTGGCCTACGGCCATGCGCGACGCCAAGGACATAGTCCAAAAATGCAACGCTTGCCAGTGATTCACGGACAAGCCACACGCACCAGGCGCAGAGCTACGGCCAATCCCATTGGCCTGGCCCTTCGCACAATGGGGGCTCGACATGGTCGGCAAACTTCCAAGGTCCTCGCGCGGAGGCTACGTCTACCTCTTGGTCGCAGTCGACAAATTCACCAAGTGGATTGAGGCCATGACAGTAACCAACCAATCAGGCCACAGCACAGTCAAATTCTTCGAGTCCATCGTCTACCGCTTCGGGGTGCCGCACAACATCATCACCGACAACGGGACGAACTTCATATCCAAGGAGTTCCAAGAATTCTGCGAGAACTTGGGGTTCAACATCAGCTACGCCTCAGTAGCGCATCCACAGACCAACGGTCAGGTGGAAAAAGCAAACGGGCTCATGTGCAGCGGCATCAAGAAGCGACTCCTCCGGCCGCTCGATCAAGCCACGGGTTGCTGGCCGGACGAGCTGCAATCCGTACTCTGGAGCCTACGTACAACTCCAAATAGCACCACAGGTTGCACGCCATTCTTTATGGTGCACGGAGCTGAAGCAGTGCTACCCACCGAGGTACGGTACAAGGCGCGGCGTGTGGTCGCTTACAGCGAGCAAGAGTCATCCCTCGTACTCGAAGATTCCGTCGACCTCCTTGACGAGGCAAGGGAAATCGCCACGGAAAGATCAACGATCTACCAGCAGAACCTGCGCAACTACCACAGTAGGAGGCTTTGCCCCAGATCCTTCGTCGAAGGTGACCTGGTCCTGCGACTGAAGCAGCAGGGGCATCTCAAGCTCGAGTCCTCCTGGGAAGGACCGTACATGATTACAGAAGTAATCCCAGGTGGCGCCTATCGCCTTCAAGATTTAGACACAGGAGTCGCATACTCCAACCCCTAGAACGTCGCACAACTGCGACGCTTCTACCCTTAGTCATTTTTTCTTTTCATTACAAATAAGGCTACTCAGCCAAGGCTACTTAGCCACACATTGTACCTCGCTCTATTCTTTGAATAAATAAAAGCTAAGTGCCCCAAAACTCTGTGTTCTCCTTTACTTTTTCAATTTACCTACTCGGGGGCTGTGCCACCCTATACACATCTGTTCTCCAAGCCAAAACGCGATATCCTGAGTAGTTGGTATATCAATCGAAACCCTTAAACACAACCTCAATCCAGCTGCAACGCACCTGACAGGTTGACAAGGGACTGGGATAAAACATGGCCAGGCTAACAAAAAGGACTCGTATAGTGCAATGCACTCCATGACTAACAAAGCTCTTTACGCACATTCGACAATAAATTATTTACAAGACCTATATGAACTTTACAACACAAGTACACTTATGTGCAGGATACAAACTAGGCTACTACTACAGCAGGAGAATGTTGGTTTGTTCCTGAAAGAAGTCGACGATCTCTTCTGCTGGGCGATCCACCGCCTGGTAGTACGGCACCATATTCCAAGTAGAACCTGCTGGTGGGGCAGGCAGCCCAGACACAATCGTCGCAACATCTACGTCAGGCCTATGCAGTCGCACCATTGACAGGACAGCCTTGGCACCAGCCACCAACTGTTGCCTCACGCATTCGCGAACCGCAGACAGATCTTGAAACTTGGCAAGGAGGACCAGCAAGCTTGATGGAGTATCATCCAGCGGGAACATCGCCCGATAAATATTCTTCAAGCATGATTGCGACTTCTTCAGAAAAAGCAGCACTCGCGACGCCCGATCCTGCAGGGTCGCCAGCGCAGTCGCACGATCATGCTCTACCTAGAAGTATCCACTCTCTTGAAGTTTCTCCTGGGTAAGATCATGCAGACGAATGGCAGTCCTATCCTTCTCCTCCTGCGGATGACACGCGCTGACAACTACACGAAGCAGCAACAGCAGCATGAGTACAACGTACCAACTGCGAGTAACTACAAAGAAAAGATGAGAACAAGCAAACTAACACTTGAATTGGTCGCCTAGCTGCGTCACCTCGCCAAGCAGATATTGCTCTCGGGCGGTGGATTTTTCCGCCTTCGACTTCCATACATCTGCATTACCGTGGAGCATGGGCAACTCACGCTCCAGCTGCTTCACGCGGTCACGCAGTCGCGAAAGCAAGGACAACTCATCTACCCTGGAGCGCGGTGGCGCCACGGTATCATCAAGGGTCGGCAAGTCCTGAGTTTCCCTCAAAGGATCACTCGATGTACCCTACCACAAGTCAAGATAGAAGCAAATAAGACGACCAAATCAACAAACAGACAAAAGGATCAGATGCATTCAAGACTAGCAAAAGTATCACCAGATACACTCGCCAGCAGGCATGTTCTCAAACAAAAGGACATAAACTAATCAACTATTACAAAGCTAACTAAGGAGCAACTGGCTTCTTCGACTTCGATGGCTTTGGGGGCTTCATCAAGTCTGTGGCAGTGTCAGACGCCACTGACTTTTCGCCGGCCCCTGATGCCGAAGCTTTTGCCGCCTTCTTGGCACGTTGGAGTTCCTCAGAATACTTTGCAACAGTATTTATCAACTGAGGCCCATATTTGCCACAGGCAGTCGGAAAGAGAGCAAAGACTACCTGCTGGCCGTCCGCACTCACAGGCATCGCCTTCGACACCACAGCAGGGTCAATCTCGACTCCATGGGCCTGCACCATGGCAAGTGACATGGACGCGCCAGCTAAGCGAAGCGAGTTCTTGAAGCTGGCAGGCACACCTACAGCGAGTGACTCCACCAGCTCGTCTATATTCTCGACTAGCTCCGCCTTGGGCATCAGCTCCTCCTGAAGGCGACTGAGTACGTTTTTGGCCTTGGAGAGCGTGTCCTGCACAGCGATGCTGCGGTCTTCGACTGCTGACAGTGCACCCGCCAGAGCGTCATCACGACGAAGGGCCTGTGGGTCAAAACTCAAATTGCCAGCATTTGTACATAAATTCACATATGGACAAAAACATCAGCGCCATCGGCAAAAACATTCGAAGCATAGAAGGATAACAACATCCACAAGCAAGGTATCTGAAAGGGCCTTAGCAATCGAGAGCAGTTGTTCCTCGAACAACTTCTCCCTGGCTGCGAAGGAGGCACGCAGATCCTCTTCGCGCCTTTGCGCCTCGTCACGTGCCGCGATTGCTTCGTCGCAACCCTTCACAGCCGCAGCGAGGGTCTTTTCCATGGTGGCAGCATTGCGCAGGAGAGCGTTATGTTCGGCTACAAACATAAAGAGATTGACTATCAGTCGACCGTATTAAAAAGGAGACAAAGAAGAAGAAGAAATGCAAGACACTCACTTTCAACCACGCGATGACGCGTCTCCAGCATCGCATGCTGGCGACCCATCGCAAGCACTTGCTTGCCAAGTGCGCGGCTTCTTTCACAAGGAGCTACCACAGAAAACAGAATCAGCAGAGGCAATAGATAACATTGACTGCAACACCAAAAGGAGAAAAACTACACTTACATGGTCCTCAAATGACTATGAAGATGTCTGCTGTACCGTCATCCGGGCAACCATTCGATGCTCCCCTGCATGAGGAGAGCTAGAAGAGTTGTGCCCAGAGTGGGCCGCCAATGGAGGGGAAGGAGCGCGCTCGACCTCTTATTTGGCCCTTCAGGTCGCGACTCCCGATTCCTTCAAAAATTGGACGTCGCTAGAAGATGACGACGCCTCTTGACTGCAAGACAAAAACCATATCAAGATAGAGCAAACCCAGAGACAAGCCAACAAGGGCAAAACAAAAATGGACAAGAAAGCTAGAAAGCTTACCAGTCAAACTTGTCAAAATCAAATGTGGCCTCCTTCGACTCCGACGAAGACTCCTTGGGCAATCGCATCTTCTTGCGAGAAGATGGTGCCATAGCGCTCACAGGAACGGCAGGAACTGGTGACTCCGCACCAACACCCATACCATCCGGAGTTGAAGGAGACGACGCATCAGAATCCTTGCTGCACGAACGCTTGTGAGTATCCGGACTACCGGACTCGAGGGCTTCCTCCTGCGCATCAGAAGGGACGGTCGACTCCGACTCGTCCTCTTCCAAAGTCTCGCGAGGGATAATCCCCTCAGGTAGAGGGGGCATACACGGTGACACCGCCCAATCCTACACACAGACAACACATTTGGTGAACAGCAAGTAAACAACAGAGAAGCAATCGACAAAATTAGCTACTGCGTAGCACAACTATACCTCAGGAGGAGAGTTCGAAGCATCAAATGGAGGAACAACTAGCTCACTGGGAAGCACATCCTTGACGGTGTACTTGGTGACCAGCCAAACCCTCTTGTCCACCTCACTCGCGGACATGCCATCGGCAGACACGCGAGTGGCATCATCAGCGCCAGCCCACTGAAACATGGGGTGGACCCTGGCATGCAGGGGCTGGACGCGACGGTGTAGCCAAGTGCGAATGAGGGCGCAGCCTCCCTCCTCTTTGCCTATGTGACTCTCGAGGTTGCAGACGCGCTGATACAGCACATCTGTCTCCGCGGACTCGCCAGGCATGACTACGTTCTTCCAGGAGCGCATCCTCCTGCACGGCATCGCGGGATCGAAGGGCGCGAGTCCAAAGTGCTCACCACTGGCCTTCTAATCGCGGATGTAGAACCATTTGTCCCTCCACCCTTGGACGGACGCCGTGAGCTTGATGTCGAAGTAGGTGGCGGATGGGTCGACGTGGATTCCACAACCACCTACATCATAAACTAAAGAGCCAGACGCAGACTGGCGCTTCAATTTGAAGATACGCTTGAAAAGGCCGAAGTGTGGCTCGATTCCGATCCAGCACTCGTAGAGTGTGATGAAGCAAGAGATATGGAGGATCGAATTTGGGGATAGCTGATGGAACTGGAGCCCGTAGAAACAAAGGAGACCCCTAAAAAAGGGGTGAAGAGGCAAGGAGAGACCACGAATGATGAATGCTAAAAACATCACTCGAAAACCAGCGGGAGGAGAAGGAATGGTCTCACCGCTAGGGACGCGTGCGTCGGCGACTGCGGCAGACAATACTCCATCTTGGCGAAGAAGAAGGAGATCGGACGCCTTGATGATGGAGGGGAGCCACGCACCATTCGTGACGCGAGTGCCCGCGACCTTCTTCTTCCTGCCGGCAACGGTGCTGGTGCCCGCAGCGGCGGAGCCACCCTTCTTCTTCGCCGCGGCAATGGTGGCCGCGGAATCAGCTACAGCGCCTCCCTTCTTCTTCCCCATTGTGCGATGGCGATGCGAGCGCAGAAAGTAGCTCGAAAACGAGCGGAGCTGGTCCAGCGTCGTGGAGGAAACGAGAACAGAGAAAGCAGAGAGGAGCAGCGGCAATGGCGATGGAAGCAAAGATGAATGAGAGCAGATGAGAAAATTACCGTCGCAGCGCCACTACTTAACCCCTGGAAGATGTAATCCAACGGCTCAGAAAAACCCTACTGGACGCGTGGCAAACATCGTGCTGGACACGTGGAGGAGTGGAAGCGCGAACCGTCCCTCCACTACTCCCATTACGCGCGGAAATCGAGGAGACGCAGTTAAAATAAAGATTACGCACGCCCAGTCAAATCAGAGTCACAAAGTGGGACCCACTGCTCGTCACGTCCCGTCAAACTCGCTCACGCGGGCAATTGAGGTCATGAAATCGTCAGCACTGACGTCATCAAAGCTATACAGCAGAGGGTTTCGACTACTTTAGTCCTTGCTCGAGTCTTCGACTCCACCAAGCACTCGGGGGCTACTCCCATAGGGAGCGCTGGTCGCGCACCCTATGATTTTTTCTTTTTTCTTTTCTTTTTGCAGGAACATGGACAATCAAAGGGAAACCCAACCACTCGAAATACGATTCGATTATGGACATGGGTTACTCCCATAGGGAGCGCCGGAAACAAATTCGTCTGAAACAAGCAAAAGACGACAGCAGTCGCGAAATGATTCTTTAGTCCCTGCCTGAGTCTTCGACTCAACCAGGCACTCGGGTCTACTCCCATACGGAGCGCTGGTCGCGCACCCTATGATTATTTATGCAAAAACTATGTGTCGATAACATCCACACTCGAAACTCATGGCGACACTGCCTCATAATTTTTCCTACAAAGAGACTGCGTCTCCTGGGTCACCCAAATCGTCTCTGTGATGATAAAATTCAGATGCCGCGCTTACAGCGTGAAGGTAAGACCTGAATAAGGCCTGGCAACGCATTAGCTGCGCACTACCAGAAATGTATCCGTGCCTACAGGTACGATGAACATGCCTTGACGGACGCGTTGAGTGCTCACACCCATATAACTGGAATTCGACTCCTGTAAGACCTCCGCGGCTTGAGTCGAATTACACCAGCACTTTTCCGGATTCGAGTCCGGGGACTCGAGTTCGAGTAGATTGCGTTGTTTCACCCTAAGGTGGTTAACTGATATCGATACTTCGGTTATATTAGGCATGTATATCAACAATCCCTATGACACAATTAAAAGCAGTCGAAATATATACTCATTCAGGCACTTGAAAGACTTCAAAAGTCCCTAGTCGAATCTACGATTCCACTGGACACTCAGGGGCTACTGACATGGGTATACCCTACAAGTACTCGAGCTTGGTATATATGGTCTAAATACGTACAGGCCCACGGTGTCGCCAAGGCCCAAACAAAGGACTCGAGTAACCTGCGGACTCTCGATTGCTTGAAGAACAAGAAGAAGCTAAAGATAGAAAGTTCAAAGGGGAAAACCCTAAATTGTAACCGACTCAACCTGCTACCCGGGACCTAGCCTATCTATATAAAGGCTGGGAGGGGGCGGCGAGGAGGACACACGCAACCCTAGTTTCCACAACCCTCGCCAGATTGCATCTGCGCACCATTGTAACCTTCGGTTCCTTCGATAATTCCACGAGCAGACAAGCAGGAGTAGGGACCTCTACGAGGCCTGAACCTGGGTAAATCTTTGTCCCCTGTGTGCTTGTCTGTTAGCCGATAGATGTCTCCAGCGCTCCCTCCTTCTCCAAAACCCAAGTCCATAACAATGGGCATTGATGAGTTAAACCCTCGTCAATACTTGTCTTATGTTTAATGCAAGAAATATTGGAGATCACCGAAGATCTTGGGCAAGCTTTGCAAAAGAAATCACAAGACATAGTAAATGCCATGCGTCTAGTATATTCAACAAAGGTTCACCTGAATGAGATGAGATCAGATGATGGTTGGGAATCCTTCTTTTTTCGAGTTGTTGAATTTTGTGCATACCATTCTATTGACATTCCAGATTTGGAGGCAATTCACATTCTACGTGGTGGTCATGCTCGTCGCTAACCTAATTCTTTTACTAAGGAGCATTATTTTTGAGTAGAAATATTCCGAGCAACACTTGATACTCAACTCCATGAACTAGAGTTTCGGTTCAGTGAGAAGGTAATGGATCTTCTGTCCACTAGTGCTACTTTGATCCCTACAAATGAATTTTGATCTTTCAATGATGCTGATATTTGTGAGATGGTGAAGAAATATTATCCGACTGATTTCAGTCAACAAGAAAACTATGGCTTGGAGCAGCAACTCAAGCATTTTGTTGTGGATGTTTCCAATGACAACGATCTGAAAAAAGTGTCAACATTGACAAACCATTGTCGTTGCCTTGTTGAGAGTGGGAGACATTCCATCTATAACTTGATTGATAGACTCCTACGGTTGATTGTGACTCTTCCGGTTTCTACGGCAAGTGTTGAACGCGCCTTTTCTTCTTTGAAGATTATTAAGACAAGAGTGCGTAATAAAATGGAGGATGAGTTTCTTTCCAATAGCTTGCTAGTAAACATAGAGAGGGAAATCGCCGAGAAATATGACTATGATGATATTCTTCTACATTTCACCAGCGCAAAGAGGCGAAGAGCTAATCTATAGCAATGAGCGAAAATCCGTGGTTTAAGTAGTAGATGGCAGTGGTGGTAGATGGCTTCTTTTGTTTTGGCCTACCTTATGCATACATTGATCTTATAACTATATTTTGTAGACGAGATCAATATCAATATATGAGTTCTTGATAAATAGTAGAAATTATACCTAGTTACTTTGATTTGATTTCTATGCCAAAAACAAATTTACATGCCAATTTGTAGCTTCACCCTCCTAGATTCTTTGCAAGGTCCACCACTACTCTCATGGTATAGATCTCTACCATCTGAATCCACTACTACTTGGAATAATCTGGCCTGTGAATTTCTAGCAAAATATTATCCATTATCAAAATCTTTTGGAATCAGGCGTCTTATAATGACTTGGAAGAATCATGCTAATGAAGGACTAGTAAGAGCTTATATCAGATTTAAAGATTTACTATGTCTATGTCCTCATCATGATTTGCCTGAATGGTATTTACTACATATCTTTTATGGAAGTTTAATCGAACCTAATAAAATTGAACTAGAATCTTTTGCAGAAGGAGCCTTTATGAATATTCCTATACCTAAAGATTGGGCTTTACTTAATAGAATTTGTGATCATAGAGTTTCATGGAATTTTGGTCTAGGAAGTGAAGGAGGCATAGAAATAGAGCATGATTGTATTCATGACTACAATAAAAAGGCCATGTTAAAGAATTATCTAAAGAACTTTATCTGGATTCAGATCTTATGTTGCCAGTTGTTAAAGATTTTACTGAACATATAAAATCTCCAAAGGAAGGTCCAGTCAAGTATGATCCACCACCCGAACCTGAAAAGAAAAGGGAAGATAAAGCAACACTGGCCTCCCTAGAACCTGTCGTGGTGGTATCACGGCAGATGCCATGGATAGGCTAAAGGTGGGGACTAATATGCGCTAGGGGAATCCAGGGAGGGATAGTGGAGTGATTCTCCACACAGAAGTTTGTATTGCAATATCTTCAAGATTACAAGTGCTCCTTGAGCTGTATTGGCGAGAGGAGGAAGAAGGAGCTCTCTTACTCTTGCCTACTATCTAGCCCAAGAACCCTAGAGCAACTAGTGCTAAGGAACTATCAAACCAACTAGTGCTCAACCAACTAGCACCCAATCAACCCCTTCTACCAGAACCCTAACCCCCCTTATATAGAGGTGGTTCGGTCCTAGCCTAGGGCATACGTGGAGGCATATTCCTAAGAATATGCCCCCTCCCAAAGTAGTAACCCGACAGGGGTGCTTTCCCCCCGTGTCACACATGCTTTAGCGACGTAGCCTCTATGGCGCCCGCGTCAGCCGACGTGAGCGTCGTCACCCTTGTCGGCCATGACCCGGTGGTCCTGCCCTTGCTTTATTCGCTCATCCTTTACGTACCGGACCTTCTTTTTTGACCAGAGAGATTCCTTCCTTCTCCTAGAAGCTAAGCGAGGATCCGGATCATAGTAGATCCGGCTACACCTGTTCCTGCATATAAGTTAGACAAGCATTTCCGACTTACTCCTTAAGTCGGATGAGACAACATTAGGCGACCCCCCTGGTCCGGGTTACTCCGTGATCCGGCCTGCCTTGAGGTGACTCGGCCAGCATCCACTTTGACCTTGCCGAACCTCGGCTAACTCGGCCCTTATACCCTGGAGTGACCCTACCCGGGGTATCCCCCAACATTAGTCCCCGAAGGTGGTGTGGTCTTAGCTGCCTCGGCCGCTGAGGCCACATCAGGTTCATTCATGTTCGAGCCTCGGATGTTTTATTCCGGGTTAGCTCCTTATCTCGGATTATATGGATTTACGTTCCCTTCGCACGTTCCAAGTTTTCACTTGCTGGCCGGGTCACCACTTTGGCTCGGATCCCATGGTTATCATGGTTTGATCCGGGCCCTGTTTCCTTCTCTCATACGCCAACCCACGTGGAGGCTAATCATTACCTTGTCTTATTTTAAGGGCCTGCACAGTAACCGCCGCAGTAATTGTCAGTTTCACTGTGCGCGGGTTACGTCATGCTTGTCTCCTCGTTTATCGCAATAGCACGTCGCATCATGGGATCACATCTACTCTATGGCCCCCTGTGTGGCCTTTCTCTGATTGGTTGATGCCGGTGATACACGGCCACACCGTGTGGCTCGTCGGTGCAACCCGATCCCACTCATCGATCACTAGGGGCAGTTAAATAGGGGAGGGGCGCGTTCCTTAGCGTTTTTCCACCTCTGCGCCCCTTCGCCCACTGTGTTTTCCCCTTCGTCTTCCCTACGACCATGCCGCCGCCGGTGCTTTCTAGCAGCAGCGCCGCCGCCGCACCTCCCCGTGCCTCTGCACCGTAGCCACCGCTGCGCAGCTTCTCCGCCACGGGTCCATGCCAATCTAGGCCTCAGATCCCCGCCGCCGCTAGCTCCAGCGAGGACAGCGGATACGAGATGACGGAGGAGGAGCTCATCGTTGCCGAGCAGGAGATGGAGGAGGACGCCGGCGCGGCGGACCGCGGCGCGTGGGCCGGTTTGTGGGTCTGTCAAGACGACATTGACTGGCTCTACCGGACCAGGCGTATTCCCGCCAGCGTCATCGCTCGTCTCCCCTCCGCCGAACTGGCCCCCTCACCCAATCCAGGTGAGTTCGTTGTATTCCTATCCCACTTCCAACGAGGATTCGGTCTCCCAGTGAGCGATTTCTTCCGGGATTGGGTTAGGACATACCACCTGCAGCCGCACCATCTCCTAGCAAACGCCATCACCTCTCTTTCCGCCTTCGCCTCTACGATCGAGGGCTACACCGGACTATGGCCCACGAAGGAGCTATGGATCCGGTTCTTCGGCCTCCATCGCGACGTCGTCCCCAATATCCACGTTGAGTCGGAGGACAAGCAGCTCACTCAGTTCGGAGCTGCCTCCATCTTGCCCTGGAGATTTTCAATCTTTCCCCGGGTCACCGGGCTTGACTCCTGTAAAGGATGGGCCCGGACCTTCTTCTACATCCGGAACAAGGGTACTGAAGACTTGATTCGGTTGCTGCCCTACGCTCCGGGTCTCCCTGACACGGATTTTTGGGAGGAGGTCCCCAAGAAACCTACCGCTCTGGCCAACCAAGTTAACAACAGGTTCGCGGAGCTGAAGAAGCTCGGATTGCGCAACGAGGATGCCATGATCACGTTCATGCGCAACCGAATCTCTCCCCTCCAGAAGCGCACCCACAAGTTGTGCCACATGAGCTTCGGCCGCGACCCCAACCGAACCTCCTCCTTCGAGTTGAGCAACATGGAGATCTTCCGCCGGGTTAAAGCTCTTCTCACCACCCACAAGGATATCTCCGCCGAATGGACGTGGGGAATCGAGCACTACTGCCGTGACAGGCTCCCTCCCGCGGTAAGCTTCACAGGGTAAACTTATTTCGGATCAAGTATGTGTCAGTTTTTTGTCATATTTTTGACTCTGCTTTTTGTGTTTTTTCCCACTGTTTCTTCAGCAAACTCTCGAGGATGGCACGGATCTGACCCTTAAGTGGGAGCCGGACCGATAGATCCCGGATGAGGAGGAGCCAGACCAGGAGATGTTCCTCCCCATGACCGACGCCACCAAACATCCCAGCGGTAAATTCTCTTCTCTTAGAGATTGGCCCGATGATGAGGATGACTCGGATATCGACGTGATTGAACCCGTTGAGGTTGTCCCTCTTTCTTTTGCCTTTCCTGCATCAGCTAACCCCGGTGGGCATATCCACGAGGATGCTCCACCTGCCACGGGCGAGCCGGTTCCGGTGGCATCAAAGAAGAAGCGTGGATCCGCATCAAGTTCTTCCTCCGAACCTTCTCAGGCCACAAAAAAGGCAAAAGAAGGCCGGAGACAAGACTGCCTCCAAGCGGGCAGGCAAAGCCCCGGCACGGAGGGCCCGGAAACCCAAGGAGGCTGAGACCTCGGATGCGTAAGTCATTTTTTATTGCGCAACTCACTTTTCCTTGCATCGCGGTAATTTCACTCCTGACATTATTCTCTTTTCTAGGCCTCCTGTGGAGGTCCCTCAGAGCGGATCGAGCATCTCTTCTCCCCTTCGGTCTGGTCCTTCTCCTCTTCGTGACGACAAGTCACGCCCGCTGAGCCTTATTCCGGAGGGCTCTGCGGCTGCTCCGGGTTCCGCAGTACCTCATCGAGAGGAACGCGACCTCGGAGCGGGAGGGGTCGGTTTGGCCGAGGTGACAGCGTCCACCACTTCGGCATTGCCGCAACCAGCAACCACCGAGTCTACCGCAACACCCGCACCAGCAGCAGCTCCAGTACTAGCTTCCGAGCCAGCACCTGTCCCGGCACCAAGGAAACCCACAGCAGCTCCAGTGCCAAGTTCTTCTGCCTCGTCCGAGTCATCTCAGCCTCGGCAAGGAACTATTCCAGCAGCTTCCAAAGGGAAATCCACCGTGGTTACTTCTTCCCAACAAGCTAAACACAAGAAAGCTCCGGATACTGCCAAGTCTACATCCGTCCAGGCCGGGAAGCGAACCCTGTCGTCGATGCTTCCGAAGAAATCACCAGCAGCGACGGATCTTCCTGCCAAGACAACCGATGCGCAGCAGATGGTTCTGCACACCAGCCCAGCTCTTGCCCTAATTGAGAGGAAGGAAGCTCATGCGAAGGGCCTGGTGGCACCCCATCGAGTTCGTCATGAACTGGAACAAGGCGGAGTTCGTCTACAACGACGATCTCTCGGAAAAGTTCGGCCCCGCAGAATTTTCTGCCCAGATGAATACTGCCACCAAGGCAATTAACCTCGCGGGACGAATGATGGAGGTATGTCGTTTCTCCTTTACATGCTTTAGATAATAACCATTAGTCCCCGAGCCTCCGGTGGAGTACCTTGTTACTCGGTCGAATGCTCATTAGAAAACTAACGTAGCTGCATGTAAACTTCAAATATGCACACACCTAGAGCCGGGTTAAGTTCCACTTGGCCCGGATCTTACATACTTCGAATATGCACACACCTAGAGCCGGATTAAGTTCCACTTGGCCCGGATCTTGCACACTTCGAATATGCACACCCCTAGAGCCGGGTTAAGTTCCACTTGACCCGGATCTTACACACTTCGAATATGCACACACCTAGAGCCGGGTTAAGTTCCACTTGGCCCGGATCTTGCACACTTCGAATATGCACACACCTAGAGCCGGGTTAAGTTCCACTTGGCCCGGATCTTGCACACTTCGAATATGCACACACCTAGAGCCGGGTTAAGTTCCACTTGGCCCGGATCTTGTACACTTCAAATATGCGCCAAGCTAACTTTACACTTCTGTACTTCTTTCAGGTAACCACCAATCGCCGGAGCGCCGAATTTCAACGCCTGCTTGATACCCACAAGATCCTACGCGCAAAACATGTTGCACTTGGTGCAGAACATGAAAAGAGGGGTAATTTTCTCCCTCGGCACCTCTACGTTTTTCTTTACTTGTTTCCGCTGGACTAATCTCCTCATTCGGTTTTTGCAGCTGGGGTGGAGGCTGAGAATAAAATTATGCGGAAGAACTTGGAGGAAATCCGGGGTATGTCCTTTTTTGTGCGACCTTGTTGTGTTTTCTATTTCTTATTCTCCTTGGCTCGGCAAACATTCACTCCTCGGCTCTACCGGGTCAACATACTATTTCAGCATCGCTTGAGGATAGTGTGCCCGTGCCTGATATGATGCTGCATTTTCTCGAACCAGCAGGGCAGCATCAAGCTGAGCTGAAGAAGAAGAATGATGAGCTTGCCCTCCTCCGGACCAAGGACGATGAGATAGCCAAGCTCAAGGCTGAGATGGAGAAGATGAAGGCCCAACACAAAACCGAGCTACAAAAAGTTGGCCAGAACTTCACCGAAGAGCGTGAGCGCCTTACTCTCCAGATCTCTAAGGGCCAGGACCTACTCAGAGAATCCGACATGCAGCTTGGGTCGGCTAACGCTGAGCTTGAGCAGTTGCGCAAAAGACGCGATGCCTGCATCAAGGAGTTGACCTGGATCCATAGCCATATTTCTCGTAAGTTCCTTTCCCTTATTCGACCTACTTCTCCGGGTTACCTCATATGTCTTTTCTTTACCTTCTTCCTTTGCCTTGTTTCTAGACCACTTTCCAGAGGGTACTGCGATTGCCAGCGCTGTTGTTGCCAAGTTTCGCCGAGAGAGGGGTACTCCCCTTGCTCCTGATGGTGAGAACATTCCCTTGGACATGGAGGACCTATTGGTCAGCTTGTCCTCTCGCGTGGAGACCATCAAGAACTATGGCAAGGATATACTCGACGTTGCAGTGCGCATCTTCAATATGTTCTGGCCCAGAGAGAGTAGCCCGGAGACTATTGCAACTCTTGTTGAGAAATTAATGGAAGTTGAGACCCATCTTGACCTCTGGAGAGAATCTGCCGGTCACGCTGCAGCTGACACCATCCTTCATCATATTCTCACATGGTACGAGAAGATCGACCTCAGCCTCCTCACACGCCGGCGCACCGGATCCAGATGGACCGATGATCCGGAGTGGGTAGCTCGGCGCCAGGCTTCCTGGAATCCGCTGGGGACGAGCAAAACGAGAATGTTGAAGATGGGTCGGATGAGAACGGTGAAGATGATGCTTCAGATATTGAAGACATCGAAGATGACGCCGAACCTGCTCCTCCTGCTGCTCCTTAGTTCTAAAAAACTTGAAAATTTATCAGATCCCCGGTATGCCGGGTGCAATTGTATGCCGGATATGTGATATTTTGCTACTATGTTTTTATGCCGGATTAACTTGGGCGTAGTCTCCGAGTTTCATTTTCTTGTTCGTCCAATTCTTTGGCTCGGTCCGTGTCTACCTTGATTCGGTTTTACGACTTACGGATCCGAGCTTCAAAAATTGTCTTAACAATACTTAGAAACTTTGAGTCTTGGCTCAAAATAATTCAGCATAATAACTTGAAAATGAATACAGGGTTAGTCCGAAAAAACAAACATTAGCTCGAATAAATTCGTTTCCTTAGTCGTTTTTCATGTGCTACGCAATTCCAAACTTGTTCCCTTGCTTGCCATGAAGCCAATTCTTGTTGGACAGCAGCAAGTCGAAGGGTTGGGTTTTTGGTGCTCACACATTACTAATCCGGGTTAAGTAAAACGACTCATTCCAGCTACAAACATTATTAAGGCAGTCCCCGAGTTACTGCTCGAGGCGCTGCTATTTCATTGACAAGCTCATTGTCGACATACATACCGACATATGAGATGACTCAAATACATACACTTCTTAGCTAAGTGTAGAAGGGACGAAGTAGTGCTACCTTCCATGGTCGCTTGAATTCCTCTCCCGACCTATCCGCCTTGTTCTTTTCCTGTGGCTTTGCATCTATAAGATAGTAAGAATCATTGTGCAATGCTTTGCTCACAATGAACAGCCCTTCCCATGGGGGGATAATTTATGCATGCCAGTAGTACGTTATTAATGGGTTCGTAGCATGGAAAACAAAAAAATTCTACCGCAAGAACGAACAAAACCCAGATCTAATCTAGATAAAAGCCAAGATCTAATCTATTAGACATGTGCAACGAGATAGATCTATACGAACCCTCGTAGATCCGAAAGCGTTACGAGATTGGATCTCGTGGTTGATGTAGTCGATCACTTGCCGATCTCAAGATCGTGTGGACGATCCTTCCGGCACCACGTTCCGGCAGCGCTTCCGCAGTCGGTCACACGTGCGGAGTCGAAGCAGACCTTCCTCTCCCCATTCCAGCGAGCAGCGGAGGTAGTAGATCTTCTCCACGGAATCCCAGCAGCACGACGGTGTGGTGGTGGTGGTGGTGGAGTAGAGAATTCTGCAGGGCTTCGCCTAAGCCTGAGCAGAGGGAAGGAGGAGGAGAGAGGCAGCGGCTAGGGCTTGGAGTGGAGGGGGCAAGGGGGTGGCGCCCCCACCCCTCTATTTAAAGGAGGGAGGCGCCATGGGAGGGGGAGTCCTAGTAGGAGTCCCCTCCCTCCTTGGCCGGCGGATTGGGAGGGGAGGAGGAGTCCTCCTCCCCCACGACTCCTTGTCTTACCCCACAAGGACTCCTTGATCCTTTCTTGGTTTTCAAGCAAACTCCAAGAAATCTCCTAGAACCTTCCAGAACATTCTGAAACCTTCTAGAATCTCCATACAAACAATTCGGAACATTTCCTAACTTAGAAAATGATCCCCAATATATGAATCTTATTCTTCGAACAATTCCGGATCTCCTCGTGATGTCCTGGATCCAATCCGAGAATCCGAACAACATTCGGTCTCCAACGCATATTCCATATCTACTTAAAAACAACTTCGAACCTTAAGTGTGTCACCCTACGGTTCGTGAATATGCAGACATGATGAAGACACCTCTCCGATCAATAACCATCAGCGGGATCTGGAGATCCATAATGGCTCCCACATACTCAACGATGACTTCGTGATCGATAGAACCATTAACATATGAAACCAATTCCCTTTGTCACGCGATATTCTACTTATCCGAGGTTTGATCGTCGGTATCTCCATACCTAGTTCTATCTCGTTACTGATAAGTACTCTTTACTCGTTCCATGTTATGTCATACCTTGTGACCTAGTCACATGCTTGCAAGCTAACTAGTTAACATTCCACCGAGAGGGCCTAGAGCATATCTATCCGTCATATGGATGGACAAATCCCAATCTTGGTCCATGCGCTTCAACACATACTTTCAGAATACCCAATGATACCTTTATAACCACCCAGTTACGAAGCGGTGTTTGATGTCATCAAAGTACCCATCCGGTGATGGTGATTAACATAACCTCATGGTTGAAGGATTAGGTTACTATGCATTTGAAAGCTTATAGCAATACGAACTTAATGACTTGATCTTATGCTATGCTTACTATGGGTGTGTGTCCATCACATCATTCTCCTAATGATATAACCTTGTTATTAATGACATCCAATGTCCATGATCAGGAAACCATGATCATCATTTAATCAACAAGCTAGTCCCACAAGAGGCTTACTAGGGACTCTTTTATGTTTACAAAACACACATGTATCAGTGTTTCCTTATAATACAATTATAGCATGGGATGTAAACATTCATCATAAACACAAAGATATAATAATAACCACTTTTATTATTGCCTCTTGGGCATATCTCCAACAGTCTCCCACTTGCACTAGAGTCAATAATCTAGATTACATGGTAATATACCTAACACCCATGGCGTTCTGGTGTTGGTCATGCTTTGCTCTAGGGAGAGGTTTAGTCAACGGATCTGCCACATTCAGATCAGTGTGTACTTTGCAAATCTTTATGTCACCATCTCGGACATACTCGTGAATAGCATGGAAACGTAGCTTGATGTGCTTCATCTTGCTATGTGACCTTGGCTCCTGTGCATTAGCTATGGCACATGTGTTGTCACAGTAGATGGCCATCGGGTTCAACGCACTGGGAACCATGCAAAGTTTAGTAATCAACTCCTTCATCCATATGGCTTCTTGTGCAGCCTCCAAAGCAGCTATGTATTCCGATTTAGTTGAAGATTTCGCCACAACTCTTTGCTTGGCACTCCTCCAGCTCACTGCAGCACCATTCAAAATAAATACGTATCCAGACTGTGACTTCGAGTCATCTGGATCGGTGTTCCAACTAGCATCAGTGTAACCGTTTACAACAAGCTGTTCATCACCTCCATAAGAAAGAACCATATCCTTAGTCCTATTCAGGTACTTTAGGATATTCTTGACCGCTGTCCAGTGTTCCATTCCAGGATCACTTTGATATCTGCTAGTCAAACTAACAGCATGTGCTATATCCGGTCTTGCACACAGCATGGCATACATGATAGAACCTATGGCCGAGTCATAGGGAATATTATTCATCTTTTCTCTATCTTCTGTCGTAGCCGGACTTTGAGTCTTACTCAAGGTCTTACCTGACAACATGGGCACGAACCCTTTCTTGCTCTCTTCCATTCTAAACTTCTTTAGAACTTTGTCTAAGTATGTACTTTGTGAAAGCGCTATTAGGCGTCTTGATCTATCTCTATAAATCTTGATGCCTAGAATATATGCCGCTTCGCCAAGATCCTTCATTGAAAAACTATTATTCAAATAGGTTTTGACGCTATTAAAAAGTTCTATATCATTCCCAATCAACAATATGTCATCTACATATAGTACTAGGAATGCTACAGAGCTCCCACTCACTTTCTTGTAAATACAAGCTTCTCCATAAGTTTGTATAAATCCAAAGTTTTTGATTACTTTATCAAAACGTTGATTCCAACTCCGGGATGCTTGCTTCAGTCCATAAATTGAGCGCTGAAGTTTGCATACCTTGTCAGCATCTTTAGGATCGATAAAACCCTTGGGTTGTACCATATACAACTCTTCCTCAATGTCACCATTAAGGAACGCCGTTTTGACATCCATCTGCCAAATTTCATAATCGAAATATGCAGCGATTGCTAACAAAATCCTCACGGACTTTAGCTTTGCTACTGGTGAGAAAGTCTCATCGTAGTCAACTCCTTGAATTTGTCGGAACCCTTTCGCGACAAGTCGATCTTTATAGATGGTAACATTACCATCAGCATATGTTTTTCTTTTGAAAATCCATTTGTTCTCGACAGCTTACGGCCATCCGGTAAGTCCACCAAAGTCCACACTTGGTTTTCGTACATGGATCCCATCTCGGATTTCATGGCTTCTAGCCATTTGTCGGAATCTGGGCTCACCATAGCTTCTTCATACGTCGCAGGGTCATCAGTGTTGTCCACCAACATGACGTTCAAGGCAGAGTCATACCAATCAGGAGTGGTACGAACCCTCGTTGACCTGCGAGGTTCTGCAGTAACTTCATTCGAAGTTTCATGATCACCATCATTAGCTTCCTCTCCAATTGGTGCAGGTGGCACAAAAACATCTTCCGGTGCTGCGCTACTCTCAACTCCGAGAGAAGGTTCAATAACCTCGTCGAGTTCTACTTTCCTTCCAGTCACTTCTTTCGAGAGAAACTCCTTCTCAAGAAAGGATCCATTCTTGGCAACAAAAACTTTGCCTTCGGATCTATGATAGAAGGCATACCCAATTGTTTCTTTAGGGTATCCTATGAAGACGCATTTCTCCACTTTGGGTTCAAGCTTATCAGGTTGTAACTTCTTTACATACGCTTCTCAACCCCAAACTTTAAGGAACGACAACTTAGGTTTCTTTCCAAACCACAATTCGTACGGTGTCATTTCAACGGATTTAGATGGTTCCCTATTTAAAGTGAATGCGGTTGTCTCTAATGCATAGCCCCAAAATGATAGCGGTAAATCTATAAGAGACATCATAGACCAAACCATATCTAAGAGAGTTCGATTACGACGTTCGGACACACCATTACGCTGAGGTGTTCCCGGCGGTGTCAACTGCGAAAGTATTCCACATTTCTTTAAATGCATGCCAAACTCATAGCTCAGATATTCACCTCCCCGGTCAGAACGCAGAAACTTAATCTTCTTGTTACGATGATTTTCCACTTCACTTTGAAATTCCTTAAACTTCTCGAAAGTTTCGGACTTATGTTTCATAAAGTAGACATACCCATATCTACTTAAGTCATCTGTGAAAGTGAGAACATAACGATATCCACCACGCGAAGCTACACTCATTGGACCGCACACATCGGTATGTATTATTTCCAATAAGTCCATAGCTCACTCCATTATTCCAGAGAATGGAGTCTTAGTCATTTTTACCATTAGACATGCTTCGCATCTTTCAAGTGATTCAAGAAGTCCATCATAATGGAGTTTCTTCATACGCTTCACTCCAATGTGACCAAGACGACAGTGCCACATGTATGTAGAATTATCATTCAATTTTATTCGTTTAGCATCTATGTTGTGAACATGTATCACTACTATCGAGATTCAATAAGAATAAACCATTTATCGCAGGTGCATTACCATAAAAGATATTACTCATATAAATCGAACAACCTTTATTCTCAGATTTAAAAGAGTAACCGTCTCGCAATAAACAAGATCCAGATATAATGTTCATGCTTAACGCAAGCGCCAAATAACAATTATTCAAATTTAAAACTAATCCCGAAGGTAGATGTAGAGGGAGCGTGCCGACAGCGATCACATCAACCTTGGAGCCATTTCCAACGCGCATCGTCACCTCGTCTCTTGCCAGTCTTCGTTTATTCCGCAGCTCCTGTTTTGAGTTACAAATATGAGCAACCGAACCAGTATCAAATACCCAGGCACTACTACGACTACTAGTAAGATACACATCAATAACATGTATATCGAATATACCTTTCTTCTTGATGTTGCCGTTCTTTAGATCTGCCAGGTACTTGGGGCAGTTACGCTTCCAGTGACCAGCACCCTTGCAGTAGAAGCATTTAGTTTCAGGCTTAGGACCAGCCTTGGGCTTCTTAGCAGGTGCGGCAGCTTTCTTGGCGTCCTTCTTGAAGTTGCCCTTTTTCTTAGGCTTGCCCTGTTTCTTGAAATTGCTGGTCTTATTGACCATCAATACTTGATGCTCCGTCTTGATCTCCACTTCAGCAGTTTTCAGCATGGACGATAGTTCATGCAACGTCTTGTTCATGCAGTGCATATTGTAGTTCATCACAAAGTTCTTATAACTCGGTGGCAGTGATTGGAGGACACGGTGAATCCCTAACTCATTAGGAATCGTTATCCCCAACTCTTGGAGCTTGTTTGCGTGCCTAGACATGGTGAGCACGTGCTCGCTAACGAAGCTTCCCTCTTCCATCTTACAGGTAAATAACTTTTTGGAGGCCTCATAGCTCTCCACGGCCGCGTGAGTCTCAAAAATGAGCTTGAGCTCCTTAATGATCTCGAACGGGTCATGGTGCTCAAAACGCTTCTGGAGCTCCGTTTCTAAACCGTATATGATGGCACACTGAACTATGGAGTAATGATTTTTCCGAGTGGCGTAAACATTCTTTACGTCATCGGTGGCATCTTCTGCAGGTGGGTCACCTAGCGGTGCTTCGAGCACATAGGTCATCTGACCAGCCCTGAGGACAATCTTTAGACCACGGAGCCAGTCCGTGAAGTTGCTTCCATTGTTCTTAAGCTTTTCTTTCTCTAGGAACGCATTGAAATTGATTGAGAGGTTCGCCATAATCTACAACAAATTTGCAAGTAGTTTAGACTAAGTTTATGATAAATTGAGTTCAATTTTAATTCTTAAATTAACTAGGTGAACTCCCACTCAAAACAACATCCCTCACATTGTCTTAGTGATTACACGAACCAAGTCCACTACACCAAGTCCGATCTTCACGAGAGAAGATGTAGTTTCATCGGCGAACAATCTTCATGTTCATCATATCACTTATATGATTCATGCTCTACCTTTCGGCATTCCGTGTTCCGAGGCCATGTCTGTATATGCTAGGCTCGTCAAGATTAACCTTAGTTTCCGCATGTGCAAATCTGGCTTGCACCCGTTGTATGCACACGTAGAATCTATCACATCCGGTCATCACGAGATGCTTCGAGACGACGAGTCTTAGCAACGGTGCCAAATAAGGACAAACACTTTATTACTTGAAATTTAGTGAGAGGGATTATCTTATAATGCTACCATCGCGATCTAAGCAATACAAGATGCATAAAGGATTAACATCACAGGCAATTCATAATTAGTGTGATATGATATGGCCCTTTCTTCTTATGCCTTTGATCTCCATATCCAAAGCACGGACATGATCTCCATCATCGCCAGCATTGCGTCAAGGTCAGTGGCGCCGCTTCATGGTTGTCCATCATCACCAGCAACTATTACAACTACTTGAAATAAAGCTATTACAAGATGAATAGACACGCAGGTCTTAACGGAATTAAAGACAACCATTAGGCTCCTGCAGGTTGCCATATTACAACAAGGATCATTGCATACATTAAATATAATCACAATCACATGATGGCCATATCACATCACAAATCCCCTGCAAAAACAAGTTAGACGCCTCTAATTTTCTTTGCATGTTTTACGTGGTTTGGGGCTTTCGAATAAGAACGGATCTTACCTACAAAACTGAACCACAACGTTGATACAAGTGCTATCGAGTGCAAAGTGTAGATTGGATCTATACTATGGTGGAAGAGACAGACACCCGCAAAGCCACTTGTGCAAAGCAAGTTACATGTCAAGCGTGGAGCAATTCTCATGTGCGATTACATGTAAGGTTAGCCCGAGCCGCTTCATCCCACCATATCGCAAGATGCAAAGTTCACAAAGCAAAAGACGGCACGAGCACCAACGCCCACAACATCATTGTGTTCTACTCGTGCAACAGATCTACGCATAGACAACGCTCTGATACCACTGATGGGTTCGTAGTATGGAAAACAAAAAAATTCTACCGCAAGAACGAACAAAACCCAGATCTAATCTAGATAAAATCCAAGATCTAATCTATTAGACATGTGCAACGAGATAGATCTGTACTAACCCTCGTAGATCTGGAAGCGTTACGAGATTGGATCTCGTGGTTGATGTAGTCGATCACTTGCCGATCTCAAGATCGTGTGGGTGATCCTTCCGGTGCCGTGTTCCGGCAGTGCTTCCGTAGTCGGTCACACGTGCGGAGTCGAAGCAGACCTTCCTCTCCCCGTTGCAGCGAGCAGCGGAGGTAGTAGATCTTCGCCACGGAATCCCAGCAGCACGACGGTGTGGTGGTGGTGGTGGAGTAGAGAATTCGGTAGGGCTTCGCCTAAGCCTGAGCAGAGGGAAGGAGGAGGAGAGAGGCGGCGGCTAGGGCTTGGAGTGGAGGGGGCAAGGGGGTGGCGCCCCTACCCCTCTATTTAAAGGAGGGAGGCGCCATGGGAGGGGGAGTCCTAGTAGGACTCCCCTTCCTCCTTGGCCGGCAGATTGGGAGGGGGGAGGAGTCCTCCTCCCCCACGACTCCTTGTCTTACCCCACAAGGACTCCTTGATCCTTTCTTGGTTTTCAAGCAAACTCCAAGAAATCTCCTAGAACCTTCCAGAACATTCTGAAACCATCTAGAATCTCCATACAAACACTCTGGAACATTTCCTAACTTAGAAAATGATCCCCAATATATGAATCTTATTCTCCGAACAATTCCAGATCTCCTCGTGATGTCCCGGATCCAATCTGAGACTCCGAACAACATTCGGTCTCCAACGCATATTCCATATCTACTTAAAACAACTTCGAACCTTAAGTGTGTCACCCTACGGTTCGTGAATATGCAGACATGATGAAGACACCTCTCCGATCAATAACCATCAGCGGGATCTGGAGATCCATAATGGCTCCCACATACTCAATGATGACTTCGTGATCGATAGAACCATTAACATACGAAACCAATTCCCTTTGTCACGCGATATTCTACTTATCCGAGGTTTGATCGTCGGTATCTCCATACCTAGTTCTACCTTGTTACTGATAAGTACTCTTTACTCGTTCCATGTTATGTCATCCCTTGTGACCTAGTCACATGCTTGCAAGCTAACTATATGACATTCCACCGAGAGGGCCCAGAGCATATCTATCCGTCATATGGATGGACAAATCCCAATCTTGGTCCATGCGCTTCAACACATACTTTCAGAATACCCAATGACACCTTTATAACCACCCAGTTACGAAGCGGTGTTTGATGTCATCAAAGTACCCATCCGGTGATGGTGATTAACATAACCTCATGGTCGAAGGATTAGGTTACTATGCATTTGAAAGCTTATAGCAATACGAACTTAATGACTTGATCTTATGCTACGCTTACTATGGGTGTGTGTCCATCACATCATTCTCCTAATGATATAACCTTGTTATTAATGACATCCAATGTCCATGATCAGGAAACCACGATCATCATTTAATCAACAAGCTAGTTCCACAAGAGGCTTACTAGGGACTCTTTTATGTTTACAAAACACACATGTATCAGTGTTTCCTTATAATACAATTATAGCATGGGATGTAAACATTCATCATAAACACAAAGATATAATAATAACCACTTTTATTATTGCCTCTTGGGCATATCTCCAACAGTTGTACCAACCGGAGCACCAGATCGCCTTCCCGAAAGACTCGGGGGCACACTTTCCGGCTATGATAGCATCAGAGATTTTGCTGATATATGGCGGATCTGGACAGTGCCAGTTCTCTCGCTTCTTCCAGCAGATCAACATCATTTTGCCGGGCTTCTTGCACTTCGGCTTCTGTGTATTGGGTGACCCTAGGCGAATCATGCTCTATGTCGGCTGGTAATACAGCTTCTGCCCCATATACCAGAAAAAATGGCGTATAGCTGTTGATCGATTGGGAGTTGTTCTTAAGCTCCACAGTACTGCTGGTAGTTCTTCTATCCAGCACCCCGCTGATCTTTGCAGCTGCTCAATGAGCCGGGGTTTTATCCCGGATAATACTAATTCGTTGGATCTTTCCACTTGTCTGTTCGATGCGGGGTGGGCTACCGAGGCGACATCGAGTCGGATCTTCTTATCTCGGCAGAAGCGCACAAATGCTCCTTCCGCAAAATTTGTTCCATTATCAGTTATAATACGGTGTGGATAACCATATCTCAAGATGATGTCTTTGATAAATGTCACGGCCGTAGCTCCATCACATTTTCTTATAGGTTTCACTTCAATCCATTTTGTAAACTTGTCCACCATGACCAAAATGTGTGTCATGTTTCCTCTCGCAGGTTTGAACGGGCCAACCATATCCAAGCACCATACAGGAAATGGCCACGTAATTGGTATGGTCTTGAGTTCCGACATAGGCATATGTGTCTTGGTGGCGTACCTCTGACAATCATTGCATTTTCTCACCAGATCTTCTACTTGTCCCAATGCATTTGGCCAGTAGAATCCATGCCGGAATGCATTTGCCACCAAGGCTCGGGATGAGGCATGATGCCTGCATTCTCCTTGGTGTATATCTCGGAGGATGTCAAGCCCTTCTTCCGGGTCAACACATCGTTGGAGGACATTGGTTACACTGCGTTTGTATAACTCAAAATTGATGATTGTGTATGCTTTTGCTCTCCTCTGAGTTTGCCTGGCTAACACCTCCTCAGCGGGTAACGTTCCATCTTTCAGGAATTGGAATATAGGCAGTGCCCAAGCTGGTATGGCTCGTGGAGGGAATATCTCCTCATCAATTTCCATCTGATCCACCGGCATAACTTCAGCCGGATCACGCTGAGCAGTCCTCGGGTCTAGCGAGGTAGTCCCCGGGTTTCGCGTACCACCTCCCATGTCAATGTCCATGGGCTCAGCTCCAGATTCCGTATTTTCCAGGACATAGATCGAGTCGGTTCCTGGGGATGGCTTGATAGATGGTTTTCTGATGTGTTCCAATGCTACACCTGGTGGAATTGCCTGTCTGGTCGATCCGAGCTTTGACAACATGTCGGCAGCCTCGTTTTCCGCCCGGGGTACATGGTGAAATTCACACCCCTCGAAATAACCAGATATCTTCTGCAGGTGAAATTTGTATAGTGCCATGTTTGGATCCAGGGCGTCCCATACTCCGGACACTTGCTACACCACCAGGTCCGAGTCGCCAAAGCATATTATCCGACGTATGCCAATCTCCTTTGCCACTTTGAGCCCATGCACAAGAGCCTCATACTCAGCGACATTGTTTGATGCCGCGAAATGGATCTGCAATACGTACTTTAGCTGATCCTTCTTTGGCGAGGTAAGCACAACCCCGGCGCCTAATCCGGTTTTGGTTTTCGACCCATCAAAGTGCATCCTCCAGTAGTTCGGATCTGGTGGTGGTGGTTCGTATTGTACCTCGGCCCAATCCACGAAAAAGTCCGCCACAGCCTGAGATTTGATCGCTTCTCTTCTGTCGTATTGGGGCGCATAAGGGGCTAGCTCAATTGCCCATTTTGCGATCCTGCCACTCGCATCCTTGTTACCCATTATCTCGGATATGGGAGCCTCACATATTACTTTGATGGGGTGCTCCTCAAAGTAATGCTTTAACTTCTTCGCCGCCATATAGACACCGTATGCCACCTTTTGAAAGTGCGGGTAGTTCTGTTTTGAGGCAGACAATACCTCGCTCAGGTAATATACTAGCCTATGCACCGACTTACCCTCTTCATTACGTTCCACTATGATTACTGCACTTACAACTCGGTTGGTTGCGGCTACGTAGAGCAACATTGGCTCCTTTGATAGTGGAGAGGCTAACACTAGCGCAGTGGCCAACATCTTTTTCAAGTGAGCAAAGGCTTCATCGGCCTGTGGCGTCCAAACAAATTTATCCGACTTTTTCATGAGTTGGTAGAGAGGCAGTGCCTTTTCTCCCAACCGACATACAAACCGACTCAACGATGCCAGGCATCTAGTGAACTTCTGGACATCATTGAGACACTTCGGCAGCTCCATTCGTTCGATGGCTCAGATCTTAGTTGGATTAACTTCGATACCTCGGCTGGAGACGAGAAATCCGAGTAACTTTCCAGCCAGGACACCGAAGGTACATTTTTCCGGGTTAAGCTTCATCCGGAACCTTCTCAAGTTCGCGAATGTTTGCCTTATGTCGTCAAGGAGCGTTGCGCTTTCCTTGGTCTTGATAACCACATCATCCACGTATACTTGTACGTTTTGACCTATTTGGTCGTGCAAACATTTTTGCATACATCTTTGGTACGTTGCACCTGCATTACGTAAACCAAACGGCATAGTGCGATAGCAGTAAGCCCCGTACGGGGTAATAAACGCTGTTTTTATTTGATCATCCGGGTTCAGAGGTATCTGGTGGAAGCCAGAATATGCATCAATGAATGACAACAGTTCGCATCCTGCGGTTGAGTCTATGACCTGATCTATCCTCGGCAGTGGAAATGGATCTTTTGGACACGCCTTGTTCAGGTTCGTGTAATTGATACACATGTGCCAAACCACTGCCACGTTTGGATCGTCCTTCTTCTTTTCTACCAGCACCGGATTAGAGAGCCAATCCGGGTATAGTACCTCCATGATGAATGTTGCTGCCAGTAACCGAGCTATCTCATCTCCAATGACTTTTCTCCTATCCTCGGCCAAGCGGCGGAGAGGTTGCTTCACCGGCCTTGCTCCGGGTCTTACGTTCAAAGAGTGCTCGGCCAACTCCCTCAGAACACCTTGCAAGTCTTGTGTAGACCAAGCAAAAATATCCCGATTCTCACGGAGGAAGTTGACGAGCTCGCTTTCCTATTTGTCAGTTAACCCGGCACCAATTGTTACGGTGCGCTCCGGAAACATGTTATCAACTAGAATCTTCTTGGTGTCCTTTGCGGCTTGAAATGAAACACCGCCATGCGGGTTACTTAATGCCGGCATATATTGCTGTGCGGAGTGAGCTAATGCTGCCACCTCTTGGATTTTTCTTTTCTCTTGCGCAATCACGAGTGACTCGGCTAGGTTAGACCCGACTGAAGCACACTCCATGGAACGTCGGAAATCTCCAGCAATGGTAATTGCTCCATTTGGCCCGGGCAACTTCATCTTCAGATAACTGATGTGATAGCTTGCCATGAATTTGCTCAATGTTGGTCTTCCGAGTAACGCATGATATGCACTTTCCAAGTTCACTACTTCAAACTCCAGATTTTCAGTTCGGCAGTTATCCCTCGTTCCGAATAGCACGTCGACCCGGACTTTGCCTATGGGCTCGCACGAAATGCCTGGCACAATGCCATGGAAAGTTGTTCTCGTAGCCTGGAGCATGTTCTCCGAGATGCCCAACTTGCGCATCGTATCCGCATACATGATGTTAATGCTACTACCATTATCAATCAAAACCTTGGAGAACCTCATGTTGATGTTCGGTCCAATGAATGTCGGATCTAGCACTAGCGCGTACGAACCTGGGCTCGGCATAAGTTTAGGATGATCTTTGATGTTCTAGGTGATTTCTTGGTCCGACCAAGGCATGTACCTCGTCACTGCGGGCATGACCGCATTGACCTCCATATGTCGGCGCTGCAAGCTCTTTCTATCTGTTTCCTCAGTTGTGAACACACAATAACTCTGGCGATGTTCCTTGTACTCGTTCCTTCCCTCGTTTCCGGGGTACCTCTGATCCGGTTGTTGCTGATTTTCCACCTGATGCACTGCATCCCTTCTTTCATTGTTGCCATACCTCGGCGGAGGGGGAGGCAACATTAGATGTTGCGTGTTCGCTCCGGAGAGCAGTTGCTGCCGGGGTAACTCCTGCCGAGGTTGATCATTCCGGGGTGCTTGAGCATTCCCCGAACCACCTTGCTCTATCTTACGCATCCACTCACATTGCCTCGTCGTGTGACCCGCTGGGCTATTCGGATTGGGCGTGTGAAACTTACACGGCTGGTCCAGCATTGACTCATATGTATACCTCGGACGGTCTTTCTTTTCCTGCCACTATTTCTTCTGCTCCGGAGTCCATGTTTTCTTGCCATCATTTCTCGGAGTCCACTGCCCTCTAGTTCTCTGGCGTTGGTTGCTCCCTGATCCGGGTTGATCTTGATTCACGGCTGCAACTTGTTGCGAACCGTAGCGATGATCCGGTCTATCATCTCTCCCCTTTCCTCTGTAATCATTCCTCCGGGATGACCCGGCTCCATCCCTCTGATAGTACTCCTCATTTGACTCGTTTGAGGCGAGCCTAGGTTGAGTCGGATCGCAACGCATACGAATCAGCAATCGGATCATTTCTGCCAGTGTAACTGGCATTTTCCTTTGCAGCTTCATCCACAGCTCGCTGCCATACCTGCACCCTTGCGCGAACCACGCTATGGCCTGCGACTCTATGACACCCTCACACGAGTTTCTCACGGTACACCACCGGGTCAAGAATTCACGATCCATCTTGTTGGGTATTTTCTTGCACATTGCCAGGGTCTGCGGCCTATTCGGCCTCTGGTATGTACTCGAGAAGTTGCTGATAAACATTTCTTCAAAATCTATCCAGCAGTTGATGCTTCCGGGTGGTAAATTATTCAGCCATACTCTGGCCGGGCCTTCCAACATCTGGGGCACGTAACGCACAGCCCATCTCAAGTTGCCCGTTGCAATTTTTACCGCTGTAGCATAGTTTATCAGCCAATCCTCTGGCTTGGTACTGCCGTCATATGTCTTCGTGCCCCTGGGTAACTGGAAGTTTGGTACCGGCGGTTCCTTCATGATCCGGGGTCCAAAGCACGCTGGACCCGGAGGACCTTGACATTCGATCTGTTCTGACCTATACAGGCGATCCAGTTTTAGTCTGGTCTGGGGTATCCTGCGTTCACCATCTCCGAATCACCGTCGTTGTATCGGTTTTGCTCTCGTTGTGCACCTTTCGGCTGCATACCTCGGCCGGTGCTTTGCTCTTGCCTCGGTATATTCCGCTGCTGCGGTTGTCCTGCTCCTGTGGAGTTGCGCTGTCTGGCATTGCCATTGGCAGCATTCCCTTGACCGGCATTGCCTTGGTCGTGATTACCTCGGCCAGCTTCACATCGACTCACACTCCGTCGATCATCGTTCTTCCGCATCTCTTTTTCTTTTCCCACACGCGTTGGGTCGTACGGGACGATTTGTTTGTTCCGTCCGGCCGAGGTTACTACCTCTTCTCTCCTTGGACTGCCATGAGGCGATGATGCGGCCCCAGCGGATTTCTTCGGGTTACCCATCACCGAATGGACGATCTTGGAAGCCCCAGCTCTATCCGGGTTAGCTCTCAGCAGCTCCTCGTTCTTCCTGTTCGCGATCCGAACCAGCTCGTTAACCCTGTCTTGCTGTCTTTGACGGGCCTCACCCGTCAGACCCTCTAGCTCGGACACAGCCGCATCTGCTGCTCTGAGGTTCTTCGCCGGGGTGCTATACCTCGGCAACCCTACAGACAGATAGTTTTCCGACCCTTCTGCTCCATCATCACCTTCTCTGTTCATCTCACTTATGAGATTTCTCCCTTTTACTTTCACCGCATCAACTTTGTTTGCCTTTGCATACTCACGCAGCGTCATGTTCAGTGACTGCTGAGCCACGGCTATTTTCTTTGCACCCTCCAGTATCTTTTGCCGAGTTTCCTCTAGCTCGGCCTGTGCCTGAGCCGGATCTACTACTGCTGCTACCGGGTTAGCCAAGCTATCCATAGCTTCCCTTAGTACGTTCTCAGGCCTCTCTAGTGGAGGCCCTCTACCTTTCCTCGGTGCCTTGGGTGTTACCTCCGGGTCTGGTGCCGGATCCTTCCTTGCGCCTGCACCTGGGGCAGTCATCATCACCTCCGCATGGTCCGGGGAGCGAGCGATACGCGCCCCGCGAGCCACAGTGAGGGGTGGTTCCCCCGCATCAACGACGCGATACGGATAAACGCACGAGACGTCCACAGCAACGTAGACTTTGTGCGCGCCGAGCTTGACGAAGAGGCCGTTGCGCGGAAGTGGGCGCGTGCCGAAGCAGCCAGCGTTGTCGCTGACGAAATCCAGCGCTCCAAAGCGCTGAACGAGCCCGGGGACGATGCGTTCGCCGGTGCCGACGAAGTTTCCCGTTCGGATCTTCACCCCTGCTAGCGCCGCTAGCCCCACGGTGGGCGCCAACTGTCGTGGTGGTGTCACGGCAGATGCCATGGATAGGCTAAAGGTGGGGACTAATATGCGCTAGGGGAATCCACGGAGGGATAGTGGAGTGATTCTGCACACAGAAGTTTGTATTGCAATATCTTCAAGATTACAAGTGCTCCTTGAGCTGTATTGGCGAGAGGAGGAAGAAGGAGCTCTCTTACTCTTGCCTACTATCTAGCCCAAGAACCCTAGATCAACTAGTGCTAAGGAACTACCAAACCAACTAGTGCTCAACCAACTAGCACCCAATCAACCCCTTCTACCAGAACCCTAACCCTCCTTATATAGAGGTGGTTCAGTCCTGGCCTAGGGCATACGTGGAGGCATATTCCTAAGAATATGCCCCCTCCCAAAGTAGTAACCCGACAGGGGCGCTTTTCCCCCGCGTCACACATGCTTTAGCGACGTAGCCTCTGCGGCGCCTGCGTCAGCCGACGTGAGCGTCGTCACCCTTGTCAGCCATGACCCGGTGGTCCTGCCCTTGCTTTATTCGCTCATCCTGTACGTACCGGACCTTCTTTTTTGACCAGAGAGATTCCTTCCTTCTCCTAGAAGCTAAGCGAGGATCCGGATCATAGTAGATCTGGCTAAACCTATTCCTGCATATAAGTTAGACAAGCATTTCCGACTTACTCCTTAAGTCGGATGAGACAACGTTAGGCGACCCCCCTGGTCCAGGTTACTCCGTGATCCGGCCTGCCTTGAGGTGACTCGGCCAGCATTCGCTTTGACCTTGCCGAACCTCGGCTAACTCGGCCCTTATACCCCAGAGTGACCCTACCCAGGGGTATCCCCCCAACAGAACCAATGCATGAATTGCCTTTCCCTAACACTACACAAAAGCATATTCTTGAGTATGAACAGGTCAAAGCAGTACAGGAGAAGAAGGAGGAGGAAAGCATGCCAGAAGTCGTGGAACATCTCGAAGAAACCAAAGATGAAAAGGTAACCAAGGAAGAAATTATGGCTATGTACGCACATTGTAACATAGTTGAACTTGATGAACAAACTTCCGTATTGGTTGAAGGTAAAGCGAAGGTAAAAGATGTGGGTAAGCCTATTCTTCCCTGCATATTTAAAGAAACCTCACATTACGGTTTATGTGATCTTGGCACAGAAGTTGACATGGGTATACCCTATAGGTACTCGAGCTTGGTATATACGACCTGAATACGTAGAGGCCCACGATGTCGCCAAGGCCCAAATGAGGAACTCGAGTAACCTACGGACTCTCAATTTCTTGAAGAACAAGAAGAAGCTAAAGATAGAAAGTTCAAAGGGGAAAACCCTAACTTGTAACTGACTCGACCTGCTACCCGAGACGTAGCCTATCTATATAAAGGCTAGGAGGGGGCAGCGAGGCGGACACACGCAACCTTAGTTTCCACAACCCTCGCCAGATTGCATCTATGCACCATTGTAATCCTCGATTCCTTTGATAATTCCACGAGCAGACAAGCAAGAGTAGGGACCTCTGCGAGGCTCGAACCTGGGTAAATCTTCGAGTCCCCTGTGTGCTTGTTTGCTAGCCGATAGATGTCTCCAGCGCTCCCTCCTTCTCCAAAACCCAAGTCCATAACAATGGGCATTGATGAGTTAAACCCTCGTCAATTGGCGCCGTCTGTGGGAACTGGGAGTGCTGATGTTGCGGCTTATTCGGCCCCATCAATCATGATCTACAACTCTGCAATAGCGGAGATTCGCTAACTCTTCGGTGCGTTCGACTTCACCGTCCACACGGTAGCCACTCGCCCGGCTTTCAAGTCTGTTGGCGATGGAATTAGTCTGGCAATCGGGAGCTTCCGCTTCCAAGTTGGTCAGGTGGGCGCGCTTCGCATGCCTGACCAGCCGACGGTACCATCGATTTCTCCATCATCGTGGTTCCCTCCATCGATCGGCACCCTCAGTAAGCTCAACGACCTGACAACAGTCGAGAATAAGGTCAGCGACAGCAGTCGCGACTCCGATCTGAGCGATCTAGCAACTGAAGATGGAGCCTACGGCTCCGGATCTGAGAGTTGCGGGAGCAGCAGCTTCCCCAGCCACTTCATGTGCGCCGTCATCAACGCGGGCGAAACCTTCGCCAATCGTGACAACACAGGCAACGGTGGTCATGAAACCGACCCGCCAAACGGCGAACCAACCAACGGCGGCATTCCCAATGGAGGACCACCACCAAAGGACGGCCCCACCAACGGCGCCCCCGTCAATAATGGAGGAGCATTCGAACCTCCAACCATGATAAATGAGCAAACTGGCGAACACGTCGTGATCAGGCTCAACGATCTCGAGTGGGCTTGTTGCCGCGAAGCCCTACGAGGCCATCCTCTACCTTTCGGTTCCCCACAAGAGCTGCTGATGGGCTACCACTGGCTCTTGAAGGAGGAATACAAGCGCCACCTACAGACAATCGCGCAACTCGAGGCGCGAAAAAAGGCGGCTGATGAATCAAGCCTCCGACGAGCCGGGCTCTCCTCCCATGGAGGATCCTCGTCAAAGGGCAATGAGTACATCGCAAACAAGAGGCGATCCCGGATGGCTCATCTCACCGAGCAAGAACGCATAGAAGCTGCAAAGGTCCTCGACTTTAGCTCTATGACAGTCGACACACGGGGCAATGTGGTCCCCAAAACACCGTAGGCTGCGGTGACAGCAGCCACCATGTACCTCCTCAACAACCAGCCGCCGGCTAGAGATCCCCGAGCTACCATGCACCGATCCACAATCACGGGCTTGGGAATAATCGAGGCCGACCTCGACAAGGAGCCAACACCGGAGCCGAAAAAAGGCAAAGCGCTAGCAAAGCACTACTCCTCGCCCTCATCCAGCGACGACAGTCACGACCTGTCCCGACGTCGCCGCTCACGGCGACACGACCACGACTATGATGCGGGCGATGACCTCACGCAGCGCAAGGTCGACAAATCAAGGGCACGGCGTGCCCGATCGACTGACTCAGAAGACAAAGATGTGGAGCTCTGTGGCGCCAGATGCTTCAGCAGAGCCATTAGGCAAAAGCGAATGCCCAAGGGGTTTAAAATCCCATCGGAGAACCCGAAGTTTGACGGCTTACAGGACCCGAAGATCTGGTTGGAGGACCACATCTCATCCGTCAGGCTTCACGGTGGAAGTCGAAGTACGGCCATGCAATGCTTACAGCTACAGCTGTAGGGCGTCGCCCGAGCCTGGCTCAAGAACCTCCCGCGCGGATCCATTCGCAGTTGGGAAGAGCTGGTATACAGCTTCGTGTGCAACTTCAAGGGCACGTTCAAACGACCCGCATCAATCGAAGAGCTGAGATGCTGCCAGCAAAGATCGGGCGAATCGCTACGCTCCTACATCCAGATGTGGTCCATCATCAAGAACTCCGCAGAGAACATCTTGGAGGATCGCGCGATTGACGCATTCAACAGCGGTGTACGCCGCATAGAGCTCAGGGAGGAGCTGGGCCGCTCGAAGCCCAAAACGATCGACCACCTGATGGAGATCGCGAATCGCTAGGCAGATGGAGAGGATTCGGTGAAGAATCGTGTTCACTCTGACGACGAGGCAGAACTCGAGCGCAGACGCGACCGCCGAAGCACACGCCGCATGCGCATCTATGATGACCGTGACAATGTCAACATGGTCGCAGCCGGCTACACCGATAGATGCGATGACAACCGCAACAGCGACTACCGCAGCAGTGGATACTGCGACTCGGGAAAGACCACGCAAGTGTGGCAGCGCCGCAATCGTGATGAGGCACCCGCAACATCCATCGAAGAAAAACTGTTCGGGCCATGCATTGTGCACTTCTACATCGACAAGCATGATGGAAAGAAGAAGTCCAGCCACCTCCTCAAGGACTGCCACGAGTTCCTCAAGCTACATGAGGGACTGGTTCAGATGAATCGCAACACAGTCGAAAGGGGCTATGGAGCCGCCCCAGGCGCCGTGGCACATGGTGCTCCGCCACCACCACCTAGACTACCCCCAAATGCAGCTGCGCCAGACCAGCACCAGGGAGGCGAACCATACCCACGGGCCATGGGTACCATGATGATCCAAAAGGGACGCCCCTCGAATAGGGTGCAGAAGGCCATCACTCGCCAAGTAAACTTGGCCACAAACTCGCCAACATCTACCACTAAGTACCTCAGTGGAAGCGAGTCCTGTATCACCTTCGACAAGTGCGACCATCCGCCCCAAGTACCTCGTCCGGGCCATTGTCCCCTCGTACTTGATGCGCAAATCGGAGGTTTCGACATGAGCCACGTCTTCATGGACGGCGGAAGCGGCATCAACCTTATATTCGCGAGTACCTTGCGAGCAATGAGGATCCCTCTGACTTGCTTAGAGGCCTCAGACACAACATTACACGGCATCGTCCTAGGCAAGGGCGTGTATCCCCTTGGCAAAATCAACCTCGACGTCATCTTTGGCACGCCAAAAAACTTTCGGCACGAGCGCATCGACTTTGAGGTCGTCGACTGGCCCTCACAGTACCACTGCATCCTCGGACGTGTCACGTTCGCTAGGTTCATGGTAGTGCCACACTACGCCTATCTGCAAATGAATATGCCAGGCCCTAATGACATCATCACAATCAACGGGAGCTTCGAGAGATCCGACAGTTGCGACAGGGAATTCAACAGAATCTCCCAGTCCTTCGGCATGCAGGAAGAACTGGCGAGACTAAAGGAGTCGACAAACAACAGTCTGCCTCCCCTAAGCCGACCAAGTTCACCCGATCTATCTTTCGACTCATCGGTGCACACAAAGAAAGTTCAGGTCCACCCATCGGATCCCGCCAAGACGCCCCTCATCGCCAACAACTTGAGTCCCGCATAGGAACTTGCGCTCGTCGAATTCCTCCGTGAGCACTGGGAAATTTTCGCCTGGTGTCCAGCGGACATGCCAGGGGTTCTCACGGAATTCGTTGAGCACGCACTCAATGTCAACCCAGACGCAAGGCCAGTCAAGCAAACAATCTGGCGATTATCTGAGCCAAGAGCGAAGGCAGTCGGAATGGAGATCAACAGACTCCTCGGCACCAAATTCATACACGAGATCAAGGAAAGCACTTGGCTCGCTAACACGGTGCTAGTGCCAAAAAAGGACACGGACATCCTGCGGATGTGCGTGGACTTCACTTCTTTGAATAAGCATTATCTGAAGGACCACTTCCCGCTACCGTGAATCAACCAAATCATCGACTCCACCGCGGGGTGCGAGCGCCTCTGCTTCCTCGACGCCTACTCAGGCTATAACCAGATTCGAATGAAGGAGGAAGATCAAGAAAAAATAGTGTTTACAACGCCTTTTGGTGTGTTCTGCTACAACACAATGCCCTTCGGGCTAAAGAACGCATGAGCCACCTACCAGTGGTGCATGCAGGCTTGCCTCAAGAACCAACTCGGTTGCAACATTCAAGTCTATGTCGACAAAGAGGAAGCCTCATTAATCGATGATTTGCGTGAAACCTTCGCCAATCTCGATCGCCACCAGATCAAGCTCAATCCGGACAAGTGCGCCTTCGGCGTACCATCTGGGCAACTACTCGGGTATATCATCTCTACGAGAGGGATTGAGGTGAACCCGAAGAAAATAAAAGCCATACTGGCCATGGAGAAGCCAAAAAACATAAGGGGCATCCAGCAACTGGCTGGGCGAATCACGGCTCTCAATCGATTTATCAGTCGGATGGGTGAAAAGGCACTGACCTTCTACCAAATCCTCCCCAAAGCTGACAAGTTCGAGTGGACCAATGAGGTGCAGGAAGCATTTGAAGACCTCAAGTGCATGCTATCCACCTCGCCAGTACTGGTGACCCCACGAGAAAGGGAACCGTTGTTGCTATACATCTCCGCCACCAATCAGGTGGTCAGCATAGTGCTCGTAGTCGAACGAGCCAAAGAAAACAAGGTCCACGGGGTACAGCGACTAGTCTACTACCTCAGCGAGGTACTCACGCCAACAAAGCAGCGGTACCCGCACTACCAGAAACTGGCATACGGCGTCTTCATGACAGCTCGGTGACTGCGCCACTACTTCCAAGAACACCCAATCGTGGTAGTCAACGACGCCCCGCTTGGGCACATCCTCAACAATCCCGACGCCACCGGATGAGTCGCACTTTGGGGAATCAAACTGTCTCCACGAGACATCACATATGAAAAACGCGACGCAATCAAGTCGCAAGTTCTCCTGACTTCCTCGTACACTGGATGGAGAACCAGCTCCCCAAAAACCAGATATGTCCTACCTCTGGACAATGCACTTCGATGGATCCAAGCGGAAGGATGGAGCTGGTGCAGGTGTCATACTGACATCGCCCCAGGGGACAAGCTGAAATATATCTTGCGAATGCAGTTCACCGCCTCCAACAACGAACCTAAATATGAGGCCCTACTACATGGGATGAGGATGGCAAAAGCCTGTGCCGCCAAAAGGCTCATAATATATGGCGACTCCAAGCTAGTCATCAACCAGACAATGCGCGAGTGCGACGCATTGAACGACAACATGATCGCCTACCGCGACCTCTACAACACACTCGAAGGGGAATTCGACGGCTGCGAGCTGCGGCACATAGGTCGCGAAAGCAACGAAGAGGCAGATGCACTCGCCAACATAGGCTCTACCTGTGCCCCCATACCACCTAGGGTATTTCTCGAGCGCATCTGCGAACGCTCCATCAAGCCAAAGGCCGTAGAGAAGAAAAGAAGCGCAGCAACGGACTCGGGGGCTATGCTGCCCAATGAGCCAATGGCACTTGACGACTTGGAGCTAGACACAAGACTCGAAGGACCAATGAGCGTCATGATGATCGAGCAGTCCAAGACCCAACCGTACATCATGTACCTTCTCGGCAAAAGGCTACCGGACGATCCGACTGATGCACAACACATCGCACGGCGATCCAAGGCATTCGCTGTTATCAACGGCGAACTATACAAGCGCAGCATCACAGGAGTACTCCAACGATGCGTCTCCACGGCCGATGGAAGAGCTGTCCTCCTCGACATCCATGAAGGAACCTGCGGACACCACGCCGGCAGTCGCGCCCTCGTTGCTAAAGTTCTACGAGCTGGATTCTATTGGCCTACGGCCATGCGCGATGCCAAGGACATCGTCCAAAAATGCAATGCTTCCTAGCGATTCGCGGACAAGCCGCACGCACCTGGCGCAGAGCTCTGGCCAATCCTGTTGGCCTGGCCCTTTGCGCAATGGGGACTCGACATGGTCGGCAAATTCCCAAGGTCCTCACGAGGAGGCTACGTCTACCTCCTGGTTGCAGTCGACAAATTCACCAAGTGGATAGAGGTCATGCCAGTAACCAATCAATCAGGACACAGCGCAGTCAAGTTCTTTGAATCCATCGTCTACCGCTTCGGAGTGCCGCACAGCATCATCAGCGACAATGGGACGAACTTCACATACAAAGAGTTCGAAGAATTCTGCGAGAATTTAGGAATCAACATCAGCTACGCCTCGGTAGCACACCCACAGACCAACGGTCAGGTCGAAAAACCGAACGGGCTCGTATGCGGTAGCATCACGAAGCGACTCCTTCGGCCACTCGAACAAGCCTCGGGTTGCTGGCCAGACGAACTACAATCAGTACTCTGGAGCCTACGCACAACTCCAAATAGTGCTACAGGGTACACCCTATTCTTCATGGTGCATTGGGTCGAAGCGGTGCTACCCGCCGAAGTACGATACAAAGCACCGCGCGTGGTCGCTTACAGTGAGCAGGAGTCAACCCTGGCACTCGAGGACTCCATCGACCTCCTAGATGAGGCAAGGGAAATCGCTGCGGAAAGATCAACGATCTACCAGCAGAACCTGCACAACTACCACAGTAGGAGGCTACGCCCCAGAGCCTTCATCGAAGGCGACCTGGTCCTACGACTAAAGCAGCAAGGGCATCTCAAGCTCGAGTCTCCCTGGGAGGGACCATACGTGATTACAGAAGTAATCCCATGTGGCGCCTATCGCCTTCAAGATTTAGAGACAGGAGTCGCTTACTCCAACCCCTGGAACATTGCGCAGCTGCAACGCTTCTACCCTTAGTCGTTTTTTACTTTTACATTGCAAATAAGGCTACTCAGCCAAGGCTACCTAGCCACACATTGTACTTCGTACTATCCCGCAAATAAATAAAGCTAAGTGCCCCAAAACTCTGTGTTTTCCTTTATTTTTTGCAACTTATCCACTCGGGGAGCTGCGCCACCCTATACACATCTGTTCTACGAACTAAAACGCGATATCCTGAGTAGCTGGCACACCAATCAAAACCCTTGACAAACATCAACCCAGTTGCAACGCACCTGACAGGTTGACAAGGGACTGAGGTAAATTCATGGCCAGGCTAATGAAAAGGAGTCACATAGTGCAACGCACTCACAAAACATACATGCTAACAAGATCTTTTATACATCATCGACAATCAATTATACACAGAATACACACGAAATTTACAACATTGGTACAATTATGTGCAGGATACAAACTAAACTACTATTGCAACAATAGAACGTTGGTTTGCTCCTCGAAGAAATCGACGATCTCCTCTGCTGGGCGTTCCATCGCCTGATAGTGCGGCACCATATTCCAAGCAGAACCCGCTGGTGGCGCAGGTGGTCCAGCCGTAGTTGCCGCAACGTCTACATCAAGCCTATGCAGTCGCACCAGCGATAGAGCGGCCTTGGCACCAGCCACCAACTACTGTCTTACACACTCGCGGACCGCACTCAGATCATGGAACTTAGCAAGAAGGACCAGCAGGCTCGATGGAGCGGCATCCAACGGGAACATCGTCCGATAAATATTCTTCAAACATGACTATGACTTCTTCAAAAAATGAAGCACTCGCGACGCATGATCCTGCAGGGTCGCCAACGCGATGGTGTGATCGTGATCTACCCAGAAGTACCCACTCGCCTGAGGTTGCTCCTAGGTCAGGTCATTCATGCGAATGGCAATTCGATCCCTCTCATCTTGCGGATGGCGCGCGCTGACAACTATACAAAAGCAACAACGGAAGTATGAGGAGAGTGCACCATTGCGAGTGACTACAATGAAAAGATAAGAGTAACAAAACTAACATTTAAATTGGTCACCCAGCTGGGTCACCTCCCCCAACAGATATTGTTCTCGGGCGGTGGCCTTCTCCGCCTTTGATTTCCATACATCCGCATCACCACGGAGTACAAGCAATTCACGCTCCAATTGCTTCACGCGATCACGGAGTCGCGAGAGCAGAGATAGCTCATCCACCCTTGAGCGCGGTGGTGCTAAAGTGTCATCAAGTGGTGGCGAATCCTAAGGTTCCCTCAAAGGATCACTTGATGTGCCCTATCACAAGCCAATCAAGAAGCAATAAGAAGACCAAATCAATGCTGACAAAAGATTCGAGTGCATTCAAGATTAGCCAAAGTATTAGCAGATACACTCGCCAAAAGGCATGTTTTTGACAAAGACATAAGATATCTAACTATTACAAAGTTACTGAGGAGCAACAGGTTTCTTTGACTTGGACTTTGGCTTTGGGGGCCTCATCGAGTCTGTGGCAGTATCAGATGCCACTGACTTTCCGTCGGCCCCTGACGTCGCAGCCTTCGCAGCTTTCTTGGATCGCTATAGCTCCTCAGAGTACTTTGCAGCGGTGTTGATCAGTTGTGGCCCATATTTGCCACAAGCAATCGCAACAGGAGCAAAGACTACCTGCTGGCCATCCGTGCTGACGGGCATCGCCCTTGAGACTGCTGCAGGATCAACTTCGACTCCGTGGGTTTGCACCATCGCGGGTGACATTGATGCACCAGCCGAACAGAGCGAGTTCTTGAAGCCCGCAGGAACGCCTCCAACAAGTGACTCCACCAGCTCATCAAGATTTTCAATCAACTCAGCCTTGGGTGTCATCTCCTGCCGAAGACGGCTGAGCACGCCTTTAGCCTTGGCGAGCGTACCCTGCACAACAGCGCTGCGGTCTTCGACTGCTGAGACAACACTCGCCAATGCGTTATCACGATGAAGCGCCTCTGCATCAAAGCTCAGACCACTAGCATCTACACAAGAATCAAGCATTGGCACGATGTTAGCAGCAAATACAGCATCGGAGGCAATCAAAAAATAGGAAGTTAGTCATAATGCAGACCAACAAAATACCTGAGAGAACCTTGGCAATCGAAGAAAGTTGTTCTTCGAACATCTTCTCCCTAGTGGCGACGGAGGCACGCAAACCCTCTTCACGCTTTTGCGCCTCATCACGCGCCGCGATTGCCTCATCGCGACTCTTCACAGCCGTGGCAAGCGTCTTTTCCATGGTGGCGGCATCGCGAAGAAGGGCATTATGTTCAGCCGCAAAACAAAACAAAAAGATAGACTATCAGTCGACTACATAACAACGATGTAGAAGAAGAAGAAGTAACAGGCACTTACTTTCCACCATGCGATAGCGCGTATCCAGCATTGCATGCTGGCGACCCATCGCAAGAAAAACAACAACGGATCAGCAGATGACATAGATAAAAATCGACTGCAACATCAGAAAACAGAGATACTACACTTACATGATCCTTCGATGACTCCGAAGTCGATTGATGAGCAGTCATCCGAGCAACCATCCGATGCTCCCCATCATGTGGAGAGCTTGATGAGTTATGCCCGGAGTGGGCCACCAATGGAGGAGAAGGAGCACGCTCAACTTCTTTCTTGGCCCTGGAGGTCGCGACTCCAGATTCTTTCAAAAATTGGACGTCGCCAGAAGATGACGACGCCTGCTGACTACAAGACCAAACCAGCATCAAGAAAAGGCAACTCCAAAAGAAGAACCACAAAGGAAGGCTCGAATACTTACCAATCAAACTTATCAAAGTCAAAGGTTTGATTCCCTGACTCTGACGATGATTCCTTCGGCAGCCGCATCTTCTTGTGAGAGGAGGGCGCCATAGGACTCACAGGAACGGCAGGGATTGGCGACTCCGCACCAACGCCTGCACCTTCTGGAGTCGAAGGAGACGACGCATCCGAATATTTGTTGCGCGAACGCTTGCGAGTATCCGGATTACTCGACTCAGGGGCTTCCTCCCCCACATCAGATGGGACAGTCGACTCCGACTCGTCCTCTTCCAAAGCTTCACGAGGAATAACCCCCTCGGGAAGAGGGGGCATACAGGGCGATACTGCCAAATCCTGCATATAAAAATCAAATTTAACACAAAGTCCAGCAACGGCAAAGAAGCAATTGACAAACAAAGCTACTACGTAGCACAACCGTACCTCAGGAGGAGGGTTAGAAGCATCGAACGGAGGAACGACTGGCTCACTGGGGAGCACATCCTTGACGGTGTACTTGGTGACCAGTCGAACCCTTTTATCTACCTCACTCGTAGACATGCCATCGGCAGACACGCGAGTGAGATCGTCTGTGCCAGCCCACTAGAACATGGGGTGGACTCTGGCCTGCAGGGGCTGGATGCGACTGCGTAGCCACGTGCGAATGAGGGCGCAGCCTCCCTCCTCTTTACCCATGCGACTCTCGAGGTCGCAGACGCGCTCGTACAGCACATCTGTCTCCGCGGACTCGCCGGGCATAATCACATTCTTCCAGGAGCGCCTCCTCTTACATGGCATCGCGGAATCGAAGGGCGCGAGTCCGTAGTGGCCTCCGTCGACCTTCTGGTCGTGGACGTAGAACCACTTGTCCCTCCACCCTTGGACGGACATCATCAGCTTGATGTCGAAGTATGTGGCGGATGGACTACGGAGCCAGACGCCGATTGGCGCTTCAATTTGAAGAGGCGCTTGAAGAGGCCGAAGTGCGGCTCGATGCCGAGCCAGCACTCGCAAAGGGTAATGTAGCAAGCTACATGGAGGATGGAATTGGGGGACAACTGATGGAGCTGGAGCCCGTAAAAATAGACAAGGCCCTTGAAGAAAGGATGCAGGGCAACGAGAGGCCGTGAATGATGAACGCTAGGAACATCACCCAAAAACCGGCAGGAGGAGAGAGGATTACCTCACCGCCGGGGACACGCGCGTCAGCGACTGCGGATGACAAAACTCTGTCTTGGCGAAGAAGATGAAGCTCTGAGGACTTGATCATAGACGGACGCCACACGCCATTTGTGATGCGAGTGCCCACACCTTTCTTCTTGCCGCTGGCGGCGGTGCTGGTGCCCGCAGCAGCGGAGTCGCCTTTCTTCTTCGTCGCAGCCACGGCAGTAACGGAATCGGCCACAACACCTTTTTTCCCCCATTCCGCGGCGGCGATGCGACCGAAGGAAGTAGCTGGGAAATACGCGGAGCTGGTCCAGCGCCGTGAAAGAAAGGAGCGCAAGGAAGCAGAGGAGCAGCGACAATGGTGATGAAGGCAAAGGAAGAAAAGAAGTAGATGTGAAATTTACCATCGCCGCATCGCTACTTAACCCCCTGGAAGATGCAATCCAACGGCTCAGAAAAAACCCTATCAGGCGCGTGGCGTTCATTGAGCTCGACACGTGGTGGACCTGAAACGCGAACCGTCCCACACTACTCCCATTACACGCGGAAATCGAGGAGGCGTAGTTAAAATAAAGATTACGCACGCCCGGTCAAATCAGAGTCAAGAAATGGGAGCCACCGCTCGTCACGTCGCGTCAAACTCGCTCACGCAGGCAACTGAGGTCATGGAATCATCAGCACCGATGTCATCAAAAACTACACAGCAGAAGACTTCGACTACTTTAGTCCTTGCTCGAGTCTTCGAATCCACCAAGCACTCGGGGGCTACTCCCATAGGGAGCGCTAGTCGCGCACCCTACGATTTTTTCTTCTTCTTTTTGCAGGAACATGGACAATCAAAGCAAACCCAATCACTCGAAACACGGTTTGACTATGGACATGGGTTACTCCCATAGGGAGCGCCGGAAGCAAATTCGACTAAAACAAGCAAACAAAAGACGACAGCAGTCGCAAAAGTTCTTTAGTCCCTGCCTGAGTCTTCGACTCAACCAGGCACTCGAGGGCTACTCCCATAGGGAGCGCTGGTCGCGCACCCTATGATTATTTGTACACCGTACTGTGTATTGATAACGTCCACACTCGAAGCTCATGGCGACACCGCCTCATGACTTTTCCCTAGAAAGAGACTGCGTCTCCTGGGTCACCCGAATCGTCTCCGTGATGACAAAATTCGGATGCCGCGCTTACAGCGTGAAGATAAGACATGAATAAGGCCTGGCAACGCATTTGCTGCGCACTACCAGAAATATATCCGTGCCAACAGGTACGATGAACATGCCTTGACGGATGTGTCGAGTGCTCGCACCTATATACTGGAATTCGACTCCTGTAAAACCTCTGTGGCTTGAGTCGAATTACACCAGCACTTTTCTGAATTCGAGTCCGGGGACTCGAGTTCGAGTAGATGGCATTGTTTTACCCTAAGGTAGTTAACTGATACCGATACATCGGTTAAATCAGGCACGCGCATCAACAATCCCTATGACACAAACAAAGCAGTCGGAAAATATACTAAGTCATGCACTCAAAAGGCTTCATAAAGTCTCCAGTCGAATCTATGATTCCACTGGACACTCGGGGGCTACTGACATGGGTATACCCTACAGGTACTCGAGCTTGGTATATACGGCCTGAATACATAGAGGCCCACGGTGTCGCCAAGGCCCAAATGAGGAACTCGAGTAACCTACGGACTCTTGATTGCTTGAAGAACAAGAAGAAGCTAAAGATAGAAAGTTCAAAGGGGAAAACCCTAACTTGTAACCGACTCGACCTGCTACCCGAGACCTAGCCTATCTATATAAAGGCTAGGAGGGGGCGGCGAGGAGGACACACGCAACCTTAGTTTCCACAACCCTCGCCAGATTGCATCTGCGCACCATTGTAATCCTCGATTCCTTTGATAATTCCACGAGCAGACAAGCAGGAGTAGGGACCTCTGCGAGGCCCGAACCTGGGTAAATCTTCGAGTCCCCTGTGTGCTTGTTTGCTAGCCGATAGATGTCTCCAGCGCTCCCTCCTTTTCCAAAACCCAAGTCCATAACAATGGGCATTGATGAGTTAAACCCTCGTCGGAAGTTAATGTTATATCTTATGACTTTTACTTAGAAATAAAAGAAGAAATAAAACCGACTACAATTGAAAATACTGATATGACAATTATGTTAGTCAATAAAAATCTTAGAATTCCAATGGGAGTAGTTGAAGATGCAATTGTCACAATTGGCAACAAAAACTTTGCTATCGATTTTGTGGTTGTTGATATGCCAGCTGACACTCTTTGCCCAATTATATTTGGAAGGAACTTTTTGGGTGATATAGGTGCCTATGTTAATTTCAAGAAGGAGATTGTGTCTCCTAAGCTTGGGGGAACAGAAAATAAATTCCACTTTTCCAAATTTAAAGACAGGCGTCCACACATACAAGAAGAAGAGGAAGAGAGAACTATTGAGGAAATGGCGGCTCTTTTCTTTAGTAATCAAGAAGAAGAAATAGATGAAGATCCAAATTATGAAGAAATAGTTATGGAGGACAAGTCCCGGGGAGAGCTAGAAGATGAATTCGATTCACTTCCTATAATGGGACCTCCAACTTATGAGGCTTTTGAAGAGCCATAAAAGCGAGGGGACGAGGAACTACCACCCCTAGAGTTGAAGACTCTACCAGAAAATCTTAAATACAGGTTTTTAGATGATACAAATAAATTTCCATTTATTATTTGTGCTAAACTTTTAGGAGAAGAAGAAGAAGAACTCATGAAGATACTTAAGGTGCATCATAAGGCTTTTGGGTACTCAATGGATGACCTAAAGGGCATCAGTCCCATGATAGCCGTCCACCGAATATTTCATGGAAGAAGGTGCTAAACCAGTTGCATAATTTAATAGAAGATTGCAGCCTGAAATGAAAGAAGTGGTAAGAAAAGAAATTGTACGCCTACTACACGCATGTATAATCTATCCTATTAAAGAAAGTGAATGGGTAAGTCCTGTTCATTGTCTAAGAAGGGCGGTTTTACTGTTGTTCCTAATGAAAACGATGAATTGATACCTACTAGAACTATTGTTGGGCATAGGATGTGCATAGACTTCAGGAAATTAAATAAATAAACTAGGAAAGATCACTATCCTTTACCGTTCATAGATCAAACTTTGGAAAGGTTAGCAAACCATACTCATTTTTTTACTTGGACGGATACTCTGGTTTTCTCAAATAGCTGTTCATCCTGATGACCAACTTAAAACAACTTTCATTAGTCCTTATGGTTTACGTGCCTACTGATGTATGCCTTTTGGTTTATGTAATGCTCCAGCTACTTTTCAAAGATGCATGACTAATATTTTTGCTCATTTTATAGAACTTATAATGGAAGTATTTATGGATGAGTTTTCTTTCTATGGAACTTCATTTACTAGTTGCTTGGATAATCTCAAAAGAGTTTTGCAGCATTGCGAAGAAACAAATCTTATTCTAAACTAGGAGAAATGCCATTTTATGGTCAAAGAAGGTATAGTCCTTGGACATAAGGTATCGTGTAAGGGAATTGAAGTTGATAGAGCTAAGGTTGACGCAATAGAGAGAATGCCACAAACTAGGGATATTAAAGGTATAAGAAGTTTCCTTGGTCATGTGGGTTTTTATAGAAGGTTCATTAGAAATTTCTCTAGAATATCTAAACCTTTGACTAACCTCCTGCAAAAGGGAGTAAGATTTAATTTTGATGATAAGTGTCTTGAAGCCTTTGATAAACTAAAAAATGCTTTATCTCATGCTCCCATCATTAAAACACCTATCTGGGATACAACCTTTGACTTAATATGTGAAGCTAGTGATGATGTTGTAGGACTAACTCTGGGACAACACATTGGTCGCAGATTTAATATTATACATCATGCTAGTAGAACTCTTAATAGTGCTCAAAAGAATTACCGTAAGGAAGAAAAGGAAATTTTTGCTGTATTTTTCTCTTGTGATAAATTTCGTTCCTATATAGTTGATGCAAAGGTAGAGTTCATACGGATCGTGATGGCTTAAAAGAACTCCTTGAAAGGAAAGACCATAAGCCAAGACTGATCCGTTGGATTCTTTCACTTCAAGAATTTGAGTTGCAGATTATGCAAAGGAAAGAAATAAAGATGCCGGATAGGGTATCCATGTTTGCCCAACAAGACACTAATCTTATTGAGAGGAACTTTAGTCCTGGTGATTTTTGTTTACAAGAATTACTCAATGAACTAAGGTCAATTCCTCCAAGAGAGAAGAATTCTTTGTTGTTGGAGGAACTTTTCATCCCCGAATAAGAAAATCGTAAGTGCAAGGTAAGTGTTCTTATCCAAATAAGTGATTTATTTTAATAATTTTTACTTTTGAAAATTCTACCTTTGAATTCCTTGTGTTTTTCTGAAGTTTTAGAGGGGTTTTATCAACTATACATGTAGAGATATACGACCGGAGAGGAAGCTCTCGCTGTATAGTTGGTCGTTAAACTCTCTGTCATCTTCGTGAAATTGTTTTCACTATTTGAGCCTATATGGTCGCAACTATACGACCGGAGCCAAAAAATTCGGCCGTATAGTTGGTCGTTAAACTCTCAGATAGTTTTGCTTTTTGGTGTCTGAATCTATACGGTCGCAACTATACGACCGAAGCCAAATTCCAACCGTATAGTTGGTCGTTAAACTCTCAAACACTTTTAGTTTTTGGTGTTTGTATCTATACGGTCGCAACTATACGACTGGAGCCAAAAATTCCGGCCGTAGAGTTGGTCGTTAAACTCTCAAACACTTTTTCGTTTGACCTTTCGTTTATTCATCTAAAAAACATTATTGTCGGTCCCAAGTCGTGATTTAATCTACCTGGACTCGAGAGATTTGGAAATATTTGCCCGGAACCAACTATAGGACTGGAGCTATACGAGCCGCGCTCGTATAGTTGGTCGTTACACAGCAGGAAACTTCCAAATCCGTAATTTCTTTCCCTGTTTCGCTAAGATTCTTTTCGTGGATGACAATTTGGTGTTTCTCGCGAGTTTACCGACCTCTGACCCCCCTTATATGCCGCCATTGTCTCTCTCTTTAATCATAATTAACAGGAACCAATCTAGCAATGCGCTACCCCGTCCCAGGCCGTGGAAAACCCATGCGGCTCATTGCTCCTTTCAGGGACCGCTCTAGCAGCCCATCCATGGAGGACGATAACGAGGAGGTGGAGAGGTTTAGCCCGAAGTACAAGGAGTACGTCGATCCAAGCTACTTCAACAACGATTCCGATGATGATGTGGTTGATGTCTACATTCGCTGTGACGTCTATGATCCACTGGAGATCAATTGGGCGGTGATGATGAAAGCTCAACAAGAGAGAGAAGATTGCAAACCACATGGAAAAGGGCGTGTGGAGACGGTCATGTTCATCACCACGGATCCAAGGCCGCACAAGCATAAGGAATTATCTAATATTGGTGTAGGTTCTAGCAAGGGAGCGGAGGTACCACTCTCGAAGCCAACCATTGGTGCTCCTATGAAGATTAAGCCTCAAGAAGAGTGGAGGTACGGTTTGCATTTTCCCGATCCATCAATTATGGATGAGGAAGAAGAAGCTATCCCCAGGACCAAGGATCGTGTGCGGGCATTGGAGATATATCAGAAGCAGGAGCTACTCCATCACATTGAAGTCCGTCACCATCTCAATGATATGGAGAAGAAGGAAGACCTCCTTCTATTGGTGACTAAGCTCGCAGATAGAGTGGACACTCTACAATCAAATTTGCGGAGGTGCTACAGCTGCATAACTACTTTGGAGGAGACCAATAAGAAGCTACGCACCGTGGTGATCTACAACAATCACGGTATCAAATAATCGCAAGGGATTATTTGATCCCGCCTGGCTTGATTCCAAGCTTGGCGAGATCTTTAAGACCTTGTAATCTATCCTATAAGTTATTATTATTATTTTCACATTAATTCAAACTAGCAATAAAGTTTGCATCATTAGAATTCCCTTTAGGAATAATCGATCCCTTTTATGAAATTTTGAGTTTATTATTATATATGGAGCAATATTGAGTTTGTGTTTGCTTTATTTATATATGAATGGCTTGAGTATAATTTTACTTGCACTTGATGATAGCAATAGGAGTCTTCCACACAATTGGTATTAATGGAACACCTAAAGATAATTTGGTCAATATGTTGTAAGTCTATGGTTTGATTTAAAAAGAAAAATTATCTATGCAGTTAAGTTGAAAAAGAAACCTTGAACAAAGGAAAATGAAAGTGCTATCAAAATAGAGTGAGAACAAATCGAGGTAGAATCTTCAAGTCATAAGAATGGTTCATATACAATTGGAATTTTATAATTGAGATCGTTAAACTTTGAATTCCTATATGAAGTGGAATATATGGCTAGCTCATTTGCACATCACTTAAACAAAAGCGTGAGCATATATACAAAAGAAAAGAAAAGGAAGAAAAAAAGCGAGTTTGCAAAGAGCAAGTAGGCATATACCAGTGTATTGTAGTATGACAAAGAGACACTTTTGAGATTCTAAATCCCAAGTGAATACATCGATCCTAAAACACTTGGGATTACCTCGCTAGCGCATTCGGTTGAACTAGATACTTTTACATTATATTGAGATTCATCTTTATGAACTATTGATCACTAAGGTGTGGAAGCCTGCTAATACTATTCAGATGGTTTGAGTAAGGTACTATTCATGAACTTATTCATATGTATCGTATATGATAAACACATGCTGCAACTGCCTCATTTATTTTACCGACTCAGCTTCATGAATATGAGGATCACATCCATTAAGCTAAACTTGCTTGGGACGAGCAAGAGTCTAAGCTTGGGGAAGTTGACGAGTACATATTTGTATCATGTTTTACATTATTTTTTTGCATTCTAGATGTAGGATCTTGGTATTTTAGGGGCTCGCGCACGCATTTTATGTCTGTTTTCACCAGGATCAGGACAGATGATGGATCCGATGGATACAATTCTTGGAGCAGTTGTACTGTGGATAAAAGGAGTTAAAAACAACGTAAATCGCTTATTTGGGAAATATTAATAATACCAGAAGAAAACCAGAAGCGAACAAAGGAGGCAGAGAGTTCAACGACCAAATATACGACCGGAGCAAATTTTCTGGCTGTATAGCTCCGGTCGTATAGTTGGCACCGCCTCCGCCTCATCAAATAGTTTCACCCCGTGCAACTGGTTCAGGGAGACGACATATAGAACACCCAAAAATCGCAGAAACCTCATCTCCGGAAGGCATCTGGAGGGGAAACTCATCCACCAAGGATCCATCTTCACCCTGCGCAGATCCGGGAGGCTAAGGCATCGATCTTCATCATCCACCGCTGCATCACCACCATATTTATCCATCTCATCTACATCTTGTCTAGATCTTGTTGTAATTCCTATACACGTTGTGGATTTATACAAGTACCATTCATCTATGATTGTTTCCATTACCATTGATATGATGTTGATTGTCTCCATGTCTGAGTAGATCATTAGTTCTTCGGAAGATGGAGAAACCCTAGTATGAGATTGAAATAAGATAAAGTCTATTATGATATTCATCATTGTGGCTATGTGTTAGATTTTCTACATCTTGATGTTGAGATAAGTTGACCTCTCAATATTTTCCTCTCATGGGGACTTGATAGAGGAAACTACTTGTTTGTAGACGGAGGTGTGCTGGCACTTACAGTGACTATAAAGCTGTTGGCACCCCTTACGTATCAACTTGGGAAACATAGAAAACTCACGAAACACTATCCACGCCATGGGATACGTCCAACGGGATTACGTTCCTTAATAGCGTAGTAATTCGATTGATGTCGATTGTTGATTGACGTGGTTATGAGGATGATGTGAGCAGCAGTTGCTGCCTATTTGTCCAAATACGGAGTTCCTCCCACACATATATAGTTGAGAATGTTCATGATGATAATCTTTATCTTAGCTCCTTATAATACTAGTAGTGGTGTATCCGCTACTCTCTGAGAACGTTTTTCCCTACTGCAGTTCTAATCTCTCTTACATACGCGATACTTACTTATTGCTCTTATACCTAAAACCCCAAAACATATTTTTTACACAATATTCGTATTTTATCTTGTCACTTAAAACTTTATCTAGCATTCTATCGTAATATTTATTTCAAGAGTTATTAGACTTCAGACTCCTGCTCCCTGTAGGATCGATATCTTTATTTCGAAACTAGCTACAAACAACCTGTGCACTTGCAGTCATCAGACATCAACGGGATATGAGGCGTCGTCGGGAGCCACGAAGGCGGTGGTCGGTGGAGAGGATCGCGGCTACGCCAGCATGTTAGCGGTGGCGGCCTGAAATAGGGCGCGTCGATGGCGACGTGAAAGGCGTATGTCAAGGATAAAGTGAGATATGATGGTGTGTGAAATTACCTGTCTACCCATTGCATAAATAAAAATCAAGTAATATTACCAGTACTACGTTTCAATACTTTCTGGTACTACCTATTTCTCCACTCTTGGATGACCTCGATTAGACGGTTCATAAAATCCCCAACCATGTTAAAACTTATAATTAAATTAATCTTATTAGATACGTTATTATAACATTTTCGTATTATAGCTATATATTACAATTTTGATAGTTATTTCTGTAAACTTAGTTAAAACTTTTAAATTTATATAAATTATGCATATTCATGTTAAGGACGAAAGTAGTAGTAGCTCGGAGTGTGAGGTCCTCTTTTGTCCTAAGACCACAATGAACGTCTTTGAGAAACCCATGTTTTCATAAATACTACCTCTATATCAGACTATCTCCGCCGAAAAGCTTAAGTTTTTTTTTTCAAAAGTCCAACTTTTTTAGAGAAAAATATTAATATTTATAACAGAAATCCATACTCTTTGATACATCATAGTTCTTTGAGAGTTTTTTCAAAAAGATTGATTAAACTTTTCGTAGCTTGATTTTAGAAAAAAGCCTTAAGCTTTGGAAAGGAGATAGTAGTACTACCAAAACATCTTACTACCTCCGTTTCAATGAATAAGACGCACACGTATTTCAAAGAAAAGTTTGATCAAATAAATAGAATAACTAAAACTTGATTATATTGTGCAAAATTGGTATCGTTGAACTCGTATTCAAACACATTTCCAATGATACTAACTTTGTACCAACATTTTTTATATTTTTAAAGTAAATCTTGGTCACAGAAAAACACGCAAAACGAGAACACCTTATTTCTTCAAACAGATGTAGTATATTAGAACAGACGTAAGTACTCCCTCCGTCCAGAAATAACTGACTTGGATTTGTTTAGATTTAAACGTATCTATACACTAAATTATGTCTAGATACATTTGAATGTAGCCAAATTCAAATCAGTTATTTCTGGATGGAGGGAGTAGTATATTAGAACAGGCGTAAGTAGAAAACATTGGCCAAAAGTGAGCAAACCCATGTACATGTCTTTTTTTTTTTTGAGGTAAACCCATGTACATGTCAGTACAAGCCAAACCTGTTTGACCAAAAGGCAGTCGGTCGACTTGCAGCCCACAGTGCTTTTGACTTTTGGCCACAACGCAGATTTCGGCGGACGCGGACGCGGACGTAGACGAAGCAACGCGCGATGTAGTACGTACGATCAACTTTGTTTGGGACGCTCGAAACACGAGGCCGAGAAAAACCCGTTCCCTGATCGAGGCAGAAAGAGGACCACAATGGTCACTGCCACCCTGCGACGGCGCGACCCAGCACCGGTACGGCCTTTGACCTGCCCAGTGGCACGTGAATATGCGGTGGTGTCGAGTGCCGTTGCCTTTGTCTTCGGCGAAAATCTTACCTGCAAAGCGCCACCCGCGGCCTATGTGGCACAGTGCGCCCAGTCGGACGAGAGTCATGAATGTGCATGGCGACGAACGTACAGTGGTGGTCTGTTCGCTGCAGGGCGAGCTTTGTTTTGTAGCTGCCGCTGACCCCTCGTCTTGTCACTCGTCGGTGCACTGTTCGTGGGCACGCTGCTCGAGCTAGGCGCTAGAGGGGATACGGTGAGCTATATGATCCTGCTTTTAAAGCACAGTAACTGTTTTTTTAAAGTTTTACCCGAAAAACGATCCTGGCGGATCCATTATTTTTGCTAAAACCCTATAGTTCCGCGTAAATCGATCCCGCGACCCTCAGATAGCCAGTATCTGAGGTAATTTTTACACCTCCCCATGAGCCAGAAACAATTGGCAAGAGGGAGATATTCCAGCTCCCGCTGTCACCCTTCTGCCATTGGACCTTTTTTTTTTGGGGGGAAATTCCACCGATCAAGGTGGAGTTTCGTGCGGGGGTTGAAGAAGAAGGGCTTGGGACAGGACTAGAGCGACCATGGGGGCACCCGACGGCGGGGAGGAGCCATGGCACCGGGCGCGCGTGGCTATGGTCAGTAGTAGCTTGGGCGGCTTCTAATACGGGAGTCGGGCACGAGGGTGAGGCGGCTTTAGATACAGCCGGCGGTGGCTGGGACAACGAGAGGTGGTGGCGCCATGGACACAACAACCGACGACGATAGCCCAGATCCAAAGCAAGAGACAGGGACGACGCCCGTAGCGGTTTACATGGCTGGATTGTGGGAGTTAGTCATGGCCTCGTGGGAAAGAAGACATCAACAAATGGGCCAATGTGCCCTATGTGGTGATTCCATTTTCACGTATCTATTCTAACATCGATGAATGATTGTTTTCACGATTTCACGACAGTCTCACTTTCGAAGATCGAAAGAGAGTTTATTTATTTGTCAAACGACACAGGTCAGCAGGTTTGGATCAAAGAGGAAATATTGACCGCAATGGAGCTCCCTTAGACTTTATTCATGGTGTGACCGGAAGATCGTACAAGTGCTTACAAGATAGATCTCCGTGAGTTTATAAAGTTACCCGACAAGAGTATATGAATCTAGGGTTTATGACTTAGAGACTAAAGCTACGACGTGGGTGTAGATGGTATGTCCTCTTAAGATGAATGATCTTCACTATATATATGCGTTGTGAGTCTCCTCATGTCTGCATCTTGTCTTGCTTATTAGGTTGATTTCCGACCTCCCTTCAATGTACGTCTGTCTTTAGAATTCTCTAGAAAGTCCTCTTTGCAGCAGAACATGTCAAGTCGGTTAAGCATTCCAGGATGCAGACATCCAAGTCATGGATATGGTCCTCATGAGCAGGAAAGTAGGATAAGGCCTGTGTATGTTAATTACATGCAATAATCCACTTATCACCGACAAGCATGACGCGTGTTATACCGTAGAAGTTGTTTTAAGTACTCCTTATACTGTTTTAAGGTTTCGACTTTTACGAGATATGGTAGAGATGCTCTAGATGGTCCTTTGCCAAACTTTCATCCACGTTTTCCCTTTGGAAAAAGTTTAAATTTGTAACAAACCTGTATATATTTTACTGTGAAAGCACGTACATGCAAGATGTTGTTTACCCGGCGTTTGCCACAGTTGGTCTTTTCTCATTTTTTCGATGTCGCATAAGTGATTTTAAACTGTACCAAACCCGTGTGAGTTTTTTTGTTGTGAAAGCACACATGAGATGTTGCAAGGTTCATATGTGTTTGCTACAAGTTTTGTGTTTCCTTTGATTTTCCCGATGATGTTCACATTTTTTGCAGTGCTAAAAAGCATGTTTTATGTAATTTGTTGTGATTTTTGTCAGTGTGGTTGGTATTTTTTTTGTCACACATGAATCTATAGAAAAACTGCTGCGTAACCGTTTTCTATTAATACAAATGCATGGTATTTTATTGTAACTATTTATGATTTTTATTAAAATTCTTGGTGATTTTTTGGTAAATCAATATAGAGAAAAAGGTTGTTGTTGAACCACATTTTTTCACATTGATTTGTTGATTTTTTTTATGATTTATTGCAATAATATAAAACTTTTGTACGTGGCGTGACTGGTCTTTGTTGTAATACTCTCTGCTCTAGGAGTGTGGACCTTTGGGTCTCGGGAGACATGTAGTTCGTTTTTGGAACAATTGGTAATTGTATTTTGAAGTTTCCAAAAATTCTGAGCAAAAATTCTGGATGTAGAAAATAATGTGTTCTACTACTATAAAAAGTCTCAACTCGAAATACCTAATATTTTGGGCTGCATAAAAATGTCAAAATCTCACATCTAAAGTAGTGAACACTGCCAAATTTCAAACCCCAAATTCTGTCAGATTTTGTCATTTTTGTTGTGACCAAAATATAAGATATTTCGGGTTGAGTTTGTGTTTTTGATAGAGTGCATCATTATGTAGATCTAGAATTTTTTTCATAATTTTTTTGACACATTGAAATTAAATTTTCAGATTTAGAAAAATATAGGGCTCCCTGTAGCCCTGGCTCTAAGGCAATTTTCTGCTACTCTAGTTGCAAGTCGCCACGTGAGCATATTTGCCATAAATATCAAAAAGGTCAAGGGTAAAGCGTTTAATAATTTTAAAGGATTTGCTAGTTCTCAGCCTGAGAATTTCTCTCGCCATTGGATTTACCTCGTGATTCGTGCAACGTGAGGCTTACATGAGTTGCAACTAGATTGTAATGGAAATTTAATGAGTTGCAATTACGTCTCAAGTAAGAATTAGTACAAATTATATAAATTACAGCTAGGTTGTAACCGAGAATTGACACAATTAGTAGGGTGACGTCAGCGACGTAGATATAATGAGTTCTCAGGCGCATGAGATCTAAGCCCTCTCTAATTTTAAGTGGTGAGGCCGGGCTGCCGGTTAATTTCGTAAAAACTGAAAGGTAAAAATGCAAAAAGTTTGCTACGGCTGTTTTTAGATGTTGGATGGCAAATCCGACGGCGCTAGAAAACAGCCGATTTTAGCGGTTTTTGCGACGGGGCATCGCAGTGGAGCCGCGCTCCGCTTGCCGACCTCACCTCTGTCACGACCGGCAAAAGTCCGGCCCCGCCACCACCAGCTCCCCATCCCTCTCCGCCAGTGGGATCCCTCTTTCCCCCACGAGCTAGCGTCCCTTCGCTGCCATTCCCGTTGCGTCCTCGAATCCCTGCCCCGCCACGATGGCGGCCGCCTCCAGGTCGCGCTGCTCCGGACCAGGTCCGCCGAGATCCCGATCGACGCATCTCGGCTCCAGTCGCTGGCCCAGCGACCAGTTCGTCGGTGCCCTCCTCACTCCGCGTCGCCCGCTGCCCACAAGGTCTATATGCCCATGTGTAGCTGCACGAGCGGACGGGTCTTTAGTTTATTCGTTTTGAGAAATTTCACTCACGAACGGAACGCCCGACGGCCGACCGTCTATGCAGTTTACAAAGCCTTTTATGCATGTGTCTACAGCTACAAGTGATTATTGTATGAACGTGAGTGCAGGTTTCACGTTGAGAATTTCTCCACAAAGCTAGAGACATTTCCTGCCCTCAATTACTGAATTGTTTCATACCAGTTTAGTGGCACCCTATCTGAACTCTGAACCTGCTGTATGCAACATTGGACTGAGCCAACGAAATGAACTTTAGAGAACTGTTTGATTATTATTTTTAGATAAAAACTATTTGATTATTAGATTGAGTAGTTGTTGTATTTCGACTTGAAACTGCATATATAGAATTTTCTGCTAAGAAAATCTCTTGCTAATTCAGATTTGTATACAAGTGTGCAGTTCACTTCTGAGGTAACATCAAATTCCCCTGAAACTTTTGCTCGCATGTAGCAGTGAAGAAGCTCTTTCGTAGTTCTAATTCTTGATGTCAGTAGATATTCCCCTGTTTAATTGGCTATGATTAAGTGCTCTTATGCGAATTCCTAGAAGTTTATAAACATATTAATTCTGATTTTTTATAATTCCTATTTCCCCCTGTTTTTTACAGGTTCTAAAACTCCTGTGTCACTGCACATGCTTGGGGGAATTTTCAGTTTTATCGAAAATCTGTTGGTTTCTTGGCCTACCAGCTTTCAATGGATATATGGTGAGAGTTAGCTTGTATGGTAAGAGTTTCCAACAGCTTGTTGACGGAATGAGATTTTGGTGGTGCCGTTACTCCTTTAATTGGAGCAGGATCATCCAGTGAACAGATGGTATAAAATGAATTGTACACTTGCTTTGCTTTGTCTAAATTTTGCAAAAGAAATAGATGAGCTCGTTTTTCTTTCTTTTTGTCTGTATTTTGTTTTCTCAATTTGTTGTTGAGAAACTTCTGAAATTTGATATAAGTTTTACGGTCATGCAGGGGCAGACAGTGTTGTTTACCTTTAGTTTTGGTGGAAAGTCAACACAGAAATTCAGAGAATAAAATGTTTCGGATCAGATGAAGGTGAGTGATCTTCTTAGCAGTTACATCTGCTCCTTCTGTCTGTCTTTCCTCTTTGGCTTTCGTACAGGACGATGCTTATGAGGTATGATTTCTGATGTTTATCAGTTTTTGTTGTACTCTTCTCTGGTCATTAAACCTTAGTTTGGTGGGTTAGAATATCTTGGAAAGTAGCAAGTGTCAGTAGGGACAGAAAGAAAATGATTTCATTACTTGGAAAAATCCCAATGGTCTTTCTTATTGTTCTCTTAGTCAAGTGATTATCTCTGTTATGCAAAAAGAGGGGTGTGTTTCGCAATCATAAGTCATATTTTCCCAGTTATACTATAACTGTGGCCTATTTGCTTTTTGAAAATGAAAAGCTATGCTAATCATGTGTGTCTCGTACAAGTTACTCGGTTTCATACATGATTAGTGGGATTCAGCTGAAGAATGCACTCACGAATGTGTTTTTAGCAGAGATTTAGCACTGTTAGAAGGAGAAAGCTCTCACCGAGTCTGGAAACAGAGACACTTTCCCAACCCTTTTCTTTACAAATCCCTATTCCCATTAGGAGTCTCAGATGGCCAGATATAAAACAAGAGGAAAAATACAGTAACAAAAGCAGTAACTGCTAGCGACCGCGGGTGGTACAACAGGTATCGAGCTCAAGCCTCGTTGTAGAGGTGATCCAGGAGCTTGGGGTGGACGACGACCTCCAGCGGGAACTTGCGCGGCGTCAACAACCCAAATATCTCCTCCATGCTGAGCTCCTCCTTGGTAGCGCCGTCGGGGAGCCTCCAGGCGAAGCCATGCAGCAGGTTGGCGAGGCTCGCCTGTATCAGCTTGAGCGCGAGGCTGTACGCGGGGCACATCCTGCGTCCCGACCCGAACGGCAGCAGCTCGAAGTCCCGCCCCTTTACGTCGATCTTGCTACCCAGGAACCGCTCCGGCAGGAACTCCTCTGGAGCATCCCACAACGCTGGGTCGCGACCGGTGGACCACACGTTGACGAGCACGCGCGTGCCAATGGGGATGTCGTAGCCACCAACTGATGTGTCCTCGCGGGATTGGTGGGGCGCAAGCATGGGCGCAACCGGGTGCAGCCGCATAGTCTCTTTCACAATTGCCTCCAGGTAGGGGAGGCTCGGGATGTCCTGCTCTGTCACCCAGCGGCCTCGCCCCACCACGCTGTCCATCTCCTCAGCGGCCTTGGCGAATACCTCAGGCTTCTTGAGGATCTCCGACATTGCCCACTCAACCGTCATGGCTGAGCTCTCGGTGCCACCGGCGATGAGGTCCTAGCATTCACATTGAGTACTAGGCAGTTTAGTGCAGTTGGTGGTTAAGAAAACGGAATGTTGTTTTACTAGTTACTATGAATAACCGTCCCTAGCATTCACATTGAGTACTAGGCAGTTTAGTGCAGTTGGTGGTTAAGAAAACGGAATGTTGTTTTACTAGTTACTATGAATAACCGTCAGGAACTGAAACGTGCATGGACTTACCTGAATGAAAGCCTTGACGCCATCCCGGCTGATCTTTACCTCGAGATCGGGGTCGCCGGCTATCTCCAGCAGCACGTCTACCATGTCCTTTGCAACGAAGCTCTCCCCCTCGAGGAGGCGTCGCCCATTGTGCTCGTCCAGGACATGTTCGAGGAATCCATCGAACATCTTGCTCAGCTTCTTCATCCTCTTGATGTACCCCTGCAGGTCCATCCTGTCGAGCCACGGGATGGACTATGGAGTCGCCGATGTTGAGCACACCGTTGAGGAAGAACCACTCGTCGACCATCCACTTGCACTCCGCTTCCTTGTGCAGGTACTTTTTGCCAAGCACCATGCGCGTGATCAAGTTGAGGTTCAAGGTGGACAGGTAGTCCTTGAGCACTACCACGCTCCCGGAGGCCTCGTGCAGATTGCGCAGCAGCGCCCGCAACTCATCGCTGCGGATGTACTGGTATGACTCCAGCCGCTTGGCGCTGAAGAGCTCCGTGAGACAAATCTTGCGCGCTTGCCGCCAGTAGGCGCCATATGAGGACCAAGTGATGTCGCTGTAGTTGTAGTTCGTGTACTTGCCGGCGGCCATCTTGGGCCGGTCAATGAACACCACGTCGTGGGTCTTTAGGAAGAACTTGGCCATCTCGACAGATGAACCGACGACGACGGGGAATGAACCGAATCGGAGGTACATGAGAGGGCCATAGCTCTTGGAGAGTTCGTGGATGGAGCGGTGCGGGAGCGTGCCGATGAGGTTCAGGTTGCCGATGATGGGCCACGCCTTAGGTCCAGGCGGGAGCCTGTATGCGCGGCGGCCAGCGCGAAGGACAATGGTTGCGAGGAAGAGCACGGTTGCAAGCACGACAGCAAGGAAGCGCACCCATGCTGGTAGCTCCATTGTGGCGATTTCAAGGGTGCCTTACTTCCCGTTATTAAGTGGCTGGATAAGTAGAGGATGACCAAAGCACCCATGAGTCACGGATTCACGAAGCAGGGAAAAGATAAGAAGAGCCGCCGTATGCGGCTCTCCTCTCTAAGGCGAGCATCTCCACTCGTGCCCATTGGACGTCCGGCGCAGCCGTTTCGTTTTTTTTCCCGTACGGGAAGCCGTCGGGCACGGACACAGCAAGACTTGTTTACTTCTCTTCAATCCGGTAAATACTCTTCCCTAAAAATACTTAGGAGAGTTTTCAATCTATACAAAAATAAGAAGGATTTGCGGGAATATTTCCGGATTATCCCGGTCAAATCCGGAGTAGTAAACGGACTAAGAGAATTTTGCGGGAATTGGAATAATCCCCTCCGTTACTAGTGAATACAAGAGAAGTAAACAAGGCCTAATGAGGGTGCTGAATCCTAGCCGTGTCCCCCTATAAAATTTCCTAAAATAGTTTAAACTACTCGAATAATTCAAACACAAGCGGTGAGTTCACTATTAGTTCAAACATATTTTATAAAATATTAAAACAAACATAAAGAAACTGGCGGCGGCCGAGGCGATCTAGTGGGCCTGATATATTGGTGGCGGCGATCTAGCGGTGGTCGAGGCTGAGTACATCACCGCAGGGTTTTCGGCGCCGTCAGAGTCGCTGGGCGGCTTTTGCTTCGACACCAGGCGGTTGTTGCAGTCCTGCCCAGCATCATCGCACCAGTCGGGCCAGCCTCGTCGGCATCGCCCTCCAAGTCGATGAAGAGGCCAAGGCGGCGCGCTCTCGGCCTGCTTGTGCCGGTACTCCGCCGTGGACCACGCCTCAGTGAACTCGTCCGTTGTCGGCAACACGGAGTCGAAGGAGAAGCGCTCCGCCACGCGCTGGCCTGGAAACTCCTACGAGTCCCCCTGGATCTTGACCTGGAGGGCGGCGGCCTTGTACTCCGGCGACGTCCACTCCTTCACCTGCCGTTGGGGTCTGGCGAGGCGGAGGCAGCCATGGGGAGGTGAAGGCTCGCGTGGGGGCATGACGGTCCCTGATGATGCCGCTGGAGCGCCTATGGAGAGGCGATGGGCTCTGCTCGTACTCGTCCTTTACCGGGGCGAGCTGCGAGGAGAAGCGAGATGATGTTGTGGAGTAGGGGGAGTAGTGCGCCGCCGACGATGAAGAAGATGTCGACGAGGAGCGAGACGTCTGATGGCGTGGGGCCCATCGCCGGACCGGCTACGGCTGCAGCGGTGCGGGTTGTTGCTGTCGCAATGTGGCCAAGCACCCAGGCAAGCGTCCTACCTGGGGCGCTCCACCATCGGCGCCTGCCTTCAGTGTTGTAGTTCTCTGGTGGCGAGCTATCGCATCGTAGGCATTGATGCAGTCCTCCTGCTCGAAGAACTCGTCCCACGCACTGTGGTTGTCGGGATCTCACGTGGGATCGTTGCTCTCCTCCGGCGTGAGGACGCTCTAATAGTGCTCGTAGATGGCTGCCATGCCCGCCTGCCCGACTGGCCGCCGACGCTTAGCATCCAACGCTTGGGACAGTGGAAGTCCGGCGACACTAGGTACCCCGAGGACCACAGCGCGCGCGCCTCGTGGACTTTCAGCGAGCGCCACCCGAAACCTTTCGCGGTGGCACCGTCTCCGCGTACCTTTCCATGCACTTGGGGGTTGGGCTCAGGGGAGAAGCTGACCGGAAGAGGGAGGACGCGATGGGACGGTTGCGAGGGAGAGGAGATGAGGCGATGTGACGGCGGCAAAGAAGGTTTATCAGGGTGGCGGCGTCCAAAATCATCTTGTTCTTGATGTCTACCTAAGGTCCAAACTACAAATGACGCGTCGGTTCAAACTACAAATGACTAGCGTATTGCGCTCATATCAGGGTGCCGGCTGTCGTCTAAAACAGTCCTGAAAGTCAGAATGTGTTCCAATATGGTCCTTCACATCTTGTTCTTGATGTCTACAGTCTACCTACGGTCCAAACTACAAATGACTAGCGTATTGCATCCAACCTGTATGAACCTTCATCTTGTTCTTGATGTCTACCTACGGTCTAAACTACAAATGGCGGATGAATCGGGCATCCCGACGTGATTCACAAAGCACCCCACGCTCAGCGTCGCAGGATATGCGTTGATGTTGCATCCATCCTATATGAACCACGCCCTTCCCCTTCGTCATATCTGTGAATACCGGCGATGTGCACCTCTCGAGCTCCACCTCCACCTCTATCGTGGAGGTTGCTGCCGGTTCAGCAGCCCCAGCGGCGGGAAGCTGTGCCGTGAGGACCATGCCCTGCGCGTAGCACATCAGAGGAGCGCACGAGGGGCAGCCTGGGGCAAGGGGCATGACAGGAAGCTCGAGGTGGTGGCCCCTATCTCGCGCCGGAGCGAGACGGGGGATGTCGTGGCAACGGCGCTGGAGCTATACAGCGGCGACTCCGTGTACCCGGTTCCTGCACCACCGCATGGTGGACGTGTTCGCCGAGGTTCTCGCGGAGGACAGACGAAAGCTCACTGATGGCAACCTCCGGGAGTTCTCTCTCGCGGCCAAGTGGTGCCCGTCGCTCGACTCGTCCTATGACTGCTCCACGCTCCTGTGCGAGGCCAGTGTGTGGCGCCTCCTCACCTTCGGCTTGTCGTGAGAAGACGGCGGCGTGGACGACATGCGCACCCTCGACAACCTGACAACCTGCGTGGCTGTGTGCGACGTATCCGGCAGCATCCGATATCCTCGGTAAAGGATATCGAAATAGCAATATCCGATCCGATCCGATTCGTTTACATCCCTACATTTTGCGCAATGAGGATGCCGAGCGCCACAGGTTATCTCCGTTGTGCAAAAAGAGGGGTGTGTTTCACGATCATAAGTCATATTTTTCCCAGTCTATAACTGTGGCCTATCTGTTTTTTACGAATGAAAAGCTCTTCTCTAAATGAGCAAGGACACAATCATGTATGCCTCGTAGAATTTAATTGGTTTCATATACATGATTAGGGGGATTCAGCTGAACAATGCACTCCCGAGTGTGTTTTTAGCATGGTTAGATGGAGAAAGCTCTCAATGAGTCTAGAGACAGAGACACTTTCCCAACCCGCCTTATCTTTACAAATTTCTACAGTATTATTTTAGGACTCTCAGACGAAACAAGACCAGATATAAAACAAGAGGAACAATACAGTAACAAAAGCAGCAACTGTAGACACGAGCGAGCGACCACGGTTGGTACAGTAGGTATCAAGCTCAAGCCTCGGCGTAGAGGTGAGCCGGGAGCTTGGGGTGGACGACGACCTCCAGCGGGAACTTGCGCGGCGTCGACAGCCCGAATATCTCCTCCATGCTGAGCTCCTCCTTGGAAGCGCCGTCGGGGAGCCTCCATGAGAAGCCGTGGAGCAGGTTGGCGAGGCTGACTTGTATCACCTTGAGCCCGAGGCTGTACCCGGGGCACATCCTGCGTCCCGACCCAAACGGTAGCAGCTCGAAGTCCTGCCCCTTAACGTCAATCTTGCTATCAAGGAACCGCTCTGGCATGAACTCCTCTGGTGCATCCCACAGCGCGGGGTCGCGGCCGATGGACCACACGTTGACGAGAACGCGCGTGCCAACAGGGATGTTGTAGCCGCCGACCGATGCGTCCTCGCGGGACAGGCGGGGCGCCAACAGGGGCGCGTTTGGGTGCAGCCGCATAGTCTCTTTTACAATGGCCTCCACGTATGGAAGACTCCGGATGTCCTGCTCAGTCACCCAGCGGCCTCGACCCACCACACGGTCCAGCTCCTCCGCCACCTTGGCGAATACCTCGGGCTTCTTGAGGATCTCGGACATTGCCCACTCAACCATCATGGCTGAGCTCTCTGTGCCGCCGGCGATAAGGTCCTAACAGCGGCAGTGACGATTAGGTGGTTTTATGTCTTCAGAAAACAAAAACTCAGCTTGGGTGAAAAAGCTTTTTACTGATTACTAGTAATTTATTACTCACTGAATAATGGCTGAGAACTGCAAGTGTCTGGAACATATATATGCATGGACGGACTTACCTGAATGAAAGCCTTGATGCCATCCCGGCCGATCTGCACCTCGAGATTGGGGTCGCTAGCAATCTCCAGCAACACGTCTACCATGTCCTTTGCGACGAAGCTCTCCCCCTCGAGGAGGCGTCGCCCGTTGTGCTCGTCCAGGACATGTTCGAGGAATCCATCGAACATCTTGCTCACTTTCTTCATCCTCTTGATGTACCCCTGCAGGTCCATCCAGTCGAGCCACGGGATGGAGTCGCCGATGTTGAGCGCGCCGTTGAGCAAGAACAACTCGTCAAACATCCACTTCCATTCCTCCAGCGTCGTAGCCGCAGTCGCCTCTTTGTGCAGGTACTTCTTGCCCAGCACCATGCGCGTGATCACATTGAGGTTTAAGGTGGACAGGTAGTCCTTGAGCACTACCACACGGCCGGAGGCCTCGTGCAGTTCGCCTAGCGTTTGGCGCTGAAGAGTTCCGTGCGGAACATCTTGCGTGCCTGCCGCCAGTAGGCACCGTACGGGGACCATACAATGTCGCTGTAGTTGTAGGTGGTGTACTTGCCCGCAGCCGTCTTGGGCCGGTCGATGAACACCGCGTAGTGGGTCTTGAGGAAGAACTTGGCCATCTCGACCGACGAGCCGACGACGACGGGGAACGAACCGAATCGGAGGTACATGAGAGGGCCGTAGCTCTTGGAGAGTCCGTGGATGGAGCGGTGCGGGAGCGTGCCGATGAGGTTCAGGTTGCCGATGATGGGCCACGCCTTAGGTCCGGGCGGAATCCTGTATGCGCGGCGGCCAGTGCGACGGACAATGGTTGCGAGGAAGAGTACGGTCGCGAGCACAACGGCAAGGAAGGGAACCCATGCTGCTGGTAGCTCCATTGTGGCGATTTCTTGGGTGCATTGCTTCCAGTTATTAAGTGGCTGGTTAAGTAGAGGATGATCAAGCGCTCCCGAGTCATGCTTCACGAGGTGGAAATTGTATATAGGTCTAATATATAAGAAGATGATGCACGACTTAGCATGACATGGTTAATAACAACAAAATGGAAAGGATCGAGCATCCCCAGGGGATCATACCCACCGATTCCCCTGGTCCTGGTGCTGACGGGTGTAATCCCGCAATTGATTCAATGTAACAAAAATTTCTCTGTTTTTGCTTCATTATGTTAAAAACGGTTTTGGTTAAAAACAGAAGAAAAGAAGTGCTAGTATATAAGATGCTGCACCAAGTTACCATACGATCACATGGGCTAATGTGAGTTTTGAAATAGAGGGATAGTAAATAACCACGTAGTAATTATCTTCATATTATTTGCTTCACGAAGAAGAAAAAAGGGCCTAATATCTACCATGGTATTCCAGTGAGTCTGGTTGTGCCCTCCTCTGTAAGGCGAGTTTTTGTGGGAGATGCATAGTGTAGTGGGCTAGAGTTGCTCCTTCTCTTCTTCCTGTTTGCTCCGATGCTTTCCTCGTCCCATCTAGGTACTGGGTTTGTCGTGTCTTTAATTTCTTGATTGTTCGGCTTGACGAAGAATCTCCGAAACAACACTAATGTACTATCCTCCGAACGACTCCCTAACGACGATGGGTAGTATAACCAGATGAGTACCTAACTTGTACTCCTTCCGTTTCAAAATATAAAACGTTTTAGCTTTGTGAAAGAAGTGTATCTAGACCTTTCGTAGTGTGTAAGTTCATGTAAGTTTGAAGTGAACCTATGCATTAAAAGAAGTCTAGACACACTCATTTCACAAAGCTAAAACATCTTATATTTTAAAACGGAGAAAGTACTTATTAAGAGACGGGCTAAGTGGAGGATAAATTCACAAAAAAAAAGGCTAAGTGGAGGATGACCAAGCTCTAATGAGTCACGGGTGATGTCACGATATAGAAATTGTATAATAAGATGCTGATATATACTCCCCCTTTTCCAAATTATAAAATGTTTTAGCATACTTTTGAAACACGTGTATATATCTAGATAAATTTTACTGTGTAGTTTTGGAGCAAAATAATTGAATCTATGCAGTAAAAGATATAAAAAAACTAAAATATTTTATATTTTAAAACGAAAGGAGTGCGAGAAAATAAAAAGGAGACAGAAGGCCTAAGACGCTCCACAACCTGCCCACGAGCCTATACCAAGCGACATCAACCGGAGCTAGCTCCCTTGGCCTAGTACCTAGTAGATATCCTCGTCGCACAGACGAAAATATGTGATCGCCTCACTGAACTTCAACACCGGGAGGAGGTGATGTGGAAGAAGTGGCGAGAGTACAGCGACTGTGAACGGATAACAAAAATACGCATATTTCCATCAGTGTGCTAGTCAAAAAACTGGATCTCGAGACTGCAACGTATGGATTCGTGAAAACGTAAAATCCTTGTGTTTGTATGAGTTTGGCGGAATATGCTAGATATATTATTAAACCTCATGGATGAGTATATATATAGGCGTATATGGATCAACTTGGAGTACAAGACAAATTAGGCTAGAATCCTAACTATCCTAAACAACCATAATAACCGTGTACGTATCATACTCTAACATCCCCTGCAGTCGTAGAGGTAGCATCGTGAACAACCGGAACGTCGCGGACGGTCAGACTAGATATAAACCGAAGTAGCATCCAGTAGGCCGACATCCTCCCGCAGTCGTAGCGGAAATGTCTTGGACGGTGTCGCGTCGCGGTAGCTTGAACTGTAGAGAAAGCTGGTGATGCTCAAGTGAGGTGGTAGCCCTTGTGCTAATGTTGAGGGAGCTGAGAGCGTGAGGCGGTACCACAGTCGAGGTAGCCGTGCGATGGGTCGCTGTGGTCGATGTCGTGGTCGGGATGCCCGTGTCGAGGTAGCAGCACGTGAAGTCGCATGCGCATAGTGCGCGCGGAGGATGATAGAGACACGTCGAGGCAGTCATTGAGGGTGTCGATGCCGAAGTCGATGCAGTCTGAGCCGTCGAGGACGAGGTGCGGCCATAGTTTTGCCAGAACTAGACGCACGTCGGGGACGGACGCAGACTCCAGTTTTGCCAGAACCGAGTATGCAAAGAGGTGACGCGTTCGAGGTAGTCGTAGAGGGGTTGATGCCGAAGAAGATGTTGTCGAAGCCGATGAAGACGAGGCGCCGATCCGAGATTGCTAGACCCGGGAACGCGACAAGGACGAAGGCACTCCCGGTGTTGCCAGTACCAGGCGTGCGGGGACAGGGACCATCATGAACTTGTCGCCATGTTAGAAAGACTAGCAGAGGAAGCCTCCAGAGCTGTTGCGACGCACAGAGCGGCTAAGAGAGAGATGCCGGTGCTGTCCGCGGTTTTCGGAGTAGAGTAGCAGGTGGTATAGTCGGGGATGAGCGATGACGCTGGCGGCAAAGTTGTAGTGGACGAAGACGTAGAAGGTGGCGAAACCAGCGGCGACCTGGGTTAGTCATGTTGGATGCCTAGAGTGGCGATGGGTAGTCAGCGGGACCTGCGACGGCGAGAGGGCGCCCTGCAGGTTACCTTGTGAAGCGCGGCGGCGGTGTTCGAAGTAGGCGAGGAAGACCCGGCGACGTGACGAAGACCATGTGCAGACGGCAACGATCCGCACCGTAGGAGATGGCGCGGTGAAAGTCGAGGTCGTCGATGACGAGGACGGTGAAGTAGACTGCGTGTAATGATACGTCTAAAACGTATCTACTTTCCCGAACACTTTTGCTATTGTTTCTCCTCTAAACTTGTGTGATTTGGATGCAACTAATGCAGACTGACGCTGTTTTCAGCAGAATTGTCTTGGTGTCTACTTTTTGTGCAGAAAACCAACTATCAGGAAAAATTCCGGAAAATATACCAAAAATCTTATTTCACCCGAAGACTCCAGGAGCCAAATACGAGACGGAGAAGAGCCAGGGGGTGGCCACACCACTTGGTGGCGCGGGCTAGGCCAGGCCGCGCCAGGGGGTGGTGTGGCCCCCCCAGGCACCCCCTCGGCCTCTCTCTTCGCCTATAAGGAGCCTTCTGACCTAAAAACTTCGGGGGTTCGACGTTTTTCTAGAAGGAGTTCCGCTCTGCCACCACCACCAGATTTCACAAAACAGCACCGGAAACTCTGTTCTAGCACCCTGCCGGGACGGGGAATTAGAGGAGATCATCGCCATCATCATCACCATCGCTTCTCCATCGACCATCCATGTTTCCCCCATCTATGAGTGAGTAATCCCCCGCTGTAGGCTATGGGGATGGTAGGGATTGGATGAGATTGTTCATGTAATGGCATCAGATTGTTAGGGCATGGTGCCTAGTATCTTTTATTAGTGCTTTATGACTTTGTTGCGACTTGTTGTGTTTAATGCTTGTCACTAGGGCCCGAGTGCCATGATTTCAGATCTGAACATGTTATCTCCCTAGCCGGAATCCAAGTCTCGCCGAGAACGATGAGAGGGACGTCGCTGGCGTAGAGGATGCGACCGACGATGATGGTCTCGCCGATTCCGATTCTTGCAGATTCCGCTCGGAACGCAGATCCGAAGCTCACTTGCCCCACGGTGGGCGCCAACTGTCGTCGGATTGATGACAAGTACGCCATGAGGGGGTCCTCGAGGCGTGCAGAAGAGAGGGGCGTGAGACGTACGGTATTCCGGGATGGTGAGCACACAAGTTTACCCAGGTTCGAATCCGCCGGCTTTGGACGGATCCTACTCCTGCTAGCAATCCAGTAATACGACAGAGCCGGAATATGGGTTACAAGGGTTTCGCCTGTGCGAGTTAAGGGTCTAAAGTATTGGGTGCCCTAAAGGCTCTCCCTAGGACGGCTTATATAGATATCCGGCCTAGGGTTTACAGGAGAGATCTATCCGGCTACGACTGAGAGTTGGTTACAGAGTACATCTTGAACTACAAGTAACATTATGGGCCTAAGTCGGTAAGTCTTCTAGGCATTCCCGTAGCCGGATTGGACTCCATCTTTCTTCCTGACTGGGCCGCCCGTGAAGCAATGCTCTAACCCGAAGTGGGCCACCCTGGTCAGTGAGGAACTATGAGGATACACGGAAAGTATATCCCCAACAGCAGCCCCCGGAGGCCTCCAAGATCCAAAGTCAGATTTATCATTGTCTAGCTTGATCTTCGGCTTGCAGAATCTTGAAGGGTTCCTGAAACTTCACAACAAAAAATACGATCCGGGTCTTAAAAATAAGTCGGACCTATCAATAGGTTACTCGGATTTTCCAGCTTGATTTTAAACTAAGCCGGAACTTGGTCTCTAACGCCACCTGACACAAGCATGGTCAAGTCACGTCACCTGACAAGCGTTCCATCAGCACAGACGTTGGTGGGTCCGCGGTCTGCGGAACCGAGGCGCCGTTTCAATGCGTGCGTGGAGATCGAGGCGATGCAATCATCGCGTGGGTCCTTCCCAGTTCCTTCCATGACGCGTGGCGGTTACACTGTAGCATTTGCACGAATCTTGGCGCAGTTAGGTGGATATAAGGGATTTGGATTTCTTCTTCTCCTTTCCACCAGTCCTTTGCCGTTTCCTTTTCCTCCCAATCCTCCTGCGCGCATAGAGCCTCCTCGTCCTTCCCCCACAGAACTCCCAGCGCCACCCCTTTCAGGTCATCTTCTCACCGGAGAAATGGCTTCATCTTCTTCCTCCGGTTTGGCGGCAGCAGCGGCGGCAACGACGGCGGAAGCAGCAGCAGAGAAGGAGAGCTTCCAGGGAATCTGGATCCCTGCGCCCTCAACGAGGAGGGCCTCAAGAACGTGGATAAGGAGGGGCTTCTCGCCGCCGGCGACTGGCGGAGCGGCTACTGCGAAACCGTCCCCAACCCGCGTGACGGCGAGCGGGTCCACTTCGGCACCCATCTCGACCGAGATCTGTCTTTTCCTCCCTCGGAGTTCTTCTCCGAGGTGATAGATCATTTCGGAGTTCAACTCCACAATCTTCCTCCTAACTCTCTCTTAGAGATGAGTGCGTATGCTTCGCTTTGCGAGGGCTTTCTCGGCATTAGGCCGAGTTTGACTCTCTTCTGGTACTACTTTCATGTCCGGAGAAACTCCATCACTGCTAGTGTTCCTTATATCACCGACACTATCAGCTTTTCACTTAGACGTGACTGGGCTTATCCCAAGATTCTAGCTAGTGACTCGGTCAAACAATGGCCGGCCACTTTTTTCTATCATAGGGATATTCCGGCTCCCGACAAAGCTACTACTTTGCCGGCTTTTGTCGACGGAGCCGCCACGGCCCAGCCTTCCTGGGACGAGGCTGCTTCGGCTCTTTCCGACGATCTGATCCTCGCTAAGAGGCGGATCGAATATTTGATTAAGCACAATGGTCTGAAGGGATCCGACTTGGTCCAGTGCTGGGTCTCATGTCGGATCCAGCCACTTCAGTACCACGGAACCCGACTGATGCACTCCATCACATCGTCTCCAACCGACTCCCTCCGCATCAGCTCCAAAGCCTACACCACTTAAGGCTACATAAGCCAAATCAAGTGGTTGATCAAGGAGTAGATCGAGAGGAGGATTCCGGGGGTTTCTCTGGACATGCACACGGCGGAAAACCCCGTGGTGCCGGTAAGCTTCCATCATCACACCTTTTATGTGTTTCAATCTTTGAGTTATACTGCAATACTGATATGTTTTCTTCTATTCAGCTTGCTCACATCCCCGAGTCGGAACTTGCTCCGCTCGAAGGATACCCTCCGGAGTTTTCTCGGGAGGTAGAAGTGGTCCCATTGCCGGACCTTGCGCTCAAGAAGCGCAAACCTCCGATAGTGGCCGTTGGCACAAAGGAGGTGCCTATCGTGAAGAGGTAACTTTCAGTCACAACTTTCCGCCTTTGTACTTTACTCAAATTTCTTTCCGAGATGTAATGTTTCCGACTTCACTACATTCTCAGAGCAAAACCGCTCGTCAAGGCCAAGGGGAAAGGGATTTCTTCGAAGCCTCTGTGGCAGACGAAGCTTACCATAGCTTCCCCTGTCGTGGCTCCTCCGACTCCTACCCCTCAACCTTCTGCAACACCGGTTATCTCGCCAGACGCTGCAGAAGATCCGGCTCCTTCAACGGGGCCTGCGAACCTTGGATCGCAAACTGACGTCACCACGGGTGCATTAGATCTAGATAAGGGTGAACCCTCTTTGGGTAATGATCCCTCGGTAGAGACCTTCGCCGAAAACCTCATGAGCAATCCGGGTCTTGCCAAGTTTGGCCTGACCCGGAAATCTGCCGAAGAGATCCGGCGGCTCGCCAGGCAAGTCCTGGAGAAAAGCCATCTATCTGCCGAAGAAGAAGCACAGGAAGCAGAGGACGTCAAGTTCTTTGATCTTCTTGCTCAAGTCCGCCTTCGTGACGAGAGGATTAGGACTGGCGAGCTTCCAACAGCCCTAATGATCCCTCTTACTCTCGCCGAAAAGGTGGCTGCTGAAGTGAACACGGGTTTGGATAAACTCACCCGCGAGCAATATGTAAGTCAGAATTCCAACTCCTGTTTTTCCTTTATTGTATTTTATATCATATCCTGTAGCCCCCAAGCATGAAGTAGGATAAACAATCCGGGTTTATGCTTTATTAGGATGCCAAAGAACAAACTAGTGTAGCCCCCAAGGCTCGTGATGATATTTTTAACAAAAATATTAGCCCGAGTCTTAAGTAGCTTTCTGACTTTGGGTATTCTGACTTACAGAAAGTATGTTCCTATAACCAGGAATTACTGACCAATGTCTGCGATAAGCGGAGAGAGATCAAAGCTCTCCCGCTTAAAAATGTTGAGCTTAAAGTCGCCAAGGATGAAGCCAAAGGTAAACATTCTGAGACTCAAACCTTGTCTTTGTTATTTTCAATGTCGATTTTTTCTGAACTTTTGTTCTTTTTTGACTTACAGCGCTGGTGAAACAATCCGTCGCCATGATTGAAGATGCCGAGAATCTCAAGACCCTGGTGGTCGAGAACAAGGGACTTCGCCAAGAGATGGATAAGCTTAAGGCGGATCATGAAAGGAGCATAGCTCAAGTCCTTGAATCCTCCTCCATGGCCACTGATGAGCGTGATCGCAAGATCGCTGCTCAAGATAAAATAATCTCGGATCTCAAAAATGAGCTTGGCAGAGAGAAGGATATGTCCCAGGCGCTCCGGGCTGAACTCCAGAGTCTCCGGGAGGAGAAGACCAAGATTGACGACGTCATTTTTGGTACGTTCCATCTTTTTGACCTGTCTCTTTCTTCGACTTTTATCAATGTCGGATTTTTCTTAACTTGTTTTGTGTATAGGTCCTCTAAACTTGACGGACTCTTCCTCCTCCGAGCCCCGCACCCACCGACTTACCCAAGTCGGTGACCTGCTTCATGACTTCCGCTAGTCCCTTGAGGACGTCGGCGAAGCTCTCAAGATTCCGGACATGCCAAGCATGTCGTATTTTCAGGTGCGGGACAAGGCCAAGGAGATTCCGCAGCTTGTTCGGGACTGGAACATGTCCTATGCGCGGACTGCTGCGCAGAACGCTCTCACCATGGTCATGAGCCACCATGGAAACATGGAGATATGGCAAGTGACCAGAGGGTACTGCAAGGTAGACCAAAACGGCCAGGAGCAGGGCCTTCAAGCCATCATGCACTCCTGCGCCGGATATGGGTGTCACGTGGCTGACCTGACCAGCTACGAGATCCCCTTCTTCACCGCGTGGATACTTCGCCTCCTCCTCCGGAAGAACCAACAGAAGTTTTTGACGATGAACGCACCAACTCGAATGCGGACATCTCGGAACGATATCAAGGTGAAGTAACCAGCGAGCCAGCAGCTCCTTCATCTCCTCCTGCATCGTAGAACAGAAACTTATGTGCTATTCCGGAAAAAACATGATGCGTTTGTAAATATGTAGTACTTTAACTTTTGCTAGTGCTAAGCTTTTAATCTATTCAGCACTTTTTGGCTTTAAAATTTTTGAGTGCCCAAAATGTTTACATAAGCACTTGTACTTTTTCGTCTCTACTTATCGTTTATCTGGCTTTCCGCCTCGTCCCTTTCGTGAGCTGGCTAAACCTTCTATCGGAAACTTTGCCGAGCAACGGAGCTCAATTGCTAAACCAGTTTAAACTCGAAAACAAAGCCGGCTTCCAGTACCAACAATTCACTACTCGGAAAATGCCCGCATCCAGTAATCAGACAAATAACCAAAGTAAAGACTAGAAACTTTTAGAGTTATACCCGAGGGTAGCAATTTTAGAATCGGAAATCTAAACCAGAACAAACATGAGCATGAAGTACTTTCAAGCATTCTGGGATTTTCGACTATGACATGATCATTCGGAAATAAGATGGTTTAAGAGCGTCTTAGAAAAAACTTGAGGTAACCAAAACTTTTATTTCTCACAGAACATGTACATATGTATGATTAAAGGATAAACTAAGAATAAAAGGGACGTAGCTAAACAATATTCCATGGTCTGTCTAACTCATCCGGATTTGTACTGCCTCCAGCTCTCTTTCTCTTCTTAGTACATGTCTTTCTTTGACTGGCCTCATGTCAGTTAAGTAGTACGATCCATTGTGCAATACTCGACTAACTAAAAAGGGCCCTTCCCATACTAGGGAAAGTTTGTGCTTTCTTTGTTGCACAAGCCGGAGAACCAAATCACCTTTATTGAAGGATCTATTTCGGACTCTCTGACTATGATACTTGCGTAACTTCTGCTCATAGGCTGTAGATCTCATTTCAGCAACGACGCGAACTTCTTCGACTAGGTCGAGATCATTTTGTCGAGAAATCTTTGCATCCTCTTCGATATACGTGGTCACTCTAGGAGAAATATGAATCAAATCACTAGGAAGAACTGCTTCTGCACCATAGACCAAGAAGAAATGTGTGTATCATGTTGACATGTTTGGAGTTGTTCGTAAACTCCAAATTACAGAGAGTAATTTCTCTGCCCAAGCCCCGCAGCACGTCGTAGTGGTGCTTCGAGTCTCGGTTTTAGGCCTTGTAAGATTAAACCATTTGCTCTTTCGACTTGTCCGTTAGCTTGTGGATGTGCGACTAACGCAATGTCAAGCTGGATATTTTGCTCGTCGCAGAATTCAGCCAATTCTCCCATAGAAAAGTTACTCCCGTTTTCCGTGATAATGCTATGTGGATAACCATATCGGATTATAACATCCTCGACAAATCTTTTGGCTGTTGCTCCGTCACAACTTGTGACGGGTTTAGCCTCAATCCATTTGGTGAATTTATCCACCATCACTAAGAGGTGAGTAAATCCACTTGGAGCTCGTTTAAAAGGTCCTTCCATATCAAGCCCCCAGACCGCAAAGGGCCATGTTATAGGTATTGTTCACAGCTGGTTAGCCGGAACATGAGCTTGCTTGGCGTACTTTTGACAGCCTTTGCACGTCTTGACTAATCGTTCGGCATCTGCCTGAGCTGTAAGCCAGAAAAATCCGTGTCGAAAAGCTTTTGCCACTAAAGATTTGGCTGCAGCGTGGTGACCACACTCGCCTTCGTGGATTTCCCTTAATATTTCCACTCCTTCCGGAGATACACAATGCTGAAAGACCCCAGAAACACTCCGTTTATGGAGCTCACCTTTAACGATAGTATAGGCTTTTGCTCGTCGGATAATCTGCCGGCTCAGCACCTCGTCTTCGGGTAATTTGCCATCTACCAAATAATCGAGGTAGGGTTGAGTCCAGCTAGGAATTACAGCTAGAACTGCTATCAAAGGTGAGTCGGATTTGGTCGGATATTCCTCATCTACTCCCTTCATTGAGGGAACTTTGAGGTGCTCTAAAAAAGCGCCATCCAGGACCTCTTTCCGTGCAGAACCTATTCGAGATAGTGCATCTGCTTCCTCATTTTTTGCTCGAGGGATGTGTTGTACTTCAAACCCTTCGAACAATTTAGATAGATCATTCACGACAGCTTTATATGCTGCCATGTGTTTATTTGCATTACAAATATCCGACACTTGTTGAGCAACAAGATCTGAATCTCCGTAACACATCAAACGTCGGATGCCAATATCTTTAGCAATCCGGATTCCATGCAGCAGTGCTTCATACTCGGCAATATTGTTTGTCGCTGTGAAGTGGATCTGCAACACGTATAAAAGTTTATCTCCTTGGGGTGATTTCAGCACCACGCCAGCCCCCGAGCCCCCTCGAGCCTTAGACCCATCGAAAAAGAGGATCCAATATTCCGACTCAGGGAGGATCATATTCTCCTTCGTCTCACTCCAATCAGCGACAAAGTCAGCAAGGATCTGGGATTTGATTGCTGTCCAAGGTTTGTACTCAATATCGAAAGCTGAGAGCTCTATGCCCCATTTGGCGACGCGTCCTGTGGCGTCGCTGTTGTTGATTATATCTCTCATTGGAGCTTTGCTCACCATGGTAATTGGATGCTCCTGAAAATAGTGTCGTAACTTACGAGATGCTAGAAAAACACCGTAAGCCAACTTTTGATAGTGCGGATATCGCTGTTTTGATTCTGTCGGGACCTCGCTGACAAAGTAAGTCGGACGCTGCACCAGGTGTTCCTGATTTTCCTCTGGTCTCTCCACCACCATGACGATACTAACGACCTTATTTGTCGCAGCAATATAAAGCAACATCGGTTCCTGAGGTTCCGGCGTTGCAAGGATAGGAGCAGATGAGAGTACTTTCTTCAGGTCTTGTAGTGCAGCTTCAGCTTCGTCGGTCCAAACAAAATCCTTGGTCTTTTTCAGGAGTTTGTATAATGGTGCGGCTCTTTCACCAAGCCGGCTTACAAATCGACTGATCGCAGTGATGCAGCCAGTTAATCTTTGTACGTCCTTCAGGGAGTTGGCCTGGAAATATTGAGTATAGCCTTGATTTTTTCTCGGTTCACCTCTATGCCTCTTTGAGACACGATAAAACCTAACAATTTTCTGGCTGGTATTCCAAAGAAGCATTTCATCGGGTTAAGCATGATGTTGTATTTTCGTAGATTGGCGAACGTTTCCTCCAAGTCGGAAATTAGTGTTTCCTTCTTTTTGGACATCATCGTGATATCATCCACGTATGCATGTACATTGCGTCCAAGTTGGTCGTGGAGGCAACGCTGCATCGTGCGCTGGTACGTAGCTCCTGCGTTCTTCAGCCCAAAGGGCATCATAATAAAACAGAAGGTTCCGAGAGGGGTTATGAATGAAGTTTTGACTTTGTCAGATTCCTTCATCCGGATTTGGTGATAACCGGAATATGCGTCGAGAAAACAGAGGAGTTCCGAGCCTGCCGTAGAATCGATAACTTGATCAATTCTAGGTAGAGCGAACGGATCTTTTGGACAAGCCTTGTTCAAGGCAGTATAATCAACGCACATTCTTAAATCAGTGGTGTCCTTTTTAGGGACCATTACAGGATTGGCGGACCACTTAGTGTGGATGACCTCTTCTATGAATCCGGCTAACTCGAGTCGCGCTAGTTCCTTAGCTATTGCCTTACGCTTTTCGTCGCCAAATCGTCGTAAGGACTGTTTGACGGGTTTAACGTTCGGGTTTACATTTAGAGAGTGCTCGGCAAGTTCCCTAGGTACTCCGGTCATGTCAGATGGCTGCCACGCGAAGATATCTTGATTTGCTTGGAGGAACTTGACGAGCGCGCTTTCCTATGCGCTATCTAGGCCTACGCCTATCTGGGTCACCTTGGAGGGGTCATCATCCTTCAACGGTGCTTTCTTCGTCTCTTCTGATGCCTTGAACTCCGGATTTGGCTTGGTCACCTCCTTCTTTGTTGCGGGCATCTCGGACGGATCTATGCTCTTCTTGATCTCCTGGTACTCCTAGGCGTGCAACACGGCTTCGGCAAAGGCGGCATTTCCATCCTCGCACTCTCGCGCTTTCTTCGGGTCTCCCCTGATGGTGGTCACGCCGTTGGGACCTGGAATTTTCATCATATTGTAAATGTAACACGGACGAGCCATAAAATCCCAGTAAGCCGGACGCCCGAATATAGCGTGGTATGCGCTCTTGAACGGGACCACTTCAAAGGAAAGTGCCTCCGTCCGATAATTCTTTGGAGTTCCAAAGGTGACATCCAAAGTGATCTCTCCCAGGGAATTAGCTTGTCTTCCTGGGACAACTCCGTGAAAAATCACAAAGCTATGGTTCAGCTGGGTGTCCGAGATCTTCATCCAGCGTAGCGTTTCGACATAGAGAATATTGATGCTGCTACCACCGTCCATGAGGGTCTTGGAGAAACCATAACCGTCAATAAGTGGGTTGACGATTAAGGCGTATTTTCCTCGCCTGTGTAACTTAGGCGGATGATCATCGCGGTCAAATGTGATTGCCACTTCCGACCAGTCCAGATACTGTGGGACAGTCAGAACAGTTGCATTGAGCTCGTGTAGAACTGCTTTCTTGACCTTTGTTGGTTGAGATCCAAGGAAAGTGACATAAGTGTCCTTTTTGGTGGGAAAAGTCTTCTTCCCTTCCGACTTGGGATTTGAAGCATCGGCTTCCTCCATGTCGGAATCTTCCTTGGTCTCTTTGTCCTTTTCGGGATTTTTCTTTCCCTTCTTCCGCTTAGCTTTGTAGCCCGCGGTGTCATCTCTTTTGATGTCGTCATTGAAACGATATTCCTCGTTGGTGTGGGACGAGCCCCCATTGGCGTCTAGGTGATGCACACATGGGTTGTTGGCAATGTTGGCCCAAGAGTAGGTTTTGCCTGGTTGCTATTCTCCTCTACCTTGGACCCTCGAAGTCCCACGGCCACGCCCGCGGCCTCCGCCACGTCCTCCTCGTCCTCCAGACCCGGAAACAGTAGTAACCACCGCTGTTTCCGCGTTGGGTTTTTCCTCCGAGGTGTTCTTACGTTTCTGAGCCTGTTGCTTTGTTTTTGCCGACTGAGATACAGCTAGGACGTTGAGTAATCCCTCTGCATCGTCGTCAGCATCTGCATATTTGCTCGCTATTTCTATCATCTCTCCCAAATTAGTGACCTTGTCGCACTTCAAACGGTGACGTAGTAGACGAATTGGGAGCCCTGCGATGAAAGCTTCTATCGCGGTTTGGTCGTTTACTCCTTCACAGGAATTCTTGGTGTTGATCCATCGTCTGAGATAATCTCGGCAAGTTTCTCCGGCTTTGTGGGTGCAACGCTATAGGTCTCCGACCGAACAGGGCCTCCGATATGTGCCTTCGAAATTACGAAAGAACGCACTTTGCATGTCATACCAGTTATGGATGGTGTTCTCTAGAAGTTCATTGAGCCATGATCGCGCTGTCTTCCGCAACATAAGTGGGAGATATCGGGTTGCGACCAGGCTGTTTCCGCCTTTGGCGATGCAGCAAGCTTGGAAGAAGTCCTGTAGCCAGGTATCTGGACGAGCAATGCCATCATAGGCTTGGATATGTCTTGAGATAGCAAATCCTTCCGGGAATTTTGTAGCTCTGATGCGTGGTCCGAAGCACTTTGGGCCCACGTAGAAATCATCGTTGTCATAGCGCCGAGCCTCTATTTTGGAATTGATCATGTGCCTTGCATCGTTCGGGGATAGAGATCGTCCCGAATTCCGGCTGTGGCTGCGGTGCCGTGGAGCTGGACTTCGGCTTCTGCCACCACCTCCTCCGCCATGTCGTCCTCCTTGCCCTCCATGGGAGTCGTTGTGATGACTGTGTGGTGGAGAGGGTGGAGCAGCTGGATAGTTTCCGGCTAATCACCGGCCTCCGTTCGGAACGTCATTATTCCGATTCCGGGGAGGGTCTTGACTACGACGAGCCCCCTGCCGGCTTGTACCAGCATGGTTTCCGTCGTTTCTTCGTTCGTCGTTCCCACCATGGTGAGGATCAGCCGGACGGCTTGTATACTTAGGAGGTGGCATTTTTTGACGATCCTCCTCCCGTCGTTTTTCTTTATCTTCTCCCCTTCGATCCTTAGATTCTCGTCGGGGAGGGTTCGTCAGATTCAGGCAGCAATGGCATCTTTCTCGGCCGCTGGGGCGACGTTGCTCCAGTTACGTGAAGTTTTGTGATGCTGTCCTGAAGATCCGGTTCTTGAATGGTTGTCTTCCCGGTGTTCAGGGTGGTGATACTGCGCCCGGACGTAGTGGGATCTTACGCCAGCCCATGCTGGATCCGTGCGACATTGGTCAGAATCTGAGACCAGTTTTTGACTTCCGGACAGGGCGACCTTTTGCTGCTCCAGTCCCTTGTTGAGTAGTTTGATACCCAAACGTATCTCCTCTGGTCCTGGATTAGCCGATAGAATTTCTCGGGCTGCCACGGTATTCTGTACTGGTGTTGGGTATACCGAATCTCCGTTGCTATCTTTCCGTGGCTTCCCCATCTCATCTCCAAAAAGGACGGCACGGACACGTGGGAATTGGTTGTCATCTATGTGACGCTTCCGTGTCTTCTGATGCAAACGATACATGTATTCCTTGTTTGACATGCGTTTCTTCTCCACCTCGATGTTTTTGGCTTCATCGAGGAGTTGTTGATGATGCACTTCTAGGGCATGCGCCCTTTCGTCCAGCTCATCCGCAGTAAGTTCTGCGGCTGTAGGGATAGGTGTAGTTAATGCGGCATCGATGAGCTTACGTGCACCTTCGGTGATCACGTGTCCATCCACCGATGCTTCTTTTTTCGGCTCGTCTGGTATAAGTGCTCCATCCGAGTCTTCTTCGTACTCCTCGGCAATCACCTCCTCTGTCAGAGGGTCTTTTGTCGGGGTCTTGTTTTTCTTGTTCTTCTTCTTTGCCTTCTTGGAAGCGCCGGTAGCAAAGACGGCTTTGGGTCCGTTTCCCGGAGTGAAGCTCTGATCGGTACTTTCGGACATCTGGACTTCGGGATTGTCTCCGACGTCCATGTCATCCTGCGCTTTGGGAGAGTGTTCCCCGGATCCATCATCCATGGCTTCTCCTTCTTCTGCAGCTTTGCAGTTGTACTCCTCTTCATATTCCACGGAGAACTTTTGGAAATCTGTTGACGTCATCGATTCATCCGAGGATGCGGGTACGTCGGCGTTTGTTCCAATTGCCTCCAGCACAGAGTCGGTGTTTTCTCCAGCATCGGCAGAGTCGGATCCGGATCCCACGTATCCGACGAAGTGTGACGCGTGCTTCCTAAGGTACCTACGGCTTTCGCGATCAGCCATGTCGAAACTTTTGATGGTCTCGAGGATTGCATCTGCGCTTTCGCCTTGCAGTATCATACGTTTTAGTGTGTACCTTAGGAAAGGTCTGTCTGTCCCGCCATCATCAGAGCCGGAATCAGTGTCACTGATGTGCTCCTCCTGGATTTCGACTTCCACGGGTGGGTCGATCTAGGATCTGGCTTCTCCAGGGAGATCCACTCCAGATTCGACTTGGACCGTAAGGTCTTTTTCAGGCTCAGATTTCTCCACTATCTCCGCAACTGGTGCGGGCTGGGTGGGATTAGGGTTTTTTGAGATCCGGAACTCTGCCGCCTCCGCGGACAAAGGGGACCTAGAAGATTCTTCTGCCTCTATCATCACCGTTGGGGTGGGTTGGGCAGGTTCAGCGAAACCGATGTAAACATCGATCTCGCCAAAAGACATGATTGTGTAGGCAGTCACGGTCTCCCTAGCCGGAATCCAAGTCTCGTCGAGAACGATGAGAGGGACGTCGCTGGCGTAGAGGATGCGACTGACGGCGATGGTCTCGCCGATTATGATTCTTGCAGATTCCGCTCGGAATGCAGATCCGAAGCTCACTTGCCCCACGGTGGGCGCCAACTATCGTCGGATTGATGACAAGTACGCCATGAGGGGGTCCTCGAGGCGTGCGGAAGAGAGGGGTGTGAGACGTACGGTATTCCGGGACGGTGAGCACACAAGTTTACCCAGGTTCGAATCCGCTGGCTTTGGACGGATCCTACTCCTGCTAGCAATCCAGTAATATGGCAGAGCCGGAATATGGGTTACAAGGGTCTCGCATGTGCGAGTTGAGGGTCTAAAGTATTGGGTGCCCCAAAGGCTCTCCCTAGGACGGCTTATATAGATATCCGACCTAGGGTTTACAGGAGAGATCTATCCGGCTACGACTGAGAGTCGGTTATAGAGTACATCTTGAACTACAAGTAACATTATGGGCCTAAGTCGGTAAGTCTTCTGGGCCTTCCCGTAGCTGGATTGGACTCCATCTTTCTCCCTAACTGGGCCGCCCGTGAAGCAATGCTCTAACCCGAAGTGGGCCACCCTGGTCAGTGAGGAACTGTGAGGATACCCGGAAAGTATATCCCCAACAAAAATTGTTGCTACTGATAAACTGCTGTGAGCAAGATTGTTTTCAGGTGCAGCTGAATTGACAACTCAATTGTTAAGGCTTATAAATATTCTTTGGCTCTCCTTGTGTCGAATCAATAAATTAGGTTTCATTTCCCTCGAAAATACTGCGATACACCCCCTATACTTGTGGGTCATCAAGACTATTTTCTGGCGCCGTTGCCGGGGAGCATAGCTTTATTTATCAAGTTCACTTGGATTCTCTATTGTTCGCTGCTATCCATCCATCATGGGTAAGTCTCGTGATGGCAAGGTTCCTATTTTACCATCCACTACAAGAAGAGGTACGATTCTAAACACCTCTGCTGCTCTTGATTCACCGTCTGTTATGAGTAAGTTCCTTACACCACCACATACACATGCTACACACACTGCTACTACTGCTGAATCTGAAACTTCTGATGCTTATGATGCTGCTTCTACTGTGCTTGAGAAGAGTGGTTCATTAGGTCCTTTCCTAGATGCTACGATTGCTAGAACTATAGCTGGAAATACCGAAACTCCTAATGAAGACACTACCACACATGTTAGCTCACCTGAGTCTAGTGAGAGTTATGATAATGAAGATGGTTATGTTGAGATGACCGATGAATTTAGTAAAGAATGTAAAAACACCCATGATAGGAGCGCTGCTAAGAGTCTCCTTGAGAGGCGTACTATTAGACCCAAATTGTCTCTTGTTGCTAAGTTTGCTGCTTCTCCCATAAACATTATAGATGAAGATTATGATTTCTCTCTCGATCTATCTTACATAGCTATTGTCGAGAAAGAACCTTTTTGTGGGACTAAGAATGAAAGTGCGGTAGCACATATGAATGAACTTTCTACCATGAGTGGCTTGTTTTTTGATGATATTAAGATGCGTACTTACTTTGTTGCTAAGATTTTCTCCTTTTCACTGAAAGGAGAAGCTAAAACTTGGTTTAGTAATTTACCTCCTGGATCTATTGATAGTCCTGAGTGCTTGATTAGTACTTTCCTGCAGAAATATTTTCCTCCTAGTGCTAGACATGCTATTTTGTAGGAACTTTTTGATTTTAAACAGGGAGAAAAAGAGGTATGGCCCGAATCTTGGGCAAGGTTTTGTGCTTTGATTCATGCACAAGATGAAATTCCATTACCTAAGAATGAGCTTCTTGATATATTTTATAATGGACTAACTGAGGAATCTAGGACATACCTAGATAGTTGTGCTGATTGTGTTTTCAGGAATAGGACTCCTAAGGAAGCTGAGGAATTATTGGCTAAAATAAGTAAGAACTATGAAGATTGGACTCCTCCTAAACAAGCTATACCTGAAGTAATTATACCTGAACCATCTATTCCGGTGCCTATTCCAACATCAAAGAAGAGGGGAGTTATTAAATTAAATGATAAAGTGATGAAGGAAGCTAAGATATGTCTTAAGGAGAAGGGAATTAAAGTTGCAGATGTCAAGAATTTACCTCCTATAGAAGAATTATGTAAGCCTATTCCCTACTCATCCACTATGGAGGTACACTCTCTCCAACACTTTGATGAAGGTGATATCCCTTACTCTAAACCTCCGGATCAATGCTTAGAAGAATTCGATATCTTTATTGTTAAGCAAGATAACTTTAATAAAAGGGTGCAAAATCATCTAATGAAAAACACTAGAGCTATTGTTGAGTTGAAAGATATTGTGGAAAGAACCTCTAATGATGTTAAAATGATTGTTAAACACTTTCAAATGGTTCAAACTCAAATAGATCAACTCGTTAAAGTGCAAAATGACTTGCTAGTTAATGCTGCTAAAGAAAAACATGCTTATGAAATTAGAACTAGAAGTGGTGCTGCTACCCAGGATCCTCTATATCCTGAGGGGCATCCCAAAAGAATTGAGCATGATTCTCAACAAGCTGAAAATAGTGGTTCTACTCGTAAGAAAAGGAAAAAAGAAACATAAAACTGTTGTAGAACCCTCTGAACCTGCTATAGATCCTAATAGTATATCTATCTCTGATGCTGAAACTGAAAGTGGTAATAAAGAAAATGAAGTTCCTAATGAAGAAAAAGTTGAAGAAGAACCTGAAAACCACACTAAGAATACTAAGTACACCAAAGAAGATTTTATTGCTAAAAAACATGGTAGTGAAAGAGAACCTTGGGTCCAAAAACCTATGCCTTTCCCTGATAAGAAACACAAGTCAAAGGAAGATGAACATTATAATAAGTTTTGTGAGTGGATGAAGCCTTTATTCTTGCAAATTCCTTTGACTGATGCTATTAAATTGCCTTCTTACTCAAAGTATATGAAGGACATTGTCTCGAATAAAAGGAAGATCCCTAATGAAGAAATTTCTACTTTGCTTGCTAATTATTCCTTCAATGGTAAGGTTCCTAGAAACTTGGAGACCCAGGGATTCCAACTATCCCTTGCTCTATTAAGAATAGTTATGTTAGAACTGCTTTGTGTGATTTGGGAGCTGGAGTTAGTGTTATGCATTTCTCTCTCTATAAGAGGCTTCAACTTGAAAAATTAATACCAACTGATATATCTTTGCAAATGGATGATAAATCTACCACTATTCATGTGGGTATATGTGAGGATGTACCTGTTCAGGTGGCTCACAATTGCTTGATATTAACTGATTTTGTTGTGCTTGAAATGCCTGAAGATGATACTATGTCTATTATAATCAAGGAGATGTTATTAATTGTAATCAAGGAAAGGTGACCTTCAATGTTAATGACAAAGAACATACTGTCTATTTCCCCAAGAAGATTGAAAGGACTTATGGTTTGAATTCAATTGAACATGTTGAAGGCATTCAAGTTGGAGAAATATATTGTCCCATACCAAGAGAAAAATTTGAAACTATTATGATTGGGACCATTGCTATCAATGTTGAGGTAACATAATCATTAGTGGAATACAAAGTTTTGTGTCATATGCAATTATTTTGGTAGCAAGACTTGATCAACCTTGTTAACAAAAGGATTCCATTGAACAAAACAATGTTTTCATTATGACTATCTCCGTTTATTTCTATCCTTTGCATTTTAGTTTTTGCTTTTGTTTAGCTTTCTTTTTGTTGTTAGTTGCTTGCATGTTAGAGTGTCTTAGAACTTCTGTAGTTCTAGCCTTGTTTTGTCCTTGCATCATGTTTCCAAAAGAAAAAAATCTAGCTGTCAGAAAATCATTCTTCTATTTCTGAAAAATGCCCAAAAAGTGTCTCAAAAAATTCCAGAAAATTCATATTAAATTTTTACGTGAAAAAAAGGGGCAGAGGAGTACCTGGGAGGTACCAGGGGGCCCACCAGGCAGGCACACCACATGGTGGCGCGGCCAGCCTTGGGTGGCGCCATGCCTTGGTGTGGGCCACCCCTGGCCCCCCACTAACTCTCTCACCTGCCACTTTCTTCTCTCTCCCGAGTAAGCTCCAGTTCATTGCTCAAAATCGCGTTCTTGCTGTGCTTGCTCTCAATTTTTTCGATCTCCTTGCTCAGCCCATTTTTCTTGCTGAAATTTGGAGCATTTGTTCCCTGGTATGTGACTCCTCCCCTTGTCCAAGTAGATTTGTGTTTAGTGGATTATATATTGAGTATTTTGCTGCTGTAGGTGACTGGTTATGAGAGCTTGTAAGCTTGTTTGATGCTTAGAGATATAGTTTTGATGCATGTTTAGGCCTCTTGCAAGTCCCTATGAGTAGAATCCTTTATTATATTTACTTTGCAATCACTTGTTTAATAGGTGTTTAAATTTCAGAATAGAAGATGAGTGAACACCACCTAAACCAACATGAGCTTTGGGTACCTGAGGTCATGAAGGTCCACCGGGAGGAGGAAGTTTTTCCCTCCATTTATCCATGCTCTGAGTTCATGAGAGTTGTGGGAATTCTACAAGATTTCCACACTTTGGTTTCTAATGCAGGGTTAGAGCACTTTTTGGAAGATGAACCTTGTCAATTTGTGAAGCTAACCATGTCTGTGGTGCAGGATTTCCAATTTAGTCACTCTTTGCCTAACCCCATGGTCCATTACAAAATTTACAATATTGCTGTCAACCTTTCTCTTGATGATTTTTATGCAGCTATTAAGGTACCTCAATGGGGATCATGTAGAAAGATTAAGGAGAGACCTGAACACTCATGGATTTATATGCAGAAATTTGCCAAGGGAGTAGCTTCTCGAAGGAGAGTGGAAAAATCCGAGCAGGACACTAGAAGTGAGGTCACGGATGATTCGGTCCAGCCCTCGAATGAGGGAGAATCTTCATATCAGCAGTCCGCTTATGATTGGGGAGCTTCTTCTTCTCATGGGCCCAGCTACGACCACTCTTACCAAGATCCGCCCGCTTGGAACCCCTATTCGTACATGGATTGATACCCACTTAGGCCAAAAGCCTAAGCTTGGGGAGAGGTACGCCGACACCACACTTATCTCCATATCATGTTGCGTCGGTACTTTGTATATTCATGTTTTCGTTCTCTTTTTAGTTTTCATTTTTCTTTTGCTTTTGCTTTCTAAAACACAAAAAGACCAAAAATATTTCTGTTGTTTCTCTTTGGTTTGCTTCTTCTTTTTGCCTTGGTTTGTTTTTCCCTTTTTGCTTTGTTTAAACTATTAGAAAAACCCAAAATGATTTTGCTTTGCTTGTTTTTCCCTTTTGGTTCTTGTTTAAAAATCGAAAACACCAAAAATATTTGTCGTTCTTCTTTGGTTTTGTGAGTTTGCTACAGGGTGCAGCAGTCCTCAGTGGAATATTGGTCTCATATTATTATTCAAGCCACACAAGTGAAGAGCAATAATGAGGATTAATGACAACTTGAGGCATGGTAAGAGGCTGGTAACGAACTCTATTTGTTTTCATTTTTGTACATATACTCATCACTGTGAGCATGCTTAGTCTGTTCATGTAGGGTGTATGTTATCTTTGGATGCTTAGTAGTTCTTGCTTTCTTATGATTAGCTCCAGCTCGCTAATAATTTGTAGCATGTCTTATAAATGTTTGCTTGCATTACTCTATTCATAAATTGGTACGATACCGTGGTATCCTCCTCTGAATGTTTCATTTGAATTGACTTGGCACATGCTCATGCATGCACATGACTGTAATAATCAGTTGAGCCTCGATGAATTATTTTGCCTTGAGGATCTTGAATCACTTTCATGCCTTGAGTAGTCCTGTTTTTTTGCAAGCATGATAATGACAGCTATTGCTCTCTTGTTTGTCGCTCCCTTACTATTACTAGCCTTCACTTCCACTGAGTGTTTTACTCAAGTTTCCAACTCCCTAAACCAAATATTTCCAAAGTGTCCACCATACCTACCTATTAGCATCATTTGCTACTTCCGTGCATATTCAATATGCTTTGTTTTCTTCCGAATAAAATGTTTGCTTGTTATGAGAAAATTAGTTAGTAAAGCTCTCACGAACTTGATGGCACACTTTATTTCCTACACTTAATAAACCTGAACCATTGTGAACTCTCCACGAAAGTTATATGCTTGCAAATTATAGGCTGGGGATTAGCAGAACCGTGTTGTCACGGGGAATGCTTTCAACACTTGTAAATATATACCCAGTTGATACCTTGCTCTTTTGTTTGCGGATGTCATCGGTGTGAAATAAAAAGGGAGCTTGTAAGTCCATGGAGTTATGTATGTGTGTTAGAGAAACGCCTGGGCCACTGGTCTAATCCATGCTGACATAGTGGAAACCTGCAGCGTAACATAATGATATCTATGAAGCATTCTTCTTATAAAAAAAGAGATATCGCTATTGAGAAAAAGAAAAAAAAAGAGTTTTATGAAAAGAGGAAAGAGAGAAGAAAGCACCATTTTCCCATGGTAAATAAGAAGATTGGTGAGATACTCATTGTCTGCTTGCCTTGTCATTTTGATATGGGGATTCTTCCGTATCATCGGGCAAGGGGTACCCCGTTGGCGGTTCTCAATGATACGCACATACTTACGATGACAAGAACTTACCGGTAACTAAAGTTGAGTAGCATGAGGAGCGGCCCTCGTACTCAAGGGACTTGGGATTTTCAGTTTATAGTCAGTCAAGCATATAACTCAGATTGGACCTCACTTTCACCTTAACCACATTAAAGATGCTTATGATAGGGGCAATGAGATCTCAAAGCTAATGAGTACCATACTTTCAGCATTTGGAAGCTTTTTAAATTATTCAAAACCTTTTCTTCTACTTGTTGAGTCTCCACATATTCTTTGAGCACCTTCTTGAGAGCATAGTTGTCATTTTTTGTGTTTGTTCCATTACTTGATTATTTGTGTTCTGACTTTGATGCTTGTATCCTTGATATCTTTACTTCTAGTCATCACTTGAACTTCAGAGGTGCCTTGACATTCATAATCAAAGGCAAGCGAGATACCACTCTATCATACCTTTCTATGAGCATTGTAGTGTTGCTTATGTTTGTGCCTCATGCTACTTATTATTTTTGAGTTGGAATCTCTTCATAGCTTGTAATGACTATTGAGTAGACTCAGTTGCATACTCTTTATTATGAATTGTCTAAGTAGTTGATCACATTGCTGATAATATTTACATAATATGAAGCAAATGTGTTCGTGAAAGTTCTTTTATCGCACTCAGTTTTCAACTGAATTGCTTGAGGACAAGCAATAAGCTAAGCTTGGGGGGAGTTGATACGTCCAAAACGTATCTACTTTCCCGAACACTTTTGCTATTGTTTCTCCTCTAGACTTGTGTGATTTAGATGCAACTAATGCGGACTGACGCTGTTTTCAGCAGAATTGCCTTGGTGTCTACTTTTTGTGCAGAAAACCAACTATCAGGAAAAATTCCGGAAAATATGCAAAAAATCCTATTTCACCCGAAGACTCCAGGAGCCAGAATACGAGACAGAGAAGAGTCAGGGGGGTGGCCACACCACCTGATGGCGCGGGCCAGGCCATGCCACGCCAGGGGGTGCTATGGGCCCCTCAGGCACCCCCTTGATACATTGTAATTGTATCTATAATTTTTGATGTTCCATGCTTGGTTTTATCCACTTTCTTGTGTTTTGTTCCAACTTTGGAGTACTTTTCTTATAATTTCTTGGACTAACCTATTAACAAGAGCCACAGTGTCAGCTGCCTGTTTTCTGCTGTTTTTGGTTCCAGGAAAGTCAAAAAATGAATATTCTCGGAATTGGACGGGACAAAAGCCAAAGTGCCTATTTTTCCGGATGTCATCAAGTGCCAGAATACGAGACGGAGAAGGGCCAGGGAGCCACCACACCACCTGGCCATGCGGCCAGGCCTGGCCCACACCAGGGGGTGGTGTGGCCGCTCTCGGCACCCCCTCGACTTCCCCTTCCGACTATAAGATGCCCTCAGGACGAAAACCCTAAGGGCCCGATCAAAAATCCACGAAAGATTCTGTAGCCGCCGTCATCTCCATCCCTAGATTGGGAGGGATCTAAAGCTCTTCCCGGCACCCTGCCGGAGAGGGGAATTCACCCTGGAGGCCTTCTTCATCACCATGCAAGCCTCCGGTGTGATGCGTGAGTAGTTCATCCTTGGACTACGGATCCATGTAGTAGCTAGATGGCTGGTTCTCCTCCTTTGTGCTTTCATGTCTAGATCTTGTGAGCTCCGTTAATGATCAAGATCATCTATTTGTAATTCTGCATGTTGTGTTTGCGGGGATCCGATGGATATTGAGATGCTATTTCAGATTGATTATTGATTCTATCATGTGTTTGTTATTTGTGATCTTGCATGCTTTTCGTTGATAGTAGCTATCTTGGCTAAGTAGATGCTAGCAACTCGAAAAGTTAGGATTTATGCTCGATAGTGGGTTCATGCCTCTGGTAATCTGGGGAAGTGACAGAAATCTCTATGGTACTAGATGTGCTATTGCTACTAGGGAGAAAACAACAATCCTTTGTTCATAGAACAATCGGATTGTTTACTTTACACGCAGTTCGTAAAGCAATAATCTGTTGCTTACAACTTAATACTGGAGGGGGTTCGGATGATAACCTGAAGGTGGATTATTAGTCATAGATGCAGTTGGATGGCGGTCTATGTATAATGTTGTAATGCCCAATCAAGTCTCAAAGGAGTCAAGATGATTAGTATATGCATGTATTGCTTTCTCGGTGTTTGTCAATTGCCCTGCTGTAATTTGTTCACCCAGCATGTTATCTATCTAAGGAGAGCCACCTCTAGTGAACTATGGATCCCGGTCCTTTTTCTTTACATACAATCTTTAAACTGTTTACTGCTTTGTGTTTACTTTATGCAAACTTTTACTTCTTTCCATTCGATACGTTTAATCCTTTGTTTTCCGCAAAACACGGTGAGGTTGACAACCTCATCGCAAGTTGGGGACAAAGTTCTGTGGTTGTGTTGTGCAGGTCTCCACGTTGCTACTAGCACCGGTAGTGCGCCCTGCCAAGGCTCAGCTAGTAACACCTTTGGGGTGTTTCCTTGCTCCTACTGGTTCGATTAAAAACCTTGGTTTCATAACTGAGGGAAACTTGCTGTTGTGCTCATCATACCTTCCTCTTGGGGTTTCCAACGAGCTCTACATCAACCATGCACCAGCACTTTTCTGGGCACCGTGCATTGAGCCGTCAAGCGATTTTCTGGCGCTGTTGCCAGGGAGTCAAGGACATCTTCACAAGGGGAGTCCCTCATAACCAATCTCTTTACTTTGTTGTTTTTGTTTTGTTAGTTTCTTTTTTGCTTTGTTTGCTTGTTTTGTTCTTCAAAAACACACAAAAAATTAGTTTTACTAGTTTGCTTTCTTATTTGAAAACCCAAAAAATGACTACTCTTGAAAACACTAAGTTGTGTGACTTCACTAGCACCAACAACAATGATTTTATGAGCACACCTATTGCTCCACCTATGGCTAAAAATACTTTCTTTGAGATAAAACCTGCTTTGCTCAACCTTGTTATGAGAGAACAATTTTCTGGTATTGGTAATGAAGATGCTGCTTCCCATCTAAATAACTTTGTTAAACTTTGTGAGATGCAAAAGCATAAGGATATAGATGGTGATATTATTAAGCTGAAATTGTTTCCTTTCTCTTTGAGAGGAAAAGCTAAATAATGGTTGAATTCCTTAACTAGGAATAGTATTGATTCTTGGACTAAGTGCAAAGATGCTTTTATTGGAAAATACTATCCTCCTGCTAAGATTATATCCATGAGAAGTGAAATAATGAAGTTTAAACAACTTGATACTGAGCATGTTGCTCAAGCTTGGGAAAGAATGAAATCTTTGGTAAAGAATTGTCCCACTCATGGACTGACTGCTTTGATGATCATCCAAACTTTTTATGCAGGATTGAACTATTCTTCAAGGAACCTATTGGATTCTGCTGCTGGAGGTACCTTTATGACCATCACTTTGGGTGCTGCAACAAAACTTTTGGACAATATGATGGTTAATTATTCTGAATGGCATACTGAGAGAGCTCCACAAGGTAAGTAGGTAAATTCTGTTGAGGAAACCTCCTTCTTGAGTGATAAAATTGATATTATTATGTCTATGCTTGTTAATGGGAAAGCCCATATTGATCCAAATAATTCTCATTTATCCTCTTTGGTTGCTCAAGAAGAGCAAGTTGATGTGAACTTCATAAGAAATAATAATTTTGGCAACAATGCTTATGGTAATAACAATTATAAGCCCTACCCTCCTAATAATACTTATGGCTATAATGGTAAACTTGGATCACCTCGTGAAGGAAGAATTTTAGAAGTTGAAAGAGCCACTAAAAACTTCATGCAAATGCAATATGAGCAAAATAAACTATTTACTAAAATTATGGAGGAACAATCTACCATTTTGAAGAACATTAGCCATCAACTTGAGAGTCTAAATAGGGAAATTCCTAGTTTACAATTGAAACTCTCTAATGCTGAAAGAAATATATCATCTTTGTCTGAAGCTCAATCTTCATTGATTAATAAAATGGCTGCTAAACCTGAAACTAATGATAATCCCTTTACAGCTACCAATGCTATACAAGTAAGAATTGATGAAAATGTTAGACTATTAGCTAAATTACATTAGTGTTTCTACTATTACCACTACTAGTGTTGAGACTAATAATAGTTCTACTACTTTAGATGATAAATTTGATCTTGATGGTTGCAACATCTCTGAAGTTATTAAGTTCCTACAAAAGCTTGCTAAAAGTCCTAATGCTAGTGCTATGAACATGGCCTACACAAAACACATTACTGATGCTCTCATAAAGATTAAAGAAGAAAAGATGAAACATAAAGCTTCTATTCCTATAAAACAAGAGGATGGTTGGGAACCCATCATTAATATGAAAGTGAATGACTTTGATTTCAAAGCTTTATGTGATCTTGATAGTAGTGTTTCTATTATGCCTATAAGGATTTATGATATGCTTGATTTGCCTCCTCTTGAAGATTGTTATTTGAATGTGCCAGTTGATGATAATGCTAAAAAGAAACTCATGGTGAGTCTTAATGATGTTCTTATTATGGTTAACGATTCCTATGTCCCTGTTGATTTCTATGTTTTGGATGTTGAATACAATGCTTCTTGTCCTATTACTTTGGGAAGACCTTTTCTTAGAACTGTTGGTGCCATCATTGATATGAAAGAAGGCACCATTAAATATCAACTCCCACTCAAGAAAGGTATAGAACACTTCCCTAAAAAGAGATAAAAGATTTCTTTTGCTTCTCCTATGAAAACAAAATTTGGTCTTAATGCTTCTTCATTTGAGAACACTTGATTCTTTCTTTGCTTCTTATGCCTAACTTAAAGGCGTTAAAGAAAAGTACTTATTGGGAGATAACCCAAAAGTTTTAGATGAGTCTTGGAAGTTACCTCTATAATAACCTCTCCTTATCCTTTTTATTTGCTTTTTATGCCAAGAGTAACCTCTAATGAGAGAGAGGTAATGATTGGAAAAGTTGTTGTCCCAAAACAGATTTTTGTGCTTCACCGTAAAAATTCGTGAGAGATCTCTGTATATCGGATTGAGCTGTAATATTTCGTGCTTCTGCCCCATATTGTTATCTAACTTTCGTTAGTTCAACACTTTTTGATTTGAGCAACAGAAGGTCTTCAAAAAAATTGTCTTTACCTGCTGATCTGTTTTGACAGACTTCTGCCATTTTCTGCATTAGCTTCTTGTGGTTTCCTTTTTGAGTTCTTTTGGGGAATTGAGGATTTTGAGGGAAGTGCTATAGTAGCTAGTGTTCTAATGGAAGTTTATTTGGTGTTAGAACTGAACCTTAAGACTTATTTATCTTGAGTGCACTAATGTTGCTAATAAAGATTATGTGAAGTTTTGTATGAAGGAAAAATTTCAGGTGTATGGAAGGAATAAGTAATGAGATGAAGAATGGACTAAAGCTCAAGCTTGGGGATGCCACGCGTGTCACCCCAAGAAATATCCAAGAAGTACAAGCGTCAAAGCTTGGGGATGCCCAAGGCATCCCCTTCTTCATCAATAAAAATTCCAGGTTTCTTCCAAACGCTTCATTTTTATTGTTTCATGCACAGTTGTGTTGTTCTTGGAGCGTCTTCTTTTTCGTTTTTGTTTTGGTTTTTAGTTTGCTTGGTTTTCTTAGTTTTATGAATAAATTGGTTGGACCCCCTCTTTCATACATTGGTTTGCAAATAGTTTGGTTGGTTTGGAAAAGAGTAGGAAAGTTCATGCTTATGTGGTAAAAAGAGCTTGTTTTTTACCGTGGCCTATGCTTTGTCATGCCATGCTTGATATTGTTTTGGCTTTATGCTTAGTATTCTTTGCTGTAGCATGACTTGTTATAAACAATTGAGATTGCTTAATGTGCCTTGGATGAATCATGCGTTGTTTTAGCATATTAAAACATAGTATAGTGGTATTCTCCTTTGATGCTTTATTTGGGTTGACTTGGCGCATGCTCACACCATGTTATGACTATCCAAAGTCACATAGCCTTTATGATCCTTTATTTTTCAACTTGTAGTATCACTTTATGCTTTGATCAATGATGTTTTGTCGCTCTGCATGATTATGGCCATTATTGCTCTCTTAGTTTGTCGCTCCTAGTCTTTTGCTAGCCTCCACAACAAAGTATGAGTTCCACTCATGCATCCAACTCCCTAAACCAAGTTATTCCAAAGAGTACACCATACCTACCTACTAGCATATGCTATTCCAAGTATATTCATGCTTTTGTTTACCTTCCAAATTAAACTTGTTATGAGAAAACTAGGGATTAAAGCTCTCACGAACTTGATGGCACACTTTACTTTTCTTGCCCTTAATAAACTTGAACCATTGTGTCTTCTATGTTGTATATGCTTGCACTTATTTGTTGGGAATTAGCAGAACCATGCTTTCATGGGGAACACTTTCAATATTGCACTTGGTACTTGTACCTAGTTGTTATCATGCTCTTTTGTATATGGATGTCGTCGGTGTGAAATGAAAGGGGAGCTTGTAAGTCCATGGAGTTATGTATATGTGTTAGAGAAACGCCTGGGCCGTTGGTCTAATCCATGCTGACATGGTGGAGACCTGCAGCGTAACCATAATGAGCTGTCTATGAAGCATTCTTCTTATAAAAAAAGAGTCCTATATTAAGAAAAAAGAGGAAAGAAAAAAAAGAGATACTATGAAAAGAGGAAAGAGATAAAAAGCACCATATTCCCATGGTAAATAAGAAGAATGCTGAGATCCTCGTTGTCTGCTTGCCTTGTCATTTTGATATGGGGATTCTTCCATATCATCGGGCAAGGAGGACCCCGTTGGCGGTTCTCTATGATACACATATACTTACGATGACAAGAACTTACTGGTGACTAAACTTGAGTAGCATGAGGAGCGGCCCTCGTATACAAGGGACATGAGATTTCTGACTTATACTTCGTCAAGCATGTACACCATAGTTTGTTCACTTTAACCTTAATCACTTCAAGATGCTTATGATAGGGGCAATGAGAGATGAAAGCTATAAGTACCATAATTTTTGGAAGCTCTTTATGAGACTTGAATCCCTACTTCCTTTTATAAAGGCCTTTCTTCCACCATAATATTGAGTCTCCACCTTCTATCTCTATGCACCTACTTTGAGAGCATAGTGGCCATTCTTAGTTCTATGTGCATTGTCCCAAGACTAGTTGATTGATGCATAATTTGTTATTGCTTGTTTTAAACTATTGTATCTAGTCACTCTTATGAACTTTGAAGGTGTCCTATGCATTTATATTTGCTACTCTATTGAGGGACAAGCTGAATACTATTATGCCTTATTTTCTTTATGTGAAACAAACAAACGTCTTGCAAAGCATTGTTATTCATGAATCTTTTGTTTGTGTCTTTTCATGTTGCATCATAATTTCTTTGTCTTATTGCTAGAACTTTGTCTTTCATGTTATGATTAAAGTACTATGATCCCAGCTTTGAATGTTTTGCAAATACCTTGATCAAGTCTTTGATGGTGCATGTCACCTCAAAAATTATTCTTTCTTTTTATCACTTACCTACTCGAGGACGAGCAGGAGTTAAGCTTGGGGATGTTGATACATTGCAAATGTATCTATAATTTTTGATGTTCCATGCTTGGTATTATCCACTTTCTTGTGTTTTGTTCCAACTTTGGAGTACTTTTCTTATGATTTCTTGGACTAACCTATTAACAAGAGCCACAGTGCCAGCTGCCTGTTTTCTACTGTTTTTGGTTCTAGGAAAGTCAAAAAATGAATATTCTCGGAATTGGACGGGACAAAAACCAAAGTGCCTATTTTTCTGGATGTCATCAAGTGCCAGAATACGAGACGGAGAAGGGCCAGGGAGCCACCACACCACCTGGCCGCGTGGCTAGGCATGGCCCGCGCCAGGGGGTGGTGTGGCTGCTCCCGGCACCCCCTCGGCCTCCCCTTCCGACTATAAGATGCCCTCGGGACGAAAACCCTAAGGGCCCGATCAAAAATCCACGAAAGAGACTGTAGCCACCGTCATCTCCATCCCTAGATCGGGAGGGATCTGAAGCTCTTCCCGGCACCCTGCCGGAGAGGGGAATTCACCCTGGAGGCCTTCTTCATCACCATGCAAGCCTCCGGTGTGATGCGTGAGTAGTTCATCCTTGGACTACGGATCCATGTAGTAGCTAGATGGCTGGTTCTCCCCCTTTGTGCTTTCATGTCTAGATCTTGTGAGCTCCGTTCATGATCAAGATCATCTATTTGTAATTTTGCATGTTGTGTTTGCGGGGATCCGATGGATATTGAGATGCTATTTCAGATTGATTATTGATTCTATCATGTCTTTGTTATTTGTGATCTTGCATGCTTTCCGTTGTTAGTAGCTATCTTGGCCAAGTAGATGCTAGCAACTCCAAGAGTTAGTATTTATGCTCGATAGTGGGTTCATGCCTCTGGTAATTTGGGGAAGTGACAAAAATCTCTAAGGTACTAGATGTGTTGTTGCTACTAGGGAGAAAACAACAATCCTTTGTTCATAGAACAATCGTATTGTTTACTTTACACGCAGTTCGTAAAGCAATAATCTGTTGCTTACAACTTAATACTGGAGGGGGTTCGGATGATAACCTGAAGGTGGATTATTAGTCATAGATGCAGTTGGATGGCGGTATATGTATAATGTTGTAATGCCCAATCAAGTCTCAAAGGAGTCAAGATGATTAGTATATGCTTGTATTGCTTTCTCGGTGTTTGTCAATTCCGCTGTAATTTGTTCACCCAGCATTTTATCTATCTAAGGAGAGCCACCTCTAGTGAAATATGGATCCTGGTCCTTTTTCTTTACATACAATCTATAAACTGTTTACTGCTTTGTGTTTACTTTCTGCAAACTTTTACTTCTTTACATTCGATACGTTTAATCCTTTGTTTTCCGCAAAACACGGTGAGGTTGACAACCTCATCGCAAGTTGGGGACAAAGTTCTGTGGTTGTGTTGTGCAGGTCTCCATGTTGCTACTAGCACCGGTAGTGCGCCCTGCCAAGGCTCAGCTAGTAACACCTTTGGGGTGTTTCCTTGCTCCTACTGGTTCGATTAAACCATGGTTTCATAACTGAGGGAAACTTGCTGCTGTGCTCATCATACCTTCCTCTTGGGGTTCCCAACGAGCTCTACATCAACCATGCACCAGCACTTTTCTAGGCGACGTGCATTGAGCCATCACCCCTCGGCCTCTCTCTTCGCCTATAAGGAGCCTTCTGACCTAAAAACTTTGGGGGGTTCAACGTTTTTTCAGAAGGAGTTCCGCTCCGCCGCCACCACCAGATTCCACGAAACAGCACCAGAAACTCCGTTCTGGCATCCTGATGGGATGGGGAATTGGAGGAGATCATCGCCATCATCATCACCATCGCTTCTCCATCGACCATCCATGTTTCCCCCATCTATGAGTAAGTAATCCCCCGCTGTAGGCTATGGGGATGGTAGGGATTGGATGAGATTGTTCATGTAATGGCATCAGATTGTTAGGGCATGGTGCCTAGTATCTTTTATTAGTGCTTTATGACTTTGCGACTTGTTGTACTTAATGCTTGTCACTAGGGCCCAAGTGGCATGATTTCAGGTCTGAACATGTTATTGATTCATTATGATAGTATTGTTTTTGGTCTTATCTGCAAGTTGTATACACACGTTGTTGTCCGGAACCAATGACCCTGAAGTGACAGAAATCGGGATAACTGGAGGGAATGGCTTTGATGTGAGGATCACATGTGTTCACGAAGTGTTAATGCTTTGCTCCGGTGCTCTATTAAAAGGAGCACCTTAATTGTCAGTAGTTCCCTAGAGGCCCCGCTGCAAACGGGCTGGCAGGAAAAAAGATGTTGTGCATGTTTTCATTGCGAGCACGTATGACTATATATGGAACACATGCCTAGGATTGTCTAGTACTTGGATGCTTTATCTTATTTATCTGCAATTGCCCTATGTTCTGATTGCTATGTGAATTGTCTTGTCCATGCAACGTCCATCCATCCATCCGTATGCCTACCAAACTCGAATCCCACTGTTTACTGCTATTGTCACTACTGTCTTTACTTTACTATTGTTGCTACTTTGCTATTCCTACTACAAAACTGTTGCTACTGATAAACTGCTGTGAGCAAGATTGTTTCCAGGTGCAGCTGAATTGACAACTCAGTTGTTAAGGCTTATAAATATTCTTTGGCTCCCCTTGTGTCGAATCAATAAATTGGGTTTCACTTCCCTCGAAAATACTGCGATACACCCCCTATACTTGTGGGTCATCATGCAACCACGCTACGAACCGAGGGGGCGGCATAGATGTAGGGCGCAAGTTGGTGCAGTGGCTGGGAGACCACCAGTGACGTACACGCCAAGGAAGGCGCGTTGGAAGCCGGTAGCGTGGACCAAAGGCGGCGGCGCTGCGGCCCGACGGGGCGACACAACGGCAGCCCGTAGCTCGATCGGTGGTAGGCGCGTGCTTAGGGACGTGCTTGGCCTAGACTGGCGTGGTTGATCAGACCGACGGTGCACCGTATGCGCCATGACGTGGACGACGCGTAGATTGATTCGCTGGTGACGTTGTCGGTGAAGTCTCGGCCGATGATGACGAAGAGGATCCGAGGGGGGCAGCCACGGTAGCCTTCCGAGGAAGGCGTAGCAGCCATCCGCGGTGCGTGGCAGCCTGCCGTGAGACCGCGACAGCCTGCCGAGGCAGGCGCTGCAGCGGAGGGGGCAGGCGCATGTACATGATGTAGATACTCGATGCCGATGGTCGGAGTAGAGGCGCGGCGATGACGGCGGCGGTGGGCAACTCAATCTGATCTAAGATCGCTAAAGCAAAAAAGAAAGCCGATCAAGATATCGGAGAAAAAAGACTTACAGGACAGCCGATCACAAATCGGTAGACGAACCCTGCATATAGGTTGTGCAGCCCTCGACGGAGACCATGGAGATCGACCTCCCTGGGGGCAGCGCGGTGGAAGCTAGGGTTTGAGATCGATTTAGGCTGATACCATGAAAGAGTATGAGTTTGGCGGAATATGTTGGATATATTATTGAGCCTCATGGACGAGCAATATATATAGGCCTACAAGGATTAACTTGGAGTACAAGACAAGTTAGGCTAAAATCCTAACTATCCTAAACTACCACAATAACCGTGTATGTATCATACTCTAACAGATTCATTGATAGGTAAAGAGAGTTTTGTACAAAATATATATACAAGCTCAGAAGAGCTAACAATGCACAACTCAACCCACTAGTACTATGAGGCCGCGGGGATCAAGCCCCGAAGGCCAGTTGCACCAGCAGCAACCCAAGAACGAGCCTCGGTTCGAATTGTGCTGAGAAGACTACCCATGTTAGGTGACGCATTGCCAAAAACTACCGTGTTACGCTGCTTCGAGATCTACCACGCCGTCAGCATGATTAGCGAGGACGTCCCCTTGTGCGTAGGACGGGGGGGGGGGGGGGGGTAGAGCGCGAAGCCTGCAGCCACCAGTCCACGAAGTCATATCCTCCATCCGGTGGTGTGACCGTGGAATACAGGATAGCACCTCGTGCCAGATCCCCTTGGAGAAAGGACAATCCACCAAGAGGTGGGTCATGGTCTCGTCCGTCTAGTCGCATAGGGGGCAGCGCAGAGGGTGAGCCAGACCCCTTATCGCAAGCCACTCAGCCATCAAACAACGGTCCTCACAAGCAAGCCAAATGAAGAACTTGACTTAGGGTGGGGCCCATACTTTCCGGTTCAATTGCCATGATCTCGAAGAGATCGATCCCTGAAAGAGGAACTCATAGCAAGACTTGACAGAGTATTGAGCATCGGCCGTCGATCTCCAAAGGAGTTAGGGCCTGTTTGTTTGGGCTGCGGCTAGCTGCCTGTGGTTGGCTGTGCGGCTATGCAGGAAAAACTGCTGTGCAGGGAAATCTGCTTTTTTAAGTTTGATTGTTTGGCAAGTGGCTGGCTGTCTAGCTGTATATTAAGAAATTGTCTGAAATACCCCTCCGTCTTGAATTATATCTCGTAGTTTTGTCTAGATTTGCATGCACCAATGTGTTTTAGTACATAGATCAATGCGATATTAGACAAATATTCGAGATAGAGGGAAGAATTATTAATTAAAATGTATAAGTATATGTCACCATAAAATATCCGAAATAATTGACCATGTATCACCAAGTAACATTAGCTAACTATCCCAAAAAAAATAGTAACATTCGCTAACGATACATGGTCCAAGGAATACGTGGAAATACGGACTACTGGAGCAACCAGGAATTTCTTGCATATCTGTTGTAATTAAATACCACGAGCACCACCAGAGAAACGAGAACCATGTATTGTTTTCGAACTGAAAGGACGTGGCCAGATCATACGGAGTACGGCCGGCCGGCCGCAATCTGTTGTGCCCGTCCCGTGTTGAAACGCGTGGACACGACTAGGCAAGGAATGGTAGACGGCCGTAAATACGTGAAACTACAGTGGCAAAGCAAAGTACCGTATTTTAAGTTAGGAAGCTGCGGGAAGCACCTACCATGGTGCTTCGGCCGCGCAGCGCATTGTCCACTTTGGCTTTTGGTAAGCCGTTTATTTTAATCCGCTCGCTTTTTCCTAAGCCAAAAGCCAAAGTGGACAATGCACTGCGCGGCCGAAGCACCGTGGTACGTGCTTCCCGCAGCTTCCTAACTTAAAATAAAAACGGTACTTTGTTTTGCCACTGCAGTTTCACGTATTTACGGTCGTCTACCATTCCTTGCCTAGTCGTGTCCACGCGTTTCAACACGGGACGGGCACAACAGATTGCGGCCGGCCGTCCGTACTCCGTATGATCTGGCCACGTCCTTTCAGTTCGAAAACAATACATGATTCTCGTTTCTCTGGTGATGCTCGTGGTATTTAATTATAACAGATATGCAAGAAATTCTAGTCGTGTCCACGCGTTTCAACACGGGACGGGCACAACAGATTGCGGCCGGCCGTCCGTACTCCGTATGATCTGGCCACGTCCTTTCAGTTCGAAAACAATACATGATTCTCGTTTCTCTGGTGATGCTCGTGGTATTTAATTATAACAGATATGCAAGAAATTCCTGGTTGCTCCAGTAGTCCGTATTCCCACGTATTCCTTGGACCATGTATCGTTAGCGAATGTTACTATTTTTTTTGGGATAGTTAGCTAATGTTACTTGGTGATACATGGTCAATTATTTCGGATATTTTATGGTGACATATACTTATACATTTTAATTAATAATTCTTCCCTCTATCTCGAATATTTGTCTAATATCGCATTGATCTATGTACTAAAACACATCGGTGCATGCAAATCTAGACAAAACTACGAGATATAATTCAAGACGGAGGGTATTTCAGACAATTTCTTAATATACAGCTAGACAGCCAGCCACTTGCCAAACAATCAAACTTAAAAAAGCAGATTTCCCTGCACAGCAGCTTTTCCTGCATAGCCGCACAGCCAACCACAGGCAGCTAGCCGCAGCCCAAACAAACATGCCCTTAAGGAGGTTGTCCGGCGCCTTCAAAAGCCCAAAGTCACAGACGGGGGTCCACAACTCGACATACTGCCATAGGGCAAGCAGACTGATCTAGCCCTAGATGATAGCGATCCAGCGGCGCCCCAACAGGGCCTCTCTCGTCGTGCGGCGCTTCCTATCAACACATGGATGGTACGATGTCCAAGTCACATATGGAGATGAGCGGGATACAACGAATAATATTTTCCAACATCTGTACTCAGTATGGCATGCGATTTATGCTGGACGTAGTAGGTGACGACTGACATTCAGTCATCACCTTTAATAACACTTTTGCTAATTTGACAACCGGTTTTTGAGAAATACAATACAAAAACAGACGCTTACAATGCGTACATACACTCATCCCTATAAACATACACATTCTATCCCTATAAACACCTTCGAGAGACTGAGTCGGCGGGTCTCATCAAAAGTTGAATTTTTCTCCGTTCAGTCATCTTCTAGATTCGATGGTTCTATTCTACTCGTTTCGTTTAGTTTTATCTGTTCGTCCGAGATTTTTTTGCACCGAGGAGTCTTGCACTGCGGTCGTTTTTTTTTCAATTTCTATCTCAGGCCCTTTATGTTTTTGGGTTTTGCTCGTTGTTGCTTTCTTTTTGTATATTTTTAACAATTTACAATAGTGTATACATACTTTTACTAACTGATAGTGTATATGCCTTTTTTGCGGGGTAGTTACAGTAGTATATGATGTGTACTCGCTAATTACTTTGCAATTTACCTTTGTAACTACATTTTGTATACTGTATACACGCCCTCCCCAGACCTAACCCTCCCCCCGGGCGGCGGCGGCGCTGCGCCGCCCCCTGGGTCTCCGCCGCCGCCCCTCCTCGAGGCCCCTCCCACATCACCCTCCCCCTCCGTCGCTGTCGGAGGAGTCGCCGGCCAAAGGCAGTGCGGCGTGGCGGTGACGGAGCGTTTGCTGGTTGCGGCCAGGGTTGGGAGGCGGCGCCCTCCTCTTCTCTGACCCGTGGTGGCACTTGGTGTTGGTGGCCTGAGATCGCAGGTGGCGGTGACGTGCATCCATCGACGACGAAGGAAGCGGTGCCATCGTGGCATCTGGGTGCCGGGGCGGCGGCCTCGGGCATGGCTGCGGCAACTTCCTGCTCTGGAGGTGGTTGGCCACGTTGGGATCTGGTGCGGAGGATCTCGCGATCTCACACCGATCTCCGGTGGTGGATTTCTAGTCGGCGTCGAGTATGGAGGGGACATGGCAGCCGGTGAAAACCAAGCCTTGACTCTGATCTTGGCGGACGATGGCGGCATCACTCGACGTCGCTACCTTCTTGGAGGCATCGTCTTTGCTGGTGTCGTCACTTTACTCGAGTTGTTCCCGGGGAAACCCCAGATCTGGGTCTCCCGGATCAGATGATGGCGACGCTTGGCGGCGGTTCCCCTCTTGGGGGCATCGTTTTTGGAACAGACGTTGGCTACAGGTCATGGCCTCTCCTGCTGCTCCGGGGGAACCCCTAATCTGGTTATCCGGATCAGGCAATGGCGGCGCTTTGGTGTCATACTCTCTCTTGGAAGCTTTGCTTGTGGTGCAGTGCTGGATGGGAGAGGCTGGTGGTGGAGCGGCTTCATCTTGCACGGAGGCTCTAGTGAAGATGTCAAGCCATGCCTAACCGCCAGGTGCTACGCTCAGTCATGCCTAGTGCGGTAGGTGCTACAGACGACAGATCTTCTGGCGGTCTCTTGCTGCGGTGGTTGGCGAGACTCGGCGGCATGGCGGCGAGAGGTCTCGGTGGCGATCACACGTGCTTGTTGATGGAAGTGTGCATGGCGGTGGTGCCATCTGGCATCATGGAAGCGTCGATGGCAGGTGAAAGGCCCAACTTAGATCGACTAGAGGGAGGGTGTGAATAGGAGACTGCCAATTTTAATCTTTTATCGCACTTGTAAGGCTTAGCACAAAGTAAAATTCACTAGAGATGCAACTACGTGAATATCCTACATGACAAGCAACACAACAAGTGAACGAGAGAGTAAATGCAAGAGGTAAAGGAGTGGAGCGGAAGAACCGGCGAGGGGACACAGAGATGTAATTCCCGTAGTTCACTTCCAAGGAAGCTACTGAAGGAAATATGCCCTGAGAGGCAATAATAAAGTTGTTATTATGTATTCCTTGTATATGATAGATGTTTATTTTATATGCTATAATTGTATTGATAGGAAACATCAATACATGTGTGTTTAATAAACAAAAAGGGTTCCTAGTCATGCCTCTCTTATAGACTAGTTTGTTGATTAACAAGATGATCAAGGTTTCCTGATCATGGACATTGGATGTTGTTAATAACAAGGTCACACCATTGGTGGAATGATGTGATGAACATTCATCCGAAGTATAGCATTATGATCAAGTCATTGTGTTTATATTGCTATAACATCATACGAAGTAATCTTTATCCTTAGACCATGAGATCATGTTAATTGCTAACACCGGAAGAGTATCTTGATAACATCAAACGTCACACCGTAACAGGGTGACTATAAAGATGGGTTCAGTGCTACGAATGTGTTATATTGAAGCTCATAGATCAAGAGTGGAATTTGTCAATCCAAATGACGGATAGATATACTCTGGGCCCTCTCGGTGATATCACATTAGGATAGCTTGCAAGCAAGTGATGTGATCACTAGAATGTTATATCACGGGAACGAGAAAAGAGTGCATGTCGGTAACAAGATCAAACTAGGTATGGAGATACCGATGATCGAATCTCGGACATGTAATATATCGAGAGACAAAGGGATTTAGTTACAAGCGTTAAAGGTTCTCACGATCACAGGAGTCATCGTTGAATGTGTAGGAGTCAGTACGGATCTCCAGGTCCCGCTGCTGATTATTGATCGGAGAAGGGTCTCGATCATGTCTACATTATTCGCGAACCGTAGGGTGTCACACTTAAGAGTTACCGTACACCATTTTGGAGCACATATGTTTCAGACGAAAGAATTGCAAAGCGCAGGAATTGTTTCAATAGAAACCGGAAATTGTTTCGGGTGAAATTGCAGAAGGTGGTTCTGCATGTGATATTGAAATATTGCAAGGGGCTATATGTGAATGTTTGTTAATTAAAGTAATTAACAAAATTCTAAATAAATTTAATAAAAGAGTTTTATTAAATGAGAGACCATTAAATTTGGAGAAACTTAATGCATTTAAAGTGGAGACTTTAAAAGGGAACGTGAAGAGGCATTTTAATGTGGAGGAGTTACCACCACATGAATGGGGGAGGTGAGGGGTCACCCCCCATGCGCCGGCCATGGAGAGAGGGGGCACCCCCTCCTCCTATAAAAGGCCACCCATTCCCTCCTTCATCCTCACACCTCCTTGTGAAGGATCTCTCTCCCCCTCTAGAATTATTCCTCCATGGTCTCGGATTAGCGAGATACATGTTCCCGGTGGCATTTCGTCTGGAAGGAGTTGCTGCTTCCGCTGGATCGCTGGAGCGAGGAGGTGGAGGTTGTTCGGTGGCTTGAACATGTGTGCGAGTGCGAATGCGCTACTGAGTTGCGGCGCTCGGACTTCCTCACGATCTTGAGATCGGCAAGTGTACGACTACATCAACCACGAGTTCCTACTCGTTAACAAAGCTCGTTGTCTTCAAGGGTAAGTTCTCTATGGATGTATGTCCACCCGTTTGCTTTGTACCTAGTAGATAGATCTTGGCGTGTAGTTCACACCGTAGGAATTTTTTTGTTTTCTATGCTGCGGACCCAACAGTGGTATCAGAGCCTGATCCATGCGTAGGTGCTTTGCATGGGTAGTACACATATGTTTATATGTGGGCGATGATGATCATGTTATTGCATCTTCTATGTACTTTGGATATTGGTGGCATAGTGGGATGAAGCGGCCCGGACCAACCTTACATGTCATCGTACATGAGACCGGTTCCACGACTGACATGCAACTTGTTTTGCATAAGTGGCTGGCGGGTGTCTGTCTCTCCTACTATAGTCAATATCTAATTTACAACGAGTTGCTAATAACTTGGTTATCCTTGTTGTGGTTCATGTTCGTAGGTTAGACAGGTTCTATCTCCGAAAGCCCTAAGCCACGTAAAACTTGCAATTGATAAATTAGAGGCGTCTAGTTTAGATCGTTGTTGGGCTAGTGTTTTGATATGGTATTGTTGTAAGTAGATGTATAATAGATACTCTTACAACTCACTTAACGTGTAAGTTCCATATACCTTGGCCTTACACACAAAGGAATGATAGAGATCATACCACGATGCAAATGATAGAGATCAAATGCATGGACCATATCACCTCACTTCACACATTAGATGTTAGCATCTTATATTGCTAGTTTGGCGCGTTTGGTAGCATTATAAGATGATCCCTCATTTAGATATCAAGATAAAATGTGTTCTTCCTTAAGTATGCACCGTTTTGTGGATCGTGTTTTGAGGCATCACGTGATGATCGGGTGTTTTCAACTCTACGCTTTCATACAACAGGTGTAAGACAGTTTTACACACGCAAATACTAAGGTTCTTACTTGACGAGCCTAGCATGTACAGACATGGCCTCGGAACACGGACTGAAAGGTTAAGCATGAGTCATATAGTTGATATGATGCCCATATAGATGCTCGCCTTTGAAGCTACACCGACTCACGTGATGATCGGACTTGTTGTAGTGGATTTGGTTCATGTAATCACCAAAAGGACACGAGGGATGTCGTTTTTGAGTGGGAGTTCATTAGTAATTTGGATTAGTTGAACTCAATCTATCATAAACTTAGTCTAAATATACTTTACAAATTCTGTTGTAGATGGCACCACCTGCTTTTAATTTCAATGTGTTCATGGAGAAAGAGAAACTTGCTGCGAATGGTAGCAACTTCACCAACTGGGCTATGAATTTGAGGATTCTCCTCACTGCTGTACAAAAGAAATATGTGCTAGATGCGCCGCTAGGCCCCCCACCAGCTCCTGATGCCCCTGACAAGGAAAAGAACATTTATATAACTCGTCAGGAGGACCACAACTTAGTTCATTGTGGCATACTGTATGGGCTAGAGCCAGAACTTCAAAAGCGTTTCAAAAATGGCAATGCCTTTGATACCATGGGAGAATTGAAAATGATTTTCGATACCCATGCTACCGTAGAGAGTTATAATGCTACAGAAAAGTTTTTTAGCTACATGATGGAGGAAAACAGCTCCGTTAGTGAGCACGTACTCAAAATGTCTGGGTATGCCGATAAGCTTGTGTCCTTAGGAATAACGATTCCCATTAACCTAGGCATACATCGTGTTCTCCAATCTCTGCCACCTAGCTACAAGAGCTTCGTGATGAACTATAATATGCAGGGCATGAAGAAGTCTCTTCCCGAGCTTCTGTCAATGCTTAAGACTGCAGAAGTTGAGATTAGGAAAGAACATCAAGTGTTGATGATCAATAGGACCACCGGTTTCAAGAAGGACAAGAAAGGAAAGCACAAGGGAAAGAAGGGTGGCAAGTTTGTTGCCACGCCTGAAAAGAAACCCTGAGCTGGCCCTAAGTCTGACACCGAGTGCTACTATTGCAAGGGGCCTGGCCATTGGAAGCGCAACTGCCCCAAGTATTTGGTGAACAAGAAGTCCGGCAAGGCAAACAAAGGTATATGTGATATACATGTTATTGATGTGTACTTGACTAGTACCCGCAGTAGCACCTGGGTATTTGATACGGGATCGGTTGCTTATATATGTAACTCGGTTCAGGGGTTGTGGAACAAGCGACAACTAGCAAGGGATGAGGACACGATGCGGGTCGGCAATGGATCAAGAGTTGATGTGATCGCCGTCGGAACGCTGCCTCTCCATATGCCATTGGGATTAGTTAGAAACCTAAATAATTGTTATTTGGTGCCTGCACTGAGCATGAACATTGTATCCAGATCGTGTTTGATGCAAAGTGGTTATTCATTTAAGTCTGAAAACAATGGTTGTTCGATTTATATGAATAATATCTTTTATGGTCATGCACCTATGTTGAATGGTTTATTTCTGTTGGATCTCGATAGTAGTATTACGCATATTCATAATGTTGATGCTAAAAGGATTAAACTTGATAATGATATATCTACATATATGTGGCACTGCCGTCTAGGTCATATTGGCGTTAAACACATGAAGAAACTCCATTCTAATGGACTTTTGGAATCACTTGATTTTGAATCATTTGATACATGTGAGCCATGCCTTATGGGCAAGATGACTAGAACGCCGTTTTCTGGTTCAATGGAACGGGCGACAGATCTATTGGAAATCATACATACTGATGTGTGTGGACCAATGAGTGTGTCGGCGCGAGGTGGATATCGTTATTTTGTTACTTTCACGGATGATTTGAGTAGATATGGGTATATCTATTTGATGAAACACAAGTCTGAAACTTTTGAAAAGTTTAAAGAATTTCAGAATGAAGTGGAAAATCATCGTAACAGAAAGATCAAATTTCTGCGGTCCAACCGTGGAGGAGAGTATCTTAGTTACGAGTTTAGCACACATATGAAAGACTATGGAATAGTTTCACAACTCACGCCTGCCGGAACACCACAACGTAATGGTGTGTCAGAACGTCGTAATCGTACTTTATTGGATATGGTTCGATCTATGATGTCTCTGACTGACTTGCCACTGTCATTTTGGGGTTATGCACTGGAAACCGCTACATTCACTTTAAATAGGGCACCATCTAAATCCGTTGAAAAGACACTGTATGAATTATGGTTTGGAAACAAACCTAAGCTGTCATTTCTTAAAGTTTGGGGATGCGATGTTTATGTGAAGAAACTTCAACCGGATAAACTCGAACCCAAAGCAGAAAAATGCGTCTTCATAGGATACCCTAAGGAAACGATTGGGTATACCTTCTATCACAGATCCGAGGGCAAGGTCTTTGTTGCCAAGAATGGATCCTTTCTTGAGAAGGAGTTTCTCGCGAAAGGTGTGAGTAGTCGGAAGGTAGAACTCGAAGAGGTTATTGAACCTTCTCTTCATGAAATGGCGAGTAGCGCAGCTCTAGAAGTTGTTTCGGAGTTGACTTCACCTAATGAAGAGAGAGCTAATGATATTGATCATGAAACTCCGAAAGAGGACACTACCGAACCTCGCAGGTCAAGCAGGACACGTGCAGCTCCTAAACTGTACGGCAATCCTGTTATGAATTTCATGATTGATGAAATGGATGACCCTGCGACGTATGAAGAAGCGATGATGAGCCCGGATTCCAACAAATGGCTAGAAGCCATGAAAAGATGGAATCCATGTACGAGAACCAAGTTTGGAACTTGGTGGACTTACCTCACGACCGAAAGGCCGTTGAGAATAAATGGATTTTCAAAAGAAAAACTGATGCTGATGGTAATGTGACCATCTATAAGACTCAACTTGTCGCAAAGGGGTTTCGACAAATTCAAGGAGTTGACTACGATGAGACATTCTCTCCCGTAGCGATGCTTAAGTCGGTTAGGATTATGTTAGCAATTGCTGCATATTTCGATTATGAAATATGGCAGATGGATGTCAAAACTGCGTTCCTCAATGGTAAGATTGAAGAAGAGTTGTATATGATACAACTGATGGGTTCGTAGTAGGGAAAACAAAAAATTTCTACCGCAAGAACGAACAAAACCTAGATCTAATCTAGATAAAAGCCAAGATCTAATCTATTAGACATGTGCAACGAGATAGATCTGTACTAACCCTCGTAGATCCAAAAGCGTTACGAGATTAGATCTCGGGGTTGATGTAGTCGATCACTTGCCGATCTCAAGATCGTGTGGACGATCCTTCCGGCGCCGCGTTTCGGCAGCGCTTCCGCAGTCGGTCACATGTGCGGAGTCGAAGTAGACCTTCCTCTCCCTGTTCCAGCGAGCAGCGGAGGTAGTAGATCTTCTCCACGGAATCCCAGCAGCACGACAGTGTGGTGGTGGTGGTGGTGGAGTAGAGAATTCTGCAGGGCTTCGCCTAAGCCTGAGCAGAGCGAAGGAGGAGGAGAGAGGCGGCGGCTAGGGCTTGAAGTGGAGGGGAGCTAGGGGGTGGCGCCCCTACCCCTCTATTTAAAGGAGGGAGGCGCCATGGGAGGGGGAGTCCTAGTAGGACTCCCCTTCCTCCTTGGCCGGCGGATTGGAAGGGGGGAGGAGTCCTCCTCCCCATGACTCCTTGTCTTGCCCCACAAGGACTCCTTGATCCTTTCTTGGTTTTCAAGCAAACTCCAAGAAATCTCCTAGAACCTTCCAGAACATTCCGAAACCTTCTAGAATCTCCATACAAACACTCCGGAACATTTCCTAACTTAGAAAATGATCCCCAATATATGAATCTTATTCTCCGGACAATTCCGGATCTCCTCGTGATGTCCTGGATCCAATCCGAGACTCCGAACAACATTCAGTCTCCAACGCACATTCCATATCTACTTAAAACAACTTCGAACCTTAAGTGTGTCACCCTACGGTTCGTGAATATGCAGACATGATGGAGACACCTCTCCGATCAATAACCATCAGCGGGATCTGGAGATCCATAACGGCTCCCACATACTCAACGATGACTTCGTGATTGATAGAACCATTAACATACGAAACCAATTCCCTTTGTCACGCGATATTCTACTTATCCGAGGTTTGATCGTCGGTATCTCCATACCTAGTTCTACCTCGTTACTGATAAGTACTCTTTACTCGTTCCATGTTATGTCATCCCTTGTGACCTAGTCACATGCTTGCAAGCTAACTAGATGACATTCCACCGAGAGGTCCCAGAGCATATCTATCCGTCATATGGATGGACAAATCCCAATCTTGGTCCATGCGCTTCAACACATACTTTCAGAATACCCAATGACACCTTTATAACTACCCAGTTACGAAGTGGTGTTTGATGTCATCAAAGTACCCATCCGGTGATGGTGATTAACATAACCTCATGGTCGAAGGATTAGGTTACTATGCATTTGAAAGCTTACAGCAATATGAACTTAATGACTTGATCTTATGCTACACTTACTATGGGTGTGTGTCCATCACATCATTCTCCTAATGATATAACCTTGTTATTAATGACATCCAATGTCCATGATCAGGAAACCATGATCATCATTTAATCAACAAGCTAGTTCCACAAGAGGCTTACTAGGGACTCTTTTATGTTTACAAAACACACATGTATTAGTGTTTCCTTATAATACAATTATAGCATGGGATGTAAACATTCATCATAAACACAAAGATATAATAATAACCACTTTTATTATTGCCCCTTGGGCATATCTCCAACAGTCTCCCACTTGCACTAGAGTCAATAATCTAGATTACATGGTAATATTCCTAACACCCATGGCGTTCTGGTGTTGGTCATGCTTTGCTCTAGGGAGAGGTTTAGTCAACGGATCTGCCACATTCAGATCAGTGTGTACTTTGCAAATCTTTATGTCACCATCTCGGACATACTCGCGAATAGCATGGAAGCGTAGCTTGATGTGCTTCAGCTTGCTATGTGACCTTGGCTCCTGTGCATTAGCTATGGCACCTGTGTTGTCACAGTAGATGGCCATCGGGTCCAACGCACTGGGAACCACGCCAAGTTCAGTAATGAACTCCTTCATCCATATGGCTTCTTGTGCAGCCTCCGAAGCAGCTATGTATTCCGATTCAGTTGAATATTTCACCACAACGCTTTGCTTGGCACTCCTCCAGCTCACTGCAGCACCATTCAAAATAAATATGTATCCAGACTGTGACTTTGAGTCATCTGGATCGGTGTTCCAACTAGCATTAGTGTAACCGTTTACAACAAGCTGTTCATCACCTCCATAAGAAAGAACCATATCCTTAGTCCTATTCAGGTACTTTAGGATATTCTTGACCGCTGTCCAGTGTTCCATTCCAGGATCACTTTGATATCTGCTAGTCAAACTAACATCATGTGCTATATCCGGTCTTGTACACAACATGGCATACATGATAGAACCTATGGCCGAGGCATAGGGAATATTATTCATCTTTTCTCTATCTTCTGCCGTAGCCGGACTTTGAGTCTTACTCAAGGTCTTACCTGACAACATGGGCACGAACCCTTTCTTGCTCTCTTCCATTCTAAACTTCTTTAGAACTTTGTCTAAGTATGTACTTTGTGAAAGCTCTATTAGGTGTCTTGATCTATCTCTATAAATCTTGATGCCTAGAATATATGCCGCTTCGCCAAGATCCTTCATTGAAAAACTATTATTCAAATAGGTTTTGACGCTATTAAGAAGTTCTATATCATTCCCAATCAACAATATGTCATCTACATATAGTACTAGGAATGCTACAGAGCTCCTACTCACTTTCTTGTAAATACAAGCTTCTCCATAAGTTTGTATAAATCCAAAGTTTTTGATTACTTTATCAAAACGTTGATTCCAACTCCGGGATGCTTGCTTCAGTCCATAAATGGAGCGCTGAAGTTTGCATACCTTGTCAGCATCACTAGGATCGACAAAACCCTTGGGTTGTACCATATACAACTCTTCCTCAATGTCACCATTAAGGAACGCTGTTTTGACATCCATCTGCCAAATCTCATTATCGAAATATGTAGCAATTGCTAACAAAATCCTCACAGACTTTAGCTTCGCTACTGGTGAGAAAGTCTCATCGTAGTCAACTCCTTGAATTTTTCGGAACCCTTTCGCGACAAGTCGAGCTTTATAGACGGTAACATTACCATCAACATCTGTTTTTCTTTTGAAAATCCATTTGTTCTTGACAGCCTTACGACCATCCGGTAAGTCCACCAAAGTCCATACTTGGCTTTCGTACATGGATCCCATCTCGGATTTCATGGCTTCTAGCCATTTGTCGGAATCTGGGCTCACCATAGCTTCTTCATACGTCGCAGGGTCATCAGTGTTGTCCACCAACATGACGTTCAAGGCAGAGTCATACCAATCAGGAGTGGTACGAACCCTCGTTGACCTGCGAGGTTCAGTAGTAACTTTGTTTGAAGTTTCATGATCACCATCATTAGCTTCCTCTCCAATTGGTGCAGGCGGCACAAAAATATCTTCTGGTGCTGCGCTACTCTCAACTCCGAGAGAAGGTTCAATAACCTCGTCGAGTTCTACTTTCCTTCCAGTCACTTCTTTCGAGAGAAACTCTTTCTCAAGAAAGGATCCATTCTTGGCAACGAAAACTTTGCCTTCGGATCTATGATAGAAGGTATACCCAATTGTTTCTTTAGGGTATCCTATGAAGACGCATTTCTCCGCTTTGGGTTCAAGCTTATCAGGTTGTAACTTCTTTACATACGCTTCGCAACCCCAAACTTTAAGGAACGACAACTTAGGTTTCTTACCAAACCACAATTCGTACGGTGTCGTTTCAACGGATTTAGATGGTGCCCTATTTAAAGTGAATGCGGCTGTCTCTAATGCATAGCCCCAAAACGATAGCGGTAAATCTGTAAGAGACATCATAGACCGAACCATATCTAAGAGAGTTTGATTACGACGTTCGGACACACCATTACGCTGTGGTGTTCCCGGCGGTGTCAACTGTGAAAGTATTCCACATTTCTTTAAATGCATGCCAAACTCATAACTCAGATATTCACCTCCGCGGTCAGAACGCAGAAACTTAATCTTCTTGTTACGATGATTTTCCACTTCACTTTGAAATTCCTTAAACTTCTCGAAAGTTTTGGACTTATGTTTCATAAAGTAGATATACCCATATCTACTTAAGTCATCCGTGAAAGTGAGAACATAACGATATCCACCACGCGATGCTACACTCATTGGATCACATACATCGGTATGTATTATTTCCAATAAGTCTGTAGCTCGCTCCATTATTCCAGAGAATGAAGTCTTAGTCATTTTTCCCATTAGACATGCTTCGCATCTTTCAAGTGATTCAAAATCAAGTGATTCAAGAAGTCCATCAGAATGGAGTTTCTTCATACGCTTCACTCCAATGTGACCAAGACGACAGTGCCACATGTATGTAGAATTATCATTCAATTTTATTCGTTTAGCATCTATGTTGTGAACATGTGTATCACTACTATCGAGATTCAATAAGAATAAACCATTTATCTCAGGTGCATTACCATAAAAGATATTACTCATATAAATCGAACAACCTTTATTCTCAGACTTAAAAGAGTAACCGTCTCGCAATAAACAAGATCCAGATATAATGTTCATGCTTAACGCAGGCACCAAATAACAATTATTTAAATTTAAAACTAATCCCGAAGGTATATGTAAAGGGAGCGTGCCGACGGCGATCACATCAACCTTGGAGCCATTTCCAACGCGCATCATCACCTCGTCTCTCGCCAGTCTTCGTTTATTCCGCAGCTCCTGTTTCGAGTTACAAATATGAGCAACCGAACCAGTATCAAATACCCAGACACTACTACGACTACTAGTAAGATACACATCAATAACATGTATATCGAATATACCTTTCTTCTTGATGTTGCCTTTCTTCAGATCCGCCAGGTACTTGGGGCAGTTATGCTTCCAGTGACCAGCACCCTTGCAGTAGAAGCATTCAGTTTCAGGTTTAGGACCAGCCTTGGGCTTCTTAGCAGGTGCGGCAGCTTTCTTGCCGTCCTTCTTGAAGTTGCCCTTTTTCTTAGGCTTGCCCTGTTTCTTGAAATTGGTGGTCTTATTGACCATCAACACTTGGTGCTCCTTCTTGATCTCCACTTCAGCAGTTTTCAGCATGGACGATAGTTCAGGCAACGTCTTGTTCATGCAGTGCATATTGTAGTTCATCACAAAGTTCTTATAACTCGGTGGCAGTGATTGGAGGACACGGTGAATCCCTAACTCATTAGGAATCATTATCCCCAACTCTTGGACTTGTTTGCATGCCCAGACATGGTGAGCACGTGCTCGCTAACGGAGCTTCCCTCTTCCATCTTACAGGTAAAGAACTTTTCGGAGGCCTCATAGCTCTCCACGGCCGCGTGAGTCTCAAAAATGAGCTTGAGCTCCTTAATGATCTTGAACGGGTCGTGGTGCTCAAAACGCTTCTGGAGCTCCGTTTCTAAACCGTACAGGATGGCACACTGAACTGTGGAGTAATGATTTTTCTGAGTGGCGTAAACATTCTTTACATCATCGGTGGCATCATCTGCAGGTGGGTCACCTAGCGGTGCTTTGAGCACATAGGTCATCTGACCAGCCTTGAGGACAATCTTCAGACCATGGAGCCAGTCCCGTGAAGTTGCTTCCATTGTTCTTAAGCTTTTCTTTCTCTAGGAACGCATTGAAATTGATGGAGAGATTCGCCATAATCTACAACAAATTTGCAAGTAGTTTAGACTAAGTTTATGATAAATTGAGTTCAATCTTAATTCTTAAATTAACTAGGTGAACTCCCACTCAAAACAACATCCCTCACATTGTCTTAGTGATTACACGAACCAAGTCCACTACACCAAGTCCGATCTTCACGAGAGAAGATGTAGTTTCATCGGCAAACAATCTTCATGTTCATCATATCACTTATATGATTCATGCTCTACCTTTCGGTATTCCGTGTTCCGAGACCATGTCTATACATGCTAGGCTCATCAAGATTAACCTTAGTTTCTGCATGTGCAAATCTGGCTTGCACCCGTTGTATGCACACGTAGAATCTATCACATCCAATCATCACGAGATGCTTCGAGACGACGAATCTTAGCAACGGTGCCAACTAAGGACGAACACTTTATTACTTGAAATTTAGTGAGAGGGATCATCTTATAATGCTACCGTCGCGATCTAAGCAATACAAGATGCATAAAGGATTAACATCACAGGCAATTCATAATTAGTGTGATATGATATGGCCCTTTCTTCTTATGCCTTTGATCTCCATCTCCAAAGCACGGACATGATCTCCATCATCACCAGCATTGCGTCAAGGTCAGTGGCGCCGCTTCATGGTTGTCCATCATCACCAGCAACTATTACAACTACTTGGAATAAAGCTATTACAAGATGAATAGACACGCAGGTCTTAACAGAATTAAAGACAACCATTAGGCTCCTGCCGGTTGCCATATTACAACAAGGATCATTGCATACATCAAATATAATCACAATCACATGATGGACATATCACATCACAAAACCCCTGCAAAAACAAGTTAGACGCCTCTATTTTTCTTTGCATGTTTTACGTGGTTTGGGGCTTTCGAATAAGAACGGATCTTACCTACGAAACTGAACCACAACGTTGATACAAGTGCTATCAAGTGCAAAGTGTAGATTGGATCTATACTATGATGGGAGAGACAGACACCCGCAAAGCCACTTGTGCAAAGCAAGTTACACGTCAAGCGTGGAGCAAGTCTCATGTGCGATGACATGTAAGGTTAGCCCGAGCCGCTTCATCCCACCATACCGCAAGATGCAAAGTACACAAAGCAAAAGACGGCACGAGCACCAACGCCCACAAAACCATTGTGTTCTACTCGTGCAACAGATCTACGCATAGATACGGCTCTGATACCACTGATGGGTTCGTAGCAGGGAAAACAAAAAATTTCTACCGCAAGAACGAACAAAACCTAGATCTAATCTAGATAAAAGCCAAGATCTAATCTATTAGACATGTGCAACGAGATAGATCTGTACTAACCCTCGTAGATCCGAAAGCGTTACGAGATTAGATCTCGGGGTTGATGTAGTCGATCACTTGCCGATCTCAAGATCGTGTGGACGATCCTTCCGATGCCGCGTTCCGGCAGCGGTTCCGCAGTCGGTCACACATGCGGAGTCGAAGCAGACCTTCCTCTCCCCGTTCCAGCGAGCAGTGGAGGTAGTAGATCTTCTCCACGGAATCCCAGCAGCACGATGGTGTGGTGGTGGTGGTGGAGTAGAGAATTCTGCAGGGCTTCGCCTAAGCCTGAGCAGAGGGAAGGAGGAGGAGAGAGGCGGCGGCTAGGTCTTGAAGTGGAGGGGAGCTAGGGGGTGGCGCCCCCACCCCTCTATTTAAAGGAGGGAGGCGCCATGGGAGGGGGAGTCCTAGTAGGACTCCCCTCCCTCCTTGGCCGGCGGATTGGGAGGGGGGGAGGAGTCCTTCTCCCCACGACTCCTTGTCTTGCCCCACAAGGACTCCTTGATCCTTTCTTGGTTTTCAAGCAAACTCCAAGAAATCTCCTAGAACCTTCCAGAACATTCCGAAACCTTCTAGAATCTCCATACAAACACTCCGGAACATTTCCTAACTTAGAAAATGATCCCGAATATATGAATCTTATTCTCCGGACAATTCCGGATCTCCTCGTGATGTCCTGGATCCAATCCGAGACTCCGAACAACATTCAGTCTCCAACGCACATTCCATATCTACTTAAAACAACTTCGAACCTTAAGTGTGTCACCCTACGGTTCGTGAATATGCAGACATGATGGAGACACCTCTCCGATCAATAACCATTAGCGGGATCTGGAGATCCATAACGGCTCCCACATACTCAACGATGACTTCGTGATCGATAGAACCATTAACATACGAAACCAATTCCCTTTGTCACGCGATATTCTACTTATCCGAGGTTTGATCGTCGGTATCTCCATACCTAGTTCTACCTCGTTACTGATAAGTACTCTTTACTCGTTCCATGTTATGTCATCCCTTGTGACCTAGTCACATGCTTGCAAGCTAACTAGATGACATTCCACCGAGAGGGCCCAGAGCATATCTATCCGTCATATGGATGGACAAATCCCAATCTTGGTCCATGCGCTTCAACACATACTTTCAGAATACCCAATGACACCTTTATAACTACCCAGTTACGAAGCGGTGTTTGATGTCATCAAAGTACCCATCCGGTGATGGTGATTAACATAACCTCATGGTCGAAGGATTAGGTTACTATGCATTTGAAAGCTTACAACAATACGAACTTAATGACTTGATCTTATGCTACGCTTACTATGGGTGTGTGTCCATCACATCATTCTCCTAATGATATAACCTTATTATTAATGACATCCAATGTCCATGATCAGGAAACCATGATCATCATTTAATCAACAAGCTAGTTCCACAAGAGGCTTACTAGGGACTCTTTTATGTTTACAAAACACACATGTATCAGTGTTTCCTTATAATACAATTATAGCATGGGATGTAAACATTCATCATAAACACAAAGATATAATAATAACCACTTTTATTATTGCCTCTTGGGCATATCTCCAACAACAACCTAAGGGTTTTGTCGATCCTAAGGATGCTAATAAGGTGTGCAAACTTCAGCGATCCATCTATGGACTGAAGCAAGCATCACGAAGTTGAAATCTCTGCTTTGATGAGGTGATCAAAGAGTTTGGATTTGTCCAAACTTATGGAGAGGCTTGTATTTACAAAAAAGTGAGTGGGAGCAATGTGGCATTTCTGATATTATATGTGGATGACATATTATTGATTGGAAATGATTTAGATCTTTTAAACATTGTTAAAAGTTATCTAAACAGCAAATTTTTGATGAAGGACCTTGGTAAAGCTTCATATATATTAGGCATTAAAATCTATAGAGGTAGATCAAGACGCCTAATTGGGTTATCGCAGAGTACATACCTTGATAAGATATTAAAGAAGTTTAATATGGACGGAAGTAAGAAGGGGTTCTTACCTATGTTGCAAGGCAAGACATTGAGTAAGACTCAAAGTCCGGCTACGGCGGAAGAAAGAGAGATAATGGATAGGATCCCCTATGCCTCAGCCATAGGCTCTATAATGTATGCCATGCTATGTACAAGACCGGATGTGGCACATGCTATTAGTTTGACTAGTAGGTACCAATCTGATCTAGGTTCGAAACACTGGATAATGGTCAAGAATATCCTTAAGTACTTGAGAAGAACCAAGGATATGTTTCTTGTATACGGAGGTGAAGAAGAGATAATCGCTAAGTGTTATGTCGATGCTAGCTTTGACACTGATCAGGATGACTCTAAGTCTCAATCCGGATACGTATTTCTCTTGAACGGAGCAGCCGTTAGTTGGAGGAGCTCCAAACAACCTGTGGTGGCTGGATCAACAATGGAGGCAGAATATGTTGCTGCTTCAGAAGCGGCGCAGGAATCAGTTTGGATGAAAGAGTTCATTACGGAACTGGGTGTGGTTCCCAGTGCGTTGGACCTGATGGTTATCTATTGTGACAACAATGGAGCCATAGCCAACGCCAAGGAACCAAGGTCTCACAAGAATTCCAAGAATATTAAGCGTCGGTTTCACTCCATCCGCGAGCATGTCAAGGATGGAGATATAAAGATTTGTAAAGTGCACACGGACCTGAATGTAGCAGATCCGTTGACTAAAGTACTCCCTAGGGCAAAACATGATCAACACCAGAACTCCATGGGTGTTAGATTTATCACTATGTGAACTAGATTATTGTCTCTAGTGCAAGTGGGAGACTGAAGGAAATATGCCCTGAGAGGCAATAATAAAGTTGTTATTATGTATTCCTTGTATATGATAGATGTTTATTTTACATGCTATAATTTTATTGATAGGAAACATCAATACATGTGTGTTTAATAAACAAAAAGGGTTCCTAGTCATGCCTCTCTTATAGACTAGCTTGTTGATTAACAAGATGATCAAGGTTTCCTGATCATGGACATTGGATGTTGTTAATAACAAGGTCACACCATTGGTGGAATGATGTGATGAACATTCATCCGAAGTATAGCATTACGATCAAGTCATTGTGTTTATATTGCTATAACATCATACGAAGTAATCTTTATCCTTAGACCATGAGATCATGTTAATTGCTAACACCAGAAGAGTATCTTGATAACATCAAACGTCACACCGTAACAGGGTGACTATAAAGATGGGTTCAATGCTATGAATGTGTTATGTTGAGGCTCATGGATCAAGAGTGGATTTTGTCAATCCAGATGACGGATAGATATACTCTAGGCCCTCTCGGTGATATCACATTAGGATAGCTTGCAAGCAAGTGATGTGATCACTAGAATGTTATATCACGGGAACGAGAAAAGAGTGCATGTCGGTAACGAGATCAAACTAGGTATGGAGATACCGATGATCGAATCTCGGACATGTAATATATCGAGAGACAAAGGGATTTAGTTACAAGTGTTAAAGGTTCTCACGATCACATGAGTCATCGTTGAATGTGTAGGAATCAGTACGGATCTCCAGGTCCTGCTGCTGATTATTGATCGGAGAAGGGTCTCGATCATGTCTGCATTATTCGCGAACCGTAGGGTGGCACACTTAAGAGTTACCGGACACCATTTTCGAGCACATATGTTTCAGACGAAAGAATTGCAAAGCGCAGGAATTGTTTCAATAGAAACCAGAAATTGTTTCGAGTGAAATTGCAGAAGGTGGTTCTGCATGTGATATTGAAATATTGCAAGGGGCTATATGTGAATGTTTATTAATTAAAGTAATTAACAAAATTCTGAATAAATTTAATAAAAGAGTTTTATTAAATGAGAGAGCATTAAATTTGGAGAAACTTAATGCATTTAAAGTGGAGACTTTAAAAGGGAATGTGAAGAGGCATTTTAATGTGGAGGAGTTACCACCACATGAATGGGGGAGGTGAGGGGTCACCCCCCATGCGCCGGCCATGGAGAGAGGGGGCACCCCCCCTCCTCCTATAAAAGGCCACCCATTCCCTGCTTCATCCTCACACCTCCTTGTGAAGGATCTCTGTCCCCCTCTAGAATTATTCCCCCATGGTCTCGGATTAGCGAGATACATGTTCCCGGTGGCATTTCGTCTGGAAGGAGTTGCTGCTTACGCTGGATCGCTAGAGCGAGGAGGTGGAGGTTGTCCGGTGGCTTGAACGTGTGTGCGAGTGCGGATGCGCTGCTGAGTTGCGGCGCTCGGACTTCCTCATGATCTTGAGATCGGCAAGTGTACGACTACATCAACCACGAGTTCCTACTCGTTAACAAAGCTCGTTGTCTTCGAGGGTAAGTTCTCTATGGATGTATGTCCACCCGTTTGCTTTGTACCTAGTAGATAGATCTTGGCTTGTTGTTGACACCGTAGGAAATTTTTTGTTTTCTATGCTGCGGACCCAACAGCTACGTCTATGTTGGAGAGGTGTCGAGGTCACACAAGGTCACTCGAGCGCCACAAAGGCCTCACCTTCTTCTCTTGTGAGCACCACCACAAAGGTGGCCTCACAATCCACTAACCGGTGACCTTGAAGGCGCCAACCGAAACCTTTACAACGAGGTTGAGGGGAGGCTTCACAACTCAATTGAAGGCCCTCAATGACACCACGGAGCTTCACAACAAATGCCCTAGCTCCGAGGATGCCCTACACCGTCTAGGGTTCCAAGAACCCAAGAGAAACAAAATCCATGAAGGATGAGTGGGGGAAATCAAGATTCCTTTGGTGGAGGTGTAGATCTAGGTCACCTCTCCCAATCCTTAAAAGATCAAGAGATTTGAGTGGGTGGGGAGAGCGATCTAGGCAATTCAAGCTCTTGTGAAAATGGTGTGGAGAGAAAAACGAAGAGATAAGGTGGGAGGAGGAAGAAGGGGCCTTAAATAGGCCACCTTCAAACGGGCATATTCTGCTCAGCCCCGACACCATTGGTACTACCGTGGCGGACCGGTAATACCGGTGGGCGAGCCACCAGCGGCCCAGAAAAGGCCACGCAACGGTCAAAAAGACCTGACAGTGGCCCCATAGGGCTGGCCGGAAGTACCGGTCCCAGTTCTGGCCCTATTACCGACAAATAGACAGTGCGAGGCAGAAAGATATCTAACCCGCACTGCCTAGTGTCAAAACTGGGTCCGGAATTGGACCCGGTACTACCGGTGACCGAGGGTGGCCGGTACTACCGGTCAGGAGTGGCTGTACTACCGCTCAGGGGACCAGGTGCTGGTCAGGCCGGTACTACCAGGCCAAAAACCGGTCCTAGTTCCGACAAATATGCAAAGTTAGACAGAAGTCTTACTGAGCCAGAAAATGCCTCGTCAAAATTAGGACCGGAACTTCAGCCGGAAGTTCCGCCCGAACAACCCTGGGAAACCCCTTGGTGGCCGATACTATCGGCCAGGGCAGAAAAACCACCAAAACTGCATGAAACACTCTCTCACAAGAAAACTGGGATGGCTGTGGAGGTGCATATATGGTCTGTGCATGAAATGTTGATTTCCCACAACCTTCCTAGATGGACTCCCTCTTGATAGTACGGTAGCCTAAATATAAAGCAAGAGAAAGTGAAAATAAGCGCTAACGTCTTCAAGCTCTTCCTCGAGAAAAGTCCACCCACAAGCACGACCGAAGATAAGCCCTGTAACTTGAACAGACGGTTAAACCACAAAAGGAGTTGTCATCAGCACCAAAAACATAAGGAGAAAATAATATCCTTTCAGCAGGCCTTGCAAGGTCTTTGCATCGATCTCTCCTAAAGATGGGTTGGCGAAAGACGGCGGCAGTAGGAGATTCAGCGTGCACGATGGTGTGCGCTACGGATTAGCTGGACCGGTTTGTGCTCCTGACCCGCCATGGGGCAGTTTTCGGGACCTCCGGTATGTTGATGATGTGTTGGTGTTGCAGTCAGAGTGTTCTGACATGGCCACCCCTTCATCAAGTTGTTTTTTGAGAGGTGGCTTCGATTGATCTTTGTATTCTCTTTGTAAGGTTTCGTTGAATAATAAATAAAGCAGACTATGTGCATATTTTTGATGCAAACGCCGGGGTAATACCTCCATTTCAATGAAAAAACATGTTGTTCTTGCCCGTAAATACTAGGTGCTTGTTTGATTCATAGGAATTGCATAGGAATTGTGTAGGATTTGAATCCTATGGAAAATTTTCCTATGTAATTGTTTGATTCATAGGAACACATCCTATAGGAATTAATCCTACAAAAATCTTGTAGTACAATTCCTATAGGAAAGAAACATTAGTTAAGACCTAATGGAAAATTTCCTTTGCTACCTCAGACAAAATTTCTCTTCACATAGGATTCAAGTTGGCATGTGTAGCATCCCAATTGTCTAAAAATTGCAATGCTACTAGCCTAGTCTATATAAATGCTACTTCCTATATATAATTGTTGCATCATAATTATATCATGCTCATGTCATCATGCCACCTTGCATTTGAGCATCATACAAAACCCTTTTTCATTTGGTTCTTCTCTCATATGCATTATTAATTGTATTTGCCTCTTGATATTGTATTTGGTTGTTGATACATTGTTTAATGCCCAAGTTGAGTTGGGGGCATATCTTTTATTCACCTCCATCACCTTTTCTTTTCACCACCTTATAATTCCACCATTCTACTTACCCCTGGGCTTTTATTTCTTTTGGTATTTAATCTAGCTTATGGGAGATGGGATGGATCCAATTCTATTTTCTTTTGCTTGGCCTTATTCCATATTTTGGAATGCATAAGAATAATGCCAGGTTATTTATTTTGTTTTCACAAGAATAACACATGGCATTTAATATTTTGCATGGGCCATGCAACCACCATTTCTTTTCTTTGGTTTTTCCTTGGTTTTGAGTGGATCCTTCTTGTGAGCTCTCTTTTTCTCTCTCAATCCTCACCACCTTGATCTTAGTTTGGGCCATGCTAAAACCCAACACCACACCACCCTCTCTCCACTTTCATCTCTAAAACCCTAACCTCATACAAACCCCCCATGCCGAAGTTTTTCCCTCTCCCTTCCTCTCCTCTCTCTCTCGGCCAGCAAGACCCCACCAGCCCTAACCCTACCCAGCCCTAAACAGAACCCTAACCGAGCCCATGCCAAACATAGCTCCTAACCGAGCTCTACCCTCTCTCTCTCCCTGCCATGAGGGCCCCCTCCAGCCCGAGCCTCTCTCCTGCTGCCTCTCCCCTCAGCAGACCCCACCGGCAGTCCCTCACCACCCCTGCGAGCACGTGAGGGAGGTGGCCAAAAACGTGGCCGAGGCCACCTTTACACCACCGTCGCCCCACGGCATCTCCCGCACGCCCCTCTTCCCTCTCCCTTGTTTTCCTCCTTCACGGCTCCCCCGCCTCTCCCAGATCCACCCCAAGCCCTACCACGCCTCACCTCTCTCTCCACCGTCGCCATATCTCGCTGCCAGTCACCGAAGTCTACCCCTGCGTCTCGTAGCTCCGGCCGGCGTGCGCGTCGTGGAGGTGGCCTGGAAGACCAATGGGACCTCTCTGCTTAGCCCTGGATGCGTCATCGCGGAGGAGGAGCACCACAGCCGCCAGCACCAGCGCCGCCTGATGCAAACCCTAGCTGCGCTGGCCGTCTGTGTCCTCGCCCCTCCGTCGCCCCCTGCATGATCCGACCGCACCGATCTCTCCGCGGTACGACCCTCTCCCTCCCTGACAACCTCCGCCTCGCTGTCGTCGTCTAGATCCTTCGTTCTTTTCGTCGAACATGCTGCGCGCGCTGTCGTCCACTTCGTTGGCTCGCTTCCGCGTCGCGCAGAACCACATCTAGCCGCCCGCCGCTCCTCTGTCACTATCCCTTAAACCATCGCACTGGCTAGCCCCCTCAGTGCGCACGCCCGCGACCCGGGTTCGAACCCCGCGCACCGCGCTCCGCGCGGTCGGACACGGATCTGTCTTCAGTAAACGCTGAGAAGATCAACAGTGAGCCGATGCCTTTTTGCACATGACCCCCTGCCCTTTTTCCCGCCTAAACCCGCAGTCCCAGGACCCCACCTGTCAGCCGTCCTGGCAAACTTGCAGAAAACCCCCGCAGTTTTGAACCCTCAACCTGCGCTCCCCCGCTGCGCCACGTGGTCCACCCATGCCCCCTCGCTGTCATGTGGGACCTACTTCTCCGTCGGGCCCGCATGTTAGCCGCCTGGGCTAGCTAAAGCCGCGGTGAGAAAATCCTTTCTGTGCGCGTGTCGGCCTAGTCAGCCTGGACCCACCTGGCAGTGTCTGTGGTTAGACTAAGGCCGAGTAACAAATGTTTTCCGTGTATCTGTTTTATCTAACCTTTTTCAAAATTATTTAAATTCAAATTCAAATCAGTTTTCAAATAACTTTTAAAATGTAAATCCAAAACCAACATGTAATATATGTTTTGGAATCAGAAAAATGTGAGGATTTCAAATATGCCATTCAAAATAATGTTTGCACACTTTAAATTTTCGAGATGATTAAAATTACAATAAAATGCCCTTTTTCTTAGTTAATTAATAACTTTGGTTTTATAACTCCAAATTTAACAAATAATATGTCTAAATCGCTTAGCGCGACGAGCCCGTTCTATCTATGCAGTCCTTGATCTGAATTGCAGCATGCATCATGTCATTATTAAAAATCTGAACTGTTTATGGCAATAAAACTTGACTAAACAAATAATGAAATGCTTTATTCTTGTACCCCACACCTCACCCATGCCATGCTACCTTATTGCCATGCAAATTGTGCACCATTCGTCATGGCATGATTGTTTGCTTGTGGAATTTTTATTCATATGCTTGTGCACTCTATTTATGTTGGCCCTTGTTTATTTGGTTCTTCTTCGAATAGACGCTGAGCAGGGGATATATCAGGAAACCCAGGAGCACTACCCAGATCCACCTCTCGCTTCAACTGAGCTGCCAGGCAAGCACTACCACATGCTTGCATACATATAGTACCTATTGCCTCTCTCTTATTCTTGCATCATTGAGTCGCGATTGCATTAAACTGAATCCCAAGTACTGCATAGCCTTTACTTTTAAACCCCACTGAAGCTCGTTCCTCCATCCCATGAGCCATTACTACAGGAGTTGTTTGAGCCATGCGGGTCGTAGAATGGCATGTGTAGGGTATGTGAGTGTCTGATGGATAACGAGGTACCTAAACAACGTAATCTGAGTAGTAATGGGATAACTAATGAAAGTGGCACCGGTGAGCAATATCTGCTATTTGGTTCTTCATGCTCACTTGTGTCCCGTAGGACCCCGAGTACTTGATTGCTGTTCCTTGACTTTTCGCACTATCCATCCGGGAGGCCTTATGGACCCCCCCTGAGCTAGAGCTTGATTCATTCTTATTTCTTGGGGCCACAAAGTAGTTTGGGGCTTTATTACTATCCTGTACTTATGCCATGCTTTACTGCTTTATTTAAGATTGTGCGAGGAGCACCTGTACTGTTTTGGATGCGGAGTGTTTTCGCGGTATCGACAAGCCCAGTCACACTTTCGGGTTCCTAGTCGTTTACAGCCATTGACGCAAACCTTGGGTCCGTCTTGGATCCGGCCAACTTCATTGCAGGTAGCTTAATGGGGTGGCCCCCTGAAACATTTCTGAATCCTGTGATCGATTTGTCGTGAATGCCTCGTTGGGTTTTGATTTGGTTTTTCCGAGGTTGATCGAGTGTGTGTTGCTATTTGTGCACCCCTGCAGGGTAAATCTTTCTGAAAGCCGTGTCCGCGGTTATGGACGACTTGGAGCACAGTTTCTCAATCATAGACAAGTATAACTAAAGTACCACTTTTAATTTGACTAAGTACCTGACTAGTAAATAGTGCAATACTCATGGAATGGTTAATAAAACTGCCAACTTATGGGGGGTTGTTCGTCCACTTCCTTGTTGGTAAGCGAGGAGGAGGATGGATCTGTTAATATTACTGTTTTAACTGTTGTTCTTAATTAACGGACATCCGTCTATCTTTGGTTAGGCGGAAGGTTAGCGAGTATCTATAGAATTGTTAGGGATTATCTTTTGCTGCAATTGCGTCACCCCAGGTTGTGTCCCCTTTAGAGGCATAAAGACTTGTTGAGTACCCCTAGGGTCTCACACGATAAATTGTTTGATTCAGATGAACAGGTACACTCGCAAGATGGATACTGGGTGGAGGAGACGGACGATGTTGGCAACGATCACTCGGCGTAGAGATTCCGGGAACGGGGATCCGTGAGATCTGTGGGCGGGATGTGTTTATTTATGGGACATCTTATGTCAATTTGCTTCTTATCCGTACTCGGATCTTGTTTTCCGCTTCTGCCTGATACTCTGATGTGTGATGTATGAGGAGATATCCTAAACTATTATATCTATCTAGGATATTTGGATCTTGCCGTATGGCGTTGCAATATTTCTATTTCTTTTAGATGGAATGGCTCTGAGGACTGTTGTATGTGGCTTGCATACATACTCATTTGTGTATGTAGTTGATCCCTTCGCCTGCCGATTACGCCGCTCGTTTCTTGTCCCGATGTTTGGAAATGGTTAGGACGGCCGAAAGGTCTACCTGTGAGTGGCATTTGGCCCCACCGTACTATTTTAACCATTTCCGCTCATCTAGGCTTGTAACTAAGAGCGTAATTCACCGAGGTAGTTACAATTGGTATCAGAGCCATCCCGCCCTTCAGGGTTTCAGCCAAATGGTCGTTGTCAGTCTAGTAAATATTTTTGGTAGCTATGTATACTAGGGAAAACAAAATGTGAGAGTAGGACTGCTTCCACTTTTCTTCTTACCCAACCACCCACCCTTTTCTGGTAAGGAAGTGTAACGTTTTCAATCCTCTTCTAAAAATTCAAACTAGGATTCACGTGTTCTGTGTTTCCGTAGTACCATAGAAAGTGTGTGTGTGTGTGTGTGGATTCCTTGTCTATCTGTTGCATCCAACATGTTATCACTATCTGCCTTTTGGTTATCAACTGTTGGTACACTCCATACCGATGGGCTTTTGTAAACTGACACGATCTATCTGACTCCTTGTTAACAGGCGCAATCTTCTTAAGGGTGTTCTTCCTTCCAGCATGCTTTCACAGAATGTGGAGTTGCTAATCTCTACCAGATAAGTGATTTTGCGCATCTATTGGTATTTTAATGCCAAAAAATGCGGAAATTTTTTCTTTGATACATCTGTGTTTCCACACTCCTTTTCAGTCATGTGTGAAACATTATCTATCTCCCTTTTATCAGCATGCCCATGCTAACTCATTCTTTTGTCACCGGCGCTTAATCCAGGAGTTTTATTTCATCTCCAATTCTCTTGGGCTAATTACATAACATGTGTTGATCCGATGCTGGTGATTGTAATTTGGTTCTCGGCATAGCTATAGGACACTTATCACAAGTGGAATATGGAAAATGCTATCAACACTATCCTCCAAATGGTGACGGTTATCTTCTGTGATTTTGAGTACATCGTGATCTTATCTATGCATATTCAAGCATCTTTGGCAATCCGGAGTTTCTCAAGGCACTACGGCGGTCTAACATCTGTCCATCATGCTGCACATCTTTTTGAACTCCATATCTGCAAAATTCTCTTTGAGACGAGGGAATTGCATCTTTTTGTCTCTGATAGCTTTGCTTAAGGTATGATCTATCATCTTTTCTTTATCCAAGATCTCTTTATCTTTGTAACCGGTGATCCGATCGACAATGTGAACTAGGTGGCATTTCCTGTTCTCTTCCGAAGGACCAGATAATCTATTCTGCCAGTGCATCTTTCCAACATGAATCCTTACTCGTAACGTGATCTTTCAAAGAGCGTTGAGCTCAGAAAGTGTTTCGAGCATTTGTTCGTTTCTCCCGCCTCTTGAACTTGATATTCTTGGAATATCTTGGTAATATGTGGTGGTATATTTTGATGATATGCTTGCCTATTCTATGTCAATGGAAGAACATGGAAGGTCATCTGTGTCTCTTTCTCTCAAGCTTCGCGAACACTGCCGTGTGCAAAGTTCCCAAAGTGGAAATTCTGACTTTTTGAAGTCACCTATCTCGGCCACGTCCTTCTGCTAAATAGATCGCTTCAATTCTGGAATCAGCAAGTTCATTGTTAATTCCATCATCCATCTTCAATCAAACCCGGAGTTTTCCTTGTTGGCGAGTTATCATCGTCGTTCCGTCGTAGATTTCCTCAAAACTGCTAAATCTCTCTCAATCATTTCAAGAAGAACATGGAGTTCTTTCACCTCAGTCTCGTCAAGTGATCTTTTGAAACCCTCTCGTTCTATCATCTATGCTCAATCCACCGGAGGCCATGAAGATTTTTCAGATCTTTTGTAATCCTTATGTTCAAGTGGTGCCATCTTTTTCTTTATCTGTGGAATCTTGCAGTTGTCTCCGTGATCTTCCTTCATATCTTTCTGGTGGCTGGTTACTTATGATATGATGACAACATCATCACCCTTATCTATCATGGATCCGGTGAATCGTTTGCATCAATCTTTGTTTTCTTACGGAGTTCCATGAGCTCTTCTTGTCAATACCTTCAGTCTGTTTTGGTAGTTGGGTTGCATGGTTTTCTTATTCATGTGCGGAGTAATGCTTCGAGTGCGGGATGGAGTAGCTACCATACCAATACTCTTATCATTTGCTCTTGTACATTGAATTGGTGAATTAATGTGATTTCACTCATTCCATGGAAGTTAGAAGTGGCCTTTATCTCTCGATACTTTTACTTCCGTCCTTGTTTTCCGGAGTGCTCTCTCGAAGAAAGTAATCAATAATCTCTTGTTGGTGGTCTGTCTATTCTAGATGGAGCAAAATCTACAATTATCTGGTGGAAACAAACGCAAACTCTTTTCTGTCCTCGTCATTCTACCGATGCTCGACATCCACAAACAAGATGAAAGGAAACTATCTCTCTCTTTGTTTCATCAATTCTTTTTCTGTGGTAAAGCCAATTATGGTTGATGCCATCAGCCGCAAATCTATTGCATTAGCCTCAAGGCTAAAGAAAGCAATAAGTATCTCTACAATAAACTCCAGATCCTCCATATTCTTTGCTTCTCGGGATTCCACCATGATCTGGCTTCACATCCGTCTCTGGAAGTTATATCCGCGCACCTCAATTGCGTGATCCTTTGGTTCTTACTGGTGCAAGAAGAATCTAATCCGACGATGTCTAACTAAATCTTTCCGTTGATATCAAGGAACTCTATTGTTTGAAGGCAATATTGTTTCCGAACTTCATTTCTCAAATCCGAGAGAAGATACGATGCTATCGTCATAGTGGTTCAAAACCTCTCCAACCTAGTCTTCCGGTGACACAAAGATTCATCCTCTCTAGTATCTGTAAATCTTTAATCTTAACGGTGTGCCTTTCTGTATCCATGATACATCATCTTGTCCTTTCTTTCACAAGTGGTTCTATTTCTCTTATCATGTTTCTTGAGAAAACCGGAGCTATGTTCATCCTATTCTTATTGTCTCACGATAATCCTTCAACTCTTCTAACCATTGTTTCTCAAGCAAAACGCAAGACTCGCAACAAGTCTAGCAAGTTTTGCAAGGTGTAGTGGTCGCACCATTCCGTTGTTCATCAACTTGGGAACGTGAGGGTCACCTTCGTTTGAACACCCGCCTCTCCTTGTGTTGTTTTCTTTTTCCTAGGAATCTCGGGGCGAGATTCTTGTTTAGTGGGGGAGAGTTATAGCATCCCAATTGTCTAACAATTGCAATGCTACTAGCCTAGTCTATATAAATGCTACTTCCTATATATAATTGTTGCATCATAATTATATCATGCTCATGTCATCATGCCACCTTGCATTTGAGCATCATACAAAACCCTTTTTCATTTGGTTCTTCTCTCATATGCATTATTAATTGTATTTGCCTCTTGATATTGTATTTGGTTGTTGATACATTGTTTAATGCCCAAGTTGAGTTGGGGGCATATCTTTTATTCACCTCCATCACCTTTTCTTTTCACCACCTTATAATTCCACCATTCTACTTACCCCTGGGCTTTTATTTCTTTTGGTATTTAATCTAGCTCATGGGAGATGGGATGGATCCAATTCTATTTTCTTTTGCTTGGCCTTATTCCATATTTTGGAATGCATAAGAATAATGCCAGGTTATTTATTTTGTTTTCACAAGAATAACACATGGCATTTAATATTTTGCATGGGCCATGCAACCACCATCAACACCATTTCTTTTCTTTGGTTTTTCCTTGGTTTTGAGTGGATCCTTCTTGTGAGCTCTCTTTTTCTCTCTCAATCCTCACCACCTTGATCTTAGTTTGGGCCATGCTAAAACCCAACACCACACCACCCTCTCTCCACTTTCATCTCTAAAACCCTAACCTCATACAAACCCCCCATGCCGAAGTTTTTCCCTCTCCCTTCCTCTCCTCTCTCTCGGCCAGCAAGACCCCACCAGCCCTAACCCTACCCAGCCCTAAACAGAACCCTAACCGAGCCCATGCCAAACCTAGCTCCTAACCGAGCTCTACCCTCTCTCTCTCCCTCTCTTCTCTCTCCCTGCCATGAGGGCCCCCTCCAGCCTGAGCCTCTCTCCTGCTGCCTCTCCCCTCAGCAGACCCCACCGGCAGTCCCTCACCACCCCTGCGAGCACGTGAGGGAGGTGGCCAAAAACGTGGCCGAGGCCACCTTTACACCACCGTCGCCCCACGACATCTCCCGCACGCCCCTCTTCCCTCTCCCTCGTTTTCCTCCTTCTTCACGGCTCCCCCGCCTCTCCCAGATCCACCCCAAGCCCTGCCGCGCCTCCCCTCTCTCTCCACTGTCGCCAGATCTCGCCGCCAGTCACCGACGTCTACCCCTGCGTCTCGTTGCTCCGGCCGGCGTGCGCATCGTGGAGGTGGCCTAGAAGACCAAGGGGACCTCTCTGCTTCGCCCTAGACGCGTCATCACGGAGGAGGAGCGCCACAGCCGCCAGCACCAGCGCCGCCCGACGCAAACCCTAGCTGCACCGGCCGTCTGCGTCCTCGCCCCTCCGTCGCCCCCCTGCACGATCCGACCGCACCGATCTCTCCATGGTACGACCCTCTCCCTCCCTGACAACCTCCGCCTCGCTGTCGCCGTCTAGATCCGTCGTTCTTTTCGTCAAACACGCTGCGCGTGCCGTCGTCCACTTCGTTGGCTCGCTCCCGCGTCGCGCAGAACCACATCTAGCCGCCCGCCGCTCCTCTGTCACTATCCCGTAAACCACCGCACTGGCTAGCCCCCTCAGCACGCACGCCCGCGACCCGGGTTCGAACCCCGCGCGGTCGGACACCGATCTGTCTTCAGTAAACGCTGAGAAGATAAACAGTGAGCCGATGCCTTTTTGCACATGACCCCCTGCCCTTTTTCCCGCCTAAACCCGCAGTCCCAGGACCCCACCTGTCAGCCGTCCTGGCAAACTTGCAGAAAACCCCTGCAGTTTTGAACCCTCAACCCGCGCTCCCCCGCTGCGCCACGTGGTCCACCCATGCCCCCTCGCTGTCATGTGGGACCTACTTCTCCGTCGGGCCCGCATGTCAGCCGCCTGGGCTAGCTAAAGCCGCGGTGAGAAAATCCTTTCTGTGCGCGTGTCGGCCTAGTCAGCCTGGACCCACCTGGCAGTGTCTGTGGTTAGACTAAGGCCGAGTAACAAATGTTTTCCGTGTATCTGTTTTATCTAACCTTTTTCAAAATTATTTAAATTCAAATTCAAATCAGTTTTCAAATAACTTTTAAAATGTAAATCCAAAACCAACATGTAATATATGTTTTGGAATCAGAAAAATATGAGGATTTCAAATATGCCATTCAAAATAATGTTTGCACACTTTAAATTTTTGAGATGATTAAAATTACAATAAAATGCCCTTTTTCTTAGTTAATTAATAACTTTGGTTTTATAACTCCAAATTTAACAAATAATATGTCTAAATCGCTCAGCGCGACGAGCCCATTCTATCTATGCAGTCCTTGATCTGAATTGCAGCATGCATCATGTCATTATTAAAAATCTGAACTGTTTATGGCAATAAAACTTGACTAAACAAATAATGAAATGCTTTATTCTTGTACCCCACACCTCACCCATGCCATGCTACCTTATTACCATGCAAATTGTGCACCATTCATCATGGCATGATTGTTTGCTTGTCGCATTTTTATTCATATGCTTGTGCACTCTATTTATGTTGGCCCTTGTTTATTTGGTTCTTTTTCGAATAGACGCTGAGCAGGGGATATATCAGGAAACCCAGGAGCACTACCCAGATCCACCTCTCGCTTCAACTGAGCTGCCAGGCAAGCACTACCACATGCTTGCATACATATAGTACCTATTGCCTCTCTCTTATTCTTGCATCATTGAGTCGCGATTGCATTAAACTGAATCCCAAGTACTGTATAGCCTTTACTTTTAAACCCCACCGAAGCTTGTTCCTCCATCCCATGAGCCATTACTACAGGAGTTGTTTGAGCCATGCGGGTCGTAGAATGGCATGTGTAGGGTATGTGTGTCTGATGGATAACGAGGTACCTAAACAACGTAATCTGAGTAGTAATGGGATAACTAATGAAAGTGGCACCGGTGAGCAATATCTGCTATTTGGTTCTTCATGCTCACTTGTGTCCCGTAGGACCCCGAGTACTTGATTCCTGTTCCTTGACTATTTGCACTATCCACATCCGGGAGGCCTTATGGACCCCCCCTGAGCCAGAGCTTGATTCATTCTTATTTCTTGGGGCCACAAAGTAGTTTGGGGCTTTATTACTATCCTGTACTTATGCCATGCTTTACTGCTTTATTTAAGATTGTACGAGGAGCACCTGTACTGTTTTGGATGCGGAGTGTTTTCGCGGTATCGACACGCCCAGTCACACTTTCGGGTTCCCAATCGTTTACAGCCATTGACGCAAACCTTGGGTCCGTCTCGGAGCCGGCCAACTTCGTTGCGGGTAGCTTAATGGGGTGGCGCCCTGAAACATTTCTGAATCCTGTGATCGCTTTGTCGTGAATGCCTCGTTGGGTTTTGATTTGGTTTTTCCGAGGTTGATGGAGTGTGTGTTGATATTTGTGCACCCCTGCAGGGTAAATCTTTCTGAAAGCCGTGTCCGCGGTTATGGACGACTTGGAGCATAGTTTCTCGATCATAGACAAGTATAACTAAAGTACCGCTTTTAGTTTGACTAAGTATCTGACTAGTAAATAGTGCAACACTCATGGAATGGTTAATAAAACTGCCAACGGATGAGGGGTTGTTCGTCCGCTTCCTCGTTGGTAAGCGAGGAGGAGGATGGATCTGTTAATATTACTGTTTTAACTGTTGTTCTTAATTAACGGACATCCGTCTATCTTTGGTTAGGCGGATGGTTAGCGAGTATCTATAGAATTGTTAGGGATTATCTTTTGCTGCAATTGCGTCACCCCAGGTTGTGTCCCCTTTAGAGGCATAAAGACTTGCTGAGTACCCCTAGGGTCTCACACGATAAATTGTTTGATTCAGATGAACAGGTATACTCGCAAGATGGATACTGGGTGGAGGAGACGGACGATGTTGGCAACGATCACTCGGCGTAGAGATTCCGGGAACGGGGATCCGTGAGATCTGTGGGCGGGATGTGTTTATTTATGGGACATCTTATGTCAATTTGTTTCCGCTTCCGCCTGATACTCTGATGTGTGATGTATGAGGAGATATCCTAAACTATTATATCTATCTAGGATATTTGGATCTTGCCGTATGGCGTTGCAATATTTCTATTTCTTTTAGATGGAATGGCTCTGAGGACTGTTGTATGTGGCTTGCATACATACTCATTTGTGTATGTAGTTGATCCCTTCGCCTGCCGATTACGCCGCTCGTTCTTGTCCCGATGTTTGGAAATGGTTAGGACGGCCGAAAGGTCTACCTGTGAGTGGCATTTGGCCCCACCGTACTATTTTAACCATTTTCGCTCATCCAGGCTTGTAACTAAGAGCGTAATTCACCGAGGTAGTTACAGCATGACATCTTAATCCTATATTTTTTCTATTCCTATACTTTTCCTATACTATGAATCAAACAAGCCCTAGGTTTTCTATTGAAGAGAAATGCATAGGAGCTCCCGGGAGCTACCCTCACCGATGTCTCCACCTCATGTTTAGTCAGGAACCACTGCATGCATATGTATAATCAGTTGTATTGATTTTTAGATTATTTTTTCATTTAGCTCACTAGCTCATTTATAGTTTTTGGAGTACTTTGTGCATGCATTTCTTGGGATACTCCATCAATAAATGCATGTTGACATATAGAAGCAAGCCAATTGACATCTGACAAGGGCTCTAAGCCATGCATGCAAATCCTGAGTAGTAGTAGTACTCCACAAAACATATTTTTGTAGAAGTTTTTAATGCTTAATACTAATGTATTCTTAGGTTAGCTAAACAGTTTCACTGAGTAACCACAAAACATATTTTGTACAGTAGAAGTTTTTTACTTTTCTACCAGCAAGTTAATTCTTTAATGTTAATTCCTGAAATTTATTACAACATATTTAATTTCCTAAATACTACTGCTAGTCTTGATCCCCCTAGCTAATCAAGTAGTATCAGTTTTGACAGAAGTTAATTTGATGTTTTTCTCTCCGTTGCGCAAGAGAAGATTCATTGACTTAATGGCAACGATTCAATGTCACCGGGTACTGATGCTCATAATCATCCATGAGTGCTCCTAGTTATTAGTACAAAAGAATGTTTTAGCTACTCTACAAAGGTCTTATGCCATTGTGTTTTTCTCTAATTACTCCACATGATTAATCCTACAAATTAGTGTGCAAAATTTGAATTAAATTTATCTTAACGTGGCTCTGACAACTATCAGAGCACTTTAACTTAGTGCACATAACCGAAGCTTTCCCCGATATCTTTGATTAGGTGGGACCAAGGAGTGATTGCACACAGCCGTATACCTATACGTATTTCAGTAGTATTTAAAAGAAAACTTTTTTCTAAGATTTTCTTGGCCTGACCTTGAAACAATAACATGTGATGCAGAGATGGGAGTATGGTACCCGTGAGGCAAAAGTCCGCGTTATCTATAACATAGTTTAATTTGGTCATGATAATTAGAATGGTATATACTGTAGCAAATTACTACTATTGTACTATATTCCAAGATGTATCTAGTGACATTAATTTGGTATTGTAAATATGACTATTTTTCTATAGAAATGGTAAACTTAGTGGAAAATAACTTTGCACAAAATCTAAAAATAGTCTTATTTAAGGATGGAGGTACAGTAGTAGATAGCTACCCCATGTGGCCAGCAGATCTGCTTGCACGGAGGTGTAAATTAACATCGGTTCTCGGGATTCCCATTTATAGGCAAAGACGGTGACCCATCACAACTGGCAGGCAGCTTGGTTAGATGAGTTGAAGTTTGAGCAAGCACCAAATCACATGCTTGACATTTCTCTCGTCTCGGGTTTTGGCCATTCACACTAGCTAGCTTAGGGTGTGTTTGGTTGGGATTTTCTAAGCAGATTCACGTCTTGGCAGCCAAAATCTGAACCAAACCGGTTTTTCAAAACGCCTAGAATCCTCAACGCAGGTGATTCTTGATGTGTAAACTGAAAGCAGGCCCATCCCCAGATTTCACTGCGTCGCGTTCACGGAAAGAGAAAAAATTACCCGGTGTGCCATCCCGTAAGTGAAAAATGCACGGTTCGTTTTCTCTTTTCTCCTGGAACCCGACTATTTCTCTCCCGTGAGTATCTTCTCCCTTGCTCGCATCAGGCAGAGAGGAGAGCAGGTCTGCAGGTGGCTATGGTTCGGCCTCGCGCCCAACTCCGGCGGCCTCCTGCGTCGTGATGGACGAAATTCGCCACCCCCCTAGTCCAGTCCCGTTCCTTCTCCTTCCCGCCCCCATCCGCGCGAGAAGCCAGGCGGCAGCACCCTGCCTGCCGTCGCCGGCAGCACCCCTACGCCCGTCACGCCGCCCTGTCTAGAACATGTTCGCCGCCGGCTGGCTTGATAAGGACGCTCGCTTGCTCCAGTTAGAATCTCCCCTACTCCCTTCTTTACATCTTCCTCCTCACTCCCGTCCCTTGCCCCCTATTGCTTCTTTTCTTCAGATTTTTGTGAGGATTGGTCTGAACTATTATTGCTATGTGTAACGTGCGGTTGTTCTACATGATTATTCTGAATTAATTTTGTGATGACAGTAAGCATATAGAACATAGTTTTGAGGTTGCTTGCAGGGTGTTTGTGAAAATGCTTGCATGAAGAAAAATGATTGCTACATGTAAATCTGGAATTATGATGTTATATTTTGCACCCTGCTTTTTTACTCTTGTAATGAGAGAATGCGAGGGCTATATGCCCGAAGCGTCACAATTGGTTGTAGGAGGTGAACAAGGAGATTTTTTTTTATCGTGAACAACATTTGTGGTAGATGGCTAATGATTTGTTTAGCACGAGAACGAGCTAGGGTAATCATGTCAATGGAGAATATCATATTGTGAACCATGTTTTATGTGTAATTCATATGGCTTTTGCAGTACTCTTATGACATCATTTTTATCGAAAGATTAAATCCACATTATTTTAGGAATATTTTATTTCCTAAAATGGTCATTTGCATGTCTATCATTGTACTCATATTGTTCTATGTTAATTAGCATGTAAATAATCTCTCGGTGTCATACTGGTGTTACATATAATTTCCTTCAAATCCGTAGTTCACAGTTGCTCCAACCAAACAACTTCCAGCTTTTTCACAGTTGTCAGCTCACAGCAGCTTTTTGACAGCTGATTCTGTACAGCTGATTTTTAGAAATCTACAGTTCAACCAAACACACCCTTAGTCTTGCCAAATACTACTACTTCATTTGAGTTTATTAAAAAATATATACTCCCTTCGTGCTAAAATAAATGACTTGAATTTGTCTAGGTTTTAGTTTAAGATACATTCAAATCTAGACAAATGCAAGTTCCTTATTTACTTGCGACATCTCGTGTTACGTACTTTTCTCTTTCCTTGCGTGCATGTGACAAGTGGACTTAACGCCCTTGTAATTAAAGAAATGGCAACTGAAACCAGATGGCAATTTTTAATCTACCATCGGCCGATATTCACGGCTGGTGAAGAGGGAAAGCTCAGATATGGAACTCTGTAAAGCAAAGACACAGTGAAGGGAAAGCCTCCTCCGAAGCTTTGACTCACAAATCTCAACACACTCTCGTCGTGCGCCGTGTCGAACCCTGCCGTGTGTCCGCCTGTCTCTGCAGCCACGCCGCGCCGCGCCACCCTGCTTCCATTCACGGCAGTCCGCTCTCATCGGTGAGTCTCTCAGTCTCTTCCATTTTCACTATCCACTAGTAACTTGTAGAGTTGTAGGTCTTACATTTCACTCCTGTGATCAACTAGGCTAATGGTAGCGGAGGTTCCAGAAGGAGCATTGACTCAAAATACATTGATTCTTGCCGGTTATTAAGTCTGAAGTTTTTACTTCTAGAGGGCAGAAGCAAGAAGAAATGGCCGAGTCAGCTGTTAGCCTCGTACTTGGAAATGTAGGAAACCTCGCTGCCGAGGAGACAAAATTTCTATGTGGAGTCACCAATGAAGTGACCTTCTTGAAGGCTGATCTGACGCGGCTGCAGGGCTACCTAGAGATGCCGACAGAAAACAGAGATCAGGAAGCAGAGGAGTTGCAATACTGGTCAGCCAGATTAGAGACGCGGCATGCGAAGCCGAGAATGCCATTGAAGCTGCCGACTACATGGAGAAGAGAAACCGAATCAAGAAGGGCTTCATGGGTGCCATCTCAAGGTATGCCCGCTTACCCAGTGACTTGGTTACCCTTCATAAACTCGGTGCCGACATTCAACGTGTAAGAAGGAGCCTCAATGAGATTTTTGCAAGAGCAAAGACTTTGAAAATTGATTTGGATAATAATAATGTTGATGCGAGGTGTCCTGTTGAGAATGAGCCTCCACAGGAGTCTAGTCATGCCAAGGATGATGTGGTCATGGTCGGTTTTGATGATGAGCACAAGAAAATAGTGAATATGTTAGTTGGCAAAGAGAGCATGCTAAAAGCCGTCTCCATAGTTGCCATGGGTGGGGCGGGGAAAACAACTCTCGCTAGAAAAGTCTTCACTGCGTCTAGGGTCAAGAAACACTTTGAGGCAGTTGCTTGGGTCACTGTATCTCAAAACTTCAAGGGTGTTGATTTACTAAGAGATATTTTGAAACAGATTATGGGGGGAAAGGATGAATCAGTTGATCTGATGCAGGAGTATGAGGTAGGAAAGAAGATCAGCGATCTTCTGTTGCCAAAGAAATACTTGGTAGTTCTGGATGATGTGTGGGAAACAGACACATGGGATCAGATAAACAGAACGGGTAAAGCCTTTCCAGATGCAGCTAAGGGGAGTAGGATACTGTTAACAACACGAAGCAAAGATGTTGCAGATCATGTTGACATGGAAACACATGTTCATGCTCTGAAGCAGTTAGATGAGGACGAAAGTTGGGAGCTTTTTAGCAGCAAAGCTTTACCACCATAGTCAGTCGTAGATGACATCGATGACTTTGAAGAAATAGGAAAAAAGCTTGCAAGGAAGTGTGATGGATTACCTCTTGCACTTTCAGTTCTAGGTAGTTATCTATCTAAGAATTTCAATATACAAAAATGGTCTGATGTGTTGTCAGGTTGGCCATCAACCAAAGACACACACATGATGCGAGAAATACTAGCCCGTAGTTACAAGGACCTGCCAAGTCATCATTTAAGATCTTGTTTCCTATACTTAGCCTCGTTTCCTGAGGATTATGTAATAGATGTATCAGATCTTATTGAGTTGTGGATAGCAGAAAGCTTCATTCCACATACACGAAGCCATAAACTTGAAGAAACAGCACGCAACTATGTATCTGAGTTGGCTCAGAGAAGCTTGGTCCAGGTTGTTGACAGAAGCAAGGTACATGGATGGATTGAGAAAATAAGGGTTCATGATATCTTAAGTGACTGGTGCATAGAAAAAGCGAGAGAAGATGGTTTTCTTGATGTCATCGACAAAACTACAGGTGAGGATTCATTTCGTTCTATGTTTATAACAAAAAAAAAATGAAAATCCAGTTTTGAGTTTCAACATGCATCGTTATATGTTTCTTCCTGCTGATATGTGGATGTTGTATCAAAAAATACAGGACAAAAAGGTGCATCATCATCTGATACAACGAGAGTCTACCGTTATTCTTATCAGAACTTGAGGAGTGATAGTTTAGAGGCAGCACCTTGTTGGGTCCGGACAGTTGTCTGTTTTGGCCTCACATCAGTGTCCATACCCAAGCTGAGATTCTTGAGAGTTCTCCACATTCAAAACTCAAGGCTGGAAAATCTCCCTAGTGCAATTGGTGGGTGCATTCACGTACGATGCCTTAGGTTGAGAAACTGTGAAAGTGTGACACTCCCTTCTTCTATTGGTCAGCTACTTTATTTACAGACTCTAGATTTAAGAGGCACATTACTGGATTCAGAAGTAGCAAGGTCCATCTGGGATATCACTACTCTGAGGCATGTATTCCTTCAGAATGGGTTTCGCCCACCAGCACTTGCAAGGAGTAAGCGCCAGCAACGACAGACAGAGCTCCAGACCTTGGTGTTAGGTCTTCCATTTGTAGCCACAAAAAAAACCTATGCTGACATGGTGATTTTCTTGGGCCAGATGAACCAACTAACCACACTCAATTTGCCAATGAGGAACATACCTGGGGGGATGATCAACATAGTCGAAAAAATGCCTGATCTGGTTGATGCTTATATCTCCAGATTCGGTATGCTTGATAAGTTGCCTGCAAAGTTCCCAGAAAGCCTACAACGTCTTGTTCTAGAAGCCGACAACCTTACACAAGACCCAATGCCGACCCTAGAGAAGCTTCCGTGCCTTGTGGTGCTAGAGTTGACAGGACATACTGGTGAAACTATTTCGTGCTCTAACAAGGGGTTTCCTCGGCTACAGAAATTAAAACTGGGTGATTTCCGGGGTGAATGGAACATGGCTGTCGGGGCAATGCCGAAGCTGTCTCACCTGCTACTTTCCAAGTACAGTAATCTGGATGGACTCCCACAGGCGTTGCTGCACATTCGCTACCTCAGCTACATAAGGCTCACATCTATGCCCTGGATTACTGAACATAATGACAGCACACTCAAGAAGCTGCTGCTAAAAGGATGTGAGGTATGTGCGTCTCTGGCTTGTATTGTCGATCTCTCTCTCTCTCTCTCTCTCTCTCTCTCTCTCTCTCTCTCTCTCTCTCTCTCTCTCTCTCTCTCTCTCTCTCTCTCTCTCTCTCTCTCTTCTGATATCTACATATGCGTGTGTGGCTGTCAACTAAGACATTTTCTTTGTGTGGCGCAGGTGAAACGGGACGACTTTCTTGTGATATGAAAGCTGGGCGGACTTGTTTTTCACTATTTCCTAATTCCCAAGGCGTTTTTTTTCAGTTCTCTTCATATATGCACGCCGACGTACGGCAAATTCATTTACAGGCAGCAAACTTGTTTAGTTATTAAGCTATTCCGACGAATAATCCAACTTGTTCTCCCCTTTCCCAATCTTCAAGAGACGAATAATTATCTTGCCGCATATCCTTACTGCACTATCTGTGTATGCACAGAGTGTTGCCTTATGTATTTCTGATAATTTGGATTTGTTTTCACCGTTTGTGATCTCCCAGCATAATGTTAATTAATGCATTTGGTACTGGCTTGAGGGGGATTATGTACGAGTCGAGGACTCTTATCTCGCTTGGAGCAGCCGGTCTTTGTTTCTCAATATCGCACTAGACAGGGCCTATTAAGACCCCCTGTCGCACACGGATGGCTCTTTCCGTATGCGGCGCGGAAGATCGCTGACGTCACAAAATTTATACCGTCCACCCGTGGTACAAGAAGATTCTTTCGAGCGGACATCACACACCGAATGTTCTCTTTGACCGTATCTATTACATCGCACACGGTCTATTCTTCGAAAATCGCCTGCCTAGTGGAACCATATCCCCTACGATTCAAAATGTAGTAATCGTGCTCCTGATTTTTGCGGCGTTTCGACTAGTTTTCACCGTTTTTTGTTGTCCCATCTCACACGGTGAGTCCTAAATCATTGTGTGTAGTGAGTTTGCGAATATTTTGGTCATTATCTCTTGCCATGGTTTTACCGTTGTCGTTCGAAATGCAAACTCTCGTACTATTCGCGTCATTTTCGCTCGCTTATAAAATGACTGGCATAATCTTTCAGCCCACTGCCTTTATCGACACCGTGCCTCCCTGTGAATCCACTCTCGGTTACATCAACCTCGCGTCGCCTGATGGCGAGGAGGAGCATTCCTCATAGAAAAGTGTTGGGGGAATCATCATCAACCTCACGGGGTCTGATTTGGAGGAGGAACATGGTCATTGGAGGAGGAACATGGTCAAGAGGCGGGTTGTAGGCAGAGGACTTGTAGGAGCATACGGTGGTGGAGGACTCCATCACGTCGCCGCAACGTGAGGAAGCAGCGGTGCATCGCGTGGCGGAGTAGTCCTTCGAGACTTTGTGAGAGGACTAGGTGGGTGCATGGCTACGCGCCAAGAAAAAGGCCAACCACGCAGCCACATGTCCGCAGTTTCCCGGCAGGGTATTCGACAAGATTGTCGCGATTTGGAAGGCCGCTGCGACAAGGCTGCCTGAAAATTGGGCATGTTGTTGGGCACCAGCAACCGTTCTGCCAACAATGCCGATGCACAAGACTCTGGAGAGGGCCTAGGAGCCTCTAACGATGCAGAGGCATCATGCACCGACTACGACATCATCAACATATCCTTTGCTGATGAGGAGGACGTTTAGTACTTAGATATTTTAGTTTTATTAGGCCCTATATATGTATGTAATGTGAAGTTAGCGGTTTTCTGTAACAAGAAGGGTAACCACATTTGTGAAGGAGATATGCTCTAGATGGCAATAAATAAAGTTGTTTTATTTATATATCTCTATTGGTCATAATAGTTTTGTATCATGCTATAACTATATTAAGCGGAAACATTAATACATGTGTGGTATATAAACAAACAGATCCCTAGTATCCTTTAGTACTAGTTCGTTGGGCAGATGATGATCGAGGTTTTCCGATCATGATTTGACTAAAATGTCAACTGACAACAAGGTCACTTAACAAAGTGATGGACACACCCGACCATAGAATTGCAATATGATCCAGTCATAATGTTCAATATCGCGATATCTAGCAAAGCGTAATGACTTAATCCTTCGACCGTAAGATCATGTTTAATCACTATCTCCCGCGGTTGCTTTGATCATATTAACCGCCATGACCGTAATTGGGTGGCTATAAAGGTGTGTATTGGGTATTATAGAGGAATAGTTGAGGCGTATGTATTAAGATCGGAATTTTCCTATCTGAGTGATGGATAGATACTCTAGGCCCACTCGGTGAGATTACATCAATGAGCTTGCAAGTATGTGACTAGGTCACGAGGATGTAATATCACGGGAACGAGTAAACGTGTTTGTCGGTAACAAGATCAAACTATATATGGATACATGAGATCAGGTCTTGGACAAATCAGGTATCGCTATGCAAAAGGAATAAGACTTAACGTCTGAAGGTTCAAGTGAACAACCAAATTCGTGAAATATGAAGGGACCACCATGTGTTTCCAGATACCAATGTTGGTCATTGATTCACGAGGTGTCTCAATCATGTTTGAATATTACCAAACCCTAAGGGTGTCACACTTAAGGGTAAAGACGTTGCGGGTTGATCCACAACCGAAAGAGAAAAGAGAGAGAACTCCGGAATAGTTCCAGGGTGATATTAGAATGGTTCCAGGGATATCCGATGATGATCGAAGGTGTCCGAAAGGTGTTTCAGAATGGTAGGTATTAAATAATATATATTTAATATTATTTAAATGAATTTATATTAAAAATATTATTTAAATTGGATTTTTGGGGCAACCCACCTAATTGGGCCTCACCGGATGAGGCCCAAGAGGGGGTTGTGGCCTAGGAAGGGACAAGGGTGGGCATGCGGCCCTAGTGGGACTTCCCCATGTGGGTCCCATGGTGGGGGCTAGCCGGTGGCGCCTCCCCACCTCCTTCCTCCTGTTTAGTTCCACCACGGGACTTTGAGGGAGATATGCCGCCCTTCCACCTATATAAAGAGGGGCACCCCTCTTCCCAAATCCATCCCACAATTGGCCTTTGACATTATCTCTCTCCCTCTCGCGTGTGTTCCCAAAGTTTGGAACATGCTCTACGAGGCAGAGATTTCTCTACCTAGCTCACGCTATCGTGCTGCTGGAATTGGTCCGGATCTTCTTCTTTTGCTACCTTGCTAGACCGGGGCCCGGGAGACGTCCTTTACACCGTACGCGTGTAAACCTCGACGAGGCACTACTGTTAGTGGCGCTAGACACACTGAAGCCTTCTAGACATTGAGGTCTTCTACGCCCGACTTCATCGGCAACGTTTGTGCGTGAACGTAATCTAGCGTCCAGTCTTCAAAGGTATGAATACCGTATCCCGCTCATTACTGTACTTATCCATAGATAGATCTTGGGTTGGTGCGTTCTCATAGTAGGACTTTTTTGTTTTCTTCCATAGAACCCCTTCATGGTATCAGAGCGATCTATGCGCAGATGTACCAGTACGAGTAGAACACGTCTGGATTGTGTGGGCATTGATTTTCTAATTGCTACCCTCCCACATGTACTTGCTAATATCGCGGCAATGTCGGATGAAGCGTCCCGGACCAACCTTACGCGTAACCCTACGCGAGACCGTTTCCACGACTAACATATGGCTTGTACCATATAAGTGGCTTGCGGGTGTCTGTCTCTCTAACATTTAGTAGATATGGCATTTATAAATGACGACCCCAAAAATGTATTAAAAGCGGCAACTTGTTGATCCATTTTGTGGTCGGATTCGTAGGTAAGAAACGGTTCTTGTATGAAATCCCAAACAACCACATAAATCTTGCAAAGATAAAGTAGAGGTGTCTAACTTTGTTCTGCAGGAGGGCAAGTGATATGTGTGGTTAGGTAAGTGTTTATGGGATGAACAGCCGAAGGCAAGGTGGCACCATAAACCTGGTGCAAATGTCGGCATTCTCGATGGAGATCAAGATGCGACAACCATTGCATATCACATATAAACTGTTTTCATTAGATGTTAACTATTGTGTGAATCTTGTTGTGCTAGTATTATACTATGACGGTAGCATAATAAGGTAAATCCTCTACTATAATTCCAATGTTAGTGTTCTCCCACAAGTGTGCACCACCAAGAAAGTCCATTGTGGAGCAGCCCGTGATGAATAGGTGCAAACACATCGACATTCACATAGGGTGGGTGCAAGTTATGTATGCACTGCAATACACTAAGGTTAAATTTGGTGAGTCTAGCATTTACAGACATGGCCTCGGAACACAGATGACCGAAAGGTTAAGCATGAGTCACATGGAGATGTGATCGGTCTAGAGATATCTACCCTGGCAACTATATCGAAGGCCGTGATGATTGGGGATGAAAAAGTGTAAAGGGACAGTGTAGTCACTGAATGAATGTTGAGGGATGTTCTTTTGAGTGGGAGTTTTGACAGTTAGCATAACCCATACTATGAACATAAGATTAAGTACTTTGCAAATACCATTGTAGATGTCTCTCCCCACCTTCAACCTTGGCCATTTCCTTGAGAAAGAAAAGCTCAAAACCCATAGGACAAACTTCACCGCCTGGTCCTGCAATTTGAGGATTCTCCTTGTTCCCTAGAAACTCTCCTACATACTTTATGTTGCGATAGGTGACCAACCCGTTGCCAACGCCTCTCAGGCTTATAAAAATGTTTATTAGCAGAAGAATGATGATAATGCCTGTTTCTAGAGTGGCATGCTCTACGACATGGAGTCTAACTTGCAGAAGTGCTTTGATAATAAGAGCACCTTTGAGATCATCACCGATCTCAAGGCCATGTTTGCACCTCAAGCAAGGTCTATGAGGTATGAGGTTTCGAACGTCTTCTTCTCTGCCATGATGGAAGAGCATAGCAACTTGAGAGATCATGTGGTCAAAATGTCTGGCTACACTCAACGCCTTAACGACCTTGATTGAAAAATCAATGATGAGCTGGCGGTTGATAGGGTGTTGCAGTCTCTGCCCCTAGCTACAAGGGTTTTGTGCTGAACTAAAACATGCAGGGTATGGACAAAACCCTGTCTGAGTTGTTTGCCATGCTCAAGTGCGTGAAATCAGGAAGGAGCACAATGTCTTGATGGTCAGCATGACTATTGACTTCAAGAAATCCGCCAAGAAGGGAAAAAGCAAGAGGGGCAAACCCAAGAAAGACGGCAAGCATGTTGCCTCTTCCTCTAGGGCACCGAAGGCTAAGCCCGGCGCCACGTGCTACTACTACAAGGGTGAGGGTCACTGGAAACGCAACTGCTCCAAGTACATGGATGATAAGGAGGCTAGCAATATCGTTGCCAAAGAGAAAGGTATATGTGGTATACACGTTATTGATGTTTTCCTCACTAGTGCCAGGAGCAACAACTAGGTATTTTATACTAGTTTTGTTGCTCATATATGTAACTCTCAACAGGAGTTGCGGAATAAGCGACGCTTGGTGAAGGATGAGGTGACGATGCGCGTCGGCAACGACAACATAGTTGAAGTCTTTGTTGTTGGCACTCTCCCTTTGCGTCTCCCTTCAGGATTAGTTTTAAATTTGAATAATTGTTACTATGTACCAGCCTTGAGCATGAATATTGTCAATGGGTCTTGCTTGTTTCAAGACCATTATTTGTTTAAATCACATACAAATGGTTGTTCTATTTATATGGATAAATGTGTTTTATACTCATGTGCGACAAAGTAAAGGTTTATTCTTATTGAATCTTATTGTGATGATACACACATCCATCTCATAGATTCCAAGCGATGCAAGCATGATGATGATAATTCAATGTATACGTGGCATTGTTGTCTAGGTCATATAAGTGTAGAACGCATGAAGGAGCTCTATTCCATTGGACTTCTGGATTCATTATATTTTAAATCTCTCGAGATGTGCGAACCATGCCTCATGGGTAAAATGACCAAGATGTCATTCAACGGTATGATGGAACAGGCCGCAGACCCATTGTTGGGAGTCATACATTGAGATGTATGCGGACCAATGAGCGTCTCCACACGCAATGGTTATCGTTACTTTGTCACCTTCACTAACGATTTGAGCATATATGGGTATATCTACTGGATGAAGCACAAGTATGAAACTTTTGAGAAGTTCAAAGAATTTCAGAGTGAAGTTGAGAATCAACTTGACAAGAAAATCAATCACCTTCATACTGATCGAGGGGGCGAGTATTTGTGTCAAGAGTTTGGCACACATCTGTGGGCTTGTGGCATTGTACCACAACTTACACTAGCTGGAACACCACAGTGTAATGGTGTATCCGAGCGACGTAATCGCACTCTGTTGGATAGTGTACGGTCAATGATGTCTCTTACCGACTTACCTATATCATTCTGTGGATATGCACTTGAGACTGCTGCATTCATTTTAAATAGGGCACCATCCAAATCCATGAAGACAATGCCATATGAGATATGGCATGGTACGAAGCCAAAGTTGTCTTTTTTGAAGGTTTGGGGATGTGAGGCTTATGTTAAGAAACTGTAGCCTAAAAAACATAAACCGAAAGCAGAAAAATGCATCTTTGTAGGAGATCCAAAGGAGATTATTGGATACACCTTCTACAACCAAGCTAAGGGAAAAACGTTTATCACAAAGAATGATACTTTCCTCGAGAAAGAGTTTCTCGCGAAAGGTGTAAGTGGAAGGAAGATAGAACTCGATGAGATTATCGACCCAGATCTTCAAATACCGTGTGTCGCAACGGAAGATGTTCTGGATCCACCCTCATTAATTGAATTGGGAGAAGATGATGATGATGAACCTCATGAGGAAATATCTATCAAACCATGCAGGTCAACAAGAAAACGTGCCACTCCTGATTGGTACAGTTATCTTGTGAACATGGTCATGTTAGTTTAACATGACAAACCTACAACCTACAGAGAAGCAATGGAAGGCCCTGAACCCAAGAAATGGCTAGAACCCATGGAATCCGAAATGAAGTCTATGTATGACAACCAGGTATGGACCTTGATAGACATTCCCGATGGCCGAAAGGCTATCGAGAATAAGTGGATCTTCAAGAAGAAGATAAACACTGATGGAAACAACACTGTCTACAAATCTTGACTTGTTGCAAAAGGTTTCCGACAAATTCAAGGAATTGATTACGAAGAGACATTCTGTCCTATAGCGAAGCTGAAGTCTATTCGGGTTCTACTAGAAGTTGTTGCACATTTCGATTACGAAGTATGGCAGATGGATGTGAAGAGCACCTTCCTGAATGGCAACATTGAAGAAGAGTTGTATATGATGCAACCTAAGGGGTTTGTCAATCCATAGGATGCTGGTAAAGTATGCAAGCTTCAAAGGTCCATTAATGGGCTGAAGAAAGCATCTCAGAGCTGGAATATTGAATTTGATGAAGTCATCAAAGGTTTTGGATTTTTCCAAAATTAAGAAGAATCCTGCATATATAAGAAAGTGAATGAGAAGTCAATGGCATTCCTAGTACTATATGTGGATGACATATTGTTAATAGGGAATAACGTGAATCTTCTGAAAAGTACAAAAGATTATTTAAATAGGAAATTCTCTATGAAGGACATGTGTGAAGCTGCCTACATACTAGGCATTAGGATCTATAGAGATAGATCAAAGCGTATGCTGGCACTTGGTCAAAGCACTTAACTAGAAAAGATTTTGTTACGTTTCAGAATGTATCAGGCAAAGAAAGGTTTGTTGCCGGTCTTGAAAGGTAATAAGTTGAGTGTGACTCAATGCATAGTAACATATCGTGATAGAGCAGCAATGAGAGACATTCCTTATGCCTTGGTATCGTTGTATTGGGAACATCAATACCTAAGGAGGTTAGATAGAGGTGTGGGGACTAGCAGGGAAGCTATCGACGACGTCCGTAGGCGGGAATGGATACAAACAAGCGTAGCTGGACGCAGGAAGTACCCAGGTTCGGAGCCCTCGTGATGAGGTAAATCTCCTACTCCTGTTGGATCTGACTATGTGGGATATACGAACTACAAGTGCTCCTCGAGCTGTATTCTCTAGCTACTGTCTTAAATGCACTGAGACCAACCCTTACTACTGAGGCCTTGCCCCTCCTTATATAGGCAGAGAGGCAACTATCTCATTGGCCAGTCCGACTGGCGGGCCCCACAGGCGGGTCCTAGCCGACTGGTCATCTACAGTGTCTGGTACGGTGTGTCCCATCGGAGTATGAGCGGTATGGCTGTCGTAGGCACACTGGACGCCGTGCGAGCCTGTCGTCAGCATCGGGCCAATGTTCCTACATCATCCCCACAAAGTCTTCGGTATGGCCGAGTAGTTGCCGGTCTTGTCATCGTACAGGGCGTATCATGCACTGATACGCACGTCGTCCTGTCCTCCTTGATTGGTTCCGGCTACGCTGCCGTAGCCGGCTGCTTCTTGCCGATCCGGCTACCATGCGGTAGCCAGCCTGACTTGCCTTGTCCGACTGCGTCTGGTCAGCCGGACGCGATCTGACTACCCAGTTTCTTGTCCGGTTGGGGTATCTGGGGATCATCCCCCCGACACTAGCCCCCGAGCGCGTGTGGATTCCGCCCTTAGGCGAAATGTGCACGCGCTCCCTCTTGGTTTTGAATTTGTGTCCGGCTACGCCTGGCGAAATGTGACGTCAGTGCTGACGCCGGCCACGTGCGCACGCGCCATCATTGCACTGCGGCGGGCAGCGTAACGTCCCGTAGCATGTCGCCTCGGGAAACTGCTGTCCGACGCTTCGGTTCTTGCCCTCGGATCTTCTGCGCATCCCGTGACGGCACACGGGATCTGGGCGGCGGTTGGGGTGAAGGTCGCCTAGATGCACGCCATGTGGCGTCGTGGACGGTTGCTCTTCCGGTCTTTTAAAGGGACGCTGCGGGGGGAGCAGTTCCCTTCCTTCGCTCCCCTGCTCCAGTTTTCTTCTTCCCTTCCGTGCTCCTGCCCTCTGCGCCCTTCCTCTGCTGCCATTGTAGCCTGCTGCGTCGCTCGTTCGTCATCGTCGGTGGTATGGGCCACCGCCACTCCTCCGTCGCCGCGCCTCTTTGTCAACAGGAGATGGCAGCTGAACGCGGAGCCTGGTGTGGCTCCTCTATCACAGAGGACCACATCCAGAAGTACCGCGCTACTCGCGTCCTTCCACCGGAGGAGGAAGTAGCGGTGCGGCTGGCGCCAGCAGGAGAGGTGTCGCCGCACCCGGCAGGGGGAGAGCGGGTCATCTTCCTCTCCCATCTGGCACACGGGTTCGCGTTGCCAGTACACCCCTTCTTCCTCACATTCTTGGCCTTCTTCGACCTCCGTCTCCACCATCTCGGTGCCAACGGAATCGGAATGCTGGCGCGCTTCATGGCTTTCTGTGAGAGCTATCTCGGGATCCAGCCGGATCTCGGGCTCTTCTGCCGGCTCTTCCGAGTCCGGCCACAGGTGCAGTTCACGAAGGGGCCACTAGTCATCTGCGGCGACGCCTCCATCTACTCCCGTGCGCATACCGGCTACCCAAAGTTCCCACTGCACGACACGGTATGACTGTGGCAGCAGTTGTACTTCTACGACAAGAACGTCACCAACATCGACCGGATCAACCTTCCGGCTTTCCAGGGTGTCGAGTCTAGCCGAAAGCACTGGGAGCTGAAGATTTATGGCGACAAGGCAGAGTCGGACGCGATGTTGCAGCACATGTGCTCCCTCGTCACCTGCCGGCTAACCGGCCTGGACATCACCCTCAGCTGGATGTCCTGGCTGATGATGCCGTTGCAGCAACGAGCGCACAAAATGTGCTTCTACTCCGGCCGGATGGACTCGACCCGGCTGTCGCGCCATGATCCCCGCTACCACAACTTGAAGGAGTGGGTGTCGATGATCCCGAAGGAGCGGCTGCTGGAGGGCTGGACCTTCAGCCTGGCGCCCTACAACCAGGACAACCGCGCGCCCCGGGTAGGTCCTTTTAGCCGGAGCTTTCTTTTGTATTTCTTGCCTTTCTTTCTTGCTTTATCCGACTAACTTCTTGTATTCGGCAGATCTTCCCTTGCATCCTTCGCGAGGAGGGTGAAGCCCCCTCGAGGCGTTTACGCCTGACTTGCCCGAGCCGCGTGCTCGGTGGTCTGGCGAGGAGTTGGACAGGGACGGCGATGCCTTCCCCAGCCGGAACAACGAACCGGTTGCTGACCCCCACGCGGAGGTTGACAAGGAGGAGGAGGCCGCACCGGCCTCTGATCCGGCGCAACGCCCTGCGACGGACGACGAAGCTGGCGGGAGCGGCTCCAGTCGTTCCAGCTCCAGCCGACCTGCCGCGGAGGAGCCGACCCCCAAGAGGAGCCGGACCAGCGCCCTTCCGCTGAGTCGCCTGGGCCGGAAGAAGGGGACGCCTCCGGTTGTGCAAGGGTACATCCTTCCGCCTCTTCTTTCACCATTTTTGCTTGTTTCTTTTTCTGCCTGTCTGCCCTTGGCTTATTTGATTTTCTTTCCTTCTTCTCGTCTTCTTCCTTCTTAGCACGCTGGTCTCCTTTGGATCCACGAGCCCGGCGCGAGCGCCGACCGGGTCACCACCCCACGCTCCGACCACGTCTGCCAGTGCCCCTCCTTCTCCCGTGGCGCCGCCTCCGCTGCCCCCTCGAGCTGGACCAGCTGCCTCAGCCGGAGCGGAGGGTCCGCAGCCGGACATGGTGGCCCAGCCGGAAGCAGAAGGCTCTTCGGCAGGCGCGCGGGGGGCCGCAGCCGGCAAGGAACTTGTCGTTGTCGGTGACGACAACTCCGACGATGAGCCGGGAGAAGAGTGGAGGACAGCGGTGGTTGCCGCGAAGGAGTCCTTGGCCATCAACGCCGTGGATGATGATGCCTCCTCCGCCGCCTCACCGACAGACCTCGCCGCCACCCTCGAACTGGCGGTGAAGGAGATCCGACTACTAGAGGCCGCAACCGGCGGGAACCGGTCCTTGGAACAGAAGCTTGCTGCTACCAACGGAACCTCCCAGAGTAAGTTGCTTCATCCGGCTTGCCTTTTTTTTGGCTGATAGCCGGTTTTGTCGCAACTATCCTCGTGTGCGCTCAACGCGAGATCGATCGCTTGAAGAAAGCGAACGACCGGCTGAGCAAGTCCAACTCCACTCTGCGGCTGCAGAACAAGGATTGGCACGCGAAGGTAGACGGTCTAGAGGCCACCATCAAGGAGCGCGACGCCTCGCTCGCCATCCGGATCGAAGCCTTCAACCTTCTCGAGGCCCAGAACAAGGACCAAGAGAAGGAGATCAAACGGCTGTCGACGAAGGAGAAGGCTCTGGTGGAGGAGCTGATGCAAGTTGGCCACACAACTAAGGGTAAGTTCCTCTTTTCCATCTCCCTTTCATTGCGGATCCGGTAGCCAGATCTGACTCTCTCTTTCTGACAGCGTTTTATCCCGGCATAGACCTGCTGGCGTACAACCGGCTATAGGAGAACTGGCCGGGAGCACAGCCGACGACCCAGGAGCTCGTCGTCCTTCTTGGCAAGGAAGCTGCCAAGCTTCGTCAAGCGGCGCGGGACATCTTCTCGTTCCTGTGGCCGGATGCTCCGGTTCTAGAGACAATGGCGCAGCTGGCTGTGAAGGTTGGGGAGGTGCCGGGTGCGGTGGACCGGCTCCGGGACTTGGCGACCCGAGCCAGAGGGGATATGGCTCTGGCCCTCATGCTCTCCTGGTACAAGGACGCCTGCGTCGAGAAGATCGACGGAGGCTTCCGCGCCGGCGCAGACCTTGCCGCCATCCGCCAGGCCCATCTAGAGCTCTGAGGCTCCGCCATCAAGATCGCCGACTGCATGGACCCCGACGAGGTGCTCACCAACTCGGAGTCCATCGGTACTCCGGATGTGGAAGCCCCGACGCAGCCGGCTGTGGGCGCCAGAACTAGATCAAGCGCCGCGCCTCCTCCTCCACCTAAAGCTTCCGCCAGTCAAGATGCTCTGCATGGCAAGGGTCCTGCCGTCTAGTCGCTGCCCCGGGATACCGGGTGTATTTGTCTTGTTCAATCTTGCTTTGAAACTTGTCTGTCTGTACCGGCTGTCTCTGGCGCCGGGTAAACTTATGGGAGCTTCGCATCCTTTTTCCTTTATTTGTTAATTTTGAACTGGCTTGACTTTCCTTCAACTTGTGCGCTTTGCATTTTCTTTCAACATTTCGCCGATTGACTTTATCCGGCTACACGCCTTTAGCCGGGAGAACTGCACCTCCAGTGGGGGCACGCTAGCGCATCCACTGGGTGTAGCCCTCGATATTCGTAGTAGCTAGCGTAGCCAGGTGCTTCGAATCTTCCTTCTTTTCCCTAGATCTTCTAACTTTATCCGACTAGACTCGTCTTAGTCGGCTGCTTTCGCTGGCTGAACACCTTCAACCGGGGGAACTAACATTCCAGTGGGGGCGCGCGAGCGCACCCACTGGGTGTAGCCCCCGAGATTCGGAGTAGCTGGCGTAGCCAGGTGCTTTGAATCTTCTTTGTCTTCTCTTGCTCCTGCCCTTGCCCTCACCTGGGCTCCGAATGGCCGGCTAAACGCCTTTAGCCGGTCGGGAACTACAAGATTCCATTGGGGGCACGCGAGCGCACCCAGTGGGTGTAGCCCCCGAGATTCGGAGTGCTTGATGAAGGCAAGGACTTAGAATCTTCTTCTCTTTTCTTCCTGAATTCCGACTCAAGGTAGTCGTACAAGAATATACATACACATACATTCTCACATGTTAATAGGTTAGTCTGCCAAATTGTAGCCGGAAAACGGATTTGTTTTTTCGAAAACTAGCTTGCGCCTTTCTGGACACTTGGTTGCTTTCCCGTGTACTCTGATGTTTTTGCTGCATCCTTGCCGGGAAGCCGGGTTGCGATCTGCGGCTGGAATCGAAGGAAGCTGACAGTACATCACGCACGGTACTAACGGCTTTGTAACCGGATTGTCTTAAGCTAGTTGCAAGTCCGGGATGCCCGATCTATCGTGTCTCCTCCCCGGCTTTCGTGTGGGATGCCTTGGGCTTTTGCTCTTGCTAGCCGGACAGCCGGGTTGTGGTCTGTAGCTGAGACGAAGAGTGGGCCTCTAACATCGTCGCACACTACTCAGCCGGTTTGTTAACTTAGCAGGCCGGGCCAGCCGACAAGCCCCTGGGTAGGGGTTGCCGGAGCCGGAAAACCATAACCGGAAAATAGGTACAAACACATTTCTAGCAAGGAGCCCCTGAGCATCTCGCAGGGGTCCGCATTTTCATCTATAGGGTTTGCGGGATACATACACTGTCTGGCGACTAGGTATAAAACGGGTGCAACAAGGCCGCGTTCTAGGGACGCTCGGTCTCCTCATCTGATTTGTCCATCTTGTTCTTGCACGGCTGCTGCGGATCGATGAGGTAGTAGGAGCCGTTGGGCAGTGCCCGGCTGATGATGAAGGGGCCCTCCCAAGGTGGCGATAGTTTGTGCATGCCCTTCGTGTATTGCACCAGCCGGAGAACCAGGTCGCCCTCGCGGAACGCGACTGGGCGGATCCGGCCTGAATGGTAGCAGCGTAGCCGTTGCTGGTACAGGGCCGACCTAGACAAGGCCAGCTCACAGGCCTCCTCTAGGAGGTCCACACCGTCCTCCCGTGCCTCCTGGTTGGCCTTCTCGTCGTATAGGAGTTTGCGCGGGGAGTCGAACTCGATATCTGCGGAGAGGACGGCTTCTGATCCATAGACCAGGAAGAACAGGGTGTAGCCGGTTGATCTATTCGGCGTGGTGCGGAGGCTCCATAGCACAGCCGGAAGCTCTTCGATCCAGCATCCGGGTGACCGCTCCAACGACTCGCTGAGGCGTGGCTTGATGCCGGCTAGCACCAAGCCGTTTGCTCTTTCGACTTGCCCGTTAGACTGCGGGTGCACGACGGAGGCAAGGTCCAGCCAGATGCCCTTGTTACTGCAGAATCAGGCGAAGGCACCCTTGGCAAAGTTCATGCCGTTGTCAGTGATGATGCTGTTGGGGTAGCCGAACCGATTGATGATGTCGGTGAAGAAGGTGACGACTATCACCCCGTCCAGCTTCCGGATGGGCTTGGCCTCGATCCACTTCGTGAATTTGTCCACCGCCACCAGTAGATGGGTCATGCCCGCGCGCGCTCGCTTGAAGGGACCGACCATGTTGAGGCCCCAAACCACGAATGGCCATGTAATTGGTATGGTCTTCAGTACCGAAGTCGGCATGTGCCTGAGCTGCCCGAAGCGCTAGCACCCATTGCACGCGCGAACCAGCTGCTCAGCATCCTCGAGGGAGGTGGGCCAATAGAAGCCATGGCGAAACGCCTTGGCGACTATCGCCCTTGACGAAGCGTGGTGCCCGCACTCGCCCTGGTGGATGTCCTTGAGTAGCCGGTAGCCCATGTCCACATCGACACACCTTTGGAAAATGCCGGATATACTGCGGTTGTACAGTTCGCCATTGATGATGGTGTACGTGTGCGCGCGGCGCCGGATTTTCCTGGCTTCCACCTCGTCATCCGGAAGTTTCCCGTTGGCGATGTAGTTCATGAAGGGCTGCCCCTAGGATGGCACTTCCTGAATGACAAGGACGCTCCCACTCTCCGGTTGATGGTTGTCAGGGGGTCGTCCGGGTGACGTACCCGGGCCGACAGCCCCCGAGCCGCTTGAAGAGCCGGCAGCCCCCGGGTCTTGCGAATCGGAGGGCACTGCCTTGCCGGAGTTGGTGCGGGTCTTCTTCTTTGGAGGTTCTGCCTACTCCGCTTCTGCTGCTCCGTCAGCCGGAGCGCTCCCTGCCCAGATGATGGAGTCTGACTCCGGTGACGGGTTGATGGAGGGTTTGCGTAGATGCTCCAAGGATACCCCGGGTGGGATCGCCTGCCTGGTGGATCCGATTCGGGCGAGGGAATCAGCTGCCTCATTGTTGGCGTGGGGGACGTGATGGAATTCGCATCCGTCGAAGGAGGCGCTGAGCTTCTGGATATAGAACCGATAGAGGGCCATGTTTGCATCCCTGGCGTCCCATTCTCCGGATACTTGTTGCACCACCAGATCTGAATCGCCGAAGCAAAGGATCCGGTTGACACTGATCTCCTTGGCCAGCCGGAGTCCGTGCGCCAGTGCCTCGTATTCGGCTACGTTGTTGGAGGCCTTGAAGTGGATCTGCAGCACGTACTCTAGCCGGTCTCCCTTGGGCGAGGTGAGCATGATGCCGTCTCCCAAGCCCTCGAGCATCTTCGACCCGTCGAAATGCATCTTCTAGTGGTCCGAATCCGGAACCGGTGGAAGATACTAGGTCTCGGCCCAGTCAACGAGGAAGTCCGCCAACGCCTGTGACTTGATCGTGAGCCCGGTATCATATTGGATGGAGTAGGCGGCGAGCTCGATAGCCCACTTGGCGGCTCGGCCGGTGGCGTCCTTGTTGCCGATGATCTCCGAAAGGGGTGTAGTGCACACGACCTTAATCGGATGTTCCTGGAAGTAGTGCTTGAGCTTCCTGCATGCCAGGTACACGCCGTAGCACATCTTCTGGTAGTGGGGGTAGTTCTGCTTGGAGAGGGAGAGAACCTCACTGAGGTAGTAGACAGGCCTCTGAACCGGCTGAGCCTTGCCTTCCTCGGGGCGCTCCACCACTAGGACGACGCTGATGACCCGGCTGATGGCTGCTATATAGAGAAACATCGGCTCCTTGCTAGCCAGCGTGGCTAGAACCGACGCTGTGGACAACATGTGCTTGAGGTCATGAAATGCGGCGTCGGCTTGCAAAGTCCAGGAGAACTTGTCCGTCTTCTTCATCAGTTGGTACAACGGGAGTGCCTTCTCCCCCAGCCGTCTGACGAAACGACTGAGGGATGCCAGGCATCCGGTGATTTTTGGACTCCAAGCAGGCTCCTAGGCGGCTGCATCCTCTCGATGGCCGCGATCTTCTCCGGATTTGCCTCGATGCCTCGTTGTTATATGAGGAAACCGAGGAGCTGACCGGATGGCACTCCAAAGACGCACTTCTCCGGGTTCAGCTTCATCTGGTACTGGAGGAGGTTGCCAAATGTCTCTCCTAGATCTTCGAGGAGGGTGCGCTTCTCCTTGGTCTTGATGACCACATCGTCCACGTAAGCATGCACGTTTTGGCCTATCTGCGAGTGCAAGCAGTTCTGCATGCAGCGCTGATAGGTAGCGCCTGCATTCTTCAGACCGAAAGGCATGGTTACGTAGCAGAAAGCCCCGTAGGGGGTGATAAATGATGTCTTAATCTGATCAGCCTGGTTTAACCGGATCTGTAACCGGAATAGCAATCTAGAAAAGACAACAAATCGCAGCCGGCCGTGGAATCGATGACTTGATCGATACGTGGCAAGGCGAAGGGGTCTTTCGGGCATGCCTTGTTCAGGCTGGTGTAGTCGATACACATGCGCTAGTTCTTGTTCTTCTTCAGCACCAGGACTGGATTTGCCAGCCAGTCTGGGTGGTAAACTTCCATGATGAACCCGGCTGCAAGGAGCCGGGTGATCTCGTCACCGATTATCTTCCTCTTCTCCTCTGCGAACCGGCACAGAGGTTGCTTGACCGGTTTTGCATCTGCCCGCACATGGAGTGAGTGCTCGGCGAACTCCCTCGGCACACCTAGCATGTCCTTGGGGGACCATGCAAATATGTCCCGATTCTCACATAGGAAGTCGACGAGCGCGCCTTCCTATTTGTTGTCTAAGTTGGCACCGATGGTGATGAACTTGGTCAGATCGGAGGGGTCGAGCAGGATCCTCTTCGTCTCCTTTGCCGGCTGGAAAGCTCCTTCTCCAGCCGGTTTGCTGCTAGCTGGTATGTCTTGCTGGGCCATTGCCACATTGCGCATGATCACGCGCTTCTCCTCAGCTATGATGAGGGCCTCTGCCAGTTTGGAACCGGCCGAGGCGCACTCCATCGACCGCTTGAAGCAGCCGACGACGGTGATCACGCCGTTGGGTCCCGGCATCTTCGTCTTGAGGTATGCATAGTGGGGGACGGCCATGAACTTGGCGAGGGCGGGGCGCCCGAGGAGAGCATGATAGGAGCTTGTCAGGTTTACCACCTCGAACCAGACCAGTTCACGGCGGAAGTTCTCCTCGGTCCCGAAGATGACGTCCAGCTGGATTTTACCCAGCGGGGTGCAGGCTGGCCCCGGCAGTATGCCATGGAACGTTGTGGTAGTCGGGCACAGGTCGCATTCGCGAATGCCCAGCTTTTCCAGCGAGAACTGGTAGAGGAGGTTGAGGCTGCTGCCTCCGTCGATGAGGACGCGCGAAAATCGGCAGGTACGCACGTTGGAGATGATGAGGGGGTCGAGCACCATGGCGTAGCCCCCGGGAGTCGACAGCTGCTCCGGCTGGTCTGCACGGCTCCAGGTGATGGGGGTTTCAGACCAGTTCAGGTACTGGGGGACCGGAGAGACGATAGCGTTGACCTCCTTGGAGCGTCGCCTGCGGCTGTGCTTGTCGTGCAGCTCCGTCTCGAAGATGTGGTAGGCGACGTGCGGCTAGGGGTAACCGTTGTTGTTGTTGCCGCCATTACCATCATTGCCGGCTCCCCTAGCTAGTGGTGGTGGTCCACCAGGAGGGGGCGGGGGGAGACGAGGCTGGTTACCCTGGTCTTTTAGTTGGCGGGTCCAGCTGCAATTCCGGGTGGTATGCGTAGCCGGTTTGAAGGGACCGCTGTGCCACTTGCACGGGCCGTCAAACGTCTGGTCGAAGGTGAGCCGTGGCTTCTGCCTTTTTGCATTGTTAGCCAGTGCGTCGGGCACACCCTCCACAGTATTGACCTGCCGCACGTGGTAGCGAGGCTTCTGTTGTCCGGCTTGGCGGTCCCCATGGAACCGGTTGTCGTTGCCGTGGCGCCTGGAGGATCCGGCTTCGCCAGCCGGATTGCTCGGATGGTCGCGAGCCGCATCCATAGGAGTTGGACGCCCGTTAGCATTTACTCGGAGGGGCTTCTTCATGGCGGCATCTGCCGTGGCGTACTGGTTCGCAACCGTCATGAGCTCCGCCATGGTTTTCGGCTCGTCACACAGTAGCCGGTGGCGAAGCATGGTGCCTTCTCGGCAACCCTCGATGAAGAAACTGATGGCTTGGCTTTCCAGGATGCCCTTGCAAGTGTTGCGCAGCTCCGTCCACTTGGCGAGGTACTCGCGGTCAGTCTCGCGGTCACCCTGGACGCACAAGGCCAGGTCGCGTGGGCGTCCCGGGCGCTTGTACGTGCCATTGAAGTTGCGGACAAACACCTTCTCGAAGTCTGGCCAGGCGTTGATGCTGTTGGGCGCGAGGCTGTTGAGCCACGTCCTTGCCGACCCGGTTAGCATAAGTGGGACATAGCGCACGACTGTGCGCTTGTTCCCATGGGCGATGCCGACTGCCGTAGCATAGTCGGTCAGCCAATCTTTCGGCTTCATGCTGCTGTCGTACTTGGGGGTGTCCCTGGGTAGGGAGAACTTATCCAGAAATGGCTCGTTCCGTATGCGGGGTCCGAAACAAACCGGGCCGGTAGAGTCTTCTTCCTCCATGACGCGCGCTTGAGCGAGGAGCTCGATGCGGTCGCGGGCATCCGGGCAATCCGGGTTGGGCGCTCCCACCCGGCCCGAGAGATGGGAACCGGCAGGTCTAGGTGCTCCGGTTGGTGGAGGGGGAGGCGGTGGGTTGCTGTTCACCGTTTGCTCCTGGCGCGGCTGGCCCTTGTTGCCAGAGTTGCGACGCCTGCTGCGGGCCTTAGCCGACTGAGGGGAAGATGCTTGTTGGGTGTCGCGTGGCACGCCCCTGCTGTTGGCAGGCAGCTTGCTCCCCCTGGAGTAGCTGGGGTCCTCCTGCATCTGCCGGTTGGCATCAGCCTGCTCGTCCGCGATGCAGACTCGCTCCTGCACGCGAGCGTGCTGGCGGACTCGCTCCTCGCCCTCCATAAGGTAGCTCTTCCGCTGCGGCTCGCGCCGCGTGCAGGTTCTTGATGGGCATGCTGTAGGTGGGTCGGATGAGGGCAGGTGCAGGATCTGGCTCCCCATCCTTTTCCATCCTGCCGCCCAGCTCGCCGCCCCGGCGCCGTACCTGGCCGCATCGGCTCGACTCCGCGGTAGCCGGAGTAAAGCCGTGCACGCGGTCGTACTCACGCCGGGTGATCTCGAGTTGCCTGCGGGTTGCCGCCAGCTCCATGGCCTCCTGGAGGAGGATCTGTCTCTCCATGGCGAAGTTGGCTTCCGCCTCCTCCGGGTTATCCGTGAGGTTAACCGGCGTCAGGAGCCGATCAATGGCATCCTCCACTGGATTGCGAGGCTGCGGGGGCGCGGAAGTTCCAACCTTGTCCGCGCCTCGCTCCCGCGGTTGGTGGGGATGAGAGCTGGAGCCGGCCATCATGACCTCTACGCCGCAGCAAGCGACGGAGGCGCTACCGCCCGGATGCGGTAGCTCCGTGATAGAGACGATCTCCCTAGGGAAACGCTCTGAAACGATGGTGACGTAGACGGGGAGGTCGCCGAAGAGCAGGACGGTGTCATTCGCCGGGAAGGAGGTTTCGGCGAAGCAGGAAGCGTTGTCGATGACGCAGTCGAATTTGCCGAGCGTGAGCACCAGGCCGGAGGCCACGCGCTCACCGGCTGAAGTGCGGGGTCCCGTGCGGAACGTGACTCCGGTCGAAGCCATCTGCCCCACGGTGGGCGCCAACTATCGTTGTATTGGGAACGTCAGTACCTAAGGAGGTTAGATAGAGGTGTGGGGACTAGCAGGGAAGCTATCGACGGCGTCTACATGCGGAATTGGATACAAGCAAGCGTAGCTGGACGCAGGAAGTACCCAGGTTCGGAGCCCTCGTGATGAGGTAAAGCTCCTACTCCTGCCGGATCTGACTATGTGGGATATACGAACTACAAGTGCTCCTCGAGCTGTAGTCTCTAGCTACTGTCTTAAATGCACTGAGACCAACCCTTACTACTGAGGCCTTGCCCCTCCTTATATAGGCAGAGAGGCAACGGTCTCACTGGCTAGTCCGACTGGTGGGCCCCATAGGCAGGTCCCAGCCGACTAGTCATCTACAGTGTCCGGTACGGTGTGTCCCATCAGAGTATGAGCGGTATGGCTGTCGTAGGCACAATGGACGCTGTGCGAGCCTGTCGTTAGCATCGGGCTACTGTTCCTGCGTCATCCCCACAAAGTCTTCGGTATGGCCGAGTAGTTGCCGGTCTTGTCATCGTACAGGGCGTATCGTGCACTGATACGCACGTCGTCCTGTCCACCTTGATTGGTTCCGACTACGTCGTCGTAGCCGGCTGCTTCTTGCTGATCCGGCTACCATGCGGTAGCCGGCCTGACTTGCCTTGTCCGGCTGCGTCTGGTCAGCCGGACGCGATCTGACTGCCCAGTTTCTTGTCCGGTTGGGGTATCTGGGAATCATCCCCCCGACACTTGGCCATTGGCTCCATCATGTATGCCATGCTGAGCACTAGACCGGATGTTGCCTTGGCTCTTATCTTGACGATCAGTTTCCAAATCAACCCTAGGTCGGTTCATGGGAATGTAGTTAATAATATCCTCAAGTATTTGAAAAGAACTAAGGATATGCTTTTAGTCTATGGAGGACGTGAAGAAGAGCTTTCAGTAACAGGTTACATGGATGCAAGCTTCGACATTGATCGAATCAATGTCTCAAACATGGTATGTTTTCCTGGTGAATGTTGGTGCGGTGAGATGGAGGAGCAGAAAACAAAGATCGGTGGCTCAATCTACAATGGAGTCGGAGTACATGACTGCCACAAAAGTAGCTAATGAAGCTATTTGGATGAGGAAGTTCATTACTAAACTTGGAGTGTTCCCAAGCGCGAAAGACCCTGTGTGCATCTACTGCGACAACATGGGGGCCATTGCAAATGCAAAGCACCATAGGTTCCTGATGTGGGCATACCTTACAGGTACTTGAGATTAGCCTATACGGTTCAGCCCAAGAAGGAGTCCATGGTGCAATCAAAGCCCAACAGAGATTCATGTGGCCCATTGGAGTTCGACTTCCTTGAAGACACGACAAAGTGTAGATAGAAACTTAAAGGGAAAACCCTAACTTGTAACCAACTCGACCTGCTACCCCAAGACCTAGCCTCCCTATATAAAGGCCAGGAGGGGGGCGACAAGGAGGACCAACTCATACACCCCCACATACACACTGCCAGATTGCATCTACGCACCCTCGTAACTTTCGACTCCCTCATAATCAAGAGCAGACAAGCAGGAGTAGAGTCCTCTCCGAGGCCTAAACCTGGGTAAAACCTCATGTCACCTATGTGCTTGTTTGCTAGCCGATTGATGCCTCTAGTGCTCCCCACTTCCTCGAACTTAAGTCCATTAACAATGGGCATGATGAGTTAACCCCACGTCAATTGGCGACGTCTGTGGGAATATGGAGTACTAATGTTGCAGATTCCTCAGTCCCATCAACCGCGATCTACGACTCCGCTTGTCGGGGGGATGACCTCTAGATACCCCAACCGGACAAGAACTTCGGTAGTCGGTTCACGTCCGGCTGGCTGAGTGTAGCCGGATGAGAACAAGTCATGCCAGCTACTTTACAGTAGCTGGAACCACGAGGAGCAGCAAGGCACGGGGCCGGCTACATCAGCGTAGCTGGACTCAATCAGGAGGACAAAGCGACGTGCTGCACAGTGCACGGTACGCCCTGGTACGATGACAAGACCCACAACTACACGGCCATACCGAAGACTTTGCTGGGTGCCGTGGGAACAGTGGCTAGATGCTGACGACAGGCTCGCACGGTGTTCACTGTACCCATGACGACCCTATCGCATGTACCTTGATGGGATGTAAGTCTATCGGATACTATAGATGACCAGCTGGCTAGGGCCCGCCTGTGGGACCCGCCAGCCGGACTGGCCAGCGAGACCGTTGCCTCTCTGCCTATATAAGGAGAGGCAAGGCTCTCGTAGCAAGGGTTGGTCTCAGTGCATTTAAGGAGGTAGATAGAATATACAGCTCGAGCAGTGATTGTAGCCCGTATACCACTCATAGTCAGATCGGCAGGAGTAGAAGCTTTACCTCACCACGAGGGCTCCGAACCTAGGTACTTCTTGTGTCTCGCTACACTTGCTCGTATCCAATCCCGCCTACGGATGTCGTCGAGAGTTTCCCTGCTAGTCCCCACACCTCTATCTAACCTATTTAGGTACTGCTGTTCCCAATACAACGACAGTTGGCGCCCATCGTGGGGCTAGATGGCTTCGACCGGAGTCACGTTCCGCACAGGACCCTGCACTTTAGCCAGTGAGCACGTGGCCTCCGGCCTAGTGCTTACGATCGGCAAGTTTGACTACGTCATCGACAACGCTTCGTGTTTGGCCCGATCCACGTTTCCGGCAAATAGTTCCATTCTGATTTTCAGTGACCTCCCCGTCTATGTCGCCACCGTGCCAGAGCGTTTCCTAGGGAGATCGTCTCCATCATGGAACCGCTACACCTCAGTAGCGGTGCCTCCGTCGCTCCTCGCGGTGTGATGATGACCGCCTCCAGCTCTCAGCCCCGCTAGCCTCGGGAGAAGGGCGCGGACAAGGTCAAAACTTCCGCTTTGCCGCGACCTAGGAACCCGGTGGAGGAGGCCATTGACCGGCTCCTCACGCCGGTTAACCTCGGGGATAACCCGGAGGAGGTGGAATCCAACTTTGCCATGGAGAGGCAGCTTCTCCTGCAGGAGGCCATGGAGCTGGCTATGACTAGGAAGCAAATCGAGATCACCCGGCGCAAGTACGACCGTGCGCACGGCCACACTCTAGCTACCGATGGAGAGGGATGGCGAGCTAGATCCACCACCTGCTCTCATCCGACCCACCTACAGTATACCCATCAAGAACCTGCACGCGGCACGAGCCATGACAGATTAACTACCCAACTTGGAGGGCGAGGAGCAAGACCGGCAGCACACCCGGGTGCAGGAGCTCCTCCGGATCACGGACGAGCAGGCTGATGCCAACCGGCAGATGCAGAAGGACCCCAACTGCTCCAAGGGAAGCAAGCCGCCTGTCAACAGCAAGGGCGCACCTCGCGAGACCCAGCAGGCATCCTCCCCTCCGGCCAAGGCCCGTAGCAAGCACCGCAGCTCTGGCAACAAGGGCCAGCCGTGCCAGGAACAAACGGTGAACAATAACCCACCGCCTCCCCCTCCACCAACCGGAGCGCGAAGATCTACCGGCTCCCGTCTCTCGGGCCGAGTAGGAGTGCCCAATCGGGGCCGTCCGGATGCCCATGACCGCATCGAGCTGCTCGCTCAAGCGCGTGTCACAAAAGAGGAAGATTCCACTGGACCGGTTTGTTTTGGACCCTGCATCGAGAACGAGCCGTTTCCGGATAAGTTCACTCTGCCCAGGGATACCCCCAAGTACGACAGCAGCATGAAGCCGGAAGATTGGCTGACTGACTACGCCACGGCAGTCGGCATCGCCCATGGGAATAAGCGCACAGCTGTGTGCTACGTCCCCCTCATGCTAACCGGGTCAGCGAGGACATGGCTCAATAGCCTCGCGCCCAACAGTATCAATGCCTGGATAGATTTTGAGATGGTGTTTGTCCGCAATTTCAATGGCACGTACAAGCATCCAGGCCGCCGGCGCGATTTGGCCTTGTGCGTCTAGGGCGACCGCGAGACGGACCGCGAGTACCTCGCCAGGTGGACGGAGCTACGCAACACCTGCGAGGGCATCCTAGAGAGCCAGGCGATCGAGTTCTTCGTCGAGGGGTGCCGAGAGGGCACCATGCTTCGCCACCGGCTACTGTGTGACGAGCCGAAAACCATGGCGGAGCTCATGACGGTTGCGAACCAGTTCGCCATGGCGGATGCCACAATGAAGAAACCTCTCCGAGTTAGTGTCGACGGGCGTCCGACTCCCTTGGAGCTAGCTCGTGCCCGTCCAAGCAACCCGGCTGGTGAAGCCGGATCCTGCAGACGCCACGACAACAACAACCGGTTCGACGGGGACCGCCAAGCCAGACAGCAGAGGCCTCGCTACCATGTGTGGCAGGTCAATGGCTCACCTTCGACCAAATGTTTGATGACCCGTGCAAGTGGCATAGCGGTCCCTTCAAATCAGCTACGCACACCACCTAGAATTGCAGCTAGACCCGCCAGCTAAAGGACCAGGGCAACCAACAACGTCTACCCCCGCCCCCTCTCGGTGGACCCCCACCACCGTCTAGGGGAGCCGGCAATGATGGTAATGGTGGCAACGGCGGCAACAACAACAATGGCTACCCCCAGCCGCACGCCACCTTCCACATCTTCGAGACGGAGCTGGACGATAAACACAGCCGCAGACGACGCTCCAAGGAGGTCAACGCCATAGTCTCCCCAGTCCCCCAGTACCTGAACTGGTCGGAGACCCCCATCACCTGGAGCCTGGAGGATCAGCCGGATCAACTTCCGACTCCCGGTGGCTACGTCATGGTGCTTGACCCCCTCATCATTTCCAATGAGCACACATGCCGTTTCTTGCGCGTCCTCATCAACGGGGGCAGCAGCCTCAACCTGATTTATCGGTCATCTTTGGGGAAACTTGGCATATGCGAGCACGACCTGTGCCCGACTACCACGACATTCCACGGCGTACTGCCGGGGCCAGCTTGCGCTCCGCTAGGTAAAATCCAGTTGGATGTCATCTTCGGGACCGAGGAGAACTTCTGGCGCGAGCTGGTATGGTTCGAGGTGGTGAACCTATCGAGCTCCTACCATGCTCTCCTCGGACGCCCCACCCTCGCCAAGTTCATGACTGTCCCCCACTACGCGTATCTCAAGATAAAGATGCCGGGGCCAAATGGCGTGATCACCTTTGCCAACTTCTTCAGGTGGTCCATGGAGTGCGCCTCGGCTGGCTCCAAGCTGGCCGAAGGCCTCATCATAGCCGAAGAGAAGCGCGAGATCATGCGCAATGTGGCCGTTGCCCAGCAAGAAATACCGGCTAGCAGGAAGCCGGCCGAAGAAGCAACCTTCCAGCCGACAAAGGAGACAAAGAGGATCCTGCTCGACTCCTCTGACCTGACCAAGTTCGTCACCATTGGTGCCAACTTGGACAACAAATAGGAAGGTGCACTCATCGACTTCCTCCGTGAGAATCGGGACATATTCACATGGTCACCCAAGGACATGCTAGGTGTGCCGAGGGAGTTCGCCGAGCACTCGCTTCATGTGCGGCCGGATGCCAAGCCGGTCAAGCAGCCTCTGCGCCGGTTCGCAGAGGAGAAAAGAAAGATCATTGGTGACGAGATCACCCAGCACCTTGCAGCTGGGTTCATTATGGAGGTATACCACCCGGACTGGCTGGCCAACCCAGTCCTGGTGTTGAAGAAGAACAAGACTTGGCACATGTGTATCGACTACACCAACCTGAACAAGGCGTGCCCGAAAGACCCCTTCGTTTTGCCCCTTATCGATCAAGTTATCTATTCCATGACCGGCTACGATTTGTTATCCTTTTTGGATTGTTACTCCGGGTACAATCAGATCCGGCTAAACCCGGCTGACTAGATAAAGACATCGTTCATCACCCCGTACGGGGCTTTCTACTATGTAACCATGCCTTTTGGTCTAAAGAATGTAGGCGCTACCTATCAGCGCTATATGTAGGAATGCCTAGACTCACAAATCGGCCGAAACATGCACGCCTACGTGGACGATGTCGTCATCAAGACAAAATAGAAGCGCACCCTCCTCAAGGATTTGGGGGAAACATTCGGCATACACCGCCGGTACTAGATGAAGCTGAACCCGGAGAAGTGCGTCTTCGATGTTCCATCTGGCCAGCTACTCGGTTTCCTCGTTTCACAACGAGGGATCGAGGCAAACCCGGAGAAGGTCGCGGCCATCGAGAGAATGCAGCCGCCCAGGGGCCTGCTAGGAATCCAGAAGTTCACCGAATGCTTGGCTTCCCTCAGCCGTTTTGTCAGCTGGCTGGGGGAGCAGGCACTTCCACTATACCAGCTGATGAAGAAGACAGACAAGTTCTCCTGGACCTCCTAGGCCGATGCCGCCTTTCAGGACCTCAAGCGCATGCTATCCACAGCGCTGGTTCTAGCCACGCCGGCTAGCAAGGAGGCAATTTTGCTCTATATAGCAGCCATCAGCCGGGTCGTCAGTGTCGTCCTGGTGGTGGAGCGCCCCGAGGAAGGCAAGGCACAGCCAGTTCAGCGACCTGTCTACTACCTCAGCGAGGTTCTCTCCCTCTCCAAGAAGAACTACCCCCACTACCAGAAGATGTGCTACGGTGTGTACCTGGCATGAAAGAAGCTCAAGCACTACTTCTAGGAGCATTCGATTAAGGTCGTGTGCACCGCACCCCTTTCGGAAATCATCAGCAACAAGGACGCCACCGGCCGAGTCGCTAAATGGGCCTTCAAGCTCGCCGCCTACTCCATCCAGTACGAGCCCTGGCTCATGATCAAGTCACAAGCTCTAGCGGACTTCCTCGTTGACTGGGCCAAGACCCAATACCTCCCACCGGTTCCCGATTCAGACCACTAGAGGATGCACTTCGATTGATCGAAGATGCTCGGGGGCTTGGGAGCCGCCGTTGTCCTCACCTCGTCCAAAGGAGACCGGCTGGAGTATGTTCTCCAGATCCACTTCAAGGCCTCCAACAACATTGCCGAGTACGAGGCGCTGGTGCATGGCCTCCGGCTAGCCAGGGAGATTGGCGTCAACCGGATCCTTTGCTTCGGTGACTCGGATCTGGTGGTGCAGCAGGTATTCGGAGAGTGGGATGCCCGCGATGCAAACATGGCTCTCTATCAGTTCCATGTATAGAAGCTCAGCGCCTGCTTCGACGGATGTGAGTTCCATCATGTCCCTTGCGTCAACAACGAGGTAGCCGATTTGCTCGCTCGAATCGGATCCGCCAGGCAGGCGATCCCACCAGGGGTCTCCTTGGAGCATCTATGCAAGCCCTCCATCAACCCGTCTCACAAGTCAGATTCCATTATCTGGGCGGGAAGCATTCTGGTTGACAGCACAGCAGACGCGGAACCGACAGAACCCACGAAGAAGAAAGCTCGCACCAACTCTGGCAAGTTCGTACCCTTCGGCTCGAAAGACCAAGGGGCTGCCGACTCATCAAGCGGCTTGGGGGCTTCCATTCCGGGTACCTCATCCGGGCGGCCCCCTAACATCCCTCAGCCAGAAAACGAGAGCGTCATCGTTATCCAGGAGATACCATCCTGGGCGCAGCCCTTCATGAACTACATCGCCAATGGAGAACTTCCGGATGACGAGGTGGAGGGCAGGCAAATCCAGCGACACGCACACACGTACACCATCATCAACCAGGAGCTTTACAAGTGTAGCGTATCTGGCATCTTCCAACGATGTGTCGATGTGGACACAAGCTACCGGCTACTCAAGGACATCCACCAGGGAGAGTGCAGACATCACGCCTCATCTTGGGCAATAGTCGCCAAGGCATTCCGCCACGGCTTCTATTGGCCCACCACCCTCGAGCACGCCGAGTAGCTAGTCCATGCGTGCAACGGGTGCTAGCGCTTCGGGTAGCTCAGGCACATGCCAGCTGTTGTGCTCAAAACTATACCAATCACCTGGCCCTTTGCTGTCTGGGGCCTCGACATGGTCGGTCCCTTCAAGCGGGCATGCGCGGGCATGAACCACCTGTTGGTGGCGGTAGACAAGTTCACGAAATGGATAGAGGCCAAGCCTATCCGGAAGCTGGATGGGGCGATAGTCGTCACCTTCTTCACGGACATCATCAACCGGTTCAGCTATCCCAACAGCATCATCACGCACAATGACATGAACTTCGCCAAGGGGGTCTTCGGCTGGTTCTGCAGCAAAAAGGGCATCCGGCTGGACCTCACTTCCGTCGCGCACCTACAGTCCAATGGGCAAGTCGAAAGAGCAAACGGCCTAGTGCTAGCCGGCATCAAGCCGCGCCTCATCGAGCCCTTGGAGCGATCACCTGGATGCTGGATCGAGGAACTTCCCGCTGTGCTGTGGAGCCTCTGCACCAGGCCGAATAGGTCAACCGGCTTCACCCTGTTCTTCCTCGTCTACGACTCGGAAGCCGTCCTCTCCGTGGACATCGAGTTCGACTCACCGTGCAAGCTCCTCTACGACGAAAAGGCCAACCAGGAGGCGCGGGAGGACGACGTGGACCTCCTAGAGGAAGCCCGCGAGCTGGCACTGTCCAGGTCGGCCCTGTACCAGCAGCGCCTATGCCACTACCATTCGAGCTGAATCTGCCCTATCACATTCCACAAGGGCGATCTGGTTCTTCGGCTGGTGCAGGACACGAAGGGCATGCACAAGCTATCGCCACCTTGGGAGGGCCCCTTCATCATCAGCCGGGCGCTGCACAACAATTCCTACTACCTCATCGACGTGCAACAGCCGCACAAGAACAAGATGGACAAGTCGGATGAGGAGACAGAGCGCCCCTAGAATGCGGCCCTGCTCCAACCGTTTTACACCTAGTCACCAGATAGTGTATGTATCCCCCGAACTCTATGAATGAAAATGCGGACCCCTACGAGATACCCGGGGGCTCCTTGCTAGAAATTTGTGTGTCTTTGTTTTCGGTTCAGTTTTTCTGGCTCTAGCAACCCCTACCTAGGGGCTCACTGGCTGGTCCGACCTGTTAAATCAAAAAACCAGCTGAGTAATGTGCGATGATGTTAGAGGCCCACTCTTTGTCTCAGCTGCAGACCGCAACCCGACTGTCCTGCTAGCAAGAGCAAAAGCCCGAGGCATCCCACATGAAAAACAGGGAGGAGACGCAACGGATCGGGCATTCTGGCCTTGTCCCTAGTTTGAGACTATCCGGCTACTAAGCCTCCAGTACCGTGCACAATGTATTGTCAGCTCCCTTTGATTCTGGCTGCAGACCGCAAACCGGCTGCCCGGCAAGGACGCAACGTAAACAGCAGAGGGCACGGGAAAGTGACTAAGTGTCCAGAGAAGCGCAAGCTAGTTTTTGAAAAACTAATGCTGCCCTCCGGTTAACAAGCACTATCTTAACCGACTAACCTATTAACGCGTGGACATGTATATATGTTTGTTTTGTACAACTACATCGAGTCGGAGTTCAAGAAGAAGGAAGATTCGAAGTCCTTGCCTTCATCAAGCACTCTGAATCTTGGGGGCTACACCCACTAGGTGCGCTCGCGCGCCCCTAGTGGAATCATGTAGTTTCTGACCTGCTAAGTGTGCTTAGCTGGATATTTGGAGCCCAGGTGAGGGAAAGGGTAGGAAGAAAATAAATAAGAAGATTCGAAGCACCTAGCTTCTCCAGCTACTCCGAATCTCGGGGGCTATGCCTAGTGGGTGCGCTAGCGCACCCCACTAAAATTGAGGATCCCCCGGCTAAAGGCGTTCAGCCGGATATCTCCCTGTTTTGTTGGCCAGCTAGAGGCGTCTAGCCGGACGATGCTAAGGACTTGAAGAAAAAAGAAGATTCGAAGCACCTGGCTATGCCAACTACTCCGAATCTCGGGGGCTACACCTAGTGGGTGCGCTGTCGCGCCCCCACTAGAGTTGGAGTTCCCCCGGCTAAAGGCATTCAGCCGGGCGAAGGCAGCCAGATAAGTTCAACCGGCAAAATATCAAAACTTCGAAGCATACAGAAAAGCACAAGGAAGATGGAAGCAAGCCAAATAGTACGATGAGACAAAAAAGGGAGACGAAGCTCCCATAAGTTCACCCGGTGTTAGAGATAGCCGGCACAGACAACAAGGTTCAACAAAACAAGATAAATACAAGTTCACCCGGCATTCCCGGGATTATATCTAGGCGGCAGGGCCCTTGCCGTGAGGATGATCTTGGCCAGAGGTGGTCTCGGGAGGCGGAGGAGGCGCGCTAGAAGATCCGCCTGCAATGTCCCCACCGGTCCGCTGTGACGAGGCTTCCGCATCAGGCATCCCGACAGACTCCGAGTCGGTGAGGACCTCGTCGACGTCCGTGTAGTCGGTGATCTTGATGGTGGAGGCGCGGTGCTCCGGATGGGCTTGGCGGATGGCGGTGAGGTCGGCACCAGCGCGGAAGCCCTCGTCGATCTTCTTGACGCGGGTGTCCTTGTACCAAGAGAGCATCAAGGCCAAGGCCATCTCTGCTCCGGCTCGCGCCGCCAGATCCCTCAGGCGATCAACGGTAGCCGGAACCTCTGCCACCTTGTCCGCCAGCTGCACCATCGTGTCCGAAACCGGCAGGTCCGGCCACAGGAACGTGAAGACCGCTTGAGCCGCTTGACAGAGCTTAGCGGCCTCCTCGCCAAGGAGTACGACCGGCTCCTAGGCGGTTGGCTGATCCCCTGGCCAATTCTCCTACATCCGGTTATACGCCAGCTTGTCTATGCCGGGATAAAACACTGTCAGGAAAAAGGAAAGTCAGATCTGGCTACCAGATCCGAAAATACAAAGATAGTCGGAGAAAAACTTACCCTCAGCTCCTCCACCAGAGCCTTCTCCCAAACCGTCAGCCGTTGGACCTCCTTCTCTTGGTCCTTTCTTTGGGCATCGAGGAGGTCAAAGGCCTGAGTCCGGCTAGAGAGGGCGGCATCACGCTCCTTGATGGTGGCCTCCATGGCATCCGTGTTGGCGTGCTAGTTCTTATTCTGCAACCGGAGCGTAGAATTGGACTTGCTTAGCCGGTCGTTCGCCTTCTTCAGACGATCGATCTCCTGCTGAGCGCACACCATGATCGTTGTGGAAACCGACTATCAGCAAAAAAATGGTGTGGAAGAGGAGAAACACAAAAGTATCCGGCAGCAGAATCTAGATGAAAAGACTTACTCCGGGAGGTCCCGTTGGCAGCTGCGATTTTCTGCTCTAGGGTCTGGTTGCCGCCGGCTGCAGCCTCGAGCAGCCGGATCTCCTTCACTTCCAGCTCGTTGGTGGCAGCAAGATCCGCCAGCGAGGCTGCAGAGGAGGCGTCGTCATCCACAGCGTTGGCGACTAGCGACTCCTTCACCTCCAGCACCGTCGTGCGCCACTCCTCCCCCGACTCGTCGTCGGAGTTGTCGTCGGTGACGAGCACAAGCTCCTTGCCGGTGGGGCCCCTCCGCACCTTCGCGGGAGAACTACCTCCACTTTGTGGGGATGCCGTTTCCTGCTGCACCATCGTGGTCGGCGGGGCATCCCCTGCTCCGGCAGTCGGATCGGCCTAAGGCGGTGGCGGAGACGGTGCTCTAGGCGAAGGAGAATGAGCAGGAGCAGCCGAAGGTGGCGTGGTGTCCGGCGTGTAGGGGGCGAGCCAGTGGGTGCTTGTGTCGGGCTCGCAGCACCGAAGGAGACCAGCGAGCCGAGAAACAGAAGACAAGAGAGAAACAAAAGCAAGTAAGCAAAAGACAGAAAAAGCTGCACAAAGAAAGGAGGAAAAGGCGTAAGGGTTAGTAGAGGACTTACCCCGGCACCATGGGGGCGGCCCTTCTTGCAACCAAGACGGCTGGGCGGAAGGGCGCTGGTCCGGCTCCTCTTGGGTTCTGGCTCCTCCATGGCAGGCCGACTAGCCCCGTCTCCTCCACTAGACCGGCTGGAGCCGCTCCCACCGGCGCTCAACCGGCTAGAACCGCTCCCACCGGCGCTCAACCAGCTAGAGTCACCATCCGTTGCATGGCGCCGAGTCGGTTCAGGAGCCGGTGCAACCTCCTCCTCCTCATCAACCTCCGCGTGGGGGTCGTGAGCCGGCTCGTCATTCTGGCTAGGGAAGACGTCGCCGTCCCCATCCGACTCCTCGCCGGACCGGCGAGCGCGTGGCTCGAGAAGGTCAGGCGTGAAGTTATGGAGGGGGGGTCTCACCCTCCTCCCGGATGATGCAGGGGAAGGTCCGTGAAAGAAAGAAGACAAGGGTCAGCCAAATAAAAAGACAAAACAAGAAAGCAAAAACCGGCTGGCAAGACTTACACGGGGCGCGTGGTTGTCGCGGCAGTAGGGAGCAAGCCCGAACTTCTAGTGCTCCGGAAGCTGCTCCTTCGTGATCATCCACACCCACTCCTTCAGGTTGTGGTAGCAAGGATCGTGGCGGGACAACCGGGTCGAGTCCAGCCGGCCGGAGTAGTAGCACATCTTGTGTGCGTGCTGCTGCAGCGAAATCATCAGCTGGGACATCCAGCTGAGTGTGATGTTTAGGCCAGTCAAGCCGGCGGTGACAGGGGAGCGCATCCGCAGCAGCATCGCGTCCGATTCCGCCTTCTCGCCGTGGATCTTCAGGTACCAATTCTGCCGGCTAGATTCCATGTCCTGGAAAGCCAGCTAATTGATCCGGTCCATGTCACCGAGGTTGCGGACGTAGAAGTATGACTGCTGCCACAATCGCACTGTGTTCTGCAGCCGGAACTTGGGGTAGCCGGTCTACATGCGGGAGTAGATGGAGGCGCCGCCGCACATCACCAGCGGCCCTTGAGTGAACTGGACCTGCGGCCGGATGCGGAAGAGCCAGTAGAACAACCCGAGATCCGGCTGGATCCCGAGGTAGCTCTCGCAGAATGCAACAAAGTGCACCAACGTGCCAATAGCGTTGGCACCGGGGTGGTGGAGGCGGACGTCGAAGAAGACGAGGAGGGTGAGGAAGAAGGGATGCACCGGTAGCATGAAGCCACCAGCGAGGTGCGACAGGAAGATAACTCGCTCCCCCTCCGCTGGATGCGGCGAATCCTCTCCCGCCGACGCCAGCCACACCTCCACCTCCATCTCTGGCGGCAGTACGCGGGTGGCGTGGTATTTCTCTATGTGCTCCTCCGTCACGGAGGAGCCGCACCAGGCTCCGCGCCCGGCAGCCATCTCCGGCTAATTGGGCGTCTCACCGGCTGTGGAGTGGCGGTGGCCTAAGTATCCGGCGACGCTAAACGGGCGGCACAACGAGCTCCAATGACAGAAACTGGCAAGACCAGGCGAGAAGGCAAGGGCGCAGAGGGAGGACTGGGAAGGCAACGAGCGGAAGGAGGAACTTCCCTCCCCAGGACGACCTTTTAAAGGCCAGGAAGCGCAACCATCCGTGGTGCCACGTGGCGCCCATCGGGCCGCGCCCCGCTCCCTCCACCGCACAGGATCCTTTGTGCAGGCGCCGAACGCGCAGAAGATCCCAGAGCGGAAACCGAAGAGGCAAGAGGCAGTTTCCCGAGGCAACGTGCGACGGGACGCTATGCTGCGCGCCGCAGAGCAATGATGGCATGTGAGTGCGTGGCCGGCGTCAGGGCTGACATCACGGGTAGCAAAAACACCAGATGTAGCCGGCCTGAAATTTCAAAGTTGAGGAGGAGCGCGCGCACATTTCACCTAAGGGAGAAACCTACACGTGCTCGGGGGCTAGTGTCGGGGGGATGACCTCCGGATACCCCAATCGGACAAGAACTTCGGCAGTCGGTTCGCGTCCAGCTGGCTAAGCGTAGCCGGATGCGAACAAGTCATGCCGGCTACTTTATGGTAGCTGGAACCATGAGGAACAGCAAGGCACGGGGCCGGCTACATCAGCGTAGCCAGACTCAATCAGGAGGACAGTGTGACGTGCTGCATAGTGCACGGTACGCCCTAGTACGATGACAAGACCCACAACTACACGGCCATACCGAAGACTTTGCTGGGTGACGCGGGAACAGTGGCCAGATGCTGACGACAGGCTCGCACGATGTTCACTGTACCCATGACGACCCTACCGCATGTACCTTGATGGGATGTAAGTGTACCAGATACTGTAGATGACCAGCCAGCTGGGGCCCACCTGTGGGACCCGCCAGCCGGACTGGCTAGCGAGACTGTTGCCTCTCTGCCTATATAAGGAGAGGCAAGGCGCTCATAGCAAGGGTTGGTCTCAGTGCATTTAAGGAGGTAGATAGAAGATACAACTCGAGGAGCGATGGTAGCCCGTATACCACTCATAGTCTGATCGGCAGGAGTAGGAGCTTTACCTCACCACGAGGGCTCTGAACCTGGTACTTCTTGTGTCTCGCTACACTTGCTCATATCCAATCCCGCCTACGGATGCCGTCGAGAGTTTCCCTGCTAGTCCCCACACCTCTATCTAACCTGTTTAGGTACTGCCGTTCCCAATACAACGACACCGCTATAGCGGAGACTCGCCTCCTCTTTGCTGCCCTCGACTTCACTGTCCACGTGCTGGCAACTCGCCCGGATTTCAAGTTTGTGCGCGACGGGACCAGCTTGGCGATCGGAAGCATATGCTTCCAAGTTGGTCGGCTTGGCACACTTCGCCTCCCCGACCAGCCAAAGATTCCCGTGATTTCTCCTGCGTCGTGGTTCTCACTGCCGATTGGCACCCTGAGCGAACTCAACATCTCAGCATCGGTCGAGGATACGGATGGCAACTGTAGTTGCGAGTCCGATCTGGGCTATCTAGCGATAGAGGACGAAGCCTACAGCTCCAGATCTAAGAGCTGTGGGAGCAACAACTTCCCCAACCACTACATGTGCGCCGTCATCAACACTGGTGATGGAGGCACTTCAAGGGAAAACACCAACGGCGAACCCACCAACAACAGGCCAACAAATCGTCCCTCTATCATCGGCCCCGTCCAAGAAGACCATCAGCCGCCTAGCCCTACGGGTGAACGTGCCAGCCATCGGCAGCTGATTGAACTCAACGATGCCAAGTTGGCACGATGCTAGGAGGCCCTACAAGGCAACCCCTGCCACCAAACTCATCGCAACAGATGCTGATGGGTTACCATTGGCTGCTCATGCAGGAGTACAGACGCCAGCAACAAGTGATTGCTCAACTTGATGAGCATAAAAATAGGGCGGATGAATCGAGTCTCCGACGAGCATCACTCTCTTCTATCGGAGGATCCTCTTCTAAGGGCAACGATTATGCAGCGCCAAAAGGCACTCATGGTTGGACCAACTCAATGACAAGGAGTGAGATGAGGCCACTCGAGCCCTCGATTTCTCCTTCATGATAGTGGATACACGGGGCAACGTGCTCCCAAAAACACCACAAGCAGCGGTGATGGCAGCCACCATGTACCTACTCAACAACCAGCCGCTAGCTGGGGATCCATGATCCGCAATGCACCGATCCACGATCGCTGGCCTGAGACTGGTCGAAACTATGGTCACCAAGGATCCAACACCGGAGCCAAAGAAAATCAAGTCTCTAGCCAAGTACTACTCGCCCTCCTCCAGTGATGATGCGCATGACTTGTCACAGCGACGCTGCTCACGTCGACATGATTACGACTACAACACGCATGATGACATCACACAATGCAAGGTCGACAAGATGCGCGTAAGGCGCGCCCACTCGACGGACTCGAAGGATGAAGGAACGGAGCTCTGTGGCGCCAGTTGCTTCAGCAGGGCCATAGAGTAAAGGCGAATGCCAAAAGGGTTCAAACTCCTGTTGGAGAATCCAAAGTTCGACGACCTACAGGACTCAATGATCTAGCTAGAGGACCACATTCCTTCCATCAGATTACATGGAGGACAAAATAGCAAGGCCATGTAGTGCCTCTAGTTGTAGCTGCAAGGCGCTGCCCGCACATGGCTCAACAACCTCCCCCGCGGGTCGGTCCGCAGCTAGGAGGAGCTGGTTTATAGCTTCGTGTGAAACTTCAAGGGCACTTACAAAAGGCTCGGATCAATCGAAGAGCTAAAGGGATGCTATTAAAATCCCAGCTAGTCACTACGCTCCTACATCCAGAGGTGGTCCATCATTAAAAACACCCCAGAGGACATCTCCGAGGACCGTGCAATGGACACATTCAATGGCGACATACACCACAGAGAGCTCAGGGAGGATCTGGGCCGCTCGAAGCCCAAAACAATTGACTACCCGATGGAGATCGCGAATAGGTGGGCCGATGGAGAGGAGTCGGTGAAAAATAACCGTGTCTACCCAGACGACGATGACCTCGGCCGTATACGTGACCATCAAGGAAAACATCGGATGCGCAGCTACGAGGATTGCGAAGAAGTTGACATGGTCATGGCTGGCTATGTCGACAAACACGACGATGGCAAACGCAACAGTGGATACCGCAGCGGTGGATACCATGACAGCAAGAAGACCACATAGGTATGGCAACACCATACACGCGATCAAGCTCCTAGAACATCGACAAACACGATGGCAAGAAGAATTCTTGCCACCTCCTAAAGGACTGCGGCGAGTTCCTCAAGCTCCACGAAGGCCTCGCCCAGATGTACCACGATGCGATAAATCAGGGCTACGGAGGTGCCCTGGGTGCTGTGGCTCACGGAGCACCACCACCACCACCTGCAGCTGCGCCAGCCTAGAACAACGAAGGCGAGCAGTACCCACGAACCCTGGGGAATATGGGCATGATCCAAAAAGGATGCCCCTCCAATAGAGTCCAAAAGTCCATCACTCGCCAAATCAATTTAGTAGTCAACTCTCCATCCTCAACCACTGAGTACCTCAGCGGGTGTCAGTCCTGCATCACTTTCGATAAGCGCAATCATCTGCGCTAGGTGCCTCGCCTGGGCCACTCTCCTCTGGTGCTCGAGGCGCAAATCGGCTGCTTCAAGATGAGTCGAGTCTTTATGGATGGCAGCAGCAGCATCAACCTCATGTTTGCCAATACACTGCGTGCCATGCGGATCCCCCTCTCGTGCCTAGAAACATCTGACACAACATTCCACGGCATCGTCCCAGGGAAGGGAGTATACCCCTAGGCAAAATTAGCTTGGACGTCTTCTTTGGCATGCCGACAAACTTCCAGCGAGAGCACCTCGAATTCGAAGTGGTCGACTGGCCCTCGTAGTACCATTGTATTCTCGGACATGTGGCGTTCGCGAGGTTCATGGCGGTGCCACACTACACCTACCCGCAAATGAATATGTCGGGCCCTAACGGCATTATTACCGTCAAGGGAAGCTTTAAGAGGTCAGACAACTCCGATAGGGAGTTCAATAGAATATCCCAGTCTTTCGGCATGCAGGAGGAGCTGGTGAGGATGAAGGAGTCGACAAACAACAGTCTACCCCCTCCGATTAAGCCAAACTCACCTGATCAGTCCTTCGACTCGTCGGTCCACACCAAGGCGGTCCAGGTCCACCCAACGGACCCGACCAAGACGACCCTCATCACCAACAACTTGAGTCCCGCATAGGAACTCGTGCTCATCGAATTCCTTCGTGAGTACTAGGATATCTTTGCCTTTGTCCAGCAGACATGCCAGAGGTTCCCAGGGAATTCGCCGAGAACTCACTCAACATAAATCCTGAAGCTAGACCAGTGAAGCAATCGATACATCGACTGTCAGAACCAAGGGAAAAAGCGGTCGGTATGGAAGTTAACAAACTCCTCGATGCTAACTTCATACGAGAGATCAAGGAGAGCACCTAGGTAGCAAACCCTGTGCTTGTTCCTAAAAAGGACACGGATATCCTGCGGATGTGCATGGACTTCACTTCCCCGAATAAGCATTGACCGACGGACCACTTCCCATTGTTGCGGATCGACTAGATAATCGATTACATCGCGGGATGTGAACGCCTCTTTTTCCTTGACGCCTACTCTGGCTATCACCAGATTCGAATGAAGGAAGAGGACCAGGAGAAAACGACCTTCATCAAGCCTTTCGGCATCTTCTGCTACCCAACAATGCCCTTTGGGCTGAAGAACGCAGGAGCCACCTACTAGTGGTGTATGCAGGCCTGCCTCAAGAGCCAGCTTGGCCGGAACATCCAAGTCTACATCAACGACATCGTCGTCAAGACCAATGAAGAAGCCACACTACTTGATGATCTCTGCGAGACCTTCGACAATATCGATCGCTACCGGATCAAGCTGAATCCAGAATATGCGCCTTTGGTGTACCATCTAGGCAACTACTCAGGTACCTCATCTCCGCCAAGGGAATTGAGGCAAACCCAAAGAAGATAAAAGCCATACTGGCCATGGAGAAGCCGGAGAATGTCAAAGGCGTCCGACATCTAGCTAGGCGAATTGCGGTGCTTAGTCGAGTCACTAGTCGAATGGGTGAAAAAGCTCTACCGTTCTAGTAGCTCCTCCGCAAAGCTGAGAAGTTCGAGTGGACAGACGAAGCACAAGAGGCATTCGAAGATGTTAAGCGCCTACTCTCCACCTCGTCCATGCAAGTGATGCCCAGAGAAAGGGAGCCCATGTTGCTATACATCTCCTCCACCAACCAGGTGGTCAGTACTGTGCTGGTGGCGGAATGAGCCGAAGAGAACAAAGTCCACAGGGTGCAGCGTCCAGTCTACTACCTCAGCGAGGTGCTCACGCTAACAAAACATCGGTATCCGCACTACCAGAAGTTGGCATACGGTGTCTTCATGACAGCTCAGCGACTGCGCCACTACATCCAGGAGAACCCCATCATTGTCGTAAACGACGCTCCACTAGGGCCCATCCTCAACAACCCCGATGCCACAAGACGAGTCACACTTTGGGGGATCGAACTATCTCCATGAGACATTACATACGAGAAGTGAGATGCGATCAAGTCACAAGTTCTCCTGGACTTCCTCATTCACTGGATGGAGAACCAGCTCCCTGACACAGCAGACATTTCCTGCCTATGGACAATGCACTTCGACGGATCAAAAACTCGAGAAGGAGCTGGTGTCGGCGTCATCCTGACGTTGCCATAGGGCGACAAGATGAGGTATGTTTTGTGAATGCAGTTTCGTGCCTCCAACAACAAAACAGAATACGAGGCCCTTCTCCATGGGATGCGGATGGCCAAAGCCCGTGGAGCAACACGACTCATCATCTATGGTGACTCCAAGCTCATGGTAGACCAAAGAATGAACCAATGCGATGCCCTGAGCGACAACATGATCACCTACCACAACCTCTACGACACACTCGAAGGAGACTTTGATAGCTGTATACTATGACACGTGGGCCATGAAAGCAACGAGGAAGCCAACATGCTTGCAACATAGGATCCACCTGCGCTCTGGTGCCACCCGGTTTATTCCTGGAACAAATCTGTGAGCGCTCCATCAAGCCAAAGGCTCTGGAGCAACCGACTAGCACACCAAAGGACTTGGGGGCTGCGCCGCCCGAAGGACCCAAAAAATCCCAACGATAAAGAACAGGGACCTGGACTCGAAGGTTCCATGGAGGTCATGCTCATTGAGCCATCCTGGACGTAGCCGTACATCACATACCTGCTAAGTAAAAGGCTTCCAAACGACCCAACAGATGCGCAACACATAGCACGACGCTCAAAAGCTTTCACCATCATCAATAGTGAATTGTACGAGCGCAACATTACAAGAGTCATTCAATGATGCGTCTCCAATGGCGATAGCAGAACCGTCCTTCTTGAGATACACGAGGGCATCTGTGGCCATCACGCCGGGAGTCGCGCCCTCGTCACCAAGGCTCTACGAGATGGTTTCTACTGGCCAACGACGATGTGTGATGCCAAGGACATCATCTAAAAGTGCAACACCTGCCAATGGTTCGCGGATAAACCACACGCACCTGGAACAAAACTTAGGCCAATACCTATGACCTGGCCTTTTGCGCAATGGGGACTTGACATGGTTGGCAAGTTGCAAAAGTCATCACCTGGAGGTTATACTTTCCTCCTCGTCACTATCGACAAGTTCACCAAGTGGATCGAGGCCATGCCGGTGACAAACCAGACAGGCGCCCCCACCGTCAAATTCTTCGAGTCCATCGTCTTCAGGTTCGGGGTGCCACCGAGCATCATCACCGACAACAGGACGAACTTCACCTCGAATGAGTTCCAAGATTTCTGTGAAAACCTGGGAATCAACATCAGCTACGCTTCGGTAGCACATCCCCAGACCAACGGTCAAGTCGAGAAGGCCAACAGCCTCGTCTGCAATGGCATCAAGAAAATGCTCCTCAGACCACTCGAACGAGCAGCTGGGTGCTGGACTAAGGAGCTACCATCAGTACCATGGAGCATGCGAACAACTCCAAACAGCGCTACAGGCTACACTCTGTTCTTCATGATACACGGTGCTGAGGCAGTACTACCTGCAGAAGTGTGCTATAAGGCCCCAAGGGTTGTCATGTACAGCGAGGTTGAGTCAAAGGCCGCACTCGAAGACTCTGTCGACCTCCTCGATGAAGCACACGAGATCGTGGCGGAGCAATCCACGATCTACCAACAGAGCCTCCACAACTACCACAGCCGATGGCTGTGTCCAAGGTCCTTCGTCGAAGGAGATCTCGTCCTCTGACTGAAGCAGAAAGGACACCTCAAGGTCGAGTAACCCCCGGGGGGACCCTATGTTATTACCGAAGTAATCCTAGGTGGTACCTATCGCGTGAAAGACGTAGAGAGTGGAGTCGCATACTCCAACCCCTGGAACATCACGCAGCTGCGCCTTTTCTACCCTTATATGTTTTTTACTTTTACAATAAGGCTACTCAGCCAGGCTACCTAGCCAAACATTGTACCTCCTGATATTCTACAAATAAATAAAGCTAAGTGCCTCCAACCTTGTGTTTTGTTTTTATTTATATTGCTATTTCTGCACTCGGGGGCTGCACCACCCTATTAACCTCGTCACATGAGCAACACCGTAACCTGAGTAGCTGACATACTGTTAATCAAACCCTTGATAAAACCCAACCCATTTGCAACGCATCTGTCAGGTTGGCAAGGTGCTGAGATAAGTACATGTCAGGGTAACAAAAAGGCACTACATAATTCAAGCTACTCGAAAAACATACAAGCTAGCAATCTTTACATACAATACGGGTAACAAAACACCCAGTCAAAACTATGCGAACTTTATAGCACCTATACATCCCGGTGGAGGTCAAAAACTACTCTATTAACATAAAAGGAGAATGTTGGTATGTTGGTCGAACAACTCAATGATGTCTTCGGCTGGCTGATCGACCACTCGATAGTGGGTTATCATGTTCCACGCCATCCCCTCTGGAGGTGGTGGCGGCCCTGCAGCAATGACACCCAAGTATAGGTCGGGTTGATACAGGAGCACAAGTGCCAGCGTAGCCTTGGCACCTGCAACCAGCTATTGGTGCACACACTCGCGCACCGCATCGGTGTTTTGGAATTTCCTCATCAGGGCCAGCAAGCTCGAGGGCACCGCATCCAAGGGAAACATTGTCCGAGAGATATGCTTCAAGCATGATTGCGCCTTGTTCAAGTAGTGCAACACCTGCGACACGTGATCTTATAGCATCGCCAATGCGACTGCACAATCTCGGTTAACCTAGAAGTACCCACTAGCTTCCAATTGTTCTTGGGTCAGGGAATTCAGTCGTATAGTTATACAGTCCTTCTCTTCCTGCGGGAGACAAAGACTCACAACTGCAACAGGCAATCAAAAAGCATAGGAGTAAGTCGCCATTTCGATGTGACGCAGATAGAGAAGAGGATTCAGAGAAACTCACATTGCAATTGCTCATTAAGCTGGTCCACCTTGCTAAGGAGATACTTCTCGTGGTTAATGGCTTTCTTAGATTTTGATTTCCAGACATTGGCAATACCACAAATGACTGGTACCTCTTGCTCTAAATGCTTCAAATGGTCGCGTAGTCGAGACAACATTGATAACTCCTCCACCTTCGAACGTGGTTGTACCACATGTTCGCTAGGGGATGATAGACCAGGCTCAGCAGAGGGCATATCATGTGAATCACTTGAAGGACCCTAACCAGGCAGAAGAATAGAAGGATAAGAGCCACTATTCGAAAGGAACAAAACATAGAAGAATCAAGTATCAAACTTAACAAGTTTTGATAAGGGACACTCCCCACAAACATAATCCAGGGCAAGGCCTGCAAGTACCAGCATGATTACAAAAGGACAACATGATTAATCCTACAACTATGCATTGGCACTCGAGGCCTTCTGAGCTATAGCCCCTGACGCCATGGCCTTCACCGTCTTTGACCGTTTCCGCTCCTCCGAGTACCTCGCGAGTGTCTGTATGAGACGAGGCCCATATTTGTGACAACGAGTGGTAAAGGGAGCAAAAACTACTTGCTGGCCATCAACAGCAACTGACATCATCCTCGAGACCTTGCCAGGGTTCAGGTTGACACCACGGGCCTGTGCCATTGTGAGTCCCATAGTAGTGCCGACCCCTTTTTGCGCATTCTTGAATTCCACGGGAACACCCTCGGCGAAGGGCTCGACCAGGCCATCAAGGTCTTCAATAAGCTTGGCCTTGTGAACCATCTCCACTCGAAGACGCTGATGTCTTTGAAATATAGCCATGTACATCCATATTTAAACTAGATATTAATCATATTTTTGATGAAATATCTCTGTAAACCCTGCCACTAATGCTAATATTCAGAGGGGTATGCAATCCTTTCTTTTTGTATTTCTCCTACGTAGACAATGTCGTTTAAAAGAGGGAATCACTACATTAAAGTCAAAGATACGAGATTTCCAACAACCAGAAGAAACCAGGAGCCGAACAACGAGGCAGACGCTTTAACGACCAACTATACGGTCGGAGCAAAAAATATGACCGTATAGGTCCGGTCGTATAGTTGGTGCCACCACCGTTAGGTCAAACAGAACAACTATCGTGAAGGTACCCCTATATAAAGAAGCCTCGGGCGACGAGAAAACAAGCTAGACCTTGCCAAAAAGCCTCTACCACAGATCTCCAGCCGCCTCCAGATCTCCAAACCCTTCTCCATCTCCATAGCCTTATTCCACCACTTGTAATAGTAGATTTCTTCTTTGATTGGTGACATTGTAAGACTATTGCTATCAATCTTATGATTTTCATTACAATGTTTGTGATTGTTGACCTCATCTCTATGTGAGAGTAATTCTCCCTGGGCTAAGGGCTTCGGCCTAGCCATGTAGGAATTGTGCATGTGATTTATCATAGATGGGATCGTGTATTAGTTTGTATGACATGATGATTATTGTATCCTCTCTTGCCTCAATCCAAGGACCTGTCAGGTACCCAAGACCCCGAGGGTTGAGCCAAGTATAGGGAGTATGAGTGATGGCTGATCTGCAGGTTGGGAACCCTAGTGACAGAAGGGGTAGTACGACTATATGTGAGGGATTTTCTTGGGATTAACGGTGATATCACTATGCATATCATTAGTTCTCTTTCTGCTATGGATGAGACTATTAGGTTATTGCTATAAGCGGTTGCAGAGGCAATAGCAATTATGGATGCACTGCCCACATATAATTTATCTTGCTCTAACAAGTACACGCATACTTTATTTCTATCTTTTATTTCCATCAGATGGTTTGCACAGCTACAGGTAAAACCGAACGCCCTAGGCCCTGTCTCTCCATCATCGACAACAACAAAAAGATGCAAGCTATTGGTCCGGTAAAAACACAAAAGGAATTCTAAAACTCCCGAAGGTCTGTTAAAGTAACTTCACTACGCATTCGCTTTCCGTGGATTCGATAACCTAGGTCTACTAGGGAAAAAGAGCTACACTACATCCATAATCCGGATCGAAGGTATCAACCCTTTTTCTGGCGCTGTTGTCGGGGAAGCAATAGCTACACTGGTGAGGTTATTAGGAACCTTGCTAGTTTTAATTCTTGTTTTTAATTTTGTTAGTTAGCTTTTAGTCTTTATTTGATAAACCAAAAAAATTAGTTAGTCTTTAAATTCTTGCTTTTACTGTTATAATTTTTAATCTAAGAAAACCCAAAAAACATAGGAAGTATGGCTGAAAAGAAGCTTGGGGAGTTTGCTACTGCCAATAATGATTATTTGCATACTCCTATTACTTAGCCAGCAATCATTGCTGATGACTATGAAATTAAGCCCCATTACTTAAGTTTGGTTCAACAAAATCAATTTGGAGGCTTTGCTGTTGAATACGCAGGTATGCATTTGAATACTTTCACTGAAATATGTGATATGATGTGTATAAAAGACGTTGACCCTGATGTGGTCAAATTGCGTCTATTTCCTTTATCTCTAAGAGGGAGTGCTAAAGAATGGTTGCTATCTTTGCCTAAAAATACTATTACATCATGGGTGGGATGTACTTCTTTGTTTATGACTAAATTTTCCCCACCTGCAAAGACTATGCAACTCCAATGTAATATTACTGGTTTTAGACAGGAAGAGCATGAGCCACTAGCGCTTGCATGGGAGAGGATGAAAGAATGCCTAAGAAACTGTCCTAGTCATGGGATGGAAGATTGGTTAATCCTCCATTTATTTTACAATGCTCTTAATCCTGTGTCTAAGTCTATGCTTGATACTGCAGCTGGAGGAACATTTATGGGTAAACATATTACCGAAGCAAAGCGGCTGCTAGACAATATGCAAGACAACCATGCCCAATGGCATGTGGAAAGATCAAACACAAAGAAGGTGAACTCTGTCTCACCACAAGAGAACGAAGATCTCAATGTTAAGTTGGTTGAGCTCATACTAGCCGTAAAAGGTAAGGAAACTCAGGTAAGAGATACCCCCGAAACAAACATAGAATAAATAGACTTCGTAGCTCCTAATGATTACAATCCTGGTTGGAAGAAGAGTTACAATTCTAATTTTTAGAAACATTATGCTAGTCCTGCAAGTAACTCTAATAATAATATGGGAACTAGTAATGGTAGTCTCCAAGAAATGCTTAAGTCTTTCATAGACTCACAAAATGAACAAAATAATATTCTAGTCAAAATTACAGAGAACCATGATGCTATGCTTGGTAAATTATCTAACCAAGCTATTAGTTTGAGAAATGATTTGCAGGCCCTTCAAGAAAGAACAAGGATCGTTGAGGCACAACTAGGTAAGATAACCGGGAGTCAAACTCTTATTCTAGATAAATTTGCAAGAAAAGCTGAGCCCAATCCTGTTGAAGAACTCAAAATGATGAGGATCCAAAGGGAGGAGCCTAAAGAACTAGATTATAGTAATGCCCCTTCACCGAGCTACACTATCGAAGACCTTGTAAAGAGGATAACCGTCAAAATTTCGGTAAGTGAAGGTAACGATGAAGCCATGTATCAACACTTTGTTGATCAAGTAGTAATTAAGGTTCGCGAGCTTGAAGATGAATACAAGAAAATTGCTAAAAATTTACCTCTTAAACTAGATGACATATTTGAGCCTACTATTAAGATAAAGATTGGAACCAATGAGATAGCTGCACTTTGTGATCTAGGTGCAAGCATCTCAACAATTCTAAAGAGTCTGTTTAACAAGTTAAATCTTGGCTCCTTTGAAATTACTGAGTTAAAATTGCATCTTGCAGATTCTACCTAAAGCTGTAGGGATTAAGGAGAACACTTTAGTTTACATCAAAGGCTGTCCTGCTCTCATTGATTTTGTTATTGTTGACATGCCTGAAGATATTGTTGCTCCTATAATACTAGGACGTCCTTTCTTGAGAACTATAAAGGCTTTAATTAATCTGCATGAAGGGAACGTGAAGCTACAATTTCCTTCGCGGGATCCTTTTGTTATTCATTTTCCTAGGAAGAAGAAAGCCAAACATGACGAGAAGGAGGCCATCACTTTGAAGGCCAATTACTTTGGAGTGGGTGTTCCACTCATATGGCCCAAGTGAGTATCATTAAGGTCAAGCTATTGACCATAAAAGAGCGCTCTATGGGAGGCAACCCATGTTAAATAAAGGTTTGAGTTAAGTTTTTAGTTTTAGTTTAAGTTCATGTTTAATAAAGAGTGCTAGAAAACTCCATTTGAGAAGAAGAAGTTCGGTAGTACTTGAAATTCTGCTATATTTATGCTATTGTTGGTCGACAATATTTACTGTTAATTTTCTGTCAAAAAAAGGTATATCACTAAGTTATAGAAAAAGAAATAGTTTAGAAGAAACAATTTTTTTTGATGCATACAGAGAGTTTAACGACCAACTATACGGCGGGAATAAAAATCCCGACCGTATAGTTCCGGTCGTATAGATATCTTTGCCATCGAATTTTTTTCTGCAATATGTACTGAGAGTTTAACGACCAACTATACGGCAGGAATAAAAATTCCAGCCGTATAGTTCCGATCGTATAGATATCAATGCCTCCATACAATTTCTTTTCATATGTACTGAGAGTTTAACGGCCAACTATATGGCGGGAATAAAAATTCTGGCCGTATAGTTCTGGTCATATAGATATCGATGTCTTTGCAAATTTTCTTTCGTAGGGACAGACAGGTTAACGACCAACTATACGGCCGAAACATTTTGTTTCGCCCGTATAGTTGCATCCGTATAGCTGCGCCGCCAGGAGGAAAACCTAATATTTTGACACGATGCCAACTATACGGCGGGAATACATGTTCCACCCATATAGTTGCGCCCGTATAGTTCCGTCCGATCATAAAATCGCACGGGAAGGTACTCCCAACTCCAAAACTTCAATCCTTTTCTTTCTTCTACCTCTAAACTCTCTCAAAACCTCAAGGGATCTCCCACTACAAGAAATGTGTCAACCTATGACGTTTTGGTAGTGACCGTGAATGAAATCGTTATAGATTTATGACGATTCTACACCAGATGGTCGCAAGCTGTTTGGAAGGGACAAATCCTTAATAAACTATGATGATTTCGCGAAAAAACGTCGTAATTTCGATGTACACAATCGTCATAATTTCTAGACAGATCGAGATATAAGAGAAATACAACATCAACCGTAGGATGTGAACATAATGAACAAATGGGATGGTGAAGTGTGGAAACTTGGTGCGGATCGATGACATGGCATCATAGCGCGCACACACGGCAAATATTTGCATCATCCCGCGCACACACGGCGAATATTTTGGCGCATGCCAAATCCCTGCCATGGCAACTAACCCTAACCCTTATCTCTTCCCCGCCGCCACACCACGCCCATCTCCGGTTGCCCCTTATCCTTCCTTGGCGGCATCGCTTCCCCCTCCATTTACAGTGGCACACGGATCCCCTCCATCCTCACCTGATCTCCTTCGCCCTCCCAACGAACTACCATCGGCCGGGCCAGGGTGGCTAGGTGGCCAAGGAGGGCGACGAGAGGCCGCCCCTGTCCTCAAGGTCGGCGACCTCCGCCTCTCGCTATTCCTTAAGGTCCTCAACCCTGGCGTGATTCCTCCTCCAGCGTCTGCAAGGCATGGAGTCAGCTCATCCTCGGTGCCCGCGGGTTCCCTAACACACAGGCGCGGTGACCCTCGATGGCCTCCGCCTCGCCCGCTTCCTCATGGTCCTCCCCGCCATCTCGGATGCTGCCCGCACCAACGGGTTCAAGGATGAGGAGGTCCTACCTGTGGACACTAATGTCGAGCCCATCGACCCCAGGTCCGTGGCCCATGGCAACTCCGGCTTCCGCCGACTTCGCATCCACCTCCTCCATGAGCAAAGCACCGCCTAAAGCCGTGGAGCACGCCGACAAGTTCATCTTCGATGCAGGAGGGCGTATGCGTCTGTTCTTCTTCCCAACATGTATAGCAAATCTCTCGCTCTTTATTTCTTGTTTCCTCTTTCCAGTACAACTACATGGATGCTTTGGTACTGGTACTTTTATTAGATCTAGCAGAAACATGTCTTCAGCTTAATAGGAGAGCAATTGTATTATTGATTCATCACTTCATGCATTTTTTCCTTCTTCATATACTTCCTAAATTATCTTCACTACCTTCTAATAGAATGCAAGGGATTAGTGTATGCTTGTTAATATGCATACTAGAATCAGATGTGTATTCTTGTAATAGTGTGTGCTTATTCTCATATTGGATTTATACAGTTTTTTGTAGTTAAACGCCCTGTTGAACTTGTCTTAGGGTTTGGAATTTGTTCTGTAAATATAGATCTCTTTATTTTCTTTATTTATGTGTTACTGTGACACAATCTTGCTTAATAGATGATAAGTACCAGATTTGATGATTGCCACGGTATCATATTGTGTCCAATTGTGTCTATAAACAAGTTTATGTTTTCTTGACGATGTACATATGTTCTATACATAATACAATTAGCTAATAAAATATCCTAGTCGCTAAACATAACATATTGTCATCTGAAACATGTTATTAGGCCTATGCAAAAGCTAAGTAATTTTAGGTGTGTTGGGTTTGATCAGTAAGAAAACATTCCCTAGTTCGTATCTATACAAGTGTGAATGCACTCTACTCTTTGTGAGTTTGCTCTAATTAATATGCTGGATGCAAGTGTGTTTGACTGGATTTTGTGCAATTTAGTGTTGTGACTAGTGTTATTGATACCGATGAATCCTCATTTAATATGATTTGATCATGCATGATCTACTTCAATATAGGGTTCACAAGCATTACTTTTATTCATTTTTTCTCTGTAGCTTTGATATTCATACATATGTTTAGCTTTAATATTAGTAGTACAACATCCTGACATTAATTATCCAAGTAATGGAGTAAAAATTGATATAGTTTCGTTCCTGTTTTTTGTGTACAAGCATAAATCATACTTCTTTTTCTTGACTTAATTGAATATCTTTATTGTGTATATGGGAGTTGGCGATGCAGAGCAAGTAACTTTGGGAGGAGTTCACAGTAGCTGGCAGTGTGGAACAACTCTGTCTACCTGAGACTGTCCCTTGGCCCGCGGGTCTGACACAAGGTTAGAATCCGCCATGATGTTCTGTACTTATATCTAGGTTTCCTTTTGATTCAAGACTACTTGTGTGTACGTTTAATATTGATTTTTCCACATAGGAGTAGGAGGTTGTGTTTCAACATTCGCGTCCATGGCCTCCCCGTCCGTGGTGCTACAGCCATCACGACGCGGGATCCTCGCCATCCCTGTCGTCCCCGCCTTCCATGTTGTCAGGCTAGCCCGGTGAGTAGCCCCTCTTCTCCACACCTCCACTCCTCTCCTCGATCTGATCCTCCTACAGGATTTCTTTTGCATCTGTTGTATGCAGATATCGTTAGAGGCGGCTAAGGTGTTGACGGTGTCGCTGCTCAAGAAGATGAAGCAGATGCAAGGCTGGGCCATCGAGAAGCTGGTCATCTCCTACCTCTACAAGGTCATCTTCGCAAGGTCATCTTTCCCCGTGCCAAGCAGTCCTAGAAACTGGCCAGCTCCTACCTCTACAAGGTGACCAATGGATGCACCTCACAGGGAGCATCCTAGTAAGATTCCATGTTCCCTCCTTTTGTATCTTAATAATGTTATACAACTTAGCAAGATTTTGTGGTTTCTTGTGTACACGAAGTAAGATGTGTTATTTTGTGAGCATTGATATACAACTTATGATTTTGGCGACATTTTCATTAGCTATGTATATTCTAGAACTACCAATTCATTCACTGCATTTATTGTTGTTTCATATCGAGATTGCTTGCATAGTTTTTAGCAACCATTAAATTTCAATTATCATCCTTCTGACTATTTTAGCCTCTTCAGTAAACCTGCTAGACATACTGATTTGTTACTTAGAAAGTTTTAAATCTATCAATATTATGCATGCTTATTAGTTGATCTGTTACTGATCTTACTAGTTCCAGCTTTAACAACTAGTAATTTGTTACTAATTTTGAAGCAACAAACTTATTTGCATTTTGTTTCTTGTTGTATATATTAAAAAGGGAGAGTGTAAGGTTTGAGATGATTCAGCTCTGTTCTATAGATAATTATATGGTGGAGGTCACGGGCAAGTGGCTGGTGGTTGCTGCGATTCAAGTTGGAGGTTTGTCTCGGCCATGAGATGGCGTCGCTTCGGACCCGTCAGCCAGGAGATGGTGTGTGCTAGGAGCTGGCCTCCGTGCATCACCAACATCACCGTGAGGTAGTTCTTCTGTCAGTGAGCATCAGTTTTTGTCCTTGCTGTTGAATTGAGGATGAATGCAATACTGTAATTTGCCAAATAATTACTACCATAATTCAGTTGATATGAATGATAATGATGTACTTGTTCCTTTCTATATGGACCATGATCTGAAATCTGTACATCCGATATGGGTTGTGCTCGATTTGTGCAGGGTTGTTGTAGATGTTATATGGATTGATGAAACCAGAAGGGAGTATTCACCCAATATGTAGTGCTATTTGTATCAAGTGCTGCTAATCCGTAGCTTAAATGAGTATATTTGTTGATTTGCTGAAGGTCTAGCCATCCATGAAAAATGTAGGTAGTGTACCAGGCTGTGAGTACATCAATACCCAGTTGAGATTTATTTTTTGCTCTCACGTGTAACAGTCATCTCTATATTTGTACTTACACTAGTTAATGTCTAGCATAATATTGCTATTACTATATAAGTAACTAAATTGAAAAGCCTTTTGCTTTTGTAGTACTTCCTAGCTACGTAAAATCATCTTAATTTCAATGTATGTTAAATGTATACCCGACATACTAGTTCCCAGCAAAAACCTTCAATCTATAGCTTTAAAATGATAATCCATGTTTGTTATGCTGCTATTTATACTACTGATTTTCCTTGAGTTGTTTCCATTTTGTTGGCATAATATTTGTCATTTTCTATCTATTCATATCCTGAAATTATATTGGCATAACATTGTATTGGCTTTCATACCCTCAAACTAGGATATGCTTCTGAGAAGTAGAAAGCAGAAGACCATGAAGCTACTTTATCATTTCTGTCGCACCCCCTTACCATCGCCGCCTTCGCCTTTGTCACCCTACTTTGGTTCAGATAAATTTTTGATGTCCCACTCCCTTGGGGTCCTTATTAATTCACCTATGTGAGCCGCTTGCTAGACGTTATAGTTTCATAATCAATTGATTGATAATTGGTGTTGATACCTGTAGTGTCCTATTCGATATGTAACTGCTATTACATCTGTTTCTGTCTGTTCTAGTTGATCTATATTATTTTTAGAAGATACTGCTTTCTTTCCAACTGATAGCCATTACTATATTTTCCTTTGTTTTACAGGAGCTCCAGGATGAAGGTGGAAGACGTGAAAGCTTCATAGTCAGCAAAGTATTGATGGTCATATATTTTGTGGCTAGTTGTATCTTTCTGAGAGTTGATAGTCATTTTTTGCGGCTAGTTGTATGTCCGTCAGTGATTTGGACTATGGAAGGTTGTAGTAGTCCTAGGTTTTGTTAATTATGTCTGATTGTATACTTCTATCTTTGTTGTACTTTTGAAGCTATTTTGTATTCCTGGGTTATGTCTGATTGTAATATACTAAATGTGATTTGGGCTATGCTTACCGAAATATTGATGATTTAATGCCTGTACTTTAGAAATGAACCAAATGTTAGTTGGGCTCTAAAAAGGCCACGATCCAAAAAAATATTGGACGGGAGCAGCAAGAAATAATCCACAAAATTGTTGAAATAAGAATGAATTCGAAGCTAAAAAAGGCCCTGCCCATGAAAATAAAAAAGGCCAATATTTTGAAGCTCGGCCCAAGAAGCAAATGAGATTTGTTAAGAAGAAATTAATAGACTGAATTTTGGGTTTGGCCCATGTAAACTATTGGAATGGACCGGGATGAATTTGTGCCATGTAGGATCTGATCTGGCCAAGCCAATTTTCTCATGACGATATTGGATCGTCATAATGGTTATGACGATCCAATATCATCATAGATGGTTATGATGATTTTACCAAAAACGTCGCTATAGTTCATTAGCGACGCTCAACTTTCGATGATCTCAAAATCATCATAAAATCGTCATAAACGGACTATTGTGACGATTCTGTGACGAAAATAGAGGGTCATATATAGCCAGATTCCTTATAGTGTCCATCTCTACTCAATTTCGTTTGATTTCCTCGCACACAAGTGATCTACGGTATGTTTCTTCTCCGATCCTCCAATTACTTTTTGCAAATTCATCTTTGATCTATTGTCATTGTCAATCTAGGGTAAGACCTACTATGAACCAATTGCCATGATTTTTCTTGCCTAGATTATTATCTTGACGAGATTCTTTAGTGTGCTATGATGAGGAATATGATGCACTTACTGTTGTTGGATCAAAAAGTTTTATTTTTGCCTTTCTTCAATGTTTTAGATGATGAACACAAGGAGCCAAACTCGTGTTCGTGCCACCGCTAGCGCTTCTCGAGCTGCCACTCAGGAACACATGGGGATACGGTTCAGGGATGAGCCCCATCATGATCGCTTCAATAGGATCAAGAACCGCGAAGTGAAGGCCACCAAGTGGACTTGCCCCATTATATTGAACCAACTTGGTATTTCTGATGACTTTAATTTACTTTGCAATAGAGCTGGCCTGCAAAACTTTGTGTACAATGATGTACCTACTTATCGCCACTTAACCATTGAATTCCTAAGTTTGTTGCAAAGCACCGTTAAACTATGGCAAGGAGAGGATACTATTTCTTTCCGTCTGATGAACAACAACTACACTTTAACATTAGATGATGGTGCGCATGTTTTAATTTGCCAAACAATGATATTCATGCTTTACATGCATCCTTTACTGGCTTAAGTCCTTCCCCTGATCAATACTATAATGGAATGCGTTTCACTAGTAGAGTATTCAACATCCTGCAATTCGCTATTTGTTCTATGTTGCTAACACCTTGAAGGCATGTAATGAATTCACAAGACTCAACGAGGAGGACATCCTAGTCCTTGCAAAGGCTGCTTACATCAACTGCAACCTGTCATTCAACTTGGGCGCCATCCTTGTGCGCTACCTGGAGAAGCAAGCCTCCCAAAGCCAAGGGCCAATCACAGGAGGAGGCATCATCACCGTACTTGGCACTGCCCTAGACATCGACCTAGGTGAGTTGCAACCCGTACTAGGTGAGACATGTGCCACCCTGAGGGCTTGTGGAATGCTCACTAGGAGAGGTGGTGTTTATTACCTGCATATTGCTGGAGCTGGGCGTATCTACCCCGCTCCTATGCCTAATGGTCCTTTCTCTATCGAGGAGGGATGTTTGCTATATGATTCGTAGGGTGAGCAACACCAACTCGAGAAAGAGATTCTGGAAGAGGATGAGGACCAAGAGGTGGAGCAAGAAGTTCCTTATCAAGAGGAGCAGCCACAAACCCGATTCGCCACATACCAAGATTTCCAAGGACTTGGAGGGACTGTGGAGAGGATACATAACCTCTCTTTTAACCTCCGAGAATCAACAAGTAACCTCTCAACACAATTTGCAAACTGGAGTAATGACTTTTTCCTGCCACCACAATGATTTGAAGGGCTTGCAAAAGCCTAAGCTTGGGGATGTTTCCTCATGTATCTTTATTTGGCATTTATTTGCTTTTATTTATTTCGAGGTTACACTTTTATTTGATTTTATAAGCACTCGTGTTGGTTTCCCCAACACTTTATCTTTAGTTCTTTCTATTTTTGCTTTTGAAATTTTTCTAGCCGAGCTTTGCCGCCAATTTTCTATTCTTTAAATTCCCTCTTTTAAAAATCACAAAAAGATTTCTCCATTTCTCCTTATTTTCCCTCTTTCTTTTCTTTTCGCCTTGAGGTCTTCATATATTTGCAGGAGAGTAATCGACTTCAAGTAGTGATCGACTTTGAGTTTCCAAGAAACAAATAAAAAAAGGAAGAGATAAGTAGAACCAAACATGAGAGGTATATCTTATGACTCCCCACTTTTGAAGTTTGAGAAACTCATGCTAGTTAGTAGTAAATTTTGAGATATTATATTGGTGGAGTGAGTCTTTATATCATAGTAAGATTTTTTGTTTGCATGGGTATTTAGTTGGGCTCATTTTGTTCTAGCTCTCGTAATTAACCAAGTCTTGCCTAAAAATTGCTAAACAATTGTAATAAGAAAAAGTGTCACAATTGAAGGCTTTGGTGTTGTAGTGCTTAATCTTGAAGGTTTATTTCTAGAGACACTCAACACCACTAAAAATATTAATTGACTTGATAGCTCTCTTTAAAAGGATTTGTTCGGTTGAATTTGTTTAGCGGTTTTTGTGAGCATGCCAAAGTTTGACTTGTTAATCATAAGAATGATATAGCTTTACGCGTGTCAAACTTCATGGGATGCCAACAATTCCGTTAGCCTACGAATGATCTTCATGGAGGAAAATCCTAGATTTTGGCTATGAGTTGATTAAACACTTGTAGCAGTAATGCTATAGTGGGTAAGAATCTTGGCACTCCCGAGTAGCTATAATCATGATGGAATCACTCCTCTGGCTATCATGAGTAATCATTATGCAAAAGGAACAAAAACCTTAGTGATGTCACGAGTGTCCATCACAGCCCGATAAACTAATAAAAATCTTTGGCATGCTCTCAATTACTTAAAAACTGAAATTCTTGAAGGACAATGAATAGAAAAGTAGTGCTTTCAAAGTCTTGATTCATTGATGTGGGAGAATTGAGATACTCTAGTATATATGCTTTTCATGACAACTCTCACACTCTTAATTTACATGATTATACTTTACTATTCAAAGGCAAACCTATGAGTTTATTACTTGACATGGAATAAAGTTTACTCATTTGAATCATCCATGTTTACAATAATTTTTCTGCGCTATAAGGATGCATGAAACCCGTATGATATGCTTGCCATTACTCTACCTATGCTGAAGTTTTTCAGATTTATGAAGTGGAGGAAACATGAGACTACTAATCATGAGTAAGATCACCATCTCGTTATTTCAGTTTAAATGCGGAGTTCCTTTTTTTATTTTGGTTTTCTTGCTCCGGACGATCAAGTTTAAGCTTGGAGAGGTTGATGGCTCTGAAATATAGCCATCTACGTCCACATTTAAATTGGATATTAATCATATTTTTGATGAAATATCTCTCTAAACCCTGCCATTAATGCTAATATTCAGAGGGTTATGCAATCCTTTCTTTTTGTATTTCTCCTGTGCAGATAATGTCGTTTAAAGGAGGGAATCACTACATTAAAGTCAAAGATACGAGATTTCCAACAACCAGAAGAAACCAGGAGCCGAACAACGGAGGCAGACGCTTTAACGACCAACTATATGGCTAGAGTAAAAATTCCGATCGTATAGCTCCGGTCGTATAGTTGGCGCCGCCACTGTTAGGTCAAACAGAAGAACTTTCGTGAAGGGACCCCTATATAAAGAAACCTCAGGCGACGAGAAAACAAGCCAGACCTCGCCAAAAATCCTCTGCCATAGATCTCCAGCCGCCTCCAAATCTCCAAACCCTTCTCCATCTCCATAGCCATATTCCACCACTTGTAATAGTAGATCTCTTCTCTGATTGGCGACATTATAAGACTATTGCTATCAATCTTATGATTTTCATTACAATGTTTATGATTGTTGACCTCATCTCTATGTGTGAGTAATTCTCCTTGGGCTAAGGGCTTCGACCTAGCCATGTAGCAATTGTGCATGCGATTTATCATAGATGGGATCGTGTATTAGTTTGTACGACATGATGATTATTATATCCTCTCTTTCCTCAATCCAAGGACCTGTCAGGTACCCAAGACCCCAAGGGTTGAGCCAGGTATAGGGAGTATGAGTGATGACTGATCTACAGGTTGGGAACCCTAGTGACAGAAGGGGCAGTACGGCTGTATGTGAGGGATTTTCTTGGGATTAACGGTGACATCACTATGCATATCATTAGTTCTCTTTCTTCTATGGATGAGACTAGTAGGTTATTGCTATAAGCGGTTGCAGAGGCAATAGCAATTATGGATGCACTGCCCACATATAATTTATCTTGCTCTAACAAGTTCACGCATACTTTATTTTTATCTTTTATTTCAATCAGATCTTTTGCATAGCTATAGGTGAAACCGAACGCCCTAGGCCCTCTCCATCATCGACAACAACAAAAAGACGCAAGCTATTGGTCCAGTAAAAATGCAAAAGGAATTCTAGAACTTCCGAAGGTCCGTTAAAGTAACTTCACTATGCATTCGCTTCCCGTGGATTCGATAACCTAGGTCTACTAGGGAAAAAGAGCTATACTACATTCTTAATCCGAATCGAAGGTATCAGACGCCCAAGAACACCCTTGGCCTTTTTGAGCTATTCCTGGATGGAGACGCTGTGGTCCTCGACTGCAGCCACGGCGCTAGCAATGCATCCTCGTGAGAAATTGCCTAGGGGTCGAAGCTCACCTCAGTGGCATCTGTAGTAGACCCAGATGAGTCCGACAGAAAACAAAGCAAACAAAGAAAGTAAAACTGTAGTGATTCAAAATAGTAACATAAAGATACCTGCCTAGACCGTAAAATTAAAGGACGTGCCTTTACATGGAGCAATATGCAGCTGGACCCTCTTATGGTCCAATTAGATTGGTTTTTTACCTCGACTGCCTGGACCCTAAAATCCCCGAACATTTTGGTATCTCCTCTTGCGAGGTCAACCTCGGACCACATGCCATGTGTAGTCTCAATTGGCACCAACATTCCTAAAGCTAAAGTATTCCGCTTTGAAAACCATTGGATCAGGCTCCTGGGATTCCTGCAGAAGGTCAAATCCATTTGGGAAATCCACTGCCCGGGTGATAGTGCTAAATGTCTTTCCGCAAAATTTAAACGTTTGCGCAAAGGATTAAAGCAATGGATCTCCAGCTTTGCTGTCTTGGACACGCTAATTGGTAACTGTAATAAAGTCATTTTTGATTTGGATGGCATTGATGAGTTGAGACAGCTTCACTTAACTGAATGGAACTTCAGAGACATTGTTAAAAACAGACTGCAGCAGCTGCTATTATGTAAACAGGATTATTGGCGTAAAAGATGTACAGATAGGTGGGCTCGTCTTGGGGATGAAAATACTGCTTTTTTCCATTCAATGGCCACAATTCGCTACCGAAAAAATCTTATTGCAACTCTAAATAGAGATGATGGTTCCCAAGCTACTGAATATCATGAAAAAGCTGGACTATTATGGGAGTCCTTTCGACAGAGGCTGGGCATTTCGATCCCAATAAACCCTGAGTTTGACTTTGCTCAATACTTCACTCGCTTTGAAGGCTTAAGTTCCTTGTCTGCTCCCTTTTCTCATGAGGAAATTGGCAAGGTAGTACCTCACATGCCTAGTGACAAATCCCCGGGACCAGATGGGTTCTCAGGTTTGTTCCTAAAAGTTTGCTGGCCAGTTATAAGGTATGATTTTTACAGACTGTGTCAAGAATTTTGGGAAGGCAAGGTTAACTTACAAAGTATAAATGATTCTTTTATCACCTTAATCCCCAAAACTCTCTCTCCTGAGGGTCCCAATGACTACCGCCCAATATCATTGCTGAATATCTGCATGAAGCTTCTCACCAAATTATTGGCTGATAGATTGCAAAACAAAATTCTTGAAATGGTTCACATTAATCAATATGGGTTTTTGAAGTCAAGAAATATCCAAGACTGTGGGTTGGGCATTTGAATATATTCACCAATGCAAGCAAGTAGGCTCGGACACAGTCAATTTGAAACTGGACTTTGCAAAAGCCTTCGACACAGTTGAACATAGTGCAGTTATGAAAGTGTTTGAGTGTCTCGGCTTTGATTCTAGATGGTTAAAATGGATGCATATGATCATGTCTACTGGTTCCTCGGCTGTACTTCTCAATGGAGTCCGAGGGAAAAAGTTTCCTTGTCGTCGAGGAGTCCGTCAAGGTGACCCCTTCTCGCCACTCCTCTTTGTCAGTGTTGCGGAGCTGCTTCAGATTATGGTCAATAAGCTGCATCATGACGGAATTCTCACTGCCCCTTTGTGCATTCCAAATACTGACTTCCCCATTGTCCAATATGCGGATGACACACTGCTGATTCTTAAAGCTTGTCCTACTCAGTTGGCCACCCTAAAAAATTTGCTAGAAGTCTTTGCTCAAGCAACCGGCCTACGTGTCAACTAGCTAAATCGTCGCTTATGCCAGTTAATGTTGCCCAAGAGCAACTTGCTAGTCTTGCAGCAGTTTTTGGTTGTGCCATGGGCTCCTTACCTTTCACCTACCTTGGCATTCCTCTTGGCCTCACTAAACCCACCATCCAAGACCTCTCTCCACTAGTTGGACTTAGTGCAAGGTTCCTAGGCTATGGTGGCAGGCTGGAATTTGTCAGGTCAGTTATGTCTTCTCTTCCAAATTTCTTCATGTGTTCGTTCAAAATTCAGAAGACAATCATAAATATATGTAACCGGGTACAAAGACATTGCTTATGGGACAAACAGGAGGATTCCTCCTCTTTGCATGCACTAGCTTCTTGGTCTCTTGTTTGTCGGCCACGTAAACATGGTGGGCTTGGCGTGTTAAATCTTGAGCTTCAGAACAAGGCGCTGCTCATGAAACAGCTCCACAAATTCTACTCTAAAGAGAATATACCATGGGTGCAACTAGTATGGTCATTATACAGAGATGGTGCTCCTCATGCACAATCACGGCGGGGATCCTTCTGGTGGAGGGATATTTTCAGCTTGGTAAGGGAATACCGCAGCATTTCCAAATGCCGGGTAGGGAGTGGCACTTCCGTCCTTGCATGGAAGGATTTTTGGTTTGAGGATGGTCTTCTTTGCGACCGATTCCCTCGTCTGTTCTCCTTTGTGATCGTCCAGGACCTTACCGTGGCAGATCTCTCTAATGTGACTGATCTAAACACTTGTTTTGCCCTACCTCTATCTGAACAGGCTTTTCAGGAATGGCTGCAGCTCTCGCAGATTCTCGAGGCGACTACTCTGACGGTTAATGCTCCTGATCACAGAAGCTTTGTTTGGGGGAATGGTTATGCACCTAGCAAATATTATAATTTCCTGTTCGCGCAGATCCCGCAAGATGATGCTCTGAAGGAAATTTGGGCTTCTAAAGCTCTTCCTACACTAAAAGTATTCTACTGGTTGCTCATGATGGACCGATTAAATACAAGGGATATTATGTTGGGGAAAAATTGGCACATGGATGCTGGACCCGAATGTGTGCTCTGCAATTCTGATTTGCTAGAAACCAAAGATCACCTTTTCTTCGAATGCGACCTTGCTCGTCAATGCTGGGAGTTTCTGCATATCTCGTGGGCTTATAGCGGCTCCTTCTAGGCTGACTTTGCGCAAGCTAAAGCTACTTTCCATGGTCCTTGTTTCATGGAAGTATTCGCCTGCGCCACATGGAATATTTGGAGGATACGTAATGACTTTATCTTCAAACACATGCCGATCTTATTTGGTAGGTGGAAAGTATGTTTCCAAAGTGACCTGCTTTTGCACAAGTTTAAGGTCAAGCACAAGTTTGTTCAACCTTTGGTTGAATGTATAATTTCCACTTTTGTTTAGTAGTTCATATGGTTGTAATTCTTTTAAGACATTTCTTTCCTCCCTGAACTTTCCTGGCCTTTTTTAGGCGCTTGGTAAAAAGTTTCGTTTCCTTTAATATATATGAAAAAATGACACCGTAGGGGTATGAAAAAATGACATCGTAGGGTCTTTCCCTACGGTAAAGGTGTAAAAAAAAAGATACCTGCAAGTGCCTTGGTGACGGAATGAAGCTGTTCTGCGAACATCTTCTCCCGGTCAGTTGCAGCAGCCGATAAGTCATCTTCGCGCCTCTTCAACTCCTGCTCAGAGAGCTCGAGGGCTTCGAGTGCCTCATCTCTTTTCTTCTCCACAGTGTTAAGGCCCTTTTCGAGGGTAGTAACACGACGGAGGAGATCATTGTCTCAGCTAGAAGGATGATGTAGAAAAGTCAAGCTCAACCAGATTTCTGCGCCAACCATAAAAAAGAGGCTTACCTTCGAGCTGGCGATTCCGGTTATCTAGCCAAGCATGTTGTCGGCCCAATGATGCAATCTGTTCGCCAAGGCGAATGGACTCTTTCAAGACAGGCTATAGAAGATAGTGCAGCATTAGCACCAACATAACTTCAAATGACAAGAATGAAGGCACTTACATGGTCATCCAGGGACTTCGAAGTCTCCTTCTAGGTGGACGTCCGGGCAACCATCTGGTGGTCCCCCGCGTGGGGAGAACTCGAGGAATTGGTGTCGGAGTTGGCCGCTACCTCGGGAGAGCACGGACGCTCCTCCGCATCCTTGCCTTTAGAGTCTATGACTCCGGTCTCTTTCCCGAAGAGACAATCATTGGATAATGACGACGTAGTTTTGCTACAGCAAAATTCGCGACTAACTTCAGGGAAAAGATCTTTAAGACATAAAATTAAATAGCAAAAGTTAAAGCTTTACCCGTCGAAGTTGTCAAGGTCGAAGGAGTCCTCCGACTCCTCCTTCTGCTTCCTCAGCTTCTTCCATGAGGGAGGAGCTACAGCGTGCGCAGACACTTCAGGGGTCGGAGCGTCCACCTCTGTCGAAGGACTCTTTGGCATCTCCGGCGATGAAGCATCAGAGTCCTTGCTTCGGGAGCGCTTGTGAGTGCCGCCCCCGCTGGACTCGGGGGCTTCCTTCTCCTCAACAACAGGGATGGTGGAGCTGGATTCGTCCTCCTCCTTCGCCTCAGGAGGAATTATCCCTTCCGGCTGTAGAGGCAGGACGGTCGCCACTTTCCATTCCTACAACAATAAGCACATCACTGTTACACAAGCCTTGCAGGCAATCGAAGAACAATAGAAGATACAATAATAAAGTTACCACAGGTGGAGGGTGACTCGTGGAGAACGGGAGTACGACCGAGTCACCTAGGAGCTTCTCCTTGGCAGTAAACTTGGTCAACCCCCTGATACATTGCAAATGTATCTATAATTTTTGATATTCCATGCTTGGTTTTATCCACTTTCTTGTGTTTTGTTCCAACTTTGGAGTACTTTTCATATGATTTCTTGGACTAACCTATTAACAAGAGCCACAGTGCCAGCTGCCTGTTTTCTGCTGTTTTTGGTTCCAGGAAAGTTAGAAAATGAATATTCTCGGAATTGGACGGGACAAAAGCCAGAGTGCCTATTTTTTCGGAAGGGGTCAAGTGCCAGAATATGAGACGGAGAAGGGCCAGAGGGCGGCCACACCACCTGGCCGCACGGCCAGGTCTGGCCCGCGCCAGGGGGTGGTGTGGCCAGCCCAGGCACCCCCTCGGCCTCTCCTTCCGCCTATATATTTCCCTCGGGACGAAAACCCTAAGTACCCGATCAAAAATCCACGAAAGAGTTTGTAGCCGCCGTCATCTCCATCCCTAGATCGGGAGGGATCTGAAGCTCTTCCCGGCACCCTGCCGGAGAGGGGAATTCACCTTGGAGGCCTTCTTCATCACCATGCAAGCCTCCGGTGTGATGCGTGAGTAGTTCATCCTTGGACTACGGATCCATGTAGTAGCTAGATGGCTGGTTCTCCTCCTTTGTGCTTTCATGTTTAGATCTTGTGAGCTCTGTTCATGATCAAGATCATCTATTTGTAATCATACATGTTGTGTTTGTAATGATCCGATGGATATTGAGATGCTATTTCAGATTGATTATTGATTCTTTCATGTCTTTGTTATTTGTGATCTTGCATGCTTTCCGTTGTTAGTAGCTACCTTGGCCAAGTAGATGCTAGCAACTCCAAGAGTTAGTATTTATGCTCGATAGTGGGTTCATGCCTCTGGTAATCTGGGAAAGTGACAGAAATCTCTAAGGTACTAGATGTGCTGTTGCTACTAGGGAGAAACCAACAATCCTTTGTTCATAGAACAATCGTATTGTTTACTTTACACGCGGTTTGTAAAGAAATAATCTGTTGCTTGCAACTTAATACTGGAGGGGGTTCGGATGATAACCTGAAGGTGGATTATTAGTCATAGATGCAGTTGGATGGCGGTCTATGTATTATGTTGTAATGCCTAATCAAGTCTCAGAGGAGTCAAGATGATTAGTATATGCATGTATTGCTTACTCGGTGTTTGTCAATTGCCCCGCTGTAATTTGTTTACCCAGCATGTTATCTATCTTAAGGAGAGCCACCTCTAGTGAACTATGGATCCCGGTCCTTGTCTTTTTGATACAATCTACAATCTTTTACTGCTTTGTGTTTACTTTTTGCAAACTTTTACTTCTTTCCATTCGATACGTTTAATCCTTTGTTTTCCGCAAAACACGGTGAGATTGACAACCTCATCGCAAGTTGGGGACAAAGTTTTGTGGTTGTGTTGTGCAGGTCTCCACGTTGCTACTAGCACCGGTAGTGCACCCTGCCAAAGCTCAGCTAGTAACACCTTTGGGGTGTTTCCTTGCTCCTACTGGTTCGATTAAACCTTGGTTTCATAATTGAGGGAAACTTGCTGCTGTGCTCATCATACCTTCCTCTTGGGGTTCCCAACGAGCTCTAGATCAACCACGCACCAAGCACTTTTCTGGGCACCGTGCACTGAGCCATCAAGCATTTTTCTAGCACCGCTGCCGAGGAGTCAAGGACATCTTCACAAGGGGAGTCCCTCATAACCAATCTCTTTACTTTGTTGTTTTTGTTTTGCTTAGTTTCTTTTTTGCTTTGTTTGCTTGTTTTGTTCTTCAAAAACACAAAAAAATAGTTTTACAAGTTCTCTTTCTTATTTCAAAAACACAAAAAAATTAAGTCTCCTTTAGTGTTCACCTCTTCCTTAGCTCACCATGTTGATCGCTACATTCACCCTCAAAGACCTTCCAATTGGTAGTGGTTCTATAATTGGGAAATATAACATTGAAGAATTCTTGAATCATGTTAGTAAGCATGAAGATACTGAGGATAGATCCCTTGTAGAACTTGCTCCAAATTATGAGATTGTTGCAGCTTCTTTAATTCACATGTTAGAAGCTAGGTTTGTTAACCTCAACCCCTTAATGCAAGTAATGTTTCTCAAGCTTAAAGAAATTGAGGATCCTGAAAAGAGGGATTTCATTTTAGAAACTTTGTTTAAGGAGTTCTATGATGTTGCCAAGGAAGCTAGGAAAGTCTTTGAACATTTCAATATTCTAGGCTCATGTGTAGATGTTGTTGGTACACGAGAAAAGATGAACAAAACTGAACCTAATGGGGAGGAACCTAAGATACCAATACCCTTTAAACTAGTAGCAATACATGATGCCATAGAAAAGAATCTTGATTGGATTGTTCATGCAAACCCTTTTGATGAGAATAGTGAACCTAAGAGCATTGAGAGAGGATCCTCTAGGACTTATTTGGATGATATACCTTGCCTTGTTGAAAATATTTCTGGTATTGATCTTAATGCTTCTTCAATTGAGAACACTTGATTCTTTCTTGCTTCTTATGCCTAACTTAAAGGCATTAAAGAAAAGAACTTGTTGGGAGATAGCCCAAGAGTTTTAGATGATTCTTGAAAGTTATTACTTCAGTAATAATTTCTCCTTATCCTTTTTATTTGCTTTTTGTGCCAAGAGTAACTTCTAATGAGAGAGAAGTAATGATTGGGAAAGTTGCTGTCCCGAAACAGTTTTTTCTGCTTCACCATAAAAATTCGTGAGAGAGCTCTGTATGTCGGAGTGATCTGTAATTTTTTATGATTCGGACCCATGTTGTTATCTAACTTTCGTTAGTTCAACATGTTTTGATTTGAGCAACAGAAGGTCTTCGAAAAAATTCGTCTTTACCTGCTGGTCTGTTTTGACAGATTTCTGCCATTTTCTGCATTTGCTTCTTGTGGGTTCCTTTTTGGGTTTTTTTGGGGAATTGAGCTTTTTGAGGGAAGTGCTACAGTAGCTAGTGTTCTAATGGAAGTTTATTTGGTATTATAACTGAACCTTAAGACTTATTTATCTTAAGTGCACTAATATTGCTAATAAGATTGTGTGAAGTTTTGTATGAAGGAAAAATTTCAGGTGTATGGAAGGAATGAGTAATGAGATGAAGGATGGACTAAAGCTCAAGCTTTGGGATGCCACGCATGAAACCCCAAGAAATATCCAAGAAGTACAAGCGTCAAAGCTTGGGGATGCCCAAGGCATCGCCTTCTTCATCAATAAAAATTCCAGGTTTCTTCCAAACGCTTCATTTTTATTGTTTCATGCACAGTTGTGTTTTTCTTGGAGCGTCTTATTTTTCGTTTTTGTTTTGGTTTTTCGTTTGCTTTGGTTTGCTTACTTTTCTGAATAAATTGGTTGGACCCCCTTTTTAATACATTGGTTTGCAAATAGTTTGGTTTGGTTTGGAAAAGAGTAGGAAAGTTCATGCTTATGTGGTAAAAAGAGCTTGTTTTTTACTGTGGCCTGTGCTTTCTCATGCCATGCTTGATATTGTTTTGGCTTTATTCTTAGTATTCTTTGCTGTAGCATGACTTGTTATAAACAATTGAGATTGCTTAATGTGCCTTGGATGAATCGTGCGTTGTTGTAGCATATTAAAGCATAGTATAGTGGTATTCTCCTTTGATGCTTTATTTGGGTTGACTTGGCACATGTCCACACCATGCTATGACTATCCAAAGTCACCATAGCCTTTATGATCCTTTATTTTTCAACTTGTAGTATCACTTTATGCTTTGATCAATGATGTTTTGTCGCTCTGCATGATTATGGCCATTATTGCTCTCTTAGTTTGTCGCTCCCATTCTTTTGCTAGCCTCCACAACAAAGTATGAGTTCCACTCATGCATCCAACTCCCTAAACCAAGTTATTCCAAAGAGTCCACCATACCTACCTACTAGATTATGCTATTCCAAGTATATTCATGCTTTTGTTTACCTTCCACTTGTTATGAGAAAACTAGTGATTAAAGCTCTCATGAACTTGATGGCACACTTTACTTTACTTGCCCTTAATAAACTTGAACCATTGTGTCGTCTATGTTGTATATGCTTGCACTTATTTGCTGGGAATTAGCAGAACCATGCTTTCATGGGGAACGCTTTCAACATTGCACTTGGTACTTGTACCTAGTTGATATCATGCTCTTTTGTATATGGATGTCGTCGGTGTGAAATGAAAGGGGAGCTTGTAAGTCCATGGAGTTATGTATATGTTTTAGAGAAACGCCTGGGCCGCTGGTCTAATCCATGCTGACATGGTGGAAACCTGTAGCGTAACCATAATGAGCTGTCTATGAAGCATTCTTCTTATAAAAAGAAAGAGTCCTATATTGAGAAAAAAGAGAAAAGAAAAAAAGAGATACTATGAAAAGAGGAAAGAGAGAAAAAAGCACCATATTCCCATGGTAAATAAGAAGAATGCTGAGATGCTCGTTGTCTGCTTGCCTTGTCATTTTGATATGGGGGTTCTTCCGTATCATCGGGCAAGGGGTACCCCATTGGCGGTTTTCTATGATACACATGTACTTACGATGACAAGAACTTACCGGTGACTAAACTTGAGTAGCATGAGGAGCTGCCGTCGTATACAAGGGACATGAGATTTCTGACTTATACTTCGTCAAGCATGTACACCATAGTTTGTTCACTTTAACTTTAATCACTTCAAGATGCTTATGATAGGGGCAATGAGAGCTGAAAGCTATAAGTACCATAATTTTTGGAAGCTCTTTATGAGACTTGAATCCCTACTTCATTTTACAAAGGCCTTTCTTCCACCATTATATTGAGTCTCCACCTTCTAACTTTATGCACCTTCTTTGAGAGCATAGTGGCCATTCTTAGTTCTATGTGCATTGTCCCAAGACTAGTTGATTGATGCATACTTTGATATTGCTAGTTTTAAACTATTGTATCTAGTCACTCTTATGAACTTTGAAGGTGTCCTATGCATTTATATTTGCTACTCTATGAGAGACAAGCTGAATACTATTATGCTATGTTTTCTTTATGTGAAACAAACAAACGTCTTGCAAAGCATTGTTATTCATGAATCTTTTGTTTGTGCCTTTTCATGTTGCATCATAGCTTCTTTGCTTATTGCTAGAACTTTCTCTTTCATGTTATGATTGAAGTACTATGATCCCAGCTTTGAATGTTTTGCAAATACTTTGATCAGGTCTTTGATGGTGCATGTCACCTCAAAAATTATTCTTTCTTTTTATCACTTACCTACTCGAGGACGAGCAGGAGTTAAGCTTGGGGATGTTGATACATTGCAAATGTATCTATAATTTTTGATGTTCCATGCTTGGTTTTATCCACTTTCTTGTGTTTTGTTCCAACTTTGGAGTACTTTTCATATGATTTCTTGGACTAACCTATTAACAAGAGCAACAGTGCTAGCTGCCTATTTTCTGCTATTTTTGGTTCCAGGAAAGTCAGAAAATGAATATTCTCGGAATTGGACGGGACAAAAGCCAAAGTGGCTATTTTTCCAGAAGGGATCAAGTGCCAGAATACGATACAGAGAAGGGCCAGAGGACAGCCACACCACCTGGCCGCACGGCCAGGCCTGGCCCACGCCAGGGGGTGGTGTGGCCAGCCCAGGCACCCTCTCGGCCTCTCCTTCCGCCTATATATTGCCCTCGGGATGAAAACCCTAAGTACCCGATCAAAAATCCATGAAAGAGTCTGTAGCCACCGTCATCTCCATCCTAGATCGGGAGGGATCTGAAGCTCTTCCCGGCATCCTGCCGGAGAGGGGAATTCACCCTGGAGGCCTTCTTCATCACCATGCAAGCCTCCGGTGTGATGCGTGAGTAGTTCGTCCTTGGACTACGGATCCATGTAGTAGCTAGATGGCTGGTTCTCCTCCTTTGTGCTTTCATGTTTAGACCTTGTGAGCTCTGTTCATGATCAAGATCATCTATTTGTAATCATACATGTTGTGTTTGTAGGGATCCGATGGATATTGAGATCCTATTTCAGATTGATTATTGATTCTATCATGTCTTTGTTATTTGTGATCTTGCATGCTTTCCGTTGTTAGTAGCTATCTTGGCCAAGTAGATGCTAGCAACTCCAAGAGTTAGTATTTATGTTCGATAGTGGGTTCATGCCTCTGGTAATCTGGGAAAGTGACAGAAATCTCTAAGGTACTAGATGTGCTGTTGCTACTAGGGAGAAACCAACAATCCTTTGTTCATAGAACAATCGTATTGTTTACTTTACACGCAGTTTGTAAAGAAATAATCTGTTGCTTGCAACTTAATACTGGAGGGGGTTCGGATGAAAACCTGAAGGTGGATTATTAGTCATAGATGCAGTTGGATGGCGGTCTATGTATTATGTTGTAATGCCTAATCAAGTCTCAGAGGAGTCAAGATGATTAGTATATGCATGTATTGCTTACTCGGTGTTTGTCAATTGCCCCGCTGTAATTTGTTTACCCAGCATGTTATCTATCTTAAGGAGAGCCACCTCTAGTGAACTATGGATCCCGGTCCTTGTCTTTTTGATACAATCTACAATCTTTTACTGCTTTGTGTTTAATTTTTGCAAACTTTTACTTCTTTCCATTCGATACGTTTAATCCTTTGTTTTCCGCAAAACACGGTGAGATTGACAACCTCATCGCAAGTTGGGGACAAAGTTTTGTGGTTGTGTTGTGCAGGTCTCCACGTTGCTACTAGCACCGGTAGTGCACCCTGCCAAAGCTCAGCTAGTAACACCTTTGGGGTGTTTCCTTGCTCCTACTGGTTCGATTAAACCTTGGTTTCATAATTGAGGGAAACTTGCTGCTGTGCTCATCATACCTTCCTCTTGGGGTTCCCAACGAGCTCTAGATCAACCACGCACCAAGCACTTTTCTGGGCACCGTGCACTGAGCCATCAAGCATTTTTCTAGCACCGCTGCCGAGGAGTCAAGGACATCTTCACAAGGGGAGTCCCTCATAACCAATCTCTTTACTTTGTTGTTTTTGTTTTGCTTAGTTTCTTTTTTGCTTTGTTTGCTTGTTTTGTTCTTCAAAAACACAAAAAAATAGTTTTACAAGTTCTCTTTCTTATTTCAAAAAAACAAAAAAATTAAGTCTCCTTTAGTGTTCACCTCTTCCTTAGCTCACCATGTTGATCGCTACATTCACCCTCAAAGACCTTCCAATTGGTAGTGGTTCTATAATTGGGAAATATAACATTGAAGAATTCTTGAATCATGTTAGTAAGCATGAAGATACTGAGGATAGATCCCTTGTAGAACTTGATCCAAATTATGAGATTGTTGCAGCTTCTTTAATTCACATGTTAGAAGCTAGGTTTGTTAACCTCAACCCCTTAATGCAAGTAATGTTTCTCAAGCTTAAAGAAATTGAGGATCCTGAAAAGAGGGATTTCATTTTAGAAACTTTGTTTAAGGAGTTCTATGATGTTGCCAAGGAAGCTAGGAAAGTCTTTGAACATTTCAATATTCTAGGCTCATGTGTAGATGTTGTTGGTACACGAGAAAAGATGAACAAAACTGAACCTAATGGGGAGGAACCTAAGATACCAATACCCTTTAAACTAGTAGCAATACATGATGCCATAGAAAAGAATCTTGATTGGATTGTTCATGCAAACCCTTTTGATGAGAATAGTGAACCTAAGAGCATTGAGAGAGGATCCTCTAGGACTTATTTGGATGATATACCTTGCCTTGTTGAAAATATTTCTGGTATTGATCTTAATGCTTCTTCATTTGAGAACACTTGATTCTTTCTTGCTTCTTATGCCTAACTTAAAGGCATTAAAGAAAAGTACTTGTTGGGAGATAGCCCAAGAGTTTTAGATGAGTCTTGAAAGTTATTACTTCAGTAATAATTTCTCCTTATCCTTTTTATTTGCTTTTTGTGCCAAGAGTAACTTCTAATGAGAGAGAAGTAATGATTGGGAAAGTTGCTGTCCCGAAACAGTTTTTTGTGCTTCACCATAAAAATTCGTGAGAGAGCTCTGTATGTCGGAGTGATCTGTAATTTTTTATGATTCGGACCCATGTTGTTATCTAACTTTCGTTAGTTTAACATGTTTTGATTTGAGCAACAGAAGGTCTTCGAAAAAATTCGTCTTTTCCTGCTGGTCTGTTTTGACAGATTTCTGCCATTTTCTGCATTTGCTTCTTGTGGGTTCCTTTTTGGGTTTTTTTGGGGAATTGAGCTTTTTGAGGGAAGTGATACAGTAGCTAGTGTTCTAATGGAAGTTTATTTGGTATTATAACTGAACCTTAAGACTTATTTATCTTAAGTGCACTAATATTGCTAATAAGATTGTGTGAAGTTTTGTATGAAGGAAAAATTTCAGGTGTATGGAAGGAATGAGTAATGAGATGAAGGATGGACTAAAGCTCAAGCTTTGGGATGCCACGCATGAAACCCCAAGAAATATCCAAGAAGTACAAGCGTCAAAGCTTGGGGATGCCCAAGGCATCGCCTTCTTCATCAATAAAAATTCCAGGTTTCTTCCAAACGCTTCATTTTTATTGTTTCATGCACAGTTGTGTTTTTCTTGGAGCGTCTTATTTTTCGTTTTTGTTTTGGTTTTTCGTTTGCTTTGGTTTGCTTACTTTTCTGAATAAATTGGTTGGACCCCCTTTTTAATACATTGGTTTGCAAATAGTTTGGTTTGGTTTGGAAAATAGTAGGAAAGTTCATGCTTATGTGGTAAAAAGAGCTTGTTTTTTACTGTGGCATGTGCTTTCTCATGCCATGCTTGATATTGTTTTGGCTTTATTCTTAGTATTCTTTAATGTAGCGTGACTTGTTATAAACAATTGAGATTGCTTAATGTGCCTTGGATGAATCATGCGTTGTTGTAGCATATTAAAGCATAGTATAGTGGTATTCTCCTTTGATGCTTTATTTGGGTTGACTTGGCACATGTCCACACCATGCTGTGACTATCCAAAGTCACCATAGCCTTTATGATCCTTTATTTTTCAACTTGTAGTATCACTTTATGCTTTGATCAATGATGTTTTGTCGCTCTGCATGATTATGGCCATTATTGCTCTTTTAGTTTGTCGCTCCCATTCTTTTGCTAGCCTCCACAACAAAGTATGAGTTCCACTCATGCATCCAACTCCCTAAACCAAGTTATTCCAAAGAGTCCACCATACCTACCTACTAGATTATGCTATTCCAAGTATATTCATGCTTTTGTTTACCTTCCACTTGTTATGAGAAAACTAGTGATTAAAGCTCTCACGAACTTGATACACACTTTACTTTACTTGCCCTTAATAAACTTGAACCATTGTGTCGTCTATGTTGTATATGCTTGCACTTATTTGCTGGGAATTAGCAGAACCATGCTTTCATGGGGAACGCTTTCAACATTGCACTTGGTACTTGTACCTAGTTGATATCATGCTCTTTTGTATATGGATGTCGTCGGTGTGAAATGAAAGGGGAGCTTGTAAGTCCATGGAGTTATGTATATGTTTTAGAGAAACGCCTGGGCCGCTGGTCTAATCCATGCTGACATGGTGGAAACCTGTAGCGTAACCATAATGAGCTGTCTATGAAGCATTCTTCTTATAAAAAGAAAGAGTCCTATATTGAGAAAAAAGAGAAAAGAAAAAAAGAGATCCTATGAAAAGAGGAAAGAGAGAAAAAAGCACCATATTCCCATGGTAAATAAGAAGAATGCTGAGATGCTCGTTGTCTGCTTGCCTTGTCATTTTGATATGGGGGTTCTTCCGTATCATCGGGCAAGGGGTACCCCATTGGCGGTTTTCTATGATACACATGTACTTACGATGACAAGAACTTACCGGTGACTAAACTTGAGTAGCATGAGGAGCTGCCGTCGTATACAAGGGACATGAGATTTCCGACTTATACTTCGTCAAGCATGTACACCATAGTTTGTTCACTTTAACTTTAATCACTTCAAGATGCTTATGATAGGGGTAATGAGAGCTGAAAGCTATAAGTACCATAATTTTTGGAAGCTCTTTATGAGACTTGAATCCCTACTTCCTTTTACAAAGGCCTTTCTTCCACCATTATATTGAGTCTCCACCTTCTAACTTTATGCACCTTCTTTGAGAGCATAGTGGCCATTCTTAGTTCTATGTGCATTGTCCCAAGACTAGTTGATTGATGCATACTTTGATATTGCTAGTTTTAAACTATTGTATCTAGTCACTCTTATGAACTTTGAAGGTGTCCTATGCATTTATATTTGCTACTCTATGAGAGACAAGCTGAATACTATTATGCTATGTTTTCTTTATGTGAAACAAACAAACGTCTTGCAAAGCATTGTTATTCATGAATCTTTTGTTTGTGCCTTTTCATGTTGCATCATAGCTTCTTTGCTTATTGCTAGAACTTTCTCTTTCATGTTATGATTGAAGTACTATGATCCCAGCTTTGAATGTTTTGCAAATACTTTGATCAGGTCTTTGATGGTGCATGTCACCTCAAAAATTATTCTTTCTTTTTATCACTTACCTACTCGAGGACGAGCAGGAGTTAAGCTTGGGGATGTTGATACATTGCAAATGTATCTATAATTTTTGATGTTCCATGCTTGGTTTTATCCACTTTCTTGTGTTTTGTTCCAACTTTGGAGTACTTTTCATATGATTTCTTGGACTAACCTATTAACAAGAGCAACAGTGCTAGCTGCCTATTTTCTGCTATTTTTGGTTCCAGGAAAGTCAGAAAATGAATATTCTCGGAATTGGACGGGACAAAAGCCAAAGTGGCTATTTTTCCAGAAGGGATCAAGTGCCAGAATACGATACAGAGAAGGGCCAGAGGGCAGCCACACCACCTGGCCGCACGGCCAGGCCTGGCCCACGCCAGGGGGTGGTGTGGCCAGCCCAGGCACCCTCTCGGCCTCTCCTTCCGCCTATATATTGCCCTCGGGATGAAAAGCCTAAGTACCCGATCAAAAATCCATGAAAGAGTCTGTAGCCACCGTCATCTCCATCCTAGATCGGGAGGGATCTGAAGCTCTTCCCGGCATCCTGCCGGAGAGGGGAATTCACCCTGGAGGCCTCTTCATCACCATGCAAGCCTCCGGTGTGATGCGTGAGTAGTTCGTCCTTGGACTACGGATCCATGTAGTAGCTAGATGGCTGGTTCTCCTCCTTTGTGCTTTCATGTTTAGATCTTGTGAGCTCTGTTCATGATCAAGATCATCTATTTGTAATCATACATGTTGTGTTTGTAGGGATCCGATGGATATTGAGATCCTATTTCAGATTGATTATTGATTCTATCATGTCTTTGTTATTTGTGATCTTGCATGCTTTCCGTTGTTAGTAGCTATCTTGGCCAAGTAGATGCTAGCAACTCCAAGAGTTAGTATTTATGCTCGATAGTGGGTTCATGCCTCTGGTAATCTGGGAAAGTGACAGAAATCTCTAAGGTACTAGATGTGCTGTTGCTACTAGGGAGAAACCAACAATCCTTTGTTCATAGAACAATCGTATTGTTTACTTTACACGCAGTTTGTAAAGAAATAATCTGTTGCTTGCAACTTAATACTGGAGGGGGTTCGGATGAAAACCTGAAGGTGGATTATTAGTCATAGATGCAGTTGGATGGCGGTCTATGTATTATGTTGTAATGCCTAATCAAGTCTCAGAGGAGTCAAGATGATTAGTATATGCATGTATTGCTTACTCGGTGTTTGTCAATTGCCCCGCTGTAATTTGTTTACCCAGCATGTTATCTATCTTAAGGAGAGCCACCTCTAGTGAACTATGGATCCCGGTCCTTGTCTTTTACATACAATCTACAATCTTTTACTGCTTTGTGTTTACTTTTTGCAAACTTTTACTTCTTTCCATTCGATACGTTTAATCCTTTGTTTTCCGCAAAACACGGTGAGATTGACAACCTCATCGCAAGTTGGGGACAAAGTTTTGTGGTTGTGTTGTGCAGGTCTCTAGGTTGCTACTAGCACCGGTAGTGCACCCTGCCAAAGCTCAGCTAGTAACACCTTTGGGGTGTTTCCTTGCTCCTACTGGTTCGATTAAACCTTGGTTTAAATTGAGGGAAACATGCTGTTGTGCTCATCATACCTTCCTCTTGGGGTTCCCAACGAGCTCTAGATCAACCACGCACCAAGCACTTTTCTGGGCACCGTGCACTGAGCCATCAAGCATTTTTCTAGCACCGCTGCCGAGGAGTCAAGGACATCTTCACAAGGGGAGTCCCTCATAACCAATCTCTTTACTTTGTTGTTTTTGTTTTGCTTTGTTTCTTTTTTGCTTTGTTTGCTTGTTTTGTTCTTCAAAAACACAAAAAAATAGTTTTACAAGTTTTCTTTCTTATTTCAAAAACACAAAAAAATTAAGTCTCCTTTAGTGTTCACCTCTTCCTTAGCTCACCATGTTGATCTCTACATTCACCCTCAAAGACCTTCCAATTGGTAGTGGTTCTATAATTGGGAAATATAACATTGAAGAATTCTTGAATCATGTTAGTAAGCATGAAGATACTGAGGATAGATCCCTTGTAGAACTTGCTCCAAATTATGAGATTGTTGCAGCTTCTTTAATTCACATGTTAGAAGCTAGGTTTGTTAACCTCAACCCCTTAATGCAAGTAATGTTTCTCAAGCTTAAAGAAATTGAGGATCCTAAAAAGAGGGATTTCATTTTAGAAACTTTGTTTAAGGAGTTCTATGATGTTGCCAAGGAAGCTAGGAAAGTCTTTGAACATTTCGATATGCTAGGCTCATGTGTAGATGTTGTTGGTACACGAGAAAAGATGAACAAAACTGAACCTAATGGGGAGGAACCTAAGATACCAATACCCTTTAAACTAGTAGCAATACATGATGCCATAGAAAAGAATCTTGATTGGATTGTTCATGCAAACCCTTTTGATGAGAATAGTGAACCTAAGAGCATTGAGAGAGGATCCTCTAGGACTTATTTGGATGATATACCTTGCCTTGTTGAAAATATTTCTGGTATTGATCTTAATGCTTCTTCATTTGAGAACACTTGATTCTTTCTTGCTTCTTATGCCTAACTTAAAGGCATTAAAGGAAAGTACTTGTTGGGAGATAGCCCAAGAGTTTTAGATGAGTCTTGAAAGTTATTAATTCAGTAATAATCTCTCCTTATCCTTTTTATTTGCTTTTTGTGCCAAGAGTAACCTCTAATGAGAGAGAAGTAATGATTGGGAAAGTTGCTGTCCCGAAATAGTTTTTTGTGCTTCACCATAAAAATTCGTGAGAGAGCTCTGTATGTCGGAGTGAGCTGTAATTTTTTATGATTCGGACCCATGTTGTTATCTAACTTTAGTTAGTTCAACATGTTTTGATTTGAGCAACATAAAGTCTTCGAAAAAATTCGTCTTTACCTGCTGGTCTGTTTTGACAGATTTCTGCCATTTTCCGCATTTGCTTCTTGTGGGTTCCTTTTTGGTTTTTTTTGGGGAATTGAGCTTTTTGAGGGAAGTGCTACAGTAGCTAGTGTTCTAATGGAAGTTTATTTGGTATTATAACTGAACCTTAAGACTTATTTATCTTAAGTGCACTAATATTGCTAATAAGATTGTGTGAAGTTTTGTATGAAGGAAAAATTTCAGGTGTATGGAAGGAATGAGTAATGAGATGGAGGATGGACTAAAGCTCAAGATTTGGTATGCCACGCATGAAACCCCAAGAAATATCCAAGAAGTACAAGCGTCAAAGCTTGGGGATGCCCAAGGCATCGCCTTCTTCATCAATAAAAACTCCAGGTTTCTTCCAAACGCTTCATTTTTATTGTTTCATGCACAGTTGTGTTTTTCTTGGAGCGTCTTATTTTTCGTTTTTGTTTTGGTTTTTCGTTTGATTTGGTTTGCTTACTTTTCTGAATAAATTGGTTGGACCCCCTTTTTCATACATTGGTTTGCAAATAGTTTGGTTTGGTTTGGAAAAGAGTAGGAAAGTTCATGCTTATGTGGTAAAAAGAGCTTGTTTTTTACTGTGGCCTGTGCTTTCTCATGCCATGCTTGATATTGTTTTGGCTTTATGCTTAGTATTCTTTTCTGTAGCATGACTTGTTATAAACAATTGAGATTGCTTAATGTGCCTTGGATGAATCATGCGTTGTTGTAGCATATTAAAGCATAGTATAGTGGTATTCTCCTTTGATGCTTTATTTGGGTTGACTTGGCACATGTCCACACCATGTTATGACTATCCAAAGTCACCATAGCCTTTATGATCCTTTATTTTTCAACTTGTAGTATCACTTTATGCTTTGATCAATGATGTTTTGTCGCTCTGCATGATTATGGCCATTATTGCTCTCTTAGTTTGTCGCTCCCATTCTTTTGCTAGCCTCCACAACAAAGTATGAGTTCCACTCATGCATCCAACTCCCTAAACCAAGTTATTCCAAAGAGTCCACCATACCTACCTACTAGATTATGCTATTCCAAGTATATTCATGCTTTTGTTTACCTTCCACTTGTTATGAGAAAACTAGTGATTAAAGCTCTCACGAACTTGATGGCACACTTTACTTTACTTGCCCTTAATAAACTTGAACCATTGTGTCGTCTATGTTGTATATGCTTGCACTTATTTGCTGGGAATTAGCAGAACCATGCTTTCATGGGGAACGCTTTCAACATTGCACTTGGTACTTGTACCTAGTTGATATCATGCTCTTTTGTATATGGATGTCGTCGGTGTGAAATGAAAGGGGAGCTTGTAAGTCCATGGAGTTATGTATATGTGTTAGAGAAACGCCTGGACGACATGACCCGACGACCGCGGATGCGACAAGATCGTCTCTCGGACGCCAAGTTCTTCGACCTCGGGGACCGATCCATCGGAATGCCAAGACCTCCTTCCTAACCCGAGTTCTTCGTCACAGGCGTCAAGATCTCCAACACGGATCCGAAGACCACCGGTACCAGATCCATTCAAGTTTGCCATCGACGACAAGATCGACCGCTTGTAACCCAAGATCTCCGTCACGTCACGACAAGTTCTTCATCGTGTATCTGTACCTTGTCGTTCCGTCCAACCCTGAGACCGGACCCCGGACCCCCCGGAACCCCAAGATCTTCCGAACCCAGATGTGTGAACCTTTTCTGAGCCCCTATTTATAAATGCTATACATAAAACTTGTTGCATATTAATTGTTCATCTCGCATGCATATCATGTGGGTTGGGGGCATTATGCCGATTCACCTCATAATTAAATATGGAGTCAATATGCGGGATACTTTTGTCTTATTCAGGACTCCATTTAAATTGCATAGCGAACAGATGCCAAGTTTTGCAATGTTAAGACAACATTTAAATTGCGGGGTATCTAAACAACTTGAACCATTTAATTAATCGTCGAGACCCCGGTTCCGCTTAATATTGCCTAATTGCACCGCATCTGTGCCATGCCATGCATCATATCATAATCATGCCGGATCTTCTGTCGTAGTATTAAATATTGTATCTGGTGTTTCTTCTAGTGTTTGCTTCTTCACGGATTAGGCCGATGAGTTGATGCGAGTATCGACAAGTTCTCCGGTGTATCTTCGACAGAGTTTTCCCACGCGAGCATCTCTTCCCCTTCTACCTATTTTGCATTTATAGTCTTTATTCCTCCTATTGATCTATTGCTATCCGTGTTGCAATGCTTTAGTTCCGTACCCGATATATCCCGTGCAGCCTCTATATTGCCTTGGACACCTCCTATTACCTGTTGTTTGGTAGATAGCTGGCCTTGCGAGTCGTAGTTGCTTGCTCAGGTGCGATCTCGTGTTGTCGAGTACCACAGTTGTTGGAATGCTGGCAGATGGTTATGGTGGGGTTGATCATGGCTTCAAATACAACTATTAAATTGCTGTGATAACTAGTGAAAGAGGCACCAGTGGGCAATATATGCTATTTGGTTTTTAGGCCCACTTGTGTCCCGTAGGACCCGAGTACTTGATACCTGTTCCTTGACTATTCGCACTAACCACATACGGGAGACTCTATGAGTCCCCCTTAGCCAGAGCTTGATTCATTTCTTATTTCTTGGGGCCACAAACTAGTTTGGGGCTTTATTACTATCTTGTATTTATGCCATGCTTTACTGCTTTATTTACGATTGCGTGTGGAGTACCTGTACTGTTTAGGATCGTGACATGTTTTTGCTGTATCGACAAGCCCAGTCACACTTTCCGGTTCCCAGTCGTTTACAGTTGTCCACACAAACCTTGGGTCCGTCTCGGAGCCAGCCAACTTCGTTGTGGGTAGCTTAATGGGGGTGGCCCCCTGAAATAATTTATGAATCCTGTGATTGCTTTGTCGTGAAGGCCTCGTTGGGTTTTGATTTGGTTTTTCCGAGGTTGATCGTGTGTGTGTTGCTATTTGTGCACCCCTGCAGGGTAAATCTTTCTGAAAGCCGTGTCCGCGGTTATGGACGACATGGAGCACAGTATCTCGATCATAGACAAGCATAACTAAAGTAGTGCTATAAATTTGACTTAATATGTGACTAGTAATCAGCTTCACTACAATGGAATGGATAATAAAAATACCAACAACTGGTGGATCTGTGGTGATCTGTGTCATACTATACCTGCCTAGTAAGTATTGCAACTCCAATGGAATGTGATAAAAGTGCCAACAATTGCTGGGTTTTGGGATTCCTCAGGACAATCACACCTGACTAGTAAATGTTCCAACTACAACGGAATGGTGATTAAAATTACCCACTACTTATGCTTCAGGATGACTCATGCTATCTATATCTGATTAGTAAGTGCTGCAACTATAACGGAATGAGTAAAATTGCCAACCGTGTGAGTTCCTCGGTCTGACTTCCTCGTTTAGTCTCGAGTGGGAAATACCATGATGGGTATGTTTGGTGTTAGTATTAGGTTGGATCCGGATAGGTCTTTCTTACCCCTCTCTGATAACCGCCAGTTGTATCGAGTCTCTATAGGTTGTTTAGCGCCCCTACGCTGCCGCTTCAGCCCACCATACCTATGTAGGCGAGAGCCGCCGAATTCTAGCCTCGCCGTGTACTGGCCTCAGTACTGACGCTCCTCTTTTTCCTTTGCCCCTTGTCGGCACCCCTTTTGTTTTAGCAGGTTTGAGATCGACGTCGTTAGCAGGGTTACCCTTCCGGCTTGGCCTGGGCAGAGTTATGGACGCCATTGGTTATTCTTCAGGGCTCTTAGCCCCATTTTCATCTTGTCCGTAGTCGGACGCCTTATCGTTTGCAAGGTGATTTGGATCTTTGTATTGTATATCTGTATTCTTGACTCGAGGAGTCACTGTTGTATATCTATGTTCTTTGGGTTCCATCGTGGACTAATGTGTAATGGTATTACTTCGTTTTCCACCCGCACGAAAGTGCCTGGTGGGCATCCTTGAATCGTTTCTATGCGGGTTTGGCGGAAAGGGCTAAAACTTGCATAGGGCCGATTCGAGGGTGTTACAGAGTGGTATCAGAGCTCAGCAGTTGTGATACCCCACAAGTCCAGCCTATAGGATAACCTAGCTAACGACCGAAGTAGCATGTCAAACTATTTTTGCAAAATCGGTTGGATAGATCTGATTAGGTCTGTTTTACTCCTTACCCCTCTGCTATTCTCCTCTTACCTCTGCGTGTTTTGAATCTGCTCTCTTATCTTTTCTTCGAGTCCAGGAATTCTCGTGGTTGGGTTCCGTCGTACCTTCAGGGTTTCGCTTCCTCCTTTGGTAACGGTGCTTCTACATCCGGTCTTCGTGCTATCTGAGGAATCCTTCATCTGTCGGACTTCTCTCTGTTCCTTGTTGTGCCTTCCGGTGTTTTCCAACGCGACGACATCATCTACGCTAGATCTGATCCAGAGCCTGCATCACCCCTTTGTTCTGAACCTCGCTTGTCGAGATCTTCAGTCTAATTCCGAGAGTTGGTCACATAATTCACCTATTCGTGTGCAGAGTAATGGTTTGGGTGCGCGATGGACTGATCACCATCCGACTACTCTTACCATTCGCTTTTGTATATTGAATCGGTGGATCTAGCAATTTTACTCCGTCCCCGGAAGTTAGAGGTGGCTTTATCTTCTGATACATCTACCTTCGCCCTTTGTCCACAGAGTGTTCTCTCGATGATCACGTACAACGATCTCTTGTTAGTGGTGTCGCGAGGATCTACATGAAGCAAGAAGAATTCAGATCGCCGACCTTCTTCCCGGTACCATGAGGCGGATATCGAGGGCGAGATCCCTTGTTAGATGTGTCGAATTGTGGCGCCCCGCTAAAACAACTACTAGAAAATCGCGGTGTTTTTGTGCATTGCATCATCATGACCGCATGCTCATGACATCATGCCACATTGCATTTGAGCATCGTCATGTCATCATGCATGGTTTTGTCAAAAACTATTTTCAAAAAGCCTAGTTTTGTTTTCTAAATATTCCCCGTCTTAATTTCCACTCAAAACTCCAGGCTTTTTCGGGTCTTTTATTTTTGCCTAAAAACGGATTACAAAAGGTTTTCAAAATAAATAAAAGTTTAATTTATTTTGTTAGGAGGCAGCCAGCCAGGCCCAACAGCCCATCCGACCACCTCTAGTTAAATCCTAATCTACCTAAGCTAACCAACCAAACACCCCACCCACTCCTTTCCACCCTAGCCGCCACACCCCCACCTATTCTCTACCCTAGCAGCCACCTGGTCTCTCCCTCCCAGCCGCCACCTCACCCTGGCCACTCCCTGTTCGCCACCTCATCCCCTGGCCCCACTCCCCTCCACCTGCTCACCCCACACGCACACCACGGCGCCAGCCACACATTCACCCAGACCCACACATCCGGCCCCTACACACACACACACACGCACGCGACACGGCCACGTCGCCCTCCCCTGGACCAACCACCCCCACCTGGCATCGATCCCCGCATCGCTAGGCCCACCCCTGTCCCTGCCTTGCATCCCCCCACCAACCGCATCGACCCCCTCGTCCATCCCTGCCACCGTCGACCTCCCGCCACCAGCGCTTTCCCTTCCCGACGCCTCGCTCGCCGTCGTGCGGCCCTGCTTTGCTGGCCGTCCTCCGCGCCCCCAAGCTCTGCAGGAACCACGGGCCCCCGCCTCGGCAACCTTCCCCGCCGTCGGCCTCTGCCGTCCAGGCACAACACCCCAGCCACCGCCGCCGAGCTCGCCCACCTACCTCCTATCGCCCCTCTCCTCGAGCCTGCATCCCCGCCGCTAGCGCCCCATGTTCTCCTTCTCCCCTCGATCCCCTCGCCTCTCTCTCCCCTCGTGCTCGTCCTCTCTCCCCGCCGCCTCCTCTGCTAACCACCTCCCCCGCCAGCCGCCGTGCCTGCAGCTCCCCTGAACGGGCGCCTCCTCCCGCGTCCTCGACAGCCGCCGCCCCTCCGCCTTACCGCCACCGCCCGAGCGCCTCCTCATCTAGCCCCAGAGCCGCGCCGCCGCTCGGCCTCCATCGCCTCCGGCCGCTACACGTCCCGCGGCCCGGCGCGCCCCTCTCCCTGTCTATCGCGTCGAGCGTCTCCCCGAGCCGACAGCTCTTATGACCGAGCCGCCCCTTCTTGGACCGCCAAGGTCGCCCTGTCTCTCCCCGCGCCGCCGCGGGCCCCTACCGCTCGCCGGCCCTCCTGCGCCTCCTCTGGCCGATAGGGTGTGTCCACCTCCTGCTGGCGCGCCTCGCCCCCGCGAGACCGAGCCGCCGTTGACCTCTCTCCGCTCGCTCCAGGTCCGCGACGCCCTCTGCCACCCGCGTCGCCCTCTGCGGCGCCCTCTCTGTCCGTCCGTACCGGCCTCCACCTCCATGCCTGGCCGCCTCCGCCTGGGTCGCGTGGTCCTCTGCACCGCCCGCCTTCCACCGGCAGCTCGTCTGCAGCCCCGGCTCCGACCACCCTCAAACCGCCATGTTCGCCACGCCGCGCAGTCCATGTCCACTTGTAGGCTCTGCCCCGGCGTCGCCCTTCCGGCCTTCCTGCGTTAAGTGTTGGCCTCGAGTTACCCTGCTCCCTGCCGTGACACAAGTGGTGTATAGAGGAATTGGTGCTAGGAAGAGATGTGTTGGCTGATGCTTTGAGATGATGCGGCGTGGTGGTGTGTTGTGTGACCGATGTGTCAGTAGACCCACTACATCACTATTGTCGTGGGCGATTAACTCGGAGTTGAGTTCAATCCAAGATCGACATCGATAAAGAAGACACAATCCTAAGACCTCCATCTTGGAAATGAAAGTTCCCTTTCACGGACCCGAAGCCCTCAAGCCCTACTACACGGATCCGATGGCGAACCCCCAGAGACCGATCCCGCCGAGACCGAACCCGGCATGCCAAGTTCTTCCTCTCGGACCCGAAGACGCCGAGACCCGGGACGCCAAGATCTCCGCTGTGAAACGACAAGACCGACGACATGACCTGACGACCACGGATGCGACAAGATCATCTCTCGGACGCCAAGTTCTTTGACACCGGGGACCGATCCATCGGAATGCAAGACCTCCTTCCGAACCCGAGTTCTTCGTCACAGGCGTTAAGATCTCCTACACGCATTCGAAGACCACCGGTACCCGATCCATTCAAGTTCGCCATCAACGACAAGATCGATCGCTTGTAACCCAAGATCTTCGTCACATGACGACAAGTTCTTCATCATGTATCCGAACCTCGCCGTTCCGTCCAACCCTGAGACCGGACCCCGAACCCCCCGGAACCCCAAGATCTTCCGAACCTAGATGTGTGAACCTTTTCTGAGCCCCTATTTTATAAATACTATATATAAAACTTGCTACATATTAATTGTTCATCTCGCATGCATACCATGTGGGTTGGGGGCATTATGCCGATTCACCTCATAATTAAATATGGAGTCAATATGCGGGATACTTTTGTCTTATTCTGGACTCCATTTAAATTGCGTAGCAAACCGATGCCATGTTTTGCCCTATTAAGACAACATTTAAATTGCGGGGTATCTAAACAACTTGAACCGTTTAATTAATCGTTGGGACCCCGGTTCCGCTTAATATTGCCTAATTGCACCGCATCTGTGCCATGCCATGCATCATATCATAATCATGCCGGATCTTCTGCCGTAGTATTAAACATTGTATCCGGTGTTTCTTCTAGTGTTTACTTCTTCGCGGATTAGGCCGATGAGTTGATGCGAGTGTCGACAAGTTCTCCGGTGTATCTTCGACAGAGTTTTCCCATGCGAGCATCTCTCCCCCTTCTACATATTTTGCATTTATAGTCTTTATTTCCTCCTATTGATCTATTGCTATCCGTGTTGCGATGCTTTAGTTCCGTACCCTATATATCCCGTGCAACCTCTATATTGCCTTGGACACCTCCTATTACCCGTTGTTTGGTAGATAGCTGGCCTTGCGAGTCGTAGTTGCTTGCTCAGGTGCGATCTCATGTTGTCGAGTACGACAGTTGTTGGAATGCTGGCAGATGGTTATGGTGGGGTTGATCATGGCTTCAAATACAACTATTAAATTGCTGTGATTACTAATGAAAGAGGCACCGGTGGGCAATATATGCTATTTGGTTTTTATGCCCACTTGTGTCCCGTAGACCCCGAGTACTTGATACATGTTCCTTGACTATTCGCACTATCCACATACGAGAGACTCTATGAATCCCCCTTAGCCAGAGCTTGATTCATTTCTTATTTCTTGGGGCCACAAACTAGTTTGGGGCTTTATTACTATCATGTACTTATGCCATGCTTTACTGCTGTATTTACGACTATGCGTGGAGCACCTGTACTATTTAGGACCGTGACACATTTTCACTGTATCGACAAGCCTAGTCACACTTTTGGGTTCCCAGTCGTTTACAGCTATCCCCACAAACCTTGGGTCCGTCTCGTAGCCGGCCAACTTTGTTGCGGGTAGCTTAATGGGGTGGCCTCCTGAAATAATTTATGAATCATGTGATTGCTTTGTCGTGAAGGCCTCGTTGGGTTTTGATTTGGTTTTTCTGAGGTTGATCGTGTGTGTGTTGCTATTTGTGCACCCTTGCAGGGTAAATCTTTCTGAAAGCCGTGTCCGCGGTTATGGATGACTTGGAGCATAGTATCTCGATCATAGACAAGCATAACTAAAGTAGTGCTATAAATTTGACTTAATATCTGACTAGTAATCAGCTTCACTACAATGGAATGGATAATAAAAATGCCAACAACTGGTGGATCTGTGGTGATCTGTGTCATACTATACCTGCCTAGTAAGTATTGCAACTCCAATGGAATGTGATAAAAGTGCCAACAATTGCTGGGTTTTGGGATTCCTCGGGACATTCAGATCTGACTAGTAAATGTTCCAACTACAACGGAATGGTGATTAAAACTGCCCACTACTTATGCTTCAGGATGACTCATGCTATCTATATCTGATTAATAAGTGCTGCAACTATAACGGAATGAGTAAAATTACCAACCGTGTGAGTTCCTCGGTCTGACTTCCTCGTTTAGTCTCGAGGGGGAAATACCAGGATGGGTATGTATGGTGTTAGTATCAGGTTGGATCCAGATAGGTCTTTCTTACCCCTCTCTGATAACCGCCAGTTGTATCGAGTCTCTATAGGTTGTTTAGCGCCGCTGCGCTGCCGCTTCATCCCACCTTACCTATGTAGGCGAGAGCCATCGAATTCTAGCCTCGTCATGTACTGGCCTCTGTACTAATGCTCCTCTTTTTTCCTTTGCCCTTTGTCGGCACCCCTTTTGTTTTAGCATGTTCGAGATCGACGTCGTTAGCAGGGTTAGCCTTCCGGCTTGGCCTGGGCAGGGTTATGGACGCGATTGGTTATTCTTCAGGGCTCTTAGCCCCATTTGCATCTTGTCCGTAGTCGGACGCCTTATCGTTTGCAAGGTGATTTGGATCTGTGTATTGTATATCTGTATTCTTGACTCAAGGAGTCACTGTTGTATATCTATGTTCTGTGGATTCCATCATGGACTAATGTGTAATGGTATTACTTCGTTTTCCACCCGCACGAAAGTGCCTGGTGGGCGTCCTTGAATCGTTTCTATGCGGGTTTGGCGGAAAAGGCTAAAACTTACATAGGGCCGATTCGAGGGTGTTACATGAGGCTGCAATCTTTATTCTACATTCATATAACTACGATATTCAAATTATCTATTCCATGCATTCATAGGGTATAAGAATTACATTTTAGTTTGTCACCGAGGCCAATGATTGAAACTTGCCCCAAAAGAGTTCAAGGGGAGACACGTATGATGGTGTCGTGTTTTAGGGATGGGTTGCTGAACCATAGGCAGCAATAAACACAAACAATATAGGTTGTGTTGTTGGTACTTTGGTTCGTCTACCCCATATCTAAAACAAATTATGAGGCCCTAGATTTATTCTCATGTGGAACTACATATATGATCCTTGAATTGTTTCTGATCTTTTAATGATTGGTATGATGCATATGTATATGAATGGTTTTGATCATAAGTATTTTTAACATGCACCTGAGGATTAATTGTTTGGTTTTTTATTTATAATTACAATATTTAGGCTTGTTTTTGTACCTTACTATGTATATCCCTGAATAATGTTTTGTACGATTACATTTCAATTTCTTATTGTGGCCAATGATTCAAATTTGTCCCAAAAGAGAGGCAGACACATTGGTGTCAGATTTTTTCAGGGACGAGTTAGTGAACCTGGGGCGATGTACAACAACAATACAGGCTGTGCAATTGTTTATTAGGTTCACTCACGCCGTCCCTGAATAAACTTATGAGGCCGCAATCTTTATTCTACATTCATAGAACTATGATATTCAAATTATCTATTCCATGCATTCATAGTGTATAAGAATTACATTTTAGTTTGTCACCGAGGCCGATGATTGAAATTTGCCCCAAATGAGTTCAAGGGGAGACATGTATGATGGTGTCGTGTTTTAGGGATGGGTTGGTGAACCTGAGGCAGCAATGCACACAAACAATATCGGTTGTGTTGTTGGTACTTTGGTTCGCCTACTCCATCTCTAAAACAAATTATGAGGCCCTAGATTTATTCTCATATGGAACTACATATATGATCCTTGAATTGTTTCTGATCTTTTAATGATTGGTATTATGCATATGTATATGAATGGTTTTGATCATAAGTATTTTAACATGCACTTGAGGATTAATTGTTTGGTTTTTTATTTATAATTACAATATTTAGGCTTGTTTTTGTACCTGACTATGTATATCCCTGAATAATGTTTTGTACGATTACATTTCAATTTCTTATTGTGGCCAATGATTCAAATTTGTCCCAAAAGAGAGGCAGACATATTGGTCTCAGATTTTTGCAGGGACGAGTTAATGAACCTGGGGCGATGTACAATAACAATATAGGTTGTGCAATTGTTACTTGGTTCACTCACGCCGTCCCTGAATAAACTTATGAGGCCGCAATCTGATGCAATTATTTGTCATTGTGTTGAGATGAAATCATATATGAACCGATCAAACTATTGCTGAGATGCTTTATCTTTCATATCCACGGATATATTGTCTTACATATAGATGTTGTCAATTCTTGAGTTGTAATACAATTCAATCATATGTACAAGTTCTAAGTTATGTTCTAAAAAATCAACAGGAGGATGATGATGAAGTGGACGATAGCAAGGAATCTAGGGACAACAAGAGCCGCCACGTGCTGAGGCGGTTACGGTGTGGGCTAATCCGTTTCCACCGTAGGGGGGGACTGTTTTGCCCATTCTGTGGCAGAGCAATCAACGTGGACCTCAACAGCATGATCCAGCACACGGAGGGCGTTGGCAGAGGTAGAGGCAGAAGCCATAGGCCGATTACCTTGGCACGGCACGCAGCCTATGGCAAATTCCTCCGGAAGTATGTCAGGGCTGGCCTGTATCCCATCGACTAGGCTGTCGCTGCCTCCTGCTGATAAACCCCTGCCCTGCTAGGCATCTCCGTGTCCCGGCCTCCTGTTGTAGCCCCTGCTTTTATTTTTTTCTAGTTAATTATTACCTGTGTGGCATGTAAGACAATATATCTGTGGTGTCTCTGGTGAACCTTATATATTAATCTACTCCTTTATATGGAGTGCCTTAAAGTTTCTAGTGTTAAATTATATTTACTGATCATGCTCATGCACACTACAAAATATTTCTAGTGCTCGATTATATTATAATTGTCAAGAAATACATCAACAAGTTAAATTGTTTCAAATTTTGTATTGAAGTAACTAAATGTATCACACACATAATAAACTAGAAACTAAAATCTAGTTCAAACACATAATGTATCACCACCACTTGTTGTCATCCTTGACTTGCTTCCCCTTCAGCCGATTGATGTCGCCACCGTCCCAAGATCCCTGCTCGTCCTGAAACCGCTTTTTGTCCTCCTCGCGCTTCTTCTCCTAGGCTAGCTTCCAACCAGGGCATAGCTCTCTCGCAAAAAACCCCGCCTTAACCATCCCATCTTTCATGGTAATGAGCTTACTGTACAACTCGTACGCCATGTAGGCGTCTCTGGCTACATACTCGAGGCACGCCTGGCTCATCGGCTTCCACTCCCAGTACTCGTGATCGAGTCACTTCAATTTCTTCAGTTTTTCATAGGATTTATCGATGATTTCCGCTGTCAGATCACCCATGCCATCCTTTGCTGGGTATGATTTGATCTTGTACAAATTTTGGATGTCAATGTGGTGCCCCTCTAGGATTTTTATCAACACACGAGAAAGCATAATTGTGTCATTTGTGATATCCACGCTAGTGAAAGTTATCCCTTTCCTACACAAGAACTCGACCAGAGTTGGACAACGCATCTCAGTTGGTTTACTCCTGCACTTAGATGGTTCTAGGGATGTAAGGGAACAAGGGATGCAGAAGTGGTGATCTCAAATTTAAATTTCACATACCTGTAGAAGTGGTAAACGAGGACCTCCTCATGTATGGCGATTTGCACGACACCGATCTCTTGTGGCGGATTTTTTCGCTTATTTGCACGGGTGTACTCCAAGTCTAGCCCCACAAACTTGTGCTTCTCTTTCTCAAGCAATTGCTCAAACCTGGCGAGAGTTGTCTCCACAGTCGCTTCATAATTTGTGTACACCACTATCAAAGTCGTGGTGCCATGGGCAGGGACTAGGTGGGTCTCTGTTGTGCGTTTCCCATCGTCCATGCCTGCAAGGAAATGGGTGAAAGGAACTGCCTGCAAGGAACTGCCTTCGAGAGGAAGAAGAAGATGAACTGACGATTCCAGAACAGAGGAAGAAGAAGCCCCCAGGAAAAACTGCAGAGGAATGACTGAGGAAGAGGAATGACTGCAGAAGAAACGTGGTAACTGCAACTTTCAGTTCGAGAACTCACCGTGGTTACGTGGAGATCGTGGCAGTGCCGCTGGTTCAATAAGTGGGACCAGTTCCTGCGAGAATATGAAATTAGCTGTGCATTTTTCTATGCGAAAATTTGAGAGAAGTCATTTATATTTTGTCTTTCATAACTAAACACAATGAAGTTGGTATAGCCCAAGAGATTTGAACAAACGAGATTTGCTAGTTTAACATACAACAACACTTACAGGCCCAACATGGCAGAACTGGAGCTACCACAGAGACCTCGGCAGAGGTGGCAGAATTGGTGCGGGTGCAACCACGGCGACGGCGAGCTCGGATTCTAGAGGAGGAAAACAGAACCGAGCATGGTCGACAAGGTGAAGATCTCACCGGGAACCAATTCTCGTCCCCGGCCGTGCCATGGGTGCGTCCATGGTGAGGGCGAGCTCCGACTCGGGATGGAGAGGAGAGCGGGGCCAAGCAGCTTTGTCACTTCCCAGCTCTGCGCCATGGCCGCGACCACAGATTGCCGCTCCAAGGAAGAAGACGAGTAATGGAGGTGCCAACGCTGCAAGCCTAGAGGGAGGAGAGCTGGGCCGAGCAGGTTCGTCCACGTCCCAGCTCCGTGCCATGGCTGCGACGCCCCACAGATTGCCGCTCCGGGGAAGAAGAAGACGCGTAATGGATGCAGGCACCAACGCTGCAAGCTTAATTGACACCTAAGCGACGGGAGCGACAGGAGCGACATAACGACGAGAACTGACAGGGGGGCCCAACTTGACGGCCGTTAGCCTGATTTTTTGTATTGAAACATAAAGTTGAATTCGTGCCAAAAAAGACCCTCTGAGTATTTGGCACGCCAACTATAGTCACCGCGGATGATATCAGGGAACTCGGGTACCGCGTTGCCTGGACACCCCAACTTTCGGGCCGCAAAATGATATTCTCGTGCACGCTGTCACTTTTACACACATGGGGAGAGCAGAGATCTATTAAAGCACTTGAGTAGCAAAGCAGATCTAATTTATTACAAAGCTCATGATCACAATATGATCATGCATAGAGAGAGAGATAAACACATAGCTACCGGTAGAAACCTTAGCCTCGAGAGAGAACTACTCCCTCCTCATCATGGGAACCAGCAACGGCGATGGAGATGGTGGTGGAGATCGATGGAGATGTCTCCGAGGGCACTTCCCCATCCTGGCACGGTGCCGGAATAGAGACGTTTTGTCCCCCGAATCTCCCCTTCGGTGGCGGCGGCGCTGCGGAACATTTTGTGGCTGGAGGTTGTTCCATTTAGGGTTTTTGCATCGGGAGGCATCTTATAGGCTAAGAGGCAAGGTCGGTGGGCGGCCAGGGGGCCCACACCACCTGGTGGCGCGACCAGGGCTAGCCCGCGCCAACATATGGTGTCGCCACCCTGTGGCCCCTCTTCGTCTCGTCTTATGGCTCCATGAGTCATCCAGTAAAATATCGACTTTGGCTTTTGTCCGGTCCAATTCCGAGAATATAGATTTTCTGACTTTCCTGGAACCAAAAACAACAGAAAACAGGCAACTGGCACTGTGGCATCTTGTTAATAGGTTAGTCTAGGAAAGTGTATAAAAAGTACTCCAAAGTTGGAACAAAACATAAGAAAGTAGATAAAACCAAGCATGGAACATCAAAAATTATGGATATGTTAGCAACGTATCTGCCCAATGAACTAGTACTAGAGGATACTAGGGAACTATTTTTTATATCCCATACATGTATTAATGTTTCTGCTTAATACAGTTATAGCATGATACAAAACTATTATGAACATTAGAGATATATCAATGAAACAACTTTATTTATTGTCCTCTAGGGCATATCTCCTTCATTCTCCCACTTGCACTAGAGTACAGTTACACTAGTTTACATCAAGCAATAATCTAATACCAACAGCATCCCAGTGTTGATCATGCTTTTCTTGTGGAAGAGGCTTTGTGAATGGACCAACTACATTCACATCTGTATGTAATCTGCAAACCCTAATGTTACCATTTTCTACGTAATCTCTTATTACATGGTAACGTTGGTGTATGTGCTTGTCCGTGCAGTGGAACTGACGAGGGGTTAACTCATCAATGCCCATTATTAATGGACTTAGGTTCGAGGAAGTGGGAATCACTGGAGGCATCAATCGACTAGCAAACAAGCGCACAGGTGACACGAAGTTTTACCCAGCTTCAGGCCTCATAGAGGACCCTACTCCTGCTTGTCTTCTCTTGATTATGAGGGAGTCGAAAGTTACAAGGGTGCGTAGATACAATCTGGCGGTGTGTATACGAGGGTGTATGAGTTGGTCCTCCTCGCCGCCCTCCTCTTGGCCTTTATATAGGGAGGCTAGGTCTCAGGGTAGCAGGTCGAGTCTGCTACAATTTAGGGTTTTCCCTTTAAGTTTCTATCCACACTTTGTCGTGTCTTCCAAGAAGTCAAACTCCAATGGGCCACCCAAATCTTTGTTGGGATTCGATTGCACCGTGGACTCCTTCTTGGGCTGAAAGGAATAGGCTAATCTCAAGTACCTGTAAGGTATTCCCATGTCAGTATCCCCCGAGTGTCCAACCAAATCATAGATTCAAGTGGGGAATATAAATTTTTCGAGTGCATGGGATACAAGCTCATCCGAAGTTATTTCGGGTACCGAAATTTATGTCATAGGGATTGTCGATATGCCTGCCTGATTCATCCGATAGATCGGGGTCAGTTAACTGCCTTAGGGAAAAACAACGCTATCTACTCAAATTCAAGTCCCCGGACTCGAATTAGGAATAATGCTGGTGTAATTCGACTCTTGCCAAGGAGGTCTTACAGAGTTCAAATTCCAGTGTTTTAGGTGTGGAAACTCGACGCGTCCATCAGGGTTTATTTCATCATGCCTGTAGGCACGACTTATATCTAGTAGAGCATAACAGATGCGTTGCCAGGCCTTTTTCAGGTCTTACCTTCACGTTGTAAACGCGACATCCGAATTTTTAGTCACCGCGGAGGTGATTCGGGTGACCTAGGAGACATGGTATCTTTGCAGGGAGGATATGAGGCGGAGTCGCCGTTTCGAGTGCAGGCGTAGTTGACACACTTTTAATGAATAAGATTTTTCATAGGGTGCATGGCCAGCGCTCGCTATGGGAGTACCCCCCGAGTGCCTATTCGAGTCACAGACTTGGCTGGGGACTTTTGGACTTTTTCAACTGCTGTCATTTTTTGGTTTTAGCCGAATATGCTTTCAGTTCTCCCTATGGGAGTTTCCCTCGAGTACATATTCAAATCGTTGATTCGAAGAGGGGCAGTAACTGGTGAAGGCAGTTCTATGCCTATAAAATCTTCGGGTGTGCAGCCAGCGCTCCTGTTAGGAGTAGCCCCCGAGTTCTTGGTCGACTTACAACCAAGTACTAAAGTAGTCGAAGATATCTTCTGCTGGAGTAGATGACGTTAATGCTAACAACTAGATGATCTCATTTGCCCGCCTAAGAGGTATTGATGGGACATGACGAAAGTGGGGTCCCATATCTAACTATGATTTGACCAAGCATGTATAATCTTCGTTTTAACTGTGCCTCCTCGATTTTTGCACGTAATGGGTAAAGTGTGGTGATGGTTCACTGTTTCCATCGCCACGCATCTGCATTGATTTGCGCCACGCATCTGGTTGAGGTTTTGTTGGTTGTTAGATTGCATCTGCCCTGTGGTTAAGTAGAGGCTCCTATGCGGTAAATTTCCCCACAGTTCATGGTCTTCCTTCTTGCGCACTACTTCCATTGCTCCTTATTGCTGCTCCGTCGCTCATACCTCCGTTGCTGCGCTAGACGGTCTCAAAATATTCCCAAGTTACTTCCTGTGATCCCATCGTCACCGGAAGATGGGGAGGAAGAAGGGTGCGCTCGCGTCTGGATCTACTGCCATTGCTGCTGCGGCTAAGAAGAAGGGCATCGTCGCTGCCAGTTTCGGCACTGCTGTTGCTTCCGGAAAGAAGAAAGGCGTGGGGATGCGCGTCACCAACGGCTCGTGGCGGCGGACCACCATAAGGGAGTTGGAGATCTACAATCATCGTTAGGATGGATTGCTCCCTGCCGACGAGGCGGACACGAAGATGCCTGGCCTGGAGGTAATCCCGGATCCCCCTGTTGGATTTCAGGTTATGTTTCTTGCCTTTATTGTCCGGGGCCTTTATTTCCCCCTCCACAAGTTTGTGCGAGTGTTACTCTATTTTTACAGGCTCCAGCTGCATCAGCTGACCCAAAACTTGATTTTCTATATTGCGTGCTATATTACTCTTTGTGAATGCAGGCTCGAATTGGAGCCGCACTTCGGCCTCTTCAAAAAATTGTTCAAGCTAAAGCAGCAGTCGCGTTCCAGATCTGTGGTCTATGATATTGGAGGCTACGGTATTCATGTGGACCCGAATGTCTAATACTTCTCCCTCAAGAGCTCCGAGTCCGTCCAAGGATGGAGGTACAACTGGTTTTACATCCGTGATTAGTAGGCCAATGATGAACATTATGGACTTGCTCCTTTTGATTCGAAGGCGGAATTTAATAGGAGAAGGTCTTGGAAAAATGTGGTGATGCCCGGCGAGGCCGAGGAAGTCGAAGTTTTGTATAAGCATGTCTGCGATCTCTAGCTCATTCGAGGGAAGGAGATTGATGGCCCAGACTTCATCCACACCTGGATGCACCGTCGGGAGAAGCCACTATAGGCCAGGGCGCACCCGATGTATTGTTGGACTAGTGCCGATGACATCACCCGCATCTCTCAGGAGAACATTTCTTCGGGTGAGGTGGACAAGAGGTTTAGGGAGTTGACCAAGTTCACTGCTAAGGAGAAGCTCCCAGGTGACTCGGTCGTACTCCCGTTCTGCACGAGTCACCCTCCACCTAAGGTAACTTTATCATTGTATCTTCTATTGTTTTTCGATTGCCTGCAAGGCTTGTGTAACAGTAATGTGCTTATTGTTGCAGGAATGGAAAGTGGCGACCATCATGCCTCCACAGCCGGAAGGGATAATTCCTCCTGGGGCGAAGGAGGAGGACGAATCTGGCTCCACCATCCGTGTTGTTGAGGAGCAGGAAGCCCCCGAGTCCAGCAGGGGCGGCACTCGCAAGAGCTCCCGAAGCGAGGACTCGGATGCTTCATTGCCGGAGATGCCAAAGAGTCCTTCAACAGAGGTGGACGCTCCGACCCCTGCAGTGCCTGTGCGCGCTATAGCACCTCCCTCACGGAAGAAGCTGAGGAAGTAGAACAAGGAGTCAGAGGACTCCTTCAACCTCAACAACTGTGGCACGTAAAGCTTTAACTTTTGATACTTTAATTTTATGTCTTGAAGATCTTTTCCCTGAAGTTAGTCATGAATTTTTCTGTAGCAAAACTGCTTCGTCATTATCCGATGATTGTCTCTTCGTGAAAGAGACCGGAGTCATAAACTCCAAAGGCAAGGATGCGGAGGAGCGTCCATGCTCTCCCCAGGTAGCAGCCAACTCCGACGCCAATTCCTAGAGTTCCCCCCACGCGGGGACCACCAGATGGTTGCCCGGAAATCCACCTAGATGGAGACTTAGGAGTCCCTGGATGACCATGTAAGTGCCTTCATTCTTGTCATTTGAAGTTATGTTGGTGCTAATTCTACGTTATCTTCTACAACCTGTCTTGAAAGATTCCATTCGCCTTGGCGAATAGATTGCATCATTGGGTCGACAACATGCTTGGATAGATAACCGGAATCGCCAGCTCGAAGGTAAGCCTCTTTTTTTATGGTTGGTGCAGAAATCTGGTTGAGCTTGACTTTTGTACATCATCCTTGTAGCTGAGAACAATGATCTCCTCCGTCGTGTTACTACCCTCAAAAAGGGACTTAACACTATGGAGAAGAAAAGAGATGAGGCACTCGAAGCCCTCGAGCTCTCTGAGCAGGATTCGAAGAGGCACAAAGATGACTTATCGGCTGCTGCAGCTAACCGAGAGAAGATGTTCGCAGAACAGCTTCGTTCCGTCGCCAAGGCACTTCCAGGTATCTTTATGTTACTATTTTGAATCACTATAGTTTTACTTTGTTTCATTGCTTTGTTTTCTGCCGGAGTCATCTAGGTCTACTATAGATGCCACCGGGGTGAGCTTCGGCCCCTAGGAAATCTCTCGCGAGGATGCGTTGGCCGGCGCTGTGGCTGTAGTCAAGGATCGCGATGTCTCCATCCAGGACTCGCTCAAAAAGGCCAAGGGTGTTCTTGGGCATCTGATACCTTCGATCCGGATTACGATGTAGTATAGCTCTTTTTCCCTAGTAGACCTAGGTTATCGAATCCACGGGAAATGAATGCGTAGGGAAGTTACTTTAACGGACCTTCGGGAGTTTTAGAATTCCTTTTGCGTTTTTACTGGACCAATAGGTTGCGTCTTTCTATTGTTGTTGATGATGGAGAGAGAGGGCCTAGGGCGTTCGATTTCATCCGTAGTTGTGCAAAACATCTGATGGAAATAAAAGATAGAAATGAAGTATGCGTGTACTTGTTAGAGCAAGATAAATTATATGTGGGTAGTGCATCCATAATTGATATTTCCACCACAACCGCTTATAGCAATAACCTACTAGTCTCATCCATAGAAGAAAAGAGAACTAATGATATGCATAGTGATGTCATCATTAATCCCAAGCAAATCCCTCACATATAGCCGTACTACCCCTTCTATCACTGGGGTTCCCAACCAGCAGATCAGTCATCACTCATACTCCCTATACCTGGCTCAACCCTCGGGGTCTTGGGTACCTGACAGGTCCTTGGATTGAGGCAAGAGAGGATACAATAATCATCAAGTCATACAAACTAATACACGATCCCATCTATGATAAATCACATGGACAATTGCTACATGGCTAAGCCGAAGCCCTTAGCCCAAGAAGAATTACTCAGACATAGAGATGAGATCAACAATCAGAAACATTGTAATGAAAATCATAAGATTGATAGCAATAGTCTTACAATATTGCCAATCGGAGAAGAGATCTACTATTACAAGTGGTGGAATATGGCTATGGAGATGGAGAAGGGTTTGGACATCTGGAGGCAGCTGGAGATCTGTGGTAGAGGCTTTTTGGCGAGGTCTGGCTTGTTTTCTCGTCGCCCAAGGATTCTTTAGATAGGGGTCCCTTCATAAAAGTTGTTCTGTTTTACCTAACGGCGGCGGTGCTAACTATATGACCGGAGCTATATGGTTGGAATTTTTGCTCTGGTCGTATAGTTGGTCGTTAAAGCGTCTGCCTCCGTTGTTCGGCTCCTGGTTTCTTCTAGTTGTTAGAGATCTCGTATCTTTTACTTTAATGTAGTGATTCCCTCCTTTAAACAACATTATCCGTGTAGGAAAAATACAAAAAGAAAGGATTGCATACCCCTCTGAATATTAGCATTAGTGGCAGGGTTTAGAGAGATATTTCATCAAAACTATGATTAATATCCATTTTAAATGTGGACGTAGATGGCTATATTTCAGAGCCATCAACCTTCTCCAAGCTTAAACTTGATCATCCCGAGCAAGAAACCAAAATCAAAAAGGAACTCAGCATTTAAACTGAAATAACGAGATGGTGATCGTAGTCAGGATTAGTAGTCTCATGTCTCCTCCACTTCATAAATCTGAAAAACTTCAGCATAGATAGAGTAATGGCAAGCATATCATATGGGTTTCATGCATCCTAATAGCGTAGCAAAATTATTGTAAACATGGATGATTCAAATGAGTAAACTTTATTCCATGTCAAGTAATCAACTCAAAGGCTTGCCTTTGAACAGTAAAGTATAATCATGTAAATTAAGAGTGTGAGAATTGTCATGAAAAGAATATATACTAGAGTATCTCAATTCTCCCACATCAATGAATCAAGACTTTGCAAGCACTACTTTTCTATTCATTGTCCTTCAAGAATTTCAGTTTTTAAGTAATTGAGAGCATGCCAAAGATTTTTATTAGTTTATCGGGTTGTGATGGACACTCGTGGCATCACTAAGGTTTTTTTTCCTTTTGCAAAATGATTACTCATAATAGCCAGAGGAGTGATTCCATCATGATTACAGCTACCCGCGAGTGCCAAGAATCTTACCACTATAGCATTACTGCTACAAGTGTTTAATCAACTCATAGCCAAAATCTAGGAGTTTCCTCCATGAAGTTTTCGTAGGCCAGCAGAGTTGTTGGCATCCCATGAAGTTTGAAACGCATAAAGCTATATCATTCTTATGATTAACAAGTCAAACTTTGGCATGCTCACAAAAACCGCTAAACATTAATTCAATCAAACAAATCCTATTAAAGAGAGCTATCAAGTCAATTAACATTTTCAATGGTGTTGAGTGTCTCTAGAAATAAACCTTCAAGATTAAGCACTACAACACCAAAGCCTTCAATTGTGAGACTTTTTCTTATTACAATTGTTTAGCAATTTTTAGGCAAGACTTGGTTAATTATGAGAGCTGGAACAAAATGAGCCCAACTAAATACCCATGCAACCAAAAAATCTTACTATGATACAAAGACTAACTCCACCAATATAATATCTCAACATTTACTACTAACTAGCATGAGTTTCTCAAACTTCAAAAGTGTGGAGTCATAAGGCATACCTCTCATGTTTGGTTCCACTTCTCTCTTCCTTTTTTTATTTGTTTCTTGGAAACTCGAAGTCGATCACTCTCCTGCAAATATATGAAGACCTCGAGGCGAAAAGAAAAGAAAGAGGGAAAATAAGGAAAAATGGAGAAATATTTTTGTGATTTTTAAAAGAGGGAATTTAAAGAATAGAAAATTGGCGGCAAAGCTCGGCTAGAAAAATTTCGAAAGCAAAAATAGAAAGAAATAATGATAAAGTGTTGGGGAAACCAACACGAGTGCTTATAAACTCAAATAAAAGTGCAACCTCGAAATAAATAAAAGCAAATAAACAGCAAATAAAGATACATGAGGAAACTTCCCCAAGCTTAGGATTTTGCAAGCCCTTCAAATCATTGTGGTGGCAGGAAAAAGTCGTTACTCCAGTTCGTAAATTTAGTTGAGAGGTTACTTGTTGATTCTCGGAGGTTCAAAGAGAGGTTGTGCAACCTCTCCATAGTCCCTCACAAAACACATATGGATACACCCAAGTTCATTGCATGTCTATTCTTTTTATTAACCACAGCTAGAGTCATTGCGTGTGTGTTATTTTCACAAACCACATATGGATCCACCAATGTCATTTCATGTGTGTTCTTTTCATTAACCACAGCTAGAGTCATTGCATGTATATTCTTTTCGCAAACCACATGGATCCACTAGTGTCATTGCATGTGTGTTCTTTTCATTACCAACAGCTAGAGTCACTAGATGTATGTTCTTTTCACAAACCACATATGGATCCACCAGTGTCATTGCATGTGTGTTCTTTTCACAAACGACATATGGATCCACCAGTGTCATTGCATGTGTGTTCTTTTCATTAACCACATATGGATCCACCAATGTCATTGCACGTGTTTTCTTTTCATTAACCACATATGGATCCCCTAGTGTCATTGCATGTGTGTTCTTTTCATTAACCACATCTAGATTCATTTCATGTGTGTTCTTTTCACAAACCACATATGGATCCACCAGAGTTCATTGCATGTCTGTTCTTTTCACTAAACACATATGGACCCACCAGAGTTCATTGCATGTCTATTCTTTTCATAAACCACCTATGGATCCACTAGAGTTCATTGCATGCGTGTTCTTTTCACAAACCACAGCTAGAGTCATTGCATGTATGTTCTTTTCACAAACCACATATGTATCCACCATTGTCATTGAAATGTGTATTCTTTCATTAACCACATCTAGAGTCATTTCATGTGTGTTCTTTTCACAAACCACATATGCATCCACCAGTGTCATTGCATGTGTGTTATTTTCACAAACCACATGGATCCACCAGTTTCATTGCATGTGTGTTCTTTTCATTAACCATAGCTAGAGTCATTGCATGTCTGTTGTTTTCACAAACCACATATGGATCCAGCATTGTCATTGAAATGTGTGTTCTTTTAACAGACCACATATGGATCCACCAGTGTCATTGGATGTGTGTTCTTTTCATTAACCACATATGGATCCACCAGTGTCATTGCATGTGTGTTCTTTTCATTAACCACATATGGATCCCCTAGTGTCATTGCATGTGTGTTCTTTGCATTAACCACATCTAGAGTCATTTTGTGTGTGTTGTTTTCACAAACCACATATGGATCCACCAGAGTTCATTGCATGTCTGTTCTTTTCACAAACCACATATGGATCCACCAGAGTTCATTGCATGTCTGTTCTTTTCACAAACCACATATGGATCCACCGGAGTTCATTGCATGTTTGTTCTTTTCATAGACCACATATGGATCCACCAGAGTTCATTGCATGTTTGTTCTCCCACAGCTAGAGTCATTGCATGTCTGTTCTTTTCACAAACCACATATGGATCCACCATTGTCATTGAAATGTGTATTATTTCATTAACCACATCTAGAGTCATTTCATGTGTGTTCTTTTCACAAACCACATATGGATCCACCAGTGTCATTGCATGTATGTTCTCTTCACAAACCACATATGGATCCACCAGTTTCATTGCATGTGTGTTCTTTTCATTAACCACATATGGATCCCCCAGTGTCATTGCATCTGTGTTCTTTTCACAAACCACATATGCATCCACTAGTGTCATTGCATGTGTGTTCTTTTCATTGACCACAACTAGAGTCATTGCATGTGTGTTCTTTTCACAAACCACATATGGATCCACCAGAGTCATTTGCATGTGTGTTCTTTTCAATGACAGCCATTGGACACAAAAAATCGGGATGTAGAGCTAACCAGCAACCACTCTCGGCTTCTAGAAGACTCGATCCTTGATTGTTAGGCACCGTTGGATCGGGGTGTGATGGCTCAGTGTTGATGTAGAGATCGTTTGGAACCCCAAGAGGAAGGTATGATGAGCACAGCAGCAAGTTTCCCTCAGTTATGAAACCAAGGTTTAATCGAACCCGTAGGACCAAGAAAACACCCCAAAGGTGTTGCTAGCTGAGCCTTGGCAGGGTGCACTACCGGTGCTAGTAGCAATGTGGAGACCTGCACAACACAACCACAGAACTTTGTCCCCAACTTGCGATGAGGTTGTCAATCTCACCGGTTTTGCTGAAAACAAAGGATTAAACGTATCGAATGGAAGGAAGTAATAGTTTGCAGAAAGTAAACACAAAGCAGTAAACAGTTTGTAGATTGTATGTAAAAGAAAGGACCGGGATCCATAGTTCACTAGAGGTGGCTCTCCTTATGGTAGATAACATGTTGGGTGAACAAATTACAGCGGGGCAATTAACAAACATCGAGAAAGCAATACATGCATATACTAATAATCTTGACTCCTTTGAGACTTGATTGGGCATTACAACATTATACATATACCGCCATCCAACTGCATCTATGACTAATAATCCACCTTCAGGTTATCATCCGAACCCCCTCTAGTATTAAGTTGCAAGCAACAGATTATTGCTTTACGAATTGCGTGTAAAGTAAACAATACGATTGTTCTATGAACAAAGGATTGTTGTTTTCTCCCTAGTAGCAACAACACATCTAGACCTTAGAGATTTCTGTCACTTCCCCAGATTACCAGAGGCATGAACTCACTATCGAGCATAAATACTAACTCTTGGAGTTGCTAGCATCTACTTGGCCAAGATAGCTACTAACAACGGAAAGCATGCAAGATCACAAATAACAAACACATGATAGAATCAATAATCAATCTGAAATAGCATCTCAATATCCATCGGATCCCCGCAAACACAACATGCAGAATTACAAATAGATGATCTTGATCATGAACGGAGCTCACAAGATCTAGACATGAAAGCACAAAGGAGGAGAACCAGCCATCTAGCTACTACATGGACCCGTAGTCCAGAGATGAACTACTCACGCATCACACCGGAGGCTTGCATGATGTTGAAGAAGGCCTCCAGGGTGAATTCCCCTCTGCAGTAGGGTGCTGGGAAGAGCTTCAGATCCCTCCTGATCTAGGGATGGAGATGACGGTGGCTACAGACTCTTTCGTGGATTTTTGATCGGGTCCTTAGGGTTTTCGTCCCGAGGGTAATATATAGGCAGAAGGAGAGGCCGAGGGGGTGCTAGGGTCGGCCAGACCACACCCTGGCACGGGCCAGGCCTGGCCGCGCGGCCAGGTGGTGTGGCCGGCCCCCACCCCTTCTCCGTCTCGTATTCTGGCATCCGATGTCTTCCGGAAAAGTAGGCACTTTGGCTTTTGTCATGTCCAATTCCGAGAATATTCATTTTCTAACTTTCCTGGAACCAAAAACAGCAGAAAACAGGCAGCTGGCACTATGGCTCTTGTTAATAGGTTAGTCCAAGAAATCATATGAAAAGTACTCCAAAGTGTGGACAAAACACAAGAAATTAGATAAAACCAAGCATGGAGCATCAAAAATTATAGATACATTTGCAATGTATCAACATCCCCAAGCTTAACTCCAGCTCGTCCTCGAGTAGGTAAGTGATAAAAAGAAAGAATAATTTTTTAGGTGACATGCACCATCAAAGACTTGATCAAAGTATTTATAAAACATTCGAAGCTGGGATCATAGTACTTCAATCATAACATGAAAGACAAAGTTCTAGGAATAAGACAAAGAAACTATGATGCAACATGAAAAGGCACAAACAAAAGATTCATGAATAACAATTCTTTGCAAGACGTTTGTTTGTTTCACATAAAGAAAACATAGCATAATAGCATTCAGCTTGTCCCTCATAGAGTAGCAAATATAAATGCATAGGACACCTTCAAAGTTCATAAGAGTGACTAGATACAAATAGTTTAAAACAAGCAATATCAAGATATGCATCAATCAACTAGTCTTGGGACAATGCACATAGAACTAAGAACGGACAATATGCTCTCAAAGTAGGTGCATGAAGATAGAAGGTGGAGACTCAATATAATGGTGGAAGAAAGGCCTTTATAAAAGGAAGTAGGGATTCAAGTCTCATAAAGAGCTTCCAAAAATTATGGTACTTATAGCTTTCAGCTCTCATTGCCCCTATCATAAGCATCTTGAAGGTGATTAAGGTTAAAGTGACACAACTAAAAGGATATGCTTGACAAGTTATAAACCGAAATCTCATGCCCCTTACTTACGAAGACCGAACCTCATGCTACTGAACTTTGGTCACAAGTAAGCTCTTGTCATTGTAAGTACATATGTATCATAAAGAACCGCCAACGGGGTACCCCTTACACATGATACAGGAGCTATCCCATAATCAAAATGACAAGGCAAGCAGACAATGAGCATCTCAGCGATCTTTTTATTTGCTATTTGCATAGGTTTTTATTGAGGATGCTTCATAGAATGCTCATTATGGTGATGCTGCAAGTTTCCACCATGATTAGGCATGGTTTAGGCTAGCGGCCCAGGCGTTTCTCTAAAACACATACAAACTCCATGATCTTAGAAGTTCCACTTTTATTTCACACCGCCGGGATCCATAAGCAAAAGAACATGATATCAACGGGGTACAAAGTACAAGTGCAATGTTGAAAGCGTTCACCATGATACATGGTTCTGCTAACTTCAACTTATAAAGTGCAAGCATATATGCAACAAAGAAGGACCAAATGGTTCAAGTTAGATGCAAAAAAGTAAAGTGTGCTATCAAGTTCGTGAGAGCTTTAATCACTAGTTTTCACATAACAAGTTTAATTTGGAAGATAAACAAAAGCATGAATATACTTGGAATAGCATATGCTAATAGGTAGGTATGGTGGACTCCTTGGAATAACTTGGTTTAGGGAGTTGGATGCATGAGTGGAACTCATACTTGGTTGTGGAGGCTAGCAAAAGACTGGGAGCGACAAACTAAGAGAGCAATAATGGCCATAATCATGTAGAGCGACAAAACATCATTGATCAAAGCATAAAGTGATACTACAAGTTGAAAACTAAAGGATCATAAAGGCTTATGGTGACTTGAGATAGTCATAACATGGTGTGAGCATACGCCAAGTCAACCAAAATAAAGCATCAAAGGAGAATACCACTATACTATGCTTTAATATGCTAAAACAACACATGATTCATCCAAGGCACATTAAGCAATCTCAATTGTTTATAACAAGTCATGCTACAACAAATAATACTAAGCATAAAGCCAAAACTATATCAAGCATGGCATGACAAAGCATAGGCCATAGTCAAAAACAAGCTCTTTTTCCCACATAAGCATGAACTTTCCTACTCTTTTCCAAACCAAACCAAACTATTTGAAAACCAATGTATGAAAGAGGGGGTCCAACCAATTTATTCAGCAAACTAAGCAAACAAAGCAACCGAAAAAACAAAATGAAAACGAAAAAGAAGACGCTCCAAGAACAACACAACTGTGCATGAAACAATAAAAATGAAGCGTTTGGAAGAAACCTGGGATTTTTATTGATGAAGAGGGGGGATACCTTGGGCATCCCCAAGCTTTGACGCTTGTACTTCTTGGATATTTCTTGGGGTGACACGCGTGGCATCCCAAAGCTTGAGCTTTAGTCCATCCTTCATCTCATTACTCATTCCTTCCATACACCTGAAATTTTTCCTTCATACAAAAATTCACACAATCTTTATTAGCAACACTAGTGCACTCAAGATAATAGGTCTTAAGGTTCAGTTATAACACCAATAAACTTCCATTAAAACACAAGCTGCTGTATCACTTCCCTCAAAAAGCTCAATTCTCCAAAAGAACTCAAATAGGAACCAACAAGAAGCAAATGCAGAAAATGGCAGAAATCTGTCAAAACAGACCAGCAGGTAAAGACGAATTTTTTAGAAGACCTTCTGTTGCTCAAATTAAAAAGTGTTGAACTAAATAAAGTTAGATAACAACCTGGGGCAGAAGCAAAAAAATTCACGCCTCAAAAAGACGTTCAGAGATTTTACACGAATTTTTACGGTGAAGCACATAAATCTGTTTCGGGACAGCAACTTTCCCAATCATTACTTCTCCCTCATTTGAGGTTACTATTGGTAAAAAAAAGCAAATAAAAAGGATAAGGAGGTAATAACTTTCAAGACTCATCTAAAACTTTTGGGTTATCTCCCAATAAGTACTTTTCTTTAACGCCTTTAAGTTAGGCATAAGAAGCAAGAAAAAGAATCAAGTGTTCTCAAATGAAGAAGCATTAAAACCAAATTTCTTGCCCTTACCTCTCTTACTTTTATTCTTAACCTTGGGGAAAATATGATTGTTTGGTGGAGAATAAAGGTGCATGGTCCCCTTTCCCACATCTATTATTGCTCCAAGGAGTTCTAATAGGGACCTTCCAAGTGTAATTTGTTCTTTTCCTGCACATTTAATAACAAGATAATCAGTAGAAATCATTTTCCCAAGGATATTTGTAAACACTCCTTCAGCTATTCCAATAGGTAATATGGTAGCATTATTAGCAAGAGATATTTCTTTTCCTCCTTTAGTAATCCTCCAAAGATTCAAAGATTCATAAATATCTTTGGGCATAAGACAAAATTCAGACATGATATCACAGCGAGCTTGAAAAGTTTCATTATTTATATCAATCTTTACTGTGGGGAGCCACTTTGATGGTTCAGAATTTATTGGAACATAATCATGATGCTCCCTAAGTGTATAGCAATCTTTCAATCTAGAAGTGCTGGTCTCAAGAGTGTTTAATCTAGCAAATATGCTTGCAAAAGAAATATCAGTTTTGCTAGGCAAGTTGTAAGTAAGGATCAATTTCTTTATAGAATTAACAGCATCATCCTCATTACATTGGAGGAAATCTCCTCCCACAACAGCATCTAAAGCATATCTATAGCAAAGAGCAATTCCAAGGTAGAAACTGCTAAGGAACAAGCTTTGAGTCATTCTAGGCTCAGTTTTTTCATGTAGATCAGATATTCTAGACCAAGCTTCCTTGAAGCTCTCCTCCATTCCTTGTTTAAAAGTGAAAATCATTTCCTCGGGTGACATAGTGATTGTTGCAAGGCTAGACATAATGACAACTTAAGATAGGAACTAATTTTTTGTGTGTTTTTGAATAAGAAAGCAAACTAGTAAAACTATTTTTTTTGTTTTTGATAAAGAAACAAGCAAACAAAGCAAAAAGAAACTAAGCAAAACAAAAATAACAAAGTAAAGAGATTGGTTATGAGGGACTCCCCTTGTGAAGATGTCCTTGACTCCCCGGCAACGGTGCCAGAAAAGTGCTTGATGGCTCAGTGTTGATGTAGAGCTCGTTGGGAACCCCAAGAGGAAGGTATGATGAGCACAGCAGCACGTTTCCCTCAGTTATGAAACCAAGGTTTAATCGAACCAGTAGGACCAAGAAAACACCCCAAAGGTGTTGCTAGCTGAGCCTTGGCAGGGTGCACTACCGGTGCTAGTAGCAATGTGGAGACCTGCACAACACAACCACAGAACTTTGTCCCCAACTTGCGATGAGGTTGTCAATCTCACCGGTTTTGCTGAAAACAAAGGATTAAACGTATCGAATGGAAGGAAGTAATAGTTTGCAGAAAGTAAACACAAAGCAGTAAACAGTTTGTAGATTGTATGTAAAAGAAAGGACCGGGATCCATAGTTCACTAGAGGTGGCTCTCCTTATGGTAGATAACATGCTGGGTGAACAAATTACAGCGAGGCAATTGACAAACATCGAGAAAGCAATACATGCATATACTAATCATCTTGACTCCTTTGAGACTTGATTAGGCATTACAACATTATACATAGACCGCCATCCAACTACATCTATGACTAATAATCCACCTTCAGGTTATCATCCGAACCCCCTCCAGTATTAAGTTGCAAGCAACAGATTATTGCTTTACGAATTGCGTGTAAAGTAAACAATACGATTGTTCTATGAACAAAGGATTGTTGTTTTCTCCCTAGTAGCAACAGCACATCTAGTACCTTAGAGATTTCTGTCACTTCCCCAGATTACCAGAGGCATGAACCCACTATCGAGCATAAATACTAACTCTTGGAGTTGCTAGCATCTACTTGGCCAAGATAGCTACTAACAACAGAAAGCATGCAATATCACAAATAACAAAGACATGATAGAATCAATAATCAATCTGAAATAGCATCTCAATATCCATCGGATCCCCGCAAACACAACATGCAGAATTACAAATAGATGATCTTGATCATGAACGGAGCTCACAAGATCTAGACATGAAAGCACAAAGGAGGAGAACCAGCCATCTAGCTACTACATGGACCCGTAGTCCAGAGATGAACTACTCACGCATCACACCGGAGGCTTGCATGATGTTAAAGAAGGCCTCCAGGGTGAATTCCCCTCTCCAGTAGGGTGCTGGGAAGAGCTTCAGATCCCTCCTGATCTAGGGATGGAGATGACGGCGGCTACAGACCCTTTCGTGGATTTTTGATCGGGTCCTTAGGGTTTTCGTCCTGAGGGAAATATATAGGCGGAAGGAGAGGCCGAGGGGGTGCTGGGGTCGGCCAGACCACCCCTGGCGTGGACCAGGACTAGCCGCACGGCCAGGTGGTGTGGCCGGCCCCCAGCCCTTCTCCGTATCGTATTCTGGCATCTGATGTCTTCCGAAAAAATAGGCACTTTGGCTTTTGTCCCGTCCAATTCCGAGAATATTCATTTTCTGACTTTCCTGGAATGAAAAATAGCAGAAAACAAGCAGCTGGCATTGTGGCTCTTGTTAATAGGTTAGTCCAAGAAATCATATGAAAAGTACTCCAAAGTGTGGACAAAACAAGAGAAGGTAGATAAAACCAAGCATGGAGCATCAAAAATTATAGATACATTTGCAATGTATCAGGGTGCATGGACAATAAGGATGTCCTTCATGAGGGCGATCCGCAAGAAGTCTATTTTGCAAACTGATTGGTAGTGGCATCCACAATTGGGCCTACGTCCTTGCCCTTAACCTCGGCGCTGAAGCTCAAATCATGTTCCTTCATTGCCATGGAGAGGGAGAGGCCCGAACTCAGCTTGCACGAGGCTCAGATGTTCACCCACTACGACATACTAATGCCGCCATTCGCGAGGCATCCTGCCAGCTTCGAGCTCAGCTACGCCGGGGTTCCTGTCATGCCGCTCTTGTGCAACAACATGTTGGCGAGGCAGATCGAGGAGCGCTGCCGCTAGTTGCCGGAGCAGAAGAGGGCAATGGCATGGTACTCGCGCACGAGCGCATACTGGCGAAAGTTATTCAAGAAGGAGCGGGTTGTGTCGATTGACCTGTGCGGAACCCACCGGCGGGAGATCCACCCGGATCTACGCAACCCCGAAGGGAGGTAGCACTTCTGGCTAGTGCATGGGCGTACGACCTCCACCATTATCGATGAGGCGCACCGTGAAGAATCCATGAGGAGGAGGAACGCTGTCGGAAACGTCAGCATCGATTCCGACATGGAGGAGGCTGACAGCGACGCGGACAACATCGTCGATGATGGAGACTGCGGGAGCGTCATAGTCGATTAGGGCCACTTAAGCATAAATTAAATCTATGTACGGTATCTTAATGCCCTCTTTGGATCTGGGGCACTTGAGTCATAGTCGATTATCATCATAATCTATATATGTTGGCCATGTTTTAGGTGTCTTTATCTTTGAAACTAGTCGAAACTCGTCCGATCCTGATAATAAAGTTCGCGTTTTCCTGGCATATCGGATGGGACAATACGCTGACTCTGCTCCCAGCACTTGATGGCACAGCCATAATTTGGAGTGTGCTAGAGGAGATGGGGTCGAGCGTGTTGTAATAGTGTACTACTTCTATCCAGATATAACTGATTTAGCTTTTTTAGATATTTAAATGTATCTATACCCAAAACATGTCTAGATACATACGAATCTACACAAATTCAAGTAACTTAGTTCTAGACGGAGGGAGTAATAATATTTTTTGAGGAATAGTTTCTGATGGCATATATTGGCCATGTTTTAGGTTTCTCTGTCTTTCAAACTAATCAAAAGTCGTCAAATTCTGAACAAACAAAGTCATTGCATTCACATCTAATGGGACAATACACTGACTCTGCTACTTGATGGCACAGCCATAATTCTGGAGTGCGCTAGAGGAGATCGGAATCCAAGGGAGATGGGAACTAGTAGCTGCGTCCATACGCAGGTAAAAAATTAATGTAATAATATTTAAAAAATTGTAATCTAGTCCACATGACCCCATCACAGACATGTTGCACGCACCAGATATAAATAAAGATGACACGACTAGTTTAGTTTCAATGATATAATTCAACATACGACGTTACTGTGCCCGCATCTTTCCACTCCTCTTATTAGTCTACTAGCCCACGCTACATTAAGCAACAGTTGATGAGGATGAAAAAAATGATAAAATGGCAAATAAAACAATTTTTAAGCTTACCTTTCATTTGGAGAATCATACAAAGATGAAATTGGCAGGGATTTATTATTTCTCTTGCAGTTAGCCGAAAGATCCTCAGGAACACCCTCAATCACCCCTACAACTTCTTCATATTCTAATACACCTCCATTATTTGCCCTTTCCTCCGTGTTCCGCTTACCCTTTTGTTTCTTTTCACACCCTTTTCTCGCTGGCACCCCCACTTCTTCATAAATTAGCTGCTCACCTACGTTTTCGTCTGAGTGCTCATCACCGTTTTCCTCCACCTGCTGCACTTCCTCAAGTTCTTCGTGTTCGTGCTGCTCTTCCTCCAGTTCTGGCTAAGAAGCCTCATTTTCTGCCACCGGGGTGTGAGCAGGGACAAGATCATGTGTAACTAGGTTTTTGCACAACCTCTTGATATGGCCGAATCCTCCACAACGTTTTCCTAGCTCCCAGCCTTGAACCTTTATCGTTGGAGGCTTCGGTCCTTAGCTTTCTAGGCCTACTAGGTGGCCTCCTAAGAACTGGTGGTTGAAGTTTGAACCCTGGATTGACAATCTCCCAATCATTTTCATCAGCCATAGGTGGTATATTTTCTGCATAAGTTACAACAAATTTGTCCACGGAGAAATAGTTGTCGACATAGTTCTCTATTTCAGCTCCGCTACCTCTAAGCTTTAAGATGAAGTACATTGCATGGTGACATGGCAGACCAGTAATCTGCCACTATCTGCATGAACAATTCTTGTTTCTAATGTCTACAGTGCACCTCCATTCACTTCCATGCTTGTATTCTGCATAAACCTGAGCCAATGTTCTAGAACTTTTGACCATCCTCATCTTTATCGTTCTCATTGACCTGGTTCTTGCATTCAGTAACATAACCACCTTTGGAACTATTTTATGGCCTAAAAATTTTCGTGCACAAATTCTTTGCCTTAAATCTATATTCACCATTATGCACTGTCTTATTGCATCCAACAAATAACCATTCCAAGTGTCTTCATGCCCAAAATCTTATCATTGAAATTCTCTGCCAAATTATTGCAAACAAAATCCACCTTGCTTAACTCACCAAACTTGCTTCTGGCCCATAGCTTGGTGTGATGTTCTTCATGGTATTTTTTCACCTTTGGCACTACATACATGTTCTGCAAGTAAGTAGCATGTGTGCTTGGAGTGTATGTGTATGATGATCGACACAATTCCTCTTCAAAGATCTTTCCTTTGAACTTCTTTGTGAAGTTAGTAGCGAGTCGCCGCATGCATTCCCTATGCTCAACCCCAGGAAACAAAGCATCAACAGCATTCTCAAGACCCTTGCATGCACCGGTGTGTATCACCAAGCCTTCAGGGTGACCAATTACTGCCCGTAGTCTCTCCATGAACCATGTCCAGCTTTCATTAGATTCACCCTCAAGAACAGTATAAGCTACGGGTAGAAGCCAATTTTGCCCGTCCAAAGCACAAGCAGAAGCAACATGTCCCCTAAACTTCCTTGTTAAAGAAGTTTCACCTATTGACAAGTATGGCTTGCAGCTATCTAGGAACCCCTTCCAGCATGCCTTCGGGCAGACAAAACATCTCCTGATGCATTTCTTATCTGCCTGCTTATACCTAACCCCCCTCGAGACCTTTTCTCTTTCTTTCACAACCTCGTAATCGATGTCAACAACACTACTAGGTGATGTTTTCTCTATCTAAGCTTTGAAACTATACAACATGTGAAAACTGTCATTCCACTTGCCTTGAATGAAGTCTAGAGCCATCTCCTTCCCATCAAAGACTTTGTGGTAAGGAATCAGAATGTTAAACTTTTTGCTAATCTTTGCTCTGAGTTTAGCAGGTCCAATGTTATGATCCTGCCTCACCCAGCCAAGTACAGTAGTAGCAATCCACTTGGTAGTCGCCAGTCTAATTTTTTATCACTTAAAGAAGTATTAGGGCAGTTGTGTTTCTTCGTGTTTACTTTGATCTGCATTCGATAAGAATCCAAATAATTCAGAGCTAATTATCAGCAGAATAAATATGAGAAAGACTGAAACTAAATGTAGCTATCGCAACCTGAAATGGGTGTCCACCCCGCTTTTGAGATGCATGTAATCTCCATTTACACACATTACTTTACCTACAATGCACCCTAAATCTCTTTTGGTCGCTCTTTTCAATGATAAATTCAAACCCAACTCTGATTGCATAGGTTGCAACTGCATATCTGCAGTCCTCCACATTCTCAAAGACAGTCCCCTCATCAATTGTAGGATTGTCCCTGTCAAAGTGTATCACTGGCCTATCCTCATCTTTGTCATCGTATCTACATCCTATTTCCACATCTTCGCATTCCTCTTCCTCATCAGTCCCATAGTCAGGCTCAAAGTTCGAATCAACCAAATATTCCCTACTCTCCATCCTATCAGGTTCAATAGCCACGTCTGGATATGCTTTCTCATCATCATCCGCACCGCCACACATTTTAGTGTCTTCATGCTTGCTTGACAAAGCATCATGCTCAAGGACAAGTTGTACAAACGTCCTGTGGTTACCAACACATATCCTTGCCATCACCATGGGACTAGAAACGCTAATTGGGGTATGCAGAAAAGGAATCATAGTTCTTACCCTTCGATGTGGACGCATGGCACCTTCTTCAGGCTCCGTACCTCCAAATCTCTGCACCCCGCTTCCTCTTCCCCTGTTTCGTTCTCCTCTCCACTCTCCAGACTTGAAGGAGATTTCTTGCTCTCCAGCCACGTAGGATCCATCTCCGTGTTCTCAAGCCTCACAGGATCCATCTCCGAGCGGGATCCGGATCACCAGCGTCGTTGGGCGCCTAACCCAACGGCCGACTCTCGGTTTTCGTTTCCATACGCGCCTGGGCGATGGACAGCGGCAAGGAGACAGGGCAGGGAGGGGAGGGGAGGGGATGAGAGGGGAGGGCAGGAGGACGGCAGCCCAAGGGGAGGAAGAGAGCGATGCACGACTGAACAGAGTGGCAGCAGCAAGAGCAGAGGAGCAGAGTGGAGCTGGTTGCGACAAAACATGGAAAGTTGCACAATAATGGGTTGGTGGGCAGCACTAGCCCTCGAACCTGGGTTTTGTGCCATCGAAGGTGGAGGAGGCGGGCCCGCCAGTCATAAAACATGCCGCATCGTCATCCCCTGTTTCTGATGCCCTTTAAAAAAAGAAAACACGCCACGTCGTCATCCCCTGTTTCTAATGGTGTTGCTACAATTCGACGGTACATAGTGGCATAGAAATAATATCGTATAAACATAAGGGCACAGTCGTCAACATTTCTAAAATGAAACCCAGTCTCCTACCTGTCATGGTACATTTCCTGATGAGGTGGATAGCCACGACCGATCTTTTTAATATGTTCGCACTCTTATGCTGAGAAGGGAAATAAAGATTGAGTGGTTAATGCAACAAGTGTCGAATTATTACCCTCTAAGGAAATGGGAGATGATTATTTTCACGCGTGCCCATAGTCCAAACCTACTATCAGTCTGTCACTCCCCTTCTCCGACAAACCATAGTTCACCTTGCGCAGCTCCTCCACGCCGCCGAAACTAGGGTATTTATCCCCTCTAAGGCAGGCCATGAATCTCTACTTCAAGGCCGGTCTCCCATTGCCCTGCCAGGCGGATGATTTCACCGAATGGGCCAAATCGGCCGTGGCGGCAACACCGGCATCGTCGGCACCGGATGCGGCAAGCAGGGCCAACAGAGCGATATGGAGAAATTATGCAGCGGCATTACGGCATGCTCTAGGCAGTGGGAACAAGGTAAGTATCAAATCGTTCATGCGAGCATGCCGCCGAGGGTACACACCCTCGAATAGGGCGGTGCCAAGGTCTAGGAACTCTCGCGTCCATGCTTCGGCGCGGGCTACCTTACCGCAGTGGGGGAGGCTGGGAACACGCCATCTGCGGCAAAGATACTCCATCCAACGCACCATCGGAGGCCGTACCGTGGCGGCGACCAAGCGTCTACACTCAGCATGTTGGATTGTTCGATAGCTGGATCCGGCAGCGGGCATCAGCTCAGCGCCAGAATTCAGGTTCCAGCTCATACAGACCTACGATCCCAAAAAGAAGATGCTGAATTTCAGTTTCGAAGAAATCGTTGCGGCGGTGCGGATGGTCCTACTGAACCGGTACTAGCACATTCAAAGAGGTTGTGATGAACGATGCAGATTTCTTGTAGTTTGGCGAGAAGGCTATAGATCAGTTTGGGTTAAATGATCAAAGAACTTACATCCTCTCAAGGCAATTGGCCAGCCAACTTTTTTGGTGGAGATCTGCAGTTTCTTCAGTGTAGAATAGTTAAGTTCAGACTGAAGAATGGCTTTTGTAGATGAAATGCTGACGAATTGTTCTATAAACTAGTAGGAAGTTTGGCCCACTTTTGTGTAGGTATAAGACCCTTTTGTATGGAAGTACTACTGTTGTAAGAAAATAGTATAAATTAACTAATTCCTTCAATTACTAGTCGTGGTTAAATCTAATTAACTGGCATTTTTTATCCTAGACAGATAAAATTTAGACGAGAATTTATGTACAGATTTTGCGTCTGCTGTCTGTGTTGTAAACCATTTTTACTTTGTCTTGTGATGTCTGCAAAATGGTCCTGTAGTTCAACATGTTACAAATGTAGCTACCATGTACTTGAAGAGGAGATGGACTACATTCATGGCATCCACATAATTGACATTGCTCATTGCCAGACCACCCTCTTTTCATGAGGTTGTCCTTGGTTATTCATAGAAATTATAAAGCACGATGTTCAACTACATCGATTCAAACAATTACACACACACTACATCAAATTCATTACCCACACATACTACATTGATTCAAACTATTACACACACATACTACTTCAAATTCATTACCCACACATACTACATCGATTCAAACTATTACACATTTTTAGTCGATGCTAACTTCCTACTACGCTCTCCATACTACAAATTCATTAGCCACACATACCACGGCCATTCACTAGAGCTATGTCTTCACTCGAGGGAACTCAGAACCACCAGCTTGTCCAAGCCCAGTTCCCCCATCGAAACTGTGTGCACCGTCGCGAAACGGTGGTGGTCATGTGCCATCGATCCTTCTAGGCCAAAACTGCAGGTGACGAGGATGCTTTTCTGGCAGCCTCTTCGGGGCCCTGAATGCCATGTACCGATTCTAGAACCTCCTCTAGGTGGATGATGACCAGGTGCTTCCAGCAAAGCTGTCGCCTTGCCCTGCTTGGAATCTGCACCTCGTACATCTTAGGAATGGTGTCAGGATCTTTCAGCCACGCCTTTACCTCGATGATCCATTTGTCGCTCGGTGGCACGATTTCCACCAGCTCTCCGCTAAGGCTACTGACGACCTGTTTGAGGGCCTCCGGCTCCCAAGCATCCAATGGGACATCGTCAAAGCCGAGTTTGGAGAAGAAACAAAGCTGCCCCAAGTGATCGTCCCACCCACAGGCGCGATGCCAATGCATGAAGCTCATTTTCTCCCCGCGACACTCGAAAGAACATGAAGAATGCATAACATGCTCGGTGTCTGAGCTGTGCTCGAACCAGACGAAAAAATCGAATGGTGGCACGCATACCTCAATCTTGACCTCATTTCGTCTGATCCCAAAACAAAACTTGAAAGCTGATAGCAACTCGGCCGGTGACACGGTGGGACGGACGCCCAGCACGGTGGCCATGAGAGCATGGTCGTGGAACTGATGTGCTAGGGCTACCATGCCTAGGGTGCGGGGCAGCATGCAACTGCTCGAGGCTGGTTGCCGGCCAGGATCGCCCGATGGGATGCGCTCTGTTGTGCAAGAAGGACTAGCCAGAGGCGAGATATTAGTCTAGGGACATGAAGCTCCGATATGGCGGACGACGCAATGGCGACGGCTGCGATATTCGATTAGCAGCGTGGGAGGTTGACCGGACATGGCAGGGATGCAAATTAGAGCAAGTGCGAGCTCCGATCTAAGACGAGCAGCCGAAGCTAAGCAAAGGTTATGGGGAGGGGTGCAGAGGAGAAGAGTAGAGAAGAGCAAAGAAATAGATCTGGTCCACTCAGGGATCTCGTCCATGCATGGGTAAACTAGTCCACGACCGCAAAAGATAACGGGGAATACTAACAGGGCGGGCCAAGAAGAGTTGACCTAACGGTGGTATTTGAGTTCAACCTTTTTCGTCTGGTTCAAATGACCATTTGGCCGTTAGATTTGTATTCACCCCCATTTGGACCTTCTGGACAATTGGCGATTCTACTACGGCCCCTCCGCGAGATTGATGACAACTCGGGTACCGGGATGCACTCGCGTGGGAACTTTGGTACCGCAAACCAACAATCTCCACCCTTATGATCCAGGAATATTCAGACATGATTGAGACACCTCTCAAATCAATGACCAACAGAGGTATCTGGAAACACATGATGGTTCCTTCATATTCCATGAATTTGGTCTTTCGCTTGAACCTTCATACGTCGAGTCTTATTCCTTTTACACAGTGATACTTGGTTTGTCCAAGACCTAATCTCATGTATCAATATGGAGTTCGATCTTGTTACTGACAAACATATTTACTTGTTCCTGTGATATTACATACTCGTGACCTAGTCACATGCTTGCAAGCTCATTGATGTAATCTCACCAAGTGGGCCTCGAGTATCTATCCATCACTCAAATAGGAAAATCCTAATATCGATACATACACCTCAACTATTCCTCTAGAATACCCAATATACACCTTTATAGCCACCTAGTTAAGGTCATGGCAGTTGATGAGATCAAAGCAGCCACAGGAGATATTGATTAGACATGATCTCACAGTAGACGGATTAAGTCACTACACTTGGCTAGATATCACAACGTTGAACATTGTGACTATATCACATTGCAATTCTATGGTCGGGTGTTTCCATCACTTCCTTAAGTGACCTCGTTGTAGTTGACATTTTAGTCAAATCATGATCGGGAAACCTCAATCATCATCTGCCCAACGAACTAGTACTAGAGGATACTAGGGACCTATTTTTTTACATACCATACATGTATTAATGTTTTTGCTTAATACAGTTATAACATGATACAAAACTATTATGAACATTAGAGATATATCAATAAAACAACTTTATTTATTGTCCTCTAGGGCATATCTCCTTCATTCCCCCACTTGCACTAGAGTACAATTGCACTAGTTTACATCAAGCAATAATCTAATACCAACAGCATCCCAGTGTTGATCATTCTTTTCTTGTGGAAGAGGCTTTGTGAATGGACCAACTACATTCACATTTGTATGTAATTTGCAAACCCTAATGTTACCATTTTCTACATAATCTCTTATTACATGGTAACGTTGGTATATGTGCTTATCCGTGGAGTGGAACTGGCGAGGGGTTAACTCATCAATGCCCATTGTTAATGGACTTAGGTTCGAGGAAGTGGGGATGACTAGAGGCATCGATCGGCTAGCAAACAAGTGCACAGGTGACACGAGGTTTTACCCAGGTCCAGGCCTCATAGAGGACCCTACTCATGCTTGTCTGCTCTTGATTATGAGGGAGTTGAAAGTTACAAGGGTGCGCAGATACAATCTGGCGGTGTGTATGCGAGGGTGTATGAGTTGGTCCTCCTCGCCGCCCTCCTCCTGGCCTTTATATAGGGATGCTAGGTATCGGGGTAGTAGGTCGAGTCTGTTACAATTTAGGGTTTTCCCTTTAAGTTTCTATCTACACTTTGCCGTGTCTTCCAAGAAGTCAAACTCCAATGTGCCACCAAAATCTTTGTTGGGATTCGATTGCACCGTGGGCTGCTTGTTGGGCTGAACCATATAGGCTAATCTCAAGTACTTGTAAAGTATTCCCATGTCAGTAGCCCCCGAGTGTCCAGCCAAATAGCAGATTCAGGTGGGGACTATAAATTTTTCGAGTGCATGGGATACAAGCTCATCCTAAGTTATTTCGGGTACCGCAATTTATTTCATAGGGATTGTCGATATGCGTGCCTAATTCATCCGATAGATCGGGATCACTTAAGTGCCTTAGGGAAAAAACAACGCTATCTACTCAAATTCGAGTCCCTAGACTCGAATTCGGAATAATGCTGGTGTAATTCGACTCTTGCCACTAAGGTCTTACAGAGTTCAAATTCCAGTGTTTTAGGTGTGGGCACTCGACGCATCCATCAAGGCTGATTTCATCGTGCCTGTAGGCACGACTTATATCTGGTAGAGCACAGCAGATGCGTTGCCAGGCCTTTTTCAGGTCTTGCCTTCATGTTGTAAATGCGGCATCCGAATGTTTAGTCACCACGGAGGTGATTCGGGTGACCCAGGAGACGTAGTCTCTTTGCAGGGAGGATATGAGGCGGAGTCGCTATTTCGAGTGCAGCTGTAGTTGACACACTTTTCATGAATAAGATTTTTCATAGGATGCGTGGCCAGCGCTCCCTATGGGAGTAGCCCCCGAGTGCCTATTCGAGTCACAGACTTGGGTAGGGACTTTTGGACTTTTTCGACTGCTGTCATTTTTGGGTTTTAGCCGGATATGCTTTTAGTGCTCCCTATGGGAGTTGCCCCTTGGTACATATTCGAATCTTTGATTCGAAGAGGGGCAGTAACTAGTAAAGGCAGTTCTATGCCTATAAAATCTTCGAGTGTGCGGCCAGCGCTCCTGTTAGGAGTAGCCCCCGAGTGCTTGGTCGACTCGCAACCAAGGACTAAAGTAGTCGAAGATATCTTCTGCTGGAGTTGATGACGTTAGTGCTGACAACTAGATGATCTCATTTGCCCGCCTAAGAGGTATTGATGGGATGTGACGAAATTGGGGCCCCATCTCTAACTAGGATTTGACCAGGCATGCGTAATCTTTGTTTTAACTGCGCCTCCTCGATTTTCGCACGTAGTGGGGAAAGTGCAGCGATGGTTCACTGTTTCCATCACCACACATCTGCATTGATTTGCGCCACACATCTGGTTGAGGTTTTTTTGGCCATTAGATTGCATCTGACCTGTGGTTAAGTAGACGCTTCTATGCGGTAAATTTCCCCACAATTCATCATCTTCCTTCTTGCGCACTACTTCCATTGCTCCTTGCTCCTTGCTCCTGCTCCGTCGCTCACGCATCCGCTGTTGCGCTGGACGGTGTCAAAACCTTCCCAAGTTACTTCCTGCGATCCCATCGTCACCGGAAGATGGGGAAGAAGAAGGGTGTGGTCGCATCTGGATCTGCTGTTGTCGCTGTTGCATCCAAGAATAAGGGCATCAACGCTACCGGTTTCGGCACTGCTGCTGCTGCCGGAAAGAAGAAAGGCACGGGGATGCGCGTCACCAATGGCTCGTGGAGGCGGACCACCATAAGGGAGCTGGAGCTCTACAATCATCGTTAGGATGGATTGCTCCCCACCGACGAGGCGGACACAAAGATGCCTGGCTTGGAGGTACCCCCGGATCCCCTGTTGGATTTCAGGTTATGTTTCTTGCCTTCATTATCCGGGGCCTTTCTCTTCCCCTCCACAAGTTTGTGCGAGGGTTACTCTGTTTTTATGGGCTCCAGCTGCATCAGCTGACCCCAAACTTTATTTTTCACATTGCATGCTACATTACTCTTTGCGAATGCGGGCTCGGAATTGAACCGCACTTTGGCCTCTTCAAAAAACTCTTCAACCTAAAGCGGCAGCCGGGTTCTAGATCTGTGGTCTATGATATTGGAGGCCGCGGTATTCATGTGGACCCGAATGTCCAATACTTCTCCCTCAAGAGCTCCGAGTCCGCCCAAGGATGGAGGGACAAGTGGTTTTACATCCGTGATTAGCAGGCCAATGATGAACATTATGGGCTTGCTGTTTTTGATCCAAAGGCGGAATTGAAGAGAAGAAGGTCTTGGAAAAATGTGGTGATGCCCGGCGAGGCCGAGGAAGTCAAAGTTTTGTATACGCGTGTCTGCGATCTCCAGCTCATTCGAGGGAAGGAGCTTGATGGCCCAAACTTCATCTGCACCTTTGATGCACCATCAGGTGTAGCCACTACAGGCCAAGGCGCACCCGATGTATTGCTGGACTGGTGACGATGACATCACCCGCATCTCTTAGGAGCACATTTCTTTGGGTGAGGTGGACAAGAGGTTTAGGGGGTGATGGCTCAATGCACGGCGCCCAGAAAAGTGCTTGGTGTGTGGTTGATGTAGATCTCGTTGGGAACCCCAAGAGGAAGGTATGATGAGCACAGCAGCAAGTTTCCCTCAGTTATGAAACCAAGGTTTAATCGAACTAGTAGGAGCAAGGAAACACCCCAAAGGTGTTACTAGCTGAGCTTTGGCAGGGCGCACTACCGGTGCTAGTAGCAACGTGGATACCTACAGAACACAACCACAAAACTTTGTCCCCAACTTGCGATGAGGTTATCAATCTCACTGTGTGTTGTGGAAAACAAAGGATTAAACGTATCGAATGGAAAGAAGTAAAAGTTTGCAGAAAGTAAACACAAAGCAGTAAAACATTGTAGATTGTATGTAAAAGACAAGGACCGGGATCCATAGTTCACTAGAGGTGGCTCTCCTTAAGATAGATAACATGTGGGGTGAACAAATTACAACGGGGCAATTGACAAACACCGAGAAAGCAATACATGCATATACTAATCATCTTGACTCCTCTGAGAATTGATTGGGCATTACAACATAATACATAGACCGCCATCCAACTACATCTATGACTAATAATCCACCTTCAGGTTATCATCCGAACCCCCTCCAGTATTAAGTTGCAAGCAACAGATTATTGCTTTACGAACTACGTGTAAAGTAAACAATACGATTGTTCTATGAACAAAGGATTGTTGTTTTCTCCCTAGTAGCAACAGCACATCTAGTACCTTAGAGATTTCTGTCACTTCCCCAGATTCCCAGAGGCATGAACCCACTATCGAGCATAAATACTAACTCTTGGAGTTGCTAGCATCTACTTGGCCAAGATAGCTACTAATAACGGAAAGCATGCAAGATCACAAATAATAAAGACATGATAGAATCAATAATCAATCTGAAATAGCATCTCAATATCCATCGGATCCCCGCAAACACAACATGTATGATTACAAATAGATGATCTTGATCATGAACAGAGCTCACAAGATCTAAACATGAAAGCACAAAGGAGGAGAACCAGCCATCTAGCTTCTACATGGATCCGTAGTCCAAGGACGAACTACTCACGCATCACACCGGAGGCTTGCATGGTGATGAAGAAGGCCTCCAGGGTGAATTCCCCTCTCCGACAGGATGCCAGGAAGAGCTTCAGATCCCTCCCGATCTAGGGATGGAGATGACGGTGGCTACAGACTCTTTCATGGATTTTTGATCGGGTACTTAGGGTTTTCGTCCCGAGGGCAATATATAGGCGGAAGGAGAGGCCGAGAGGGTGCCTGGGCTGGCCACACCACCCCCTGGCGTGGGCCAGGCCTGGCCGTGCGGCCAGGTGGTGTGGCTGCCCTCTGGCCCTTCTCTGTATCGTATTCTGGCACTTGATCCCTTCTGGAAAAATAGCCACTTTGGCTTTTGTCCCGTCCAATTCCGAGAATATTCATTTTCTGACTTTCCTAGAACCAAAAATAGCAGAAAACAGGCAGCTAGCACTGTTGCTCTTGTTAATAGGTTAGTCCAAGAAATCATATGAAAAGTACTCCAAAGTTGGAACAAAACACAAGAAAGTGGATAAAACCAAGCATGGAACATCAAAAATTATAGATACATTTGCAATGTATCAACATCCCCAAGCTTAACTCCTGCTCGTCCTCGAGTAGGTAAGTGATAAAAGGAAAGAATAATTTTTGAGGTGACATGCACCATCAAAGACTTGATCAAAGTATTTGCAAAACATTCAAAGCTGGGATCATAGTACTTCAATCATAACATGAAAGAGAAAGTTCTAGCAATAAGCAAAGAAGCTATGATGCAACATGAAAAGGCACAAACAAAAGATTCATGAATAACAATGCTTTGCAAGACGTTTGTTTGTTTCACATAAAGAAAACATAGCATAATAGTATTCAGCTTGTCTCTCATAGAGTAGCAAATATAAATGCATAGGACACCTTCAAAGTTCATAAGAGTGACTAGATACAATAGTTTAAAACTAGCAATATCAAAGTATGCATCAATCAACTAGTCTTGGGACAATGCACATAGAACTAAGAATGGCCACTATGCTCTCAAAGAAGGTGCATAAAGTTAGAAGGTGGAGACTCAATATAATGGTGGAAGAAAGGCCTTTGTAAAAGGAAGTAGGGATTCAATTCTCATAAAGAGCTTCCAAAAATTATGGTACTTATAGCTTTCAGCTCTCATTGCCCCTAGCATAAGCATCTTGAAGTGATTAAAGTTAAAGTGAACAAACTATGGTGTACATGCTTGGCGAAGTATAAGTCGGAAATCTCATGTCCCTTGTATACGACGGCAGCTCCTCATGCTACTCAAGTTTAGTCACCGGTAAGTTGTTGTCATCGTAAGTACATGTGTATCATAGAAAACCGCCAATGGGGTACCCCTTGCCCGATGATACGGAAGAACCCCCATATCAAAATGACAAGGCAAGCAGACAACGAGCATCTCAGCATTCTTCTTATTTACCATGGGAATATGGTGCTTTTTTTTCCTCTTTCCTCTTTTCATAGTATCTCTTTTTTTCTTTTATCTTTTTTCTCAATATAGGACTCTTTCTTTTTCTAAGAAGAATGCTTCATAGACAACTCATTATGGTTACGCTACAGGTTTCCACCATGTCAACATGGATTAGACCAGCGGCCGGTCTTGTCGTTTCACAGCGGAGATCTTGGCATCCCGGGTCTCGGCGTCTTCGGGTCCGAGAGGAAGAACTTGGCATGCCGGGTTCGGTCTCGGCGGGATCGGTCTTTGGGGGTTCGCCATCGGATCCGTGTAGTAGGGCTCGAGGGCTTCGGGTCCGTGAAAGGGAACTTTCATTTCCAGGATGGAGGTCTTAGGATTGTGTCTTCTTTATCGATGTCGATCTTGGATTAAACTCAACTCCGAGTTAATCGCCCACGACAATAGTGATGTAGTGGGTCTACTGACACATCAGTCACACAACACACCACCACGCCGCATCATCTCAAAGCATCAGCCAACACATCTCTTCCTAGCACCAATTCCTCTGTACAACACTTGTGTCACGGCAGGGAGCAGGGTAACTCGAGGCCAACACTTAACGCAGGAAGGCCGGAAGGGCGATGCCGGGGCAGATCCTACAAGTGGACATGGACTGCGCGGCGTGGCAAACATGGCGGTTTGAGGGCGGACGGAGCCGGGGCTGCAGACGAGCTGCCGGTGGAAGGCGGGCGGTGTAGAGGACCACGCGACCCAGGCGGAGGCGGCCGGGCATGGAGGTGGAGGCCGGTACGGACGGACAGAGAGGGCGCCGCAGAGGGCGACGCAGGTGGCAGAGGGCGTCGCGGACCTGGAGCGAGCGGAGAGAAGTCAACGGCGGCTTGGTCTCGCGGGGGCGAGGCGCGCCAGCAGGAGGTGGACACACCCTATCGGCCAGAGGAGGCGCGGGAGGGCCGACGAGCGGTAGGGGCCTGCGGTGGCGCGGGGAGAGACAGGGCGACCTTGGCGGTCCAAGAAGGGGCGGCTCGGGCACAAGAGCTGTCAGCTCGGGGAGACGCTCGACGCGATAGACAGGGAGAGGGGCGCGCCGGGCTGCGGGACGTGTAGCGGCCGGAGGCGATGGAGGCCGAGCGGCGGCGCAGCTCTAGGGCCAGATGAGGAGGCGCTCGGGCGGTGGCGGTAAGGCAGAGGGGCGGCGGCTGTCGAGGACGCGGGAGGAGGCGCCCGTTCAGGGGAGCTGCAGGCACGGCGGCTGGCGGGGGAGGCGGTTAGCAGAGGAGGCGGCGGGGAGAGAGGACAAGCACGAGGGGAGAGAGAGGCGAGGGGATCGAGGGGAGAAGGAGAACGTGGGGCGCTAGCGGCGGGGATGCAGGCTCGAGGAGAGGGGCGATAGGAGGTAGGTGGGCGAGCTCGGCGGTGGTGGCTAGGGTGCTGTGCCTGGACGGCAGAGGCCGGCGGCGGGGAAGGTTGCCGAGGCGGGGGCCCGTGGTGCCTGCAGAGCTTGGGGGCGCGGAGGACGGCCAGCAAAGCAGGGCCGCACGACGGCGAGCGAGGCATCGGGAAGGGAAAGCGCTGGTGGCGGGAGGTCGACGGTGGCAGGGATGGACGAGGGGGTCGATGCGGTTGGTGGGGGGATGCAAGCCAGGGACAGGGGTGGGCCTAGCGATGCAGGGATCGATGCCAGGTGGGGGTGGTTGGTCCAGGGGAGGGCGACGTGGCCGTGTCGCGTGCGTGTGTGTGTGTGTGTAGGGGCCGGATGTGTGGGTCTGGGTGAATGTGTGGCTGGCGCCGTGGTGTGCGTGTGGGGTGAGCAGGTGGAGGGGAGTGGGGCCAGGGGATGAGGTGGCGAACAGGGAGTGGCCAGGGTGAGGTGGCGGCTGGGAGGGAGAGACCAGGTGGCTGCTAGGGTAGAGAATAGGTGGGGGTGTGGCGGCTAGGGTGGAAGGGAGTGGGTGGGGTGTTTGGTTGGTTAACTTAGGTAGATTAGGATTTAACTAGAGGTGGCCGGATGGGCTGTTGGGCCTGGCTGGCTGCCTCCTAACAAAATAAATTAAACTTTTATTTATTTTGAAAACCTTTTGTAATCCGTTTTTAGACAAAAATAAAAGACCCGAAAAAGCCCGGAGTTTTGAGTTGAAATTAAGACGGGGAATATTTAGAAAACAAAACTAGGCTTTTTGAAAATAGTTTTTGACAAAACCATGCATGATGACATGACAATGCTCAAATGCAATGTGGCATGATGTAATGAGCATGCGGTCATGATGATGCAATGCACAAAAACACCGCGATTTTCTAGTAGTTGTTTTAGCGGGGCGCCACAATTCGACACATCTAACAAGGGATCTCGCCCTCGAGATCCACCTCATGGTACCGGGAAGAAGGTCGGCGATCTGAATTCTTCTCGCTTCGTGTAGATCCTCGCGACACCACTAACAAGAGATCGTTGTCCGTGATCATCGAGAGAACACTCCGTGGACAAAGGGCGAAGGTAGATGTATCAGAAGATAAAGCCACCTCTAACTTCCGGGGATGGAGTAAAATTGCTAGATCCACCGATTCGATATACAAAAGCGAATGGTAAGAGTAGTCGGATGGTGATCAGTCCATCGCGCACCCAAACCATTACTCTGCACACGAATAGGTTAATTATGCGACCAACTCTCGGAATTAGACTTAAGATCTCGACAAGCGAGGTTCAGAACAAAGGGGTGATGCAGGCTCTGGATCAGATCTAGCATAGATGATGTCGTCGCGTTGGAAAACACCGGAAGGCACAACAAGGAACAGAGAGAAGTCCGACAGATGAAGGATTCCTCAGATAGCACGAAGACCGGATGTAGAAGCACTGTTACCAAAGGAGGAAGCGAAACCCTGAAGGTACGACGGAACCCAACCACGAGAATTCCTAGACTCGAAGAAAAGATAAGAGAGCAGATTCAAAACACGCAGAGGTAAGAGGAGAATAGCAGAGGGGTAAGGAGTAAAACAGACCTAATCAGATCTATCCAACCGATTTTGCAAAAATAGTTTGACATGCTACTTCGGTCATTAGCTAGGTTATCCTATAGGCTGGACTTGTGGGGTATCACAACTGCAGCTCTGATACCACTCTGTAACACCCTCGAATCGGCCCTATGCAAGTTTTAGCCCTTTCCGCCAAACCCGCATAGAAACGATTCAAGGACGCCCACCAGGCACTTTTGTGCGGGTGGAAAACGAAGTAATACCATTACACATTAGTCCACGATGGAACCCACAGAACATAGATATACAACAGTGACTCCTCGAGTCAAGAATACAGATATACAATACAAAGATCCAAATCACCTTGCAAACGATAAGGCGTCCGACTACGGACAAGATGTAAATGGGGCTAAGAGCCCTGAAGAATAACCAATGGCGTCCATAACCCTGCCCAGGCCAAGCCGGAAGGGTAACCCTGCTAACAACGTCGATCCCAAACCTGCTAAAACAAAAGGGGTGCCGACAAGGGGCAAAGGAAAAAGAGGAGCGTCAGTACTGAGGCCAGTACACGGCGAGGCTAGAATTTGGCGGCTCTCGCCTACATAGGTATGGTGGGCTGAAGCGGTAGCGTAGGGGCGCTAAACGACCTATAGAGACTCGATACAACTGGCGGTTATCAGAGAGGGGTAAGAAAGACCTATCCGGATCCAACCTAATACTAACACCAAACATACCCATCATGGTATTTCCCACTCGAGACTAAACGAGGAAGTCAGACCGAGGAACTCACATGGTTGGCAATTTTACTCATTCCGTTATAGTTGCAGCACTTACTAATCAGATATAGATAGCATGAGTCATCCTGAAGCATAAGTAGTGGGTAATTTTAATCACCATTCTGTTGTAGTTGGAACATTTACTAGTCAGATGTGATTGTCCTGAGGAATCCCAAAACCCAGCAATTGTTGGCACTTTTATCACATTCCATTGGAGTTGCAATACTTACTAGGCAGGTATAGTATGACACAGATCACCACAGATCCACCAGTTGTTGGTATTTTTATTATCCATTCCATTGTAGTGAAGCTGATTACTAGTCACATATTAAGTCAAATTTATAGCACTACTTTAGTTATGCTTGTCTATGATCGAGATACTGTGCTCCATGTCGTCCATAACCGCGGACACGGCTTTCAGAAAGATTTACCCTGCAGGGGTGCACAAATAGCAACACACACACGATCAACCTCGGAAAAAACAAATCAAAACCCAACGAGGCCTTCACGACAAAGCAATCACAGGATTCATAAATTATTTCAGGGGGCCACCCCCATTAAGCTACCCGCAACGAAGTTGGCCGGCTCCGAGATGGACCTAAGGTTTGTGTGGACGACTTTAACGACTGGGAACCCGAAAGTGTGACTGGGCTTGTCGATACAGCAAAAACATGTCACGATCCTAAACAGTACAGGTACTCCACACACAATCGTAAATAAAGCAGTAAAGCATGGCATAAGTACAGGATAGTAATAAAGCCCCAAACTAGTTTGTGGCCCGAAGAAATAAGAAATGAATCAAGCTCTGGCTAAGGGGGATTCATAGAGTCTCCCGTATGTGGTTAGTGCGAATAGTCAAGGAATAGGTATCAAGTACTCGGGGCCTACGGGACACAAGTGGGCATAAAAACCAAATAGCATATATTGCCCACTGGTGCCTCTTTCACTAGTTATCACAGCAATTTAATAGTTGTATTTGAAGCCATGATCAACCCCACCATAACCATCTGCCAGCATTCCAACAACTGTGGTACTCGACAACACGAGATCGCACCTGAGCAAGCAACTACGACTCGCAAGGCCAGCTATCTACCAAACAACAGGTAATAGGAGGTGTCCAAGGCAATATAGAGGCTGTACGGGATATATCGGGTACGGAACTAAAGCATTGCAACACGGATAGCAATAGATCAATAGGAGGAATAAAGACTATAAATGCAAAACAGGTAGAAGGGGAAGAGATGCTCGCGTGGGAAAACTCTGTCGAAGATACACCGGAGAACTTGTCGATACTCGCATCAACTCATCGGCCTAATCCGCGAAGAAGCAAACACTAGAAGAAACACCAGATACAATATTTAATACTACGACAGAAGATCCGGCATGATTATGATATGATGCATGGCATGGCACAGATGCGGTGCAATTAGGCAATATTAAGCGGAACCGGGGTCTCGACGATTAATTAAATGGTTCAAGTTGTTTAGATACCCCGCAATTTAAAAGTTGTCTTAACATTGCAAAACTTGGCATCTGTTTGCTACGCAATTTAAATGGAGTCCTGAATAAGACAAAAGTATCCCGCATATTGACTCCATATTTAATTATGAGGTGAATCGGCATAATGCCCCCAACCCACATGATATGCATACGAGATGAACAATTAATATGCAACAAGTTTTATGTATAGCATTTATAAAATAGGGGCTCGGAAAAGGTTCACACATCTAGGTTCGGAAGATCTTGGGGTTCCGGGGGGTCCGGGGTCCAGTCTCAGGGTTGGACGGAATGACAAGGTTCGGATACACGATGAAGAACTTGTCGTGACGTGACGGAGATCTTGGGTTACAAGCGGTCGATCTTGTCGTCGATGGCAAACTTGAATGGATCTGGTACCGGTGGTCTTCGGATCCGTGTTAGAGATCTTGACGCCTATGACGAAGAACTCGGGTTAGGAAGGAGGTCTTCGCATTCCGATGGATCGGTCCCCGAGGTCGAAGAACTTGGCGTCCGAGAGACGATCTTGTCGCATCCACGGTCGTCGGGTCATGTCGTCGGTCTTGTCGTTTCACGGTGGAGATCTTGGCATCCCGGGTCTCGGCGTCTTCGGGTCCGAGAGGAAGAACTTGGCGCGCCGGGTTCGGTCTCGGCGGGATCAGTCTTCGGGGGTTCGCCATCGGATCCATGTAGGAGGGCTCGAGGCTTCCGGTCCGTGAAGGGGAACTTTCAGTTCCAAGATGGAGGTCTTGGGATTGTGTCTTCCTTATCGATGTCGATCTTGGATTGAACTCAAATCCGAGTTTCTCGCCCACGGAAATAGTGATGCAGTGGGTCTAATGACACATCGGTCACACACCACACCACCACGCCGCATCATCTCAAAGCATCAGCCAACACATCTCTTCCTAGCACCAATTCCTGTGTACACCACTTGTGTCACGGTAGGGAGCAGGGTAACTCGAGGCCAACACTTAACGCAGGAAGGCCGGAAGGGCGACGCCGGGGCAGAGCCTGCAAGTGGACATGGACTGCGTGGCACGGCGAACCTGGTGGTTTGAGGGCGGACGGAGCTGGGGCTGCAGAGGAGCTGCCGGTGGAAGGCGGGCGGTGCAGAGGACCACGCGGCCCAGGCGGAGGCGGCAAGCGTGGAGGTGGAGGCCGATACGGAAGGACAGAGAGGGCGTCGCAGAGGGCGACGCGGGTGGCAGAGGGCATCACGGACCCAGAGCGAGCAGAGAGAGGTCGACGGCGACTCGGTCTCGGGGGGGCGAGGCGCGCCGGCAGGAGGTGGACACGCCCTAGCGGCCAGAGGAGACGCAGGAGGGCCGGTGAGCGGCGGGGGCCCGCGGCGGCACGGGGAGAGACAGTGGCGACCTTGGCGGTCGGAGAAGGGGCGGCTCGGGGACAAGAGCTGTCAGCTTGGGGAGGTGCTCGACGCGACGGACAAGGAGAGGGGCACGCCGGGCCGTGGGACGTGTAGCGGCCGAAGGCGGTGGAGGATGAGGGGCGGTGGAGCTCTAGGGCTGGATGAGGAGGCGCCCGGGCGGTGGCGGTAAGGCGGAGGGGCGGCGGCCGTCGAAGACGCGGGAGGAGGCGCCCGTTCTCGAGAGCTACAGGCACGGCGACCAGCGAGGGAGGCAGTTAGCAGAGGAGGCGGCGAGGAGAGAGGACGAGAGCGAGGGGAGAGAGAGGCAAGGGGATCAAGGGGAGAAGGAGAATGTGGGGTGCTAGCGGTAGGGATGCGGGCTCGAGGAGAGGGGCGACGAGAGGTAGGTGGGCAAGCTCGGCGGCGGTGGCTGGGGTGATGTGCCTGCGTGGCAGAGGCCGGCGGCAGGGAAGGTTGCCGAGGCGGGGGCCCGAGGTGCCTGCAGAGCTTGGGGGCGTGGAGGACGACCGACGAAGCAGGGCCGCACGACGGCGAGCGAGGCGCCGGGAGGGGAAAGCGCTGGTGGCGGGAGGTCGACGATGGCGGGGATGGACGAGGGGGTCGATGCGGTTGGTGGGGGGATGCGCGGCAGGGACAAGGGTGGGCCTGGCGATGCAGGGATCGATGCCAGGTGGGGGTGGTTGGTCCAGGGGAGGGCGACGTGGCCGTGTCGTGTGCGTGTGTGTGTGCGTGCAGGGGCCGGATGTGTGGGTCTGGGTGAGTGTGTGGCTGGCGCCGTGGTGTGCGTGTGGGGTGAGCAGGTGGAGGGGAGTGGGGCCAGGGGATGAGGTGGCGAACAGGGAGTGGCCAGGGTGAGGTGGCGGCTGGGAGGGAGAGACCAGGTGGCGGCTTGGGTGGAAGGGAGTGGGTGGGGTGTTTGGTTGGTTAGGTTAGGTAGATTAGGGTTTAACTGGAGGTGGCCGGCTAGGCTGTTGGGCCTGGCTGGCTGCCTCCTAACAGAATAAATTAAACTTTTATTTATTTTGAAAAACCTTTTGTAATCCGTTTTTAGACAAAAAAAAGACCCGGAAAAGCCCGGAGTTTTGAGTTGAAATTAAGACGGGGAATATTTAGAAAAAAAACTAGGCTTTTCGAAAATATTTTTTAACAAAACCATGCATGATGACATGACGATGCTCAAATGCAAAGTGGCATGATGACATGAGCATGCGGTCATGATGATGCAATGCACAAAAACACCGCGATTTTCTAGTAGTGGTTTTAGCGGGGCGCTACACCTCATAAGTTTATTCAGGGACGGCGTGAGTGAACCAAGTAACAATTGCACAGCCTGTATTGCTGTTGTACATCGCCCCAGATTCACTAACTCGTCCCTGAAAAAACCTGACAACAATTTGTCTGCCTCTCTTTTGGGACAAATTTGAATCATTGGCCACAATAAGAAATTGAAATGTAATCGTACAAAACATTATTCAGGGATATACATAGTCAGGTACAAAAACAAGCCTAAATATTATAATTATAAATAAAAAACCAAACAATTAATCCTCGGGTGCATGTTAAAAATACTTATGATCAAAACCATTCATATACATATGCATCATACCAATCATTAAAAGATCAGAAACAATTTAAGGATCATATATGTAGTTCCATATGAGAATAAATCTAGGGCCTCATAATTTGTTTTAGAGATGGAGTAGGCGAACCAAAGTACCAACAGCACAACCAATATTGTTTGTGTGCATTGCTGCCTCAGGTTCACCAACCCATCCCTAAAACACGACACCATCATACGTGTCTCCCCTTGAACTCTTTTGGGGCAAATTTCAATCATCGGCCTCGGTGACAAACTAAAATGTAATTCTTATACACTATGAATGCATGGAATAGATAATTTGAATATCATAGTTCTATGAATGTAAAATAAACATTGCAGCCTCGTAATTTTATTCAGGGACGGCGTGAGTGAACCAAGTAACAATTGCATAGCCTATATTGTTGTTGTACATCGCCCTAGGTTCACTAACTCGTCCCTGAAAAATCTGACACCAATGTGTCTGCCTCTTTTTTGGGGCAAATTTGTATCATTGGCCACGATAAGAAATTGAAATGTAATCATACAAAACATTATTCAGGGATATACATAGTCAGGTACAAGAGCAAGCCTAAATATTGTAATTATAAATAAAAAACCAAACAATTAATCTTCAGGTGCATGTTAAAAATACTTATGATCAAAACCATTCATATACATATGCATCATACCAATCACTAAAAGATCAGAAACAATTCAAGGATCATATATGTAGTTCCATATGAGAATAAATCTAGGGCCTCAAAATATGTTTCAGAGATGGAGTTGGGGAACCAAAGTACCAACAGCACGACCTATATTGTTTGTGTGCATTGCTGCCTCAGGTTCACCAACCCATCCCTAAAACACGATACCATCATACGTGTCTCCACTTGAACTCTTTTGGGGCAAATTTCAATCATCGGCCTCAGTGACAATCTATAATGTAATTCTTATACACTATCAATGCATGCAATAGATAATTTGAATATCATAGTTCTATGAATGTAGAATAAAGATTGCACCCTCATAAGTTTATTCAGGGACGGCATAAGTGAACCAAGTAACAATTGCACAGCTTATATTGTTGTTGTACGTTGCCCCAGGTTCACTAACTCGTCCCTGAAAAATCTGACACCAATGTGTCTGCCTCTCTTTTGGGGTAAATTTGAATCACTGGCCACAATAAGAAATTGAAATGTAATCGTACAAACCATTATTCAGGGATATACATAGTCAGGTACAAAAACAAGCCTAAATATTGTAATTATAAATAAAAAACCAAACAATTAATCTTCAGGTGCATGTTAAAAATACTTATGATCAAAACCATTCATATACATATGCATCATACCAATCATTAAAAGATCAGAAACAATTCAAGGATCATATATGTAGTTCCATATGAGAATAAATCTAGGGCCTCAAAATTTGTTTCAGAGATGGAGTTGGGGAACCAAAGTACCAACATCACAACCTATATTGTTTGTGTGCATTGCTGCCTCAGGTTCACCAACCCATCCCTATAACACGACACCATCATACGTGTCTCCACTTAAACTCTTTTGGGGCAAATTTCAATCATCGGCCTCGGTGACAATCTAAAATGTAAATCTTATACACTATGAATGCATGGAATAGATAATTCAAATATCATAGTTCTATGAATGTAGAATAAATATTGCAGCCTCATAAGTTTCTACAGAGATGGCGTAAGCGAACCAAGTAACAATTGCACAGCTTATATTGATCTTGTACATGGCCCCAGGTTCGCTCACTCATCCCTGTAAAAATTTGACACCAATGTGTCTGCCTCTCTTTGCGGAAAATTTGAATCATTGGCCATAATAAGAAATTGAAATGTAATCGTCCCAAACAATATTCAGGGATATATAAATGCATCATACAACGCATTCATAGATCTGAAACAATACAAATATTATATATTTAGGTTCCATATGAGAGAAAAAATTAGGGCCTCATTTTTTCAGCGATGGAGTCAGATAACCAAAATACCAAAAGCACAACCTATATTGTTTATGTGCATTGCTGCCTTAGGGCCACTAACCATCCCTAAGAAAACGAGACCATCAGATGCCCTTGCACTATTTTGGGGCAAAATTGAATCATTGTGCTCAGTAAGGAATAGAAATGTAATGTTATAGGCCTGCTATGTATCGAAATCAACACTCAACTAGCAAACTTAACTAGATGGCAGATGAGTAGATTGGGGTTTTGTGACTAGACGGATTGGGGTGTTGTGACTAGATGGAAGATGCATGAATCAACTGATCAAATTATATATATACTACCCTACTTCAAGAGCAAACGAATCTGTACACGATTGAGCAAATCCTATGTATGAACAGTGAAAACTGCAGCTGCGACTAGAGAAGCTAGCAATGTAGTACCTTAGACTCCTCATCAGGGACCTCCTCCTCGAACTCATCATTCTCCGCGATTGCATCGAAGATTTCTTGAACGGCGATGGGGTCGTCGATGTAGATCACCGGATTGCCTCCGCCTGCCGCCTGCCCCCCATCCAGATTTGCCGCTGGCACCACGACATTGTCGGCCACGACGTTGTTGGCCACCTGCTGCTCAGCGGCGACGGCTACTACCGGCTGCTCGGTGGCGATGGCTACCACCTGCTGCTCGGCGGCGACGGCTACCAACTGCTGCTCGGCGGTGACAGCTACCACCTGTTGCTCGGCGGCGACGGCTACTGGCTGGACAGATGAGTTCGCACCCTCGACGGCGCGGCGACGAGCGGCGTTCGTGCCCAGGGAAGACGCCTCCGTCTGCTTGGCGACGACCGAGCCATCTGCTGCTTCGCCTTCAACTGGCTTCACCTCCGGATCTTCTCCACGCGTACGCTTCATGGCGCACCAAGGGAAGGAGGTAGTGCAAACGAGGGAGATTTGGCGCATGCGACAGGTGTAGATTGGGGTCTTGGGACTAGACAGACTAGGGGGAAATGACATGAGCTCATGGAAGAAGAAGGTCGAGGGGGGTTATAAACACCGGACTGTTCGTAGTCCTCGAGTGGACACGTATGGTGGGCGGGGGGTGGGGGTGGGGGGCTACCACGATCTCCACCCTTTTTTCGGTTCCCTTTTTTTGAAACAGCCACGATCTCCACTTTAGAGATGCATTGAAAACACGCTCATGGCAGACCTCGATTCCACTGGATGCAAGTGGCGCGGAACTAATTTCTAGCAACGTTAGATCTACAAGAGGGGGGCCCTTGACTCATGGAATTTACTAGCGGTAGGGCCCAGTTGGAAGTGAGATTGAGAGCGGTGCGTATAAATGGGATATGTCTGATTAAAATCAAGTGGCAATAAATTGCTGCATCCCGTCGACAACCGTGCACTCGATGACCCTGTTGCCCTGTGCATGAGTTGTAGTAGCAGTAGTAGGATTTTTAGACTTGATTAAACTTGACATGACCGCTCGACGACTTTTTCGATGGACGGCATCGTGTTCCTTCCTGTAGAAGTCTCGCGGAGGGAGACGTCCGTGTTGTCTCACGCTGTACTGTGAAGAGCACGAGGTGTGCAACGATCATCGTTGGATCGCACAGAATCAACGGTTGGTGCGCATGATCCGCGTGACAACTGTGACAACCAATCAGGGAGTAGCAGACAGGGTGAGCACATTTTTGGGCTTCTACGAAAGATAGAGAGGGGGATGGGAAAAACTAAGTAGTACCGCATAAAACCAAGGGCAAAACCGAGTAGTATAAAAATGGAAAGTGTCTTATACAATGAAATACATCGTGGAATACATCAAATTATGCCAAGATAGATCTACTGGAGTTCATTGGATGTGTGTTCTTCTCATAAACCACACCCAGTGTCATTGCATATGTGTTCTTCTAAACCAACCACATAAGGATCCACCAGTGTCATTGCATGTTTGTTCTTTTCATGAACCACATAAGGATGGGCCCACCAGTGTCATTGCATGTCTGTTCTTTTCATGAACCACACCCAGTTCAGTGCATGTATGTTCTATTCATGAACCACACCCAGTTTCACTGCATGTCTGTCCTTTTCATGAACCACATAAGGATCTACCAGTGTCATTGCATGTCTGTTCTTTCCATGAACCACACCCAGTGTCATTGCACGTGTGTTACTTCCATAAACCACATGTGGATCCACTGGTGTAATTGCATGTGTGTTCTTCTAAACAAACCACATAAGGATCCACCAGTGTCATTGCCTGTCTGTTCTTTTCATGAACCACATAAGGATGGGCCCACCAGTGTCATTGCATGTCTGTTCTTTTCATGAACCACACCCAGTGTCAATGCATGTCTGTTCTATTCATGAACCACACCCTGTTTCACTGCATGTCTGTTCTATTCATGAACCACATAAGGATCTACCAGTGTCATTGCATGTCTTTTACTTCCATAAACCACATGTGGATCCACCGGTGTCATTGCATGTCTGTTCCTCTAAATAAAACACACAAGGATCCACTAGTGTCATTGCCTGTCTGTTCTTCTCATGAACCACATAAGGATGGGCCCACCAGTGTCATTGCGTGTCTGTTCTTTTCATGAACCACACCCAGTGTCAGTGCAGTTCTGTTCTATTCATGAACCACATAAGGATCTACCAGTGTCACTACATGTCTTTTACTTCCATAAACCACATGTGGATCCACCAGTGTCATTGCATGTTTGTTCCTGTAAACAAACCACATAAGGATCCACTAGTGTCATTGCGTGTGTGTTATTATCATGAACCACATAAGGATCTACCAGTGTCATTGCATGTCTATTCTTTTCATGAACCACACCCAGTGTCAATGCATGTGTGTTACTTCCATAAACCACATGTGGATCCGCCGGTGTGATTGCATGTCTGTTCCTTCCATAAACCACATAAGGATCCACCAGTGTCATTGCCTGTCTGTTCTTCTCATGAACCACTCCTAGTGTCAGTGCATGTCTGTTCTTTTCATGAACCACACCCAGTGTCACTACATGTCTGTTCTTTTCATGAACCACATAAGGATCTACCAGAGTCATTGGATGTGTGTTCTTCTCATGAACCACATGTGGATCCATCGGTGTCATTGCATGTCTGTTCCTCTAAACAAACCACATAAGGATCCACCAGTGTCATTGCGTATGTGTTCTTTTCATGAACCACACCCACTGTCATTGCATGTGTGTTCTTCTAAACAAACCACATAAGGATCCACCAGTGTCATTGCATGTCTGTTGTTTTCATGAACCACATAAGGATGGGCCCACCAGTGTCATTGCATGTCTACTCTTTTCATGAACCACACCAAGTGTCAGTGCATGTTTGTTCTATTCATGAACCACACCCAGTTTCACTTCATGTCTGTTCTTTTCATGACCCACATAAGGATCTACCAGTGTCATTGCATGTCTTTTACTTCCATAAACCACATGTGGATCCACCGGTGTAATTGCATGTGTGTTCTTCTAAACAAACCACATAAGGATCCACCAGTGTCATTGCCTGTCTGTTCTTTTCATGAACCACATAAGGATGGGCCCACCAGTGTCATTGCATGTCTGTTCTTTTCATGAACCACACCCAGTGTCAGTGCATGTCTGTTCTATTCACGAACCACACCCAGTTTCACTGCATGTCTGTTCTTTTCATGAACCACATAAGGATCCACCAGTGTCATTGCATGTCTTTTACTTCCATAAACCACATGTGGATCCACCGGTGTCATTGCATGTCTGTTCCTCTAAACAAACCACATAAGGATCCATCCGTGTCATTGCGTGTGTGTTCTTCTCATGAACCACACCAAGTGTGATTGCGTGTGTGTTCTTTTCATGAACCACACCCAGTGTCATTGCACGTGTGTTACTTCCATAAACCACATGTGGATCCACTAGTGTAATTGCATGTGTGTTCTTCTAAAAAAACCACATAAGGATCCACCAGTGTCATTGCCTGTATGTTCTTTTCATGAACCACATAAGGATGGGCCCACCAGTGTCATTGCATGTCTATTCTTTTCATGAACCACACCCAGTGTCAGTGCATGTCTGTTCTATTCATGAACCACACCCAGTTTCACTGCATGTCTGTTCTTTTCATGAACCACATAAGGATCTACCAGTGTCATTGCATGTCTTTTACTTCCATAAACCACATGTGGATCCACCGGTGTCATTGCATGTCTGTTCCTCTAAACAAAACACACAAGGATCCACTAGTGTCATTGCCTATCTGTTCTTCTCATGAAGCACATAAGGATGGGCCCACCAGTGTCATTGCGTGTCTGTTCTTTTCATGAACCACACCCAGTGTTAGTGCAGTTCTGTTCTATTCATGAACCACCTAAGGATCTACCAGTGTCATTGCATGTCTGTGGATCCACTAGTGTCATTGCATGTCTGTTCCTGTAAACAAACCACATAAGGATCCACCAGTGTCATTGCGTGTGTGTTCTTCTCATGAGCCACATAAGGATCTACAAGTGTCATTGCATGTCTATTCTTTTCATGAACCACACCCAGTGTCAATGCATGTGTGTTACTTCCATAAACCACATGTGGATCCACCGGTGTGATTGCATGTCTGTTCCTTCCATAAACCACATAAGGATCCACTAGTGTCATTGCCTGTCTGTTCTTCTCATGAACCACTCCTAGTGTCAGTGCATATCTGTTCTTTTCATGAACCTCACCCAGTGTCACTACATGTCTGTTCTTTTCATGAACCACATAAGGATCCACCAGTGTCATTGCGTATGTGTTCTATTCATGAACCACACCCACTGTCATTGCATGTGTGTTCTTCTAAACAAACCACATAAGGATCCACTAGTGTCATTGCATGTCTGTTCTTTTCATGAACCACATAAGGATGGGCCCACCAGTGTCACTGCATGTCTACTCTTTTCATGAACCACACCAAGTGTCAGTGCATGTCTGTTCTATTCGTGAACCACACCCAGTTTCACTTCATGTCTGTTCTTTTCATGACCCACATAAGGATCTACCAGTGTCATTGCATGTCTTTTACTTCCATAAACCACATGTGGATCCATCGGTGTAATTGCATGTGTGTTCTTCTAAACAAACCACATAAGGATCCACCAGTGTCATTGCTTGTCTGTTCTTTTCATGAACCACATAAGGATGGGCCCACCAGTGTCATTGCATGTCTGTTCTTTTCATGAACCACACCCAGTGTCAGTGCATGTCTGTTCTATTCACGAACCACACCCAGTTTCACTGCATGTCTGTTCTTTTCATGAACCACATAAGGATCCACCAGTGCCATTGCATGTCTTTTACTTCCATAAACCACATGTGGATCCACCGGTGTCATTGCATGTCTGTTCCTCTAAACAAACCACATAAGGATCCATCCGTGTCATTGCGTGCGTGTCCTTCTCATGAACCACACCAAGTGTCATTGCATGTGTGTTCTTCTAAACAAACCACATAAGGATCCACCAGTGTCATTGCCTGTCTGTTCTTTTCATGAACCACATAAGGATCCACCAGTGTCATTGCATGTCTGTGCTTTTCATGAATCACAGCCAGTGTCACTGCATGTCTGTTCTTTTCATGAACCACATAAGGATGGGCCCACCAGTGTCATTGCATGTCTGTTCTTTCATGAACCACACCAGTGTCAGTGCATGTCTGTTCTATTCATGAACCACACCTAGTTTCACTGCATGTCTGTTCTTTTCATGAACCACATAAGGATCTACCATTGTCATTGCATGTCTCTTACTTCCATAAACCACATGTGGATCCTCCGGTGTCATTGCATGTCTGTTCCTCTAAACAAACCACATAAGGATCCACCAGTGTCATTGCGTGTGTGTTATTCTCATGAACCACATAGGTATCTACCAGTGTCATTGCATGTCTGTTCTTTTCATGAACCACACCCAGTGTCATTGCATGTGTGTTACTTCCATAAACCACATATGGATCCACCAGTGTGATTGCATGTCTGTTTCTTCCATAAACCACATAAGGATCCACCAGTGTCATTGCATGTATGTTCTTTTCATGAACCACGGCTAGACTCATTGCATGTCTGTCCTTTTCATGAACAACGGCTAGAGTCATTACATGTCTATTCCTCTAAACAAACCACATAAGGATCCACCAGTGTCATTGCGTGTGTGTTCTTCTCATGAACCACTCCTAGTGTCAGTGCATGTCTGTTCTTTTCATGAACCTCACCCAGTGTCACTACATGTCTGTTCTTTTCATGAACCACATAAGGATCTACCAGAGTCATTGGATGTGTGTTCTTCTCATGAACCACACGTGGATCCACCGGTGTCATTGCATGTCTATTCCTCTCAACAAACCACATAAGGATCCACCAGTGTCATTGCGTATGTGTTCTATTCATGAACCACACCCACTGTCATTGCATGTGTGTTCTTCTAAACAAACCACATAAGGATCCACCAGTGTCATTGCATGTCTACTCTTTTCATGAACCACACCAAGTGTCAGTGCATGTCTATTCTATTCGTGAACCACACCCAGTTTCACTTCATGTTTGTTCTTTTCATGACCCACATAAGGATCTACCAGTGTCATTGCATGTCTTTTACTTCCATAAACCACATGTGGATCCACCGGTGTAATTGCATGTGTGTTCTTCTAAACAAACCACATAAGGATCCACCAGTGTCATTGCTTGTCTGTTCTTTTCATGAACCACATAAGGATGGGCCCACCAGTGTCATTGCATGTCTGTTCTTTTCATGAACCACACCCAGTGTCAGTGCATGTATGTTCTATTCACGAACCACACCCAGTTTCACTGCATGTCTGTTCTTTTCATGAACCACATAAGGATCCACCAGTGCCATTGCATGTCTTTTACTTCCATAAACCACATGTGGATCCACCGGTGTCATTGCATGTCTGTTCCTCTAAACAAACCACATAAGGATCCATCTGTGTCATTGCGTGCGTGTCCTTCTCATGAACCACACCAAGTGTCATTGCATGTGTGTTCTTCTAAACAAACCACATAAGGATCCACCAGTGTCATTGCCTATCTGTTCTTTTCATGAACCACATAAGGATCCACCAGTGTCATTGCATGTTTGTTCTTTTCATGAATCACAGCCAGTCTCATTGCATGTCTGTTATTTTCATGAACCACATAAGGATGGGCCCACCAGTGTCATTGCATGTCTGTTCTTTTCACGAACCACACCCAGTGTCAGTGCATGTCTGTTCTATTCATGAACCACACCTAGTTTCACTGCATGTTTGTTCTTTTCATGAACCATAGAAGGAACTACCAGTGTCATTGCATGTCTTTTACTTTCATAAACCACATGTGGATCCACCGGTGTCATTGCATGTCTGTTCCTCTAAACAAACCACATAAGGATCCACCAGTGCCATTGCGTGTGTGTTCTTCTCATGAACCACATAAGTATCTACCAGTGTCATTGCATGTCTGTTCTTTTCATGAACCACACCCAGTGTCATTGCATGTGTGTTACTTCCGTAAACCACATATGGATCCACCAGTGTGATTGCATGTTTGTTCCTTCCATAAACCACATAAGGATCCACCAGTGTCATTGCATGTCTGTTATTTTCATGAACCACGGCTAGAGTCATTGCATGTCTGTCCTTTTCATGAACCACGGCTAGAGTCATTACATGTCTGTTCCTCTAAACAAATCACATAAGATCCACCAGTGTCATTGCGTGTGTGTTCTTCTCATGAACCACATAAGGATCTACCAGTGTCGTTGCATGTCTATTCTTTTCATGAACCACACCTAGTGTCACTGGGTGTGGTTCCTGCTATAAACCACATGTGGATCCACCGGTGTGATTGCATGTCTGTTCCTTCCATAAACCACATAAGGATCCACCAGTGTCATTGCATGTCTGTTCTTCTCATGAACCACTCCTAGTGTGAGTGCATGTCTGTTCTTTTCATGAACCACACCCAGTGTCCCTGCATGTCAGTTCTTTTCATGAACCACATAAGGATCTACCAGAGTCATTGGATGTGTGTTCTTCTCATGAACCACACGTGGATCCACCGGTGTCATTGCATGTCTGTTCCTCTAAACAAACCACATAAGGATCCACCAGTGTCATTGCGTGTGTGTTCTTTTCATGAACCACACCCACTGTCATTGCATGTGTGTTCTTCTAAACAAACCACATAAGGATCCACCAGTGTCATTGCTTGTCTATTTTTTTAATGAACCACATAAGGATGGGCCCACCAGTGTCATTGCATGTCTGTTCTTTTCATGAACCACACCTAGTGTCAGTGCATGTCTGTTCTATTCATGAACCACACCCAGTTTCACTGCATGTCTGTTCCTTTCATGAACGACATAAGGATCTACCAGTGTCATTGCATGTCTTTTACTTCCATAAACCACATGTGGATCCATCGGTGTCATTGCATGTGTGTTCTTCTAAACAAACCACATAAGGATCCACCAGTGTCATGGCATGTCTGTTCTTTTCATGAACCACATAAGGATGGGCCCACCAGTGTCATTGCATGTATGTTCTTTTCATGAACCACATAAGGATGGGCCCACCAGTGTCATTGCATGTCTGTTCTTTTCATGAACCACACCCAGTGTCAGTGCATGTCTGTTCTATTCACGAACCACACCTAGTTTCACTGCATGTCTGTTCTTTTCATGAACCACATAAGGATCCACCAGTGTCATTGCATGTCTTTTACTTCCGTAAACCACATGTGGATCCACCAGTGTCATTGCATGTCTGTTCCTCTAAACAAACCACATAAGGATCCACTAGTGTCTTGCGTGTGTGTTCTTCTCATGAACCACACCCAGTGTCATTGCATGTGTGTTCTTCTAAACAAACCACATAAGGATCCACCAGTGTCATTGCCTGTCTGTTCTTTTCATGAACCACATAAGGATCCACCAGTGTCATTGCATGTCTGTGCTTTTCATGAATCACAGCCAGTGTCACTGCATGTCTATTCTTTTCATGAACCACATAAGGATGGGCCCACCAGTGTCATTGCATGTCTACTCTTTTCATGAACCACACCAAGTGTCAGTGCATGTCTATTCTATTCGTGAACCACACCCAGTTTCACTGCATGTCTGTTCTTTTCATGACCCACATAAGGATCTACCAGTGTCATTGCATGTCTTTTACTTCCATAAACCACATGTGGATCCACCGGTGTAATTGCATGTCTGTTCCTCTAAACAAACCACATAAGGATCCACCAGTGTCATTGCTTGTCTGTTCTTTTCATGAACCACATAAGGATGGGCCCACCAGTGTCATTGCATGTCTGTTCTTTTCATGAACCACACCCAGTGTCAGTGCATGTCTGTTCTATTCACGAACCACACCCAGTTTCACTGCATGTCTGTTCTTTTCATGAACCACATAAGGATCCACCAGTGCCATTGCATGTCTTTTACTTCCATAAACCACATGTGGATCCACCGGTGTCATTGCATGTCTGTTCCTCTAAACAAACCACATAAGGATCCATCCGTGTCATTGCGTGCGTGTCCTTCTCATGAACCACACCAAGTGTCATTGCATGTGTGTTCTTCTAAACAAACCACATAAGGATCCACCAGTGTCATTGCCTATCTGTTCTTTTCATGAACCACATAAGGATCCACCAGTGTCATTGCATGTTTGTTCTTTTCATGAATCACAGCCAGTCTCATTGCATGTCTGTTATTTTCATGAACCACATAAGGATGGGCCCACCAGTGTCATTGCATGTCTGTTCTTTTCATGAACCACACCCAGTGTCAGTGCATGTCTGTTCTATTCATGAACCACACCTGGTTTCACTGCATGTCTGTTCTTTTCATGAACCATAGAAGGAACTACCAGTGTCATTGCATGTCTTTTACTTTCATAAACCACATGTGGATCCACCGGTGTTATTGCATGTCTGTTCCTCTAAACAAACCACATAAGGATCCACCAGTGCCATTGCGTGTGTGTTCTTCTCATGAACCACATAAGTATCTACCAGTGTCATTGCATGTCTGTTCTTTTCATGAACCACACCCAGTGTCATTGCATGTGTGTTACTTCCATAAACCACATATGGATCCACCAGTGTGATTGCATGTTTGTTCCTTCCATAAACCACATAAGGATCCACCAGTGTCATTGCATGTCTGTTATTTTCATGAACCACGGCTAGAGTCATTACATGTCTGTCCTTTTCATGAACCACGGCTAGAGTCATTACATGTCTGTTCCTCTAAACAAATCACATAAGATCCACCAGTATCATTGCGTGTGTGTTCTTCTCATGAACCACATAAGGATCTACCAGTGTCGTTGCATGTCTATTCTTTTCATGAACCACACCTAGTGTCACTGGGTGTGGTTCCTGCCATAAACCACATGTGGATCCACCGGTGTGATTGCATGTCTGTTCCTTCCATAAACCACATAAGGATCCACCAGTGTCATTGCATGTCTGTTCTTCTCATGAACCACTCCTAGTGTGAGTGCATGTCTGTTCTTTTCATGAACCACACCCAGTGTCCCTGCATGTCAGTTCTTTTCATGAACCACATAAGGATCTACCAGAGTCATTGGATGTGTGTTCTTCTCATGAACCACACGTGGATCCACCGGTGTCATTGCATGTCTGTTCCTCTAAACAAACCACATAAGGATCCACCAGTGTCATTGCGTGTGTGTTCTTTTCATGAACCACACCCACTGTCATTGCATGTGTGTTCTTCTAAACAAACCACATAAGGATCCACCAGTGTCATTGCTTGTCTATTTTTTTAATGAACCACATAAGGATGGGCCCACCAGTGTCATTGCATGTCTGTTCTTTTCATGAACCACACCTAGTGTCAGTGCATGTCTGTTCTATTCATGAACCACACCCAGTTTCACTGCATGTCTGTTCCTTTCATGAACGACATAAGGATCTACCAGTGTCATTGCATGTCTTTTACTTCCATAAACCACATGTGGATCCACCGGTGTCATTGCATGTGTGTTCTTCTAAACAAACCACATAAGGATCCACCAGTGTCATGGCATGTCTGTTCTTTTCATGAACCACATAAGGATGGGCCCACCAGTGTCATTGCATGTATGTTCTTTTCATGAACCACATAAGGATGGGCCCACCAGTGTCATTGCATGTCTGTTCTTTTCATGAACCACACCCAGTGTCAGTGCATGTCTGTTCTATTCACGAACCACACCTAGTTTCACTGCATGTCTGTTCTTTTCATGAACCACATAAGGATCCACCAGTGTCATTGCATGTCTTTTACTTCCGTAAACCACATGTGGATCCTCCAGTGTCATTGCATGTCTGTTCCTCTAAACAAACCACATAAGGATCCACTAGTGTCTTGCGTGTGTGTTCTTCTCATGAACCACACCCAGTGTCATTGCATGTGTGTTCTTCTAAACAAACCACATAAGGATCCACCAGTGTCATTGCCTGTCTGTTCTTTTCATGAACCACATAAGGATCCACCAGTGTCATTGCATGTCTGTGCTTTTCATGAATCACATCCAGTGTCACTGCATGTCTATTCTTTTCATGAACCACATAAGTATGGGCCCACCAGTGTCATTGCATGTCTGTTCTTTTCATGAACCACACCCAGTGTCAGTGCATGTCTGTTCTATTCATGAACCACACCTAGTTTCACTGCATGTCTGTTCTTTTCATGAACCACAGAAGGATCTACCATTGTCATTGCATGTCTCTTACTTCCATAAACCACATGTGGATCCTCCGGTGTCATTGCATGTTTGTTCCTCTAAACAAACCACATAAGGATCCACCAGTGTCATTGCGTGTGTGTTATTCTCATGAACCACATAGGTATCTACCAGTGTCATTGCATGTCTATTCTTTTCATGAACCACACCCAGTGTCATTGCATGTGTGTTACTTCCATAAACCACATATGGATCCACCAGTGTGATTGCATGTCTGTTTCTTCCATAAACCACATAAGGATCCACCAGTGTCATTGCATGTATGTTCTTTTCATGAACCACGGCTAGAGTCATTGCATGTCTGTCCTTTTCATGAACAACGGCTAGAGTCATTACATGTCTGTTCCTCTAAACAAACCTCATAAGGATCCACCAGTGTCATTGCGTGTGTGTTCTTCTCATGAACCACATAAGGATCTACCAGTGTCATTGCATATCTGTTCTTTTCATGAACCACACCCAGTGTCATTGCATGTGTGTTACTTCCATAAACCACATGTGGATCCACCGGTGTGATTGCATGTCTGTTCCTTCCATAAACCACATAAGGATCCACCAGTTTCATTGTCTGTCTGTTATTTTCATGAACCACTCCTAGTGTCAGTGCATGACTGTTCTTTTCATTAACCACACCCAATGTCGCTGCATGTCAGTTCTTTACATGAACCACATAAGGATGTACCAGAGTCATTGGATGTGTGTTCTTCTCGTGAACCACACGTGGATCCACCGTTGCCATTGCATGTCTGTTCCTCTAAACAAACCACATAAGGATATACCAGTGTCATTGTGTGTGTGTTCTTTTCATGAACCACACCTAGTGTCATTGCATGTGTGTTCTTCTAAACAAACCACATAAGGATCCAGCAGTGTCATTGCATGTCTGTTCTTTTCATGAACCACATAAGGATGGGCCCATCAGTGTCATTGCATGTCTGTTCTTTTCATGAACCACACCCAGTGTCAGTGCATGTCTGTTCTATTCATGAACCACACCCAGTTTCACTGCATGTCTGTTCTTTTAATGAACCACATAAGGATCTACCAGTGTCATTGCATGTCTTTTACTTCCATAAACCACATGTGGATCCACCGGTGTCATTTCATGTGTGTTCTTCTAAACAAACCACATAAGGATCCACCAGTGTCATTGCCTGTCTGATCTTTTCATGAACCACCTAAGGATGGGCCCACCAGTGTCATTGCATGTCTGTTCTTTTCATGAACCACACCCAGTGTCAGTGCATGTATGTTCTATTCACGAACCACACCCAGTTTCACTGCATGTTTGTTCTTTTCGTGAACCACATAAGGATCTACTAGTGTCATTGCATGTCTTTTACTTCCATAAACCACATGTGGATCCACTGGTGTCATTGCATGTCTGTTCCTCTAAACATACCACATAAGGATCCACCAGTGTCATTGCGTGTGTGTTCTTATCATGAACCACACCCAGTGTCATTGCATGTGTGTTCTTCTAAACAAACCACATAAGGATCCACTAGTGTCATTGCCTGTCTGTTCTTTTCATGAACCACATAAGGATCCACCAGTGTCATTGCATGTCTGTTCTTTTCATGAATCACAGCCAGTGTCACTGCATGTCTGTTATTTTCATGAACCACATAAGGATGGGACCACCAGTGTCATTGCATGTCTGATCTTTTCATGAACCACAACCAGTGTCAGTGCATGTCTGTTCTATTCATGAACCACACCAAGTTTCACTGCATGTTTGTTCTTTTCATGAACTACAGAAGGATCTACCAGTGTCATTGCATGTCTTTTACTTCCATAAACCACATGTGGATCCGCCGGTGTCATTGCATGTCTATTCCTCTAAACAAACCACATAAGGATCCACCAGTGTCATTGCCTGTCTGTTCTTTTCATGAACCACATAAGGATCGGCCCACCAGTGTCATTGCATGTCTGTTCTTTTCATGAACCACACCTAGTGTTAGTGCATGTCTGTTCTATTTGTTGGGTCCGCAGCATAGAAAACAAAAAATTTCCTATGGTGTGAACTACACGCCAGATCTATCTACTAGGTACAAAGCAACATGTGGACATACATCCAACAAGAACTTACCCTCGTAGACAACGAGCTTTGTTAACAAGTAGGAACTCGTGGTTGATGTAGTCATACACTTGCCGATCTCAAGATCGTGAGGAAGTCCGAGCGCCGCAACTCAGCAGCGCATCCACACTTGCACACACGTTCAAGCCACCGCACAACCTCCACCTCCTCGCTCCAGTGATCCAGCGGAAGCAGCAAGTCCTTCCAGACGAAATGCCACCGGGAACATGTATCTCGCTAATCCGAGACCATGGGGGAATAATTCTAGAGGGGGAGAGAGATCCTTCACAAGGAGGTGTGGGGATGAAGGAGGGAATGGGTGGCCTTTCATAGGAGGAGGGGGTGCCCCCTCTCTCCATGGCCGGCGCATGGGGGGGGGGGGTGACCCCTCACCTCCCCCATTCATGTGGCGGTAACCCCTCCACATTAAAATGCCTCTTCACATTCCCTTTTAAAGTCTCCACTTTAAATGCATTAAATTTCTCCAAATTTAATGCTCTCTCATTTAATTAAACTCTTTTTATTAAATTTATTCAGAATTTTGTTAATTACTTTAGTTAACAAACATTCACATATAGACCCTTGCAATATTTCAATATCACATGCAGAACCACCTTCTGCAATTTCACCCAAAACAATTTCCGGTTTCTATTGAAACAATTCCTACGCTTTGCACTTCTTTCGTCTGAAACATATGTGCTCCAAAATGGTGTCCGGTAACTCTTAAGTGTGCCACCCTATGGTTCACGAATAATGCAGACATGATCGAGACCCTTCTCCGATCAATAATCAGCAGCGGGACCTGGAGATCCGTACTGACTCCTACACATTCAACGATGACTTCTGTGATCGTGAGAACCTTTAACGCTTGTAACTAAATCCCTTTGTCTCTAGATATATTACATGTCCGAGATTCGATCATCGGTATCTCCATACCTAGTTTTATCTCGTTACCGACATGCACTCTTTTCTCGTTCCCGTGATATAACATTCTAGTGATCACATCACTTGCTTGCAAGCTGTCCTAATGTGATATCACCGAGAGGGCCCAGAGTATATCTATCTGTCATCTGGATTGAAAAATTCCACTCTTGATCCATGAGCCTCAACATAACACCTTCGTAGTACTGAACCCATCTTTATAGTCACCCTGTTACGATGTGACGTTTGATGTTATCAAGATACTCTTCCAGTGTCAGCAATTAACATGATCTCATGGTCTAAGGATAAAGATTACTTCGTATGATGTTATAGCAATATAAACATAATGACTTGATCGTAATGCTATACTTTGGATGAATGTTCATCACATCATTCCGCCAATGGTGTGACCTTGTTATTAACAACATCCAATATCCATGATCAGGAAACCTTGATCATCTTGTTAATCAACAAGCTAGTCTAGAAGAGAGGCATGACTAGGAACCCTTTTTGTTTATTAAACACACATGTATTGATGTTTCCGAATCAATACAATTCTAGCATGTAAAATAAACATCTATCATGTATAAGGAATATATAATAATAACTTTATTATTGCCTCTCAGGGCATATTTCCTTCAGTCTCCCACTTGCACTAGAGACAATAATCTAGTTCACATAGTGATAAATCTAACTAAAGGGAATATGCCCGAGAGGCAATAATAAAGTGGTTATTATCTTATTCCATGTTTATGATAAATGTTTATTTTACATGCTAGAATTGTATTGATCGGAAACATCAATACATGTGTGTTTAATAAACAAAAAGGGTTCCTAGTTATGCCTCTCTTATAGACTAGCTTGTTGATTAACAAGATGATCAAGGTTTCCTGATCATGGACATTGGATGTTGTTAATAACAAGGTCACACCATTGGTGGAATGATGTGATGAACATTCATCCGAAGTATAGCATTACGATCAAAGTCATTATGTTTATATTGCTATAATATCATATGAAGTAATCTTTATCCTTAGACCATGAGATCATGTTAATTGCTAACACCGGAAGAGTATCTTGATAACATCAAACGTCACACTGTAACAGGGTGACTATAAAGGTGGGTTCAGTGCTACGAAGGTGTTATGTTGAGGCTCATGGATCAAGAGTGGGATTTGTCCATCCTGATGATGGATAGATATACTCTGGGCCCTCTCGGTGATATCACATTGAAATAGCTTGCAAGCAAGTGATGTGATCACTAGAATGTTATATCACGGGAACGAGAAAAGAGTGCATGTCGGTAACAAGATCAAACTAGGTATGGAGATACCGATGATCGAATCTCGGACATGTAATATATTGCGGGACAAAAGGGTTTTAGTTACTAGCGTTAAAGGTTCTCACGATCACAGAAGTCATCGTTGAATGTGTAGGAGTCAGTATGGATCTCCAGGTCCCGCTACTGATTATTGATTGGAGAGGGATCTCGATCATGTCTGCATTATTCGCGAACCGTAGGGTGACACACTTAAGGGATACTAACACCATTTGGAACAAATATGTTTCAGATAAAGATTTAAGAAAGCGCTGGAATTATTTCAATAGACACCGAAACTGTTTCGAGTGAAAATGCTGAAATTGGTTCTGCATGTAATATTGAAATGTTGCAGGGGGTTTTATGTGAATGTTTGTTAATTAAAGTAATTAACAAAATTCTGAATAAAAAATAATAAAATAGTTTTGACTTTAAAAGAGAATGTGAAGGGGCATTTTAATGTGGAGGGGTTACCACCACATGAATGGAGGAGGTGAAGGGTCACCCCCTCCATGCGTCGGCCATGAAGGAGGGGCACCCCCCTCCTCCTATAAAAGGCCACCCCCTCCTCACTTCTCACACATACCTCCTTGCGAAGGATCTCTCTCCCCCTCTAGTATTATTCCCCATGGTCTCGGATTAGCGAGATAAATGTTCCCGGTGGCTTTATCTGGAAAGGAGTTGCTGCTTCCGCTGCTTTGCTGGAGCGAGGGACGGAGGTCGTCCGGGTACCGGACGTGTGTGCGATCACGGATGCACCGCTGCTTTGCGGTGCTGGACTTGGTGGTGCTAGAGCTAGATCTGATGGACGTGCTGGAGCCAAACCTGCTGGACTTCATCACGATCTTGAGATCGGCAAGTGTACGACTACATCAACCACGAGTTCTTACTAGTTAACAAAGCTCGTTGTCTACGAGGGTAAGTTCTTGTTGGATGTATGTCCACCCGTTGCTTTGTACCTAGTAGATAGATCTTGGCGTGTAGTTCACACCGTAGGAATTTTTTTGTTTTCTATGCTGCGGACCCAACAGTGGTATCAGATCCTGATCTATGCGTAGGTGCTTTGCACGGGTAGTACACATATGTTTATATGTGGGCGATGATGATCATGTTATTGCATCTTCTATGTATTTTGGATATTGGTGGCATAGTAGAATGAAGCGGCCCGGACCAACCTTACATGTCATCGTACATGAGACCGGTTCCACGACTGACATGCAACTTGGTTTGCATAAGTGGCTAGCGGGTGTCTATCTCTCCTACTATAGTCAATATCTGATTTACAACGAGTTGCTAATAACTTGGTTATCCTTGTTGTGGTTCATGTTCGTAGGTAAGACCGGTTCTATCTCCGAAAGTCCCAAGCCACGTAAAACTTGCAATTGATAAATTAGAGGCGTCTAGTTTAGATCGTTGCTGGGCTATTGTCTTGATATGGTATTGTTGTAAGTAGATGTATGATAGATACTCTTACAACTCACTTAACGTGTAAGTTCCATAGACCTTGGCCTTACACACAAAGGAATGATAGAGATCATACCACGATGCAAATGATAGAGATCAAATGCATGGACCATATCACCTCACTTCACACATTAGCATCTTATATTGCTAGTTTGGCGCTTTTGGTAGCATTATAAGATGATCCCTCATTTAGATATCAAGATAAAATGTGTTCTTCCTTAAGTATGCACCGTTTTGTGGATCGTGTTTTGAGGCATCACGTGATGATCGGGTGTTCTCAACTCTACTCTTTCATACAACGGGTGTAAGACAGTTTTACACACGCAAATACTAAGGTTCTTACTTGACGAGCCTAGCATGTACAGACATGGCCTCGGAACACGGACCTAAAGGTTAAGCATGAGTCATATAGTTGATATGATGCCCATATAGATGCTCGCCTTTAAAGCTACATCAACTCACGTGATGATCGGACTTGGTGTAGTGGATTTGGTTCATGTAATCACCAAAAAGGCACGGGGGATGTCGTTTTTGAGTGGGAGTTCATTTCTAATTTGGATTAGTCGAACTCAATTCGGCATAAACTAAAATGAAGTGAATTTTCATAATTTGTTGTAGTCATTCGCATTCGTTTTCTACCTTATGCTTAGTTTTTATTTGAGATAATAGAACTATAGAATTCTGGATATTTACTTTACGAACTGGTATCGTATTGTTTTGAATGTCAATTTAAAGTTTATAAGTCCTATTGCAAACTTTCAGCAAACTCTATTTACTCCATGAAGTTTAATAAGTAGTATTAAATCAAGAGTAAGAATTCCAATGTTAGTATCTAAAGTATCATGTTTGCCTCCATGATTATTGATATTCAAAAAGTTGTTTTAATATCAAGATTATATTGGAGCTGAAAATTGTTTCAGAAACCATCATGTGTGAAAGATATTGTGATATCTGAAACAATGTTTTTTGGTTGCATTATGATAGAGTATAATTTAGCAAAATACATGTTCTCATATTGTATGAGAATTGGTGAAGGATGGAGATGCTAGGCATCCGAATCTACCAATAGGGTTTTGGGAACTGATATTATACTCGTGATTCTTCCTTATAGGCTATAGTAGCTTGATCATGAAAGTTGTCATGATAAGGATGAATAGAAGATGTAAGTAAAATGTTTACTACCCTAATAGATTACTAAAGAATGGATTTTTGAAAGAACACCAAACATTTGATGATGGTGATCCACTTCAAAGTGGAAGTCCAAAGGTATTAGTATTTGACTATATACGCTTTGTACCATGTGTCATGTTGATGACACCACTATTGATGTTGATAGATTCTTTTAAAAGAAAAAGGAATTGTTGAAAGAGAATCTATAAAATATTTGGTAGAAAATAAAAGGTTGGAGATGTCCAACTTAGGTATATAGAAGATACACATGTTATGGCTATATTCCTTGCCTGTTAAACAATGTGGTTCTTAGGTATTGGATACCGGTATTGGATACCGAATTGGTTGGTATGAAGTGTCATACAGGACAACGTAATTCATGAACTACAATGGCCTGAGTAACTACCAAGAGAATGAGTGATGATGTTCATCGAAAACAAATAAAGTGTTATTGTGTTTTTCGTTGTCATCAAACCAAGCCTTCAAGATTTGTTTAAATAATTGTTATTTTGTTCCGGTATCATGAGAACAATGGCTATTCAAATAATTACCGTATTCCATAAAGGATGGATGAACTTTTACAAGTCTAGTTGGAGAAATCACATCCATAAACACTATTGCTAAAATGTCGCAAGACAAATGATTGAAAGATTACTTATGAAGTGACATCGCTGTTTAAATTATATTTGAAAGAAAACATGAAGAAACTCCACGTTGATGGATTTTTGGAGTCTTTGATTTTGATCAATTGACGCATGTGAGACTTTCCTCGAGATAATTGAAACTCCGTCCATAGGCCAGAGAGGAACGGATGACTAGCTTATTGGAAATTGTGCATGCTGATGTGCATAGTCCATTATGTATAGACATATGGGATGGATCTTTTTGCTTCATATGCTTTCTCCGAAAATTTGAGTGAATATATCTGTATATTTACTTAACAAGGAAGAAGTATGAAACATTTGAAAATTGTTCAAAGACTTTTAAGATGAAGTGGAAAATCATTGTAACAAGAAAATAAAGAGTTTATGATTCGATCATAAAGGAAGATATTTGAGTTACATGTTTAGCAAAAACACCTAATACTTAAGGAATTGTTCCATGATTTGTGTTTCCCGATAAACCATAGGAGTATGGCATATTCGAGAGATAAAATCAAACCATGTTTGACATGGTAAGATCAAGGGTGTCATTTATAAAACTGCCATTATGTTTTAAGGATTGAAGCTTCAGAGACTACCGCTTTTACACTGAAAAGAGCACCATCGTGATCCATTGAAATGACACCATATGAGTTATGATTTGGGATAAAACCCGAATTGTCTTTTATTAAATTTTGGTATGCTATGTATAAGTAAAATGTTTACAACCAAAGTCGGATAAGCACGTCTTTGTAGGTTATCCCAAAGAATTTGTTGGGAATTTCTCCATAACACCGAGGACAAAAGAGTTTGTTACTTGGAACGTCAAGTTTTCTTGAGAAGGAATTTTTCATGAAAAGTTAAGTGGGAGGACAATAGAACTTTGATAAGGTTGTTGAACCTTAGCTATATGTGCCAAGTAGTGCAGCGTCGGAAAGTGTCCCGGTGGCAGCCACAATGCTCATGACTCTCGTGATTACAAAAGGTGTGATCTCGGAGATTAGAGTTCCTATAGAACCGTGTGGGTCGGTAAGAATCAAATAGTAAGATTTGATAAGCAAGTCGTTATTGTTTTGACAATGATGAACCGACTACATGCAAAGAAGGGATGATGGGCCCTGACTCCATAAAATGACTAGAAGTCATAGAATCCGTGATAGTATCCATACACGAGAAATCAAGTTTCTGAACTTGGAAGACCCTTCGGAAAGGCGTGAAGCCTATCGGTCGTGTTTGGATCTATAAAGAAATAAGACATGGATGTTTAACATCTATGAAATAGTCGACATGTCAGAAAGAAGTTTACGACAATGTTCAAGGAGTTGACTATGACAAGATTTGATCTTTCATAGCGATATATAGTCTTGACGGATTAATGTAGCAACCACTACATATAATTTGGTATATGGTAGTTGAATAAACAAAACAAGGTTCTTCTAATAGAACGGTAAGCTAGGACATGTACATGACATGGTCCGAAGGGTTTTGTTAATTCAAAGGGTGCTAAAAGGGCATGTAAACTTCAATAGTTGAAGTAAGCATAGCGGAGTTGGAATCTTCACCATGATGAAACTGTTAAAAGAGTTTAAATTCATCGGAGATGATGAAGATGCTTGCATTTGCAAGAAATTAAGTGGGAGCGCTGAGACATATTTCTAATACATTATGTAGAGGACATATTGTTGATTGGAAATGATGTATCTTGTATTGACACAAGTTAAGAATTTCATTAAAATAAGATTTCGATGAAAGACTTGGGCAAACCCGGAATATTAGGCATCAATATCTATATGGATAGATTAAGGCGCTAATATGGTTGTGCCAGACATACATATATGAGCTATTGAAAGGGTTCAATATGGAAACAACAAGAAAGGTTCTTGCTGCATGGAAAGGATTGTATCAAAATTCAAGTGTTTCAACACTTGGTGAGTAAAATCACAAGAAGATTTTGATCGATTATACCATGATATGTATATATCCAGAATGTCCTATGCTCTAAATGTTATGAGCATATACCAGAATGATTCATAAGATGATCATTGGACAATAGTAAAGATATTCTTATGAGCTTTGGAAGAACTTAGAATATATAATGTATAAGTGACAAATAGTTAAAGTTAGTTCATTGTAAAGTGTTACATTGACACTAGTTTTGTCACAAGATACAAATTAAATTTATCTCAATTTAGACTATGGGTGGCACAATGTAATGGAAAGGATGTTCCATGATCGATTTGGATGAGTTCCAAAGTTGAGACATTGTGACGGATACTACAACAAAAGGCTAAGTATATGACTGCTATAGTAGCAACAAAGGAGGGCATTTGTGTTAAGTAGTTTGAGAATGAGTGATGCGTAGAGACGCAGAGACATGCAAATACACACGGACCTGAAACTGTCAGATCCAGAGATTATGTTAACCACTAGCAATAGCGTATATGAAACACTAGAAAGCCATAGGTGTTCAATACGCAAAGTTTTTCAAACTAGATTATTGACTCTAGTGCAAGTGGGAGACTGAAGGGAATATGCCCGAGAGGCAATAATAAAGTGGTTATTATCTTATTCCATGTTTATGATAAATGTTTTTTTTACATGCTAGAATTGTATTGATCGGAAACATTAATACATGTGTGTTTAATAATCAAAAAGGGTTCCTAGTTATGCCTCTCTTATAGACTAGCTTATTGATTAACAAGATGATCAAGGTTTCCTGATCATGGACATTGGATGCTGTTAATAACAAGGTCACACCATTGGTGGAATGATGTGATGAACATTCATCCGAAGTATAGCATTACGATCAAAGTCATTATGTTTATATTGCTATAATATCATATGAAGTAATCTTTATCCTTAGACCATGAGATCATGTTAATTTCTAACACCGGAAGAGTATCTTGATAACATCAAACGTCACACTGTAACAGGGTGACTATAAAGGTGGGTTCAGTGCTACGAAGGTGTTATGTTGAGGCTCATGGATCAAGAGTGGGATTTGTCCAACCCGATGACGGATAGATATACTCTGGGCCCTCTCGGTGATATCACATTGAAATAGCTTGCAAGCAAGTGATGTGATCACTAGAATGTTATATCACGGGAACAAGAAAAGAGTGCATGTCGGTAACGAGATCAAACTAGGTATGGAGATACCGATGATAGAATCTCGGACATGTAATATATCGCGGGACAAAGGGATTTAGTTACTAGCATTAAAGGTTCTCACGATCACAGAAGTCATCGTTGAATGTGTAGGAGTCAGTATGGATCTCCAGGTCCCGCTGCTGATTATTGATCGGAGAGGGGTCTCGATCATGTCTGCAATATTCGCGAACCGTAGGGTGACACACTTAAGGGATACCGACACCATTTGGAGCAAATATGTTTCAGATAAAGATTTAAGAAAGCGCTGGAATTATTTCAATAGACACCGAAACTGTTTCAGGTGAAAATGCTGAAATTGGTTCTGCATGTAATATTGAAATGTTGCAGGCGGTTTTATGTGAATGTTTGTTAATTAAAGTAATTAACAAAATTCTGAATAAAAAATAATAAAAGAGTTTTATTAAATGAGAGAGCATTAAATTTGGAGAAATTTAATGCATTTAATGTGAAGGGGCATTTTAATGTGGGGGGTTACCACCACATGAATGGAGGAGGTGAAGGGTCACCCCCTCCATGCGCCGGCCATGAAGGAGGGGCACCCCCCTCCTCCTATAAAAGGCCACCCCCTCCTCACTTCTCACACACACCTCCTTGTGAAGGATCTCTCTCCCCCTCTAGTATTATTCCCCATGGTCTCGGATTAGCGAGATACATGTTCACGGTGGCTTTATCTGGAAAGGAGTTGCTGCTTCCGCTGCTTTGCTGGAGCGAGGGACGGAGGTTGTCAGGGTACCGGACGTGTGTGCGATCACGGATGCACCGCTGCTTTGCAGTGCTGGACTTGGTGGTGCTAGAGCTGGATCTGATGGATGTGCTGGAGCCGGACCTGCTGGACTTCATCACGATCTTGAGATCGGCAAGTGTACGACTACATCAACCACAAGTTCCTACTCGTTAACAAAGCTCGTTGTCTACGAGGGTAAGTTCTCGTTGGATGTATGTCCACCTGTTGCTTTGTACCTAGTAGATAGATCTTGGCGTGTCGTTCACACCGTAGAATTTTTTTGTTTTCTATGCTGCGGACCCAACACTAACACCCATGGAGTTCTGGTGTTGATCATGTTTTGCCCTAGGGAGAAATTTAGTCAATGGATCTACTACATTTAGGTCCGTGTGTACTTTACAAATCTTTATATCTCCATCCTTGACATGGTCGCGGATGGAGTGAAACCGGCTCTTAATATGTTTGGAATTCTTGTGAGACCTCGGTTCCTTTGCGTTGGCTATGGCTCCATTGTTGTCACAATAGATCACCATAGGGTCCAATGCACTGGGAACCACACCGAGTTCCGTAATGAACTCTTTCATCCAAACTGCTTCCTGCGCCGCTTCTGAAGCAGCACCATATTCCGCCTCCGTCGTTGATCTAGCCACCACAGTTTGTTTGGAACTCCTCCAACTAACTGCTGCTCCGTTCAAGAGAAATACGTATCCGGATTGAGACTTAGAGTCATATGGATTGGTGTCAAAGCTAGCATCGACATAACACTTAGCGACTAGCTCTTCTTCACCTCCGTATATAAGAAACATATCCTTAGTTCTTCTCAAGTACTTGAGGATGTTCTTTACCGCTATCCAGTGTTCCGAACCTGGATCAGATTGGTACCTACTAGTCAAACTAATAGCATGTGCCACATCCGGTCTTGTACATAGCATGGCATACATAATAGAGCCTATGGCCGAGGCATAGGGGATCTTATCCATCATCTCTCTTTCTTCCGCTGTAGCCGGACTTTGAGTCTTACTCAATGTCTTGCCTTGCAACATAGGTAAGAACCCCTTCTTACTTTCATCCATATTAAACTTCTTATCAAGGTATGTACTCTGCGATAGCCCAATTAGGCGCCTTGATCTATCTCTATAGATTTTAATGCCTAATATATATGACGCTTCACCAAGGTCTTTCATTGAAAATTTGCTGTTTAGATAACTTTTAACACTGTTTAAAAGATCTATATCATTTCCAATCAATAATATGTCATCCACATATAATATCAGAAATGCCACAATGCTACCACTCACTTTCTTGTAAATACAAGCCTCTCCATAAGTTTGGACAAATCCAAACTCTTTGATCACCTCATCAAAGCGGAGATTCCAACTCCGCGATGCTTGCTTCGGTCCATAGATGGATCGCTGAAGTTTGCATACCTTATTAGCATCCTTAGGATCGACAAAACCCTTAGGTTGTATCATATACAACTCTTCTTCAATCTTACCATTGAGGAATGCAGTTTTGACATCCATCTGCCATATTTCATAATCGAAATATGCAGCAATTGGTAACATAATCCTAACCAACTTAAGCATCGCTACGGGAGAGAATGTCTCATCGTAGTCAACTCCTTGAATTTGTCGAAACCCCTTTGCAACAAGTCGAGCATTATAGATGGTCACATTACCATCAACATCAGTTTTTCTTTTGAAAATCCATTTATTCTCAACGGCCTTTCGATCGTGAGGTAAGTCCACCAAGTTCCAAACTTGGTTCTCGTACATGGATTCCATCTCAGATTTCATGGCTTCTAGCCATTTGTTGGAATCTGGGCTCATCATCGCTTCTTCATACGTCGCAGGGTCATCCATTTCATCAACCATGAAATTCACAACAGGATTGCCGTATAGTTCAGGAGCTGCACGTGTCCTGCTTGACCTGCGAGGTACGGTAGTGTCCTCTTTCGGAGTTTCATGATCATTATCATTAGCTCTCTCTTCATCAGGTGAAGTAAACTCCGAAACAACTTCCGGTGCTGCGCCACTCGCCGTTCCATGAAGAGAAGATTCAATAACCTCTTCGAGTTCTACCTTCCGACTACTCACACCATTCGCGAGAAACTCCTTCTTAAGAAAGGATCCATTATTGGCAACAAAAACCTTGCCCTCGGATCTGTGATAGAAGGTATACCCAATTGTTTCTTTAGGGTATCCTATGAAGACGCATTTTTCCGCTTTGGGTTCGAGTTTATCCAGTTGAAGTTTCTTCACATAAACATCGCATCCCCAAACCTTAAGAAATGACAGCTTAGGTTTGTTTCCAAACCATAATTCATACGGTGTCGTTTCAACGGATTTAGATGGTGCCCAATTTAAAGTGAATGCAGCTGTTTCCAGTGCATAACCCCAAAATGATAGAGGTAGGTCAGTCAGAGACATCATAGATCGAACCATATCCAATAAGGTACGATTACGATGTTCCGACACACCATTACGTTGTGGTGTTCCGGCAGGCGTGAGTTGTGAAACTATTCCACACTCTTTCATGTGTGTGCTAAACTCGTAACTTAGATACTCTCCTCCACGGTCAGACCGTAGAAATTTGATCTTTCTATTACGATGATTTTCCACTTCATTCTGAAATTCCTTGAACTTTTCAAAAGTTTCAGACTTGTGTTTCATCAAATAGATATACCCATATCTACTCAAATCATCCGTGAAAGTAACAAAATAACGATATCCACTTCGCGCCGACACATTCATTGGTCCACACACATCAGTATGTATGATTTCCAATAGATCTGTCGCCCGTTCCATTGAACCGGAACACGGCGTTCGAGTCATCTTGCCCATAAGGCTTGGCTCACATGTATCAAATGATTCAAAATCAAGTGATTCCAAAAGTCCATCAGAATGGAGTTTCTTCATGCGTTTAACGCCAATATGACCTAGACGGCAGTGCCACATATATGTAGACATATCATCATCAAGTTTAATCTTTTTAGCATTAACATTATGAATGTGCGTAATATTACTATCGAGATCCAACAGAAATAAACCATTCAACATAGGTGCATGACCATAAAAGGTATCATTCTTGTAAATCGAACAACCATTGTTTTCAGATTTAAAGGAATGACCACTTTGCATCAAACATGATCCAGATACAATGTTCATGCTCAGTGCAGGCACCAAATAACAATTATTTAGGTTTATAACTAATCCCGATGGCAAATGGAGAGGTAGCGTCCCGATGGCGATCACATCAACTCTTGATCCATTGCCGACCCGCATCCTGACCTCATCCCTTGCTAGTTGTCGCTTGTTCCATAGCCCCTGAACCGAGTTACATATATTAGCAACCGATCTGGTATCAAATACCCAGGTGCTACTGAGAGTACTAGTCAAGTACACATCAATAACATGTATATCACATATACCTTTGTTTGCCTTGCTGGACTTCTTGTCCGCCAAATACTTGGGGCAGTTGCGCTTCCAATGGCCATTCCCCTTGCAATAGTAGCACTCGGTGTCAGACTTAGGGCCAGCCCGGGGTTTCTTTTCAGGCGTGGAAATAGACTTGCCACCCTTCTTTCCCTTGTTCTTTCCTTTCTTGTCCTTCCTGAAACCGGTGGTCCTATTGATCATCAACACTTGATGTTCTTTCCTAATCTCCACTTCTGCAGTCTTAAGCATTGGCAGAAGCTCGGGAAGAGACTTCTTCATGCCCTGCATATTATAGTTCATCACGAAGCTCTTGTAGCTAGGTGGCAGAGATTGGAGAACACGATGTATGCCTAAGTCAATGGGAATCGTTATTCCCAAGGACACAAGCTTATCGGTGTACCCAGGCATTTTGAGTACGTGCTCACTAACGGAGCTGTTTTCCTCCATCATGCAGCTAAAGAACTTTTCTGTAGCATTATAACTCTCTACGGTAGCATGGGTATCAAAAATCATTTTCAATTCTCCCATGGTATCAAAGGCATTTCTTTTTCGAAACGCTTTCGAAGTTCTAGCTCTAGCCCATACAGTATGCCGCAATGAACTAAGTTGTGGTCCTCCTGACGAGTCACATAGACATTCTTTTCCTTGTTAGGGGCATCAGGAGCTGGTGGGGGGCCTCGTGGCGCATCTAGCACATATTGCTTTTGTGCAGCAGTGAGGAGAATCCTCAAATTCATAGCCTAGTTGGTGAAGTTGCTATCATTCGCAGCAAGTTTCTCTTTCTCCATGAACACATTGAAATTAAAAGCAGGTGGTGCCATCTACAACATAATTTGTAAAGTTTATTTAGACTATGTTTATGATAGATTGAGTTAAACTGATCCAAATTACTAATGAACTCCCACTCAAAAACGACATCCCTCGTGTCCTTTTGGTGATTACATGAACCAAATCCACTACACCAAGTCCGATCATCACGTGAGTTGATATAGCTACAAAGGAGAGCATCTATATGGGCATCATATCAACCATATGACTCATGCTTAACCTTTCGGTCCGTGTTCCGAGGCCTTGTCTGTACATGCTAGGCTCGCCAACTAAGAACCTTAGTATTCGCGTGTGTAAAACTGTCTTACACCTGTTCCTATGAAAGCGTAGATTCGAGTATACCCGATCATCACGTGATGTCTCGAAACACGATCCATAGAACGTTGCATACTCAAGGAAGAACACATTTTTATCTTGATATCTAAATGAGGGATCATCTTATAATGCTACCAAATGCGCCAAACTAGCAGTATAAGATGCTAACATCTAATGTGTAAAGTGAGATGGTATGGTCCATGCATTTGATCTCTATCACTTGCATCGTGGTATGATCTCTATCATTCCTTTGTATGTAAGGCCAAGGTCTATGGAACTTACACATTGACTGTGTTGTAAGAGTATCTACCATACATCTACTTACAACAATACCATATCAATACACTAGCCCAGCAACGATCTAAACTAGACGCCTCTAATTTATCAATTGCAAGTTTTACGTGGCTTAGGGCTTTCGGAGATAGAACCGTTCTCACCTACGAACATGAACCACAACGAGGATAACTAAGTTATTAGCAACTCGTTGTAAATTAGATATTGACTATAGTAGGAGAGACAGACACCCGCCAGCCACTTATGCAAAACAAGTTGCATGTCAGTCGTGGAACCGGTCTCATGTACGATGACATGTAAGGTTGGTCCGGGCAGCTTCATCCCACTATGCCACTAATATCCAAAATACATAGAACCTGCAATAACATGATCATCATCGCCCACATATCAACATATGTGTACTACCCGTGCTAAGCACCTACGCATAGATCAGGCTCTGATACCACTGTTGGGTCCGTAGCATAGAAAACAAAAAATTTCCTACGGTGTGAACTACACGCCAAGATCTATCTACTAGGTACAAAGCAAAGGGTGGACATACATCCAACGAGAACTTACCCTCGTAGACAACGAGCTTTTTTAACGAGTAGGAACTCGTGGTTGATGTAGTCGTACACTTGCCGATCTCAAGATTGTGAGGAAGTCCGAGCACCGCAACTCAGCAGCGCATCCACACTCGCACACACGTTCAAGCCACCGGACAACCTCCACCTCCTCGCTCCAGCGATCCAGCGGAAGCAGCAACTCATTCCAGACGAAATGCCACCGGGACCATGTATCTCGCTAATCTGAGACCATGGGGGAATAATTCTAGAGGGGGAGAGAGATCCTTCACAAGGAGGTGTGTGGATGAAGGAGGGAATGGGTGGCCTTTTATAGGAGGAGGGGTGCCCCCTCTCTCCATGGCCGGCGCATGGGGAGGGGGGGTGACCCCTCACCTCCCCCATTCATGTGGTGGTAACCCCTCCGCATTAAAATGCCTCTTCACATTCCCTTTTAAAGTCTCCACTTTAAATGCATTAAATTTCTCCAAATTTAATGCTCTCTCATTTAATAAAACTCTTTCTATTAAATTTATTGTCACATCCCAAAATTTTCCAAATTTTGAAATGTGAAATTTTTTAAAAAAATAAAGAACCAAGTTCTTTGAAATTTAGAAGGAACAAAAACTCTGGGAACATTTAATATAATCCTCCAAAACCCAAGCCAAATAAAATGATTTTTGTTTGTGAAGTGGTGTGCATGTTTTAAAATCCCAAATCATGAAGCATGCATGAGCATCTTGACTTGGTTGCATTTTAAAAACCTAAGAAAAGTGAAAAATAACTCAAACCCTAAAACTCTAATTATTTGTTAACACTAGGAACAACACAATATTATGGATATACTCCATATTTATATTAACAAAATAACTCCTCTGAGGGCTAAAAAGATAAAGTATAAAATAATAAAATAATAGAAATTGGTTTCATCCAATTTGGAGCCATGGATAAAAAGTTATGAATTATTTTGAGAATAGAATTAAGAAAGGCAATATTAGGCTATTAAAACCAAAGTGAATAATTTGATTAGAAAGTTTGAGTTAGAAAGTAAATGTGTTCTATAATACCCTAAAAACCTAATTTGTGTTCTACAAATTTTTAGAAATTTGTTTGATTCAAATTGGTTCACTAAAACAAAAGTTTTTGAAGAAAACAGAAAAAAGAAAAAGAAAAAATGAAAGAAGAAAAAAAAACAGCAGCAGCAGCTCGGCCAAAACCTAGCAACTAAGCCCACCCGGCACTCCCCCTTTCCCCTCTCCCCCTGTTTTTCTTACCGTGCCACTGCCTACCCCCTCCCGCTGACAGGTCGACCCCACGCCCACGTCACCCCTCCACCTCATCGTCTTCCCCCTGCCGATGACCGACCTCTCCCCTGCTACCGTTTCGAATCGAATCGATTCCAGCCGTTTCTCGTAGTAAATTTCCCCGGTGACTGCTCCTACTTAATCCTCTCCCCCTCCTCATCATTTCCCCCAGTCGCCACCCCTGGAGAGCCCCCAGGCTCCCCAAATTTCAAGCTCGACACCGTAGACCGACGGCAACTCCGGCGACAATTCCGGTGAATCCCGGCCGTTAGGTGCCCTCCCCTCTGCCCTATCATCTTCGCCATGTCCTAACGCACTTACTAACTGAGCCATGTACCTTCTCGTGCTCCAGGTCGACGACACGGACAACCTCCGGCGAGCTCCCTCTGCCGCCACCGTCCGACGGTTTTTCCGGTAAGGACAAGGTTCCTGTCGCTCCTTTTTGGCCACTACTAGACAGTGCTGGACCAGGCGCACTCCCCTAACCCTTTTACTTGTCTGCTCGAGTACCAGTTCGACGCCACCATCTCGTGGCCGTGACCACTACCGTCGACGCAACTCCGGCGAGGAATACCGAGCGAAGCAGAGCTCCCCTCTCTCCATCGCGACCAATAACCAGAGCGCCGAGACCACCGCGAGCCTTCGGTAAGACCGCCTTTACCCCTACACCTCTAGAACCACCGGAATGTCACCCTCCCGACGCACCGCTGCCACTCGCCGTCGCCAGCGCCGCCAGTCCGTGGCCAAGCACTGAGATCCGTTGGATCTAGATTCTAGGGCTGAGATTAGATCACTAATCGAACGGGTACCGATTAATCTGGATCGCCGCTTGCCACTTAAAATCCAACGGCCTGCAGCAGCCGATCCGCCCGAACCGGTACGAGCCAATCGGAACACGCCACGTAGGCCTGAGCTTCTGTTTAAATTAGAAAATAGACAGAATAACTGTTAAACTTAGAAAATCCATAACTTTTGTTCCACAAATCAGAAAAATGCAAATTTGGTGTCTATGGATTCAGAAAAATAACACATTTATTATAGAGGCCTTATTTTACCCTTTTGTTTCTGAAAATTTGGAGTTTTAGACAGAACCTTTTTAGGAGTATTTTAACCATAAAAATTATTTTGTAAATTATTTTTGGGTGAATCTTTTTGCTATGGATTGCAAATTGAACCCTCTCTCCAGTAAGACCAAAGTATAGATTTGGTTGACTATACCTAATAGTATCGAAATTATTTAGTGAGTCTAGCCTTTCCAAATGATAGAAATTATTGCTAATTGTTACAATTGCACAAATGGTGGCATTTGTAATCTTGCAATTATAAAATGTTCAGGAAACACTTAGTAGTGTTCAAGACCTTTGTTATAACAATTTGTACAATAAAAATTGCCATCTTGCATGCTTGCATATTTTCCATGATTTTTGTATTGCCATTAGTGTTGACTTTGTGCATGTTTTGTCTTGGTTGTTTTGTTTGATAAATTGTGTTGATTGTCAAGTGTGTTACTGCAAAGAGTGCACCAACACCACCAACTACTAAGGCAAGTGACACTATCATCCATGTCTTACTACTTAGTGGATTTTTGTAGTATGCATGATAGGACTACTATGATACTATGCTATGCTATATCCTATTAGGATATCCTTTATATATCCCTTACTGGAAATACTGTAGTTGTAGTATGCTTAGCCCTGCTATAGATTCGGGGTGGAATATACCATATTGTGATTATATGAAGTGTTGGAAAATATATGTTTTATATAATAAAACAAGGACTCAATGAATCACCTGGGTGGAATGTGGATACTCAGTTGAGAATAAGGTGGCAACGAAGGGAACCATGTCTATGGCTATCTCTTTCATGTGTGCACTAGGATAATACCACCCAGGAACTTAGAGATTGAACATGTTTCTCGTACAGTGGCTTTCGTGTACAGCCACATGCCAAATGGGCTCTGGACTAGTCAATTACATAGTGGGAGACCCATGCATTAGTACCTCTTCAGGTTAACTGGAATTATGCATTGGAGGTTTATCCTTGCATTGGTTCCTGGTAGATGTGTTGGCATTATGTATTGGGAGGACTCCTATGGAAAGACTTTGTCACATTCTCGATCTGCCGGTACTCCATCTTGGTGAGTACTAATCGAGCGGCCACTGGTGGCATCAAGACGAGATTGTGTCTTGTGGGTAAAGTGTACAACTTCTGCATAAGGTCAAATTCTAAGTACTTAGCCGTGTCCCCGGTTATGGACAACTCTGAGCAACTAAGGCCTAAAGCTATGGAAGATCTCGACATTCTAATTTCTCAAAGAAAAACTTAATGGTGACAACAAGAGAGTAGAAGCACTTGGAGTTGCCAAGGAGTTCAGAAATTTGTTGAAAGATCAAAACTATTTTTGCAAACATAGGATAAAACGATATTGCTTTCTGCAAATAAGCCTAAGATCTACTTAGCCAAATATGCATGTAGTGATAGTCCAACTTATATTCACAAACTTGTGACACTTGCCAATACATTCAAAGTATTGACCCTTTTGTGGCTGCAACCTATCATGTTGCAGGTTATTCTATTGATGAGTGAGGATCGATGATAGGGGTTATGAGTCTACACCCAACATGTTTCCCTGTGGCACACGAAGATGAAGGACTCCATGCTTTACTTGTATTCTGCTGCTTTGTAATAAGATAGCCTATGGTTATGAGTATGTAATAAAGTATTCATATTCTGGATCATGCGATGTAATATGACCTTTGTATCTTGATATTACATCTTAAACTGTGGGTTCTAGCTATTCGATCCAGGGACTAGCACTGTAATCACAGGGATTCAAACCAAGCCAGGTTTGGGTCTTTACAGATGGTATCAGAGCACTGTGTTGCCTGTAGGTTCGTAACCCTAGGAATTGGACAAACCCCTTATTAGGAGTGAACTTATATTTTTATACTTATTAGATTTTCTCTTATACCTTGATCATTCTTTACTGAATCTCTTCTCATTCAAACATGTAGAGGACCAGCCTTTGCTTTCTCTAAGGACCTTGAGGATGGATCATGCCAACAAGGAGATCATGATACAAGTTGCGACAAGTCCTTGAGCTTGCAAAATATGTGGAGAAGTAGGCCACACCTCTAAGGAACATCAAGATCAATGTCCCTTTTGTGATCACAACCATCCAGTTGGAGAATGCCCCACATCTCAAGTTACTTGTTACCTATGTGAAGGAACCAACCACATTCCTGCGAAGTGCCATCTCGACTTCATAGTGCAACAAGTGAAAGAACAAGTCAAGGATGGAATGTATCAAGCTCTTGGGAAGAAAGAAGAAAACCTTAGCCATATCACCTGCTCCAAATGCAAGAAAGGACAGAATATCAATGAATGCCCAGAGAAGAAAGTTCAAGAAAACCGCAACAACACTTCAAGAAAAAGTACTCTAGACATGACAAAAAGTGTTTTGCCATCGCTGCCGAAAGATAGGACACTTCACCGATGATTGCCCAAATCGAAAGAGAGCTCCCACTGATGTTATCATAGTGTGATCCATGAGACATTAGATTGCCAACCAATTATCATGTTTGAGTTATCGATGTCGTGTTAGCGTATGGATCATGCCGACCTATGTGGTATGACTATACTAGGTTGCTTGTTTCAAGAAAACTTGTTGTTTTCTTATATAACGAGTTAAACTCAGAAGTTGCTAAGTGATTGGTTGCTTGATGAATGTTTGATTGAACTGGTTTGTTTTGGGCTGAGTGTGTTAGAACTCCCTTAGACCTATTTGTCTATCTACCATTAATTATCCCCATTAAACCAACAGATGCCTCCAAGACGCGCCAACGACCATGATAACAATGGAGACAACAACAATAATGAAAATGAGATGCAACAGATGATGACTGCACAGACTCAACTAGTGTAGATGATGACACAATTCATGGCAACCATCAACAATCAAAATTAGAACAACAACAATAACAACCAAAACAACAACAATCCACCACCTCTGGATATGCTCACTAGATTTCTGAGGTTGAGACCTGCAAAGTTCTCGGGTACTTCTGACCCAATGGTAGCTGATGACTGGTTACGTTTAGTGAACAGGGATCTAGTGACTGTTGGATGCTCCAAAGCTGAGAAAGTGAGGTTTGCAGCGCACTTGCTTGAAGGCCCTGTAGCTACATGGTGGGACAACTTTCAAGTCACTCACCCCATTGAATAAGTGACTTGGGAAATATTTGAAGATGGCTTTCGCACTAATCATATCTCTTCAGCCGTGATGAGCTTAAAGAAGAAGGAGTTTCACAACCTTAAACAACGTCACCGCAGCATTGCTGAATATATTGAGGAATTCAACAATCTATCACGTTATGCTCCAGACGATACTGATAGTGATGCTAAGAGGAAGGAAAAGTTCCTAGATGGACTGAATGATGAACTTTCCATGCAATTATCAGTTGCTTATGTTCCAACTTATCAATCACTGTGTGACAAAGCTAGAATTTTAGAGAGTAAGAAGGACAAGGTTGAGAACAGGAAGAGGAAGCATAGCTTTGACAAATATCACTCAGGATCATCACAAAAGATGCGTTCATTCAGAAAGGACGATGGGGATTCTGGATCACATCATCATGAAGGAAATAGACATAATCACCATCATCACAATAATCACCACGTCAACAATGGAAGTGGTAGTAACAATGTGAATGGTACTAACAATGGAGACAACCTTGGTCAGAACCAACATAATGATCCCAAGAAAGACATTAGCCAGTTGCAGTGTTACAATTGTAAGCAACTTGGACACTTTGCAGCAGACTGTCCTGAGAAGAAGAATAATAAGAATATTGGAGACTCTATTGGGAGCAATTCCAATGTGACCAAGGAAGGACATGTGAACCACATCAACATGTATGGAACCCTTGAAGAACTTGATGGTGTGAAAGGTAAGCTTTAGCTAACTTAATTCTGTGGTATAAGAATCTTAAGATGGAGAAATGTTAGCAACCTTTGGATGTCAATCATTGGACCCTTAGCCAAGTGAATCATCAAATGCAACCCGACAAAGTTTCCTTTTAAGGGTGGTAGCACCCAAGTATCCTAAAACCCAACCTATTCTTTCTAGCCTTCTCGAATCTCAGGACGAGATTCCTTTTAAGGGTGGTAGTCTGTCACATCCCAAAATTTTCCAAATTTTGAAATGTTAAAATTTTAAACAAAATAAAGAACCAAGTTCTTTGAAATTCAGAAGGAACAAAAACTTTAGGAACATTTAATATAATGCCTCCAAAACCCAAGCCAAATAAAATGGTTTTTGTTTGTGAAGTGGTGTGCATGTTTTAAAATCCCAAATCATGAAGCATGCATGAGCATCTTGACTTGGTTGCATTATAAAAACCTAAGAAAAGTGAAAAATATCTCAAACCCTAAAACTCTAATTATTTGTTAACACTAAGAACAACACAATATTATGGATATACTCCATATTTATATTAAACAAAATAACTCCTATGAGGGCTAAAAAGATAAAGGACAAAATAATAAAATAATAGAAATTGGTTTCATCCAATTTGGAGCCATGGATAAAAAGTTATGAATTATTTTGAGAATAGAATTAAGAAAGGCAATATTAGGCTATTAAAGCCAAAGTGAATAATTTGATTAGAAAATTTGAGTTAGAAAGTAAATGTGTTCTATAATGCCCTAAAAACCTAATTTGTGTTCTACAAATTTTTAGAAATTTGTTTGATTCAAATTGGTTCACTAAAACAAAAGTTTTTTTAAAGAAAAAAGAAAAAGAAAAACTGAAAGAAGAAAAAAAACAGCAGCAGCAGCTCGTCCCAGACGTAGCCCACTAAGCCCACCCAGCACTCCCCCTTTCCCCTCTCCCCCTGTTTTTCTTATCGTGCCACTGCCTACCCCCTCCCGCTGACAGGTCGACCCCACGCCCACGTCAGCCCTCCACCTCATTGTCTTCCCCCTGTCGATGACCGACCTCTCCCCTGCTACCGTTTCGAATCGAATCGATTCCGGCCATTTCTCGTAGTAAATTTCCCCGGTGACTGCTCCTACTTAATCCTCTCCCCCTCCTCATCATTTCCCCCAGTCGCCACCCCTGGAGAGCCCCCAGGCTCCCCAAATTTTGAGCTCGACACCGCACACCGACGGCAACTCCGGCAACAATTATGGTGAATCCCGGCCGTTAGGCGCCCTCCCCTCTGCCCTATCATCTTCGCCATGTCCTAACGCATATACTAACGGAGCCATGTACCTTCTCATGCTCCAGGTCGACGACACGGACAACCTCCGGCGAGCTCCCTCTGCCGCCACCGTCCGACCGTTTTTCTGGTAAGGACAAGGTTCCCGCCGCTCCTTTTTGGCCACTACTAGACAGTGCTGGACCAGGCGCACTCCCCTAACCCTTTTACTTGTCTGCTCGAGTACCATTTCGACGCCACCATCTCGTGGCCGTGACCTCCGCCGTCGATGCAACTCCGGCAAGGAATACCGAGCGAAGCAGAGCTCCCCTCTCTCCATCGCGACCACTAACCAGAGCGCCGAGACCACCGCGAGCCCTCGATAAGACCGCCTTTACCCCTACACCTCTAGAACCACCGGAACGTCACCCTCCCGACGCACCACCGCCGCTCATTGTCGCTAGCGCCTCCAGTCCGTGGCCAAGCACAGAGATCCGTTGGATCTAGATTCTAGGGCTGAGATTAGATCACTAATCGAACGGGTACCGATTAATCTGGATTGCCCCTTGCCACTTAAAATCCAAAGGCCCGCAGCAGCCGATCCGCTCGAACCGGTACGAGCCAATTGGAACATGCCACGTAGGCCTGAGCTTCTGTTTAAATTAGAAAATAGACAGAATAATTGTTAAACTTAGAAAATCCATAACTTTTGTTCCACAAATCAGAAAAATGCAAATTTGGTGTCTATGGATTCAGAAAAATAACACCTTTATTATAGAGGCCTTATTGTACCCTTTTGTTTCTGAAAATTTGGAGTTTTAGATAGAACCTTTTTAGGAGTATTTTAACCATAAAAATTGTTTTGTAAATTATTTTTTGGTGAATCTTTTTGCTATGGATTGCAAATTGAACCCTCTGTCCAGTAAGACCAAAGTATAGATTTGGTTGACTATACCTAATAGTATGGAAGTTATTTAGTGAGTCTAGCCTTTCCAAATGATAGAAATTATTGCTAATTGTTACAATTGCACAAATGGTTGCATTTGTAATCTTGCAATTATAAAATGTTCAGGAAACACTTAGGAGTGTTCAAGACCTTTGTTATAACAATTTGTACAATAAAAATTGCCATCTTGCATGCTTGCATATTTTGCATGATTTTTGTATTGCCATTAGTGTTGACTTTGTGCATGTTTTGTCTTGGTTGTTTTGTTTGATAGATTGTGTTGGTTGTCAAGTCTGTTACTGCAAAGAGTGCACCAACACCACCAACTACTAAGGCAAGTGACACTATCATCCATGTCTTACTACTTAGTGGATTTTTGTAGTATGCATGATAGGACTACTATGATACTATGCTATGCTATATCCTATTAGGATATCCTTTATATATCCCTTAGTGGAAATACTGTAGTTGTAGTATGCTTAGCCCTTCTATAGATTCAGGGTGGAATATACCATATTGTGATTATATGAAGTGTTGGAAAATATATGTTTTATATAATAAAACAAGGACTCAATGAATCACCTAGGTGGAATGTGGATACTCAGTTGAGAATAAGGTGGCAACGAAGGGAACCATGTCTATGGCTATCTCTTTCATGTGTGCACTAGGATAATACCACCCAGGAACTTAGAGATTGAACATGTTTCTCGTACAGTGGCTTTCGTGTACAGCCACATGCCAAATGGGCTCTGGACTAGTCAATTACATAGTGGGAGACCCATGCATTAGTACCTCTTCAGGTTAACTGGAATTATGCATTGGAGGTTTATCCTTGCATTGGTTCCTGGTAGATGTGTTGGCATTATGTATTGGGAGGACTCCTATGGAAAGACTTTGTCACATTCTCGATCTGCCGGTACTCCATCTTGGTGAGTACTAATCGAGCGGCCACTGGTGGCATCAAGACGAGATTGTGTCTTGTGGGTAAAGTGTACAACTTCTGCATAAGGTCAAATTCTAAGTACTTAGCCGTGTCCCCGGTTATGGACAACTCTGAGCAACTAAGGCCTAAAGCTATGGAAGATCTCGACATTCTAATTTCTCAAAGAAAAACTTAATGGTGACAACAAGAGAGTAGAAGCACTTGGAGTTGCCAAGGAGTTCAGAAATTTGTTGAAAGATCAAAACTATTTTTGCAAACATAGGATAAAACGATATTGCTTTCTGCAAATAAGCCTAAGATCTACTTAGCCAAATATGCATGTAGTGATAGTCCAACTTATATTCACAAACTTGTGACACTTGCCAATACATTCAAAGTATTGACCCTTTTGTGGCTGCAACCTATCATGTTGCAGGTTATTCTATTGATGAGTGAGGATCGATGATAGGGGTTATGAGTCTACACCCAACATGTTTGCCTGTGGCACACGAAGATGAAGGACTCCATGCTTTACTTGTATTCTGCTGCTTTGTAATAAGATAGCCTATGGTTATGAGTATGTAATAAAGTATTCATATTCTGGATCATGCGATGTAATATGACCTTTGTATCTTGATATTACATCTTAAACTGTGGGTGCTAGCTATTCGATCCAGGGACTAGCACTGTAATCACAAGGATTCAAACCAAGCCAGGTTTGGGTCTTTACATTTATTCAGAGTTTTGTTAATTACTTTAATTAACAAACATTCACATATAGCCCCTTGCAATATTTCAATATCACATGGAGAACCACCTTCTGCAATTTCACCCGAAACAATTTCCGGTTTCTATTGAAACAATTCCTGCGCTTTGCAATTCTTTCGTCTGAAACATATGTGCTCCAAAATGGTGTCCGGTAACTCTTAAGTGTGCCACCCTACGGTTCGCAAATAATGCAGACATGATCGAGACCCTTCTCCGATCAATAATCAGCAGCGGGACCTGGAGATCCGTACTGACTCCTACACATTCAACGATGACTTCTGTGATCGTGAGAACCTTTAACGCTTGTAACTAAATCCCTTTGTCTCTCGATATATTACATGTCCGAGATTCGATCATCGGTATCTCCATACCTAGTTTGATCTTGTTACCGACATGCACTCTTTTCTTGTTCCCGTGATATAACATTATAGTGATCAAATCACTTGCTTGCAAGCTATCCTAATGTGATATCACCGAGAGGGCCCAGAGTATATCTATCCATAATCTGGATTGACAAATTCCACTCTTGATCCATGAGCCTCAACATAACACCTTCGTAGTACTGAACCCATCTTTATAGTCACCCTGTTACGGTGTGACGTTTGATGTTATCAAGATACTCTTCCGGTGTCAGCAATTAACATGATCTCATGGTCTAAGGATAAAGATTACTTCATATGATATTATAGCAATATAAACATAATGACTTGATCGTAATGCTATACTTCGGATGAATGTTCATCACATCATTCCACCAATGGTGTGACCTTGTTATTAACAACATCCAATGTCCATGATCAGGAAACATTGATCATCTTGTTAATCAACAAGCTATTCTATAAGAGAGGCATGACTAGGAACCCTTTTTGTTTATTAAACACACATGTATTGATGTTTCTGAATCAATACAATTCTAGCATGTAAAATAAACATCTATCATGTATAAGGAATATATAATAATAACTTTATTATTGCTTCTCAGGGCATATTTCCTTCACTATTCACGAACCACACCCAGTTTCACTACATGTATGTTCTTTTCATGAACCACATAAGGATCTACCGGTGTCATTGCATGTCTTTTACTTCCATAAACCACATGTGGATCCACCGGTGTCATTGCATGTTTGTTCCTCTAAACAAACCACATAAGGATCCACCAGTGTCATTGCGTGTGTGTTCTTCTCATGAACCACACCCAGTGTCATTGCATGTGTGTTCTTCTAAACAAACCACATAAGGGTCCACCAGTGTCATTGCCTGTCTTTTCTTTTCATTAACCACAGAAGGATCCACCAGTGTCATTGCATGTCTGTTGTTTTCCTGAATCACAGCCAGTGTAATTGCACGTCTGTTCTTTTCCATAAACCACACATGGGTCCACCTAGTGTGATTGCATGTCTGTTCCTCTAAATAAACCACATAAGGATCCACCAGTGTCATTGCATGTCTGTTCTTTTCATGAACCACACCCAGTGTCATTGCATGCGTGTTCTTCTAAACAAACCACATAAGGATCCACAGTGTCATTGCCTATATGTTCTTTTCATGAACCACACCTAGTTTTATTGCATGTGTGTTATTCTAAACAAACCACATAAGTCATTGCATGTCTGTTCTTTTCATGAACCACACCCGTTGTCATTGCATGTCTGTTCTTTTCATGAACCACGGCTAGAGTCATTGCATGTCTGTTCCTCTAAACAAACCACATAAGGATCCACCAGTGTCATTGATGTTTGTTCCTTTCATGAACCACATAAGGATCTACCAGTGTCATTGCATGTCTGTTCTTTTTATGAACCACACCCTGTGTCATTGCATGTGTGTTACTTCCATAAACCACATGTGGATCCACCGGTGTCATTGCATGTCTGTTCCTCTAAACAAACCACATAAGGATCCACCAGTGTCACTTCATGTCTGTTCTTTTCATGAACCACATAAGGATGGGCCCACCAGTGTCATTGCTTGTCTGTTATTTTCATGAACCACACCCAGTGTTAGTGCATGTCTATTCTATTTATGAACCACACCCAGTTTCACTGCATGTCTGTTCTTTTCATGAACCATAGAAGGATCTACCAGTGTCATTGCATGTCTTTTACTTCCATAAACCACATGTGGATCCACCGGTGTCATTGCATGTCTGTTCCTCCAAACAAACCACATAAGGATCCACCAGTGTCATTGCATGTGTGTTCTTCTCTTGAACGACATAAGGATCTACCAGTGTCATTGCGTGTCTTTTCTTTTCATGAACCACACCCAGTGTCATTGCACGTGTGTTACTTCCATAAACCACATATGGATCCACCGATGTGATTGCATGTCTGTTCCTTCCATAAACCACATAAGGATCCACCAGTCTCATTGCATGTCTGCTCTTTTCATGAACCACACCCGGTGTCATTGCATGTCTGTTCTTTTCATGAACCACAGCTAGAGTCATTGCATGTTTGTTCCTCTAAACAAACCACATAAGGATCCACCAGTGTCATTGCATGTCTGTTCTTTTCATGAACCACATAAGGATCTACCAGTGTCATTGCTTGTCTGTTCTTTTCATGAACCACATCCATTGTCATTGCATGTGTGTTACTTCCATAAACCAGATGTGGATCCACCAGTGTCATTGCATGTATGTTCCTTCCATAGACCACATAAGGATCCACCGGTGTCATTGCATGTCTGTTCTTTTAATGAAGCACGGCTAGAGTCATTGCATGTCTGTTCTTCTCATGAACCACGGCTAGAGTCATTGCATGTCTGTTCCTCTAAACAAACCACATAAGGATCCACTAGTGTCATTGCATGTCTGTTCTTTTCATGAACCACATAAGGATCTACCAGTGTCATTGCATGTCTGTTCTTTTCAAGAACCACACCTAGTGTCAGTGCATGTCTGTTCTATTCATGAACCACACCCAGTTTCACTGCATGTCTGTTCTTTTCATGAACCACAGAAGGATCTACCAGTGTCATTGCATTTCTTTTACTTCCATAAACCACAAGTGGATCCACCGGTGTCATTGCATGTCTGTTCCTCTAAACAAACCACATAAGGATCCACCAGTGTCATTGCCTGTCTGTTCTTCTCATGAACCACATAAGGATGGGCCCACCAGTGTCATTGCGTGTCTGTTCTTTTCATGAAGCACACCCAATGTTAGTGCATGTCTGTTATATTCATGAACCACATAAGGATTTACCAGTGCCATTGCATGTCTTTTACTTCAATAAACCACATGTGGATCCACCGGTGTCATTGCATGTTTGTTCCTCTAAACAAACCACATAAGGATCCACTAGTGTCATTGCGTGTGTGTTCTTCTCATGAACCACATAAGGATCTACCAGTGTCATTGCATGTCTGTTCTTTTCATGAACCACACCCAGTGTCATTGCACGTGTGTTACTTCCATAAACCATATATGGATCCACCGGTGTGATTGCATGTCTGTTCCTTCCATAAACCACATAAGGATCCACCAGTGTCATTGCATGTCTGTTCTTTTCATGAACCACAGCTAGAGTCATTGCATGTCTGCTCTTTTCATGAACCACGGCTAGAGTCATTGCATGTCTGTTCCTCTAAACAAACCACATAAGGATCCACCAGTGTCATTGCGTGTGTGTTCTTCTCATGAACCATATAAGGATCTACAACTGTCATTGCATGTTTGTTCTTTTCATGAACCACACCCAGTGTCATTGCATGTGTGTTACTTCCATAAACCACATGTGGATCCACCAGTGTGATTGCATGTATGTTCCTTCCATAAACCACATAAGGATCCACCAGTGTCATTGCCTGTCTATTCCTTTCATAAACCACTCCTAGTGTCAGTGCATGTCTGTTCTTTTCATAAACCACACCCAGTGTCACCGCATGTCAGTTCTTTTCATGAACCACATAAGGATCTACCAGAGTCATTGAATGTGTGTTCTTCTCATGAACCACACGTGGATCCACCGGTGTCATTGCATGTATGTTCCTCTAAACAAACCAAATAAGGATCCACCAGTGTCATTGCATGTGTGTTCTTTTAATGAACCACACCCAGTGTCATTGCATGTGTGTTCTTCTAAACAAACCACATAAGGATCCATTAGTGTCATTGCATGTCTGTTCTTTTCATGAACCACATAAGGATGGGTCCACCAGTGTCATTGCATGTCTGTTCTTTTCATGAACCACACCCAATGTCAGTGCATGTCTGTTCTATTCATGAACCACATAAGGATCTACTAGTGTCATTGCATGTCTTTTACTTCCATAAACCACATGTGGATCCACCAGTGTCATTGCATGGCTGTTCCTCTAAACAAACCACATAAGGATCCACCAGTGTCATTGCGTGTGTGTTCTTCTCATGAACCATATAAGGATCTACAAGTGTCATTGCATGTTTGTTCTTTTCATGAACCACACCCAGTGTCATTGCATGTGTGTTACTTCCATAAACCACATGTGGATCCACCAGTGTGATTGCATGTCTGCTCCTTCCATAAACCACATAAGGATCCACCAGTGTCATTGCCTGTCTATTCCTTTCATAAACCACTCCTAGTGTCAGTGCATGTCTGTTCTTTTCATGAACCACACCTAGTGTCACTGCATGTCAGTTCTTTTCATGAACCACATAAGGATCTACCAGAGTCATTGGATGTGTGTTCTTCTCATGAACCACACGTGGATCCACCGGTGTCATTGCATGTATGTTCCTCTAAACAAACCACATAAGGATCCACCAGTGTCATTGCATGTGTGTTCTTTTAATGAACCACACCCAGTGTCATTGCATGTGTGTTCTTCTAAACAAACCACATAAGGATCCATCAGTGTCATTGCATGTCTGTTCTTTTCATGAACCACATAAGGATGGGTCCACCAGTGTCATTGCATGTCTGTTCTTTTCATGAACCACACCCAGTGTCAGTGCATGTCTCTTCTATTCATGAACCACATCCAGTTTCACTGCATGTCTGTTCTTTTCATGAACCACATAAGGATCTACCAGTGTCATTGCATGTCTTTTACTTCTATAAACCACATGTGGATCCACCGATGTCATTGCATGTGTGTTCTTCTAAACAAACCACATATGGATCCACCAGTGTCATTGCCTGTCTGTTCTTTTCATTAACCACATAAGGATGGGCCCACCAGTGTCATTGCATGCCTGTTCTTTTCATGAACCACACCTAGTGTCAGTGCATGTCTGTTCTCTTCACGAACCACACCCAGTTTCACTGCATGTCTGTTCTTTTCATGAACCACATAAGGATCTACCAGTGTCATTGCATGTCTTTTACTTCCATAAACCACATGTGGATCCACCGGTGTCATTGCATGTCTGTTCCTCTAAACAAACCACATAAGGATCCACCAGTGTCATTGCGTGTGTGTTCTTCTCATGAACCACACCCAGTGTCATTGCATGTGTGTTCTACTAAGAAACCACATAAGGATCCACCAGTGTCATTGCCTGTCTGTTCTTTTCATGAACCACATAAGGATCCACCAATGTCATTACATGTCTGTTCTTTTCATGAATCACAGCCAGTGTCATTGCATGTCTGTTCTTTTCATGAACCACACCCAGTGTCATTGCATGGGTAGCCGTTAGACCGAGTCTTCTAGAAGGCACGCCCTAACACAGTTGTTCTGGTTGATGATTGTTACATACCGTTCGATTGGGGCGCTTGGACGATTGGGATGGTCTTCGTGAGAGCGATCCGCGAGTAGGCTGTTCTGCGGCATGATTGTCACGTCTCATGAGTTCAGTGGGCCACATCCCAGTGTCACGTCCCCATTACTTCTCTTCCTCCCCGTACTTCTCTTCCTTACCCTCGAAGCCACTTTCCCCACTTCACTCACATCCTGCCGTAGCCGCTAGCCGACGGCGCCTCCATCCCAATCCCCTCTCTAGCAGCCACCCCCCACCCCTCTCGCCATGGGTTCAAGGGGAGACGGCGAGGAAACGCGTCGTGACGACAGGGACGGTGATTTCGACGTGAGTCAACTCATCTCTATTTCTATCATCTATGGCCAGTTATCTATTTTTTGAGCTAGATCTAATCTGTTTACTCATGCGCGTATGATGTGTTAGGCCAACCAGACGATGTATGACTCCAACTATCACGGTTTAGAGGATGAAGACAGTCCTCTGGTTTGTAAACATGGATATGTGCCCGCTAAATTTGTAGCCTTCGAAGGACGAAACGCAGGCATGAGGTTTCTACGGTGTCAAGGACATCGTGCAATGATGCAAGGCGGAAGTTGCGGTGTTGTCAAATGGGTAGATCCAGAGTGGCCCAAATCGATGCAGAAAACGTTGGACAAACTATGGGAAATGACTGTCGAGTTGAAAGAATCCGTATTCAGCTCACTTCTTGACAATGTTGAGATGAATCTATGGGAATCAGTTGACACGAACAAGCATAAGCGATATCTTAGGTGGGTGCAAGACAAGGTTATCAAAGTCGAGAAGGAGAGGGACGCGGCGTTGGCCCTGAAGGCTAAAGCAGAGCAAGAACTGACTCAAGCAAGGAATGATCTCCACCAGGCCAAAGTCCTGTAGTACATAACTACGAGTATTGACAAGTGCATGAGGAAAAATGCAGAGAAACAATTGAAGCTGTGCAAGGAAGATGCTAAAAGGAAGGAGCAAACAATTCGATCCTTGCTCTCGCAGGAATATGCGCATCGGGTCAAGATTAGGAAGATCAAGGAGATGTGTGATAACTAGTTCTATTTAGCTTAAGCTCCGTGCCTTTTTAAGTTGTAATATTTGTACTTGTTGACCTAGCGGTCTGAACTATTGGTCCTGGATTCCAGGGAGGAAAAAAATTGCTCTGACCCCGCATTAATTTATGGAAGAATTTGTGATTTAGATCAATTTCTGCCTCGATTTAGATCTCTGTCCCGGATTGGGAATGTAACCGTGGACCAAAGAAACCTTTTCTACTAGTGTATTCTGACACTGGTGGTTTTTTTAAACGTAATCTACGTGGATTGTGCCGCATGCAAATGGCACAACCACAATTTATAAAGTGGAAGCACGTACACCCGGTTATTGGAGATCCGGGAGCTTCGCCAGATGCCGGGTATGCAGGAGCAGAGAGGCAGTGAGATAGACGGGCTCAAGATTAGGCCAAAAAGTGGTACCCATTTCCTCCTCATCTGGGCATTATCGGTGAGAACATTGCTGTTTATGTTGCCACGTCGTTGTGTAGCATCTGAAATAAGTTGCTGCTTCGTGGAGTGTGGCAGCTTAAATAATTTATTTATGTACCACTTACATTCCGTCGTATTTGGAGACCTCCTGCCCCTCAGCAATCATGGAACCGGTGGATCATTATTTTCAGATAGCAGTGGCACAATCACAATTTCAGATTCAACTACCGACTTGGGAGTTTCCAAACCCTAAGTCGCGGTACATTTTACTCAGACAACATGGGTAGCTTGTTTCGCCCAGCAACGTGCCACACACAGAGCGATCAGAATTTAACAGAATTACATATATAGGTTCAAGTTCAACACATTACTATGCATCTTCATTGCCAGCAGCCTTCTTCCATAGCCTGGGTGCCAAGCCTTCACGTCCAATGGCTTCTTCATTTCCTGCCTTCTTCCTCTTCCTCGGTGCCAATTTTCTTAGCGTCACGTACTCTGCATCGCCGGGACAATGGGCACCAGAATCGTGTCCACCATCATCTTTCCACTCGTTTATAATTTCTTTAGGCAGCAAAATGACTGACCCGGTAGTCATGTTTCTAATCTTGCGGCGCTTCCTGTCAAAGAAACAAGACTGTTGCATAACTGCCCAATATCTACAGAGTAAATAAAACAAAAATTACAATTCATCACAAACATGCGAACCCCAAGCGACCTTTGCTTACCAGGAGCTAATTGCGTTCGAGCAACCACCCTGTCCAAGAATAGAAGGGCGACTCCTAGTTGTAGCAGCTTCCACATCTAGTACATCACAATTCAACTCAAACATGCAATCCGAAGCATACCTTTTCATCAACCCAATTAGCTGACTGTCACACGATATAGGAACATGGATGCCATGTTCATCCATGAAGCTGAACTTTGCAGTATGCTTCAGCCATACTTCAACATGATTATGCAGAGCAGCAACCATACGAGATATAGTGCAGATCTGTGCAGGCACTTCTTCCATCGTCAAACAATGGTGTCATACCTGTTTCCCTTAGAGTTGTACCTATAGAGGACTACAATAACCAGGTAAGGGGGGTCCGCGCAGATCCCACTTGACAGAAAACTGTGGACAAAATATGTTTATCAGCGATGGGAGAACAAACAATTTAAGGTTCAGTGGCCAGCTAGCAGTTGTAACTAGTGCGAATAGCAAAGAGAAGGGTAGATCACCCGCTTGTAGACAAAACTTCTTCTTTCTTGATAGTAGGATCTGCCATCCTCCAAGCTGCTCGGCTCGTCGGCGGTGGAGGCGGGCTAGAGCCTCGCAACGGCGGCTACGACATGTGCCACTGGAGCTCGGTATCAGCGACTGGGCGTAGCAACTGGGCACAACAACTTGGCCCCGGAAGTCAAATGTCTGAAGGGATCGTCCTGCCTGGGGGTGGATTCCGACGCTGCCAGTGCTAGGGGAAAGCTGGGAATGGATTTGTGAAATTGGTCAACGCATCCAATCCACTTAGCTGCTCGATTTGCCTAAGAGGTTGCTGCGTTGGCGCCCGCGTCACGGACAGATAACCGACATGTGGGTCCCGATCGTCTACTTCACGGGGCGGTTTAACGGAATGTTTGTATTTGGCAGGGGTGAGATGAGTTTGCCTCGAAATGGCCCCTCTCAGTAGTTGGTGGCCCAACTTTTCAAAACGCGGTAATTTTAGGCAACTTAGGTACCGCCATGCACTAGCCTGCCAACTTTGGTACCGCAGACGAACAAGCCCAGCGTGCACACCATGGTGGCACTTAGGCTAGAGATTACAAATACTTGTTATGAGTTATATTTGGAGTTGGATGTCTTTATGAAATTGTGGTGTTTGTTGGAACCATCTAGTGCTCAAGGTGACAGTGTGGGGTTATCTAGATGGGAAAGGCTTACTTTGAGGTGTGCTGTTATAGCCCTACCATGGATTAGAGTGTCCAACAGGAGAGTAGTTAAGAGTAGTATCATAAAGAGAAGATATTTATATGAGAGTGTTCACTAGTGAAAGTATGATCCCTAGGCCTTGTTTCTAAGCATTGAAACACCGTTTGCAACGAGATCTGTTACATGTTTGCTTGCTTCCATCTTTATTTCAATTTGCCTTTAGTCTCTTCCATGCCATCAAGCTATTTTCTGGCACCATTGTATTTTATCCATACCACCTGTATTTCACTATCTCTTTGACAAACTAGTGCACCTATACACCTGACAAGTGTATTGGGTGTGTTGGGGACACAAGAGACTTCTTGTATCTTGATTGCAGGGTTGCGTGAGAGGGATACCTTTGACCACTTCCTCCCTGACTTCGATAAACCTTGGGTGATCCACTTAAGGGAAACGTGCTGCTGCTCTACAAACCTCTGCACTTGGAGGCCCAACAATTGTCTACAAGAATAGAAGTGCGTAGACATCATCAACTAACAAAGAGGTCACTTAAAGATGTGATGGAAACACCCGACCATATAATTGCAATGTGATCTAGTCACAATGTTCAATGTTGTGATATCTAGCAAAGGTAGTGACTTAATCCATCGACTATGAGATAATGTTTAATCAATATCTCCTGTGGCTGCTTTGATACCATCAACCGCCATGACCTTAATTGGGTGGCTATAAAGGTGTTTACTGGGTATTCTAGAGGAATAGTTGAGGTGTATGTATCTATATCAGGATTTGCCGATCCGAGTGATGGATAGATACTTTAGGCCCACTCCATGTGATTACATCAATGAGCTTGCAAGCATGTGACTAGGTCATGATGATGTAATATCACGGGAACAAGTAAATGTGTTTGTCAGTAACAAGATCGAACTCCATATGGATACATGAGATCAGGTCTTGGACAAACTAGGTACTGTTGTGCAAAAGGAATAAGACTCAATGTCTAAAGGTTCAAGCGAAAGACCAAATTCATGGAATATGAAGGAACCATCATGTGTTTCCAGATACCTCTGTTGGTCATTGATTCGAGAGGTGTCTCAATCATGTCTAAATATTCCCGGATCGTAAGGGTGTCATGCTTGGGATTGTTGGCTTGCGATATCAAATTTCCCGGGCGAGTGCATCCCGGTACCCGAGTTGTCATCAATCTCGCGAGGGGCCGTAGTAGAATCGCCAATTGTACGGAAGGGCCAAATGGGGGTGAATACAAATCTAGCGGCCAAACGGTTGTTTGAACCAAACAAAAAAGGTTGAACTCAAATACCACCGTTAGGTCAACTCTTCTTGGCCCGCCCTGTCAGTATTCCCCATGGTTATCTTTTGCGGTCGTGGACTAGTTTACCCCTGCGTGGACGAGATCCCTGAGTGGACCAGATCTATTTCTTTGCTCTACTCTGCTCCCCTCCCCATAGCCTTTGCTCAGCTTCGGCTGCTCGTCTTAGATCGGAGCTCGCACTTGCTCTAATTTGCATCCCCGCCATGTCCGGTCAACCTCCCACGCCTCTAATCGAAGCTCGCAGCCATCTTCGTCGCATCATCTGCCGTATCAGAGCTTCATGTCCTCAGACTAATGTCTCACCTCTGGCTAGTCCTTCTCGCACGGCGGAGCACGTCCCGTCGGGCGATCCTGGCTGGCGACTAGCCTCGGGCCGTTGCATGCTATCGTGCACCCCAGGCATGGTAGCCCTAGCATAGCAGTTCGACGACCACGCTCTCATGGCCACGTGTTGGGCATCCATCCCGCCATGTCACCGGCAGAGTTGCTGTCAGCTTTCAGGTCTCGTTTTTGGATCAGACGAAATGAGGTCCGGTTCGCGCACAGCTCAGACACCGAGCGTGTTCTACATTATTCCGGTTCTTACGAGTGCTGCGAGGAGAAAATGAGCTTCATGTGTTGGCATCGCGTCTATGGGTGGGACGATCGCTTGGGGCAGCTTCGTTTCTTCTCCAAACTCGGCTTTGACATCCTCCCATTGGATGCTTGGGAGCCGGAGGCCCTCAAGAAGTTCGCTAGTAGCCTTGGCGGCGAGTTGGTGGAAATCGTGCCACCGAGAGATAGATGGGTCATCGAGGTAAAGGCGTGGCTAAAAGATCCTAACGTCATTCCTAAGATGTACGAGATGCAGATTCCAAGCAGGGCAGGGCGACAGCTTTGCTGGAAGCACCCGGTCATCATCCACCTGGAAGAGGTTCTGGAATCGGTACATGGAATTCAGGGCCCTGAAGAGGCTGCCAGAAAGCATCCTCGTAGCCTGCAGTGTTGGCCTGAAGGATCGATGGCACAGGACCACCACCGTTTCGCGATGGTTCACACAGTTTCGGTGGGGGATCTGGGCTTGGACAAGCTGGTGGTTCTGATTTCCCTCGAGTGAAGACAGAGCTCTAGTGAATTTCCGTGGTATGTTTGGCTAATGAATTTGTAGTATGGAGAACATGGCAGGAAGTTAGCATTGACTAAAAATGTGTAATAGTTTGAATTGATGTAGTATGTGTGGGTAATGAATTTGAAGTAGTATGTGTGTGTAATAGTTTGAATCGATGTAGTATGTGTGGGTAATGAATTTGATGTAGTGTGTGTGTAATAGTTTGAATCGATGTAGTTGAACACCGTGCTTTATAATTTCTATGAATAACCAAGGACAACCTCATGAAAAGAGGGTGGTCTGGCAATGAGCAATGCTGATTCTGTGGATGCCATGAAAATGTAGTCCATCTCCTCTTCCAGTACGAGGTAGCTAGATTTGTAACATGTTGAACTGTAGGACCATTTTGCAGACAACACAAGACAAAGGAAAAATGGGTTACAACACAGACAGTAGACGCAACATCTGTACATAAACTATCGTCTAAATTTTATCTGTATGGGAAAAAAATGCCAGTTAACTGGATTTAACCATGACTAGTAATTGAAGGAAATAGATAGTTGATAGTTTTTGCTTACAACAGTAGTACTTCCATACAAAAGGGTCTTATACCTGCACAAAAATGGGCTAAACTTCCTACTAGTTTATAGAACAATTCATCAACATTTCATCTACAAAAGCCATTCTTTAGTCTGAACTTAACTATTATACACTGAAGAAACTGCAGATCTCCACCAGAAAAGTTGGCTGGCCAATTGCCTTGAGAGGACATAAGTTCTTTGATCATTTAACCCAAACTGATCTATTGCCTTCCTGCCAAACTACAAGAAATCTGCATCGTTCATGCACGACTGCTTTGCATGCCCCAGTCCCGGTTTAGTAGGAACATCCGTGCCACCACAACAATTTCTTTGAAACTGAAATTTGGCATCTTATTTTTGGGATCATAGGTCTCTGTGAACTAGAACCTGAATTCTGGCGCTGATGCCTGCTGCCGGCTCTAGCTGTTGAACAATCCAACATGATGAGTGTAGACGCTTGGTCACCGCCGCAGTACGGCCTCTAACGGTGCATTGGATGGAGCATCTTTACCGCAGACGGCGTGTTCCCAGCCTCCCCCACTGTAGTAAGGTAGCCGCGCCGAAGCATGGTCGTGATAGTTCCTAGACCTTGGTGCCGCCCTATTCGAGGGTGTGTAACCTTGGCGGAATGCTCTCATGAACGATTTGATACATACCTTGTTCCCACTACCTAGAACATGCCATAATGTCGCCGTGCGATTTCTCCACATCGCTCTCTTGGCCCATGCTTGCCGTATCTGGTGCCAACGACGCGGGCGCTGCTGCTGTGGCCAATTCGGCACATTCGGTGAAATCATCCACCTGACATGGCAATGGGAGACCCGCCTTGATGTAGAGCTTCATGGCCTGCCTTAGAGTGGCTAAATACTCCAGTTTTAGCGGCTGCCACGACTGCTTAGGTGGGGCCATGTTACCCTAGGTTGTGCGGTGTGGAGGAGCTGCTCAAGGTGAACTATGGTTTGTCAGAGAAGGGGAGTGACAGACTGACAGTAGGTTTGGACTACGGGCACGCGTGAAAATAATCATCTCCCATTTCCTTAGAGGGTAATAATTCGACACTCGTTGCATTAACCGCTCAATCTTTATTTCCCTTCTCAGCATAAGAGTGCGAACGTATTAAAAAGATGGGTCATGGCTATCCACCTCACCGGGCAATGTACCAGGACAGGTAGGAGACCGGGTTTCATTTTAGAAATGTTGATGATTGTGCCCTTATGTTTATACAATATTATTTCTATGCCACTATATACCATCGAATTGTAGCAACACCATCAGAAACAGGGGATGATGACGTGGCATGTTTTCTTTTTTTAAAGGGCATCAGAAACAGGGGATGACGATGTGGCATGTTTTTTGACTGGCGGGCCTGCCTCCTCCACCTTCGACGGCGCGCATCCCATGTTCGCGGGCTAGTGCCGCCCACCAACACATTATTGTGCAATTTTCCATGTTTTGTCGCAACCAGCTCTGCTCCGCTCCTCTTCTCCTGCCGCCGCCACTCCATTCAGGCGTGCACCACTCTTGTCCTTCCCTTGGGCCATCGTCCTCCCACCCTCCCCTCCCTGCCATCCCCACACGTCCCCTCCCCTCCCTGCCTTGTCTCCTTGCCGCCATCCACCTCCCATGCACGTCTGGAAATGAAAACGAAGAGTCGGCCGTTGGGTTAGGCACCCAACAACGCTGGTGATCCGGATCCCGCTCAGAGATGGATCCTGCGAGGCTTGAGAACATGGAGATGGGTCCTGCGCGGCTGGAGAGCACAGAATCTCCTTCAAGTCTGGAGAGCACAGAGGAGAACGAAATAGGGGAAGAGGAAGCGGGATGCAGAGCTTTGGAGGTATGGAGCCCGGAGAAGGTGCCATGCATCCACATTGAAGGGTAAGAACTGTGATTCCTTTTCTGCATACCCCAATTAGCGTTTCTAGTCCTGTGGTGATGACAAGGATATTTGTTGGTAACTGCAAGACATCTGTACATCTTGTCCTTGAGCATGATGTTTTGTCAATCAAGCATGAAGACACTAAAATGTGTGGCGGTGCGGATGATGATGAGAAAGCATATCCAGACATGGCTGCTGAACCTGATAGGATGGAGAGTAGGGAATATTTGGTTGATTCGAACTTTGAGATTGATTATGGGACTGATGAGGAAGAGGAATGTGAAGATGTGGAAATGTGATGTAGATTCGACGACGAAGATGAGGATATGCCAGTGATACACTTTGATAGGGACAATCCTACAATTGATGAGGGGACTGTCTTTGAGAATGTGGAGGACTACAGATATGCAGTTGCAACCTATGCAATCAGAGTTGGGTTCAAATTTATCATTGAAAAGAGCAACCAAAAGAGATTTAGGGTGCATTGTAGGGAAAGTAAGGTGTGTAAATGGAGATTACATGCATCTCCAATGCGGGGTGGACACCCATTTCAGGTTGCAATAGCTACATTTAGTTTCAGTCTTTCTCATATTTATTCTACTGATAATTAGCTCTAAATTATTTGGATTCTTATCGAATGCAGATCAAAGTAAACATGAAGAAACACAACAAACCTAATACTTCTTTAAGTGATAAAATTAGACCGACAACTACCGAGTGGATTGCTGCTACTGTACTTGACTGGGTGAGGCAGGATCATAACATTGGACCTGCTGAACTCAGAGCAAAGATTAGCAAAAAGTTTAACATTCTGATTCCTTACCACAGAGTCTTTGATGGGAAGGAGATGGCTCTAGACTTCATTCAAGGCAAGTGGAATGACAATTTTCACAAGTTGTATAGTTTCAAAGCTCAGGTGGAGAAAACATCACCTAGTAGTGTTGTTGACATCGATTACAAGGCTGTGAAAGGAAGATAAAAGGTCTCGAGGGGGGTCAGGTATAAGCAGGCAGATAAGAAATGCTTTAGGAGATGTTTTGTCTGCGTGAAGGCATGCTGGAAGGGGTTCCTAGACGGCTGCAGGCCATACTTGGCAATAGGTGCAACTTCTTTAATAGGGAAGTTTAGGGTACATGTTGCTTCTACGTGTGCTTTGGACGTGCATAATTGGCTTCTACCCATAGCTTATGCTGTTCTTGAGGGTGATTCAAATGAAAGATGGACATGGTTCATGCAGAGACTATGGGCAGTAATTGGTCACCCTGAAGGCTTGGTGATACACACTAGTGCATGCAAGGGTCTTGAGAATGATGTTGATGCTTTGTTTCCTGGGGTTGAGCATAGGGAATGCATGCGGCACCTCGCTACTAACATCACGAAGAAGTTCAAAGGAAAGATCTTTGAAGAGGACTTGTGGCGACCCGCATACACATACACCCCAAGAATGCATGCTACTTACTTGCAGAACATGTATGTAGTGCCAAAGGTGAAAAAATACCTTGAAGAACATCACACCAAGCTATGGGCCAGAAGCAAGTTTGGTGAGTTAAGCAAGGTGGATGTTGTTTGCAATAATTTGGCAGAGAGTTACAATGATAAGATTTCAGTCATGAAGACACTTGGAATTGTTATTTTGTTGGATGCAATAAGACAATGCATAATGGTGAAGATAGATTTAAGGCTAAGAATTTGTGCAAGAAATTTTTTAGGCCATAAAATAGTTCCAAAGGTTGTTATGTTACTAAATGCAAGAACCAGGGCAATGAGAACGATAAAGATGAGGATGGTCAGAAGTTCCAGAACATTGGCTAAGGTTTATGTAGAATACAAGCGAAGTGAACATAGGTACACTATAGACATTGGAAACAAGACTTGTTCATGCAGGCAGTGGCAGATTACTGGTCTCCCATGTCACCATGCAATGTACTTCATCTTAAAGCTTAGATGTAGCAGAGCTAAAATAGAGAACTATGTCGACAACTATTTCTCCGTGGACAAGTTTGCTGCAACTTATGCAGAAAACGTACGACCTATGGCTGATGAAAATGATTGAGAGATTGTCAATCCAGGGTTCAAACTTCAACCACCAGTTCTTAGGAGGCTACCTGGGAGTCCTAGCAAGCTAAGGATCTAAGCCTCCACCGATAAAGGTTCAAGGCTAGGAGCTAGGAAAAGGAAATGCAAACGTTGTGGAGGATTCGGCCATATCAAGAGGTTGTGCAAAAACCCAGTTACACATGATCTTGTCTCTGTTCACACCCCAGTGGCAGAAAATGAGGCTTCTTAGCCAAAACTAGAGGAAGGGCAGCGCGAAGACGAAGAACTTGAGGAAGTGCAGCAGGTGGAGGAAAACGGTGATGAGCACTCGGAGGAAAACGTAGGTAAGCAGCCAATTTATGAAGAAGTGGAGGTGCCAGTGAGAAAAGAGTGTGAAAAGAAACAAAAAGGTAAGCAGAACGGGGAGGAAAGGGCGAATAATGGAGGTGTATTAGAATATGAAGAAGTTGTAGGGGTGATTGAGGATGTTTTTGAGGATCTTTCGGCTAACTGCAGGAGAAATAATACATCCCTGCCAATTTCATCTGTGTGTGATTCTCCAGATGAAAGGTAAGCTTAAAAATTGTTTTATTTGCCATTTTATCATTTTTTTCATCGTCATCAACTGTTGCTTAATGCAGCGTGGGCTAGCAGACTAATAAGAGGAGCGGAAAGATGCGGGCACAGTAACGTCATATGTTGAATTATATCACTGAAACTAAACTAGTCGTGTCGTCTTTATTTATATCTGGCGCGTGCAACGTATCTGTTATGGGGTCATGTGGACCATATTACAATTTTTTAAATATTATTACATTAATTTTTTACCTGCGTATGGACGCAGCTACTAGTTCCCATCTCCCTTGGATTACCATCTCCTCTGGCGCACTCCAGAATTATGGTTGTGCCATCAAGTAGTAGAGTCAGCGTATTGTCCCATCAGTTGTGAACGCAATGACTTTGTTTATTCAGAATTTGACAACTTTTGATTAGTTTGAAAGACGGAGAAACCTAAAACATGGCCAATATATGCCATCAGAAACTATTCCTCAAAAAATATTATTACTCCCTTCGTCTAGAACTAAGTGACTTGAATTTGTGTAGATTTGTATGTATCTAGACATGTTTTGCGTATAGATACATTTAAATATCTAAAAAAAGCTAAGTCAGTTATATCTGGACAGAAGTAGTACACTATTTAAACATGCTCGACCCCTTCTCCTCTGGCACACTCCAAATTATGGTTGTGCCATCAAGTGCTAGGAGCAGAGTCAACATATTGTCCCATCCGATATGCTAGGAACGCGCGCACTTTATTTTCAGGATCGGACGAGTTTCGACTAGTTTCAAAGACAAAGACACCTAAAACATGGCCAACATATATAGATTATGATGATAATCGACTATGACTCAAGTGACCTAGATCCAAATAGGGCATTAATATAACATACATAGATTTAATTTATGCTTAAGTGGCCCTAATCAACTATGACGCTCCTGCAGTCCCCATCATCGACGATGTTCTCTGCGTTGCTATCAGCCTCCTCCGTGTCGGAATCGATGCTGACATTCCCAGCAACGTTCCTCCTCCTCATGGATTCTTCACGGCACGCCGCATCGATAACTGTGGAGCTCATGAAGGAAATATGCCCTAAGAGGAAATAATAAAGTTGTTATTATGTATTCCTTGTATATGATAGATGTTTATTTTGCATGCTATAATTGTATTGATAGGAAACTTCAATATATGTGTGTTTAATAAACAAATAAAAGGTTCCTAGTTATGCCTCTCTTATAGACTAGCTCGTTGATTAACAAGATGATCAAAGTTTCCTGGTCATGCACATTGGATGTTGTTAATAACAAGGTCACAACATTTGTGAAATGATGTGATGAACATTCATCCAAAGTATAACATTACGATCAAAGTCATTATGACCGGACTTGGTGTAGTGGATTTGGTTCATGTAATCACTAAGAGGACACGAGGGATGTCATTTTTGAGTGGGAGTTTGTTAGTAATTTGGATTAGTTGAACTCAATCTATCATAAACTTAGTCTAAATAAACTTTACAAATTATGTTGTAGATGGCACCACCTGCTTTTAATTTCAATGTGTTCATGGCGAAAGGGAAAATTGTTGTGAATGGTAGCAACTTCACCAACTGGGCTATGAATTTGAGGATTCTCCTCACTTCTGCACAAAAGCAATATGTGCTAGAGGCGCCGCTAGGCCCCCCACCAGCTCCTGATGCCCCTGACGAGGAAAAGAATGTCTATTTAACTCGTCAGGAGGATCATAACTTAGTTCATTGCGGCATACTATATGGGCTAGAGCTAGAACTTCGAAATCGTTTCGAAAATGGCAATGCTTTTGATACCATGGGAGAATTGAAAATGATTTTCGATACCCATGCTACCGTAGAGAGTTATAATGCTTCTGAAAAGTTCTTTAGCTGCATGATGGAGGAGAAAAGCTCCATTAGTGAGCACGTACTCAAAATGTCTAGGAATGCCGATAAGCTTGTGTCCTTGGGAATAACGATGCCCATTGACCTAGGCATACATCGTGTTCTCCAATCTCTGCCACCTAGCTACAAGAGCTTCGTGATGAACTATAACATGCAGGGCATGAAGAAGTCTCTTCTCGAGCTTCTGTCAATGCTTAAAACTGCAGAAGTGGAGATTAGGAAAGAACATCAAGTGTCGATGATCAATAAGACCACCGGTTTCAAGAAAGATAAGAAAGGCAAGCAGAAGGGAAAGAAGGGCGGCAAATCAGTTGCCACACCTGAGAAGAAATCCCGAGCTGGCCCTAAGTCTGATACCGAGTGCTACTATTGCAAGGGGACTGGCCATTGGAAGCGCAACTGCCCCAAGTATTTGGCGGACAAGAAGGCTGGAAGGCAAACAAAGGTATATGTGATATACATGTTATTGATGTGTACTTGACTAGTACTCGCAGTAGCACCTGGGTATTTGATACGGGATCCGTTGCTAATATATGTAACTCGATTCAGGGGCTGCGGAACAAGCGACAACTAGCAAGGGATGAGGTCACGATGCGGGTCGGCAATGGATCAAGAGTTGATGTGATCGCCGTCAGAACGCTACCTCTCCATATGTCGTCGGGATTAGTGATAAATCTAAATAATTGTTATTTGGTGCCTGCACTAAGCATGAACATTTTATCCGGATCGGGTTTGATGCGAAGTGGTTATTCCTTTAAATCTGAAAACAATGGTTGTTCGATTTACATGAATGATATCTTTTATGGTCATGCACCTGTGATGAATGGTTTATTTCTATTGGATCTCGATAGTAGTATTACGCATATTCACAATGTTGATGCTAAAAGGATTAAACTTGATAATGATACATCTGCATATATGTGGCACTGCCGTCTAGGTCATATTGGCGTAAAACGCATGAAGAAACTCCATTCTGATGGACTTTTGGAATCACTTGATACATGTGAGCCATGCCTTATGGGCAAGATGACTAGGACGCCGTTTTCTGGTTCAATGGAACAGGCGACAGATTTATTGGAAATCATACATACGGATGTATGTGGACCAATGAGTGTGTCGGTGCAAGGTGGATATCGTTATTTTGTTACTTTCATGGATGATTTGAGTAGATACGGGTATATCTATTTAATGAAACATAAGTCTAAAACCTTTGAAAAGTTCAAAAAATTCAGAATGAAGTGGAAAATCATCGTAACAAAAAGATCAAATTTCTTTGGTCTGACCGTGGAGGATAGTATCTTAGTTATGAGTTTAGCACACATATGAAAGACTGTAGAATAGTTTCACAACTCACGCCTGCCGGAACACCACAATGTAATGGTGTGTCGGAACGTCGTAATCGTACTTTATTGGATATGGTTCGATCTATGTTGTCTCTGACTGACTTGCCACTGTCATTTTGGGGTTATGCACTGGAAACCGCTACATTCATTTTAAATCGGGCACCATCTAAATCCGTTGAAACGACACCGTATGAATTATGGTTTGGAAACAAACCTAAGCTATCATTTCTTAAAGTTTGGGGATGCGATGTTTATGTGAAGAAACTTCAGCCGGATAAACTCAAACCCAAAGCGGAAAAGTGCATCTTCATAGGATACCCTAAAGAAACGATTAGGTATACCTTCTATCACAGATCCGATGGCAAGGTTTTTGTTGCCAAGAATGGATCCTTTCTTGAGAAGGAGTTTCTCGCGAAAGGTGTGAGTAGTCGGAAGGTAGAACTCGAAGAGGTTATTGAACCTTCTCTTCATGAAATGGCGAGTGGCGCAGCACCGGAAATTATTTCAGAGTTGACTTCACCTGATGAAGAGAGAGCTAATGATAATAATCATGAAACTCCAAAAGAGGACACTACCGAACCTCGCATGTCAAGCAGGACACGTGCAGCTCCTGAACTATATGGAAATCCTGTTATAAATTTCATGATTGATGAAATAGATGACCATGCGACGTATGAAGAAGCGATGATGATCCCGGATTCCAACAAATGGCTAGAAGCCATGAAATCCGAGATTGAATCCATGTATGAAAACCAGGGTTGGACCTTGGTGGACTTACCTCACGATCGAAAGGCCATTGAGAATAAATGGATTTTCAAAAGAAAAACTGATGCTGATGGTAATGTGACCATCCATAAAGCTCGACTTGTCGCAAAGGGGTTTCGACAAATTCAAGGAGTTTTCTACGATGAGTCATTCTCTCCCATAGCGATGCTAAAGTCGGTTAGGATTATGTTAGCAATTCCTGCATATTTCGATTATGAAATATGGCAGATGGATGTCAAAACTACGTTCCTCAATGGTAATATTTAAGAAGAGTTTTATATGATACAACCTAAGGGTTTTGTCGATCCTAAGGATGCTGATAAGGTATGCAAGCTTCAGCGATCCATCTATGTACTAAAGCAAGCATCCCGGAGTTGGAATCTCTGCTTTGATGAGGTGATCAAAGAGTTTGGATTTGTCCAAACTTATGGAGAGTCTTGTATTTACAAGAAAGTGAGTGGGAGAAATGTGGCATTTATGATATTATATGTGGATAATATATTATTGATTGGAAATGATATAGATATTTTAAACAGTGTTAAAAGTTATCTAAACAACAAATTTTCAATGAAGGACCTTGGTGAAGCTTCATATATATTAGGCATTAAAATCTATAGAGATAGATCAAGGCGCCTAATTGGGCTATTGCAAAGTACAAACCTTGATAAGATATTAAAGAAGTTTAATATGGACGGAAGTAAGAAGGGGTTCTTACCTATGTTGCAAGGCAAGGCATTGAGTAAGACTCAAAGTCCAGCTACGGCGGAAGAAAGAGAGATAATGGATAAGATCCCCTATGCCTCAGCCATAGGCTCTATAATGTACGCCATGCTATATACAAGACGGGATGTGGCACATGCTATTAGTTTGACTAGTAGGTACCAATCTGATCCAGGTTTGGAATACTGGATAGTGGTCAAGAATATCCTTAAGTACTTAAGAAGAACTAAGGATATGTTTCTTGTATACGGAGGTGAAGAAGAGCTAGTCGCTAAGTGTTATGTCGATGCTAGCTTTGACACCGATCCAGATGACTCTAAGTCTCAATCCGGATATGTATTTATCTTGAACAGAGCAGCAGTTAGTTGGAGGAGTTCCAAACAACCTGTGGTGGCTGGATCAACGATGGAGGCGGAATATGTTGCTACTTCAGAAGCGACGCAGGAAGCGGTTTGGATGAAGGAGTTCATAACGGACCTAGGTGTGGTTCCTAGTGCATTGGACCCAATGGTGATCTATTGTGACAACAATGGAGCCATAGCCAACGCCAAGGAACCAAGGTCTCACAAGAATTCCAAGCATATTAAGCGCCAGTTTCACTCCATCCGCGAGCATGTCAAGGATGGAGATATAAAGATTTTTAAAGTACACACGGACCTAAATGTAGCAGATCTGTTGACTAAAGTTCTCCCTAGGGAAAAACATGATCAACACCAGAACTCCATGGGTGTTAGATTTATCACTATGTGAACTAGATTATTGTCTCTAGTGTAAGTGCGAGACTGAAGGAAATATGCCCTGAGAGGCAATAATAAAGTTGTTATTATTTATTCCTTGTATATGATATATGTTTATTTTGCATGCTATAATTGTATTGATAGGAAACGTCAATGCATGTGTGTTTAATAAACGAATAAAAGGTTCCTAGTTATGCCTCTCTTATAGACTATCTCGTTAATTAACAAGATGATCAAAGTTTCCTGATCATGGACATTGGATGTTGTTAATAACGAGGTCACAACATTTGTGAAATGATGTGATGAACATTCATCCGAAGTATAGCATTATGATCAAAGTCATTATGTTTATATTGCTATAACATCATATGAAGTAATCTTTATCCTTAGACCATGAGATCATGTTAATTGCTGACATCAGAAGAGTAACTTGATAACATCAAACGTCACACCGTAAAAGGGTGACTATAAAGGTGGGTTCAGATATTCTGAAGATGTCACGTTGAGGCTCATGGATCAAGAGTGGAATTTGTCAATCCCGATGACGGATAGATATACTCTGGGCCCTCTCGGTGATATCACATTAAGATAGCTTGCAAGCAAGTGATGTGATCACTAGAATGTTATATCACGGGAACGAGAAAAGAGTGCATGTCGGTAACGAGATCAAACTAGGTATTTTGATACCGATGATCTAATCTCGGACATGTAATATATCATGAGACAAAGGGATTAAATTACTAGCATTAAAGGTCGTCACGGTCACAGAAGTAATCGTTGAATGTGCAGGAGTCAGTATGGATCTCCAGGTCCCGCTTCTAATTATTGATTTGAGAGGAGTCTCAATCATGTCTGCATTATTCGTGAACCTTAGGGTGACAGACTAAAGGGTTGCCAAACACCATTTTGGAGCACATATGTTTCAGACGAAAGAATTGCAAAGCGCTAGAATTATTTCGATGGAAACTAGAATTATTTCGGGTGAAATTGCAGAAACTAGTTCTACATGTGATATTGAAATGTTACAAGGGGTTTTATATGAATGTTTGTTAATTAAAGTAATTAACAAAATTCTGAATAAAATAAATAAAAGAGTTTTATTAAATGAGAGTTGCATTAAATTTGGTGGAAATTTAATGCATGTGAGTGGAACTTTGGGTGGAGGCTAAATTGATGTGAGTGGAGGTTCCACCACATGAATGAGGAAGTGGTGGGGGCACCCCCCATGGGCGCCGGCCATGGGAGGGGAGGAGCCCCCTCTCCTATAAAAGGCCCCCCTCTCCTCCCTCACAAAGCACACCTCCTCTGAAGGATCTCTCTCCCCCTCTAGATATATTCCCCCATGGTCTCGGATTAGCGAGATACATGTTCCCGGTGGCATTGCGTTTGGATGGAGTTGCCGCTTCCGCTGATTTGCTGGAGCGAGGAGGTGGAGGTTGTTCGTTGGCCTGAACGTGTGTGCAAGGATGGATGCACTGCTGATTTGTGGCGCTAGGACTTCCACACGATCTTGAGATCGGCAAGCGTACGACTACATCATCCACGAGTTCCAACTCGTTAACAAAGCCTTGTTGTCTTCGAGGGTAAGTTCTCTATGGATGTATATCCATGCGTTGCTTGTATCTAGTAGATAGATCTTGGCGTATAATTCCCATCGTAGGAAATTTTTTGTTTTCTATGCTGTGAACCCAACAGGTCGTACGCCCATGCACTTCCTAGAAGGGCTGCCTCCCTTCGGGGTTGCGCAGATCCGGGTGGATCTCCCGCCGTGGGTTCCTCACAGCTCAATCAACACAACCCGCTCCTTCTTGAACAACTTTTGCCAGTACGCGCTCGTGCGCGAGTACCATGCCACTGCCCTCTTCCACTTTGGCAGCTAGCGGCGGTGCACCTCGATCTGCCTCGCCAACACGTTGTCGTGTAAGAGCAGCACGACATGAACCCCGACGTAGCTGAGCTCGAAGCCGGCCGGAAGCCTCGTGAACGGCGGCGCGAGTATGTCATAGTGGGTGAACATCTGAGCCTCGTGCAAGCTGAGTTTGGGCCTCTACCTATCCATGGTGATGAAGGAACACGATCTGAGCTTCAGCCCCGAGGTTAAGGGGATAAGGGCAAGGACGTAGGCCTAGTCGTGGATGCCACTGCCAATCAGTTCGCATAACAGACTTCTGACAGATCGCCCTCACGAAGGACATCCTTATCGTCCACGCACCCTGATCCAACGGCGCCTAATAATCGGGGATCGGGTCTTTTAGAAGACTGAAGTGGTTGCTGGTTAGCTTCGCGTCCCGATTGTTTCTGGCCAACGGCTGTCATTGAAAAGAACACACGTGCAAATGACTCTAGTGGATCCATATGTGGTTTGTGAAAAGAACACACATGCAATGACACTGGTGGATCCATATGTGGTTTGTGAAAAGAACACACATGAAATGACTATAGATGTGGTTAATGAAAGAATACAGATTTCAATGACAATGGTGGATCCATATGTGGCTTGTGAAAAGAACAGACATGCAATGACTCTTGCCGTGGTTTGTGAAAAGAACAAACATGCAATGAACTCTAGTGGATACATATGTGGTCTATGAAAAGAACAGACATGCAATGAACTCTGGTGGATCCAAATGTAGTTTGTGAAAAGAACAGACATGCAATGAACGCTAGTGGATCCATATGTGGTTTGAGAAAAGAGCAGACATGCAATGAACACTGGTGGATCCATATGTGGTTTGTGAAAAGAACACACATGAAATGACTCTAGATGTGGTTAATGAAAAGAACACACATGCAATGACACTAGGGGATCCATACGTGGTTAATGAAAAACAACACACATGCAATGACACTGGTGGATCCATATTTAGTTAATGAAAAGAACAGACATGCAATGAACTCTGGTGGATCAATATGTGGTTTATGAAAAGAACATACATGAAATGACTCTAGATGTGGTTAATGAAAAGAACACACATGCAATGACACTAGGGGATCCATATGTGGTTAATGAAAAGAACAGACATGCAATGAACTCTAGTGGATCCATATGTGGTCTATGAAAAAAACAGACATGCAATGAACTCTGGTGGATTGATATGTGGTTTGTGAAAAGAACAGACATGCAACGAACTCTAGTGGATCCATATGTGGTTTGTGAAAAGAACAAACATGCAATGAACTCTGGTGGATCCATATCTGGTTTGTGAAAAGAACACACATGAAATGACTCTAGATGTAGTTAATGAAAAGAACACACATGCAATGACACTAGGGGATTCATATGTGGTTAATGAAAAGAACACACATGCAATGACACTGGTGGATCCATATGTGGTCTGTGAAAAGAACACACATTTCACTGACAATGGTGGATCCATATGTGGTTTGTGTAAAGAACAGACATGCAATGACTCTAGCTATGGTTAATGAAAAGAACACACATGCAATGAAATTGGTGGATCCATGTGGTTTGTGAAAAGAACACACATGCAATGACACTGGTGGATCCATATGTGGTTTGTGAAAATAACACACATGAAATGACTCTAGATGTGGATAGTGAAATAATACACATTTCAATGACAATGGTGGATCCATATGTGGTTTGTGAAAATAACAGACATGCAATGACTCTACCTGTTGTTTGTGAAAAGAACACACATGCAATGAACTCTGGTGGATCCAGATGTGGTTTGTGAAAAGAATAGACATGCCATGAACTCTGGTGGATCCATATGTGGTTTCTGAAAAGAATAGACATGCAATGAATTCTAGTGGATCCATATGTGGTTTGTGAAAAGAACACACATGAAATGACTCTAGATGTGGTTAATGAAAGGAACACACATACAATGACACTAGGGGATCCATATGTAGTTAATGAAAAGAACACACATGCAATGACACTAGTGGATCCATATGTGGTTAATGAATAGAACACACATGCAATGACACTAGTGGATCCAATGTGGTCTGTGAAAACAACACACATGCAATGACACTCGTGGATCCATAATGTGGTTTGTGAAAATAACATACATCCAGTGACTCTAGCTGTGGTTAATGAAGAGAACAAACATGCAATGACACTGGTGGATCCATGTGGTTTGTGAAAATAACATAGATGCAATGACTCTAGCTGTGGTTAATGAAAAGAACACACATGCAATGACACTGGTGGATCCATATGTGGTTTCTGAAAAGAACACACATGCAGTCACTCTAGCTGTGGTTAATGAATAGAACAGACATGCAATGAACTTAACTCTGGTGGATCCATATGTGGTTTGTGAAAAGAATAGACATGCAATGAACTCTGGTGGATCCATATGTGGCTTGTGAATAGAACATACATACAATGAACTCTGGTGGATCCATATGTGGTTTGTGAAAAGAACACACATGCAATGACTCTAGCTTTGGTTAATGAAATGAACACACATGCAATGACACTGGTGGATCCATATGTGGTTAATGAAAAGAACACACATGCAATGACACTGGTGGATCCATATGTGGTTTGTGAAAAGAACACACATTTCAATGACAATGGTGGATCCATATGTGGTTTGTGAAAAGAACAGACATGAAATGACTCTAGCTGTGGTTAATGAATGAATACACATTTCAATGACAATGGTGGATCCATATGTGGTTTGTGAAAATAACAGACATGCAATGACTCTACCTGTGGTTTGTGAAAAGAACACACATGCAATGAACGCTGGTGGATCCATATGTGGTTTGTGAAAAGAATAGACATGCCATGAACTCTGGTGGATCCATATGTGGTTTCTGAAAAGAATAGACATGCAATGAATTCTAGTGGATCCATATGTGGTTTGTGAAAAGAACACACATGAAATGACTCTAGATGTGGTTAATGAAAAGAACACACATGCAATGACACTAGGGGATCCATATGTGGTTAATGAAAAGAACACACATGCAATGACACTAGTGGATCCATATGTGGTTAATGAATAGAACACAGATGCAATGACACTAGTGGATCCAATGTGGTCTGTGAAAACAACACACATGCAATGACACTGGTGGATCCATAATGTGGTTTGTGAAAATAACATACATCCAGTGACTCTAGCTGTGGTTAATGAAAAGAACAAACATGCAATGACACTGGTGGATCCATGTGGTTTGTGAAAATAACATAGATGCAATGACTCTAGCTGTGGTTAATGAAAAGAACACACATGCAATGACACTGGTGGATCCATATGTGGTTTCTGAAAAGAACACACATGCAGTCACTCTAGCTGTGGTTAATGAATAGAACAGACATGCAATGAACTTAACTCTGGTGGATCCATATGTGGTTTGTGAAAAGAATAGACATGCAATGAACTCTGGTGGATCCATATGTGGCTTGTGAATAGAACATACATGCAATGAACTCTGGTGGATCCATATGTGGTTTGTGAAAAGAACACACATGGAATGACTCTAGCTTTGGTTAATGAAATGAACACACATGCAGTGACACTGGTGGATCCATGTGGTTAATGAAAATAACACACATGCAATGACACTGGTGGATCCATATGTGGTTTGTGAAAAGAACACACATTTCAATGACAATGGTGGATCCATATGTGGTTTGTGAAAAGAACAGACATGAAATGACTCTAGCTGTGGTTAATGAAAGAAGACACATTTCAATGACAATGGTGGATCCATATGTGGTTTGTGAAAAGAACAGACATGCAACTACTCTAGCTGTGGTTAATGAAAAGAACACACATGCAATGACACTTGTGGATCCATATGTGGTTTGTGAAAACAACACACATGCAATGACTCTAGCTGTGGTTAATGAAAAGACATACATGCAATGAACTCTGGTGGTCCATATGTGGTTTGTGAAAAGAACAGACATGCAATGACTCTAGCTATGGCTAATGAAAAGAACACACATGCAATGACACTGGTAGATCCATATGTGGTTTGTGAAAAGAACACACATGCAATGAATCTAGCTATGGTTAATGAAAAGAACATACATGCATTGAACTTTGGTGGATCCATATGTGGTTTGTGAAAAGAATAGACATGCCATGAAATCTGGTGGATCCATATGTGGTTTCTAAAAAGAACAGACATGCAATGAACTCTGGTGGATCCATATGTGGTCTATGAAAAGAACACAAATTTCAATGACAATGGTGGATCCATATGTGGTTTGTGTAAAGAACAGACATGCAATGACTCTAGCTATGGTTAATGAAAAGAACACACATGCAATGAAATTGGTGGATCCATGTGGTTTGTGAAAAGAACACACATGCAATGACTCTAGCTGTGGTTAATGAAAAGACATACATGCAATGAACTCTGGTGGATCCATATGTGGTTTGTGAAAAGAACAGACATGCAATGACTATAGCTATGGCTAATGAAAAGAACACACATGCAATGACACTGGTAGATCCATATGTGGTTTGTGAAAAGAACACACATGCAATGAATCTAGCTGTGGTTAATGAAAAGAACATACATGCATTGAACTTTGGTGGATCCATATGTGGTTTGTAAAAAGAATAGACATGCCATGAAATCTGGTGCATCCATATGTGGTTTCTGAAAAGAACAGACATGCAATGAACTCTGGTGGATCCATATGTGGTCTATGAAAAGAACACACATTTCACTGACAATGCTGGATCCATATGTGGTTTGTGTAAAGAACAGACATGCAATGACTCTAGCTATGGTTAATGAAAAGAACACACATGCAATGAAATTGGTGGATCCATGTGGTTTGTGAAAAGAACACACATGCAATGACACTGGTGGATCCATATGTGGTTTGTGAAAATAACACACATGAAATGACTCTAGATGTGGATAATGAAATAATACACATTTCAATGACAATGGTGGATCCATATGTGGTTTTTTGAAAATAACAGACATGCAATGAATCTAGCTGTGGTTTGTGAAAAGAACACACATGCAATGAACTCTAGTGGATCCATAGGTGGTCTATGAATAGAATAGACATGTAATGAACTCTGGTGGATCCATATGTGGTTTGTGAATAGAAAAGACATGAATGAATTCTAGTGGATTAATATGTGGTTTGTGAAAAGAACACACATGAAATGACTCTAGATGTGGTTAATGAAAAGAACACACATGCAAGGACACTAGGGGATCCATATGTGGTTAATGAAAAGAACACGCATGCAACGATACTAGTGGATACATATGTGGTTAATGAAAAAACACACATGCAATGACACTAGTGGATCCAATGTGGTATCTGAAAAGAACACACATGCAATGGCACAGGTGGATCCATAATGTGGTTTGTGAAAATAACATACATCCAGTGACTCTAGTTGTGGTTAATGAAAAGAACACACATGCAATGTCACAGGTGGATCCATGTTGTTTGTGAAAAGAACATAGATGCAATGACTCTAGTTATGGTTAATGAAAAGAACACACATGCAATGACACTGGTGGATCCATATGTGGTTTCTGAAAAGAACACACATGTAATGACTCTAGCTGTGGCTAATAAATAGAACAGACATGCAATGAACTTAACTCTGGTGGATCCATATGTGGGTTGTGAAAAGAATAGACATGCAATGAACTCTGGTGGATCCATATGTGGTTTGTGAAAAGAACATACATGCAATGAACTCTAGTGGATCCATATGTGGTTTGTGAAAAGAACACACATGCAATGACTCTAGCTTTGGTTAATGAAAAGAACACACATGCAATGACACTGGTGGATCCATATGTGGTTAACGAAAAGAACACACATGCAATGACACTAGTGGATCCATATGTGGTTTGTGAAAAGAACACACATTTCAATGACAATGGTGGATCCATATGTGGTTTGCGAAAAGAACAGACATGAAATGACTCTATCTATGGTTAATGAAAGAATATACATTTCAATGACAATGGTGGATCCATATGTGGTTTGTGAAAAGAACAGACATGCAATGACTCTAGCTGTGGTTAATGAACAGAAGACACATGCAATAACACTGGTGGATCCATATGTGGTTTGTAAAAATAATACACATGCAATGACTCTAGCTGTGGTTAATGAAAAGACATACATGCAATGAACTCTAGTGGATCCATATGTGGTTTGTGAAAAGAACAGACAAGCAATGACTCTAGCTCTGGTTAATGAAAAGAACACACATGCAATGACACTGGTAGATCCATATGTGGTTTGTGAAAAGAACACACATGCAATGACTATAGCTGTGGTTAATGAAAAGAACATACATGCAATGAACTTGGTGGATCCATATGTGGTTTGTCAAAAGAACAGACATGCCATGAACTCTAGTGGATCCGTATGTGGTTTCTGAAAAGAACAAACATGCAATGAACTCTGGTGGATCCATATAAGGTTTGTGATAAGAACACACATGCAATGACTCTAGCTTTGGTTAATGAAAAGAACACGCATGCAATGACACTAGGGGATCCATATGTGGTTAATGAAAAGAACATACATGCATTGAAACTGGTGGATCCATATGTAGTTTGTGAAAAGAACACACATGCAATGACACTGGTGGATCCATATGTCGTTTGTGAAAAGAACACACATGAAATGACTCAAGAAGTGGTTAATTAAATAATACACATTTCAATGACAATGGTGGATCCATATGTGGTTTGTGAAAAAACATACATGCAATGACTCTAGCTGTGGTTAATGAAAAGAACACACATGCAATGACACTGGTGGATCCATAGGTGGTTTGTGCAAAGAACACACATGCAATGAACTCTGGTGGATCCATATGTGGTTTTTGAAAAGAACACACATGCAAGGACACTGGTGGGTCCATATGTGGTCTGTGAAAAGAACACACATGAAATTACTCTAGATGTGGTTATTGAAAGAATACACATTTCAATGACAATGGTGGATCCATATGTTGTTTGTGAAAAGAACAGACATGCAATGAATCTAGCTGTGGTTAATGAAAAGAACACACATGCAATGACACTGGTGGATAAATAGGTGGTTTGTGAAAACAAGACACATGCAATGAACTCTGGTAGATCCATATGCAATGACACTGGTGGATCCCTATGTGGTCTGTGAAAAGAACACACATTTCAATGACACTGGTGGATCCATATGTGGTTTGTGCAAAGAACATACATCCAGTGACTCTAGCTGTGGTTAATGAAAAGAACACACATGCAATGACACTGGTGGATCCATGTGGTTTCTGAAAAGAACACACATGCAATGACTCTAGCTGTGGTTAATGAAAAGAACACACATGCAATGACACTGGTGGATCCATATGTGGTTTGTGAAAAGAACACACATGCAATGACTCTAGTTGTGGTTAATGAAAAGAACAGACATTAAATTAACTCTGGTGAATCCATATGTGGTTTGTTAAAAGAACATACATGCAATGAACTCTGGTGGATCCATATGTGGTTCGTGAAAAGAGTAGACATGCAATGAACTCTCGTGGATCCATATGTGGTTTGTGAAAAGAACAGACATGCATTGAACTCTGGTGGATCCATATGTGGTTAGTGAAAATAACACATGCAATGACTCTAGCTTTGGTTAATGAAAAGAACACTATTGGGGATATACTTTCCGGGTATCCTCACAGTTCCTCACTGACCAGGGTGGCCCACTTCGGGTTAGAGATTTGCTTCACGGGCGGCCCAGTCAGGGAGAAAAGACGGAGTCCAATCCGGCTACGAGAAGGCCTAGAAGACTTACTGACCTAGGCCCATAGTGTTACTTGTAGTTCAAGATGTACTCTGTAACCGACTCTTAGTCGTAGCCGGATAAATCTCTCCTGTAAACCCTAGGCCGGATATCTATATAAGCCGTCCTAGGGAGAGCCTATAGGGCACCTACCCTCATAGTCTACAATCTCAACTCGCACAGGCGAACCCTTGTAACCCATATTCCGGCTCTGTCGTATTACTGGATTGCTAGCAGGAGTGATGGATCGTGGTTGATGTAGAGCTCGTTGGGAACCCCAAGAGGAAGGTATGATGAGCACATCAGCAAGTTTCCCTCAGTTATGAAACCAAGGTTTAATTGAACCAGTAGGAGCAAGGAAACACCCCAAAGGTGTTGCTAGCTGAGCCTTGGCAGGGCGCACTACCGGTGCTAGTAGCAACGTGGAGACCTGCACAACACAACCACAGAACTTTGTCCCCAACTTGCGATGAGGTTGTCAATCTCACCGTGTTTTGCTGAAAACAAAGGATTAAACGTATCGAATGGAAAGAAGTAAAACTTTGCAGAAAGTAAACACAAAGAAGTAAACAGTTTATAGATTGAATGTAAAAGACAAGGACCGGGATCCATGGTTCACTAGAGGTGGCTCACCTTAAGATTGATAACATGCTGGGTGAACAAATTACAGCGGGGCAATTGACAAACACCAAGAAAGCAATACATGCATATACTTTTCATCTTGACTCCTTTGAGACTTGATTGGGCATTACAATATTATACATAGACCGCCATCCAACTGCATCTATGACTAATAATCCACCTTCAGGTTATCATCCGAACCCCCTAAAGTATTAAGTTGCAAGCAACAGATTATTGCTTTACGAACTGCGTGTAAAGTAAACAATATGATTGTTCTATGAACAAAGGATTGTTGTTTTCTCCCTAGTAGCAACAATCGTATTGTTTACTTTACACGCAGTTCGTAAAGCAATAATCTGTTGCTTGCAACTTAATACTTCAGGGGGTTCGGATGATAACCTGAAGGTGGATTATTAGTCATAGATGTAGTTGGATGGCGGTCTATGTATAATGTTGTAATGCCCAATCAATCTCAAAGGAGTCAAGATGATTAGTATATGCATGTATTGCTTTCTCGGTGTTTGTCAATTGCCCCGCTGTAATTTGTTCACCTAGCATGTGATCTATCTAAGGAGAGCCACCTCTAGTGAACTATGGATCCCGGTCCTCTTTCTTTACATACAATCTATAAACTGTTTACTGCTTTGTGTTTACTTTCTGCAAACTTTTACTTCTTTCCATTCGATACGTTTAATCCTTTATTTTCTGCAAAACACGGTGAGATGGACAACCTCATCGCAAGTTGGGGACAAAGTTCTGTGGTTGTGTTGTGCAGGTCTCCACGTTGCTACTAGCACCGGTAGTGCGCCCTGCCAAAGCTCAGCTAGTAACACCTTTGGGGTGTTTCCTTACTCCTACTGGTTCAATTAAACCTTGGTTTCATAACTAAGGGAAACTTGCTGCTGTGCTCATCATACCTTCCTCTTGGGGTTCCCAACGAGCTCTAGATCAACCACGCACCAGCACTTTTCTGGGCGCCATACACAGAGCCATCAGTCCTGAGGGCATCTTATAGTCGGAAGGGGAGACCGAGGGGGTGCCAGGGGCCACCACACCACCCCTTGGCACGGGACCAGCCTGGCCGCGCGGCCAGGTGGTGTGGCCGGCCTCTGTCCCTTCTCCATCTCGTATTCTGGCACTTGATGACTTCCAGAAAAATAGGCACTTTGGCTTTTGTCCCGTCCAATTCTGAGAATATTCATTTTCTGACTTTCCTGGAACCAAAAACAGCAGAAAACAGGTAGCTAGCACTGTGGCTCTTGTTAATAGGTTAGTCCAAGAAATCATATGAAAAGTACTCCAAAGTTGGAACAAAACACAAGAAAGTGGATAAAACCAAGCATGGAACATCAAAAATTATAGATACATTTGCAATGTATCAACATCCCCAAGCTTAACTCCTGCTCGTCCTCGAGTAGGTAAGTGATAAAAAGAAAGAATAATTTTTGAGGTGACATGCACCATCAAAGACTTGATAAAAGTATTTGTAAAACATTTAAAGCTGGGATCATAGTACTTCAATCATAACATGAAAGGCAAAGTTCTAGCAATAAGACAAAGAAACTATGATGCAACATGAAAAGGCACAAACAAAAGATTCATGAATAACAATGCTTTGCAATACGTTTGTTTGTTTCACATAAAGAAAACATAGCATAATAGCATTCAGCTTGTCCCTCATAGAGTAGCAAATATAAATGCATAGGACACCTTCAAAGTTCATAAGAGTGACTAGATACAATAGTTAAAAACAAGCAATATCAAGTTATGCATCAATCAACTAGTCTTGGGACAATGCACATAGAACTAAGAATGGCCACTATGCTCTCAAAGTAGGTGCATAAAGATAGAAGGTGGAGACTCAATATAATGGTGCAATAAAGGCCTTCATAGAAGGAAGTAGGGATTCAAGTCTCATAAAGAGCTTCCAAAAATTATGGTACTTATAGCTTTCAGCTCTCATTGCCCCTATCATAAGCATCTTGAAGTGATTAAGGTTAAAGTGAACAAACTATGGTGTACATGCTTGACGAAGTATAAGTCAGAGATCTCATGTCCCTTGTATACGAGGGCCGCTCCTCATGCTACTCAAGTTTAGTCACCGGTAAGTTCTTGTCATTATAAGTACATGTGTATCATAGAGAACCGCCAACGGGGTACCCCTTGCCCGATGATATGGAAGAATCCCCATTTCAAAATGACAAGGCATGCAGACAACGAGCATCTCAGCATTCTTCTTATTTACCATGGGAATATGGTGCTTTTTTCTCTCTTTCGCTTTTCATAGTATCTCTTTTTTTCTTTTCTCTTTTTTTCTCAATATAGGACTCTTTTTTATAATAAGAATGCTTCATAAATAGCTCATTATGGTTACACTGCAGGTTTCCACCATGTCAGCATGGATTAGACCAGCGGCCCAGGCGTTTCTCTAACACATATACATAACTCCATGGACTTACAAGCTCCCCTTTCATTTCACACCGACGACATCCATATACAAAAGAGCATGATATCAAATAGGTACAAGTGCCATGTGCAATGTTGAAAGCGTTCCCCATGAAAGCATGGTTCTGCTAATTCCCAACAAATAAGTGCAAGCATATACAACATACAAGACACAATGGTTCAAGTTTATAAAGGGCAAGTAAAGTAAAGTGTGCCATCAAGTTCGTGAGAGCTTTAATCACTAGTTTTCTCATAACAAGTTTAATTTGGAAGGTAAACAAAAGCATGAATATACTTGGAATAGCATAAGCTAATAGGTAGGTATGGTGGACTCTTTGAAATAACTTGGTTTAGGGAGTTGGATGCATGAGTGGAACTCATACTTGGTTGTGGAGGCTAGCAAAAGACTGGGAGCGACAAACTAAGAGAGCAATAATGGCCATAATCATGCAGACCGACAAAACATCATTGATCAAAGCATAAAGTGATACTACAAGTTGAAAACTAAAGGATCATAAAGGCTATGGTGACTTGAGATAGTCATAACATGGTGTGAGCATGCGCCAAGTCAACCCAAATAAAGCATCAAAGGAGAATACCAATATACTTTTCTTTAATATGCTAAAACAACGGATGATTCATCCAAGGCACATTAAGCAATCTCAATTGTTTATAACAAGTCATGCTACAGCAAAGAATACTAAGCATAAAGCCAAAACAATATCAAGCATGGCATGACAAAGCATAGGCCACAGTCAAAAATGAGCTCTTTTTACCACATAAGCATGAACTTTCCTACTCTTTTCCAAACCAAACCAAATTATTTGCAAACCAATGTATGAAAGAGGGGGTCCAACCAATTTATTCAGAAAACTAAGCAAACAAAAGCAAATGAAAAACCAAAACGAAAACGTAAAAGAAGACGCTCCAAGAATAACACAACTATGCATGAAACAATAAAAGTGAAGCGTTTGGAAGAAACATGGGATTTTTATTGATGAAGAAGGGGATGCCTTGGGCATCCCCAAGCTTTAACGCTTGAACTTCTTGGATATTTCTTGGGGTGACACGCGTGGCATCCCCAAGCTTGAGATTTAGTCCATCCTTCACCTCATTACTCATTCCTTCCATACTCCTGAAAATTTTCCTTCATACAAAACTTCACACAATCTTTATTACCAATATTAGTGCACTCAAGATAAATAAGTCTTAAGGTTCAGTTCTAACACCATATAAATTTCCATTAGAACACTAGCTACTGTAGCACTTCCCTCAAAACGCTCAATTCCTCAAATGAACTCAAGAAGGAACCAACAAGAAGCAAATGTAGAAAATGGCAGAAATCTGTCAAAATAGACCAGCAGGTAAAGACAAATTTTTTTGAAAACCTTCTGTTGCTCAAATCAAAAAGTGTTGAACTAACGAAAGTTATATAACAACCTGGGTCAGAAGCACCAAAATTCACGCCTCAAAAAGATTTTCAGAGATTTTACACGAATTTTTATGGTGCACAGAAATCTGTTTCGGGATAGCAACTTTCCCAATCATTACTTCTCTCTCATTAGAGGTTACTCTTGGCACAAAAAGCAAATAAAAAGGATAAGGAGCGGTTATTACTGAACTTCCAAGACTCATCTAAAACTTTTTGGTTATCTCCCAATAAGTACTTTTCTTTAACGCCTTTAAGTTAGGCATAAGAAGCAAAGAAAGAATCAAGTGTTCTTAAATGAAGAAGCATTAAGACCAAATTTTGTTTTCATAGGAGAAGCAAAAGAAATCTTTTCTCTCTTTTTAGTGAAGTGTTCTATACCTTTCTTGAGTGGGAGTTGATATTTAATGGTGCCTTCTTTCATATCAATGATGGCACCAACAGTTCTAAGAAAAGGTCTTCCCAAAGTAATAGGACAAGAAGCATTGTATTCAACATCCAAAACATGGAAATCAACGGGGACATAGGCCTTGTTAACCATAATAAGAACATCATTAAGACTCCCCATGAGTTTCTTTTTAGCATTATCATCAAGTGGGACATTCAAATAACAATCTTCAAGTGGAGGCAAATCAACCATATCATAAATCCTTCTAGGCATAATAGAAACACTACTATCAAGATCACATAAAGCTTTGAAATCAAAGTCATTCACTTTCATATTAATGATGGATTCCCAAGCATCTTCTTGTTTTATGGGAATAGAAGCTTTATGTTTCATCTTTTCTTCTTTAATCTTTATGAGAGCATCAGTAATGTGTTTTGTAAAGGCCATGTTCATAGCACTAGCATTAGGACTTTTAGCAAGCTTTTGTAGGAACTTAATAACTTCAGAGATATTGCAACCATCAAGATCAAAACCATACTTATCATCTAGAGTAGTAGAATTATTACTAGCCTTAACACTAGTGGTGGTGATAGTAGAAACACTAATGTTTCTAGCAATTTCATCTTCTCTTTCCCACTTAGCATGTAATTCAGCTAATAGTCTAACATTTTCATCAATTCTTACTTGTATAGCATTGGTAGCTGCAAAGGGATTGTCATTAGTTTCAGGTTTAGCAGCCATTTTATTCAAAGAAGATTGAGCTTTAGCCAAAGATGCTATATTTCTTTCAGCATTAGAGAGTTTTTCCTCAATAGTTTTATTGAAAGCAGTTTGTTTACTAATAAAGTCCTTAAGCATAACTTCAAGTTCAGAGGGTGCACTCCTATTATTATTGTAGGAATTTCCATAAGCATTACCATTGTTAGGAGGATATGGCTTATAATTGTTGTTACCAAAATTACTCCTATAAGCATTATTGCCAAAATTATTATTTCTTATGAAGTTCACATCCACTTGCTCTTCTTGAGAAACCAAAGAGGCTAAAGGAACATTATTTGGATCAATATGGGCTTTCCCATTAACAAGCATAGACATAATAATATCAATCTTATCACTCAAGGAGGAGATTTCCTCAACAGAATTTACCTTCCTACCTCGTGGAGCTCTCTCAGTATGCCATTCAGAATAATTAACCATCATATTATCTAGAAGTTTAGTTGCAGCACTCAAAGTGATGGTCATAAAGGTACCTCCAGCAGCAGAATCCAATAGGTTCCTTGAAGAATAGTTCAATCCTGCATAAAAAGTTTGGATGATCATCCAAGCAGTCAGTCCATGAGTGGGACAATTCTTTACCAAAGATTTCATTCTTTCCCAAGCTTGAGCAACATGCTCATTATCAAGTTGTTTAAACTTCATTATTTCACTTCTCATGGATATAATCTTAGCAGGAGGATAGTATTTTCCAATAAAAGCATCTTTGCACTTAGTCCAAGAATCAATACTATTCCTAGTTAAGGAATTCAACCATTCTTTAGCTTTTCCTCTCAAAGAGAAAGGAAACAATTTCAGCTTAATGATATCACCATCTACATCCCTATGCTTTTGCATCTCATAAAGTTCAACAAAGTTATTTAGATGGGAAGCAACATCTTCATTCCCAATACCAGAAAATTGTTCTCTCATAACAAGATTGAGCAAAGCAGGTTTTATCTCAAAGAGAGTATCTTCAGGCACAGGTGGAGCAATAGGTGTGCTCATAAAATCATTATTGTTGGTGCTAGTGAAGTCACACAACTTAGTGTTTTCAAGAGTAGTCATTTTTTTTGGGTTTTCAAATAAGAAAGCAAACTAGTAAAACTAATTTTTTTGTGTTTTTGAAAAAGAAACAAGCAAACAAAGCAAAAAGAAACTAAGCAAAACAAAAATAACAAAGTAAAGAGATTGTTTATGAGGGACTCCCCTTGTGAAGATGTCCTTGACTCCCCGGCAACGGCGCCAGAAAAATGCTTGATGGCTTGTGGTTCATGTAGAGCTCGTTGGGAATCCCAAGAGGAAGGTATGATGAGCACAACAACAAGTTTCCCTCAGTTATGAAACCAAGGTTTAATCGAACCAGTAGGAGCAAGGAAACACCCCAAAGGTGTTGCTAGCTGAGCCTTGGCAGGGCGCACTACCGGTGCTAGTAGCAACGTGGAGACCTGCACAACACAACCACAGAACTTTGTCCCCAACTTGCGATGAGGTTGTCAATCTCACCGTGTTTTGCTGAAAACAAAGGATTAAACGCATAAAATGGAAAGAAGTAAAAGTTTGTAGAAAGTAAACACAAAGAAGTAAACAGTGTATAGATTGAATGTAAAAGACAAGGATCGGGATCCATGGTTCACTAGAGGTGGCTCTCCTTAAGATAGATAACATCCTGGGTGAACAAATTACAGCGGGGCAATTGACAAACACCGAGAAAGCAATACATGCATATACTAATCATCTTGACTCCTTTGAGACTTGATTGGGCATTACAACATTATACATAGACCGCCATACAACTGCATCTATGACTAATAATCCACCTTCAGGTTATCATCCGAACCCCCTCCAGTATTATGTTGCAAGCAACAGATTATTGCTTTACGAACTACATGTAAAGTAAACAATACGATTATTCTATGAACAAAGGATTGTTGTTTTCTCCCTAGTAGCAACAGCACATCTAGTACCTTAGAGTTTTCTGTCACTTCCCCAGATTACCAGAGGCATGAACCCACTATCGAGCATAAATACTAACTCTTGGAGTTGCTAGCATCTACTTGGCCAAGATAGCTACTAACAACGGAAAGCATGCAAGATCACAAATAATAAAGACATGATAGAATCAATAATCAATCTGAAATAGCATCTCAATATCAATCAGATCCCCGCAAACACAACATGCAGAATTACAAATAAATGATCTTGATCATGAACGGAGGTCACAAGATCTAGACATGAAAGCACAAAGGAGGAGAACTAGCCATCTAGCTACTACATGGATCCGTAGTCCAAGGATGAACTACTCACGCATCACACCGGAGGCTTGCATGGTGATGAAGAAGGCCTCCAGTGTGAATTCCCCTCTCTGGCAGGGTGCCGGGAAGAGCTTCAGATCCCTCCCGGTCTAGGGATGGAGATGATGGCGGCTACAGACTCTTTCGTGGATTTTTGATCGGGTACTTAGGGTTTACGTCCCGAGGGCATCTTATAGTCGGAAGGGGAGACCGAGGGGGTGCCAGGGGCCACCACACCACCCCCTGGCGCGGGCCCAGCCTGGTCGCGCAGCCAGGTGGTGTGGCCGGCCTCTGGCCCTTCTCCGTCTCGTATTCTGGCACTTGATGACTTCTGGAAAAATAGGCACTTTGGCTTTTGTCCCGTCCAATTCCGAAAATATTCATTTTTTGACTTTCCTGGAACCAAAAACAGCAGAAAACAGGCAGCTGCCACTATGGCTCTTGTTAATAGGTTAATCCAAGAAATCATATGAAAAGTACTCCAAAGTTGGAACAAAACACAAGAAAGTGGATAAAACCAAGCATGGAACATCAAAAATTATAGATACATTTGCAATGTATCAAGGAGTAGGATCCGTCCAAAGCCGGCGGATTCGAACCTGGGTAAACTTGTGTGCTCATCGTCCCGGAACACCGTACGTCTCACACCCCTCTCTTCCGCATGCCTCGAGGACCCCCTCATGGAGTACTTGTCATCAATCCGATGACAGTTGGTGCCCATCATGGGGCAAGTGAGCTTCGGATCTGCGTTCCGAGCGGAATCTGCAAGAATCAGAATCAGCGAGACTATCACCATCGATCGCATCCTCTACGCCAGTGACGTCCCTCTCATCGTTCTCGACGAGACCTGGATTCTGGCTAGGGAGGCTGTGACTGCCTACACCTTCATGTCTTTTGGCGAGATCGATGTTTACATCAGTTTTGCTGAACCTGTCCCACCCACCCCAACAGTGATGATAGAGGCAGAAGAATCTTTTGGGTCCCCTTTGTCCGTGGAGGCGGCAGAGTTCCGGATCTTAGAAAACCCTAGTCCCACCCAACCCGCACCAGTTGCGGAGATAGTGGAGAAATCCGAGCTTGAAGAAGACCTAGCGGCCCAAGTCGAATCTAGAGTGGATCTCCTTAGAGAGGCCGAATCCCAGATCAACCCACCCGCTGAAGTCGAAATCCAGGAGGAGCATATCAACGACACTGATTCCAGCTCTGATGGCACCGGGACAGACAAGCCTTTCCTAAGGTACACGCTGTGACGTATGATAATGCAAAACTCAGGCGTAGACGCAGTTATCGAGACCATCAAAAGTTTCGACGAAGCTGATTGCGAGAGCCGCAGGTACCTCAGGAAGCATGCATCACACTTCTTCGGATATGTGGGATCCGGATCCGGCTCTGCCGATGCTGGAGACAACACCGACTCTATGCTGGAGGCAATTGGAACAAACGCCGACGTACCCGCATCCTCGGATGAATCGATGACGTCAGCAGATTTCCGAAAGTTCTCCACGGAATATGAAGAGGAGTATAAATCCAAAGCGGCAGAGGAAGGAGAAGCCATGGATGAAGGATCCGGGGAACACTCTCCCAAAGCGCATGATGACATGGAAGTCGAAGATAATCCCGAGGTCTAGATGTCCGAAAGTACCGATCAAAGCTTGACTCCGGGAAACGGACCCAAAGCCGTCTTTGCTACCGGCGCTGCCAAGAAGGCAAAGAAGAAGAACAAGAAGAACAAGACCCTGGCAAAAGACCCTCTGGCAGAGGAGGTGATTGCCGAGGAATACGAGGAAGACTCGGATGGAGCACTCATCCTAGAAGAGTCGGTGGATGGACACGTGATCACTGAAGGTGCGCGTAAACTCATCGATGTTGCATTAACCACACTTATCCCTACAGCTGCAGAACTTAATGCTGAAGAACTGGACGAGAGGGCACAGGCCCAAGAAGCGCGTCATCACGTACTCCTCGATGAAGCCAAAACATCGAGGAGGAAAATAAATGCATTGCATCTGTGGAGAAGTACAATTCTAGGAAATACAATAAGACAAGGAAGCGTCATACCAATGACAACCAATTCCCGCAGATTCAGGCCGTCCTTTTCGCAGAAGAGATGGGGAAGCCTTGGAAAGATATAAAAGGGGATTGGGTATATCCAACCCCAGTACAGAATACCGTGGCAGCCCAAGAAATTCTATCGGCTAATCTAGGCCCGGAGGAGATCCGGTTGGGAATCCAACTGCTCAACAAGGGACTAGAGCAGCAAAAGGTCGCCATGTCCAGAAGTCAAAAACTGGTCTCTGACTCCGATCAATGTCGCACAGATCTGACATGGGCTGACGTAAGACCCCAACGTGTTCCGAAGCAGCACCACTGCCCTGATCGCAGGGAAGACAATTACTCGAGAACCGGATCTTCGGGACAACACCACAAAGCTGCCCGTGATTGGCATAACGTTAACCCAGTTGAGGAGCAAGAGGCAACTGCTGCACTGAATCCGAGGAACCCACCCTGGCGAGAGTCGAAAGACCGCAGGGATGATGATAAGGAGAAACGTTAGGAGGAGGACTGACAAAAGATGCCACCTCCTAGACATGAAAGCCGTCTGGATGATGGACGAAGGACAGATGGATACCATGCTAGGACAAGCCGGCAGGGGGTTCGTCATGATGAAGACCCTCCTCGGAACCGGAATAATGACGCTCTGGACGAAGGCCGACGATCAGCTGGAAAAAACCCAGCTGCTCCACGCTCTCCGCCAAGTAGCCATCACAACGCTCCCCTGAAGGGAATATGCCCGAGAGGCAATAATAAAGTGGTTATTATCTTATTCCATGTTTATGATAAATGTTTATTTTACATGCTAGAATTGTATTGATCGGAAAGATCAATACATGTGTGTTTAATAAACAAAAAGGGTTCCTAGTTATGCCTCTCTTATAGACTAGCTTGTTGATTAACAAGATGATCAAGGTTTCCTGATCATGGACATTGGATGTTGTTAATAACAAGGTCACACCATTGGTGGAATGATGTGATGAACATTCATCTGAAGTATAGCATTACAATCAAAGTCATTATGTTTATATTGCTATAACATCATATGAAGTAATCTTTATCCTTAGACCATGAGATCATGTTAATTGCTAACACTGGAAGAGTATCTTGATAACATCAAACGTCACACCATAACAGGGTGACTATAAAGGTGGGTTCAGTGCAATGAAGGTGTTATGTGGAGGCTCATGGATCAAGAGTGGGATTTGTCCATCCCGATGACGGATAGTAATACTCTAGGCCCTCTCGGTGATATCACATTGAAATAGCTTGCAAGCAAGTGATGTGATCACTAGAATGTTATATCACGGGAACAAGAAAAGAGTGCATGTCGGCAACGAGATCAAACTAGGTATGGAGATACCGATGATCGAATCTCGGACATGTAATATATCGCGAGACAAAGGGATTTAGTTACTAGCGTTAAAGGTTCTCACGATCACAGAAGTCATCGTTGAATATGTAGGAGTCAGTATGGATCTCCAGGTCCCGCTGCTGATTATTGATCGGAGAGGGGTCTCGATCATGTCTGCATTATTCGCGAACCATAGGGTGACACACTTAAGGGATACCGACACCATTTGGAGCAAATATGTTTCAGATAAAGATTTAAGAAAGTGCTGGAATTATTTCAAAAGACACCGAAAGTGTTTCGGGTGAAATTGCTGAAATTGGTTCTGCATGTAATATTGAAATGTTGCAGGGGGTTTTATGTGAATGTTGGTTAATTAAAGTAATTAACAAAATTCTGAATAAAAACAATAAAAGAGTTTTATTAAATGAGAGAGCATTAAATTTGAGAAATTTAATGCATTTAAAGTGGAGACTTTAAAAGAGAATGCGAAGGGGCATTTTAATGTGGAGGGGTTACGACCACATGAATGGAGGAGGTGAAGGGTCACCTCCTCCATGCGCCGACCATGAAGGAGGGGCACCCCCCCTCCTCCTATAAAAGGCCACCCTCTCCTCACTTCTCACTCACACCTCCTTGTGAAGGATCTCTCTCCCCCTCTAGTATTATTCCCCCATGGTCGCAGATTAGCGAGATACATGTTCCCTGTGGCTTTATCTAGAAAGGAGTTGCTGCTTCCGCTGCTTTGCTGGAGCGAGGGATGGAGGTTGTTTGGGTACCGGACGTGTGTGCGATCACGGATGCACCGCTGCTTTGCGGTGCTAGACTTGGTGGTGCTGGGAGCTGGATCTGATGGACATGCTGGAGTCGGACCTGCTGGACTTCATCACGATCTTGAGATCATCAAGTGTACGACACATCAACCATGAGTTCCTACTCGTTAACAAAGCCCGTTGTCTATGCGGGTAAGTTCTTGTTGGATGTATGTCCACCCGTTGCTTTGTACCTAGTAGATAGATCTTGGCGTGTAGTTAACACCGTAGGAAATTTTTTGTTTTCTATGCTATGGACCCAATAGTGGTATCAGAGCCTGATCTATGCGTAGGTGCTTAGCACGGGTAGTACACATATGTTGATATGTGGGCGATGATGATCATGTTATTGCATCTTCTATGTATTTTGGATATTGGTGGCATAGTGGGATGAGGCGGCCCGGACCAACCTTACATGTCATCGTACATGAGACCGGTTCCACGACTGACATGCAACTTGTTTTGCATAAGTGGCTGGCGGGTGTCTTTCTCTCCTACTATAGTAAATATCTGATTTACAACGAGTTGCTAATAACTTAGTTCTCCTCGTTGTGGTTCATGTTCGTAGGTAAGAACGGTTCTATCTCCGAAAGCCCCAAGCCACGTAAAACTTGCAATTGATAAATTAGAGGCGTCTAGTTTAGATCGTTGCTGGGCTGGTGTATTGATATGGTATTGTTGTAAGTAGATGTATGATAGATACTCTTACAACACACTCAACATGTAAGTTCCATAGACCTTGGCCTTACACACAAAGGAATGATAGAGATCATACCACGATGCAAGTGATAGAGATCAAATGCATGGACCATATCATCTCACTTTACACATTAGATGTTAGCATCTTATACTGCTAGTTTGGCGCTTTCTGTAGCATTGTAAGATGATCCCTCTTTTAGATACTCCCTCTGTTCCTTAATATAAGGTGTATAGTTTTCTTGCACAGATATTAGCACATAGGCTAGGAGGGCAATTTTTTTTCTTTAGGATGTGAATACCCTAGGTGATTGACGTGATATAGAGAGAACATACGAAATCTGGGTATCCTCTCTCTCCTGATCAGATTAATTGCCTCCTAAATAAGAGGAACAAATCTCAAAATTGTCTATACACCTTATATTATGGAATTTTTTACAAAAAACTATACACCTTATATTAAGGAACGGAGGGAGTATCAAGATAAATATGTGTTCTTCCTTAAGTATGCACCATTTTGTGGATCGTATTTCGAGGCATCACGTGATGATCGGGTGTACTCGACTCTACACTTTCATACAAACGGGTGTAAGACAGTTTTACACATGCGAGTACTAAGGTTCTTACTTGGCGAGCCTAGCATGTACAGACATGGCCTCGGAACACGGACCGAAAGGTTAAGCATGAGTCATATAGTTGATATGATGCCCATATAGATGCTCTCCTTTGAAGCTACATCAACTCACGTGATGATCGGACTTGGTGTAGTGGATTTGGTTCATGTAATCACCAAAAAGGCACGAGGGATGTCTTTTTTGAGTGGGAGTTCATTTCTAATTTGGATTAATCGAACCAAATTTGTCATAAATTAAATCAAAGTGAATTTGCATAGTTTTTTGTAGTCATTGGCATTCGTTTTCTACCTTATGCATAGTTTTTATTTGAGATAATAGAACTATAGAATTCTGGATATTTACTTTACGAACTGGTATCGTATTGTTTCGAATGTCAATTTAAAGTTTATAAGTCCTATTGCAAACTTTCAGCAAACTCTATTTACTCCATGAAGTTTAATAAGTAGTATTAAATCAAGAGTAAGAATTCCAATGTTAGTATCTAAAGTATCATGTTTGCCTCCATGATTATTGATAATCAAAAAGTTGTTTTAATATCAAGATTATATTGGAGCTGAAAATAGTTTCAGAAACCATCATGTGTGAAAGATATTGTGATATCTGAAACAATGTTTTTGGTTGCATTATGATAGAGTATAATTTAGCAAAATACATGTTATCATATTGCATGAGAATTTGTGAAGGATGGAGATGCTAGGCATCCGAATCTACCAAAAATGTCTTGGGAACTGATATTATACTCGCAATTCTTCCTTATAGGCTATAGTGGCTTGATCATGAAAGTTGTCATGATAAGGATGAATAGAAGATGTAAGTAAAATGTTTACTACACTAATAGATTACTAAAGAATGGATTTTTGAAAGAACACCAAACATTTGATGATGGTGATCCACTTCAAAGTGCAAGTCCAAAGGTATTAGTATTTGACTATATACGCTTTGTACCATGTGTCATGTTGATGACACCACTATTGATGTTGATAGATTCTTTTAAAAGAAAAGGAATTGTTGAAAGAGAATCTATAAAATATTTGGCAGAAAATAAAAGGTTGGAGATGTCCAACTTAGGTATATAGAAGATATACATGTTATGGCTATATTCCTTGCTTGTTAAACAATGTGGTTCTTAGTTATTGGATACCGGTATTGGATACCGAATTGGTTGGTATGAAGTGTCATACAGGACAACGCAATTCATGAACTGCAATGGCCTCAGTAACTAGCAAAAGAATAAGTGATGATGATCATCGAAAACAAATAAAGTGTTATTGTGTTTTTCGTTGTCATCAAACCTAGCCTTCAAGATTTGTTTTAATAATTTTTATTTTGTTCCGGTATTACGAGAACAATGGTTGTTCAAATAATTACCGTATTACAGAAAGGATGGATGAACTTTTACAAGTCTAGTGGGAGAAATCACATCCATAAACACTATTGCTAAAATGTCCCAAGACAAATGATTGAAAGATCACTTATGAAGTGACATCGCTGTTTAAATTATATTGGAAAGAAAACATGAAGAAACTCCATGTTGATGGATTTCCGTAGTCTTTGATTTTGATCAATTGACGCATGTGATACTTTCCTCGAGATAATTGAAACTCCGTCCATAGGCCAGAGAGGAATGGATGACTAGCTTATTGGAAATTGTGCATGCTGATGTGCATAGTCCATTATGTGTACCATATGCGATGGATCTTTTTGCTTCATATGCTTTCTTCAAAAATTTGAGTGAATATATCTGTATATTTACTTAATAAGGAAGAAGTATGAAACATTTGAAAATTGTTCAAAGACTTTCAAGATGAAGTGGAAAATCATTGTAACAAGAAAATAAAGAGTTTATGATTCGATCATAAAGGAAGATATTTCAGTTACATGTTTAGCAAAAACACCTAAGACTTGAGGAATTGTTCCATGATTTGTGTTTCCCGATAAACCATAGGAGTATGGCATATTCGAGAGATAAAATCAAACCATGTTTGACATGGTAAGATTAAGGGTGTCATTTATAAAACTGCCATTATGTTTTAAGGATTGAAGCTTTAGAGACTACCGCTTTTACACTCAAAAGAGCACCATCGTGATCCATTGCAATGACACCATATGAGTTATGGTTTGGGATAAAACCCGAATTGTCTTTTCTTAAATTTTGGTATGCTATGCATAAGTAAAATGTTTACAACCAAAGTCGGATAAGCACGTCTTTGCAGGTTATCCCAAAGAATTTGTTGGGAATTTCTCCATAACACCGAGGACAAAAGAGTTTGTTACTTGGAACGTCAAGTTTCTTGGGAAGGAATTTTTCGTGAAAAGTTAAGTGGGAGGACAATAGAACTTTGATAAGGTTGTTGAACCTTAGCTATATGTGCTAAGTAGCGCAGCACCGAAAAGTGTCCCGGTGGCGGCCACAATGCTCATGGCTCTCGTGATTACAAAAGGTGTGATCTCGGAGATTAGAGTTCCTATAGAACCGTGTGGGTCGGTAAGAATCAAATAGTAAGATTTGATAAGCAAGTCGTTATTGTTTTGACAATGATGAACCGACTACATGCAAAGAAGCGATGATGGGCCCTGACTCCATAAAATGACTAGAAGTCATAGAATCCGTGATAGTTTCCATACACGAGAAATCAAGTTTCTGAACTTGGAAGGCCCTCCGGAAAGGCGTGAAGCCTATCGGTCGTGTTTGGATCTATAAAGAAATAAGACATGGATGTTTAACATCTATGAAATAGTTAAAGGTAGTTCATTGTAAAGTGTTACATTGATACTAGTTTTGTCACAAGATACAAATTAAATTTATCTCAATTTAGACTATGGGTGGCACAATGTAATGGAAAGGATGTTCCATGATGGATTTGGATGAGTTCCAAAGTTGAGACATTGTGACGGATACTACAACAAAAGGCTAAGTATATGACTGCTATAGTAGCAGGAAAGGAGGGCATTTGTGTTAAGTAGTTTGTTATCAAACTAGGTGTGGTTCAAAGTGGGCTAATACTATGAAGATATATTGTGTGAAAATAAAATCAACATATTTTGAGCCGAACGAACTAAAGGTCTCACCAAAGGACCAAATCTATACAATGCCATCTCATTTGAGAATGAGTGATGCGTAGAGACGCAGAGACATGCAAATACACACGGACCTGAAACTGTCAGAACCAGAGATGATGTTAACCACTAGCAATAGCGTATATGCAACACCATAAAGCCATAGGTGTTCAATACGCAAAGTTTTTCAAACTAGATTATTGACTCTAGTGCAAGTGGGAGACTGAAGGGAATATGCCCGAGATGGAATAATAAAGTGGTTATTATCTTATTCCATGTTTATGATAAATGTTTATTTTACATGCTAGAATTGTATTGGTCGGAAACATCAATACATGTGTGTTTAATAAACAAAAAGGGTTCCTAGTTATGCCTCTCTTATAGACTAGCTTGTTGATTAACAAGATGATCAAGGTTTCCTGATCATGGACATTGGATGTTGTTAATAACAAGGTCACACCATTGGTGGAATGATGTGATGAACATTCATCCGAAGTATAACATTACGATCAAAGTCATTATGTTTATATTGCTATAACATTATACGGAGTAATCTTTATACTTAGACCATGAGATCATGTTAATTGCTAACACCGGAAGAGTATCTTGATAACATCAAACGTCACACCGTAATAGGGTGACTATAAAGGTGGGTTCAGTGCTACGAAGGTGTTATGTTAAGGCTCATGGATCAAGAGTGGGATTTGTCCATCCCGATGAAGGATAGATATACTCTGGGCTCTCTCTGTGATATCACATTGAAATAGCTTGCAAGCAAGTGATGTGATCACTAGAATGTTATATCACGGGAACGAGAAAAGAGTGCATGTCGGCAATGAGATCAAACAAGGTATGGAGATACCGATGATCGAATCTCAGACATGTAATATATCACGGGACAAAGGGATTTAGTTACTAGCGTTAAAGGTTCTCACGATCACAGAAGTCATCGTTGAATGTGTAGGAGTCAGTATGGATCTCCAGGTCCCGCTGCTGATTATTGATCGGAGAGGGGTCTCGATCATGTCTGCATTATTCGCAAACCGTAGGGTGACACACTTAAGGGATACGGACACCATTTGGAGCAAATATGTTTCAGATAAATATTTAAGAAAGCGCTGGAATTATTTCAATGGACACCAAAACTGTTTCAGGTGAAATTGCTGAAATTGGTTCTACATGTAATATTGAAATGTTGCAGGGGGTTTTATGTGAATGTTTGTTTATTAAAGTAATTAACAAAATTATGAATAAAAATAATAAAAGAGTTTTATTAAATGAGAGGGCATTAAATTTGGAGAAATTTAATGCATTTAAAGTGGAGACTTTAAAAGAGAATGTGAAGGATGGAGGTTGTTGGGGTACCGGACGTGTGTACGATCACGGATGCACCGCTGCTTTGCGGTGTTGGACTTGGTGGTGCTGGAGCTGGATCTGATGGATGTGCTGGAGTCGGACCTGTTGGACTTCATCACGATCTTGACATCGGCAAGTGTACGACTACATCAACCACGAGTTCCTACTCATTAACAAAGCTCGTTGTCTATGAGGGTAAGTTCTTGTTGGATGTATGTCCACCCGTTCCTTTGTACCTAGTGGATAGATCTTGGCATGTAGTTCACACCGTAGGAAATTTTTTGTTTTCTATGCTGCGGACCCAACACCCCCAGGGAGGCCATGGAGGGCGTCGTGGTGGAGGAGGTGGTGGCAGAAGCCGAAGTCCGGCTCCAAGGCACCGCAGCCATAGCCGACATTCGGGACGATCTCTATCCACGAACGACGCAAGACATAGGATCAACTCCAATATAGAGGCGCGACGCTACGAAAATGATGATATCTACATGGGACCAAAGTGCTTCGGACCATGCATCAGAGCTACAAGATTCCTGGAAGGATTTGCTATCTCAAGACATATCCAAGCCTACGATGGCATTTCTCGGAGAAATACCTGGCTACAGGATTTCTTCCAAGCTTGCTGCATCGCCAAAGGCGAAAACAGCCTGGTCGCAACCCGATATCTCCCACTCATGTTGTTGAAGACGGCACGATCATGGCTTAATGAACTTCCGGAGAACACCATCCACAACTGGTATGATATGCAAAGTGCGTTCTTTCGGAATTTCGAAGGCACATACCGGAGGCCCTGTATGATTGGAGACCTATAGCGTTGCACCCAGAAGGCCGGAGAAACTTGCCGGGATTACCTCGGATGATGGATGGACACCAAGAACTCCTGTGAAGGAGTAAATGATCAAACTGCGATTGAAGATTTCATTGCAGGTCTCCCAATTGGTCTACTGCGTCATCGCTTGAAGTGCGACAAGGTCACTGATTTGGGAGAGATGATAGAAACAACGAGCAAGTATGCAGATGCTAACGACGATGCAGAGGGATTACTCAACGCCCTAGCTGTACCACAGTCGGCAAAACAACCAAAGCAACATGCTCAAAAGTGCAAAAATACCTCGGAAGAGAAACCCAACGCGGAAACGGCAGTGGTCACTGCTACTTTCAGGTCTGGAGGATGAGGAGGACGTGGCGGAGGCCGCGGGCGTGGCCCTGGGACTTCGAGAGTTCAAGGTAGAGGAGAACAGCAACCAGACAAAACCTACACTTGGGCCGACATTGCCAATAACCCTTGTGTACATCACTTAGATGCCAATGGGGGCTCGTCCCACACCAACGCCGAGTGTCGTTTCAATGACTACATCAAAAGAGATGATACCGTGCTGGCTACAGAGCTAAGCGGAAAAAGGGAAAGAAGAATCCCGAAAAGGATAAAGACACCAAGGAAGATTTCGACATCGAGGAAGCAGATGCTTCAAATCCCAAGCCGGAAGGGAAGAAAAAATTTCCGACCAAAAAAGACACTTACATCACCTTCCTCGAATCTCAACCAGCAAAGGTCAAGAAAGCAGTTCTACATGAGCTCAATGCAATAGTTCCAGCTGTCCCCCAATACCTGGACTGGTCGGAAGTGGCAATCACATTTGACTGTGCTGATCATCCGCCTAAACTACATAGGCGAGGAAAATACGCCTTAATCATCAATCCACTTATTGACGGTTATGGTTTCTCCAAGACCCTCATGGATGGTGGTAGCAGTATCAATATTCTCTATGTCGAAATGCTACGCTCGATGAAATCACTTTGGATGTTAACTTTGGAACTCCAAAGAATTATCGGACGGAGGCACTTTCCTTCGAAGTGGTCCCGTTCAAGAGCGCATACCACGCTATATTCAGACGTCCGGCTTACTGGGCTTTTATGGCTCGTCCGTGTTACATTTATAATATGATGAAAATTCTAGGTCCCAATAGCGTAATCACCATCAGGGGAGACCCGAAGAAAGCGCGAGAGTGCGAGGAAGGAACGCCTTTGCTGAAGCCGTGCTGCACGCCCAGGAGTACCAGGAGATCAAGAAGAGCATAGATCTGTCTGAGATGCCCGCAACGAAGAAGGAGGTGAAAAAGCCAAATCTGGAGTTCAAGGTATCAGAAGAGACGAAGAAGACGCCGTTGAAGGATGATGACCCCTCCAAGGTGACCGAGATAAGCGTAGGCCTAGATAGCGCATAGGAAAGCGCGCTCGTCAAGTTCCTCAAAGCAAATCAAGATATCTTCGCATGGCAGCCATCTGACATGATCGGAGTACCTAGGGAAATTGCCGAGCACTCTTTAAATGTAAACCCGAACACTAAACCAGTCAAACAGTCCTTATGATGTTTCAGCGATGAAAAGCGTAAGGCAATAGCTAAGGAGCTAGTGCGGCTCGAGTTAGCCGGATTCATAGGAGAGGTCATCCACACTGAGTGGTCGACCAATCTTGTAATGGTCCCTAAAAAGGACATCACTGATTTAAGGATGTGTGTTGATTATATTGCCTTGAACAAGGCTTGTCCAAAAGATCCGTTTGCTCTGCCTAGGATTGATCAAGTTATCGATTCTATGGTAGGCTCAGAACTCCTCTGTTTCTCGACGCATATTCCGGTTATCACCAAATCCGGATGAAGGAATCTGACAAAGTCAAAACTTCATTCATAACCCCCTTCGGAACCTTCTGTTTTGTTACGATGCCTTTCGGGCTAAAGAACGCAGGAGCTACCTATCCAGTGCACGATGCAGCGTTGCCTCCATGACCAACTCGGACGCAATGTACATGCATACGTGGATGATATTGCGGTGATGTCCAAAAAGAAGGAAATGCTGATTTCCGACTTGGAGGAAACATTCTCCAATCTACGAAAATACAACATCATGCTTAACCCGAAGAAATGCTTCTTTGGAATACCAGCCGAAAAATTGTTAGGTTTCATCGTGTCTCAAAGAGGCATAGAGGTGAACCGGGACAAAATCAAGGATATACTCAATATTTCCAGGCCAACTCACCTAAAGTGTGGGCTCCCCGGATTGTTCATCCGAGAAATCCCTGTTATGCATACATCCATGTTCCCATGATCAGTGAGCCGTGGAACATAATCTACAGGTACCATTACAACATCCAAAACATAACGAAATACAAGACTTACATAATTGCCTTTATGGCTACATCATCATTAGCAGCAGAACAACTCCAAGCGCAGAGCCCAATCGTGCCTCAACCTACAGGCAGCTGACAGGGAAGACGGCCTAGCTCGCTGGACGTCACCTTAAACTCCTGAAAGTCTGTCCAAGTAAATATCCAGGGACAAAGCCGTGAGTACGTTTGAATGTACTCGCAAACCACCCAGATAAGTGAACAAAGGAAATGCGATTCTGGCTGTGGCGAAGTAGCTCTATCTGGGGTTGCTTTTGAAAAGCCTAAACTAATTTTGAAGATATGGCATCTCCATATCTTTGTTGAAAAAGAGTTTTGAAAACATGCTTTTGTTTCATAAATCCAGACATCCCCATGTCTTTGTTGAAAAAGAGTTTTGAAAACTGTTTTTGTAGTAAAACCGTTTTTAAAAATCTTCGACCCCATGGGTCAAAACCAAGTTCTCGAACTCGGGCTCCCCCGGAACCTTCGGCCTCAGAGTACTTGTTTCCCAAACAAGCACAGTTGGGTACTCCTAGCCAACACCTTTACAACCGTCCTTGACCATGGACACGGCTATTCGAATAGGTTATACTCTGTAGAGTTTGCACACTTTACCCACAAGAATCAATACATCCATCGGGATACAACCATGGCCCACTACCATTGTAGATGGGGGTCCGGATAATCAAACCTAACTTTTTGCTTGTCTACACTAACAAAGGCATGCTTTTTCGCTTGGGTTTGTTCTCCCCGGCAATGAGTATGTGGCTCCCAGCCATAGTCCTTCCTTCCGTACACGCGCATACCCAAGCCGCAACTTGGCGTATACCTTAAATTTGGTGACTCCACTTCTTCCATACTACCTAAGTCATACCATCCGCGGGAGACCCAATTGTTGCACCGGACTCCTGATTGTTTAGGCTCATTCTTGCCGAGGGAAGCGACAGGCTTCAGATCGTAGACCTGGGACGCCGGCCTGGGATTCCAGGGATTTCTCCCTATAAGCATGGTAGAAGTTGCCTCGGCTAATACAAACCAACTACGAGTTAACCCCCAACAACCTGGGGTAATGTGGTTGCGCGGATAAAAATTGTTCCAGTAAAGGCGTAGAACATCCCATCACATCTCCACTTCTTCTCATCACTATTTCTTTTGTTAAAACTTCCACTAGGAATGATGCGATCTTCCCAGGGTTTTACAAAGCCGTTTTGAAAGATTTGTAGTGGGGAAATCCCAAAACAGTTTATTTTCCCAAAACCGGGGTTTCCATGGAGGTAGGATGCTAAACATCGTACTCTCGGTCTAAAGGGGATAAAATGGTAGGTTCATGGGGGTGGTGCCTCGAAGGACACGAAATCATAACTTGGAGGAGCCAAGTTACTACCGCAGTATTTATAAAACAAGACATGCAGGTATATAATGCAGTTTATAAAAGGGATACAAAAGCAGGTAAAAGGGAGTACGACATATAACAAAGTTCAGGAATGGTGGCTTGCCTGTGATCAGCAATAAGTCCTTGGACTTCTTCAGATGGCCAAGAATACCCAATACAATAATAAGAATAAATCCCGTCCTTCTTGTCGACAGACACTCACACTATCGTCGTCATGGGGTATACATGCAAGCAAACAATATCATAATCAAAACAAGGCATACAAACATCAAACCATACAGAAAACACACATAAGAAATACTATTGGACTTGGGAGTTTTTGGAGAGGTCGGGTATTTGTGGTGGAATTTACTAAATTGCCACTATAGTGGTTTCCATTTGGAAGATAGTTGTCTAGGGTAGATACAAGGGACATGGGTTACGGTTCTATGGGAAGTAGGTTAGCAAAGGGCAAAAGTGATATCCATAGATAGGTCTTAACAAGACAAAACCATCACAGTGGTTTCACTTGATTATCACTTTTCTAGATGGAGTTATGCTTTTAATAGTGGATTAAACTCTAGTTTGAGGAAATAATTCACCAGAAATGTTCTAGAGCTCCAAAAATTATTTCCTTGGATGGTTTGATAGTACTTGATGTACTGAACCACCTGGAGTTAGAATTAAGTCAAATAAATTACCAGAATGCCCTCAGGAAATTACCAAAGGCAGTTTTGTAAGATTATTCTCCTTTTTACCAGATTAAAACTACAGGAGATATTGAGTTGGTTCTAAGGGCATGTGATAGGCATGTCCAATATCTTTCTGTAGGAATTGCATTCACCCTTTTTGGAGTTGTCAAACTCCTGGAGTGATTTATTTAGTGAAAATACCCCTTTCAGAAGTATTTAAATAACTAAAAATTATCCAGAGCTCAATAAATTGTGAGTTGCTGGGGTTTGGTAGATAGGGGTTCTGGTGTGTACTGGGAGGTGGAATCATGTCCATACCTCACTTGGTTAAACCTGGGGAATTTATCTAAGACAGAAAGTTGTCAGTTTTATTAATTTTGGTGTCTTTGGTTCATCTCAAATTGAATGGCTAGCTGACAGAGGAATTTAATTAGTGCAAAGTATACTCTGCAGCAAATTAAATACTAGGAATTAAAGGAAATTATTTTGGACATGGGGTTGCCTGTGCATGTTTTTGAGAAAACATCATAGAATCACCATAAAATTAGATCCAGGCATTTTGGTGTGATTTACTAATTTAATTATATTTAAACCTGGTGGTATATTCTCTGGATCTAGAAATAAAGAAAAAGGAACTGGGTGGCTGGGCTGGATCTGACTAGGGAATGGGCCGCAGGGGAAGATTCGGTCCACGGAGGGGCAGCGCGACACACGAGAGCTGGCGCTCGAACCTGCCAGGCGGGGCCCGGTGGTCAGCGATAGGAGGGGGCCGAAGGGGTATCGGTGGATCCTAGCCATCCGCTTAAGTGACGATCGACGACGAAGAGTCATCGTCCACCCGGGGCTCGCCGGCGATGAGACAAACCCTACTAGAGGGTGGCGCGGAGCGGGGAGCTCACCTGAGGGCTCGAGGAGGGTCGGGGACGCTGCAGGGTGAACCGGTCATCGGTGCTGAGCAAATCGGTGGGCAGCACGGCGGCGGAGGACCACTGGAAGCAGTTCGGGCGACGGTGGCCGAGGAGGATCTTGTTAGTGCACGACGGCGACGGCAGAGGAGAGGGTCCTGGGCAAAAAGGGGAGTACCATTAGATAGAGGAGGTTAAGGGGATCTCGTGGGCGGACATGCACAGAGAATGGGAGAGGGAGGAGAGAGCCTTGCTCGATTTTCTTGAGGACGCCGAAGCTTCCTCCTCTTCTTCTCTTGGGCAGCTCGGGGCTGGGGAGAGGGTGGGGTGCTCGGGGGAGGCAAGTGGGAGTGAGAGGGGGAAAATGAGGGGGCAGAGGCTGGCTGGGGTGGCAATGCTGGCCAGGGATTGGTCCAGGCTGAGGTGGAGAGGGGCAGGATGGTAATTGGGTCGTGCTGGACCAGAGAGGGAGCTGTGGTGATTCATTGTGGCAATTTTTTGTAGGAACCTTGTTGTCTCACTTTCTTACTACTAGTACCAGGGCACAATGGGAATTCTGTTGGGGTGGAGCTTCAGTACTAATCGACCAGGGGTGTGTCCTGGTGTTGAGGATAAGCTTTGATTAAGTTTTGATGGAATTTGGAAGTGGCTAGAGTGGTGATTGGCTTTATTGACACATATTGATCAAATTGAGGGTTGTGAAGGAAGTCCACAAAATTTGCATTGGACCAGAGGAGAGAATGGTATTGGTAGGTAGATAAGGTCAAGGTAGACTCCTAGGATTTAATTGGGATTTTTCAGAGGAGTTTTAGTCCTCCTAAATCCAATTACTCAAAAAGGACAGAAATGATTTCTAGAAGGTCATTTGATAAAGTTCCATTGGACAAGGTTGGGTTTTGATGTGGAAGGGTCCCAAAGGGGAATACACACTTAGGGGAATTTTCCCAAGATTTATTGGGGATTAAAAGTATTTAAAACAAGTATTATTCCAATTCAGCCATTTAAGAAAATGGACAAAAGAAATAATAAAGCTTCTCAAAAATATTTATTTTTTTGAGGTGGGAAAGATAGGATATGATTTGTGGGACTCACATGAGCCAAAAGTTGTGGAAGTGTTTTGGTAAAAACCAAACTTTCCTTTATGGAGGGTGTTTTGGAGATTTTGACTATTTAAGTAACTAAATAGTTTTGGGGCCATAATAATTATGGATAATTATTGATAAATATTGAGGATCTATGTAGATGAGATATACAAGGTGTAGCAAGCAGTTGCAACCTTGTGGAATGAAATTCCAACTAGAAGAGGATGGAAAACAATGAGTTGATGATCTAGGGTGGGGTTATTTTTATACTACCAAAAGAAGCTTGCATCTTGGAGCTTAGAGCTTACCTTGGTGCAAGGGATAGATGGGTAGGTAGACCAGGTCATATAGATAATCATGGCAGGAGGAGTTTGAATTAATAGCATTCGAGGTGATCTAGAAATGATGGCAAACTTTGTTGAAAATAAGGCTGCCATACAAAAAGTGTCATGAAGCCTTATAAACCATGAGGGTGTAATCAACACAGAGATCCACTTGGAGAAGTGAAGTAGGTTTTTATAGACCTCACTGAGTAGAACACAACCATGCAGAGAGTTGGTCCATAGGAGGTTAGATGAGGGTGTGAGCTTCTAGCAAAGTAGGCATGATGACTAGTTTTGCAGGAAATGTTATTTTCTTGTCTGCAAAACCATCATGGACAAGTGGGTTTGAGGAGGTTCTAACCAGGTGCCATTTTGGGCCTTGGTAGTCCTTAGGATGGTTAACAAGATGGTTCAAGTGCATTTCCAGAAATACATATGGTTTGAGAAAAGGAGGCATTCAAAAAGGTGATGTTGAAACTATTTCCAGACTTAGTCAAATTTGGCAGTTTTGAGGATTTTGACTAGAGTATGAGAGGGAATGTTCTTGGAGGAGTTGCAAGGTATCAGAGCTTTAACAAGTGGGTGATATTGAAGTTTAGGGTGAGTAGAAGAGATCCTTGCTTGATATTGGTCTTCAAGGACTTGGGAACATCTAGAAAGGGGATCCTCAAAATAGATCTGGTTGAGGGTTTTAGATAATCACCTAGTGGTTAGGGATCATATCTAGGTTTGCATTCTTTCTTAAGGATTTAGGATTTGGGGAACTCTTGATCCTAGTTATGAGCCCCTAGGGTGGCTCATACTACTTCCTAAGCAAACAAGTCAATCAGTAGATCAAAACACTTCATCAGACAGCAGATCAAGGCAACTTATCTTATAACTATTCCAACTACTACTAGGGTTACCATCAAGCTCAGCTTGAGGTAAGGTTGGGGCATTTTGAAGAGGTTGAGTTTTGAATAAGATGAGGGTTCTTGGTATATCTACCAAGAGTAGAATTCAAATGCTTTTGGAAAGAGTTTTTGAGAACACTAGAGATAAGGTTAGTTGAGTGTTCTGTCTTGAAAACATAAGGAGATGGTATTATATATCTCTCCATAGTTTTGCTAATTAGAAACTACCAAAATAGTTTTGGTTACATAGGCATCTTGGCTCATGTTTTGAGAAGCCAGAATGTTTGAGAATATGTAAAGTAAGCCAAGATAGTTTTGGTAAATAGCTTTTGCCAACTGAGGTTGAGATAACGGGTATCCTAAGATACATTTCATAAGCACAAGTGCAAACAAAAGAACAAGCAATCACTACACCAGAACACAAGAAAAAGTTTTTGTTCCCCCTGATTTTTGCATTCTAGACAACTAATCAGGGTTGCTGAAATTGGGATGTTACAGACCATTCCCCCTTAAAAGAATCTCGTCCTGAGATTCCGGAGAGTAAGGTTAGGGGATTTGTCTCGGAGTTAGTACCATGGGTTTATTGCGGGCTAACTTGTAGACTTTGTCGTCGAGCAGAACCATCTTGACAGCGAGGTTGAACTCCAATCTTCTTGTAACTCGGAGGTCGAGTTGGCGTCCACCGTGGTTGCGGGGAGGGATCTTCCAGCTGTAAGGGTCTACGGCACTTCTCTTAAGTGAGTTATTGAATCCAAGTCTGTGACCAAGTCTGTAAAGTTTGTGATAAGTCTGTGCTCTGAGATTTGGGTCTTCGGGGCACAGGGTCGGGCAAAGAGGTTATCTATCTTGCGGGAAAGAAGCAGCCTTTCCCCCTTAGGATTTGACTTGGGTAGAGGGGATAGTCACAGGTAGGGGACTTTACTTAAGAGGGTGGCAAAAGGTAGATTTTATAGTAGCATAGGACAACATAGAGAGGGGGCATCATAGCTGTCTCTCCAGGGAGGACATGGGCTAGTGTACTACAGGTTGCACTCATCGGCTTTCGGGGAGTCCTAGAGTGGGTGGAAGGGCTTCTCTCTATCTTTACTTCCAAGGGGCGCTGTCATCTAGGAAGGCGAGGGACATCTTCAGTCTTGATCTGAGTGGCAGCGAGCGGTAGGGTGACCATCTTTTCGGCGGAAGAGGACCTTGGATGTCTTCGAGTTTCTCTTTCGTGGAAGTTTTTCCGGGCTTACCCTCGGGGCATTCTCTTCTGAAGTGACTGGGTAGTCCACACGTGAAGCAGAGGTTCTTCTTCTGCCGTAGCCGAGTTGACGATGTTTCCAGGCTGACATCGGGAGGTTGATAGGCCTTGCCAATCAGGGGATATATTGGGCATTGGACGGGGACATGGTCTTGACCTTTGCAGAGAAAGCAAGTGACAAACCGAGTTGGACAAACTTTGGACGAGTGAGGTTCTCCTCAGTTTGGGCAGTCACCGGAACATCTATTGGCTTGGTGTCTTTCATCTCCGTAATGGCTACACGCCTTCTTCGAGCTTCCGGGCTTCATGGCCATCCTGGGGAAGGTCTTAGTGGTGGTAGATGTTTCGGGTTAGGTCTGATGCAACGACTTAGGTAAAACACGCAAAAAGGAAAAATAAGAAAACAAACATAGCAATCAAGGAAGTCATTATAAACTAACTAGTCTACACCCGAAGGTGCTAATAGTTCTTAGGCATTACAAAACACGTTCAGGGATGATACATGATTCTACCCTATTTCTAGGTGGGCGAGTGTCGCAAGGAGGGTGATTACTCGGAGGGTGCATCTGGGTGTCGGGGCTAGCTTCTGATAGGTCAGTGGAGGTTTCCTGCGCCTTCTTGAGGGGCTTGAACCTACGGAGGTACTGACTAGCGGTGGTGCACTTCCTGCCTTTCTTGGGGGCGTCTTCATTCGAGGTACCTTCAGTTGCAGTTGAGCGGGCTTGATTCCTTTGCAGGGTTTCCAGAGCTTCCTTACGGTTGAGAAAATCTTGCAGGCGACGGAGTTCCATCTGGGAGTGGCGGTATTCATCAATGACTGTTGTTAATGCCTCATTGCTAGAGTAACTGTAACGGCTCTGAAAGGAGAGGGCAGGATTTGCCAGGCTGGGGTTTTGAGTTCCTCCGGTGCAGTCGACATTTCCCTTCATGGGGAGGTAGAATGTTGTGGGCTGCCTCATCTCTGGGAGGGAACTACGGATGCGCATCAAGGCTTCTCTGGCTACCAAGTCAATAGCAAGCATGGGACTAGGCATCCGAGGTCATGTGGAGTACGTAGATAGGGCTTCCATTGGTTCCTGGCTTGGCTAGTATGACAATCTGTCCCAGATAATCTCCTGATTCCAGTCCCTTGTGTAGTTTGTAGATAGGTTTATGCTGGCAACCGCACAGTTGCATCGAGTCCCATAGGATTTGGGGAAATCCAATCTTCAGCCACTCTTCATCAATAGGCTCCATCTACAGAAGGATTTAGGTTCAGGTTGGGTTAGTGACAGGTGTGCAGGATTTTAAGCTTATGAAATCAGATTGATTTAAGTGGTTTTCAAAATTAGAGGGGGAAAGTCATAAGCACTTTTGCAAATAGTCATCTTCTCTCCCTTGTCTTTTAGAAAATAGGTTTGTCGTCTCATGTATAACGTCCATGCTAACTAAGGTATCCTACAATCAGGATGGCTCTGATACCATGTCTGTGGCCTCCCCGGATTGTTCATCCGAGAAATCCCTATTATGCATACATCCACGTTCCCATGATTAGTGAGCCGTGGAACATAATCGACAGGTACCATTACAACATCCAAAACATAACGAAATACAAGACTTACTTAATTGCCTTTATGGCTACGTCATCATTAGCAGCGGAACAACTCCAAGCGCAGAGCCCAATCGTGCCTCAACCTACAGGAAGCTGACTGGGAAGACAGCCTAGATCGCTGGATGTCACCTTAAACTCCTGAAAATCTGGCCAAGTAAATAGCCAGGGACAAAGCCGTGAGTACGTTTGAATGTACTCGCAAACCACCCAGATAAGTGAACAAAGGAAATGCAATTCTAGCTGTGGCGAAGTAGCTCTATTGGGGTTGCTTTTGAAAAGCCTAAACTAATTTTGAAGTTATGGCATCTCCATATCTTTGTTGAAAAAGAGTTTTGAAAACATGCTTCTGTTTTATAAATCCAGACATCCCCATGTCTTTGTTGAAAAAGAGTTTTGAAAACCATTTTTGTAGTAAAAACCCTTTTTAAATATCTTCGACCCCACGGGTGAAAACCAAGTTCTCGAACTCGGGCTCCCCCGGAACCTTCGTCCTCAGAGTACTTGTTTCCTAAACAAGCACAGTTGGGTACTCCTAGCCAACACCTTTACAACCATCCTTGACCATGGACACGGCTATTCGAACAGGTTATACTCTACAGAGTTTGCACACTTTACCCACAAGAATCAATACATCCGCCGGGATACAACCACGGCCCACTACCATTGTAGATGGGGGTCTGGATAATCAAACCTAACTTTTCGCTTGTCTACACTAGCAAAGGCATGCTTTTCCTCTTGGGTTTGTTCTCCCCGGCAATGAGTATGTGGCTCCCAGCCATAGTCCTTCCTTCTGTACACGCGCATACCCAAGCCGCAACTTGGCGTATACCTTAAATTTGGTGACTCCACTTCCTTCCGTACTACCTAAGTCATACTGTCCGCGGGAGACCCAATTGTTGCACCGGACTCCTCATTGTTCAGGCTCATTCTTGCCAAGGCAAGCGATAGGCTTTAGATCCTAGACCTGGGACACCGGCCCGGGATTCCAGGGATTTCTCCCTATAAGCATGGTAGAAGTTGCCTCGGCTAATACAAACCAACTACAAGTTAAGCCCCAACAACCTGGGTTAATGTGGTTGCGCGGATAAAAATTGTTCCAGTAAAGGCGTAAAACATCCCATCACATCTCCACTTCTTCTCATCACCATTTCTTTTGTTAAAACTTCCATTGGGAACGATGCCATCTTCCCAGGGTTTTACAAAGCCGTTTTGAAAGATTTGTAGTGGGGAAAATCCCAAAATAGTTTATTTTCTCAAAACCGGGGTTTCCAAGGAGGTAGGATGCTAAACATCGTACTCTCGGTCTAAAGGGGATAAAATGGTAGGTTCATGGGGGTGGTGCCTCGAAGGACACGAAATCATAACTTGGAGGAGCCAAGTTACTACCGCAGTATTTATAAAACAAGACATGCAGGTATATAATGCAGTTTATAAAAGGGATACAAAAGCAGGTAAAAGGGACTATGACATATAACAGAGTTCGGGAATGGTGGCTTGCCTGTGATCAGCATTAAGTCCCTGGACTTCTTCATATGGCCAAGAATACCCAATACAATCATAAGAATAAATCCCGTCCTTCTTGTCGACAGACACTCACACTATCGTCGTCATGGGGTATACATGCAAGCAGACAATATCACAATCAAAACATGGCATACAAACAGCAAACCATACAGCAAACACACATAAGAAATACTACTGGACTTGGGAGTTTTTGGAGAGGTTGGGTATTGGTGGTGGAATTTACTAAATTGCCACTGTAGTGGTTTCCGTTTGGAAGATAGTTGTCTAGGGTAGATACAAGGGACTTGGATTAGGGTTCTATGGTCAGTAGGTTAGCAAAGGGCAAAAGTGATATCTACAGATAGGTCTTGACAAGACAAAACCATCACAAGTGGTTTCACTTGATTATCACTTTTCTAGATGGAGTTATGCTTTTAATAGTGGATTAAACTCTAGTTTGAGGAAATAATTCACCAGAAAATTTCTGGAGCTCCAAAATTTATTTCCTTGGATGGTTTGATAGTACTTGATGTACTGAACCACCTGGAGTTAGAATTAAGTCAAAATAATTAACAGAATGCCCTCAAGAAATTCCCAAAGGAAGTCATATAAGATTCTTCTCCTTTTTACCATATTAAAACTACAAGAGCTATTCAGTTGGTTCCAAGGGCATCTGATAGGCATGTCCAATGCCTTTCTGTAGGAATTGGATTCACCCTTTTGGGAGTTGTCAAACTCCTGGAGTGATTTATTTAGTGAAAATACCCCTTTCAGAAGTATTTAAATCACTAAAAATTATCCAGAGCTCAATAAATTTTCAGGTGCTGGGGTTTATTAGATAGGGGTTCTGGTGTGTACTAGAAGGTGGAATCAGGTCCATACCTCACTTGGTTAGACCTGGGGAATTTATCTAAGACAGAAAGTTGTCAGTTTTATTAATTTTCCTAAAGGCAGAATACAATTCACCTTGGGATGAGACCTGTGCTGGAGAATAGGTATTTCAAATACCTCTCAGTAGGTCTTTGGTTCATCTCAAATTGAAATGGCTAGCTCACATAGGAAATTAATTAGTGCAAAGTATACTCTGGAGCAAATTAAATACCAGGAATTAAAGGAAATTATTTTGGACATGGGGTTGCCTCTGCATGTTTGAGAAAACATCAGAGAATCACCGTAAATTTAGATCTAGGCATTTGGGAGTGATTTACTAATTTAATTAGATTTAAACCTGGTGGTATATTCTCTAGATCTAGAAATAAAGAAAAAGGAACTGGGTGGCTGGGCTGGATCTGACTGGGGAATGGGCCGTAGGGGAAGATTCGGCCCACGGAGGGGCAGCTGGCGCTCGAACCTGCCAGGCGGGGCCTAACGGTCAGCGAGAGGAGGGGGCCGAAGGGGTATCGACGGATCCTAGCCATCCGCTTAAGTGACGATCGATGACGCAGCGTCGTCGTCCACCCGGGGCTTGCTGGCGACGAGACAAACCCTAACAGAGGGTGGCGCAGAGCGGGGAGCTCACCTGAGGGCTCGAGGAGGGTCGGGGATGCAGTAGGGTGAAGCGGTCGTCGGTGCTGAGCAGATCGGTGGGCGGCACGGCAGCGGAGGACCACTAGAAGCAGTTCGGGCGATGGCGGCCGAGGAGGATCTTGTCGGTGCACGACGGCGACTATGGAGGAGAGGGTCCTGGGTAAAAAGGGGAGTACCATTAGATTGAGGAGGTGAAGGGGATCTCGTAGGTAGACATGCACAAAGAATGGGGGAGGGAGGAGAGCCTTGCTCGATTTGCTTGAGGAGGCCGAAGATTCCTCCTCTTCTTCTCTCGGGCAGCTCACGGCTAGGGAGAGGGTGGGGTGCTCGGGGGAGGCAAGTGGGAGTGAGAGGGGGAAAATGAGGGGGCAGAGGCTGGCTGGGGTGGCCTCTGGCCATATATACCAAGGGGGAGGACTAGATGGAGTAAAATACCTTTTTGGACATGGCGGAGGGCAATGCTGGCCAGGGATTGGTCCATGGTGAGGTGGAGAGGGGCAAGATGGTAATTGGGTCGTGCTGGACCAGAGAAGGAGCTGTGGTGATTCATTGTGGCAATTTTTTGTAGGAACCTTCTTGTCTCACTTTCTTACTACTAGTACCAGGGCACAATGAGAATTCTGTTGGGGTGGATCTTCAGTACTAATCGACCAGGGGTGTGTCCTGGTGTTGAGGATAAGCTTTGATTAAGTTTTGATGGAATTTGGAAGTGGCTAGAGTGGTGATTGGCTTTATTGACACATATTGATCAAATTGAGGGTTGTGAAGGAAGTCCACAAAATTTGCATTGGACCAGAGGAGAGAATGGTACCGGTAGGTAGATAAGGTCAAGGTAGACTCCTAGGGTTTAATTGGGATTTTTCAGAGGAGTTTTAGTCCTCCTAAATCCAATTACTCAAAAAGGACAGAAATGATTTCTAGAAGGTCATTTGATAAAGTTCCATTGGACAAGGTTGGGTTTTGATGTGGAAGGGTCCCAAAGGGGAATACACACTTAAGGTAATTTTCCCAAGATTTATTGGGGATTAAAAGTATTTAAAACAATTATTGTTCCAATTCAGCCATTTAAGAAAATGGACAAAAGAAATAATAAAGCTTCTCAAAAATATTTATTTTTTTGAGGTGGAAAGATAGGGTATGATTTGTGGGCCTCACATGAGCCAAAAGTTGTGGAAGTGTTTTGGTAAAAACTAAACATTCCTTTATGGAGGGTGTTTTGGAGATTTTGACTATTTAAGTAATTAAATAGTTTTGGGGCCATAATAATTATGGATAATTATTGATAAATATTGAGGATCTATGTAGATGAGATATACAAGGTGTAGCAAGCAGTTGGAACCTTGTGGAATGAAATTCCAACTAGAAGAGGATGGAAAACAATGAGTTGATGATCTAGGGTGGGGTTATTTTTATACTACCAAAAGATCCTTGCATCTTGGCGCTTAGAGCTTACCTTGGTGCAAGGGATAGATGGGTAGGTAGACCAGGTCATATAGATGATCATGGAAGGAGGAGTTTGAATTAATAGCATTCGAGGTGATCTAGAAATGATGGCAAACTTTGTTGAAAATAAGGCTGCCATACAAAAAGTGTCATGAAGCCTTATAAACCATGAGGGTGTAATCAACACAGAGATCCACTTGGAGCAAGTGAAGTAGGTTTTTATAGACCTCACTGAGTAGAACACAACCATGCAGAGAGTTGGTCCATAGGAGGTTAGATGAGGGTGTGAGCTTCTAGTAAAGTAGGCATGATGACTAGTTTTGCAGGAAATGTTATTTTCTTGTCTGCAAAACCATCATGGACAAGTGGGTTGGAGGAGGTTCTAACCAGGGGCCATTTTGGGCCTTGGTAGTCTTTAGGATGGTTAGCAAGATGGTTCAAGTGCATTTCCAGAAATGCACATGGTTTGAGAAAAGGAGGCATTCAAAAAGGTGATGTTGAAACTGTTTCCAGACTGAGTCAAATTTGGCAGTTTTGAGGATTTTGACTAGAGTATGAGAGGGAATGTTCTTGGAGGAGTTGCAAGGTATCAGAGCTTTAACAAGTGGGTGATATTGAAGTGTAGGGTGAGTAGAAGAGATCCTTGCTTGATATTGGTGTTCAAGGACTTGGCAACATCTAGAAAGGGGATCCTCAGAATAGATCTGGTTGAGGGTTTTAGATAATCACCTAGTGGTTAGGGATCATATCTAGGTTTGCATTCTTTCTTAAGGATTTGGGATTTTGGTAACTCTTGATCCTAGTTATGAGCCCCTAGGGTGGCTCATACTATTTTCCTAAGAAAACAAGTCAATCAGCAGATCAAAACAATTCATCAGACAGCAGATCAAGGCAACTCATCTTATAACTATTCCAACTACTACTAGGGTTACCATCAAGCTCAGCTTGAGGTAAGGTTGGGGCATTTTGAAGAGGTTGAGTTTTGAATAAGATGAGGGTTCTTGGTATCTCTACCAAGAGTAGAATTCAAATGCTTTTGGATAGAGTTTTTGAGAACACTAGAGATAAGGTTAGTTGAGTGTTCTGTCTTGAAAACATAAGGAGATGTTATTATATATCTCTCCATAGTTTTGCTAATTAGAACTTACCAAAAATAGTTTTGGTTACATAGGCATCTTGGCTCATGTTTTGAGATGCCAGAATGTTTGAGAATATGTAAAGTAAGCCAAGATAGTTTTGGTAAATAGCTTTTGCCAACTGAGGTTGAGATAAGGGGTATCCTAAGATACATTTCATAATCGCAAGTGCAAACAAAACAACAAGCAAGCACTACACCAGAACACAAGAAAACGTTTTTGTTCCCCCTGATTTTTGCATTCTGGACAACTAATCAGGGTTGCTAAAATTGGGATGTTACATGTAGGACGTACAAAGACTAACTGGTTGCATCGCTGTAGTCAGTCGGTTTGTAAGCCGGCTTGGTGAAAGAGCCGCACCATTATACAAACTCTTGAAAAAGACCAAGGATTTTGTGTGGACCGACGAAGCTGAAGCTGCGCTACAAGACCTGAAGAAAGTACTCTCATCTGCTCCTATCCTTGCTGCGCCGGAACCACAGGAACCGATGCTGCTCTAACTTGCTGCGACAAACATAGTCGTTAGTATCGTCATGGTAGTGGAGAGACCGGAGGAAAATCAGGAGAACTTGGTGCAGCATCCGACATACTTTGTCAGCGAAGTTCTGACAGAGTCAAAACAGCGGTATCCGCACTATCAAAAGCTGGCTTATGGTGTTTTTCTAGCATCTCGTAAGCTACGACACTATTTTTAGGAGCATCCAATTACCGTGGTGAGCACAGCTCCCATGAGAGACATAATCAACAACAGTGACGCCACATGACGCGTCGCCAAATGGGGCATAGAGCTCTCAGCTTTTGATATTGAGTATAAACCCCGGACAGCAATCAAATCCCAAATCCTTGCCGACTTTGTCATTGATTGGATAGAGACGAAAGAGAATATGACCCTCCCTGAGTCGGAATATTGGACCCTCTACTTTGATGGGTCTAAGGCTCGAGGGGTCTTGGGGGCTGGCATGGTGTTCAAATCACCCCAAGGAGATAAACTTATATACGTGTTGCAGATCCACTTCACAGCGACAAACAATATTGCCGAGTATGAATAATTGCTACACGGAATCTGGATTGCTAAGGATATCGGCATCCGACGTTTGATGTGTTATGGAGATTCGGATCTTGTTGCTCAGCAAGTTTCGGATATTTGTAATGCAAATAAGCACATGGCAGCATATAAAGCTATCGTGGATGATTTATCTAAATCGTTCGAAGGGTTTGAGGTTCAACACATCCCTCGAGCAGAAAACGAGGAAGCAGATGCATTATCTCGGATAGGCTCTGCACAGAAAAAGGTCTCGGATGGGCTTTTTTAGAGCACCTCAAAGTTCCCTCAATAAAAGGAGTGGATAAGGAATATCCAACCAAATCCGACTCACCTCTAATAGCAGTTCTAGTTGTAATTCCCAGCTGGACTCAACCCTACCATGATTATTTGGTAGATGGAAAATTACCCGAAGACGAGGTCCTGAGCCGGCAGATTATCCGATGAGCGAAAGCCCATAATATAGTTAAAGGTGAGCTCTATAAGCGGAGTGTTTCTGGGGTTTCTTAGCGCTGCGTATCTCCGGAAGAAGGAGTGGAAATCCTAAGAGAAATCCACGAAGGCGAGTGTGATCACCATGCTGCAGCCAAATCTTTAGTGGCAAAAGCTTTTAGACACAGATTTTTCTGGCTTATAGCTCAGGCAGATGCCGAACGATTAGTCAAGACGTGCAAAGGCTACCAAAAGTACGCCAAGCAAGCTCATGTTCCAGCTGATCAGCTGCGAACAATACCTATAACATGGACTTTTGTGGTCTGGAGGCTTGATATGGTAGGACCATTTAGACGTGCTCCAAGTGGATTTACTCACCTCTTAGTGATGGTGGATAAATTCACAAAGTGGATTGAGGCTAAACCCGTCACTAGTTGTGATGGAGAAATAGCCAAAAGATTTGTCGAGGATGTTATAATCCGGTATGGTTATCCGCATAGTATTATCACAGACAACAGGAGTAATTTCTCTATGGGAGAATTGGCCGAATTCTGCAATGAGCAAAATATCCGTCTTGACATTGCGTCAGTCGCACATCCATAGGCTAACGGACAAGGTGAAAGAGCAAATGGTTTAATCCTACAGGGCCTAAAACCGAGACTCGAAGCACCACTACGATGTGCTGCGGGTGCTTGGGCAGAGGAATTACCCTCTATAATATGGATTTTGCGAACAACTCCGAACAAGTCAACTGGATACACACCTTTCTTCTTGGTCTATGGCGCAGAATCAGTTCTTCCTAGTGATTTGATTCACACTTCTCCTAGAGTGGCCGCGTATATTGAAGAGGATGCCGAGATTTCTCGACAAGATGATCTCGACTTAGTCGACGAAGTTCGCGTCGTTGCTGAAATGAGATCAATAGCCTATCAGCAAAAGTTACGCAAGTATCATAGCCAGAGAGTCAGAAACAGATCTTTCAGTAAAGGTGATTCGGTTCTCCGGCTTGTGCAACAACGAAAGCACAAACTTTCCCTAGTATGGGAAGGGCCCTTTTTAGTTAGTCGAGTATTGCACAATGGTTCGTACTACTTAACTAACATGAGGCTAGTCAAAGAAAGACCTGCTACTAAGAAGAGAAAGGGAGCTGGAGGCAGTACAAATCCGGATGAATTAGATAGACCATGGAATATTGCTCAGCTACGTCCCTTTTATTCTTAGTTTATCCTTCTTTGTAATCATACATATGTACATGTTCTATGAGAAATAAAATTCTTGGTTGCCTCAAATTTTTCTGAGAAGTTTTTACCATCTTATTTCCAAATGATCATGTCATAGTCGAAAATCCCAGAATACTTGAAAGTACTTTATGCTCATGTTTGTTCTAGTTTAGATTTCCAATTCTAAAAATGCTACCTTCGGGTATAACTCTAAAGTTTCTAGTCTATACTTTGGTTATTTGTCTGATTGTCGGATGCGGGTATTTTCTAAGTAGTGAATTATTGGTACTGGAAGCCGGCTTTTTTTCCGAGTTTAAACTGGTTTAGCAATTGAGCTCCGTTGCTCGGCAAAGTTTCCGTGCAGAAGGTTTAGCCGGCTCACGAAAGGGACGAGGCAGAAAGCCAGATAAACGATAAGTATAGGCGAAAAAGTATAATTGCTTATGTAAACATTTCAGGCACATAAAAACTTAAAGCCAAAAGTGCCGAATAGATCAAAAGCTTTGCACTAGCAAAATTCTAGTACTGCATATTTACATACCCATCATGTTTCTCAGAATAATACAATTGTTTCTGGCAATCTATGATGCATGAGGAGAGGAAGGAACTGCCGGCTCGCTGGATACATCGCCTTGATATCGTTCCGAGATGTCCAGATCCGATACGGTCTGTTCATGGTCGAAAAGTTCAGCTGCTTCTTCCGGGGCCGGAGGTGGTGTGTCCACACGGGTGAAGAAGGGAGTGTCGTAGCTGGTTAAGTCAGCCACGCGACACCCATATCCGGCGTAGGAGTCCATGATGGCCTTGATGTCTTGCTCTTGACCGTCTTCATCCACTGTAGAATACCCTCTGGTCACTTGCCATATCTACATGCTTCCATGGTGGCTCATGACCATGGTGAGAGCGTTCTGTGCTGCGGATCGCGCGTAGGACATGTTCCAATCCTAGACAAGTTGCGGCATCTCCTTTGCTTTGTCCCGCACCTAAAAATCCGACATGCTATGCATGTCCGGAATCTTGAGAGCTTTGCCAATATCCTCAAGGGATTGGCGGAAGTCATGAAGTAGGTCACTGACTTGGGTAAGCCGGTGGGTGTGAGGCTCGGCAGAGGTGGAGTCCGTCAAGTTCAGAGGACCTATAGACAAAAACAGTTAAGAAAATCCGACCTTCAAAGAAGTTGAAGAAAATAGACAAATCAGACAGATGGAACATACCGAAGAGGTGGACAAGCCAAACTTGGCAAGCCCCGGATTGTTGAGAAGGTTTTCAGTGAATATATCTGCCGAGGGATCATTACCGAAGAGGGTTCACCCTTATCTAAACCTAACTCACTCATGGTGACGTCAGTCTGCGATTCAAGGATCGCTGGCTCTGTTGAAGGAGCCGGATCTTCTGCGACATCCGGCGAAGGAGTAATCACCGGCATTGCAGAGGATTGGGGGGCAGGAGTCGGAGGAGTCGGAGGAGCCACGGTAGGAGATGCTATGGTCAGCTTCATCTATCGCAGGGGATTCGAATAAATTCCCTTCCCCTTGCCCTTGATGAGATGCTTAGCTGTGAGAATGTAATAGAATTGAAAACGTTACATCTCGGAAGAAAATTCGAGTAAGGTACAAAGGCGAAAAGTTGTGTTGAAAGTTACCTCTTCACGACTAGCACCTCCTTTGTGCCAACAGCCACTGTCGGAGCCTTGCGCTTCTTGGGCACAATGTCCGGCAATGGGACTAATTCCGCCTCCTGAGAAAACTCTGGAGGATATCCCTCGAGTGGAGCAAATTCCAACTCGGGGAGGTCAGCAAGCTGAAAAGAAGAAAACATATGAGTGTTGCGATATAACTTAAAGAATGAAACACATAAAAAGGTTTATTGTTAAAAGCTTACCGGCACAACGGGGTTTTCCACTGTGTGCATGTCCAGAGAAACCTCCGGGATCCTCCTCTCGATCCGCTCCCTTATCAGCCATTTAATCTGGCTTATATAACCTTGCGAGGTATAGGCTCTAGGGCTGATGCGGAGATAATCCTTTTTGGAGGACGTGATGGAGTGCATCAGTCGGTCTCCATGGTGCTGGAGGGGTTGGATCTGGCGTGATACCCAACATTGGACCAAGTCAGATCCCTTCAGTCCTTTGTGCTTTATCAAGTATTCAATCCGCCTCTTGGCAAGAAGCAGATCGTCACTGAGAGCCGGAGCAGCCTCGTCCCAAGATGCTTGAGGCGAGTCAGCTCCGTCAATGAAAGCCGGCAAATCAGTGGCTTTGCCAGGAGCCAGAACATCCTTGTGGTAAAAGAAAGTGGTTGGCCATTGTTTGACTGAGTCACTGGCTAGAATCTTAGGATATGCGCGCTCACGCCTAATTGAAAAGCTAATTGTACCGGTAATATAAGGATTACCGGCCGTGATAGAATTTCTCCGGACATGAAAGTAGTACCGGAATACGGTAATACTTGTCCTAATGCCGCGAAATGACTTGCACAAGGCCGCATAGGCACTCATCTCTAGAAGGGAGTTGGGAGGAAGATGGTGAAGTTAAACACTATAGTGATCTATCACCTCGGAAAAGAATTCCGAGGGAGGGAATGACAAACCTCTGTCGAGGTGGGTGCCGAAGTGTACCCGCTCGTCGGCGGCAGGTTGGGGATGGTCTCGCCGGAGCCGCTCCGCCAGTCGCCGGTGCAGAGGAGCCCTTCAGTCTCCACGCCGTGGAGCTTCTTGTCGTCCAGCAAGCAGGGGATCCAGACCCCGTGGTAGCTTTCCTTCTCCGCCGCTGCCGTGGCCAAGCCGGATGATGAAGACGAAGCCATTCTTCTGGTGCGCCGGTGACCTTAGATGGGCGGTGCTGGGAGTTTGGGAAGCAGGGGAGCTCTGTGCGCGAGAGAGATTTGGAGGAGAAGAAATGGCAAGGGAACAGGTGAAGAAAGGAGAAGGAAAATCCTCACCCCTTATATCCACCTAACCGTGCCAAGATTCGTGCAAATGACACTGTGTAACCACCACGCGTCGTGGAAGGAACTGGAAAGGAGACACGCGATGATTATGTCGCCTCGATCTCCGTGTACGCATTGAAACGGCACCTCGGTTCTACGAACGGCGGACCCACCAACGGTCGTGCTGACAGGATGTTTGTCAGATGACGTGACTTGACCATGACGAGTGTCAGATGACGTTAGAGACCAAGTTCCGGCTTAGTTTGAAATCAAGCTAGAAAATCCGAGTAACATGTTGATAGGTCTGACTTATTTTTAAGACCTGGATCGTATTTTTTGTTGTGAAGTTTCAGGAACCCTTCAAGATTTTGCAAGCCGAAGATCAAGCTAGACGATGATAAATCTGACTTTGGATCTTGGAGACTTCCGAGGGCTGCTGTTGGGGATATACTTTCCGGGTATCCTCATAGTTCCTCACTAACCAGGGTGGCCCACTTCGGGTTAGAGCTTTGCTTCACGGGCGGCCCAGTCAGGGAGAAAAGACGGAGTCCAATCCGGCTACGGGAAGGCCCAGAAGACTTACCGACTTAGGCCCATAGTGTTACTTGTAGTTCAAGATGTACTCTGTAACCGACTCTTAGTCGTAGCCGGATAGATCTCTCTTGTAAACCCTAGGCCGGATATCTATATAAGCCGTCCAAGGGAGAGCCTTTAGGGCACCTACCCTCATAGTCTACAATCTCAACTTGCACAAGCGAACCCTTGTAATCCATATTTGGTCTAGACCACATATGGATCCGTCCAAAGCCGACGGATTCGAACCTGGGTAAACTTGTGTGCTCACCGTCCCAGAACACCGTATGTCTCACACCCTTCTCTTCCGCACGCCTCGAGGACCCCCTCATGGTGTACTTGTCATCAATCCGACGACAAACACACATGCAATGACACTAGGGGATCCATATGTGGTTAATGAAAAGAACACACATGCAATGAAACTGGTGGATCCATATGTGGTTTTTAAAAAGAACACACATGCAATGACACTGGTGGATCCATATGTGGTCTATCAAAAGAACACACATGAAATGACTCTAGATGTGGTTAATGAAAGAATACACATTTCAATGACAATGGTGGATCCATATGTGGTTTGTGAAAAGAACAGACATGCAATGACTCTAGCTGTGGTTAATGAAAATAACACACATGCAATGACACTGGTGGATCCATAGGTGGTTTGTGAAAAGAACACACATGCAATGAAATCTGGTGGATCCATATGTGGTCTACGAAAAGAACAGACATGCAATGACACTGGTGGATCCATAGGTGGTTTGTGAGAAGAACACACATGCAATGACACTCGTGGATCCATATGTGGTTTGTGAAAAGAACATCCATACAGTGACTCTAGGTGTGGTTTATTAGAAGAACAAACATCTAATGACACTGGTGCATCCATATGTGCTTAATGAAAAGAACACACATGCAATGACACTAGTGGATCCATATGTCGTTAATGAAAAGAACACACATGCAATGACACTGGTGGATCCATATGTGGTCTGTGAAAAGAACACACATTTCAATGACAATGGTGGATCCAGATGTGGTTTGTGAAAAGAACTTACATGCAATGACTCTAGCTATGGTTAACAAAAGAATACACATTTCAATGACAATGGTGGATCCATATGTGGTTTGTGAAAAAAACAAGACATGCAATGACTCTAGCTGTGGGTAATGAAGAGAACATACATGCAATGACACTGGTGGATCCATAGGTCGTTTATGAAAAGAAAACACATGCAATGAACTCTGGTAGATCCATATGTCGTCTAAGAAAAGAACAGACATGCTTTCACACTGGTGGATCCATATGTGGTTTGTGAGAAAACACACATGCAATCACACTGGTGGATCTATATGTGGTTTGTGAAAAGAACATACATCCAGTGACTCTAGCTGTGGTTTATTAAAAGAACAAACATGCAATGACACTGGTGGATCCATATGTGGTTAATGAAAAGAACACACATGCAATGCCACTGGTGGATCCATAGGTGGTTTGTGAGAATAACACACATGAAATGACACTGGTGGATCCATATGTGGTCTGTGAAAAGAATGCACATTTCAATGACAATGGTGGATCCATATGTGGTTTGTGAAAAGAACAGACATGCAATGACTCTATCTATGGTTAATGAAAAGAACACACATGCAATGACACTGGTGGATCCATGTGGTTTGTGAAAATACAGACATGCAATAACTCTAGCTATGGTTAGTGAAAAGAACACACATGCAATGACACTAGTGGATCCATATGTGCTTTGTGAAAATAAAACACATGCAATGGCTCTAGCTATTGTTAATGAAAAGAACAGACATGCAATGAACTCTGGTGGATCCATATGTGGTCTTGAAAAGAATAGACATGCAATGGACTCTGGTGGATCCATATGTGGTTTGTGAAAAGAACAGACATGCAATGAACTCTGGTGGATCCATATGTGGTTTGTCAAAAGAACACACATGCAATCACTCTAGCTTTGGATAATGAAAAGAACACACATGTAATGACACTAGGGGATCCATATGTGGTTAATGAAAAGAACACACATGCAATGAAACTAGTGGATCCATATGTGGTTTGTGAAAAGAACACGCATGCAATGACACTGGTGGATCTATTTGTGGTTTGTGAAAAGAACACACATGAAATGACTCTAGATGTGGTTCATGAAAGAATACACATTTCAATGACAATGGTGGATCCATATGTGGTTTGTGAAAATAACAGACATGTAATGACTCTAGCTGTGGTTAATGAAAAGAACACACATGCAATGACACTGGTGGATCCATAGGTGGTTTGTGAAAAGAACACACATGCAATGAACTATAGTGGATCCATATGCAATGACACTGGTGGATCTATATTTGGTCTGTGAAAAGAACACACATTTTAATGACAATGGTGGATCCATATGTGGTTTGTGAAAAGAACAGACATCCAATGAACTCTAGAGGATCCATATGTGGTTGGTGAAAAGAACAGACATGCAATGAACTCTAGAGGATCCATATGTGGTTTGTGAAAAGAACATACATGCAATGACACTAGTGGATCCATATGTGGTTTGTGAAAAGAACACACATGCAATGACTCTAGGTTTGGTTAATGAAAAGAACACACATGCAATGAAACTAGGTGATCCATATGTGGTTAATGAAAAGAACACACATGCAGTGAAACTGGTGGATCCATATGTGGTTTATGAAAAGAACAAACATGAAATGACACTGGTGGATCCATATGTGGTCTGTGAAAATAACACACATGAAATGACTCTAGATGTGGTTAATGAAAGAATACACATTTCATTGACAATGGTGGATCCATATGTGGTTTGTGAAAAGAATAGACATGCAATGACACTAGTGGATCCTCAAGTGGTTTGTGAAAAGAATACACATGCAATGAACTCTGGTGGATCCATATGTGGTCTATGAAAAGAATAGACATGCAATGACACTGGTGGATCCATATGTGGTTTGTGAGAAGAACACACATGCAATGACACTGGTGGAACCATATGTGGTTTGTTGGGGGGATACCCCCGGGTAGGGTCACTCCGAGGTATAACGGCCGAGTTAGCTGAGGTCCGGCAAGGTCAAAGCGGATGCTGACTGGGTCACCTCAAGGCAGTCCGAATCACGGAGTAACCCGAACCAGGGGGGTCGCCTAACATTGTCTCATCCGACTTAAGGAGTAAGTCGGGAGTGCTTGTCTAACTTATATGCAGGAACAGGTGTGGCCGGATCTACTATGATCCGGATCCTCGCTTAGCTTCTAGGAGAAGGAAGGAATCTCTCTGGTCAAAAAAGAAGGTCTGGTACGCACTGCATGAGCGAATAAAGCAAGGGCAGGACCACCGGGTCATGGCCGACAAGGGTGACGATGCTCACGTCGGCTGACGCGGGCGCCGCAGTGGCTTACGTCGCTAAAGCATGTGTGACGCGGGGGAAAAGCACCCCGGTCGGGTTACCACTTTGGGAGGGGGCATATTCTTAGGAATATGCCTCCACATATGCCCTAGGCCAGGACCGAGCCTCCTCTATATAAGGGGGGTTAGGGTTCTGGTAGCGGGGGTTGGCAGAATTCTGGTTGGCAGAATTCTAGTTGGTTGAGCACTAGTTGATTGGGTGATTCCTTAGGGCTAGTAGATCTAGGCAAGAGTAAGAGAGCTCCTTCTTCCTCCTCTCGCCAATACTGCTCGAGGAGCACTTATAATCTTGAAGATATAGCAATACAAACTTCTGTGTGGAGAATCACTCTACTATCCCTCCCTGGATTCCCCTAGCGCATATTAGTCCCCACCTTTAGCCTATCCATGGCATCTGCCGTGACACCACCACGATAGTTGGCGCCCACCGTGCGGCTAGCGGCGCTAGCAGGGGTGAAGATCCGGACGGGAAACTTCATCGGCACCGGCGAATGCATCGTCTCCAGGCTCGTTCAATGCTTTGGAGCGTTGGATTTCGTCAGCAACAACGTTGGCTACTTCGGCACGCGCCCACTTCCGCGCAACGGCCTCTTCGTCAAGCTCGGCGTGCACAAGGTCTACGTTGTTGTGGACGTCTCGTGCGTTCATCCACGTCGTGTCGTCGATGCGGGGGAACCACCCCTCACTGTGGCTCGCGGGGCGCGTATCGCTCGCTCCCCGGACCATGCGGAGGTGATGATGACAGTGCCAGGTGCAGGCGCAAGCAAGGACCCAGCGCCAGACCCGTAGGTAACACCTAAGGCACCGAGGAAAGGTAGAGGACCTCCACTAGAGAGGCCTAAGAACGTACTGAGGGAAGCTATGGATAGCTTGGCTAACCCGGTAGCAGCAGTGGTTGATCCGGCTCAGGCACGGGCCGAGCTAGAGGAAACTCGGCAAAAGATACTGGAGGGCGCAAAGAAAATAGCCACGGATTAGCAGTCACTGAACATGACGCTGCGTGAGTACGCAAAGGCAAACAAAGTTGATGCGGTGAAAGTAAAGGGGAGAAATCTCATAAGCGAGATGAACAGAGAAGGTGATGACGGAGCAGAAGGGTCGGAAAACTATCTGTCTGTGGGGTTGCCGAGATATAGTACCCCGGCGAAGAACCTTAGAGCAGCAGATGCGGTTGCGTCAGAGTTAGAAGGTCTGACGGGTGAGGCCCGTCAAAGACAGCAAGACAGGGTTAATGAGCTAGTTCGGATTTCGAACAGGCAGAACGAGGAGCTGCTGAGAGCTAACCCGGAGAGATCTGGGGCTTCAAAGATCGTCCATTCGGTGATGGGTAACCCGGAGAAGTCCGCTGGAGCCGCATCATCGCCTCATGGCGGTCCAAGGAGAGAAGAGGTAGTAACCTCGGCCAGACGGAACAAACAGATCGTCCCGTACGACCCAACACGTGCGGGAAAAGAAAAAGAGATGCGCAAAAATGATGATCGACGGACTGTCAGCCGAGGTGAAGCTGGCCGAGGTAATCACGACCAAGGCAATGCCGGTCAAGGGAACGCTGCCAACGGCAATGCCGGACATCGCAACTCCGCAGGAGCAGGACAACCGCAGTAGCGGAATATACCGAGGCAAGAGCAAAGCACCGACCGAGGTATGCTGCATAAAGGTGTGCAACAAGAGAAAAACTAATACAATGATGGTGATTCGGAGATGGTGAACGCAGGGTACCCCAGACCAGACTATCATGTGATAGGCTCAAGATTGGGAAGCAGGGACTTAATGCCGGATGACGCTAGGTTAAAACTGGATCGCCTGTATCGGTCGGAACAGATCAAGTGTCAAGGTCCTCCGGGTCCAGCATGCTTTGGACCCCGATCATGAAGGAACCACCGGTACCCAACTTCCAGTTACCCAGAGGCACGAAGACGTATGACGGCAGTACCAAGCCGGAGGATTGGTTGATAAACTATGCTACATCGGTGAAAATTGCAACTGGCAACTTGAGATGGGCTGTACGTTACATGCCCCAGATGTTGGAAGGCCCGGCCGGAGTATGGCTGAACAATTTACCACCTGGAAGCATCAACTGCTGGATAGATTTTGAAGAAATGTTTATCAGCAACTTCTTAAGCACATACCAGAGGCCGAATAGACCGCAGACCCTGGCAATGTGCAAGCAAAGACCCAATGAAACGGATCGTGAATTCTTGACCCGATGGTGTACGATGAGAAACTCGTGTGAAGGTGTCATAGAATCACAGGCCATAGCGTGGTTTGTGCAAGGGTGCAGATATGGCAGCGAGCTATGGATGAAGTTGCAAAGGAAAATGCCAGTTACACTAGCAGAGATGATCCGGATTGCTGATTCCTATGCTTTGGGTGATCCGACTCAACCTATGCTTGCCTCACACGAGTCAAACGAGGAATACTATCGGAGAGATGGAGCTGGGTCATCCCGGAGGAATGATTACAGAGGAAAGAGGAGAGATGATAGACCGGATCATCGTTACGGTTTGCAACAAGTTGCAGCCATGAATCAAGATCAGCCCGGATCAGGGAGTAACCAACGCCAGAGAACTGGAGGGCAGTGGACTCCAAGAAATGATGGCAAGAAAACATGGACTCCGGAGCAGAAGAAGAAGTGGCAGGAAAAGAAAGACCGTCCGAGGTATACCTATGAGTCGATGCTGGACCAGCCGTGTAAGTTTCACACGCCAAATCTGAATAGCCCGGCGGGTCACACGACGAGGCAATGTGAGTGGATGCGTAAAATAGAGAAAGGTGGTTTGGGGAATGCTCAGGCATCCCGGAATGATCAACCTCGGCAGGAGTTACCCCGGCAGCAATTGCTCTCCGGAGCGAACACGCAGCAGCTAATGTTGCATCCCCCTCCACTGAGGTATGACAACAATGAGAGAAGGGATGCAGTGCATCAGGTGGAAAATCAGCAACAACCGGATCAGAGGTACCCCGGAAACGAGGGAAGGAACGAGTACAGGGAACATCACCAGAGTTATTGTGTGTTCACGACTGAGGAAACAGATAGAAAGATCTTGCAGCACCGACATATGGAGGTCAATGCGGTCATGCCAGCGGTGACGAGGTACATGCCTTGGTCGGACCAGGAAATCACCTGGAACATCAAAGATCATCCTAAACTTATGTCGAGCCCAGGTTCGTATGCGCTAGTACTAGATCCGACATTCATTGGACCGAACATCAATGTGAGGTTCTCCAAGGTTTTGATTGATAATGTCAGTAGCATTAACATCATGTATGCGGATACGATGCGCAAGTTGGGCATCCTGGATAACATGCTCCAGGCTACGAGAACAACTTTCCATGGCATTGTACCAGGCATTTCTTGTGAGCCCATAGGCAAAATCCGGGTCGACGTGTTATTCGGCACAAGGGATAACTGCCGAACTGAAAATCTGGAGTTCGAAGTGGTGAACTTGGAAAGTGCATATCATGCGTTACTCGGAAGACCAGCATTGAACAAATTCATGGCAAGCTGTCACATCAGTTATCTGAAGATTAAGTTGGCCGGACCAAATGGAGTGATTACCATTGCTGGAGATTTCCGACGTTCCATGGAGTGCGCTTCAGCCGGGTCTAACCTAGCCGAGTCACTCGTGATTGCGCAAGAGAAAATAAAAATCCAACAGGTGGCGGCATTAGCTCAGTCCGCGCAGCAATATATGTCGAAATTAAGTAACCCGCATGGCAGTGTTTCGTTTCAAGCCGCTAAGGACACCAAGGATATTTCAGTTGATAACATGTTTTCGGAGCGCACCGTAACAATTGGTGCCAGGTTAACTGACAAATAGGAAAGCGAGCTCGTCAACTTCCTCCATGAGAATCGGGATATTTTTGCTTGGTCTACACAGGACATGCAAGGTGTTTCGAGGGAGTTGGCTGAGCACTCTTTGAACGTAAGACCCGGAGCAAGGCCGGTGAAGCAACCTCTCCGTCGCTTCGCCGAGGATAGGAGAAAAGTCATTGGAGATGAGATAGCTCGGTTACTAGCAGCAGGATTTATCATGGAGTTACTATATCCGGATTGGCTCTCTAATCCGGTGCTGGTAGAAAAGAAGAAGGACGATCCGAACGTGGCAGTGGTTTGGCGCATGTGTATCGATTACACGAACCTGAACAAGGCGTGTCCAAAAGATCCATTTCCACTGCCGAGGATAGATCAGGTCATAGACTCAACCGCGGGATGCGAACTGTTGTCATTCATTGATGCGTATTATGGCTTCCACCAGATACCTCTGAACCCGGTTTATCAAATAAAAATGGCGTTTATTACCCCGTACAGGGCTTACTGCTATCGCACTATGCCGTTCGGTTTACGTAATGCAGGTGCAATGTACCAAAGATGTATGCAAAAATGTTTGCACGACCAAATAGGTCAAAACGTACAAGTATACGTGGATGATGTGGTTATCAAGACCAAGGAAAGCGCAACGCTCCTTGACGACATAAGGCAAACATTCGCGAACTTGAGAAGATTCCGGATGATGCTTAACCCGAAAAAATGTACATTCGGTGTCCCGGCTGGAAAATTACTCGGATTTCTCGTCTCCAGCCGAGGTATCGAAGTTAATCCAACTAAGATCCGAGCCATCGAACGAATGGAGCTGCCGAAGTGTCTTAACAATGTCCAGAAGTTCACTAGATGCCTGGCATCGTTGAGTCGGTTTCTATGTCGGTTGGGAGAAAAGGCACTGCCTCTCTACCAACTCATGAAAAAGTCGGATAAGTTCGTTTGGACGCCACAGGCCGATGAAGCCTTTGCCCACTTAAAAAAGATGTTGGCCACTGCACCAGTGTTAGCCTCTCCACTATCAAAGGAGCCAATGTTGCTCTACGTAGCCGCAACCAACCGAGTTGTAAGTGCAGTAATCATAGTGGAACGCAATGAAGAGGGTAAGTCGGTGCAGAGGCCAGTGTATTACCTGAGCGAGGTACTGTCTGCTTCAAAACAGAACTACCCACACTTTCAAAAGGTGGCATACGGTGTCTATATGGCGGCAAAGAAGTTAAAGCATTACTTTGAGGAGCACCCCATCAAAGTAATATGTGAGGCCCCCATATCCGAGATAATGGGTAACAAGTATGCGAGTGGCAGGATCGCAAAATGGGCAATTGAGTTAGCCCCATATGTGCCCCAATACGATAGAAGAGAAGTGATCAAATCTCAGGCTGTGGTGGACTTTTTTGTGGATTGGGCCGAGGTATAATACGAACCACCGCCACCAGATCCGAATTACTGGAGGATGCACTTTGACGGGTCGAAAACCAAAACCGGATTAGGCGTCGGGGTTGTGCTTACCTCGCTAAAGAAGGATCAGCTAAAGTACGTATTGCAGATCCATTTCGCAGCATTGAACAATGTCGCTGAGTATGAGGCTCTTGTGCATGGGCTCAAAGTGGCAAAGGAGATTGGCATACGTCGGATAATATGCTTTGGCGACTCGGACCTGGTGGTGCAGCAGGTGTCCTGAGTGTGGGACGCCCTGGATCCAAACATGGCACTATACAAATTTCACGTGCAGAAGATATCTGGTTACTTCGAGGGGTGTGAATTTCACCATGTACCCCAGGCAGAAAACGAGGCTGCCGACATGTTGTCAAAGCTCGGATCGACCAGACAGGCAATTCCACCGGGTGTAGCATTGGAACACCTCAGAAAACCATCTATCAGGCCGTCCCCAGGAACCGACTCGACCTATGTCCCAGAAAATACGGAATCCGGAGCTAAGCCCATGGACATTGACATGGGAGGTGGTACGCGAGACCCGGGGACTGCCTCGGCAAACCCGAGGACTGCCTCGCTAGACCCAGGGACTACCTCGCTAGACCTGGGGACTTCTCAGCGTGATCTGGCTGAAGTCATGCCGGTGGATCAAATGGAAATTGATGAGGAGATATTCCCTCCACGAGCCATACCAGCTTGGGCACTGCCTATATTCCAATTCCTGAAAGACGGAACATTACCCGCCGAGGAGGTATTAGCCAGGCAAACTCAGAGGAGAGCAAAAGCATACACAATCATCAATTCCGAGTTATACAAACAGAGTGTAACCAATGTTCTCCAACGATGCGTTGACCCGGAAGAAGGGCTTGACATCCTCCGGGATATACACTAAGGGGAATGTGGGCATCATGCCTCATCCCGAGCCTTGGTGGCAAAGGCGTTCCGGCATGGGTTCTACTGGCCAAGTGCCTTGGAACAAGCAGAAGATCTGGTGAGAAAATGCAATGGTTGTCAGAGGTACACCCCCAAGACACATATGCCTATGTCGGAACTCAAGACCATACCAATTATGTGGCCATTTGATGTATGGTGCTTGGATATGGTTGGCCCATTCAAACCTGCGAGAGGAAACATGACACACATCTTGGTCATGGTGGACAAGTTCACAAAATGGATTGAAGTGAAACCTATAAGAAAATGTGATGGAGCTACGGCCGTAACATTTCTCAAAGACATCATCTTGAGATACGGTTATCCACACAGTATTATAACTGATAATGGAACGAATTTTGCGGAAGGAGCATTTGCGCGCTTCTGCCGAGATAAGAAGATCCGACTCGATGTTGCCTCGGTAGCCCACCCCGCATCGAACGGACAAGTGGAAAGGTCCAACGAATTAGTATTATCCGGGATAAAACCCCGGCTCATTGAGCAGCTGCAAAGATCAGCGGGGTGCTGGATAGAAGAACTACCAGCGGTACTATGGAGCTTAAGAACAACTCCGAATCGATCAACAGGCTATACGCCATTCTTTATGGTATATGGTGCAGAAGCTGTATTACTAGCCGACATAGAGCATGATTCGCCTAGGGTCACCCAATACACAGAAGCCGAAGTGCAAGAAGCCCGGCAAAATGATGTTGATCTGCTGGAAGAAGCGAGAGAACTGGCACTGTCCAGATCCGCCATATATCAGCAAAACCTCTGACGCTATCATAGCCGGAAAGTGTGCCCCCGAGTCTTTCGGGAAGGCGATCTGGTGCTCCGGTTGGTACAACGTACTACTGGCATGCATAAATTATCCCCCCCATGGGAAGGGCCGTTCATTGTGAGCAAAGAATTGCACAATGATTCTTACTATCTTATAGATGCAAAGCCATAGGAAAAGAACAAGGCGGACAGGTCCGGAGAGGAATCCAAGCGACCGTGGAATGTAGCATTACTTCGTCCCTTCTACACTTAGCTAATAAGTGTATGTATCCGAGTCATCTCATATGTCGGTATGTATGTCGGCAATGAGCTTATCAATGAAATAGTAGCGCCTCGAGCAGTAACTCGGGGACTGCCTTAATAATATTTGTCGTAACTTCTTATGCGGTAGCTGGAATAAGTCGTTCTACTTGACCCGGATTAGTAATGTGTGAGCACCAAAAACCCAACCCTTCGACTTGCTGTTGTCCAACAAGAATTGGCTTCATGGCAAGCAAGGGAACAAGTTCGAATTGCGTAGCACATGAAAAACGACTAAGGAAATGAGTTTATTCGAGCTAACATTTGTTTTTTCGGACTAACCCTATTTTTATTTTCAAGTTATTATGCTGAATTATTTTGAGCCAAGCCTCAAAGTTTCTAAGTATTGTTAAAACAATTTTTGAAGCTCAGATTCGTAAGTCGTAAAACCGAATCAAGGTAGACACGGACCGAGCCAGAGAATTGGATGAACAAGAAAATGAAACTCGAGGACTACGCCCAAGTTAATCCGGCATAAAAATATAGTAGCAAAATATCACTTATCCAGCATACAATTGCACCCGGCATACCGGGGATCTGATAAATTTTTAAGTTTCTTTAGAACTAAGGAGCAAAAGGAGGAGCAGGTTCGGCGTCGTCGTCGATGTCTTCAATATCTGAAGCATCATCTTCCCCGTGCTCATCCGACCCATCTTCAACATTCTCATTCTGCTCGTCCCCAGCGGACTCCAGGAAGCTCGTTCCTTCAACCCAGTCATGAATAGGAGAATATTCGACAAGGCTGTAGGCGTAGGCCTAGCGCCGAGCTACCCACTCCGGATCGTCGGTCCATCTGGATCCGGTGCGCCGGCATGTCAGGAGGCTGAGGTCGATCTTCTCATACCATGTGAGAATATGATGAAGGATGGTGTCAGCTGCAGCGCGACCAGCAGATTCTCTCCAGAGGTCAAGCTGGGTCTCAACTTCCATTAATTTCTCGACGAGAGTTGTGATGGTCTCCGGGATACTCTCTCCGGGCTAGAACGTATTGAAGATGCGCACTGCAACGTCGAGGATATTCTTGCCATAATTCTTGATGGTCTCCACGCGAGAGGACAAGCTGACCAATAGGTCCTCCATGTCCAAGGGAATGTTCTCACCATCAGGAGCAATGGGAGTACCCCTCTATCGGCAAAATTTGGCAACAGCAGCGCTTGCAATGGCAGTACCCTCTGGAAAGTGGTCTGGAAACAAGGCAAAGGCAGAAGGTAAAGAAAAGACATACGAGGTAACCCGGAAAGTTATGTCGGACAAGGAAAAGGAACTTACGAGAAATATGGCTATGGATCCGGGTCAACTCCTTGATGCAGGCATCGCGTCTTTTGCGCAGTTGCTCAAGCTCAGCGTTAGCCGACCCAAGCTGGACGTCAGATTCTCTGAGTAGGTCCTGGCCCTTAGAGATCTGGAGAGTAAGATGCTCACGTTCTTCGGTGAAGTCCTGGCCAACCTTTTGGAGCTCAGTTCGGTGCTGGGCCTTCATCTTCTCCATCTCAGCTTTAAGTTTGGCAATCTCGTCGTTTTTAGTACGGAGGAGAGCAAGTTCATCATTCTTCTTCTTCAGCTTAGCTCGATGCTGCCCTGCTTGTTCGAGAAAATGCAGCATCATATCAGGCACAGGCACACTATCCTCAAGCGATGCTGAAATAATATGTTGACCCGGCAAAGCCGAGGAGTGAATGTTTGTCGAGCCAAGGAGAAGAAGAAATGGAAAACACAACAAGGTCGGACAAAAGAGGACATACCCCGGATTTCCTCCAAGTTCTTCCGCGTAATTTTGTTCTCAGCCTCCACCCCAGCTGCAAAAACCAAATGAGGAGATTAGTGCGGCGGAAACAAGTAAAGAAAAACGGAGAGGTGCCGAGGGAGAAAATTACCTCTCTTTTCATGTTCTGCACCAAGTACAACATGTTTTGCGCGCAGGATCTTGTGGGTATCAAGCAGGCGTTGGAATTCAGCGCTCTGGCGATTGGTAGTTACCTGAAAAAGGTACAGAAGTGTAAAATTAGCTTGGCGCATATTCGAAGTGTGCAAGATCCGGGCCAAGTGGAACTCAACCCGGCTCTAGGTGTGCGCATATTCGAAGTGTACAAGATCCGGGCCAAGTGGAACTTAACCTGGCTCTAGGTGTGTGCATATTCGAAGTGTACAAGATCCGGGCCAAGTGGAACTTAACCCGGCTCTAGGTGTGTGCATATTCGAAGTGTACAAGATCCAGGCCAAGTGGAACTTAATCCGGCTCTAGGTGTGTGCATATTCGAAGTGTGTAAGATCCGGGCCAAGTGGAACTTAACCCGGCTCTAGGTGTGTGCATATTCGAAGTGTGTAAGATCCGGGCCAAGTGGAACTTAACCCGGCTCTAGGTGTGTGCATATTCGAAGTGTGCAAGATCCGGGCCAAGTGGAACTTAACCCGGCTCTAGGTGTGTGCACATTTGAGGTTTACATGTAGCTATGTTAGTTTTCTAATGAGCATCCGGCCGAGTAACAAGCTACTCCACCGGAGGCTCGGGGACTAATGGTTATTATCTACAGCATGTAAAGGAGAAATGACATACCTCCATCATTCGCCCCGCAAGGTTAATTGCCTCGGCGACAGTATTCATCTGAGCAGAAAATTCTGTGGGGCCGAACTTTTCCGGGAGATCATCGTTGTAGACGAACTCCGCCTTGTTCCAGTTCATAACGAACTCGATAAGGCTCGGAGGGTACCGTTCGCCAGTGGGCATGTGGGGTGCCACCAAGCCTTTCGCATGAGCTTCCTTCCTCTCAATTAGGGCAAGAGCTAGGCTGGTGTGCAGAACCATCTGCTGCGCATCTATTGGATTGGTAGGAACATCCGTCGCTGCTGGCGATTTCTTCGGAAGCATCGACGACAAGGTTCGCTGCCCGGCCTCGACGGATGTAGACTTGGCAGTATCCGGAGCCTTCTTGCCTTTAGCTTGCTGGGAAGAAGTAACCACGGTGGATTTACCTTTGGAGGTTGCTGGAATGGTTCCTCGCCGAGGCTGGGATGACTCGGAAGAGGCAGAGGAACTTGGCACTGGAGCTGTTGCTGGTTTCCTTGGTGCCGGGGCAGGTGCTGGCTCGGTTGCTAGTACTAGAGCTGCTGCTGGTGCTGGTGTTGTGATAGACTTGGTGGTTGCTGGTTGCGGCAATGCCGAAGTGGTGGACGCCATCGCCTCGGCCGAACCGACCCCTCCCGCTCCGAGGTCGCGTTCCTCTTGACGAGGTACTGCGGAACCCGGAGCAGCCGCAGATTCCTCCGGAATAGGGCTCAGCGGGCGTGACTCGTCGTCACGAGGAGGAGAAGGGCCAGACCGAAGGGGAGAAGAGATGCTCGATCCGCTCTGAGGGATCTCCACAGAAGGCCTGAAAAAGAGAATAAGGTCAGGTGCGAAATTACCGCGATGCAAGGAAAAGTGAGTTACACAATGAGAAATGACTTACGCATCCGAGGTCTCGGCCTCCTTGGGTTTCCGGGCCCTCCGTGCCGGGGCTTTGCCTGCCCACTTGGAGGCAGTCTTGTCTCCGGCCTTCTTTTGCTTTTTGTGGGCTGAGAAGGTTCGGAGGAAGAACTTGGCGCGGATCCGCGCTTCTTCTTCGACGCCACCGGAACCGGCTCACCCGTGGCAAGTGGAGGATCCTCGTGGATATGCCCACCGGGGTTAGCTGATGCCGGAAAGGCAAAAGAAAGAGGGACAGCCTCAACGGGTTCAATCACGTCGATATCCGAGTCATCCTCATCATCGGGCCAATCTTTAAGAGAAGAGAATTTACCGCTGGGACGTTTGGTGGCGTCGGTCATAGGTAGGAACATCTCCTAGTCCGGCTCCTCCTCATCTGGGACCTCTCAGTCTGGCGCCCACTTAAGGGTCGGATCCGTGCCGTCCTCGAGAGTTTGCTGAAGGAATAGCTGAGAAAAAGCATGAAGAACAGGGTCAGAAATATAACAAAAACCGACACATACTTGATCCGAAGTAAGTTTGCCCTGCGAAGCTTACCGCGGGAGGGAGCCTGTCACGGCAGTAGTGCTCGATTCCCCATGTCCATTCGGCAGAGAAATCCTTGTGGGTGGTGAAAAGAGCTTTAACCCAGCGAAATATCTCGGTGTTGCTCAATTCAAATGAGGGGGTTCGGTTGGGGTCGCGTCCGAAGCTCATGTGGCACAACTTGTGCGAGCGCTACTGGAGGGGAGAGATTCGGTTGCACACGAACATGATCATAGCATCCTCGTTGCACAATCCGAGCTTCTTCAGCTCCGCGAACCTCTTGTTAACCTGGTTGGCCAGAGCTATGGGTTTCTTGGGGACCTCCTCCCAGAAATCCGTATCAGGTGGGCCCGGAGCGTAGGGCAGCAACCGAATCAAATCTTTGGTACCTTCGTTCCGGACGTAGAAAAAGGTCCGGGCCCATCCTTTGTAGGAGTCAAGCCCGGTGACCCAGGGAAAGATCGAAAATCTCCGGGGCAAGATGGAGGCAGCTCCGAACTGGGTGAGCTGCTTGTCCTCTGACTCAACGTGGATATTGGGGACAATGTTGCGACGGAGGCCGAAGAACCGGATCCACAGCTCCTTCGTGGGCCATAGTCCGGTGTAGCCCTCGATCGTAGAGGCGAAGGCGGAAAGAGAGGTGATGGCGTTTGCCGGGAGATGGTGCGGCTACAGGTGGTATGTCCTAACCCAATCCCGGAAGAAATCGCTCACCGGGAGACCAAATCCTCGTTGGAAGTGGGACAGGAATACAACAAACTCACCTGGATTGGGTGAGGAGGGCAATTCGGCAGAGGGGAGACGAGCGGCGACGCCGGCGGGAATGCGCCTGGTCCGGTAGAGCCAATCAATGTCATCTTGACAAACCCATGACCCAGCCCACGTGCCACGGTCCGCCGCGCCGGCGTCCTCCTCCATCTCCTGCTCGGTGACGACGAGCTCCTCCTCCGTCATCTCGTACCCGCTATCCTCACTGGAGCTAGCGGCGGCAGGAATCTGAGGCCTAGATTGGCGTGGACCCGTGGTGAAGAGGCTGCGCAGTGGTGGCTACGAGGTGCGGCGGCGGCGCTGCTGCTAGAAAGCTCCGGCGGCGGCATGGTCGCAGGGAAGACGAAGGAGAAAACACAACGGGCGAAGGGGCGCAGAGGTAGAAAAACGCTAAGGGATGCGCCCCTCCCCTATTTAATCACCCCCAGTGATCGATGAGTGGGATCACGCTGCACCGACGAGCCACACGGTGTGGCCGTGTATCACCGGCATCAGCCAATTAGAGAAAAGCCACACAGGGGGCCACAGAGTAGAAGTGATCCCATGACGCGACGCGCTGTTGCGGTAAACGAGGAGGCAGGCATGACGTGACCCACGCACAGTGAAACTGACAATTACTGCGGCGGTTACTGTGCAAGCCCTTAAAATAAGACGAGGTAATGATTAGCCTCCACGTGGGTTGGCGTATGAGAGAAGGAAACGGGGCCCGGATCAAACCGTGATAACCATGGGATCCGATCCAAAGTGGTGACCCGGCCGTCAAGTGAAAACTTGGAACGAGCGAAGGGAACGTAAATCCATATAAACCGAGATAAGGAGCTAACTCGGAATTAAACATCCGAGACTCAAACATAAATGAACCTGATGTGGCCTTAGCGGCCGAGGAAGCTAAGATCGCACCAGCTTCGGGGACTAATGTTGGGGGGATACCCCCGAGTAGAGTCACTCTAGGGTATAATGACCGAGTTAGCCGAGGTCCGGCAAGGTCAAAGCGGATGCTGACCGGGTCACCTCAAGGCAGTCCGAATCACGGAGTAACCCGGACCAGGGGGGTCGCCTAACATTGTCTCATCCGACTTAAGGAGTAAGTCGAGAGTGCTTGTCTAACTTATATGCAGGAACAGGTGTGGCCGGATCTACTATGATCCGGATCCTTGCTTAGCTTCTGGGAGAAGGAAGGAATCTCTCTGGTCAAAAAAGAAGGTCCGGTACGCACTGCATGAGCGAATAAAGCAAGGGCAGGACCACCGGGTCATGGACGACAGGGGTGACGACGCTCACGTCGGCTGACACGGGCGCCGCAGAGGCTTATGTCGCTAAAGCATGTGTGACGCGGGGGAAAAGCACCCCGGTCGGGTTACCACTTTGGGAGGGGCATATTCTTAGGAATATGCCTCCACGTATTCCCTAGGCCAAAACCGAACCTCCTCTATATAAGGGGGGTTAGGGTTCTGGTAGTGGGGGTTGGCAAAATTCTGGTTGGCAGAATTCTAGTTGGTTGAGCACTAGTTGATTGGGTGATTCCTTAGAGCTAGTAGATCTAGGCAAGAGTAAGAGAGCTCCTTCTTCCTTCTCTCGCCAATACAGCTTGAGGAGCACTTGTAATCTTGAAGATATAGCAATACAAACTTCTGTATGGAGAATCACTCTACTATCCCTCCCTGGATTCCCCTAGCACATATTAGTCCCCACCTTTAGCCTATCCATGGCATCTGCCGTGACACCACCATGACATGGTTTGTGAAAAGAACATACATCTAGTGAGTCTAGCTGTGGTTAATGAAAATAACGCACATGCAATGACACTAGTGGATCCATGTGGTTTGTGAAAAGAACAGACATGGAATGACTCTAGTTGTGGTTAATGAAAAGAACACACATGCAATGGCACTGGTGGATCCATATGAGGTTTGTGAAAAGAACACACATGCAATGACTCTAGTTGTGGTTTGTGAAAAGAACAAACATGCAATAAACTCTAGTTGATCCATACGTGGTCGGTGAAAAGAACAGACATGCAATGAACTCTAGTGGATCCATATGTGGTTTGTGAATAGAACAGAAAGGCAATGTACTCTAGTGGATCCATATATGTGGTATGTGAAAAGAACACACATGCAATAACACATCCAATGACACTAGGGGATCCATTAGTGGTTAATGAAAAGAACACACATGCAATGAAACTGGTGGATCCATATGTGGTTTGTGAAAAGAGCACACTTGCAATGACACTGGTGGATCCATATGTGGTTTGTGAAAAGAACACACATGAAATGACTCTAGACGTGGTTAATGAAAGAATAGACATTTCAATGACAATGGTGGATCCATATGTGGTTTGTGAAAAGAACAGACATGCAATGACTCTAGTTGTGGTTAATGAAAAGAACACACATGCAATAACACTTGTGGATCCATAGGTGGTCTGTGAAAAGAACACACATGCAATCAACTATAGTGTATCCATATGCAATGACACTAGTGGATCTATATGTGGTCTGTGAAAAGAACACACTTTTCAATGACAATGGTGGATCAATATGTGGTTTGTGAAAAGAATAGACATCAAGTGACTCTAGCTGTGGTTAATGAAAAGAACACACATGCAATGACACTGGTGGATCCATGTGGTTTGTGAAAAGAACAGACAAGGAATGATTCTAGCTGTGGTTAATGAAAAGAACACACATGCAGTGACACTGGTAGATCCATATGTGGTTTGTGAAAAGAACACACATGCAATGACTCTAGCTGTGGTTAATGAAAAGAAAAGATGTGCAATTAAATCTCATGGATCCATCTGTTGTTTGTGAAAAGAACAGACATGCAATGAACTCTGGTGGATCCATATGTGGTTTGTGAAAATATAAGACATGCAATCACTCTAGCTTTGGTTAATGAAAATAACACACATGCAATGACACTAGGGCATCCATATGTGGTTAATGAAAAGAACACAGATGCAATGAAACTAGTGGATCCATATGTGGTTTTGAAAAGAACAAACATGAAATGACACTGGTGGATCCATATGTGGTCTGTGAAAATAACACACATGAAATGACTCTAGATGTGGTTAATGAATGAATACACATTTCATTGACAATGGTGGATCCATATGTGGTTGGTGAAAAGAATAGACATGCAATGACTCTAGCTGTGGTTAATGAAAAGAACACATATGTAATGACACTGGTGGATCCATATGTGGTTTGTGAAAATAACACACATGCAATGACTCTAGCGATGGTTAATGAAAACAACAGACATGTAATGAACTCTGGTAGATCCATATGTGGTTTGTGAAAAGTATAGACATGCAATGAACTCTGGTGGATCCATATGCAGTTTGTGAAAAGAACACACATGCAATGACTCAAGCTTTGGTTAATGAAAAGAACACACATGAAATGACACTGGTGGATCAATAGGTGGTTTGTGAAAAGAACACACATGCAATAACTCTAGTGGATCCATGTGTGGTTTTTGAAAAGAACACACATGCAATGACACTGGTGGATCCATATGTGGTCTGTGAAAAGAACAGACATGAAATGACTCTAGATGTGGTTTATGAAAGAATACACATTTCAATGACAATGGTGGATCCATATGTTGTTTGTGAAAAGAACAGACATGCAATGACTCTAGCTCTGGTTAATGAAAAGAACACACATGCAATGACACTGGTGGATCCATAGGTGGTTTGTGAAAAGAACACATATGCAATGAACTCTGGTGGATCCATATGTGGTTTTTGAAAAGAACACACATGCAATGACACTGGTGGATCCATATGTGGTCTGTGAAAAGAACATACATGCAATCAACTATAGTGTATCCATATGCAATGACACTACTGGATCTATATGTGGTCTATGAAAAGAACACACTTTTCAATGACAATGGTGGATCCATATGTGGTTTGTGAAAAGAACAGACATCAAGTGACTCTAGCTGTGGTTAATGAAAAGAACACACATGCAATGACACTGGTGGATCCATGTGGTTTGTGAAAAGAACAGACAACGAATGATTCTAGCTGTGGTTAATGAAAAGAACACACATGCAATGACACTGGTGGATCCATATGTGGTTTGTGAAAAGAACACACATGCAATGATTGTAGCTGTGGTTAATGAAAAGAAAAGACATGCAATGAACTCTAGAGGATCCATATGTGGTTTTTGAAAAGAACAGACATGCAATGAACTCTGGAGGATCCATATGTGGTTTGTGAAAAGAACAGACATGCAATGAACTCTTGTGGATCCATATGTGGTTTGTGAAAAGAACACACATGCAATGACTCTAGGTTTGGTTAATGAAAAGAAAACACATGCAATGACACTAGGTGATCCATATGTGGTTAATGAAAAGAACACACATGCAGTGAAACTGGTGGATCCATATGTGGTTTTTGAAAAGAACAAACATTAAATGACACTAGAGGATCCATATGTGGTCTATGAAAATAACACACATGAAATGACTCTAGATGTGGTTAATGAAAGAATACACATTTCATTGACAATGGTGGATCCATACGTGGTTTGTGAAAAGAATAGACATGCAATGACACTGGTGGATCCCTAGGTGGATGTCAAAAGAACACACATGCAATGAACTCTGGTGGATCCATATGTGGTCTATGAAAAGAATAGACATGCAATGACACTGGTGGATCCATACGTGGTATGTGAGAAGAACACACATGCAATGACACTGGTGGAACCATATGTGGTTGGCGAAAAGAACATACATCTAATGACTCTAGCTTTAGTTTATTAAAAGAACAAACATGCAATGACACTAGGGGATCATATGTGCTAAATGAAAAGACCACACACATGCAATGACACTGGTGGATCCATATATGGTTAATGAAAAGAACACACATGCAATGACATTGGTGGATCCATATGTGCTATATGAAAATAACACACATTTCAATGACACTGGTGGATCCATATGTGGTTTGTGAAAAGAATATACATCTAGTGACTCTAGCTGTGGTTAGTGAAAAGAACACACATGCAATGACACTGGTGGGTCCATGTGGTTTGTGAAAACAACAGACATGGAATGACTCTAGCTGTGGTTAATGAAAAGAACACGCATGCAATGACACTAGTGGATCCATATGAGCTTTGTGAAAAAAACACACATGCAATGACTCTAGCTGTGGTTTGTGAAAACGATAGACATGCAATGAACTCTGATGAATCCATATGTGGTCTGTGAAAATAATAGACATACAATGAACTCTGGTGGATCTATATGTGGTTTGTGAATAGAACAGACATGCAATGAACTTTAGTGGATCCATATGTGGTTTGTGAAAAGAGCACACATCCAATCACTCTAGCTTTGGTTAATGAAAATAACACACATGCAATGACACTAGGGGATCCATATGTGGTTAATGAAAAGAACACACATGCAGTGAAACTGGTGGATCCATATGTGGTTTTCGAAAAGAACACACATGCAATGACACTGGTGTCTCCATATGTGGTATGTGAAAAGAACACACATGAAAGGACTCTAGATGTGGTTAATGAAAGAATACATATTTCAATGACAATGGTGGATCCATATGTGGATTGAGAAAAGAATAGACATGCAATGACTCTAGTTGTGGTTCATGAAAAGAACACACATGCAATGACACTAGTGGATCCATAGGTGGTTTGTGAAAAGAACACACATGCAATGAACTCTGGTGGATCCATATGTGGGCTATGAATAGAACAGACATGCAATGACACTGGTGGATCCATATGTGGTTTGTGAGAAGAAATACATGGAATGACCCTGGTGGATCCATATGTGGTTTGTGAAAAGAACATATATCCAGTGACTCTAGCTGCGGTTTATTAAAAGAACAAACATGCAATGACACTAGTGGATCCATATGTGGTTCATGAGAAGAACACACATGCAATGACACTGGTGGATCCATATATGGTTAATGAAAAGAACACACATGCAATGATACTGGTGGATCCATATGTGGTCTGTGAAAAGAACACACATTTCAATGACAATGGTGGATCCATATGTGGTTTGTGAAAAGAACAGACATGCAATTACTCTAGCTATGTTTAATGAAAGAATACACATTTCAATGACAATGGTGGATCCATATGTGGTTTGTGAAAATAACAGACATGCAATGACTCTAGCTGTGCTTAATGAAAATAACACACATGCAATGACACTGGTGGATCCATAGGTGGTTTGTGAAAAGAACACACATGCAATGAACTGTGGTGGATCCATATGTGGTCTATGAAAAGAACATACATTCTATGACACTGGTGGATCCATATGTGGTCTGTGAAAAGAACACACATTTCAATGACAATGGTGGATCCATATGTGGTTTGTGAAAAGAACAGACATGCAATGACTCTAGCTATGGTTAATGAAAAGAACCCACATGCAATGACACTGGTGGATCCATGCGGTTTGTGAAAAGAACAGACATGCAATGACTCTAGCTGTGGTTAATGAAAAGAACACACATGCAATGACACTAGTGGATCCATATGTGGTTTGTGAAAAGAACACACATGCAACGACTCTAGCTGTGGTTAATGAAAAGAGCAGACATGCAATGAACTCTTGTAGATCCATATGTGGTTTGTGAAAAGAACAGACATGTAATGAACTCAGGTGGATCCATATGTGGTTTGTGAAAAGAACAAACATGCAATGAACTCTGGTGGATCCATATGTGGTCTGTGAAAAGAACAGACATGCAATGAACTCTGGTGGATCCATATGTGGTTTGTGAAAAGAACAGACATGCAATGAACTCTCGTGGATCCATATGTGGTTTGTGAAAAGAACACACATGCAATGACTCTAGATTTGGTTAAGAAAAGAACACACATGCAATGACACTAGGGGATCCATATGTGCTTAATGAAAAGAACACACATGCAATGAAACTGGTGGATCCATATGTGGTTTTTGAAAAGAACACACATGCAATGACATTGGTGGATCCATATGTGGTCTGTCAAAAGAACACACATGACATGACTCTAGATGTGGTTAATGAAAGAATACACATTTCAATGACCATGGCGGATCCATATGTAGTTTGTGAAAAGAACAGGCATACAATGACTCTGGCTGTGGTTAATGAAAAGAACACACATGCAATAACACTGGTGGATCCATATGTGGTTTGTGAAAGGAACACACATGTAACGACTCTAGCTATGGATAATGAAAAGAACTGACATGCAATGAACTCTGGTAGATCCATATGTGGTTTGTGAAAAGAACAGACATGCAATGAACTCTGGTGGATCCATATGTGATTTCTGAAAAGAACAGATATGCAATGAACTCTAGTAGATCCATATCTGGTGTGTGAAAAGAACAGACATGCAATAAACTATGGTGGGTCCATATGTGGTTTGTGAAAAGAACACACATGCAATGACTCTATCTTTGGTTAATGAAAAGAACACACATGCAATGACACTAGGGGATCCATATGTGGTTAATGAAAAGAACAAACATGCAATGAAACTGGTGGATCCATATGTGGTTTGTGAAAAGAACACACAAGCAATGACATTGGTGTCTCCATATGTGGTATGTGAAAAGAACACACATGAAATGACTCTAGATGTGGTTAATGAAAGAATACATATTTCAATGACCATGGTGGATCCATATGTGGTTTGTGAAAAGAATAGACATGCAATGACTCTAGCTGTGGTTCCTGAAAAGAACACACATGCAATGACACTAGTGGATCCATAGGTGGTTTGTGAAAAGAACACACATGCAATGAACTCTGGTGGATCTATATGTGGTTTATGAAAAGAACAGACATGCAATGAGACTGGTGGATCCATATGTGGTCTGTCAAAAGAACACACATGACATGACTCTAGATGTGGTTAATGAAAGAATACACATTTCAATGACCATGGTGGATCCATATGTAGTTTGTGAAAAGAACAGGCATACAATGATTCTATCTGTGGTTAATGAAAAGAACACACATGCAATGACACTGGTGGATCCATATGTGGTTTGTGAACGGAACACACATGCAACGACTCTATCTATGGATAATGAAAAGAACTGACATGCAATGAACTCTGGTAGATCCATATGTGGTTTGTGAAAAGAACAGACATGCAATGAACTCTGGTGGATCCATATGTGGTTTCTGAAAAGAACAGATATGCAATGAACTCTGGTAGATCCATATGTGGTTTGTGAAAAGAACAGACATGCAATAAACTATGGTGCGTCCATATGTGGTTTGTGAAAAGAACACACATGCAATGACTCTATCTTTGGTGAATGAAAAGAATACACATGCAATGACACTAGGGGATCCATATGTGGTTAATGAAAAGAACAAACATGCAATGAAACTGGTGGATCCATATGTGGTTTGTGAAAAGAACACACAAGCAATGACACTGGTGTCTCCATATGTGGTATGTGAAAAGAACACACATGAAATGACTCTAGATGTGGTTAATGAAAGAATACATATTTCAATGACAATGGTGGATCCATATGTGGTTTGTGAAAAGAACAAACATGCAATGACTCTAGCTGTGGTTCCTGAAAAGAACACACATGAAATGACACTAGTGGATCCATAGGTGGTTTGTGAAAAGAACACACATGTAATGAACTCTGGTGGATCTATATGTGGTTTATGAAAAGAACAGACATGCAATGACACTGGTGGATCCATATGTGGTTTGTGAGAAGAAACACATGGAATGACACTGGTGGATCCATATGTGGTTTGTGAAAAGAACATACATCCAGTGACTCTAACTGTGGTTTATTAACAGAACAAACATGCAATGACACTGGTGGATCCATATGTGGTTCATGAAAAGAACACACATGCAATGACACTGGTGGATCCATATGTGGTTAATGAAAAGAACACACATGCAATGATACTGGTGGATCCATATGTGTCTGTGAAAAGAACACACATTTCAATGACAATGGTGGATCCATATGTGGTTTGTGAAAAGAACAGACATGCAATAACTCTAGCTAGGGTTAATGAAAAGAACACACATGCAATGACACTGGTGGATCCATGTGGTTTGTGAAATGAACAGACTTGCAATGACTCTAGCTATGGTTAATGAAAAGAACACATATGCAATGACACTTGTGGATCCATATATGGTTTGTGAAAAGAACACACATGCAACGACTCTAGCTGTGGTTAATGAAAAGAGCAGACATGCAATGAACTCTGGTAGATCCATATGTGGTTTGTGAAAAGAACAGACATGCAATGAACTCAGGTGGATCCATATGTGGTTTGTGAAAAGAACAAACATGCAATGAACTCTGGTGGATCCATATGTGGTCTGTGAAAAGAACAGACATGCAATGAACTCTGGTGGATCCATATGTGGTTTGTGAAAAGAACAGACATGCAATGAACTCTACTGATCCATATGTGGTTTGTGAAAAGAACACACATGCAATGACTCTAGATTTGGTTCAGAAAAGAACACACATGCAATGACACTAGGGGGTCCATATGTGCTTAATGAAAAGAACACACATGCAATGAAACTGGTGGATCCATATGTGGTTTTTGAAAAAACACACATGCAATGACACTTGTGGATCCATATGTGGTCTGTCAAAAGAACACACATGAAATGACTCTAGATGTGGTTAATGAAAGAATACACATTTCAATGACAATGGTGGATCCGTATGTAGTTTGTGAAAAGAACAGACATACAATGACTCTAGCTGTGGTTAATGAAAAGAACACACATACAATGACACTGGTGGATCCATATGTGGTTTGTGAAAGGAACACACATGCAACCACTCTAGCTATGGATAATGAAAAGAACTGACATGCAATGAACTCTGGTAGATCCATATGTGGTTTGCGAAAAGAACAGACATGCAATGAACTCTGGTGGATCCATATGTGGTTTCTGAAAAGAACAGATATGAAATGCACTCTGGTAGATCGATATGTGGTTTGTCAAAAGAACAGACATGCAATAAACTATGGTGGATCCATATGTGGTTTGTGAAAAGAACACACATGCAATGACTCTAGCTTTGGTTAATGAAAACAACACACATGCAATGACACTAGGGGATCCATATGTGGTTAATGAAAAGAACAGACATGCAATGAAACTGGTGGATCCTTATGTGGTTTGTGAAAAGAACACACATACAATGACACTGGTGTCTCCATATGTGGTATGTGAAAAGAACACACGTGAAATGACTCTAGATGTGGTTAACGAAAGAATACATATTTCAATGACAATGGTGGATCCATATGTGGTTTCTGAAAAGAATAGAAATGCAATGACTCTAGCTGTGGTTCATGAAAAGAACACACATGCAATGACACTAGTAGATCCATAGGTGGTTTGTGAAAAGAACACACATGCAATGAACTCTGGTGGATCTATATGTGGTTTATGAAAAGAACAGACATGCAATGACACTGGTGGATCCATATGTGGTTTGTGAGAAGAAACACATGGAATGACACTGGTGGATCCATATGTGGTTTGTGAAAAGAACATACATCTAGTGACTCTAGCTATTGTTTATTAAAAGAACAAACATGCAATGACACTGGTGGATCCATATGTGGTTCATGAAAAGAACACACATGCAATGACACTGGTGGATCCATATGTGGTTACTGAAAAGAACACACGTGCAATGATACTGGTGGATCCATATGTGGTTTGTGAAAAGAACAGACATGCAAGGACTCTAGCTATGGTTAATGAAAGAATACACATTTCAATGACAATGGTGGATCCATATGTGGTTTGTGAAAAGAATAGACATGCAATGACTCTAGCTGTGGTTATTGAAAAGAACACAAATGCAATGACATTGGTGGATCCATAGGTGGTTTGTAAAAAAACACACATCCAATGAACTCTGGTGGATCCATATGTGGTTTGTGAGGAGAACGCACATGCAATGACACTGGGTATCCAGATGTGGTTTGTGAAAAGAACATACATCCAGTGACTCTAGCTGTGGCTTATTAAAATAACAAACATGCAGTGACACTGGTGGATCCATACGTGGTTAATGAAAAGAACACACATGCAATGACACAGGTGGATGCATATGTGGTTTTTGATAATAACACACATGCAATGACACTGGTGGATCCATATGTGGTCTGTGAAAAGAACACACATGAAATGACTCTAGATGTGGTTAATGAAAAAATACACATTTCAATGACAATGGTGGATCCATATGTGGTTTGTGAAAAGAACAGGAATGCAATGACTCTAGTTGTGGTTAATGAAAAGAACACACATGCAATGTAACTGGTGGATCCATATGTGGTTTGTGAAAAGAAGACACATGCAATGAACTCTAGTGGATCCATATGCAATGACACTGGTGGATCCATATGTGGTCTGTGAAAAGAACACATATTTCAATGACACTGGTGGATCCATATGTTGTTTGTGAAAAGAACATACATCCAATTACTCTAGCTATGGTTACTGAAAAGAACACACATGCAATGACACTGGTGGATCCATGTGGTTTGTGAAAAGAACAGACATGCAATGACTCTAGTTGTGGTTAATGAAAAGAACACACATGCAATGACACTGGTTGATCCGTATGTGGTTTGTGAAAAGACCACACATGTAATGACTCTAGCTATGGTTTGTGAAAAGAATACATATGCAATGAACTCTGGTGGATGCATATGTGGTTTGTGAAAAGAACAGAGATGCAATCAACTCTGGTGGATCCATATGTGGTTTATGAAAAGAATAGACAAGCAATAAACTATGGTGGATCCATATGTGGTTTGTGAAAAGAACACACTTGCAATGCCTCTAGCTTTGGTTAATGAAAAGAACACACATGCAATGACACTAGCAGATCCATATGTGGTTAATGTAAAGAATACACATGCAATGAAACTGGTGGATCCATATGTAGTTTATGAAAAGAACACACATGCAATGATACTGGTGTCTCCATATGTGGTATGTGAAAACAACACACATGAAATGCCTCTAGATGTGGTTAATGAAAGAATACATATTTCAATGACAATGGTGGATCCATATGTGGTTTGTGAAAAGAATAGACATGCAATGACTCTAGCTGTGGTTCATGAAAAGAACACACATGCAATGACACTGGTGGATCCATAGGTGGTTTGTGAAAAGAACACACATGCAATGAACTCTGGTGATCCATATGTGGTCTATGAAAAGAACAGACATGCAATGACACTGGTGGATCCATATGTGGTTTGTGGGAAGAACACACATGGAATGACACTGGTGGAACCATATGTGGTTTGTGAAAAGAACATACATCCTGTGACTCTAGCTCTGGTTTATTAAAAGAACAAACATGTAATGACACTAGGGGATCCATATGTGGTTAATGAAAAGAACACACATGCAATGAAATTAGGGGATCTATATGTGGTTAATGAAAAGAACACACATGCAATGAAACTGGTGGAACCATATGTGTTTTTTGAAAAGAACACACATGCGATTACACTGGTGGATCCATATGTGGTTTGTGAAAAGAACACACATGCAATGACTCTAGCTATGGTTTTTGAAAAGAACACACATGCAATGAACTTTGGTGGATCCATCTGTGGTCTGTGAAAAGAACACACATGCAATGAACTCTGGTGGATCCATATGTGGTTTGTGAAAAGAACATACATGCAATGAACTCTATTGGATTCATATGTGGTTTCTGAAAAGAGCACACATGCAATGACTCTAGCTTTGGTTAATGAAAAGAACACACTTGAAATGACACTAGGGGGTCCATATGTGGTTAATGAAAAGAACACACATGCAATGAAACTGGTGTATCCATATGTGGTTTTTGAAAAGAACACACATGAAATGACACTGGTGGATCCATATGTGGTTTGTGAGAAGAACACATATGCAATGACACGGGTGGATCCATATGTGCTTTGTGAAAAAACTTACATCTAGTCATTCTAGCTGTGGTTTATTAAAAGAACAAACATGCAATGACACTGGTGGATCCATATGTGGTTAATGAAAATAACACACATGCAATGACACTGGCGGATCCATATGTGGTTAATGAAAAGAACACACATGCTATGACACTGGTGGATCCATATGTGGTTTGTGAAAAGAACACACATTTCAATGACAATGGTGGATATATATGTGGTTTGTGAAAAGAATATACATGCAATGACTCTAGCTATGGTTAATGAAAATAACACACACGCAATGACACTGGTGGATCAATGTGGTTTGTGAAAATAACAGACATACAATGACTCTAGCTGTGGTTAATGAAAAGAAAACACATGGAATGACACTGGTGGATCCATATGTGGTTTGTGAAAAGAACAAACATGCAATGAACTCTAGTGGATCCATATTGTCGTGGAAATGGCCACGGCAGTCGCTGAAGTAGGCAGTGATTGATTGAATCAGGGGCAAGAGTTGGCGACCATCTGCAGTGCGAGATCGGGGCGGATGCACATGGGTTTATCCAGGTTCGGCCCCCTGGAGGGTAAAGACCTACTCCTGCTAGATTGGATTAATGGAGAGCGAGTTATAGGGGTGGCGAGCTCGACGTATAAGTAGCGAGTCGCTTGAGGGGGTGTATGATGGAACATGAGTCCTCGGGATACCCTAGGGAGGCTTATATATGAGGCACCTCGCTAGGGTTTACAGTTAACAACCGAACAGGATATGGATTCGGAGGCTTTGACCTAATCCGACTGGGCTTCGAGTACGCTTTTGGGCCTCCATTCTCCAGTCACTAGGCCTTCTCCTTAGTCGCATTCCAGTCGCCGTCCTACAGGCCCACTCGTGAGACCTTTGGCCCAATCGGAATGTCCTGCTAGGCATACCCCATTCGGCATATCCCCATCAGTAGTCCCCGAGGCCATCGTTGATTAAGACGTAGGTGGTCATTTGGCAGTCGGAGTTGGCGAGTCCAATTTGGACGCCTAGTCGAATCGGTGATGGAATCCACTGAAACCAAGGAAATTTTCCCTAGGCTCCCAGTCGCTGCTCCGGCGAAAGCCACGGCTGCCAAGTCACTGCTTCGGCAAGTGGACAAGGCTAGTTGCCAGCGAGTGGAATGGAGGAGTTGGACCGTCAACCTGGTCAAACTATCCGTTGGATATTCCAACGGTAACTTCAGCGTAATTACCGCCGGTAACGGCTACCCCGAATTAGGTGGGTAGCGCCTCCTTATAAGGGGAGTAACAAATCAGCCTTGCAGATCCTTCCCTACATTCTTTATTCTCGTGCATCCATTTCTCCTGTCTTCCTTCGATTCGATCCCTTCACACCGAGTGACCCCATGTCCTTCCTAATGGCGCCTCCGAAAGGTTCATGGGGGAAATCCAAGTGCACCACGGCCCATCTCAAATCCTTCGAGGACGCCGGAGTCCTTGGCAAGGGGAACTGGCGGGTCCCCGCTCCCTCCGAGATCGTGCCGAAGCCGCGGGCCGGCGAGTTCATTTGCTTCCCCAACCACCTAGAGAGGGGTTTGGGGTTCCCCACCTCACTATTCTTCCGGCATTTCTATGTGTATTACGCAATCAAGCCATCGGATCTTGGTCCGCACATAATCGAGTAGCTGGCGATCTTCGTCGCCTTCTGTGAAAGCTATCTTGGCTACAGGCCGTACTTCCCACTGTGGCTGGAGCTCTTCCACGGCCGCATCGGGCACGAGGCGTCTGGTGGCTTGATGTTGGCGGCCGGTGGCGTCACGTTCCAATTGAAGCCGAAGGCCAACTTTATCAAGCTTCTATTGCCGAAGAAGGCCGCAAGCGAGTGGAAGAAGAGCTGGTTCTACGTGAAAGAGTCCACTCCCTCCGATGAAGTAGCGCTTCCCGAGTTCGTCGCAGAAAGGAGTGAGCCTCGCCGGCTGGTGCTGAAGAAACTCCCTAAAGACCAGCGGATGGCCGTCACGGAAATGATGGACCAGATCCAGAGGTTGAAGGATCAGGGGATGTCCTCGATCAACCTCTACAACTACTGGCTCGGGCGGCGTCTGGTTCCGCTAGCGGCTCGGCCGCATTGGATGTATGAGTACAGCAGGAAACACGATCCCTCTCAGACCAGCAAAGAGTTGTGGGAAATTGAAGACTACAAGGCCGCCCTGAAGAAGATCACCGATGTGGAATTTACAACCACATCGGCTGGGCTCGCCCCGTATACTCTCGTGAAGAATGAAGCCCCCATAGTAAGTTTTCCTTCTAGTCGCAATTTCTGCAATGTAATTCGCAATTGCATCATTCGATACTTATTTGTGGTTGTTCTCAGTTGTTCCAGGTGTTGGAAGGTTGGCTCCCTCTACTTGACGAAGAGGTCCCCCAGGAACTCGAAGAAGCCTCCGAAGGAGATTCCTCTGAAAGCGACGAGGAAGAAGAGGAGGTTCCTCCCCCAGCGCCTATGGCTTGCAAGACTCGCATCCAGAAGCAGCGCGAATTCGAGGCGAGTCGCAGCCTTGATGAACACGAAGGGGGCAACGAGATCGTGCAAGAGCACACATCTTGGTGCATGGCCACACCGCCGAAGCCCGTGCGCAAACCAAAGTCGCCAGCGAAGAAGCTAGAGTCACCCCCAGGTCAGTGGTGGTGTTTGAGTCAGATGACGACTCTAATGATGATGACACCCCCGAGACTTCGCACAAGATCTCGGAGGATGCGATTCCGATGAAGGGATTGGAGGACGAGGACACCGAGGCGGCAGTGGAAGTTCCTCTGGTGGTGATTGTGCCAACGGCTTCGAGGGCACTAGGCCAGGAGGCGGCTGAGGCCGTGGCGTCGAAGTCGCCGCAACCTTCAAGAGCGGCCGCGTCTTCGGAGCTGGAAATTTTGGCAACAAGGAAGCCCGCGGTGTCATGGGCTTCAGATGTCTTCGAGAGAGGTCTCACACGCAAGCTGGGGCCAGAATTAGACAAGCCCGCCACATCAGCACCGGGCTGCGCATTCTCCCAGTCGCCAAGTAAGCTTTGAATTCTCCATTCCAAGTCGTGTTCCGTTTTTGTGCTATCTCTGTGTTAATTTTGGAGGTTTGGCAGGTCTGGGGTTAAGAAGATTGGTCGCCCTTCAGTGGCGAAGATTCCGCTAGTCACCACCATGGGAGAGGGCGACCTCCCCAAGAAGAGGAAGTCTAATGAAGATGCGGTGACTGTGGAGAGCGTGAAGAGGCAGCAAGGCAGTGCCGACAATGCCGTGGTGATGATAGCGCCAAGGAGAGCGATCTCGCTGCAGTCGTCGAAGAGGTGGAAGTTACGTGGTCGGGGCCAGCCACGGGTGCTCCGGCAACAGAAACGTCGGCTCCGGCGACTAGTGCCCCGGCTAGAGCGTCAGCAACGTTCCCAAGCTTCATGCCAAAGGGGTTTCCAGGCATGGCGGACAACCAGTCTCCATAGAGCCCGGAGATCGTTGATGAATGCATTGGGTCGCGTCGCGGGCGCACCTCCTTCACGGTCCCGTCGACGGACGCCAGAGAGCTTCACAAGATGCTTGGCACCGCCATTCAGGTACATCCAGTCCCCGAGTGTCTAGTTGCTGAAATTCAGTGGCTAGACACTAAGTTGCTTCTACTCTCTAGTCCCCGAGTTCCTAGTCGCTGAATTTCAGCGGCTAGGAACTGGATATCTTCTAGTCACCAGTCCTCGAGTTCTTGGTCGCTGATTTTCAGTGGCTAGGAACTGAATATCTGTTTTGATAAGTGCTAACTTTTGTTATTCTTGCAGGGCTTGCAAAAGGGAGTCGACAGATCGCTTGGCTACGAAGGAGCATCTGGAGCGGGATCTGCGCGTGGCATAGGAAGCAAACCAGCGACTCTAGGAGACTGTTGGTAAGTACTTGATTTGTTTTTCGGCTGTGAACTATTGGTGTTCTGGCGTGTTGACGATTTGTTTCTTTTCTTTTCAGATGGTCTTCCAGCTGCAATTGCCAAGGCCCATGAAGGGTACGTCCCAGTTGCCGAGCTGGACATGGCGAATGGGCGAATCGCCTCGCTAGGCCAGGAGTTGGAGGAGGCGAAAGCGGTCTCGATTTATTCTGAGGATCGAGCGAAGGTTGCAGTCGCTGCGGCTGAAGAGGATAAGAAGGCCGTGGACTCGATCATCCTGGGGCTACAGAACAATCATGCCACCCTAGAGAAGCACATCACCGAAAACTGCCGAAAACTCCTTGAGTTCTTTGCTTAACATGTTTGGCGAGTCCCCGAGTGGGGAAATCCATAGTGTCACTGACGTCTGATGTTGCAGCTATGATAGGTCAAAGCGACCCGGTGGTGCAGACCTTCAACGCCTCGCAGTGCGTGACTGCCGTGGTGAACACGGCTACTGCCTCGGCGTTGTGCGTCCAAGCAGTCCTTCAAGGGATGTCCCCCACCAAGGTTATTCCTAGGGGACTGACGGAAGTGTGGCGCTATCTAGAGGAGGTGCCCAGCATCATGGAGTGGATGGCACGCTCAGCTTTCAGGCGCGAGGCCACCACGGCATTGAGCCTGGGTCTTGCCCACTTCCCGACGATTTCGACCTTGACGACGTCACCAGCGGCTACCCTTCGGCGACTGGTACAGTGGAGTTGTCGGAGGTGCTGAAGCTGACCGCCAAGGCCGCCACTTTGCTGATCGGGTGTTGGTGATGGGGGACCTTCTGCCATACTAGGAGACGGTATTGGCGCCTGGTGACCCCGAGCCAGAGCATCACGACCTGAAGTCGGAGCAACCCTTCTGGTCGGTGCTGTCGAAGTCGCTGATGACCTACCTGACAAACCCATTGCAACCTTTCATCTGTGTCAAGGGTGGTGGGGATGCTTCTTCATTAGGGCCTGCGAAATAGATATCATCTCTGGGCAGTTTGTAATATATGCCAAGTGGCGACTTTTGTAATATGAACAATATTTTGAGTAAGAGGAGTCAATCGACTCGTAATGCGAGCGTGATCGTGTGGTGTTTTTTTTTATTTGAGCGAGTCCCGGAGCGCGTCCGCCCTTTAATGGGGTATAACTCGATTGTATACATATGTGTTTTATTTTGATTGTGCATTGTTTGTCCCTTGCGTCTCCTAAAGGGGCAAGTCCCCGAGCGCGAGTGGGATTGTTTGTAGGCGAGTCCCCAAGTTTAGTACTGAGCCGTTTTGGGTGTGTGCCTGTTGTAAGTTACTAATGTGTTGTTTGTAACGCGTCTCCTCCCCTGGCTCGGAGAACCAGTCGATGGGCGAGTCCAAGGCAGCTCTCTTACTTGGTGAGTTCCCGAGCCGCGTGAGGATGCCATTTTTGCGGAGTCCCCGTGCATGGTACTTACCCATTCGAGTCGATTTGCGCGAGGATGGGAAGGACAGGTCGCTGTGAGAAGCATATACCGGTCGTCTTGGCCCGGTGGCCAGTCGAGCTAGGCGACTCCGATGGTGGCTCCGGATTGGCGTATTCGTGGACGTCCCAAGGCCCGAGTATTTTTGGTGCCCTTAGGCCGCACTACTTAGCCGTTCCAGTCGCTCGACCAAGGGTTGACTTCCGTGGGTAGCGTATTGCTAATTGTACCACCACACCATTATGTTGTGGTGTTCTGGTAGGTGTGAGTTGTGAAACTATTCCACAGTCTCTTATATGTGTGCTGAACTCGTAACTTAGATACTTACCTCCACGATCGGACCGCAAAAATCTAATCTTTCTATTATGATGATTTTCCACTTCACTCTGAAATTCCTTGAACTTTTCAAAGATTTCAGAATTGTGTTTCATCAAATAGATATATCCATATCTACTCAAATCATCCATGAAAGTAACAAAATAACAATATCCACCTTGCACCAACACACTCATTGGACCATATAGATCAGTATGTATGATTTCCGACAAATCTGTCGCCTGCTCCATTGTATCAGAAAACGGGGTTCTAGTCATCTTGCCCATAAGGCATGGCTCACATGTATCAAATGATTCAAAATCAAGTGATTCCAAAAGTCCATCAGAATGGAGTTTCTTCATGCGTTTTACGCCAATATGACCTAGACGCCAGTGTCACATATATGCAGATATATCATTATCAAGTTTAATCCTTTTAGCATTAACATTATGAATATGCATATCACTACTATCGAGATTCAATAGAAATAAACCATTCATCGCAGGTGCATGACCATAAAAGATATTATCCATATAAATCGAACAACCATTGTTTCAGATTTAAACGAATTACCACCTCGCAATAAACACGATCTGGATACAATATTCATGCTTAGTGCAGGCACCAAATAACAATTATTTAGATTTATAACTAATCCTGGCGACATATGGAGAGGCAGCATTCCAGCGGTGATCACATCAACTCTTGATCTATTGCCGACACGCATCATGACCTCATCCCTTGCTAGCTGTCGCTTGTTCTGCAACCCGTGATTCGAGTTACATATATTAGCAACTGATCCAGTATCAAATACCTAGGTGCTACTGCGAGTACTGGTTAAGTGCACATCAATAACATGTATATCACATATACGTTTGTTTGCCTTACCGGCCTTCTTGTCCGCCAAATACTTGGGGCAGTTGTGCTTCTAATGGCTAGTCCCCTTACAATAATAACACTCGGTATCAGATTTAGGGCTAGCTCGAGATTTCTTTCCAGGCACAACAAATGATTTGCCTCCCTAATTTCCCTTTTGTTTACCCTTCTTGTCTTTCTTGAAACCGGTGGTCTTATTGATATCAACACTTGATCTCTTTCCTGATCTCCACTTCTACAGTCTTAAGCATTGACAGAAGCTCAGGGAGAGACTTCTTCATGCCCTACATATTATAGTTCATCATGAAGCTCTTGTAGCTAGGTGGCAGAGATTGGAGAACATGATGTATGTTTACATTCCATGGCCTCCCGACCTCGAGCTAGCTATCGCCTCGTAAGTCGATGAGGTAGTAGGCGTTGTTGCCGAGGACTCGCCCTATGGTGAATGGCCCCTCCCATGGGGGGAGAGTTTGTGCATGCCCTTCTTGTCCTAAGCCAGCCGTAGGACCAGATCGCCCTCCTGGAAGGTGCGAGTCCGGACTCGGCGGCTATGGTAGCGGCAGAGTCCCTGCTGGTAGATGGCAGTGCGAGAGCAAGCCAGGTCGCATGCCTCGTTGATTTGGTCGATGCTGTCTTGGCGGGCGGTCTCGTTTGTCGCCTCGACGTAATTGGCGACTCGAGGTGAGTCGTGCTCCAGCTCTGTTGGCATTACGGCTTCGGCGTCGTACACCATGAAGAAGGGTGTGAACCCGGTGGGGCGATTAACGGACGTGTGGATCCCCCATATTAGATCGATTCACTCTTTTGAGTTCCTCTTGCTGATTCGGTGTCATGTCACCCAGAGGGGAGCTCTTCGAACAAGCATCCTGGGGTGCGCTCGAGGTTCTGGCTCTAGCCCATACAATATGTCGCAATGAACTAAAGTGTGGTCCTCCTAACGAGTCAAATAGACATTCTTTTCTTCGTTAGGGGCACAAGAGCTGGTGGGGTTCCTAGCGGCGCTTCTAGCACATATTTCTTTTGTGTATCAGCGAGGAGAATCCTCAGATTCAGGGCCCAGTTGGTAAAGTTACTACCATTCATTGCAAGTTTTTCTTTCTCCATGAACACATTGAAATTAAAAACAGTTGGTGCCATCTACAACAGAATTTGTAAAGTTTATTTAGACTAAGTTTATGATAGATCAAGTTCAGCTAATCCAAATTACAAATGAACTACCACTCAAAAACAACATCCCTCGTGTCTTTTTGGTGATTACATGAACCAAATCCACTACACCAAGTACGATCATCACGTGAGTCGGTGTAGCTTGAAAGTCGAGCATCTATATGGGCATCATATCAACTATATGACTCATGCTTAACCTTTCGGTCCATGTTCCGAGGCCATGTATCTACATGCTAGGCTTGCCAAGTAAGAACCTTAGTACTCGCGTGTGTAAAACTCTTACACCTGTTGTATGAAAGCATAGAGTCAAAAACACCCAATCATCACATGATGTCTTGAAACGACGGACTTCCTTAATAGTGCATACTTAAGGAAGAACACATTTTATCTTGATATATAAATGAGGGATCATCTTATAATGCTACTAAAATTCCAAACAAGCAATATAAGATGCAAACATCATATGCATAAAGTGAAATGATATGGTTCTTGCACTTTATCACTATCATGTGCATCGTGGTATGATCTTTATCATTCCTTTGTGTTTAATGCCAAGGTCTATGGAACTTACACGTTAGGTATGCTATAATTTCCAAGAGTATCAACTATACTTCAAATTATAACATAGAAGCTTCTAATTTATCAATTGCAAGTTTTACGTAGCTTAGGGATTTCGAAGATAGAACCGGTCTTACCTATGAACATGGAACCACAACGATGATAAGCAAATTATTAGCAACTCGTTGTAAATCAGATATTGACTATAATAGGAGAGACATACACTCGCTAGCCACTTATGCAAAACTAGTTGCATGTCAAGCGTGGAACATGTCTCATGTGTGAGGACATGTAAAGTTAGTCTGGGCCGCTTCATCCCACTATGACACCAATATCCAAATTACACATAAGATGCAATAACATTATCATCATCGCCCACATACTCTTATGTGTTCTACCCGTGCAAAGCATCTACGCATAGACCTGGCTCTGATACGACTATTGGGTTCACAGCATAGAAAACAAAAAGTTCCTACAATGGGAACTGCTAAGCACCAAGATCTATCTATCTAGATACAAGCAACGAGTGGATATACATCCATAGAGAACATACCCTTGAAGACCGACAAAGTGTAATGAGGTTGGACTCGTGGATGATGTAGTCGTTCGCTTGCCGATCTCAAGATCGAGAGGAAGTCCTAGCGCCGCAAATCAGCAACACGTCCGTGATCACACACACGTCCGGTCGACCGAACAACCTTCGCCTCCTTGCTCCATCGATGCAGCAGAAGCAGCAACTCCTTCCAGACAAAAAGCCACCAGGAACATGTATCTCGCTAATCCGAGACCATGGGGGAATAATTCTAGAGGGGGAGAGAGATCCTTCACGAGGAGGTGTGCTTTGTGAGGAGGAGAGGGGGCAGCCCCCTCCCATGACTGGCGGCCATGGAGGTGCCCCCACTGTCTTCCTTCATTCATGTGAGTGGAGCTCCCACTCACATAAACATGCCTCCATGCAAAAGTCCACTAACATGCATTATATTTCCACCAAATTTAATGCAACTCTCATTTAATAAAACTCTTTTATTTATTTTATTCAGAATTTTGTTAATTACTTTAATTAACAAACATTCACATAAAACCCCCTCCAATATTTCAATATCACATGCAAAACCAATTTCAGCAATTTCACCCGAAACAATTCCAATGTCCATTGAAATAATTCCAGCGCTTTGCAATCCTTTTCTCTGGAACACATTTTCTCTAAATGGTGTCGGTATCCCTTAAGTGTGTCAACCTACAGTTCACGAATAATGTAGACATTATTGAGACCCTTCTCTGATCAATAATCAGTAGCGGGACCTGGAGATCCATACTAACTCCCACACATTCAACGATGACTTCTGTGTTCATGAGAACCTTTAACGCTAGTAACTAAATCCCTTTTTCTCGCGATATATTACATGTCCAAGATGCACTCTTTTGGACTCCTCAAGATACCTTTAACACCAGTAGAATGTCCTCTTCAATATCTACTTTGGTCTCGTAACCGACATGCACTCTTTTCTCGTTCCCGTGATATAACATTCTACTGATCACATCACTTGCTTGCAAGCTATCTCAATGTGATATCACCTAGAGGGCATATAGTATATTTATATGTCATCGAGATGGAAAAATCCCACTCTTGATCCATGAGCCTCTATATAACACCTTCGGAGTATATGAACCCACCATTATAGCCACCTTGTTACGGTGTGACGTTTGATATTATCAAGTTACTCTTCTACTGTTAGTAATTGACATGTTCTCATGTTATAAGGACTAAAATTACTTCATATGATGCTATAGCAATTTAAACACAATGACATTGATCGTATTGCTATACTTCAGATGAATGTTCATCACATCATTCAACCAATTGTGTGACCTTGTTATTAACAACATCCAATGTCCATGATCAGGAAAGGAAACCTTGACCATCTTGTTAATCAACGAGCTAGTTTGTGTCATGCAGCTTGAGTCACAACCAGCCTGAACTCTACCTTTATAACTGCCCATTTACAAAACAGTGTTTGATAGAACCTACATTGGTGATCCGCAACTTGGATCATGCGATCACCTCATGTTGAAGGATTCCATTCCTTGAGACTGTAGAGGACAGCATGCTCATTGCATCTCAACTATGGATCATTCTGACTTGGTAAACTCTTTAGACGAGTCTGTGTAAGTCGGAATAGCATAACCATGCCCATGACAAGTGGAACCGAGTCATCAGCCGATTTCACATTGGTCTAAGTTGTGTGTCTTGCACAACCTTAACAACTAAGGACATCTAGTATAAACAGCATGGATATATAGTTACACAATTGAATCACATATTCAATGATATATATCTGATGTTTGACATACTAGGATAACCAAATAACTTTATGAATACATTGGGAATTACATCATACATGGTTGCCTTTAGGGAATATTCACCACACCCTATACTGAGGAGGAGGAGGAGGTCAAAAAGGCTGTTTTCCAAATGGAACACAATAAGGCCCTTGGTCCTGATGGCTTTCGAACTGAGTTTTATCAAACTTTATTGGATGTTATCAAAGAAGATCTTCCATAGATGTTTAGTGCTTTGCATGCTGGAAAATTAGATTTGTTTTGGTTGATTTTTGGTGAGATTACTTTATTACCAAAGGTTAATGAAGCAGAACAGATCCAACAATATAGACTGCTTTCTCTTCTTAATGTTAGTTTTAAAATTTTCACCAAAGTATCTACTATCAGGCTAAACTCTATGGTTGACCATGTAGTTTGTCCCTCTCAAACTATTTTCATGCAAGGTTGTAACATACTTCATGGTGTGGTTACCTTACATGAAATAATACACAAACTACCTAGGAAAAAGTTGAATATGGTCATTTAAAAAATTGATTTTGAGAAAGCCTATGACAAAGCCAAATGGTCTTTTCTTTAGCAGACTTAGCTGAGTAGTGTGATCTAATCAATAGCTTTGTGTCGAGGGTAGTTTTGCCATCAAAGTAAATGACAATGTCAGCAAACACTTCCATACCAAAAAAGGGCTAAGGTAGGTATATCCTTTATCACCAATGCTATTTAATATAGTGGATGATATGTTAGCTGTCATGATTGAGCGAGCAAAGTCTGATGGCTAAATTGAAGGTCTGATTCCTCATCTAGTTGATAGAGAGCTTATATATCCTTCAATATGCCATTGGTACAATTCTGTTTATGGAACACTATCTTGAAAAAGCAAAAAATCTGAAACTAATACTTTCAGCTTTTGAGCAACTTTTAGGTTTGAAAAATAACTTCCATAAAAGTGAATTATTTTGTTGTGGTGAGGCCCAGGACATGGCTAGCCTATGCGCTGAGCTCTTTGGTTGTAGCCAGGGTGTATTTCCAATTAGGTATTTGGGCATTCTGGTTCACCATCGGAAGCTGACAGATGTTGAATGGAAGATCGTCGAGGAAAGACTGCAGTTAAGATTGAGTAGTTAACTGCTCTCCCTAGGGGAAGATTGGTTCTCATTAATTCAGTACTAAGTAATATTGTATTGTATATGATATCATTCTTCCAACTTCCAAAAGGAGTCTTACAAAGGTAGGATTATTTGCGATCAAGATTCTTTTGGTAGGGAGATAGTGAGAAAAAGAAATATCAAATAGCTAAATGGAGTGTGCTATGTCGACCCAAAGAATAGGATGGGTTGGGTATTCATGATCTTGAGATTAAGAATACAGATCTACTCGGTAAATGGCTCTTCAAGTTATTAACTGGAGATGGGGTTTGGTGAACTCTTCTTAAAATAAAATACATTGGTTCAAAAGCATTGTCCCAGGTGGTTTGGAAACCTGGTGACTCTCACTTTTGGGTTGGTCTGATGGTAATAAAGAAAAATTTCTTCTATTTTAGATCCTTTTGTATTAAGGACGGGTCTCAGATACAGTTTTGGAAGCATAAGTGGCTTGGTAATGCTACACTGCAAGAACAATATCTTGTATTCTATTGTAAGGCATAAGGATGAAACGATTGCCACCATGATGTAATCGTTTCCTCCAACTGTGACTTTCAGGAGAGATTTAATCGGAACCAGACTTGACTCTTGGATTGCACGGCTACATTGTTTAGCATATGTCCATCTATCGCTTGGGACTGATTAATTCCATTGGAACTTGAATGAGAATGTTTCATTCTCCGTTAGTTCCTTATACAATGCATTAGTGCAGCCAGTCATACTAGTTTTGGATATAGGATGATCTAGAATATGACGATACCTCTAAAAAATATATATGTTTTGCTTCGTACCTTCGTCGAGGGGTTAGCCTTACTAAAGATAATTTAATTAAGAGGAATTAGCATGTGAATCCTACATATGTGTTTTTTCATCATAATGAGACAATCAAACACTTGTTTTTCCAATGTAATTTCACTAAGTCTACATGGTTAGTCACCCAAGCAGCTTCAGGCTTGTATCCACCATGTAGTATTTCGAATATAGTTAGGAATTGGTTACATGGTATATATCACAAGTATAAGTTACTACTTAGGGTAGGAGCGATTGACATTATATGGTCACTATGGCCATATAGAAATGATAAAGAGTTTAACGATATAAATTGTTCTCTCTTGTAGATTATTTACCAGTGTACCAACACCCTATGTTCATGGTCGCCCCTACATTGTGTGGAGTTCCACGACCTTTTTACGGAGGTGTGTACGTGGATGAAGGATATGGCGCGGGATTTATTTATCCATCATGGATGGCATCACAATCTTTGAATCGACTCTCCTTCAACATCTTAGTAAGCTTACAATTTCTCACTATATGTAATTCACCTTTTTTGTTTTTGTTTGTAACTATGGATCTTTTTGGCTGTGTGCATCCTAGTTATGTAGAGGCCGAGTGTAATGCTTAAACCTCTTAAGTAATAAAGTGCCCTTTACCAAAAATAAATAAACATATCCTCCCATTTTTTATAAAATTCCACTGATCTATTAATAATCATTCACAACAGTACAAAGGGACCCAAAAGTAATAAAACTTACAAATAGGTCAATGGACCACTTACCGATGACTATATACACTAGCACGAGCCGAAGGCACGCCACTGTCCTCGCCCCTCCATCACCAGAGATAGATTGAGCTTGTCATAGTAGATCTTGTTGTAGTAGATGGACGGGAAGTCATCGTGCTAATGCCCCAAAGGACCAGCGACCATAGAAATACCATCGCCAAAGATTGAAAGAGATTATCCACAAACCACACCAACAAATACGAAAAACGACTGAATCCCAAGGGATCCATCTAACACACGACTTGACATGACCTCAGCCGATGCTAGACGCACCACCAGAGTGATGTTAGGACGAGGAATACCTTATTCTGACTTCACGACATAGTTGACGCCTCAAAATACTGAATAAGACACTAAAAATGGTCTAAACAAAATAGTGAGCCCTCCTGCCGGCGAGGGACCATGGTCCACCATGCCTCCAATGCCCTAATTCCACCAGAGATGGAATGGAACAGTGGCATCACCAGCAAAGGGAAGTGTTGGGGAACATGCTATGCAAAACAAAAAAATTCTAGCGCATAACCAGGATCATATGCAAGGGGAGAGGCAACAGATCATACCCTCCAGGATTGATCTAGCGGATGTTAGCGATGACGAGGTTGAACGAGCATTGATACCCGCAACAAGCCATTGCGAGTCATGAGAATATGTATTATTCCACGGATGGCTCCGAAGAACATGCACCAATGAAGATGTTATTGTCGAAGTAGTCGGTGTGTCAATTCCTGCAGCTAGTCGATTTTTTGCGAGAAGATTTTTCCTTTGCAAAGATCTACACGATCAAGTGCTCCAAGTGTAGCACCTCCATCAGTATGCACATGTACAAGATTAGCGGCACCGCTTCGAGGTGTGATGAAGCACACGGTCGAAGCGAGACCGTGTCGATGAAGATCTGGCAGCGCTTCCACAGTCCCATCTAGATTAGATCTACAAAGAGATAGAACTCGGGAAGCACTCCAGCATTGTGGAAGAATAAGAACTTAGGGCATGCCCGCCCTAGGGTTTGTGTCCATGCCATGGAGGAGGGAGGATGATAGGGAGGCGACAGCGTGTGGTGGCGGGCGGTTGCTAGGGTTTCAACCGGGAGGAGGTGGTGGCTTGGGGCCTTGGGGATGTGACTTCAACACCTCTTGGGGTGGCCTTTGGTCCCTTTATATAAGTTATGAACTCCGATGGGTCATCCACAATCCAGCCCCCAAGTTTGAGCAAGTTCCGATAGAGTTAGGTCAATCCAAACCTACTCCAAAATTGCCTCCTTTGACCAATCCGAATTGAGGTGGGAGACATCTTCTTGCCCTTCAAGTCAATGTGGTTGCACCTCTTATGGAACCTTTCAGGCATTGTAAGATAGCCCTGGTCACCCCGGTACCTTACAGAAGCTTCCATAACCTTTCGGACCCTTCCGGTCCTTCCAAAACCTTCCATATATGCTGAAACCATTTCGGATACTCTCAGGACCATTCCAGACACTTTATCGATCATCTGGAACCTCTCAGAACCATTTCTATACCATCCGAGACATTCTCAGAACCCTTATCTCATCTCATTGATGCTCAAAACTTATTTAGAACACTCTCGACAATATTTCGGACACCTCCGATATATGCCAAGACACTCTAAACACCTTCAGAATTACTTCTCTACTAAATCTTCATTCGCACTCACATTCTAAATGCCATTGAACTCAAGTGTGTGACCCTGTAGGTTCAGATATGTGCGGACATGTCCGGAACTCATTCCGCACAATGATCACTATTGTCGCCATAATGCACATAGTAACTGTTGGAAATATGCCCTAGAGACAAATAGTAGTAAGGACTATTATCATATGTCATGTAGTTTATGATTAAGTTTTATATCATGCTATAACTGTGTTGAGTGGAAACATCAATACACGTGTGATATACAAACAACCAGGGGTTCCTAGTGAAACTCTAGTCACTAGTTCATTGGTCAACAGATGATCATGTTTCCTGATCATGTGGCATTTATGCCAGTTGGAAATGAGGTCATCTCATTCGGAGAATGAGATGATGAACCAATACCCAACCTAAACATCGTGACCCGATCATGTCACGAAGTTCCAGTTACGATGATTAGAAATGGATCCTCGTATACTATTCCTTAGACCGTGAGGCTATATCAATCACTATCTCCCGAGAGTTCTTTGATAGCATCCAGAGCCACTTGGTAATACAGTGGTTATAAAGGTGTGTTCAAGTACTCGGAGGAAACTGTTGAGGCAATATATGTCAAGAGCGGGATTTGTCCGTCCATGTGATGGGAAGATACTCAAGGGCCCACTCAGAGAAGTTATATCCAATAGCTGCGCAGCGTGTGATTTGATCACAGGGATATCACTTGTCGGAACGAGTCAAGTAGCATTGTTCAGTAACGAGATTGAACACGACATGGTGATTTCATTGATCAGATCTCGGGCAATGAAAGTATCGAGTCACAAAGGGAATAAGACACGACTGTCCCGGTTCAAATGACGAAAGATCTTCGTGGAACGCACAGGGGTCACATGGCCATCCAGGTCCCTCTATTGATCATCGGTGCGGGAGTGTCCCGACCATGTCTGGAGTGTTCCCGAACCGTGGGGTATCACGCTTAAGGGCTTGATTATGCTTAGAGAGTGTTTATAGGATCGGTGGAATCACCGAAGAAGAGTAGGGAGAAAACCGGAAGGGTTTCGGTAAGTCCGGAGGATGTCCGGAGTGGAGGTGGAAGGTGTTCCATAGCCCTGGAGGTTGAATAATGTGTGAATGAATGTTAAATGTTGATTTAATCATTTATTCATAATTATTTAATAAAGAGAAAATCAATTAAAGGTCAAAAAGGCTTAATGGGCCAATTTCCGGAGGGAGAGGGCCCATTAGGGAAAGGAGAGAGGGAGAAGGGGCAAGGGGGCTGGCCGGCTGGGCCTAGCCCCCGGTGCGGGGCCCACTAGGTGGCCGGCGGCCACCCCTCCCCTCTCCACTCCTTTAGTCCCACCCTGGGACTTTGAGGGAGGGTGTACCCCTCCTCCCCCTATACATAGTGGGGTATTTGGCCAAGATAAATACAACAATAATCACTAAAGGTCTCCCCACTTTTGGGAGGACCTCTAATTGATATTTTCTCTCCCCGCTCTTTCTCTCGTGACCGTGGTCCCAAGTCTGGACTGCGCGAGCGAGAGACATCTTCACCGCGGAGCACCATCGCACTACGGGATTCGGATCCGGGAGCTCTACTTCCGCAACTGATGCTAGATCGAGGAAGCGAGAGTCATCGTCAGGCACTGGACATGTATAACTCCCCGTGAGGTGTCGCACTTGAGGCAGTCAAGTCGTTGGAGCCAGAGGAGCACAAGGACTTCATTACGACCTTGAGGTCGGCTTTGGCTCATCTACATCAACCACGCTCTCCTAAGCGTTGACAACGCTTTTCTGTCTTCAAGGGTAAGTTCGCGAAAATCCCCTCCCATTAATGTATTACTAATAGATAGGTCCTGGCAGCTTCAGGGGTTCAGGGGCGTAGAGTAAAATTTATTGTTTTCATACACGGAAACCCAACAGTGGTATCAGAGCTAGATCTATGCGTAGTAATGCTAGTACGGGTAGAACACATGAGATGTAGCGTGTGGGTGTTGATCTTTTAGTTGTTACCCTCCCACATGTACTTGTGTATACCGCAGTAATGCTTGATGAAGCGGCCGCCAATTGACTTTACACGTTCATTCATGAGACTGGTCCACGCTTGACATACGGCTTGTACTATAAAGTGGCTTAGGGGGGTCTGTCTCTCTCGCATTAGTTGGTATACCATTTGCAACGGAGGGCCTCGAAAGGGTTGTAGCATAGACAACTACTTGATCAGCGTTGTGCTGAAAGTTCGTAGGTAAGAACGGTTCTTGTGCGAAAGCCCATTCAGCCACGTAAAACATGCAAAGATAAAGTAGAGGCGTCTAACTTTGTTTTGCAGGGGGGCGTTTCTTTGTGATATAGTTGTGGCAAAGGTAAAGTGATTACTTTTTGTTACGTAGTAGTAGATAGTCACGGAGGTGACGAACTACCATGCTGGAATGACACCGGCACCTTGGTGTCTATGGCACCGGAACCCTGGCGCCGGAACCCGGTGACGGCGGATGGAGATCACGACGTGAAGGACCATATCACATAGCATTTACCCGTTATTGTTTGTATGTCTTATTGTGTGCTAGTATTAGATACTCGACGGTAGCTTAATAAGATAATCCCTGTTAAAATTACCAACGATTGTGTTCCCCCTTAGTGTGCACCACCAAGAAAGTTCTTCGGTATGAGGCGATCCAGGGTTACATGCCTAGGTGTCAGACATATCTACGTTTGCATACAGTGGGTGTAATCCATGTTGCACAGCGAATACACTAAGGTTGAGTTGGAAAGACTAGCACACCACAGAAGCGTGGCATCGGAACATGGATGGTCGAAAGATCAAGCACGAGTCGCATGAATGATGTGACCGATGTTTAGCGTCCACCTTTGAACCCACATCGATGGCCGTGATCAATCGGGGGAGATGTGGATGATAGGGGTCGTGTTATCACTAGGGACCCTCACTTGGGATAGGTGTTTCTGAGTGGAGTTATTATTAACTCATTTAATTATAAACTTAGTCTAAATTCCTTTTGCAATTATAAATGTAGATGGGACCTTTCGTGTTGACAATTGATTTGTTAGAAGGAGAGAAGCTCAGATTAGATGGATCGAACTTCTCCATATGGGTTGCAAGTCTCCATGTTCTCCTTAGCGAGAACGACGTGGTCGACTACATACTCGATGGGATGGATTTGGATCAGCCCACTGACCTAGAGACCCCAGAGGAGTGGAAAGACCGCTATCTCCATCGGGAGATGGCCTCCTATATTTCAGTTGTAATGTGTTTCGGAATGGTGGACGAGCTATGGCCTTTCGTGGGTGATGTCAACCCTCGTTTAGTGATGCTGCAGCTTACGACACATTTCGTGGAGCAGACACGCATTTGGGAGCATGAGCTGATGGGGGACTTCCTCTCCATTAATATGGAGGAGAACTCATCACTGGACGACCACTTGGAGCACATGCATGATGTGTACATGAGGCCTGCATACTTCCTGGACATCTGGATAACGGGCTCTTTTGCAAACGTCGCTGTGCTGCGGTTGCTGCCACCAAGCTACCAAGCACAAGTCAGGACTTGCATAATGAGGGGCGACGCGGAAACAATGGAGTTTCACCGGTTCATGACACATCTCAGAAATGTGTTGGTTGAACCAGATGTCGCTTAGGTCGTCAACGACAAAGGTATATATTTGATATACAGTTTTATAAATGTTATAATCTTGCAAACACATTTGCAGTGTTAAGTATATCTGATACTTGTTCTATTTTGTTGAAAACCGGTCCTTCTGCATGAGAGGTGCTTGCTGGAGAGGAGGTGACGTTGCGTGTTGATGTCAAGCATGATGATGATGGCCGACGACACTCTCCTTTGACATTTATCATTTATTTCGTGTTTAGGATGATTATTGTAATCAAGAGATTGTGAACTTCTTTAGTGTGTCTCACACTTTGTGAGACGGTTATTCATATGAGTTTGTAACAAACAGTTGTTCTACTTTTATGAATGATTTCTATTCATGTTCATATCTTGTTTGATTATGTGTGAATTATCCTTGTTGTTTGAAACTAATAGATAATGCATGAACATTTGTAAAATATTAAAATGTCTTGTTTAAAATACCCAACTTAATGATATGTTCATTAATGAATGAAAACCATTGTTTAAATTCAAAGTTATGTGATAATATGTGAAAGCCATTCGATTTCTTATCACATACAAATCATGCCTAAGTTCAGCAAAGTAACTTGAACACCGAGTATTACTTGAATACAAAGTGTTTAAAGAATTGTTAAAAGTAAATACATATTCGATGTATTGTTTTTTAACGAAAATGGTAATTATCATTAAATGATTGTTTAAATGTGTAAAGTAGTTTACCAAAGGAAACATGAATATGAAACTATTTGATTTGATCAAAATGTTGTTGGAGATATGCCCAAGAGGCAATAATAAAAGTGGTTATTATTATATCTTTGTGTTTATGATGAATGTTTACATCCCATGCTATAATTGTATTATAAGGAAACACTGATACATGTGTGTTTTGTAAACATAAAAGAGTCCCTCGTAAGCCTCTTGTGGAACTAGCTTGTTGATTAAATGATGATCATGGTTTCTTGATCATGGACATTGGATGTCATTAATAACAAGGTTATATCATTAGGAGAATGATGTGATGGACACACACCCATAGTAAGCGTAGCATAAGATCAAGTCATTTAGTTCGTATTGCTATAAGCTTTCAAATGCATAGTAACCTAATCCTTCGACCATGAGGTTATGTTAATCACCATCACCGGATGGGTACTTTCATGACATCAAACACCGCTTCGTAACTGGGTGGTTATAAAGGTGTCATTGGGTATTCTGAAAGTATGTGTTGAAGCACATGGATCAAGATTGGGATTTGTCCATCCATATGACGGATAGATATGCTCTGGGCCCTCTCGGTGGAATGTCATCTAGTTAGCTTGTAAGCATGTGACTAGGTCATAAGGGATGACATAACATGGAACGAGTAAAGAGTACTTATCAGTAACGAGGTAAAACTAGGTATGGAGATACCGACGATCAAACCTCGGATAAGTAGAATATCGCGTGACAAAGGGAATTGGTTTCGTATGTTAATGGATCTATCGATCACGAAGTCATCGTTGAGTATGTGGGAGCCATTATGGATCTCCAGATCCTGCTGATGGTTATTGATCGGAGAGGTGTCTTCATCATGTCTGCATATTCACGAACCGTAGGGTGACACACTTAAGGTTCGAAGTTGTTTTAAGTAGATATGGAATGTGCGTTGGAGACCGAATGTTGTTCGGAGTCTCGGATTGGATCCGAGACATCACGAGGAGATCCGGAATTGTCCGGAGAATAAGATTCATATATTGGGGATCATTTTCTAAGTTAGGAAATGTTCCGGAGTGTTTGTATGGAGTTTCTAGAAGGTTTCGGAATGTTCTAGAAGGTTCTAGAAGATTTCTTGGAGTTTGCTTGAAAACCAAGAAAGGATCAAGGAGTCTTTGTGGGGCAAGACACGGATTCGTGGGGGAGGAGGACTCCTCCCCCTTCCCAATCCGCCGGCCGAGGAGGGGAGTCCTACTAGGACTCCCCCTCCCATGGCGCGCCTACCTCCTTTAAATAGAGGGGAGGGGGCGCCACCCCCTAGCACTCTCCCATAACAAACCCTAGCCGCCGCCTCTCTCCTCCTCCTTCGCTCTGCTCAGGCTTAGGCGAAGCCCTGCAGAATTCTCTACTCCACCACCACCACCACACCGTCGTGCTGCTGGGATTCCGTGGAGAAGATCTACTACCTCCGCTGCTCGCTGGAACGGGGAGAGGAAGGTCTGCTTCAACTCCGCACGTGTGACCGACTGCGGAAGCGCTGCCGGAACGCGGCGCCGGAAGGATCGTCCACACGATCTTGAGATCGGCAAGTGATCAACTACATCAACCCCGAGATCTAATCTCGTAACGCTTTTGGATCTACGAGGGTTAGTACAGATCTATCTCGTTACACATGTCTAATAGATTAGATCTTGGCTTTTATCTAGATTAGATCTGGGTTTTGTTCGTTCTTGCGGTAGAAATTTTTTGTTTTCCATGCTACGAACCCATCAAATGTTTCATCAACAAAGGGTATAAATATAAAAGGGAATCTAATTACTACGATTTGATCAATAGTAATGAAATTCAACTTTGTAAGAATGGCATAAAAGAAATTGTGGAATGCAAAATGTTTTGAAACATCAAAATGCGAAGAATCACAATGTGATATTAGATATCAAATGGGTTGAATAGAAGGCACCAAATAAATCGTTGTAGTGTAGATGTAGAGACCATTAGTTAGAAATAGTTAGCACTCAATTAGAATGTAGTGAACCATTTGAATTCGTGAATGTTTTGGGGTTATTCGATATAACCAAAACAATAGCGAATAAGTCCTTGTAGAGTATTCATTGGAAACTTTGAATACGAAATCCATAGCTGAAACCAAAAGAGAAGCAAAACTGTTATTTCTTGGATTTTGGTACATTCTTGAGAAAGCTCACTTCTAGTGATGTTTCTCGATTATGGAGCAAACGGGAAATAGTGTAAAACACGATGCGGATTCAAAAACCCCGCATCAGAGTGTTGAGAAGCGCAACGGACAACGTTCCTGAACGATTCTCTTCACAGAAGGAAAGAATTAATGATATTGATCATTATCTTTTCCCCACTAGTGTTTTCACTACATGAAGTAGGATTCAAAATGTAATCCATATCTAGTATGGAGACATTTTAGAATCATTTGTCATGATTTTTGGAATATGACATACCTACGAACTACAAAGGAAATAATGGTAAACTAGAATTATGAGAAATCCTAAAAGCAAAATTCCCTTGAGATTAGAAAGCAATTCGTTGCTAAACCTCACAAGTAAAAAGGGGTTACTTGAATTTTCCCAAATGACTGCAAAGCCATAGTAGGAAAGAGGGGTAAATGACAAAAGCACAATTTTTCAAGTAGTGGATGAATTCAAATGAATTTGATTCATGTGTGCTAAATGTCTAGTGGATTTAAAACTAGTAAAGTACTAGTATCTCATAGTAAATATCCAAGTTTAATATTTGATAAAAGAATTTTGAAGTTATTCAAAATAGTGAGTGGATATGCAATTTGCATAAAATTGAGTGGGATCTATGAAAGTCTTCCTGAAACAATATGTGATTGACATATTTTTGAGTGGGAGCAATATAAGTCTCAAATTCAAATATGTGGGAACATATTTTGAGTGGGAGCTTATAGGAGTAATTCTTAAGTATGTTAAGAATGAAAGTGCAAATACTTATAAATAATGATTTAGAAGGTGTAGAAGTTGATAATAAGTGTATTGTGATATTATATAGTATTCCTTAAGGGATTCTGAAAAGTGTTTCAAAATAGAAGTTAATTAAGGAACTGGTCCTTAATAACTCAAATTAGGAACAGTATTAAGTTTAACATCAATGGTTGAAAGAAAGAAAAGGATGATCGTCATCCACTATGTTAAGACATAGGTTCTATCTTAGTAAACCATGATGATAACTTAGCATAATATGTGATCCAAATAAAGAACGTTTGAAAGTGATCAAGTTCGAATCACAGAATGTTGAGCTGATTTTTGTCCGTAGTGTCTAATAGAGAACTGTGGATATATTTTCCAAATCCGTAAAGGATGACATATCTTAAAACATAAAGGGTTATGTTATAAGGGAATATGTTGGAAACTCCCGTATATACCGATTAAAGTCAAGTAGGAAGCGAGGTGAACAAAAACATCGAAAGTTGCATAGAGTGCACTAGTGTTTCGATGAATACATTTATAATAATAGATAAAGGTACCATCTAAAGTGTTGTATAAAGTTATGGCGAGGCTAGTTCGCTTTTAACGTAGAATGATGTGTCCCAGGGCACAGTGCCCATGAGAAAGCCCTCGAGGTTGATCTAACATCATTGTAGGCTCCTGGAATCAGGCCTCGTTCTGCTGCCATAGCGACGATGCATACACACGGATGCTGCCATGTGATGATAAAGTATTAATGTCAATCAAGGTGACATTAGTAAGTTGCAAAAGATTTGGGACTGTAAAGTATAGAACCAAGACTCAACCTCTTCCATGAGCAAGCATGTTCAGGGTACCGGGTATATGGTGCCAAAGATTGAGAACAAATGCAACTAGGGTATTTGTACTCTAGTGCAAGTGGGAGACTGTTGGAAATATGCCCTACAGACAAATAGTAGTTAGGACTATTATCATATTTCATATAGTTTATGATTAAGTTTTATATCATGCTATAACTGTATTGAGCGGAAACATCAATACACGTGTGATATACAAACAACCAGGGGTTCCCAGTGAAACTTCAGTCACTGGTTCATTGGTCAACAGATGATCATGTTTCCTAATCATGTGGCATTTATGCCAGTTGGAAATGAGGTCATCTCATTCTTAGAATGAGATGATGAACCAATACCCAACCTAAACATCGTGACCCGATCATGTCATGAAGTTCAAGTTACGATGATTAGAAATGGATCCTCGTAGACTATTCCTTAGACCGTGAGGCTATATCAATCACTGTCTCCCGAGAGTGCTTTGATAGCATCAAGCGCCACTTGGTAATACAGTGGTTATAAAGGTGTGTTCAGTTACTCGGAGGAAACCGTTGAGGCAATATATGTCAAGAGCGGGATTTGTCCGTCCATGTAACGGGAAGATACTCAAGGGCCCACTCGGAGAAGTTATATCCAATAGCTGCGCAGCGTGTGATTTGATCACAGGGATATCACTTATCGGAACGAGTCAGGTAACATTGTTCAGTAACGAGATTGCACACGACATGGTGATGTCATTGATCAGATCTCGGGCAATGCAAGTATCGAGTGACAAAGGGAATAAGACACGATTGTCCCGGTTCAAATGACGAAAGATCTTTGTGGAACGCATAGGGGTCACATGGCCATCCAGGTCCCTCTATTGATCATTGGTGCGGGAGTGTCCCGACCATGTCTGGAGTGTTCCTGAACCGTGGGGTATCACGCTTAAGGGCTTGATGATGCTTAGAGAGTGTTTATAGGATCGGTGGAATCACCGAAGAAGAGTAGGGAGAAAACCGGAAGGGTTTCGGTAAGTCCGGAGGATGTCCGGAGTGGAGGTGGAAGGTGTTCCATAGCCATGGAGGTTGAATAATGTGTGAATGAATGTTAAATGTTGATTTAATCATTTATTCATAATTATTTAATAAAGAGAAAATCAATTAAAGGTCAAAAAGGCTTAATGGGCCAATTTCCGGAGGGAGAGGGCCCATTAGGGAAAGGAGAGAGGGAGAAGGGGCAAGGAGGCTGGCCGGCTGGGCCTAGCCCCCCGCGCGGGGCCCACTAGGTGGCCGGCGGCCACCCCTCCCCCCTCCTCTCCTTTAGTCCCACCCTAGGACTTTCAGGGAGGGTGTACCCCCTCCTCCCCCTATATATAGTGGGGTATTTGGCCAAGATAAATACACCAATAATCAATAAAGGTCTCCCTACTTTTGGGAGGACCTCTAATTGATATTTTTTCTCTCCCCCTCTCTCCCTCTCGTGACCGTGGTCCCAAGTCTTGACTGCGCGACCGAGAGACATCTTCACCGCGGAGCGCTGTCGCGCAGCGGGATTCGGATCCGGGAGCTCTACTTCCGCAACTGCTACTGGATCGGGGAAGCAGGAGTCATCGTCAGGCACCGGACGTGTGTAACTCCCCGCGAGGTGTCGCACTTGAGGCACTCAAGTTGTTGGAGCCACAGGAGCGCAAGGACTTCATCACGACCTTGAGGTCGGCTTCGGCTCGTCTACATCAACCACGCTCTCCTGAGCGTTGACAACGCTTTTCGGTCTTCAAGGGTAAGTTCGCGAAAAGCCCCTCCCGTTACTGTATTACTAATAGATAGGTCCTGACAGCTTTAGGGGTTCAGGGACGTAGAGTAAAATATATTGTTTTCATACGCGGAACCCCAACAGTAACCCCCACACATAACACGAAGATATCTATCGTGTGAACCTTTTGTATTTGTCCGATACTTGTCGTATTGCTTCATCGATACTTTACATTGACCGAGGTGAAACACTAGGTTATCCTTGTTATCGGTATGTACTCTTTACTCATAACGTACTATCGATGTTCTTGCAATCAACAACTTGATCACGTGTTCAGCCAGATGGTGATGAATATCATAGTACATGTGTGGGCCCAGAGTGTATATCTCCATCGTCAGGAGTAACAATTCCTGTAAAAACACCATATGAAGCAATGGCATACTATCTGGTAAGAGCAAGGATCAGCTTTACAATTACTCTCATTCAGAGGCCTTTGAAAAATCCCGCCACATCCATATCGTACCCAAGCCCATATATGTCATGCGGTAAAACAATCTTTTAGTAAAGCAATACTTGTTTATGAGAAACTAGTGATAACAATATTGACAATGCATTTCACGGTATATCATGTTGGTTCTATCCATCGTTGTTGTTCTCCAACAACTCCGATCTCATATATCACCGGCAACTCCACAACACATTGTTGTTTTGCCCATAGTCAGGAAACTGGGACTATCAATAATATATGAACTAGTCTTAGAGGCGAGACTAGGGACATCTTAATGGTTTTTATAATTCCACACATGTATTAGGGTTTTTCTCCAAATACTCATTATCCGGAACCAATACAATTATAGCACGGAATAATAAAATTAATCATGAACATGAAATATATATAATAATACAATTTATTATTGCCCCTAGGGCATATTTCCACCAGTCTCTCGTTTGCACTAGTCAATAATCTAGTGAATATCTCAGCACTTAACACCTATGGCATACCGGTGTCTGTCGTGCTTTGCATGTGTTAAACTTACCCAATGAATTTGGCAAGTTCAGATCTGCATGTATTTGCATGTCTTTGTGTCTTCACACCACTCATTTTCAATGAGACGACATTGTATATATTTGATCAACCAGTGGGACCTAAGTTCCTTGGCCAGAAGTATGTTGCCTCTATGATCTCGAAAGTGTTCCAATTAATTAGATCTCTTGATCAATACACATAGAGTACCCCTAATTAAGCTGCATTAAATGGCCATCATCTTTATAACATCTCTATTTCACGTCATGATAAACTTATGCGCCCATACGAAAGAACTCCATAGTGCACACACAGAACCGACACGGATTTTAACGTAGAAAACCCAAGTCAGAAAAAAACCACGGTGGCACGGATGCCAAATATAATCCACTATAAATTGTTTACATGTGAGGAGATTATAGCGATTCTTTTATTTATGATAAACTTTGGATATAAAATACTCTAGATAGTATTTTCTTGCTGATGGTGTGGCCGGATTGTATTTTATCGCTAAAATAATACTAAGCCTCACTTATCCATGCTTCAGTGGCATGTCCGGAGATGGCACGGGAGTGCCGAATAGTTGTTTCGCTATATTCTATTCCAAATTATCAGATAGAACCATACTTTGGGACGGAATAATAAACTTAATCATCAACAAGAAATATGCGTCACCAATACTTATTATCCGTAACCAATACAACTATAGCACGGAATAATAAACTTAATCATCAACAAGAAAAATATATAATAATACAACATATTATTGTCTATAGGGCATACTTCCATCGGGAAGGAAACTGAGATGGGTTTTAGCCGCCGCCTGTTGGAGCGCCTCTCTCTCTTCTCTAGTATCAGTTCCGGATACGTGCTATGCGTCGCCGTACAGAACACATCCTCCCATCTACAAAGGTAAATGCGTGATCATTTGCCAACAATTGTACCCTCACCAAGCTGCAGATGTGCGTCCTCCACACAAGATGATAATGTTTCTGCATCGCAAGAAACGTACAAAACAGGTTACACGACCTCTCATTTGAAAGCCACAATTTCTAATTTGTTGAACTCCATGTAACCTAGCAGAACAAGTGAAAAGACAAGCACTTGGCAACAAGAGGAAGTCCAACCAAATCAGAAAGTACAAGAAGGGAATTTATCCAGTCATCATGCCGCATGCATTGATAAAGTCAAAAGATAAAATAAACCAAACTTATAGGACTGACAGACTAATAGTGCCCAATTAAACAAAACTAAAAAAAATCTGATACAGTATATTTTTTGGGTACCTTATATGGTAGAGTGGCTAGTAATATTTGAATCCAACTTGCAGTTGTCGTCTCGTGTATACAACACGTACCACTTTCTTCCCTCTTCTTCGTCATCTGCATATGCCTCGACCTGCTCCATATGGCTGAACTTGTCCCACTCAAGACCAGATTTTCCTGCAGCTAGTGAAGCCAGCAGGCATAACCTTCCGTGTAACAGCAAATGCTTTGGCTTTATGCCTCGCATGTATTCTGGGAGTTTTTCCATGGTGTAATCCTGCAGGGACAAATAATCGAGCGCGGGGACACTCTCCAGCACTTTCAGCATTGGGCAACCAGTGACGGTAGGCTTCTGCAGATTGGGGAGACTAGTGATTCTCTCCAGTTTGGAGCTTCCCATCACTGTAAGCTCAACAACTGAAGGAAATTTCTCAATATAGCTGAGGTGGCTGACGTCATTTATGACTATTTTCTTCAAAGCCCAAGCATTGGAGGCAAGACCAGGAGGAAAACACCTCAGTTTGTAATTTCTGAGGAAAAGATCCTCCAAACGAGTCATGGCTTGTACCTTCTCCTCCCATTCCCACTCCTCCCATTCAACCATTCCTTCTAAGACCATCTCATTTAACCTAGGGAATGGATCCATCGTGGCCTGCAAGAACCCAGTTCCAACACGACTGATGCATGGAGCACGGCGGACGTGAAGCAGCTTAAGGTAGGGGAGCTGACACAACCCATTGGGAAGTTGGGTGCAACATGCCAAGTCAGAAAACATTAGAGACTCCAAGTTACCGAGACTCCGAGTTATCCAACAAGGGAGTCGCTGGCCAAAATACCCACTGATATTAAGTTGTTTTATACTGGCCGCAGGGCAGAGCCCATCGAACACCTTCTCGATTCGCTGCTGCTCTCCCTCGTAGACAGTTTCTTCCTCCCTGACCAACCCATCCTCTCCCAGTCTGCTGGTGCAGTGCAAGAACAGATCAGTAAGATGGGTTTTCTCATCAAGCCTAGCATTAGCAGCAAACGAGGCATCAGATACATTCTCCAACTGAAGTAATGAAAGAAACACGAGTCGGGATAGAGGCCCCAACTCATCCAAACTGCACCAATCACCGTCCATGTAGGCTCGGAACCTATTCAGTTTCCTCATACTTGTCAGATTGCATAATCCTCTAGGTATCCTACTTAAGCTGGCAAGACCAAGATATCTCAGCTGGCTAAGCTTCACAACTGCATGAGGAAGATTCACCAAATTTCTACATCCATGAAGGTCAAGGAATTGCAATAGCTTCATCTTGCCGATGTTTGCTGGAAGTACAGAAATATCATCATTTACTAGTGTTAAATACCTCAGGTGCTTCAGCTGATGCAACGACTTAACCAATGCATGCACATCTGCGAATTCTATATGTAGTGTCCGCAGACTAGGGAAAGTAACCAATGAATCACCAGGCCCCATATTGATCTGCATAGTTGAGATTAAAGTTCTCATTGATTGTTGCCTTTGAAAGGATTTCCAGTCAAGTTCACCTCCTGATTGCAGTCGGTAGGTTTCTATAGACAACCGGAGAAACATTTGTGAACTAAGTTTAGTATGAACATACATGCCTCCTTCTTGAGCTATGAGTGCTTCGTCTCTAGCAATAGATTGAGCAAATGAACGAACAGAATCAGTCATGCGACAATAGCATTGAGAAGACATCAATTTGCTTGGCTCTATGAGGTTTCTAGATATCAACTCATTGTAGTAATTTCTTCCATGTTCTTCCAAATCTGCATAATCATTTCCATGAATAAATCCTTCGCTTATCCACATGGCAACAACTTCATGCAAACTAAACTCTCTATTTCTAGGAAGAATGGAGTAGTATAGAAAGCACTGCTTCAGATAAGGAGGCAAATCTTCATAGCTCAAGTATAATGAATGGTTGACATCTTCGGGCATTGACAATTTAGATTCGTTCAAAACATGCTCCCAGTCACGACGTAGTGCCCCTCTTCTAAGCAAGAGGTGTCCCATTGCTTTGATGGCAAGTGGTACACCACCACATTTTTTTATAATTTTCAATCCGATATCCTTTAGTGTATTGATGTGATCTTCATCTATCTCACTTAAGAGTACCTGCGAACATGCAGTTCAGAATTAATTAACTATGTACCAGTTTACTCTAAGGGACTCAAATTTGCATCTGAAGAGTCAAAAAGTACTATCTGATGTGTAGGCATTCATTTATCCATGTAAGACTGATTTTATTTAGGTATCTATCTATTATATACTAAAAGCAATATAAAGGTGTCTCTCTAGGCACCAGGTTGAACCACATGTGCTAAAAAAATATAAACCGATGATTTTAATCTTAACGTCTGAGATTAAAAGATAGTACGTCATTTTTTTTTTTGAAGAAAAAAAACTTATGGCACGTCATATATATGTTTTTGTGAATGATTTAACTAGAGATTATGGAGTCCAAGAGCTGTAAGTGTAATTGTGACGTGATTGATAGAGTCCCGTCTAAATTCCAAAAGCATGTCCATCCTGTTGTACGTGATTAGATGGAGTTGTACTTTTGTTCTACTAGGACGTGTGAGTGCACCATCACTGCAGAATCGCTCCGTCTCCCACACCTAGCCTCATCTATCAAATTGCACTATTTCCTCTCTCACAAGCGATCGTGCCTACTCTAGCGAATCACACGTGGGCAGGAAGAGAAGCGTCGTGTTTCTTGGACCGTGCTAAGCGTCCCCCGGACAATCAGAAGTTCCCATCGTCCCCCGGACACGTGTCCCCTTGGACCTTTCCCCGTTTGCCTGTACTGCCCGCATTCTGAAAAGAAAAGACATCACTCATACCCACATGCCATGGCCCATGGCGATGACCGCGCATCGAGCTCTGGCGGGTTGGCCTCCTGCTCCCGCAAGGTCGGCGTCCTACTCCGGCGAGGTCCACGTCCTGCTCCGGCGAGTTAGGCTTCCACGAACCCTCGAAGCAGACTACTAGCACAAGTCGTAGCAAATGCCCCCACCTCGATCCCCTGCCTACAGTACCTCCATCACCGGAGCACCGTTGGCGGCACGGTGGTAGCAGTGCCCTTGTACCCTTGAAGCAACCTTGGGCCGTCGGTAGCAACTCCGGCGGCCGGTAGCATACCCGTCGTTCGTCGGTAGCAGCTCCGACGACCGGTTTTAGCAATGGCGGAGGCTGCTTGTAGCAAGACCCACGACCGATCTTATAGCAACTCCGATGGTCGATTATAGCAACTCCGAAGGTCGATTATAGCAAATCCGCCAGCTGTCGGTTGCAACTCCGGCGAATGGCTGTACCCATGGCTGTGGCCGATTGTAACAAGGCCCACGACCGATTGTAGCAACTCTGGCGGCTGGTTGTAGCAAGGTCGACGGCCACCGGCAGTGGCCAATTGTAGTAAGGCCGATGACCGGTTGTAACAATGGTGGTGGCCTGCAGTACCAACTCTGGCGGCTAGTTGTAGCAAGGCCGACGGCCGATGGTAGCAAGGACGCTGGTCGGTTGTAGCAACGGCGATGGTTGGTTATAGCGAGGCTGACGAACGGTTGTAGCTTTGGTTCTGGAGTCTTTGCCCCTGCACATGGTGACCGCCGCTGTTAGATAATCACGTGTCCTACACGTATTGGAATTGCAGTCCGAGTAGGTGTAGGTGTCCAGGTAGTATACGTATATGTGTTAGACTAGGTTTTGGAGTAGTACACCGACTCCTAGTTGATTAGGTCCTAGTAGTGCATATATATACACACACACCTGGCCTTGTAATCTTGTACCGGACAACAACCGTGGAGTTGAGCAATACAAGAGAGAAAACAAGGCTCGACAAGAGCCTTTGGCAATCAAAGTTGTTTTGCGTGTGCGTGCGTGAGTGTACTAGTTAGATCAAAAGAATCGATCGGCTAGCAGCACGTGTATCTCGGCGGAAGTTATCGGGTACGTGTGTGTCGTCTCGTCGGAATTTTCTCGTCGGTGTCGTCGGAAAGTACTCGGCGGCAGGGGCTGTGCTAACAATTGGTATCAGAGCCAAGGTCGTCGTTCGTGATCTGCTGAAAGTACTAGGAGGTCATGGCGACGGTGAAGTTTGACGAGAGATCGACATCGGCATCAGCGTTTGAGACGGTGGGCGCGGAGTTGTATCCGCGTCTGGATCGCAAGCACTACGGCCTATGGGCGTTTGTGATGCAGTGCGCCATGGAAGGTCAACAGGTTTGGGAGGCCGTCGATCTAGGAGGCGACGAGTACGTCAAGGGAGGCGCGAAGTACCGGAAGGATCGCCAAGCGTTAACGGCGCTCTATTCCGTCGTGCCGAAGTACGTGATGCAGCACCTCGTCGGAAAGAAATCGGCGAAGGATGCATGGGAGACGATCAAGATCTTGCACCAAGGTCATGCCCGCGTGAAGGAAGCGCATCTTCAAACTTTGACAAAAAGCTATGAAGATCTGAAGATGGAGGAGAGCGAGACGGTTGATCAGTTTGCCGCCCGTTTCGTTACCCTTGTCAACGCAATCAGGGGATATGGCGAGAAATTGGATGAGATCAAGAACGTCAGAAGGTTCCTGCGTGCGGCACCGGCGCGCTACATGCAGATCGTTACATCGATCGAACAATGTCTCGACCTTAATACATTGACGGTTGAGGATCTCGTCGGAAGATTCAAGGCACACGATGAGAGAATCCGGATCAGCTTCGGTGATCCAGAACAGGTTGAGCACCTGATGCTCACAAAGCAGCAATGGATGACTCTTTCAAAAGAAAAGCAAGGAGGCTCCACGAGCGGCAAGGAGAAACAACGCCCAGCGAAAAAGTATATCGCGGGGCAGGAGGATGAAGATGACGTCCCGCCGCGGAGGAAGTTTGACATAAAGAAAGTAAGGTGTCATAATTGCGGCGAGCTCGGTCACTTCAAGGCTGATTGCCGGAAAGCACCAAAGGAAAAGGAGAGGGCTCTCATCGCCCAGGAAGGAGATGATGGACCGATGATGCTGATGCTCGAAGTAACTGAGTTAAAGGATGAGGAGGATCCTCCATCACCGGCTGCGGAGATTGTGGCACAAGTGGATCACGATCTACCGTGTGTGCATCATGAGGAACAAAGTGCCCCGTTCCCATGTGAAGCCACGTTTGAGGCAAGTGAAGCCTCGGAACTTGTTCATGGCGATCTATGCATTGGAATTTCACCTGCAACTCCGTCCGGCAATAAGTTCTTCATGCTTGTGGTGGATGATCATAGTAAATACATGTGGATTGTATTGCTGAAAAGTAAGGGTCAAGCTCAACAAGCATTCGAGAAGATCAAGGAAGCCGAAGAGTTCAAGGTGGAGGCGAAGATAAGAGCCCTACGCATTGATCAAGGGGGTGAGCTGCATCAAACTGTGTTGACCATGGCACGGAGCATGATGAAGAGTAAAGGCTTGCCAGGAAAATTCTGGGGTGAGGCAGTCAATACGGCTGTGTATTTGCTGAACATGGAATCTACTGAGGGTGGAGTTGGTATAACACCGTACGAAGCATGGTACGGATGGAAGCCCTCGGTTGATCATCTTCGTACTTTTGGATGTGTGGCGCATGTAAAGGCGGAATTGGCGGAGCAGCGTATTCCAATGATCATGACAGGCTATGAAGGCTCAAAGACATACCGCTTGTGCAATCCTTATACCAATAAGGTGGTTTTCAAGGGAGACGTAATCTTTGAGGAAGGCAAGTCATGGAATTGGGGCTACAACGAACCGGAATATTCAACTTTTCACGTCACGTGGGATCTTGAGTATGAAGAAAATATGGATCAATCGAGCTTATCCTTGTCAGCAAGTTCGGGCCCAGAAGACATTGAAGGCCTAGGGGCAGCTCCAAGCGTGGACACCAGGCCAGAAGCACTAGGGATTCTTCCAGAAGACAAAGAGTTTGAAGAAAAGGCTAGTCTGTGGCCAGAAGATACGGAACTGGAAGGATGTACAGATGCATGTGCAGCGATACCTGCACTTGTTTGCCCAAAAATTAGAGGAGGAGGGGGAGCTGAAGTGAGCCCAGCAAACAGGCCAGCAAGGCCAGAAGGCGATGGTCCAAGAGTGTGGACTGGTGGCCAGATAGATGGAGGAGACCCAACAATAGGGGGTGCAGATCCATCAAAAGGCTTTTCACGTGGTATAGAGAAGCTATAAGAAAACAAATTTGAGTTACCTCCTACTTATTTGTTCTATTGCATCCAAGAGCACCGGCAAGTAGTAGATCAAATATGCGAGGAACCGATGAGAAAGTACTTCATTGAACCAAGTATAATGTCTCAAGGCACGGACAAAAAGGACAGTCGGCGTGAAGGCATGGAGAAGGGCGCGGACAAAAAGGGTTGTCGGCGTGAAGCCATGGAGAAGTCGACAAAAGCAAAGTCGGTGACATGGGTACTGAGTAAGGGTGCGGCGAAAGCAATGTCGTGGATGACGCCCGCGAGGAGCAGCTGGCGCATTTGGGACCCAGGTCGATGTAAAGAAGCACATCGTGATTAGGGGGTGATTGTTAGATAATCACGTGTCCTACACGTATTGGAATTGCAGTCCGAGTAGGTGTAGGTGTCCAGGTAGTATACGTATATGTGTTAGACTAGGTTTTGGAGTAGTACACCGACTCCTAGTTGATTAGGTCCTAGTAGTGCATATATATACACACACACCTGGCCTTGTAATCTTGTACCGGACAACAACCGTGGAGTTGAGCAATACAAGAGAGAAAACAAGGCTCGACAAGAGCCTTTGGCAATCAAAGTTGTTTTGCGTGTGCGTGCGTGAGTGTACTAGTTAGATCAAAAGAATCGATCGGCTAGCAGCACGTGTATCTCGGCGGAAGTTATCGGGTACGTGTGTGTCGTCTCGTCGGAATTTTCTCGTCGGTGTCGTCGGAAAGTACTCGGCGGCAGGGGCTGTGCTAACAATTGGTATCAGAGCCAAGGTCGTCGTTCGTGATCTGCTGAAAGTACTAGGAGGTCATGGCGACGGTGAAGTTTGACGAGAGATCGACATCGGCATCAGCGTTTGAGACGGTGGGCGCGGAGTTGTATCCGCGTCTGGATCGCAAGCACTACGGCCTATGGGCGTTTGTGATGCAGTGCGCCATGGAAGGTCAACAGGTTTGGGAGGCCATCGATCTAGGAGGCGACGAGTACGTCAAGGGAGGCGCGAAGTACCGGAAGGATCGCCAAGCGTTAACGGCGCTCTATTCCGTCGTGCCGAAGGACGTGATGCAGCACCTCGTCAAAAAGAAATCGGCGAAGGATGCATGGGAGACGATCAAGATCTTGCACCAAGGTCATGCCCGCGTGAAGGAAGCGCATCTTCAAACTTTGACAAAAAGCTATGAAGATCTGAAGATGGAGGAGAGCGAGACGGTTGATCAGTTTGCCGCCCGTTTCGTTACCCTTGTCAACGCAATCAGGGGATATGGCGAGAAATTGGATGAGATCAAGAACGTCAGAAGGTTCCTGCGTGCGGCACCGGCGCGCTACATGCAGATCGTTACATCGATCGAACAATGTCTCGACCTTAATACATTGACGGTTGAGGATCTCGTCGGAAGATTCAAGGCACACGATGAGAGAATCCGGATCAGCTTCGGTGATCCAGAACAGGTTGAGCACCTGATGCTCACAAAGCAGCAATGGATGACTCTTTCAAAAGAAAAGCAAGGAGGCTCCACGAGCAGCAAGGAGAAACAACACCCAGCGAAAAAGTATATCGCGGGGCAGGAGGATGAAGATGACGTCCCGCCGCGGAGGAAGTTTGACATAAAGAAAGTAAGGTGTCATAATTGCGGCGAGCTCGGTCACTTCAAGGCTGATTGCCGGAAAGCACCAAAGGAAAAGGAGAGGGCTCTCATCGCCCAGGAAGGAGATGATGGACCGATGATGCTGATGCTCGAAGTAACTGAGTTAAAGGATGAGGAGGATCCTCCATCACCGGCTGCGGAGATTGTGGCACAAGTGGATCACGATCTACCGTGTGTGCATCATGAGGAACAAAGTGCCCCGTTCCCATGTGAAGCCACGTTTGAGGCAAGTGAAGCCTCGGAACTTGTTCATGGCGATCTATGCATTGGAATTTCACCTACAACTCCGTCCGGCAATAAGTTCTTCATGCTTGTGGTGGATGATCATAGTAAATACATGTGGATTGTATTGCTGAAAAGTAAGGGTCAAGCTCAACAAGCATTCGAGAAGATCAAGGAAGCCGAAGAGTTCAAGGTGGAGGCGAAGATAAGAGCCCTACGCATTGATCAAGGGGGTGAGCTGCATCAAACTGTGTTGACCATGGCACGGAGCATGATGAAGAGTAAAGGCTTGCCAGGAAAATTCTGGGGTGAGGCAGTCAATACGGCTGTGTATTTGCTGAACATGGAATCTACTGAGGGTGGAGTTGGTATAACACCGTACGAAGCATGGTACGGATGGAAGCCCTCGGTTGATCATCTTCGTACTTTTGGATGTGTGGCGCATGTAAAGGCGGAATTGGCGGAGCAGCGTATTCCAATGATCATGACAGGCTATGAAGGCTCAAAGACATACCGCTTGTGCAATCCTTATACCAATAAGGTGGTTTTCAAGGGAGACGTAATCTTTGAGGAAGGCAAGTCATGGAATTGGGGCTACAACGAACCGGAATATTCAACTTTTCACGTCACGTGGGATCTTGAGTATGAAGAAAATATGGATCAATCGAGCTTATCCTTGTCAGCAAGTTCGGGCCCAGAAGACATTGAAGGCCTAGGGGCAGCTCCAAGCGTGGACACCAGGCCAGAAGCACTAGGGATTCTTCCAGAAGACAAAGAGTTTGAAGAAAAGGCTAGTCTGTGGCCAGAAGATACGGAACTGGAAGGATGTACAGATGCATGTGCAGCGATACCTGCACTTGTTTGCCCAAAAATTAGAGGAGGAGGGGGAGCTGAAGTGAGCCCAGCAAACAGGCCAGCAAGGCCAGAAGGCGATGGTCCAAGAGTGTGGACTGGTGGCCAGATAGATGGAGGAGACCCAACAATAGGGGGTGCAGATCCATCAAAAGGCTTTTCACGTGGTATAGAGAAGCTATAAGAAAACAAATTTGAGTTACCTCCTACTTATTTGTTCTATTGCATCCAAGAGCACCGGCAAGTAGTAGATCAAATATGCGAGGAACCGATGAGAAAGTACTTCATTGAACCAAGTATAATGTCTCAAGGCACGGACAAAAAGGACAGTCGGCGTGAAGGCATGGAGAAGGGCGCGGACAAAAAGGGTTGTCGGCGTGAAGCCATGGAGAAGTCGACAAAAGCAAAGTCGGTGACATGGGTACTGAGTAAGGGTGCGGCGAAAGCAATGTCGTGGATGACGCCCGCGAGGAGCAGCTGGCGCATTTGGGACCCAGGTCGATGTAAAGAAGCACATCGTGATTAGGGGGTGATTGTTAGATAATCACGTGTCCTACACGTATTGGAATTGCAGTCCGAGTAGGTGTAGGTGTCCAGGTAGTATACGTATATGTGTTAGACTAGGTTTTGGAGTAGTACACCGACTCCTAGTTGATTAGGTCCTAGTAGTGCATATATATACACACACACCTGGCCTTGTAATCTTGTACCGGACAACAACCGTGGAGTTGAGCAATACAAGAGAGAAAACAAGGCTCGACAAGAGCCTTTGGCAATCAAAGTTGTTTTGCGTGTGCGTGCGTGAGTGTACTAGTTAGATCAAAAGAATCGATCGGCTAGCAGCACGTGTATCTCGGCGGAAGTTATCGGGTACGTGTGTGTCGTCTCGTCGGTGTCGTCGGAAAGTACTCGGCGGCAGGGGCTGTGCTAACAATTGGTATCAGAGCCAAGGTCGTCGTTCGTGATCTGCTGAAAGTACTAGGAGGTCATGGCGACGGTGAAGTTTGACGAGAGATCGACATCGGCATCAGCGTTTGAGACGGTGGGCGTGGAGTTGTATCCGCGTCTGGATCGCAAGCACTACGGCCTATGGGCGTTTGTGATGCGGTGCGCCATGGAAGGTCAACAGGTTTGGGAGGCCGTCGATCTAGGAGGCGACGAGTACGTCAAGGGAGGCGCGAAGTACCGGAAGGATCGCCAAGCGTTAACGGCGCTCTATTCCGTCGTGCCGAAGGACGACATGCAGCACCTCGTCGGAAAGAAATCGGCGAAGGATGCATGGGAGACGATCAAGATCTTGCACCAAGGTCATGCCCGCGTGAAGGAAGCGCATCTTCAAACTTTGACAAAAAGCTATGAAGATCTGAAGATGGAGGAGAGCGAGACGGTTGATCAGTTTGCCGCCCGTTTCGTTACCCTTGTCAACGCAATCAGGGGATATGGCGAGAAATTGGATGAGATCAAGAACGTCAGAAGGTTCCTGCGTGCGGCACCGGCGCGCTACATGCAGATCGTTACATCGATCGAACAATGTCTCGACCTTAATACATTGACGGTTGAGGATCTCGTCGGAAGATTCAAGGCACACGATGAGAGAATCCGGATCAGCTTCGGTGATCCAGAACAGGTTGAGCACCTGATGCTCACAAAGCAGCAATGGATGACTCTTTCAAAAGAAAAGCAAGGAGGCTCCACGAGCGGCAAGGAGAAACAACGCCCAGCGAAAAAGTATATCGCGGGGCAGGAGGATGAAGATGACGTCCCGCCGCGGAGGAAGTTTGACATAAAGAATGTAAGGTGTCATAATTGCGGCGAGCTCGGTCACTTCAAGGCTGATTGCCGGAAAGCACCAAAGGAAAAGGAGAGGGCTCTCATCGCCCAGGAAGGAGATGATGGACCGATGATGCTGATGCTCGAAGTAACTGAGTTAAAGGATGAGGAGGATCCTCCATCACCGGCTGCGGAGATTGTGGCACAAGTGGATCACGATCTACCGTGTGTGCATCATGAGGAACAAAGTGCCCCGTTCCCATGTGAAGCCACGTTTGAGGCAAGTGAAGCCTCGGAACTTGTTCATGGCGATCTATGCGTTGGAATTTCACCTGCAACTCCTTCCGGCAATAAGTTCTTCATGCTTGTGGTGGATGATCATAGTAAATACATGTGGATTGTATTGCTGAAAAGTAAGGGTCAAGCTCAACAAGCATTCGAGAAGATCAAGGAAGCCGAAGAGTTCAAGGTGGAGGCGAAGATAAGAGCCCTACGCATTGATCAAGGGGGTGAGCTGCATCAAACTGTGTTGACCATGGCACGGAGCATGATGAAGAGTAAAGGCTTGCCAGGAAAATTCTGGGGTGAGGCAGTCAATACGGCTGTGTATTTGCTGAACATGGAATCTACTGAGGGTGGAGTTGGTATAACACCGTACGAAGCATGGTACGGATGGAAGCCCTCGGTTGATCATCTTCGTACTTTTGGATGTGTGGCGCATGTAAAGGCGGAATTGGCGGAGCAACGTATTCCAATGATCATGACAGGCTATGAAGGCTCAAAGACATACCGCTTGTGCAATCCTTATACCAATAAGGTGGTTTTCAAGGGAGACGTAATCTTTGAGGAAGGCAAGTCATGGAATTGGGGCTACAACGAACCGGAATATTCAACTTTTCACGTCACGTGGGATCTTGAGTATGAAGAAAATATGGATCAATCGAGCTTATCCTTGTCAGCAAGTTCGGGCCCAGAAGACATTGAAGGCCTAGGGGCAGCTCCAAGCGTGGACACCAGGCCAGAAGCACTAGGGATTCTTCCAGAAGACAAAGAGTTTGAAGAAAAGGCTAGTCTGTGGCCATAAGATACGGAACTGGAAGGATGTACAGATGCATGTGCAGCGATACCTGCACTTGTTTGCCCAAAAATTAGAGGAGGAGGGGGAGCTGAAGTGAGCCCAGCAAACAGGCCAGCAAGGCCAGAAGGCGATGGTCCAAGAGTGTGGACTGGTGGCCAGATAGATGGAGGAGACCCAACAATAGGGGGTGCAGATCCATCAAAAGGCTTTTCACGTGGTATAGAGAAGCTATAAGAAAACAAATTTGAGTTACCTCCTACTTATTTGTTCTATTGCATCCAAGAGCACCGGCAAGTAGTAGATCAAATATGCGAGGAACCGATGAGAAAGTACTTCATTGAACCAAGTATAATGTCTCAAGGCACGGACAAAAAGGACAGTCGGCGTGAAGGCATGGAGAAGGGCGCGGACAAAAAGGGTTGTCGACGTGAAGCCATGGAGAAGTCGACAAAAGCAAAGTCGGTGACATGGGTACTGAGTAAGGGTGCGGCGAAAGCAATGCCGTGGATGACGCCCGCGAGGAGCAGCTGGCGCATTTGGGACCCAGGTCGATGTAAAGAAGCACATCGTGATTAGGGGGTGATTGTTAGATAATCACGTGTCCTACACGTATTGGAATTGCAGTCCGAGTAGGTGTAGGTGTCCAGGTAGTATACGTATATGTGTTAGACTAGGTTTTGGAGTAGTACACCGACTCCTAGTTGATTAGGTCCTAGTAGTGCATATATATACACACACACCTGGCCTTGTAATCTTGTACCGGACAACAACCGTGGAGTTGAGCAATACAAGAGAGAAAACAAGGCTCGACAAGAGCCTTTGGCAATCAAAGTTGTTTTGCGTGTGCGTGCGTGAGTGTACTAGTTAGATCAAAAGAATCGATCGGCTAACAACACGTGTATCTCGGCGGAAGTTATCGGGTACGTGTGTGTCGTCTCGTCGGAATTTTCTCGTCGGTGTCGTCGGAAAGTACTCGGCGGCAGGGGCTGTGCTAACAGCCGCCTCCTTCTCCCTCACCATGACCGCCTCTCTCTGCATCGACCGCGCCACCGTGCTGCCCCTCCTCGCCTCGCCCCAGCTTCCTCGCGGGCAAGCAACCGCGGAGAGGCAAAATGGATAGAGGGAGGGGATCCAATGGCATTGACAGAGAAAAGGGGATTCATGGCAAGGAGAGAGGAAGTAGGAACCCTGGCGGAGGTAGGAAGGATGGGTCTGAACTAGGTGCCCCGGTGGTTGGAGAGCCGGCTCTGTAGGGTGTTGCGCGCGGTGGGGAAGAGACTCGTGGTCAACGGGGGAGAAAGCTTGGGAAAATTTTGGAGAAGGAAGAAGATAAGTAGTAAAGCTAGGTTGCAAATTCTGTGATGGATTAGCAAGCATGGATTAGTAAAGCTACATTCCTAATGTTGTAATGGCTTAGCAAAGCTTTTTTTTTTGCGCTGAATGGCTTAGCAAAGCTAACAGGGCTTAAATCACTATTGTAAAATTCCAAATTCGAACCAACATGGGGCATTCAATTTCTTCTAAACTATTAAAAAACTATGGTAATCTCTATGCTTCAGATATCCCAAATTAAGGGAGTGAAAAGTTCTTTGCAGGAATCATATGGAGGTGCACAATGTGAACATGTATGAGGTGGTGACGTAGGAAAATTAAAAATGCAACTCGAAGCTGAGTATAAGTGTACTTCTTAGAATAATTCTCCTAGGATACATTACTTTGTGTCAACATATACTATATTACTATAGGATTGTAAATTGTTAAATATAGAAAATCAATGGTAGAGTTGTGCAATACACGAGATCAAAATCTACTGGGATATGAGTTGTTAACTACAAATGTAGTATCTTCAACTTCGCAGGAAATTTCTTGGAGGTTACGAATGTTTTCTCAGCAGATATTTACTTGATACTATCGATGATATTTGAAGTGTATGCAATCAGATAATTTTCAAAGTTTTTGTATGTACAAGAATCCGGCCAGTTATAAAAAATAAGCATAATTCTTCTTTAGCAGTACATGTAGCAATTTAGAACATCAATACATCATTACCCTAATGTGTTTGAACACCATTCATTGAGATAACACTTGCAAAAGCAAGTAGTATCTTACACATCATTGTAATGTTTCTTGAAGTGTGTGGATATAAAAAAACTGGGCAATTCGTAGAAATTGTCAACATTAAGAAGAATTTTTACCTAGAAGGATTATCATATTGCAAGCACATTAGCTTTACTAGAGGGACCTGGCTAAAGAATGAGTAAGTTGTGTTGTAGATTTTACATACTCTTCACTATCAAGTAGTTGTTTTTTAGCCATTTTATTTATATCTGTTGCAATGGTATAGTTTTATTTATATATGTTGCAATGGTGTAGTTATTTGTTAATCTGTGAGATATGATGTTCTATAGAGTTACTTGACATGGCAATTGAGCGCAAAAAATTAGTAATATATATTCTTTGTGAGAAAGTAGTCTCAATGAATTATTTGTTTGTGTCTCTAAACATGTCCCAATGCATCCATAAAAATTCTTATTGGTCCTAGGTGTTACCTTCCCATAATTTTAGAAGACAACTGCTTGAGGGATTTTTTTTTAAAATAATACCTAGTAATTAGCTCATAGTCATATTGATAGGGTGAGGTTGCCGCTACGGAAGGCCTTTTTTTGTAATGCAGGAAGATAAATGAAATAAAGATTTTATGTTCTCCATTTGTAAATGTCCACATCAATATCCATATTTGAGTATTAAGAAAACAAAGATCCCCTATCGGTACATATGAGTTGTGGATCCATTATCATGTTCTCTCTCTCTTCTTTTGAAGAGAAGCAAATGACATATAGTATTGCTTTAAGCGTTATTATAGTGGAGATATTATCATCAGTGTGTACATGGTTATTTAGATTGGTAAGAAGATGAGTGTTGATTAGGGCAGAACTTTGTAGTTGGGTATTCAGATTGTAAAATTTCATGTGTGGAGGACATATGAAAACTCATGTGAGTGAGTATGTAGAATGGCCAGATTGAACAATGGGAGATATAAAGGATAGAGATAAAGATAAGGGATAAATATAGCTACCTTGGATTCAACGTACACCATGATATAGATAAAATAATAGTGATTAAACAAAAGAATTACAATATATTTATGCACAAAAAAATTCTTCATTTTCCACTTTACGTTTCATATTCATAAAAAATAGTAAAAATTACATCTTACAGATAACGTTTGCGTACAAGATGAAAAATATTGAGAGCTAAGGTTTCACACATAACTTAAAGATTAAAAGAGTTTTCAGACTCCCTTGATGTCTTTTATTTATCATAAAATTTGTGGTGTTCAGGACCATAATAAAAGCAATCAAATAAATCAGCTATTTGTTAAATAAGTTAGATATTTTTAAAATATTTTCAAATGTTGCCCTCGCATTTGCGAGGACCACTGTGCTAGTTCAAATAAAGAGAAAGTATTCGTCAAAATGGTACTCCCTCCATTTCATAATATAAGATGTTTTAGCTTTTGTGAAACGAATATCTAGATATCTTTTAGTGTGTAGATTCAGAGTAATCTACACACTAAAAATGTCTAGATATATTGGTTTCACAAAAGCTAAAACATCTTATATTTTGGAATAGAGGGAATAATTTTCTAAACGTGTCTACTCAACTTGCTCATAAACAGAAAAGATTTGTGATGTGGGTTCGACATATAAATACCAAAGATTTGACTATTTAATGTAGGCATCCATTAACCATGGAAGATTTTACTATTTAAAAATTCGAAGTGCAGAAAGTACATGGCAAAAGTGCATAAAATTTGTTTATTAATGATTAATTAATTTATTATTGAATGTTTCTAATAGTTACTCAAGATGGAGAAACACATTTTAATCTTGTGAACTCATCTAGGAATAAGTATGAAACCCAATTGGTGCTATGATATGTTTCCGAGTTTAGCATGGTTTAGTTACGTTTTATTATTTGTATAAAAGAGCAAAGTTAGTTATTTGGACCTACAATACCGGTCTCTTATCTTCAAAGATGTAATACTACTACAAAAAAAATAGTACTTGAACGGCTCAAAATAATTCAGAAGCATCTCTTTATTAATTGCACTGTTACTAACTTGATGGGGATGGATTATTCATTTGATTAAGAAATTAGTACTTAATTGCATGCAAACCTGCATCTTGAGGAGTGACCAAGCTGCGTCTGGCGCTAATGTGTCGACGTGGTGGTAGGGCGGTGTAGCTCTCATGCTTCTGGCGACACCTTCATCTCTAGTGGTGATGATCACTCTGTTGCCCGAAGCAGCAGCATTGACTAAATGTGTTTTCAGAACACTCTCCCATGCTCTACAGTTCCACATATCATCCATTACTAACAAGGTCTTGTGGCCAACCAAGGCATTCGTCAGGGTTTCATGAAGCCTGGCAATTGAATTTCCGGCTGGCTCGAAGTCTCCTCCGACTTGGGCGATGGCTGTTTTCAGCAGGTCAGCCCTATTGAAGCTTTGGCTGATGCTCAGCCATATTTTTTTACTGAACTCATATTGGATGGCCTTGTCATTGAAGACCTTTTGGGCGAGGGTGGTCTTGCCAACCCCACTGACACCTACAATTGCAACCACCATGATATTGTTGCTAACCTCTGTGCTGCCTGTTAGCCTGATCCGGGCCACCAGTGCTCTCGTGTCTTCTTCGATCTTCTCCCCAACCAAACCTGAGCAGTGGAGATACGGCGACGTCTCACGACCGAAACCACCATGACGAGAGGCCTGCTGCGCCTCGCTGCTACGACGATCCTCGTAGCACCCGAGGTTATTGAAGCCGAAAGCAACACTCTGCTTTTTGATGTCGTCGAGCCTCTTGTTGAGCGCCTTGATGCGTGTGCCGATCTCATGGGCATGAGACGGATTCCGCATGCAGAGGAGCAACGGATTGAAACACCCTGCATCCATACTGGATGATTCACGCTCCATGGCCTTGAGCTGGCAGAGGTCAAGGATGTCGGTAGCTTCGTACATGGCATACTTGAGCTGCCCAACCCACCTTTGGACAATCTGATCGGTGATGCTTCTCCTATCGGCGTCAGCGAGGAAGTTCTTGAGATCCCGAAGCTTGTCGCCCATCTCGTCAATCTCGCCGGGGATGCCCTTGCCCAGCATCGTCCAGAGCTCATCAGATCCTACCTGCGTGAGCAAGTTTCCCACATAGGATGCAAGTGCATCCAGCACCATGGCTATGGTACTTGTTGGCTTTCGCTGCGACAATAAAGGTAAGGCAAAATTTAAGTAGGAGAGACAAGAAAAACAAGCAAGAAGCTTAGCCGGGTGTAAATCTAAAGATAAAAATAAAACTTGAACTATCCAACGTACCTCTGAGATGGATGGATGTCCTGCTACTTTAGCTCAGCAGAGTAACTCGATCCTTGCGAGAAGAAGATGATATCAACTAAATCTACCGTACCGTCTGTCTAAAACTAATCGTAATGACACTAGCAGACAACTGCACTGGACGGAGCTATAATTAATTACGTACATCACCCTCGGGGGGGGGGGGGGGGGGGGGACCCTAGCCCCGCGGCCACTTCCCGGCCCTCCCACCTGATCTCCCTCCTCGTCTCCCCTGGAGGGTGGCCGGCCAAAGCCACGCGGCACCGATGAAGGTGGCGGCGGGGATCTGGCCTTCCAGTTCTCAAGCGGTAGAAGGGAGGACGCTGCTGAGCGGGCCGGGGCCACCGTCGACAATGCTGCTCCGGTGGTGCCTCCAGCGGTAGCTCTAGAAGCCGGGTGGCGGCCCAGGGAGGTGGACGGCGGCGGGAGGCACTCACCGGTGATGCAACCCGCCCTACTCAGACACGTGACTGGTGAGAGGGTGGTGGACGGTGGTTGCTCCGTGGAGGTCGCCATATCGGATCTAAAGAAGGGACCAAGTCCCGGACGGTCCCCACCATCTGACCTTTCTCCACGTTGTTGGAGCTAGGTCGAGCTGGTTGGGAGGGGGGGCTCTGGCTGAGAAATCCTTGGCCAGAGGTGGCTGTCACGGCGTCGGCGGCATCTTGGATGCCTCCTTCCTCCTTGGAGGCGACGTCGAGGTATATACCCATTCCCACCTTCTCCGATCCCGGGTGAAAACCCTAAATACTCGGATTGGGCTGCGGCGGCATTCTGGAGACGTATTCTCCTGGAGGCGCCGCCTTGGGCTTGCGGGAAGATGGACGTGCGGTGTGTGATTCGTGGTCTGCCTAGCGGCGGTGCCGTGTCTTCCATTGGTGGTCTCGTCCTAAAGCTTGCATCTTGCCAGTGGCTAGAGCTTCGGCCGGCGGCGATGTTCAGGGGTTTCACGTATCGAGGTGTTCGTGCTTCTGCTCCTTGGCAAATCGTTCTTTGTGTGCATGCGCGCTCTTGGGGGAGTTGCTCTGCCTGCCAACGGTGCGGTGCCCTTCGATCCACGGAGAGAAGGTAGGGGCCTTCTTCAGAGGTACAGGTGTATGGCACGATGGTTCCGACGTGCTAGGACATGGTAGAAGGCATGCTTCTCTGGTGGTGTACTTCTCGGCATTTCCTCACCTAGGTTCTGTCTGTTCCGATGGATGAAGACATCGAAGCCCAAGTTGTGTTTCTTGTATTTTTCTTGTTTGCTTGTTGTTCATGGCGTGTGTGCTGATCTTTCAGGACTCTTTTCGAGCCTACCATCTAAAAAAAATCTATTTAAATAATTGTTAGTTCAAGTTGTTCCATCGACATGCACTTGTGATCAAATGAGTTCAGTTAGTCAGATCTGGATCTGAACTGAATCTGTTCACCAATTCATAGTAATTATTCGAGTTTGATGGACCGATTAACACTCGGTAACTGAAATTCCAGTGACAACAAGGAGTCCTGAGTCACAACCCGAATGCTAGCAGCTTAATTAGGAAACTCAATGTCGTTTTATCAAACTTTGAATCCATATTCTGACGGATTCAGCTTAAGGGCTGCACCTGTTCACAGGATTTCAAAAACTTAGGAAAACACGTAGTAACAGTTAAGCTAGTTAGCGCATTATACGTAGTAATTAATCATGTGGTCCAAGTGCCAAACAGCATCATTAACAGAGGTGTGTCATGGATTAACTAGTACTCGTAGGCAGGTGGTTAGTGCCAAGTGCAGTGCTCTTTCCTTGAGATCTACTACTGACTACATTGGGCGGGCAGGAACTAAGATTGTTTATCCAGAACCATCATGTCGGCACGGATCTGGTCAAACAATGGCGAAGCTTCGGTGCAGGCAGCGTCTGCAATATTCTAAACCCCTACCCTTTGTGTTGCTCCCTCTCTTAAAGTGCTCCCTTGGTTAAAGTGAACCTATCTCAAATGGTTGGGAACTAGATGAATAATCCAACACCAAATTCAAATTCTCACGGCGGTGAATTCAGATTTCCTATTTATACTTGGTACTTGCATTTTATCTTGAGGATCATGCTTGGTGTTTTACCATGATTAAAAATCATTATACTCATACTTAATTGCTATGTACTCCATCTGTTTCAAAATATAAGGTGTTTTAGCTTTGTGAAAGGAGTGTATCTAGACTTTTTTTAGTGTGTAAGTTCATCTAGGTTTGGAATGAACCTACACACTAAAGGGAGTCTAGATACACTTCTTTCACAAAGCTAAAACATCTTATATTTTGAAACAGAGGGAGTACATCTCTAGATGGTGCAGAGTCTGGGAAAAGCCCCCCACCCCCACCCCTAGCAATTTAAAAAAATCCAATTATTGGAGAAACTGTAATCTCTCCCACTTTGCCCTCCAGGGACGGCTTGGGCGGAAAGCCTAGCCACCGCGTGGCGGCCTCTACCTCGTGGGGAGCCCTTCGATCGCATTGGCGCATCACCTCGGATGACGAGGGTCGCGTTTGCCAAACTGGCCACGGCGTTTGGCGAGGGATGCTACAACATGGTCCTAGGGTGGCGGTGCGGTCGCACGGCCCTGCATCCAGTTCGTGGTGGTGGCTCGCCTCCGGCGTATTCGAAGTCGTGACGCCATCTGGCGGAGGCTTCCTTTATGAGAAGTTCCACAATCTGAAGCGGGATAGTGCTTGTTGGGCGGAAATTCACAAGAAAAGTCTCGCCTCAGCACGTAAGAAGGAGGAGATCATTAAGGGGCTCATGGAGGATAATCGTAAGCTTACGGATAAACTTGTCAAATCCCAAACAGAGCGTTTGAACCTGTGGGAGGAAAAGGTCCAAGCACTGAGGGAGTATGTCCAAGTACTGAGGGAGTATGTAACGACCAAAGAGGACCTGATCGAGCGAATCGTTGAACTGGAGGATCTTAGGAACGAAAACGAGAAGCTCCGGACCAGGCTCTCTTGAAGCCAACTAATGGCTATATAGTACCGAACTGCGTGTTTTATCCCTGTAGTAGTGATTTTGTAAACGTGAACTTAACTCTATGCAAAATATGTGTTCGTTTAAAATTAATTTGCTCAAGGATGATTGAGTTTGACTTACTTAAGGTAGCACAACTGCAAGTATTACAGTTAACTAGTTTCAGATATTGACACGACATAAACTATTTATATAGAATTTCCTTCATCCTCTGTGGCTTGTCCTTGTTCACATCGTGCTCCTTCTTCAGATCTTTCAACAGATTCACAATGTAGTACTCTAGCTTCTTCTCTTCCATGAGTTGACCCCCCTCCTTTTCTGCCTTCTGAAGCTTCCGTGAAGTTCCCACCACTAAGATCTTATTGATTGTGTCATTTAGTTCTGACTGTTCTTGATTTCTTCTTCCAGCTCCTTATTTTCTACCGAGAGCTTGTAATTTTTTCAGCTGCATCACAAGCATCGGTAAATCTCCCCGACCTTTCGAACTTATACATCTCCCATAACTGGGTCAAACATTTCTTAAGTGCATCTAGCCACTCAAAATCCACCCACTCTACTGCTTTACACATCGGGCCAAATGGAGCTCGGAAACAAAAAAGCAAGAAATAAGCACGATTTTATGCACAGATGGAGCTTGGATCGAGGGAATTATCAATGCCTAACGTTTGCTGAGAAAACAGAGAAACTTACATCAATGAAGGAAGACTCGATGTCGAAGAGAAGGTTGTTGCTTCTTGACTGGTCATCCTCGTCGTTCCAGGATGGCATGGCGAATGCGGCGGCAACGATGCATCGGTGACGGTGAGGAGAAAGAGATGAGGCCAGTGAGAGATATATATAAAGCAATAGTAGGGAAAGTGAAGTGTGTCAACGCTGCAACATTGACTAAATTGGCATGTTATAATATTTTAATGGATACCATGCCATTTGACTGTATTATTGTCTTCTACCTAATAGGTTTTCTCTTCCTTCATTCTAATTTCAAATATTAAACATGTACTTCCTCCATCCCAATTTCTTTGACTTATAACAACATACAAAATCTAATCTACCGCACACTTAGATTTCTCTTAGTGGTTGGGAGATGCTGACTTATATCAAAGCCACTGAGTTCGATCCCTAGTGTGCATTTGGCTTATTGGGCATGTTACGATAGTTTAATGGACGTGACACTATAGGATTAGGGTTTATGGTTTAGGGTCTAATGAACTGTTTACTGCCCTAACCTCTTAACCCTTAATCCTAAATCCTAGACCTGACAGTCCAATAGATTATTGTCTCCTACCTAGTAAGTTTTTTTCCTAAACCCTATGCTCGTTCATCTATCATAGTACTGTCTTCTAAGTAATAGGTATTTATCTAGCGATTAGTCAAATTACTGATTTCACAGAGCAGTATATTACACCATCTCAAAAAACATAATCATGTCAACTACAATCTACCTATATATCACTTGTTTAGTGATGATTTAAATGAATTATATGTCCGAAAATCTCAACAACTCACAGAACATTATATTACAATCTCTCAACAAACATAATCACAGAAACAAGTATAGTACATCATCTCAACAAATATAATCATGTCAACTACAATATACTTTTGTCTTATTACAACAACGATGGTTTTAGTGAGTGATATGTCCGAACATCTCCATAGCTCATAGAACATTATATTGCAATCTCTGAATAAACATAATCATAGAAACACGGTTTCAATGCAACATCAGTCTATTTTACAAATATAGGAAGGGGAACCTTGCGGTCCATATGACAAGCCTTGGGTAGCACCTCTCATCAGGTCTGATCAACGTCGATCACATCGTTCTGTTCAGCCACTACAGGGCATCTACATCCACTATAACCTATTCAACAACATCACAAATGGCAACTAGGAAGAACACCTTCCTGGTTTACTTATTTTGTTGCATAATCTGCATCAGATCTTCAGTATCCAAAACCTCTATGAATACCTTCTTCTTATGATGCCAGCACCGGAGTCGTGCCATCTTCTTAGGGCCAATACTGATTTCCTTACCAATCATCTCTCTCATTTCATCAAGAGTTATGCTTTTGTAATCGACGGTGATCTCCACAGTACATGACGAAACTCTGGCTTATTAACTCCACTATCAAGTTTTGCCATGTATGAATCTACCTCTAAGTGTATACTGAACTTACCTTGATCAACATCTGGTGGTCCATAAACTCGAGCAGCAGAAGCTCTAGTAGCAAGATCTCCAGTATATGCATACATATCATTAATCATCGCTTCAACTTTTACCTTACGATCAACTTCACAACACTCCTAAACCATCTTAAGCTTATGGGAGTGATCAATTTGCATATGGGTATCACTCATGTTGCGCCACACTAATTTTGTTCTCTGTTTGGATCCCCAAGGAATCCTAGCATCAAGCATATCTATTAGGTACGAAACAGACACAGCCTCCTTGCAATTCACAAGCAGATGCACATCCTGCCCGAACACAACCCTCTCGCAACCAAAATCTAGTTTTACAATGTACTAGCGAACATGAACTTTGAACTCATATAGGTCCATTGTATCGTAGCTGGGCCCAATTTGATTAAAATGAGACTTTTTGGTTCATTCAATTATATTTTGTAGTAACTAATCTACTTGTAAGATAAGGCACAGATAAGAAAAATTCACCTCTCTCTCTTCTCCCGAGTAGTTTTCTTCGATATATGGGTGCCTCGACCCCGCACCGCCGCCAAACACTCCGTCATCGGCCTTGATTTTCTTTTCAACCTCATAGGTACCGTGGTAGTAGACTTCTAGCTAGCCTCCTTGCTAACCTAGGCTGAAGACCTTGTAGCTGCTTCACTTCTTCGGCGTTACGCCCGAGACTCTAGCTCTGACGGACCCGAATCATCCGCCGATGTAGCTACCACCTTCGCCTTGCTAGACATGCTGGGCTGGGAAAAGGAGGGGGAGAGAAAAAGGACCTCTACCGGATTTAGTGTCGGGGAGGGAGAAAAAGGACCACCGCCACTCCCGGATTCAGTTTGGGGGAGGTGAACGAGTTATGCCCTAGAGTCAAATAATAAATGGAGTTTATTGTCATATCTCAATTAGTTCATAATAGTTTAATATTGTGTTATAACTGTATCAAGTGGAAACATTGATACATATGTGTTATGAAACAAACCAACAAGTCTCTAGTAGCCTCTACCCATTCTAGTTCGTTGGGCAATCGATGATCCAGGTTTCCTGATCATGGAGCTTTTATGCCAGTTGACAACGAGGTCATATCATTAGTGAATGATGTGAAGGATATTACCCAAAGATTGCGACATGATCAAGTCATAGTGTTCATTGTTGCAATAGTTAGAAATATAGTATCCTTCTCCTTAGACCATAAGATCATATTAATCACTGTCTCAGGAGGCTGCCTTAACTACATCAAACGTCACTCGGTGAAACATTGATTATAAAGGTGTACATTATGTATTCTAGAGGAACAGTAGATGACCTATGAAGCAAGACCGAGACTTGTTCATGCCGTGACGGGTAAGATACATAAGGCTGACTTGGTCAGGTTACATCTATAATGTTGCAACATGTGACAAGGTCACGTGAATGTAATATTGCGGTAATAAGTAAAACAGAACTTATCGGTAAACGAGATTGAACAATGTATGTGATACAATGATCGGATCTTGGACAAGTCGTATCAGAGAAACAAAGGTAATTGGATTCGATGTTTTCTGGTTCAAATGGCATTGTCATCATGGAATGCATAGGGTTCCTTATGGTCATCTTGGTCCCGCTATTGATCATTGATGGGATCATATCTGTGCCATTCCCACTAGTGCACAGCCCCCCTCTAACACCGGTTTGGAGGGCCCTCTAACAGCAGTTGTAGAACCGCTGTTGAGGGTTCGGTGTTAGAGGGCCCCCCTTAAACACCGGTTCTTATACGAACCGGTGTTAAAGGGTGGCGCACGTGGGGCTGCCGCAGGGCTCAGGCCCCCCCTTTAACACCGGTTCGTAACACGAACCGGTGTTAAAGGTTCTATGCCGCGGCAGGAAAAGGAGATAAATCTTTGCCGCGACAGAGTTCTGCCCCTGCCCCGTTCTGGGCGTATTTCTGCGGCGCGGCGGGGACGGGGAGGGGGGAGGGGGAATCGATCGGGAGCAGTATACACATACATCGTCATCAGTACATACGAGTACATGAATAATTAAGCAACTATTATTATACACAACATCGTCATTGTGTGGTATTCTCCGTAAACGTTGAAGCATCAAGTACAAGACAAACACGTTCAAGCATATATACAACGTTCATTTTGGTGGATATCTAAAGAGTTCTCCGCCAGGCGTGACGACCTCATCAAGTATGAACCCCGCCAATTCCTCTTGAATGGCTCGTATGCGGTCAAATGGTAGGAGTTGGTCCCGCATCCGTTCGATCTGAATATATATGAAGAATAGGGTCAATATATATATAAGAATAAAACTCAACACAATTGATGGTAATAAAATAATGTTGTGTACTTTGTTTACTTACTCTAAGTTGTTCTAGTGTGGCCTGGCCCGTCGCACATATCGTGTTGCGAATGAACTCGCAAACATAGTACCCACATAAGTTATTTTCGTGTCCCTGATGCGCGCACTTTACGAGAATAGAGAGTTCAATCAAAATAATAATCAATACAGCATGATATAATGGAATTGGAAGCAGAATCAAAGAGATACGCAGACCTAACTAGCTAGTATTACTTACATTTTGGTCTACAAATTTTAGTTCTTCTGACCATTCACCCACGGCCCTGCCCGTGAACCTTTTCCAAACCCTGTCCGGCAAAGAAAATGGATAAAGGAGTAATTAATTACTTGTTGTCACGAAAGTTGCTGATCTAGTGCGATAATATGATTGAAATTACCTCTGGAGCATCTCTCTAAAGTCTTCCCATAGCTCTTTTTCTTTTCGTAACGAGTCCATGACAAGGACTTTTCCTGAGTCAGGTTGAATGACTAGCAGAATAAAGTAGAACCTACGCACGCATAACTCATCATCAGTTACACTTAACATCGAGTAAGCCGAAACAGAATGTGTACAAGAGAGGGTAACAATATCACGAGAAGTTGTAAGGCAATAGTATTTCCCTTTTGGTTTGTTGTCTCAGTAAAGACCTTAGCAATAAATCTTCTGTTTGCCCGGGTTTGGTTCTTACCACTTCTTCATGAACTCTATTTGGGTCAACGAACCCAATGTCCAAAGGTCCTCCTTTCATGCATTCCATAACCTTTTTCCTGCATAATAGTATATACATATATGGTGAGCATATATATACATGCAATTAATGAAGTGAATGAGATGAGATAGAAAATACAGAAATAGTACTTACACACAATAAAGGGTGATGGCAGCTTTGTCGAGTTCCTTCTGATTGAATAGAAAATGCAAGTCTTGAATGTTGAAGTCGATTTCGTCGTCTCCGCACAAGAAAATATCATCTCTTATATGCGCCGTGATCCATTCTTCCTTTCTCGTCTTGCAGAAATCAAGGTACCACTTGTGCAATCTTCGCATCTTTGTTGGTAGATTCTTGAGCTCCTCTTTCTTGACGAGATTCTTCCCATACTTCCATGGCTGTATGGGGTTGGCATCGCATTTGGGAAAGTTGTCTCCCATGATGTTCAAGTATGCAATGTAAGTCATCCCCATCTCATTGGCCTTTCTTTGTAGCTCTGCCTCGTAATCATTTACGGGAGGAGCGTCCCGTGTGTCGAACACTTGGAGCGGGGCGCATGATTGGTTTTCCTGCTCTCCGAGCATGGGAACTGTTTTCTGGGGTGCCGCACGACTGCTACTTTCAGTCTCCCTACGGCGCCTTGCATCCGCCTTCAAAATCTGGCGCTCGCAGTCCGGCACAAGTGGGGTTTCAGGTTTCAAAAGATTTTTGTAAAACTTCTCCACCACCGCCAGATCTATTTTCTCCTTTGGCTCGGCCCGTCTAGGTGCAAAGAATTTCTTGACCTCTTCTTCCGAGATCCTATTGGTCTTCTCGTCGCTGCGATTCCACGGTAAAACCGGCAATGGCTTGGCGGAAGGCTGCGGGACGTAGTTTTTTGAACTCTTTGTGGCAGTGCTAGTGATGCTCTTCATGGCAGTGCTCTTCCGCTTACGCTGAGGAGATGGCTGAAGCGCCGGAGATGGCTAACGGGCAGGAGATGGCTGGCGCGCCGGAAATGGCTAGAGTGCCGGAGATGGCTGCCGCGCAGGAGATGACTGAAGCGCCGGAGATGGCTGCCGCGCAGGAGATGGCTAAAGCGGCTCAGACTACTGACGCTGCGGAGACGGCGGGGGTGCCAGTGGCCTCCAATTTGGAAGCACGATGTGTTCCTTCTTCCAAAGAATGGTTGTTTTCACTGCAAATTTGAGTTGAGTTTCCCCTTCACCTGTAGCATGGTCAAGCTGTGCTTCCTCATATTCCTTCACAACCTCATCCACCCCGACAATAGCATAGCCATCTGGAATCGGTCGGTAGTGGTAAGTTCCACCAGCTACAGGAGGTAAGGCATAGCCGATAGCCACCTTAATGGATAAGCCCATTCATCTCACATGCAGCTCAGCGTGTTCGCTCTCCGTGATCTCATCCACGGGGTATCGAGGACCCGCCATTTCAAGCGTGGGCTGCACGTTCTCCGTGGAAGCGACGCTGCTTTTCCACGCAGAGTCTGGGCCGCCGGCAGGTTCCAATGCAGGCTCTTCGTGCCTCTGAGATGGGCCGGTAGCTTGATGGCTCTGTTGTGCATTCACTTGCGCCTTCAGCGCCACAAGTGCATGTTCTATCTGTGTCATCCGCTCTGTACGCTCTTTTTCTTTTCTGGCGTGCCATCTGTAAGAGTCGCTCCACTCGGCAAACCCATCCTTCCACGTCATACCCCCTTGTGCCTCGTGCATGTCCAGGGTGTTCTTTTTTACCGATGGCGCATGTGAGATGGTCATTCTCTCTGTCGGGATGGAAGGTCCTGGCAGCTGTTTTCTCGTATGCCGTGATGAGTTCAGTGACGGGTTTGGCAAGGAGGGTTGGGAAGATACATAATCCTGTTTCTGGGTCCAACCTTGCCCCAATTCCGTAGAACCAAGTCTTTGCACGTAGGTCCCACCCATGTGTCTGGGGTGTGATCCCTCTGTCGCGCAGGGCCTTCTCAGCTTCCTCCCACTTAGGCCTCTGAGATATGTATCCACCTGACCCTGTCCTCTGGTGATATTCCTTCTTCTAGGCATTTAGCATATTGGTTTCTGATCTCTTTAGAGCTATAGCACCTTCCTTGTATGCCACAAATTCGTGCCAGTGAGGTCTTATCTTCGCATAATATGCGTCTTCGAAATCTAGAGTCTCGCGAGCTTTGACAAATTTGTTCAATTTTCTCTTCTAGTTGTAGAAAGCGTCAGCCATCTTCTTTAGAATCCACTCTTTGACCTTTTCCTTTATAACCGGTTTGTTTTCATCCTCCTCTAGCGGAAGGGTGAAATTTACCAACAGCGAATTCCAAAGCGTTTCTTTGGATCTTTCATCGACAAAGGTACCGTCGCCCTTCTTTGGCTTATTCCAATATTCAATTATGATAGGGATTTGGTCCCTAACAAGAACTCTAGCCTGACGTACAAATTTGTCTGCGGCCTTCTTGGGCTCCATTGGCCTGCCATCAACACGGACTGCTTCGATCGTGAATTTTGCACGATCTTTCAACCGATGGCTCGCGCCTCACTTGCTCTTTTTCGTAGACGAAGATGGTTGTTGGCTGGTCTTTCCAGAGGGCTAAAAGAAGAAAGAAGCGTTAATTAATACATGTAGAAGAAGATTGTTGGTGGAAGTCAGCAGAGGCTTAATCAATGCATATACCTCGCCGGACTTTGTAATCACTAAATTGCGTTCACCGGAGTCTTCATCTTCTCCATGACTACTTGAGTTGTCATCATGTCCCTCCAAGTTCAGATATTGTGAGGTGTTGTCATCGATAATGTTCTCCATTATTTCTTCTTCTTCAAGGTTTCTACTAAGTGGATCCATAGTTTCTAAAACAATAATATTATCTAGAGTAAGAGAGTAAACATTCAAGTGGACTAGGATTCATACACAAATATACATATTATTCATACAAAAATACACAAATGAAATTAAAACCCTAAGGATGCTTGATCATTTTAAACGAGTTCCGAGGGGTCCAAACCCTAATTCGGAGAAATCCCGGATGAATATGAGAGGGGCTAGCTACAGTGGCTGATCGGAGGATGCTCCAGAAAGCGGCGGCTGGCGGCGCTGGAGAGCGACCTAGGGCGCGCGAGGTAGCGGGTTCGCCTCAGCGTGATGTGGCCTACCTAAAACGGGAGGCGCCACTACCTAGGGGTCACCGGAGCGACGTTAACGACGACGGCCAGCGGCGGCGTTATAACCCCCCCCTTTAACACCGGTTCGTGGCTGGGGGGAAGAAGGAAGGGGAAGGCCCGCGAGCACTACCACCCTAACCCTAAGTACGGGGGCCCGCGAGCACTACCACCCTAACCCTAAGTCCGGGGGCCGCGAGAACCACCATCCTAACCCTAAGTCCGGGGGCCCGCAAGCACCATCACCCTAACCCTAAGTGCTGGGTCGCGAGCACTACCGCCCTAACCTTAAGTCCGGGGGCCCGCGAGCACCACCACCCTAACCCTAAGTGCGGGGGCCCACGAGCACTACCACCCTAACACTATGTCCGGGGTCCTGCGAGCACTACCACCCTAACCCTAAGTCCGGGGGCCCGCGAGCACTACCACCCTAACCCTAAGTGCGGGGGCCCGCGAGCACTACCACCCTAACCCTAAGTGCGGGGGCCCGCGAGCACTACCACTCTAACCCTATGTCCGGGGGCCCGCGAGCACTACCACCCTAACCCTAAGTGCGGGGGCCCGTGAGCACTACCACCCTAACCCTATGTGCGGGGGCCCGCGAGCACCACCACCCTAACCCTAAGTGCGGGGCCCGCGAGCACCACCACCCTAACCCTAAGTGTGGGGGCCTGCGAGCACCACCACCCTAATCCTAAGTGCGGTGGCCCGCGAGGAGTGCTATAATATTACAATATACTACTATAATGCAATATACTACTATTACAATATAGTACTACAATATTACAACTATATACACTACAAAATAATATTATAATATACTACTGTAATGCAATATACTACTATTACAATATACTACTAGAAAATTACAACTATATACACTACAAAATAATATTACACTAGCTACTAAATAATATTACAACTATACACTACTATTACACTACTAAATAATATTACACACAAAATAATATTACACTACCAAATAAAATTACAACTATATACTACAAAATAAAAAAATGGAAAAAAGAGAACTTGGACGGGGGCGCCGGCCCGACGGCATCACCCACACCGCCGCCGGCGTGCACGGCTGTCGCCGGCCCGCCTGCTCGCCCACAGTGGCCAGCGGCGCCACGCCGCCGCGTAGCCGGACGGGGGAGCAAAGGGGAGGGGCGGCGGGGTGTACCTCTGGCCGGGGGAACACGCGAGACGGCTGGAGTGGCGGTGGCGGTTGGGTGCGGTGGCGGCTGGAGTGAGTGGCGGCGGCGGTTGGGGTGGTGGCGGCCGGAGAGAATCATGCAGGCGCTCCCGCGGGATGGCGACGGCGAGGGCTAGACGGCGACGGCTGGACGGCCCTTTTCTCTGCGCGCGCATTTTCGATCTGGCTGGGGGGAAGAAGGAAGGGGAAGGCGCGCGTTATAAACCCCCCCCCTTTAACACCAGTTCGTGGCTGGAACCGGTGTTAAAGGGGGGGGGAATTCGTTTCACGCCGCTCCCCCCCTTTAACACCGGTTCCAGCCACAAACCGGTGTTAAAGGGGGGGTGTGTGCGCGCGAAACAAAATAAATGCGCCCCCCCTTTAACACCGGTTCGTGGCTGGAACCGCTGTTAAAGGGGGGGGATTTATTTCATGCATTAAAGGGGTGGGGGCATTTATAATTCAAAAAATAGGATATGAATTTAGAAAATTCATATCTTATTCATTTTAACTCAGAAAAATATGAATAATATATCATAATTTTCAGAAAAATAATATCTATCCATTCATGTAAAAACATTTTATATTTACTTTAGATGATTTTTTTCAAAATGATTAAAATACATACATATAAATTTTGATTATTCAATTCAAACAAAAATAAATTGTCAAATCCTAAAACTTTGAACATAAGAAATATTAAGCATCTAAAAAGGAATCTAACCCTATTTTATTAGAGAAAATCATATTTTATTTTGTATTAACATTTTTGAATTGATTGGATATTTAAATGCCGCATCTTTTGTATACACTTGAATCTGACAAAGCCTCGCTCAACTTGCATTGGATTTTTGATAAAATAGCATATTGTGAACCTAAAAATGATTTTTGTAAAAAATCATGAGCATCGTATCATGTACCTATAGTTCATATCTGACCCACTTCCTACCGATTCGGCAGGAATTTGTCTTTTTTCACCAGAGGTGGACGGAAAGGTTTCAGATCCCCTTGTTGGTACATTGTCCATATAAGGTGGTCTAGTATTTTTGTAAAATGTGGTGGTGGTTTTTTGAATTAGCCATTTGGTGGTTGCTTCACAAAACCGTCCGTTTTTTATGCTCGGAAAATGGAAAATGCCTTTTTGGTGCGATAAAAAGGAAAACTTCCTCTTGCAACATTGTTTGCCATTCCATGATGCACATGTATGCACAATATGGCCATATTATCACAAACTATGCCTTGATTCTAGCCATAACATTGGTCATTTGACCCGAAAGCCAAGAAACCTCGAATGAGATAGGTCATTTTGTGAAGGAGATAGAACTGGAATTAAAATACAGAATGCAACTAATAGTAAGTTACATAAAGCACGACTGAAAATTAAGATACATAAAAGAACTGAAAATTAAGATACATGGCCAGATTTCGGCCGAACTTGTTTCGGAATGTTGGAGTGATTCAGTCATGCTCCTGCCTACACCTGTAATACTCGCCACTGCGAGCGCCCTCTCACGCCGATCCACGAAGAAGGCTTCCCAAGTAGGGAAATAGTCGGGATGCCATCTGGGATTCCTCCGCTGCTCCGGCGTGAGCTCGAAGTAGTAGTGGTTCGTGATGGTCATCCGGCGCGCCACACCTAGAGGGACAGGAGGAACCGGCACACCTCCGGCGCTCAGCATCCAGCCGACGGGGACACAGTAGCCCGGCGGGCAGGGGTATTTCGAGGCGCAAAGCGCCTCCGCCTCCCTAGGGGTTAGTGCTACGGTGGAAGCCATGGGAAAGAGTGATGAGATTGCAGATATGAGTCTAGAGATGTGAAATGAAAATGGAGGCCAACCCTACATATATATATAGTGAAGAACTGGCGGGAAGAACTGGAGGGAAGAACTAGCGGGAAGAACTGGCGGAAAAAATGGCGGGAAGAAAAATGGCGGGAAGAAAAATGGAGGGAAGAAATAGAAGGAAGAAAAATGGCTCATTTAATACATATACTGTTAACAGAAGAAATATGACATTGATTTCCATGTTGAGATACATATGTGTGCCAAAAATGGCTCAATTAATACATATAGTCAATCTTATGATCGCGTCGGCCATAACCATGGAGTATCAACACCGTTTAACAGGATGGTTGGGTCAGTCTTCACTCTGAAGGGCGGAATTTCATAAAACTTATTATAATCTTCTGATATGTATGTCTTGTCCTCCACTCCCACGATGTTTCTTTTCCCTGAAAGAACTATGTGACACTTTGGCTCATCGTGTGATGTATCTGTTTGCTTATTTTTTCTTTTTTTCGGTTTGGTAGACATGTCCTTCACATAGAAAACCTGAGCCACATCATTGGCTAAGACGAATGGTTCGTTTAAGTTCTTGTCTACCTTCATAAGATTGTTGAGATCCACCGTTGTCATTCCGACTTCTTGTCTACCTCAACCCTCCCTCCTGTTAGCTTGACCCATTTGCATCGAAACAAGGGGACCTTAAAATTAGGTCCATAGTCAAGTTCCCATATCTCCTCTATGAACCCATAATACGTGGTCTTTTGCCCATTGTCCTCTGCTGCATCGAAGCGGACACCACTATTTTGGTTGGTGCTCTTTTTATCTTGGCCTATCGTGTAAAATGTATTCCTATTTATCTCGTACCCTTGGAAAGTACATACAGTCAAAGATAGTGTCCTGGCCAACAAGTACAGCTGATCCCCAATAGTGGTGTTATTCGTGAGAAGTCTTTGCAACCAGCCGCCAAAACTCGCCATGTGTTCACTTATAATCCATTCATCAGACTGCCTCGGGTGTTTGAGGCGTATTAAATTCTTGTGTTCATTGATATACGGGGCAACCAAGATAGATCTTTGTAAAACCGTGTAGTGTGCTTGATTGAGAGAATGCCCGTCCCTACATATCATTGCTTTACATCCTAGGGTGCCTTTTCCACGTAGTCTCCCCTCATGTTGTGATTCTGGAACACCAATCGCCTTAAGGTCAGGAATAAAATCAACACAGAACTCAATGACCTCCTCTGTTACATAGCCCTTGGAGATGCTTCCTTCTGGCCTAGCACGGTTATGAACATATTTCTTTAAGACTCCCATGTACCTCTCAAAGGGGAACATATTGTGTAGAAATACAGGACCGAGAATGGCAATCTCTTCTACTAGGTGAACCAGGAGATGCGTCATAATATTGAAGAAGGATGGTGGGAACACCAACTCAAAGCTGATAAGACATTGGGCCACATCTGTCTGTAACCCTGGTAGGCTTTCTGGATCGATTACCTTCTGAGATATTGCATTGAGGAATGCATATAGCTTCACAATGGGTACTCGAACATTTTCAGGTAGAAGCCCCCTCAATGCAATCGGAAGCAATTGTGTCATAATCACGTGGCAGTCATGAGACTTCAGGTTTTGGAATTTTTTCTCTGCCATATTTATTATTCCCTTTATATTCGACGAGAAGCCAGACGGGACCTTGATACTACTCAGGTATTCAAAAAAGATTTCCTTCTCTGCTTTAGTAAGAGCGTAGCTGGCAGGAGTTAAGTGGCATCGTTTACCCTTCTCGTTCTCAGGATGCATAGGCTCTTCAGGGTGTTTCAGACGTTGCTGGTCCTGCCGTGCTTCCGGTGTATCTTTTGTCTTTCCATACACTCCTAGGAAGCCTAGCAGGTTCACGCAAACATTCTTCGTCACGTGCATCACATCGATTGAAGACCGGACCTCTAAGACTTTCCAATAGGGTAGGTCCCAAAATATAGATTGCTTCTTCCACATGGGCGCGTGTCCGGCATCGTCATTCGGAACAGATAGACTGCCAGGACCTTTTCCAAAGATTACTTCTAGGTCCTTGACCATACCAAATACCTCCTCACCGGTACGGAGGACAGGCTTCCTCCGGGGTTCTGCCAGACGTTTGAAATGCTTGCCTTTCTTTCTTACTGGATGCAGGTTAGGAAGAAATCGACGATACCCTAGGTACACAACCTTCTTACATTTATCCAAATATACACTTTCAGTCTCATCTAAACAGTGTGTGCATGCATTGTATCCCTTGTTTGTCTGCCCTGAAATGTTACTAAGAGTAGGCCAATCATTGATGGTTACGAAAAGCAATTCTCGTAGGTCAAATGGCTCCCCTTTGTGCTCATCCCACATACGTACACCTGGTTTGGCCCACAGCTGTAAAAGTTCTTCAACTAATGGCCTTAGGTACACATCAATGTCGTTACCGGGTTGCCTCGGGCCTTGGATGAGCACTGGCATCATAATGAACTTCCTCTTCATACACAACCAAGGAGAAAGGTTATAGATACATAGAGTCACAGGCCAGGTGCTGTGACTGCAGCTCTGCTCACCAAAAGGATTCATGCCATCTATACTTAGATCAAACCTTAAGTTCCTTGCGTCACGTGCGAAGTCCGGGTACTCTCGCTCGACTTTTCTCCACTGTGACCCATCAGCGGGGTGTCTCAACATCGCGTCTTTCTTACGGTCTTCCATATGCCATCGCAACAACTTGGCATGCTCTTTATTTCTGAAGAGACGTTTTAACCGTGGTATTATAGGAGCATACCACATAACCTTGGCAGGAACCTTCTTCCTAGGGGCCTCGCCCTCAACATCACCAGGATCGTCTCGTCTGGTCTTATACCGCAGTGCAGTGCATACCGGGCATGCATCCAAATTCTCGTACTTCTCACTGTGGTAGAGGATGCAGTCATTAATGCAGGCATGTATCTTCTACACGTCTAATCCTAGATGGCAGACAACCTTCTTTGCTTGGTATGTACTGTCGGGCAACTCATTATTTCTTGGAAGAAGATTCTTCATTTTTACCAACAACTTTGAAAATGCGCTGTCAGTCACACAATTCTCTGCCTTCCATTGCAGCAAATCCAGTGTGGTACCTAGCTTTTTTGGCCATCTTCGCAAGTTGGGTACAATAATGTTTTGTGATCCTTTAACATCTGCTCCAACTTCTCCTTCTCCTTTTCAGTTTCACATTCTTCCTTTGCATCAGTAATGGCCCGACCAAGATCGTCATCAGCGGGCCCATCTGCTGCCTCTTGATCTTCATTATCTACCCCCGTTGCAGTATCATCATATTCAGGATACATATTATGATAGTTGTCATCATCCTCTTCTTCTTCGTTGTCTTCCATCAGAACCCCTTTTTCTCCGTGCTTGGTCCAACAATTATAGCTGGGCATGAAACCGGATCGAAGCAGGTGGGCGTGAATGGTTCTGGTATTTGAGTAGTCTTTCTTGTTCTGACAGTGAACACACGGACATCACATAAAACCATTGTGACCACGGTTTGCATTAGCCACAACGATGAAATTTTGGAGGCCCGTAATGTACTCGGAAGTGCGGCGGTCACCATACATCCATTGTCGGTTCATCTGCATCAATATATAGTATATATCAAAAAATAATAGGGAGATGACCATTTATATATATAGTACATCAATGACACATGAAAGGATAGTTGCCGACCTCGACCGAGAAGGAAAGAGCAATGAGAAAACTTATTTTGAGCTCTCGGGCATTTCACCGAACACCTCTTGTGCATACGAAAAAAACACAAACTAGCACACTTCACACCCTCTTGCTAGGCTCCAAAATGAGATAGTGAAAAAATGGAAGAGTGGGGTGTGGGCTGCGGTGTCTTATATAGCCCCCCCTTTAACACCGGTTCAAGCCACGAACCGGTGTTAAAGGGGGGGCTGCGCGGGCCACTGGTGCAGGTGCCACGAACCGGTGTTAAAGGGGGGGCTCCTTTTTGCTGCACGGGCCACGCTGGTACAGGCCCCCCCTTTAACACCGGTTCGTAGAAGAACCGGTGTTAAAGCCCATTTCCAGGCTCAACCAAAGGCCTCGTTTCCACTAGTGTCCTAAGCCGTGGGGAAATACGCTTAAGGGTACGATAAGCTAGAGATCATCTATAAGTTGGAGTCGCAGTAGAGAAAGAGAAAGCCGGAATCATTCTGAAGAAAGATCCGAAGTTGTTTGAAGAAATAAAGAAAGGAAATGACCGAGAAGTGTTTCGGATAAATTGCAATTTAATACATGAATTTTTTATATATTAATTATCAATTAATATATACTAAATAAATATTTAAATTAAAGTTTATTGCGCAACCTCCTCATTAGGCCAAAACCCCGGAGGGAATTGGCCCTAGAGAAAGTCACCCTGAAAAAGGAGAAAGGAAACAACAAAAAGGCAGCTAGAAACATTGTTTCGCCGCCTTGGCCGACCCAAGCAAGCGAACCAGGCCACGTCGCTGCACAGGGTGGCAGATTGGAGGGCGCCGCGTCGCGCTGGTAGGCCACAGGCACGAGCCAACCCACCCGGCACTAGCCACTCCGCTGGCCACCGCCTCGCGGGCGGGGAGTCAGACCACCCGGGGCCGCCTGTCCCTGTGCTGTTGGGCTGGGGCGTGCCGACCCACTACGGCTAGCTCCTGCACCACTGTTGTTGTTGCTACGCCGCTGGGCCTTGGTGGGCACGCCGACCCACCCGGATGGCCGCATGCTGCAACTGGGCTGCGGCTGGTTGGCCCAGCCGGCTGCCCCCTTCTCCCTCTTGTCTTTCCTTTATTTATTAGTCCTACATGGGGCACCTTATGGAGAGGGCACGCCCCCTTCGCCTATATAAAGGGGTGCCCATGGGTGGGATTATACACACCAATATGAGATGTTCCCTATGACATTTTCTTTAGAGAATACCTCCCTCTCTCTCTAAGTTGTCTCCTTGTCTTGGCACGGTCCCAAGAAAGAACTGTACGCGCAACAAACAACACACCTGTAGCACGCCATTGTGCTGCAGGGATTCCAAGCCGGAGATCTACTTCCGCACTTCCGGCATGGATCAAGGGAGTCAGGGTCATCATCGTACACCGAATGTGGACGAAACCTCTAGGGTACCTCCAAAGAGTGGCATCTTGGATGCCGTGAGCCAGAGCTGCTTCACAATAGAGCAAGGGGTGACCTGCGAGGAGCTTCAAGACCTTGAGGTTTGTCACGAGTTCGACTACTTTAACCGCGTTTCCCTCGGAACGTTAACCACGTACGTTCTACAAGGATATATATTCTATATGCTCCTGTCATTATTACATTACTACATAGATAGAACTTGGGCAGTTAGGGCATTCCAACGTAGAAAAGTTTTTGTTTTGTGCTACGGAACCCTTCCAGAGGGAGAAAAAGGACCGCCGTCGCCAGATTTAGTGTCGGGGGTTAGAAAAGTATAGAAATGGATTTGCCCCTATGACACGTGTATGGTGGCTTAGAAGGGACACGACAAGTACTAATGTAATGGAATATCCTGTCATATAGGTGAAGATTCGTAAATATTTGGTTTGGCCACCATTCAATCGAAATACCCCTCTCGGAAATTGCCCCCCCCCAACTTTTTGAATCACAGTGATTACAAGCAACTCGGAACCCGCTATGCCTTGGCCTCTCAATTTTTGGGACGCAAATTGAAAACCTCCATTGATTGGTTCCTTTCATTTAGTTCGGTGGCTGATCAACAGCCACACTTACCCTAATGCTAAACACACTTACCTCACACCACCATGCCTAGTGGCAATGTGCGATAGCACGTCAGAGGTGGCTAGGAAGTAGAGCGCCCAACGGGATTGGGGCCATCTCTACTGCCGTTGTCCGTCCCCAGCTTCTCGGTCGTCATGCGGTGCTCACTCTCACTTGCCATGGTTGAATTTGACGAAGCTAACAAAAGTTGTCCAAAAAAGTTCCAACTGTGACCACGGTTTTGAGAAGATGCAATTCATGAAACCCAATGCCGATGGTCAGAATGGAACCCTACTATCAAAGTGCATATTTTTCATGTAGAACTTCTTGTGGATCAAAGCATGTTATGTTGATTACAAGAGATTGGACAAGAGTCTTTTCAAGAGAGAAGAGAGAACGAGTTCATCTTCAAGCTCATGTACACTTGAGAGAGCTACAGATGAATCCATCTACCTCTAGTGAAACAAAAAACCTGCAACACGAAATTTGTGAGAAATTGTGAGATCTAGCTACTTATGAAAAAAAAACTTCAAACGGTCGATTGTTTGTGAGAAAGCTAATGAAAATATTCTAAAAAAACTTCAACCTTGATCTTGATTATATGAGAAGATACATTTCACGAACCGACGCCGACAAAGTCCGCCGCTCCTACACCTCTTGCCTGTGATGGCGCCTTCGGTAGCATCCCCTTGCCGCCTACCATCCCGATTCCCTCTTCTGCTCGCCTACGCTGGCGACGACCGCCGCCGGGACACCTCCTGCACGCCGCACCACCTCAGCACTAGGAGCGGCCCCTAAGCCCCCGTGCCCCGTACTCACTCGCATGAAGCTCCGGCCGTCACGACCTGCCGACGGAGGAAGTTATGGCGGCGCGATCTCCAAGGGCGTGTACGATGGGGGCGCTTACGCCGGGCACTTGGATAGAATTCCCAGCCGTTACGGCCGATTCCCGTCCGAATCTAGGATATTTGCTTACTTGTTGCGTCGGTCGACTGTGCGGGATTTTGCGGGAGGCGGGCGCTTCCAGGCGCACATGAAAAAAATGGACGAGGCTTCTTCAACAAATTTCAACGGATACAGTAGAAGTTTCGAGGGTTGTGATCCATGGAGAATAGGTAATTGCCTCACCGTCGAGACTTACCAGCGACAACCAAGGGCATGAGCATGATCATGAGGAGGCGGCAGTTCCATTTTTTGGAAGAAAGAGAGGGATTGCTTCACGCGAGGAGAACGGCTATGGGGATTTGCTACTTGCATGGGTCAGCGATGGAGGTTACAGGTGAGAGGTCTACCATGTAGATTTCGCTAGAACGACCACAAAAAGTGGAGGCAGTGGTGTTGATGGCGGCAATAATATACTCCTACCTTATACAGGTTGATCGCCATACAAACACAGTACCACCAAGGAATTTGGGAATTGTAGCTCTAAATATAGGTGGAGCTGTAGGCATAGTCTTTATTCTCCCTGTCATTTTTGCTGCACACTAAGGACATGATGAAATGTCACCCCGCAATATTTTAATAGTTATACATATGTGGGTTAATTTTGTAAAGAAAAGCAGTGAGGAATTTTTCTTGGTTAGTTTTTTTTGAACCAAAACTTCTCTCTATTAATCTGCAGTTCTGTATATGGTTGGAGAAACTAGCTAATTTATCTTATTTGACTTTCTTGCTCATGCAATTCATGATTTTCGTATATGGTGAAAAAAAGAACGATGGTGATCAAATTAGTAAAGTCACTTACTATTTGCCATAGGGCTCAATCGTAGGACTCACTTCCGGACGAGGTTCATTCGTAGGGACATGCGCCTCCCCACGAGTCGGCAACTTCTTCGGCGGCGCCTCACCCTCCGGCGGCGCCTCACCCTCCGCCTCCTCATCCGACATCCCCTCCAACTCCTCGTCCGAATCTGACTGTGAAGCCACAGTGCCAGAAGCGGAGGGTAAGTCAGACAAACAGGCAACACGCTGCGGGGGAGACGAGTCTGGATCCTCTGAATCGAGTCCTACACCTGCATTGAGAAAGAGTAAACAATTTAGCTTGAAGACATAAAAAATATAGACGTAATTCATAAACAACAGGGGAGATGAGTATGTACTCGAGGCTGCACCTCCTCGTCCTCGTGCTGCACCTGGTTGTCCTCGTGTTGCATGTCCTCGTGCTGCACCTCCTCGTGCTCGTCCTCGTCCTCCTGTCGGGGGAAGTTCTCCCTGTGAGGGAGGTGGGTCCTCGACTCTCGGGTAGCACGGGTTGGGACGATGTACTCTTCCCCTTTGGGTAATCTTCTCTTGGTTCATCAACTTGAGAAGGGAGGCCGTTGATTCCTTGCTCCCCCGAGGCATTGGCCAATCACCTGCATTGAGAAAGAGTAAACAATTAAGTATAAATAAAGACATAATGAAATTAAGAAGCATGTTGAGAAATAAATACTAAGCATAAAGACATAAAAGACCCTCACCTCTAGTCATCACTATCATAAAGTATTTGGTTGTGGTGCATCGTATTCTTATTTTCACTATCACTATCACTATCACGTGAGTAGTAAGGCTGGTCACACGGTAGAGGCTCATCATTGTTGAAATTCACCTCATAAAACTTGGTGAGCATATCAACGTCCTTTAAATCCACCACTGTCTCACCACGAGTTTGTGCATCGTTCTCGAGGTCCTCATGACCCACTTTGTAAAAAAACCCGAAGTTCTCTTCGTCTTGATAGAAAACTCCCTCGTATGTTACAGGGTTAATGTTGACGTAATCGTCCGCGTTGGGCCTGGGTAGCTTACCATGTGGCGATACCTGGAAGACGACTTCCCAACCCTGGAGTTCCTCTTTCTTGCATGGGTAGGGCAAATAATAAACTTGCTTGGATTGGTGAGCCACTATATACACATCGGCTCCGCTATAGGTGGTTGAAGGCCTAACTTCAACTAACCCAATGGAAGGGGTACTTCTCTGTCCATCGATGGGGTCGAACCAGCGGCATTTGAACACAACGAGCTTGAGTTTTATGTTTGTCTCGAACGTCAGCTTGTATACATCCTCTAATATCCCGTAGTAATCAACTTCATCGGTTCCTCTGGTGAAGACCCCAGTATTTATAGTTTTTGCATTAGGCCGATTGTTCTGGTGAAACTCTGTATGGAAGCGGTACCCATTAACATCATACTTCTGATACCTCATGACTCTACGGCTACAACCCTGTGAAACACATCGAATCTCATTCGTCATCTCAACGTTGCGATCAGCTCCCTGCATGTCACGGATTGCAAGGTAAAAGGGATATGTATAATAATAGGGACAAGTCATGGACTACATGGAAACAGGGACATGTTAGAAATTACTTTGGCCCTGAACTAAGCCACAGAATTTTTCTTTCCGAGGGCACCATCTTTTAGAAGAGTATCCAGCTCTGCGACACTGGGATCCCTCATTTCCGACCATTTTTCATCCTTGAATTGGCTAAAAGGAGAAAACGCGTGTTATATCGAAACTGAGTTACTAGTTGGAATAAGTAATTTGTTGATCAGTTTACCTCATGAAACTGATAAGTTCATGATTCATGTTCATGAGCACATAGAACATTATGCCCTCCTTTTTGTTCGGCTTCAATAAGTACTCTTTTCCAGCACCGGACTTGCCACCGGGAGATTGAAAGAGTGGGATCTTGCGGTCTTCCTCCAGCTCGTCGACATTGTACTGAGTGATCGGGTTATGTAGAGTGGGAACATCATCGGCATAGTGAAGGGAATATGCCCGAGAGGCAATAATAAAGTGGTTATTATCTTATTCCATGTTTATGATAAATGTTTATTTTACATGCTATAATTGTATTGATCAGAAACATCAATACATGTGTGTTTAATAAACAAAAAGGATCCCTAGTTATGCCTCTCTTATAGACTAGCTTGTTGATTAACAAGATGATCAAGGTTTCCTGATCATAGACATTGGATGTTGTTAATAACAAGGTCACACCATTGGTGGAATGATGTGATGAACATTCATCCCAAGTATAGCATTACGATCAAGTCATTATGTTTATATTGCTATGACATCATACGAAGTAATCTTAGTCCTTAGACCATGAGATCATGTTAATTGCTCACACCGGAATAGTATCTTGATAACATCAAACGTCACACCGTAACAGGGTGACTATAAAGGTGGGTTCAGTGCTACGAAGGTGTTATGTTGAGGCTCATGGATCAAGAGTGGAATTTGTCAATCCCGATGACGGATAGATATACTCTAGGCCCTCTCGGTGATATCACATTGAAATAGCTTGCAAGCAAGTGATGTGATCACTAGAATGTTATATCACGGGAACGAGAAAAGAGTGCATGTCGGTAACGAGATCAAACTAGGTATGGAGATACCGATGATCGAATCTCGGACATGTAATATATCGCGGGACAAAGGGATTTAGTTACTAGCGTTAAAGGTTCTCACGATCACAACATCGTTGAATGTGTAGGAGTCAATATGGATCTCCAGTTCTCGCTTCTGATTATTGATCTGAGAGGGGTCTCGATCATGTCTGCATTATTCGCGAACCGTAGGGTGACACACTTAAGGGATACCGACACCATTTGGAGCAAATATGTTTCAGATAAAGATTTAAGAAAGCGCTAGAATTATTTCAATAGACACCGAAACTATTTCGGATGAAATTGCTGAAATTGGTTCTGCATGTAATATTGAAATGTTGCAGGGGGTTTTATGTGAATGTTTGTTAATTAAAGTAATTAACAAAATTCTGAATAAAAAATAATAAAAGAGTTTTATTAAATGAGAGAGCATTAAATTTGGAGAAATTTAATGCATTTAAAGTGGAGACTTTAAAAGAGAATGTGAAGGGGCAAATTTATGTGGAGGGAGTTACCACCACATTAATGGAGGAGGTGAAGAGTCACCTCCTCCATGCGCCGGCCATGAAGGAGGGGCACCCCCCTCCTCCTATAAAAGGCCACCCCCTCCTCACTTCTCACACACACCTCCTTGTGAAGGATCTCTCTCCCCCTCTAGTATTATTCCCCCATGGTCTCGGATTAGCGAGATACATGTTCCCGATGGCTTTATCTGGAAAGGAGTTGCTGCTTCCGCTGGTTTGCTGGAGCGAGGGACGGAGGTTGTCAGGGTACCGGACGTGTGTGCGATCACAGATGCACCGCTGCTTTGCGGTGCTGGACTTGGTGGTGCTGGAGCTGGATCTGATGGACGTGCTGGAGCCGGACCTGCTGGACTTCATCACGATCTTGAGATCGGCAAGTGTACGACTACATCAACCACGAGTTCCTACTCGTTAACAAAACTCGTTGTCTTCGAGGATAAGTTCTCCATGGATGTATGTCCACCCGTTGCTTTGTACCTAGTAGATAGATCTTGGCGTGTAGTTCACACCGTAGGAAATTTTTTGTTTTCTATGCTGCGGACCCAACAGTGGTATCAGAGCCTGATCTATGCGTAGGTGCTTAGCACGGGTAGTACACATATGTTTATATGTGGGCGATGATGATCATGTTATTGCATCTTCTATGTACTTTGGATATTGGTGGCATAGTGGGATGAAGCGGCCCGGACCAACCTTACATGTCATCGTACATGAGACCGGTTCCACGACTGACATGCAACTTGTTTTGCATAAGTGGCTGGCGGGTGTCTGTCTCTCCTACTATAGTCAATATCTGATTTACAACGAGTTGCTAATAACTTGGTTATCCTCGTTGTGGTTCCATGTTCGTAGGTAAGAACGGTTCTATCTCCGAAAGCCCTAAGCCACGTAAAACTTGCAATTGATAAATTAGAGGCGTCTAGTTTAGATCGTTGCTGGGCTAGTGTATTGATATGGTATTGTTGTAAGTAGATGTATGATAGATACTCTTACAACTCACTTAACGTGTAAGTTCCATAGACCTTGGCCTTACACACAAAGGAATGATAGAGATCATACCACGATGCACGTGATAGAGATCAAATGCATGGACCATATCATCTCACTTTACACATTAGATGTTAGCATCTTATACTGCTAGTTTGGCGCTTTCTGTAGCATTGTAAGATGATCCCTCATTTAAATATCAAGATAAAATGTGTTCTTCCTTAAGTATGCACCGTTCTATGGATCGTGTTTTCGAGACATCACGTGATGATCGAGTGTTCTCAACTCTACGCTTTCATGCAACGGGTGTAAGACAGTTTTGTACACGCGAATACTAAGGTTCTTACTTGGCGAGCCTAGCATGTACAGACATGGCCTTGGAACACGGACCGAAAGGTTAAGCATGAGTCATATAGTTGATGTGATGACCATATTGATGCTCGCCTTTGAAGCTACACCGACTCACGTGATGATCGGACTTGGTGTAGTGGATTTGGTTCATGTAATCACCAAAAAGGCACGAGGGATGTCGTTTTTGAGTGGGAGTTCATTTCTAATTTGGATTAGTCGAACTCAATTTGTCATAAACTAAATCGAAGTGAATTTGCATAGTTTGTTGTAGTCATTGGCATTCGTTTTCTACCTTATGCTTAGTTTTTATTTGAGATAATAGAACTATAGAATTCTGGATATTTACTTTACGAACTGGTATTGTATTGTTTTGAATGTCAATTTAAAGTTTATAAGTCTTATTGCAAACTTTCAGCAAACTCTATTTACTCCATGAAGTTTAATAAGTAGTATTAAATCAAGAGTAAGAATTCCAATGTTAGTATCTAAAGTATCATGTTTGCCTCCATGATTATTGATATTCAAAAAGTTGTTTTAATATCAAGATTATATTGGAGCTGAAAATTGTTTCAGAAACCATCATGTGTGAAAGATATTGTGATATCTGAAACAAAGTTTTTGGTTGCATTATGATAGAGTGTAATTTAGCAAAATACATGTTCTCATATTGTATGAGAATTTGTGAAGGATGGAGATGCTAGGCATCCGAATCTCCCAAAAAGTTTCGGGAACTAAAATTATACTCGTCATTCTTCCTTATAGGCTATAGTAGCTTGATCATGAAAGTTGTCATGATAAGGATGAATAGAAGATGTAAGTAAAATGTTTACTACACTAATAGATTACTAAAGAATGGATTTTTGAAAGAACACCAAACATTTGATGATGGTGATCCACTTCAAAGTGCAAGTCCAAAGGTATTAGTATTTGAGTATATACGCTTTGTACTATGTGTCATGTGAATGACACCACTATTGATATTGATAGATTCTTTTAAAAGAAAAGGAATTGCTGAAAGAGAATCTATAAAATATTTGGCAGAAAATAAAAGGTTGGAGATGTCCAACTTAGGTATATAGAAGATATACATGTTATGGCTATATTCCTTGCTTGTTAAACAATGTGGTTCTTAGGTATTGGATACCGAATTGGTTGGTATGAAGTGTCATACAGGACAACGCAATTCATGAACTACAATGGCCTAAGTAACCAGCAAGAGAATGAGTGATGATGTTCATCAAAAACAAATAAAGTGTTATTGTGTTTTTTGTTGTCATCAAACCAAGCCTTCAAGATTTGTTTAAATAATTTTTATTTTGTTCCGGTATTATGAGAACAATGGCTGTTCAAATAATTACCGTATTCCATAAAGGATGGATGAATTTTTACAAGTCTAGTTGGAGAAATCACATCCATAAACACTATTGCTAAAATCTCGCAAGACAAATGATTGAAAGATCACTTATGAAGTGACATCGCTGTTTGAATTATATTTGAAAGAAAACATGAAGAAACTCCATGTTGATGGAATTTTGGAGTCCTTGATTTTGATCAATTGACGCATGTGAGACTTTCCTCGAGATAATTGAAACTCCGTTCATAGGCCAAAGAGGAACGGATGACTAGCTTATTGGAAATTGTGCATGCTGATGTGCATAAGTCCATTATGTGTAGCCATATGCGATGGATCTTTTTGCTTCATATTTACTTAATAAGGAAGAAGTATGAAACATTTGAAAATTGTTCAAAGTCATTCAAGATGAAGTGGAAAATCATTGTAACAAGAAAATAAAGAGTTTATGATTCGATCATCAAGGAAGATATTTGAGTTACATGTTTAGCAAAAAACACTTAAGACTTGAGGAATTGTTCCATGATTTGTGTTTCCCGATAAACCATAGGAGTATGGCATATTCGAGAGATAAAATCATACCATGTTTGACATGATAAGATCAAGGGTGTCATTTATAAAACTATCATTATGTTTTAAGGATCAAAGCTTTAGAAACTACCGCTTTTACACTGAAAAGAGCACCATCGTGATCCGTTGAAATGACACCATATAAGTTATGGTTTGGGATAAAACCCGAATTGTCTTTTCTTAAATTTTGGTATGCTATGCATAAGTAAAATGTTTACAACCAAAGTCGGATAAGCACGTCTTTGTAGGTTATCCCAAAGAATTTGTTGGGAATTTATCCATAACACCGAGGACAAAAGAGTTTGTTACTTGGAACGTCAAGTTTCTTGAGAAGGAATTTTTCGCGAAAAGTTAAGTGGGAGGACAATAGAACTTTGATAAGGTTGTTGAACCTTAGCTATATGTGCTAAGTAGCGCAGCACCGGAAAGTGTCCCAGTGGCGTCCACAATGCTCATGGCTCCCGTGATTACAAAGGTTGTGATCTTGGAGATTAGAGTTCCTATTGAACCGTGTGGGTCGGTAAGAATCAAATAGTAAGATTTGATAAGCAAGTCGTTATTATTTTGACAATGATGAACCGACTACATGCAAAGAAGCGATGATGGGCCCTGACTCCATAAAATGACTAGAAGTCATAGAATCCGTGATAGTATCCATACACGAGAAAACAAGTTTCTAAACTTGGAAGACCCTCCGGAAAGGCGTGAAGCCTATCGGTCATGTTTGGATCTATAAAGAAATAAGACATGGATGTTTAACATCTATGAAATGGTCGACATGTCGGAAAGAAGTTTACGACAATGTTCAAGGAGTTGACTATGACAAGATTTGATCTTTCATAGCGATATATAGTCTTGACGAATTAATGTAGCAACCACTACATATAATTTGGTATATGGTAGTTGAATAAACAAAACAGGGTTCTTCTAATAGAACGGTAACCTAGGACATGTACATGATATGGTCCGAAGGGTTTTGTTAATTCAAAGGGTGCTAAAAGGGCATGTACACTTCAATAGTTGAAGTAAGCATAGCGGAGTTGGAATCTTCACCATGATGAAACTGTTAAAAGAGTTTAAATTCACCGGAGATGATGAAGATGCTTGCATTTGCAAGAAATTAAGTGGGAGCGGTGAGACATATTTCTAATACAGTATGTAGAGGACATATTGTTGATTGGAAATGATGTATCTTGTATTGACACAAGTTAAGAATTTCATTAAAATAAGATTTCGATGAAAGACTTGGGCAAACCCGGAGTATTAGGCATCAATATCTATATGGATAGATTAAGGCACTAATATGGTTGTGCTAGACATACATATATGAGATATTGAAAGGGCTCAATATGGAAACAACAAGAAAGGTTCTTGCTGCATGGAAAGAATTGTATTCAGATTCAAGTGTTTCAACACTTGGTGAGTAAAATCACATGAAGATTCTGATCGATTATACCATGATATGTATATATCCAGAATGTCCTATGCTCTAAATGTTATGAGCATATACCAGAATGATTCATAAGATGATCATTGGACAATAGTAAAGATATTCTTATGAGCTTTGGAAGAAGTAAGAATATATCATGTATAAGTGACAAATAGTTAAAAGTAGTTCATTGTAAAGTGTTACATTGATACTAGTTTTGTCACAAGATACAAATTAAATTTATCTCAATTTAGAATATGGGTGGCATAATATAATGGAAAGGATGTTCCATGATGGATTTGGATGAGTGCCAAACTTGAGATATTGTGACGGATAATACAACAAAAAGGCTAAGTATATGACTGCTATAGTAGCAGCATAGGAGGGCATTTGTGTTAAGAAGTTTGTTATCAAACTAGGTGTGGTTCAAAGTGGGCTAATACTATGAAGATATATTGTGTGACAATAATATCAACATATTTTGAGCCGAACAAACTAAAGGTCTCACCAAAGGACCAAATTTATACAATGCCATCTCATTTGAGAATGAGTGATGCGTAGAGACGCAAGGACATGCAAATACACACGGACCTGAAACTGTCAGATCCAGAGATTATGTTAACCACTAGCAATAGCGTATATGCAACACCATAAAGCCATAGGTGTTCAATACGCAAAGTTTTTCAAACTAGATTATTGACTCTAGTGCAAGTGGGAGACTGAAGGGAATATGCCCGAGAGGCAATAATAAAGTGGTTATTATCTTATTCCATGTTTATGATAAATGTTTATTTTGCATGCTATAATTGTATTGATCAGAAACATCAATACATGGGTGTTTAATAAACAAAAAGGGTTCCTAGTTATGCCTCTCTTATAGACTAGCTTGTTGATTAACAAGATGATCAAGGTTTCCTGATCATAGACATTGGATGTTGTTAATAACAAGGTCACACCATTGGTGGAATGATGTGATGAACATTCATCCGAAGTATAGCATTATGATCAAGTCATTATGTTTATATTGCTATAACATCATACGAAGTAATCTGAGTCCTTAGACCATGAGATCATGTTAATTGCTAACACCGGAAGAGTATCTTGATAACATCAAACGTCACACCGTAACAGGGTGACTATAAAGGTGGGTTCAGTGCTACGAAGGTGTTATGTTGAGGCTCATGGATCAAGAGTGGAATTTGTCAATCCCGATGACGGATAGATATACTCTGGGCCCTCTCGGTGATATCACATTGAAATAGCTTGCAAGCAATTGATGTGATCACTAGAATGTTATATCACGGGAACGAGAAAAGAGTGCATGTCGGTAACGAGATCAAACTAGGTATGGAGATACCGATGATCGAATCTCGAACATGTAATATATCGCGGGACAAAGGTATTTAGTTACTAGCGTTAAAGGTTCTCACGATCATAGAAGTCATCGTTGAATGTGTAGGAGTCAGTATGGATCTCCAGGTCCCGCTTCTGATTATTGATCTGAGAGGGGTCTTGATCATGTCTGCATTATTCGCGAACCGTAGGGTGACACACTTAAGGGATACCGACACCATTTGGAGAAGAATGTTGCAGATAAAGATTTAAGAAAGCGCTGGAATTATTTCAGTAGACACCGAAAATATTTCGGATGAAATTGCTGAAATTGGTTCTGCATGTAATATTGAAATGTTGCAGGGGGTTTTATGTGAATGTTTGTTAGTTAAAGTAATTAACAAAATTCTGAATAAAAAATAACAAAAGAGTTTTATTAAACGAGAGAGCATTAAATTTGGAGAAATTTAATGCATTTAAAGTGGAGACTTTAAAAGAGAATGTGAAGGGGAAAATTTATGTGGAGGGAGTTACCACCACATGAATGGAGGAGGTGAAGAGTCACCTCCTCCATGCGCCGGCCATGAAGGAGGGGCACCCCCCTCCTCCTATAAAAGGCCACCCCCTCCTCACTTCTCACACACACCTCCTTGTGAAGGATCTCTATCCCCCTCTAGTATTATTCCCCCATGGTCTCGGATTAGCGAGATACATGTTCCCGGTGGCTTTATCTGGAAAGGAGTTGCTGCTTCTGCTGCTTTGCTGGAGCGAGGGACGGAGGTTGTCGGGGTACCAGACGTGTGTGCGATCACGGATGCACCGCTGCTTTGCGGTGCTGGACTTGGTGGTGCTGGAGCTGGATCTGATGGACGTGCTGGAGCCGGACCTGCTGGACTTCATCACGATCTTGAGATCGGCAAGTGTACGACTACATCAACCATGAGTTCCTACTTGTTAACAAAACTCGTTGTCTTCGAGGGTAAGTTCTCCATGGATGTATGTCCACCCGTTTCTTTGTACCTAGTAGATAGATCTTGGCGTGCAGTTCACACCGTAGGAAATTTTTTGTTTTCTATGCTGCGGACCCAACACATAGTACTTTGTCGTGATGTCTGCTATCTCCCCGATCAGAGTTGCCTCAGCTATGCATGTTTCAATCTTACTTTTGTTTCCACATTTCATCCAAATATACCTAAACTCTCTCTCAATACAGAACTGCCAACAAAACTACACTGGTCCACCCAAAGAGTACCTCGTTTGCGAGGTGCACAATGAGATGTGCCATCAGAGTAAAAAAGCCTGGCGGAAAGATCGTCTCCAACTTGCATAGCAACTCTGGCACTAGTTCCTGCAGCCTCTCAATCAGCTTAGGAGATACCTGCTTAGCACAAAGAGTGCGAAAGAAATGGCTCAACTCCGCGAGCACTCACCATACATGATCAGGGAGATACCCTTGAACCATAACTGGCATCAGCCGCTCAATCCATATATGATAGTCATGACTCTTTAGCCCGGTGACTTTTTTCGTCGCAAGATTGACTCCCTTACTCATATTTGAACAATAACCATCAGGGAACATCACGATGTATTTGAGCCACCTAAATGCCTCCTTCTTTTGGTCACTATCAAGGCAGAAGATGGCATGTGGCTTGAACCAATTTCTTCGATTGCGGTCAGGAGGTTGCATGTGTTGTTTCTTCCTATCACATAGCTTCTCAACATCGACCCTAGACTTGACATTATCCTTTGACTTCCCAGGAATGTTGCAAATTGTGTGAAAGAGGGACTCTCCTACATTCTTTTCAGTGTGCATCACATCGATGTTATAGGGAAGTTCGAGGTCCTTGTAATACTCGAGCTTTGTTATGGCTGCCTCGTGAGTCCAGTTGTGCGTTTTACCATATCCCTCAAATTGTGGGCCAGGAATCTCAGTACGCTTAAGAGCAAGTAGCTCGGCTTTAATAGCTGCACCATCAAACATTGGTATTGCTTTTTCTTCATTCACAACTATGCCCTTCATGAAGTTCTTTTTGTCTCGTCTGAACCGGTGCCCTCTTTTGAGGAAAGGTCAATGTTTGTCAAAGGCGACATACTTGCCACCCATGGTTAGCCAAAAGAACTCAAGTTTGAGCATGCAAACTGGGCAAGGCCACTTACCGGATGTACACCATCCGCAAAATAGGGCGTAGCCGGGCATGTCATGCATGGAATACTGGTCCCAAACTCCCATGAGGAAGTTTGTCTTAGATGCTCGGTCATATGTCAATGTCCCGTGGTGCCAAGAGTGGTTCAAATCATCAATAAGCGGCTGCATGTAGACACTCAAATTCTTCCCTGGGTATTCAGGCCCTGGAATGACAAGCAACAAGAATATGGTATTCCTTTGCATTAGAACTCCGGGAGGGAGATTGAGCGGAATAACAAACACGGGCCAACAGCTTTAAGAGGCGGTCGACATACCATATGGATTGAATCCATCGGTTGCTATCGCAATTCTGACATTCCGAGCCTCACTTGTAAATGTCGCGTGTTTTGCATCGAAGTTCTTCCATGCCTTACCATCAGATGGATGTCCCATCATTTCATGTCCGTGCTCGTCATGCCATCTCTTCCCTATCTTGTGCCACTTCATCTGTGTGGTAGACTCCTCGGTCATGTAAAGCCGCTGGATTCTTTTTATGAATGGGAGATAACGAACAATCTTCACGGTGACATTTGTTTGTGTCATCTGACCATTCACGTCCCTTTCTCTCATGATACCTAGAGGCCCCACACTTGCTGCCGTACTTATCATCCTCAAACTGTTTCAAAACAAAAGGCAGCCTGCTGGACAAGAATCTATCTTTACATAATCCATGGTGAGCGCTTTAATAATTTTCTGGCATTCGTACATGCTTTTAGGTAGGCAAGGCCCTTGGGGCAACATGTTACCATATGTAAACAAATTACGTTCAAATGTTGCTCGGGTGGTGGCGTACTGGGACTTGTCGGCTAGTATTTGCGAGATGGCATTGAGCTGAGACACTTTTGCACCCGGATATAGAGGCCTCTTAGCCGAGGCCATCATATCAAAGAAGGCCTTCGCGGTTGCCTCCGGTTCCTTCGGTTGACCTGGTTCCTCCGGTTCTGGCGGTTCCTCCTATGGAGGTGGCGAATCTGGCATGTCAGCATCACGGAGATTCTCTAGCAAGTTTCTAATCCCATCGTCCTCAATGCCATTGATCCGATGTCGCATCACCTCAGCTCCATCACATTCGTACTGAGAAAAGTCGACCGAAGGCTCGTAGTCAAGCATATACCCATACTGCCAAAGGTGTTTACTCATATCATCGTTTGTCTGACGACGAAGCCTCATGCAATGAGCGCAAGGACACCTTGGACGAACTACCTTTGAACCACGCACTAACTCCTTCACCAGAAAATTGGTCTTCCATACCCACTCCTCTATTTTTTCAAGCGCATTAGTAGGGCCACTATACATCCAACCATTACCAGCCATCCTCTGTTCATCGGGAGCCACAATACAAATATAACATTTTATTTTAATTAATGGCATCAAACTAAATACACAAATCTTGCGTTGTTATTCCATGCATACACCTAACATGTCTAATAGGAAAAGATATGTCCTAATCCCACCCGAGGATGTGTAGATTGGATACGTTCTCCACGGTCTACCCCGAACCGAGACAAAATTTCGACAGCACCTCCCCGCTATTCTCCCGATACAGGTCTCGGCAAACCCTAAACCGAGACAAAATTTCGGCAGCACCTCCCCGCTATTCTCTCGATACACGTCTCGGCAAAAATGCTGAGAGGAATGTGCATCCGGAGAACAACGGGGGGTGCCGCCGAAATCCTACCTCGGCTCAGGGTACACCGTGGAGAACATATCCAATCTACACATCCTCCGGATGTCCAAAAAACATGGACAATCCAAAAGAGTTACGGTTTTAAAATATGCAATTGAATGCATATTTATCCGCGTAGCCCTTTCGAACGGGAGATGCCTAGGTTTCACGACTGACTCGGTGATCTAGACACAAAAAAACCTAGGTACGACATTGAAAGATGGGTGCAAGCTTCTTACCCTCGTAGCGTGCTCAACCATCGAAGAAGATCCGGGATGCTCCTTCAAATATCCCTACGATGCCACGGGCACCGGTGTCCACCTGATATCCTGCACATGCGAGAATGAGTTTGCTTCAAAAAGGAGGGGAATGGGAAGCATCAGCAAGCATTACAGTTGTGAGGTGACTATGAATTATACTAGCCCTAAGACAAGAAAACTATTTTCTACAAAAATGGTTTCACATAGAGAATAAAAAAATAAAGGGAGACGCTAGGGCCAGTAGACCACCATCTAAAAGCATTGTAGGGAGACGCTAAAGCCAGTAGCCCCCTCGGTCGCCAGGAGGGGGCGACGCGAGGGGTTGAGGGGTACGCAAGGAAGTTGTTCATGTTTATATACTGACCAAACAGCTGATACCTTCATGAGTTCATTAGTTGTGACCAAGTCATCTCCATAACCTCACATAGTAGTACTATAGATTAAAAAGAATTAAGAGATCAACTATTAGGTTGCTCTGGTAACCTACAATGAGACGCCACAAAAAAAATTCTCTAACACAATAGGTATACTATTGTTATTCACGTCATGCAAATAACAGTTAGATTGGAGATATTTTAGAATAAGATAGTCATTCACCTATATTTTTTTGCCCAATCACTACCTGTAAATTCATATTGTGACGCTGATTAGTATAAATTGTATGCTTTTTCACATATAAAATACACCTTATAAATGATAAATAGGCCAAACTCTATCAGTAGTTCTATATATTCAACCGTGATGATATAAAATTAACGCATATAGTACTCCCTAGACAAAAAGCATTGGAATTTTGGTCTAAAAGTTATTTGTATCTTGGCAGTCAGCGCCCGACAACATTGTGACGGAAGCATAAGAAGAGTCATATATACAGAAAATTGCATAATTAACAAAGTGATCAAGGACACGTACATGGAATAAATTCTAAACTAATTTAAGCTACAAATATCCTTAAATTTACTGTATTACCAATGCTCGTAGCTACAACACAACCCTTTTTAGATGAAAGGAGCACACAATCTGATGGAACAAGAGCACACATGGGGGAGGGAGTCGGCTGCTCACCTTGCTGGGTCGGGGGGTCGTCGGATCAGAGCAGGATGGGGGCGGAGGAGGGCAGCACAGAGGGGCTAGTGTTGGAGATATGCCCAAGAGGCAATAATAAAAGTGGTTATTATTATATCTTTGTGTTTATGAATATGTATTATAAGGAAACACTAATACATGTGTGTTTTGTAAACATAAAAGAGTCCCTAGTAAGCTTCTTGTGGAACTAGCTTGTTGATTAATTGATGATCATGGTTTCCTGATCATGGACATTGGATGTCATTAATAACAAGGTTATATCATTAGGAGAATGATGTGATGGACACACACCCATAGTAAGCGTAGCATAAGATCAAGTCATTAAGTTCGTATTGCTATAAGCTTTCAAATGCATAGTAACCTAATCCTTCGACTATGAGGTTATGTTAATCACCATCACCGGATGGGTACTTTGATGACATCAAACACCGCTTCATAACTGGGTGGTTATAAAGGTGTCATTGGGTATTCTGAAAGTATGTGTTGAAGCGCATGGACCAAGATTGGGATTTGTCCATCCATATGACGGATAGATATGCTCTGGGCCCTCTTGGTGGAATGTCATCTAGTTAGCTTGCAAGAATGTGACTAGGTCACAAGGGATGACATAACATGGAACGAGTAAAGAGTACTTATCAGTAACGAGGTAGAACTAGGTATGGAGATACCGACGATCAAACCTCGGATAAGTAGAATATCGCGTGACAAAGGGAATTGGTTTCGTATGTTAATGGTTCTATCGATCACGAAGTCATCGTTGAGTATGTGGGAGCCGTTATGGATCTCCAGATCCCGCTGATGGTTATTGATCGGAGAGGTGTCTCCATCATGTCTGCATATTCACGAACCGTAGGGTGACACACTTAAGGTTCGAAGTTGTTTCAAGTAGATATGGAATGTGCGTTGGAGACCGAATGTTGTTCGGAGTCTCGGATTGGATCCGGGACATCACGAGGGGATCCAGAATTGTCCGGAGAATGAGATTCATATATTGGGGATCATTTTCTAAGTTAGGAAATGTTCCGGAGTATTTGTATGGGGATTCTAGAAGGTTTCGAAATGTTCCGGAAGGTTCTAGATTTCTTGGAGTTTGCTTGAAAACCAAGAAAGGATCAAGGAGTCCTTGTGGGGCAAGACAAGGAGTCGTGGGGGAGGAGGACTCCTCCCCCCTCCCAATCCGCCGGCCAAGGAAGGGAGGGGAGTCCTACTAGGACTCCCCCTCCCATGGCGCCTCCCTCCTTTAAATAGAGGGGTGGAGGCGCCACCCCCTGGCCCCCTCAACTCCAAACCCTAGCCGCCGCCTCTCTCCTCCTCCTTCCCTCTGCTCTGGCTTAGGTGAAGCCCTGCAGAATTCTCTACTCCACCACCACCACCACCACGACGTCGTGCTCCTGGGATTCCGTGGAGAAGATCTACTACCTCCGCTGCTCGGTGGAACAGGGAGAGGAAGGTCCGCTTCGACTCCGCACGTGTGACCGACTGCGGAAGCGCTGCCGGAACGCGGCGCCGGAAGGATCGTCCACATGATCTTGAGATCGGCAAGTGATCGACTACATCAACCACGAGATCCAATCTCGTAACGCTTTCGGATCTACAAGGGTTAGTACAGATCTATCTCGTTGCACATGTCTAATAGATTAGATCTTGGCTTTTATCTAGATTAGATCTGGGTTTTGTTCGTTCTTGCGGTAGAAATTTTTTGTTTTCCATGCTACAAACCCATCAGCCAGAGCGGGGGCGGCGGCGGCGGCTCGGCTGCTATCCGAACGCATGCGAGCATGGGAGCACAGAGGGTCCAGAGCGAGGGCGGCGGCTCGGCAGGCAGGAGCGGGGGCGGCATCTAGGCAGGCAGCAGCGGGGGCGGCAGCCGCCCGGCAGGCAGGAGCGAGCGGCGGCGTCTCGGCAGCGCGAGCAGGAGATGCGCGAGTCCAGATAGGTGTGCGCGTGCGTGCGTGCGGGAGCGATCAACTGGGGATAAGTTGGAACCTGGCTGTGCCGACAGTTTGACCGTCGGCACAGTCCAACAGATTTTTCACCCAGCCGTGCCTAGCCATCGGCACAGACCAACATATTTTTTTGGTCCAAGTATGTTAATTTTTCTATCTATTTTTATTTCTTTCATTATATCAGTGAGATTTTCCAGTTTCATTTTTTATTTTCTCATGTTTAATATATTTAATTTCATTTTTTCCTCCACTTTCCATTTCTTTTCTATAATATATATTCCTGCGGTGCGATGGTCCTTTGCTGGAGAAATCCTAGTTTGAGGGACCCGCAGATCTACCCCTTTAACCGGCCTCAACTGAGGGTTAGCCAATGTAATTTTTTCTTTTTTATGTTAATTTAGTCCATTGCTACATAAGAAAACAAGGTTGTGCCAAAGATTCCACCTTAGGTTGGGCCAAAGATTACAAAGAAAGCTATAGGTGTAGACCCGTGAGCCCCACTTCCTAGGGTTTCGTCGGAAAAGGACCGCCGGTGCTCCGAAATCCCACTAGAACTTGCACGTGGACCTAGTATATGTGTCTAAGTGTGGTGGAAGGTCCATGGATGCAAGGTCTAGATACCGGTGTGAACTTCTTCACATGCGTGCGATAACACTTAGTAGATTCCTGGACGTGTAGGGGCAACCGTCCCGCTGCGGGTATACCGGGGGGCTAGCATGTGCTATAAGGTCCCAACCTTTATTTTCCATGTATATATGACCTAAACAAAGCTAACCCAACAAAAAAGCGCATTGTCTGAACCTCGTACAAAGAAATCTATAGGGGTAGACCCGTGGGCCCCACCGCCTAGGGTTTCACTGGAAAAGGACCGCCGGAGCTCTGGAATCTCACTGGAACTTGCACGTGGACCTAGTATATGTGTCCAAGTGTGGTGGAAGGTCCATGGATGCAATGTCTAGATCCCCGGTGTGACCTTCTTCATATGCGTGCGATAACACTTAATAGATTCCTGAACGTGTAGGGGTAACAGTCCCGCTGCGGATATACCGGGGACCTAGCATGTGCTATAAGGTCCCAACCTTTGTTTTCCATGAATATATGACCTAAACAAAGCTAAACCAACAAAAAAGCGCATTGCCTAAACCTCTTAAAAGAAAGCTATAGGGGTAGACATGCGTGCGATAACACTTAGTAGATTCCTGGACGTGTAGGAGTAACAGTCCCGCTGCGGGTATACCGGGGGCTAGCATATGCTATAAGGTCCCAACCTTTGTTTTTCATGTAGATATGACCTAACCAAAGCTAAACCAACAAAAAACGCGTTGTCTGAACCTCATACAAAGAAAGCTATAGGGGTAGACCCGCGGGCCCCACCACCTAGGGTTTCGCTGGAAAAGGACCGCGGGAGCTGCGGAATCCCACTGGAAATTGCACGTGGACCTAGTATATGTGTCCAAGTGTGGTGGAAGGTCCATGGATGCAATGTCAAGATCACCGGTGTGACCTTCTTCACATGTGTGCGATAACACTTAGTAGATTCCTGGACGTTTAGGGGTAATAGTCCCATTGCGGGTATAACGGGGGCCTAGCATGTGCTATAAGGTTCCATCCTTTGTTTTTCATATAGATATGACCTAAACAAAGATAAACCAACAAAAACGCGTTGTCTGAACCTCGTATAAAGAAAGCTATAGGGGTAGACCCGCGGGCCGCACCGCCGAGGGTTTCGCTGGAAAAGGACCGCTGGAGGTCCGGAATCCCACTGGAACTTGCACATGGACCTAGTATATGTGTCCAAGTGTGGTGGAAGGTCCAAGGATGCAATGTCTAGATCCCCGGTGTGACCTTCTTCACATGCGTGTGATAACACTTAGTAGATTCCTGGACGTGTAGGGGTAACAGTCCCGCTGCGGGTATACCGAGGGGCTAGCATGTGCTCTAAGGTCCTGATGTCTACGCATTTCTATTCTTTTAGACAGTTGTTGGGCCTCCAAGTGCGGAGGTTTGTAGAACAGCAGCAAGTTTCCCCTAAGTGGATCACCCAAGGTTTATCGAACTCAGGGAGGAAGTGGTCAAAGGTATCCATCTCAAGCAACCCTTCAATCAAGATACAAGAAGTCTCTTGTGTCCCCAACACACCAAATACACTTGTCAGGTATATAGGTGCACTAGTTCGGCGAGGAGATAATGAAATACAAGTGGTATGGATATAAGACAACGGTGCCCGAAAATAATTTGATGGCGTGGAAGAGACTAAAGGCAAACTGAAATAAAGATGGTAGCAAGCAAACATGTAACAAATCTAGTTGCAAATGGTGTTTCAATGCTTAGAAACAAGGCCTAGGGATCATACTTTCACTAGTGAACACTCTCATATAAATATCTTCTCTTTATGATACTACTCTGAACTACTCTCCGGTTGGACACTCTAATCCATGGTAGGGATATAACATCACTCCTCAAAGGCCGCCTTCCCCATCTAGATAACCCCACACTGTCACTTTGAGCGCTAGATGGTTCCAACAAACACCACAATTTCATAGAGACATCCAACTCCATATATAACTCATAACAAGTATTTGTAATCTCTAGCCTAAGTGCCACCACGGTGTGCACGCTAGCACGTTCACACACGTGGGGAGAGTAGAGATCTATTAAAGCACTTGAGTAGCAAAGTAGATCTACTTGATTACAAAGCTTATGATCACAATACGATCATGCATAGAGAGAGAGATGAACACATAGCTACCGGTAGAGCCCTTAGCCTCGAGGAAGAACTACTCCCTCATCATCATGGGAATAAGCAACGGTGATGGAGATGGTGTTGGAGATCGATGGAGATGGCTCCGGGGGCACTTCCCCGTCCTGACAGGGTGCCGACACAAATACTTTCTGTCCCCCGAATCTCCCCTTCGGTGGCGGCGGCGCTGCGGAACTTTTCGTGGCTAGAGGCTCAATTATTTAGGGTTTTCTCATCGGGAGGCTTTTATAGGCGAAGGGAGATGTCAGAGGGTGGACCAGGGGCCCACACCACCTGGTGGCGTGGCCAGGGGGACCCACGCCACCACATGGTGTGGCTAGCCCCTGGCCCCTCTCCATCTCGTCTTCTGGTAAAATATCGACTTTGACTTTTGTCCGGTCCAATTCCGAGAATATTCATTTTATGGCATTCTGGAACCAAAAACAACAGAAAACAGGCAACTGGAACTGTGGCATCTTGTTAATAGGTTAGTTCCAGAAAATGTGTAAAAATACTCTAAAGTGTGGACAAAACATAAGAAAGTAGATATAAAACAAGCATGGTACGTTTCCAACGTATCAACATCCCCAAGCTTAAATCCTACTCGTCCTCGAGTAGGTAAGTGAGAAAAAAGAAAGAATAATTTTTGAGGTGACATGCACCATTCTAATCAAGATCAAACCATTTGCAAGCATTGAAAGCTGGGATCAAAGTACTCTAAACATGAGTATGAAAGATGAAGTTCTAACAATAAGACATAGTAACTATGCATGCAACATGAAAGGATACAACCAAAGATCATGAATAACAATGCACTGAAAGATGTTTGTTTGTTTCACATATAGAAAACATCGCATAGTGGCATTCAGCTTGTCCCTCATGGAGTAGCAAAACATAAATGCATAGGACACCTTCAAAGTTCATAAGGGTGACTAGATACAAATAGTTCAAGAACAAGCAATATCAACATTATGAATCAATCAATAAGTTTTGGGACAACGCACATAGAACTAAGAATGACAACTATGCTCTCTTAATTGGTGCATAAAGATAGAAGGTGGAGACTCAATATAAAAGTGGAAGAAAGGCCTTCATAGAAGGAAGCAGGGATTCAAGTCTCATAAAGAGCTTCCAAAAATTATGGTACTTATTATCTTTCAGCTCTCATTGCCCCTATATTAAGCATCTTGAAGTGATTAAGGTTAAAGTGAACAAACTATGGAGTATATGATTGACAAAGTATTAGTTGGCAATCTCATGTCCCTTGAATACAAGGGATGCTCCTCATGCTACTCAAGTTTAGTTACCGGTAAGTCCTTGTCATAGTAAGTACATGTGTATCATAGAGAACCGCCAACGGGGTACTCCTTGCCCGATGATACAGAAGAATCCCCATATCAAAATGACAAGGCAAGCAGACAATAAGCATCTCAGCAATCTTCTTATTTACCAAGGGAAAATGGTGCTTTTTCTCTCTTTCCTCTTTTCTCGTCTCTTTTTTTTTCTTTTTCTTTTTCTCAATCTCTATCTCTTTTTTATAAGAAGAATGCTTCATAGATTGCTCATTATGGTTACGCTGCAGGTTTCCACCATGATTAGGGATGGATTAGACGAGCGACCCAAGTGTTTCTCTAACACACATACATAACTCCATGGACTTACAAGCCCCCCTTTCATTTCACACCGACGACATCCATAAACAAAAGAGCATGATATCAACTGGTTACAATGTACAAGTGCAATGTTGAAAGCGTTCCCCATGATAGCATGGTTCTGCTAATTCCCAATGTATAAGTCCAAGCATATACAACATAGATGACACAATGGTTCAAGTTTATTAGGAGCAAGAAAAGTAAAGTGTGCCATCAAGTTCGTGAGAGCTTTAATCACTAGTTTTCTCATAACAAGTTTAATTTGGAAGGTAGATAAAAACATGAATATACTTGAAATAGCAAATGCTAATAGATAGGTATGGTGAACTCTTTGGAATAACTTGGTTTTATTTGGAGTTGGATGCATGAGTGGAACTCATACTTGGTATGGAGGCTAGCAAAAGACTGGGAGCAACCAATTAAGAGAGCAATAATGGCCATAATCATGCAAAGCGACAAAACATTATTAATTAAAGCATAAAGTGATATTACAAGTCGAAAACTAAATGATCATAAAGGCTATGGTGACTTGGTGTAGTCTTAACATGGTGTGATCATGCGTCAAGTCAACCCAAATAAAGTATTAAAGGAGAATACCACAATATTATGCTTTTATATGCTAAAACAACGCATGATTCTTTCAAGGCACATTAAGCAATCTCAATTGTTTATAACAAGTCATGCTACAACAATAATCACTAAGCATAAAGCCAAAACAATATCAAGCATGACATGATAAAGTCTAAGCCACAGTCAAAAACAAGCTCCTTTTTTACCACTTAAGCATGAAGCTTTCTACTCTCTTCCAACACCAAATCAACTTATTTGAAATAACTCATAAAGATAATAATAAATAAAGATCAGTGAGCTTGTCTCACAAATCCACAAAGAAGAACGAAAAATTTCTAAGATGAAAGCACAATAAAACTAAGGCTAAACATAGTGCTAGCAAAAGAGAACACTCACAAAACAATAAGAATGAAAACTAGAGTGTTCTAGGCAATGAATAACGGGATGTGTCTCTCTCCAAAAGAAGTGTGTTGGGATACAACCAACTTATTTAAGCAAACCAAACAAAATAAAACTAAAAACAAAAACAAAGACGCTCCAAGAACAAAACAACAGTGCATGAAACAACAAAAACAAAGACGCTCCAAGAAGACCTGATATTTTTATTAATGAAGAAGGGGATGCCTTGGGCATATCCAAGCTTTGACGCTTCTACCTCTTGAATATTGCTTGGGGTGACACGGGGTGGCATCCCCAAGATTGAGCTTTTGTCCATTCTTCATCTCATTACATCATTCTTTCCCTACACCTGAAAATTTCCTTCATACAAAACTTCACACAATCTTCATTAGCAACATTAGTGCACTCAATATAATAAGTCTTTTGGTTCAGTTTCAACACACGTAAAACTTCCATTAAAACACAAGCTACTGTAGCACTTCCTTTAAAAAGTTCAAATGATCAAAGAGAACTCAAAGAGAATGAGATTAAGAGGCAAATGCAAATAATGGCAAAAATCTGTCAAAACAGACCAGCAGATAAAAACCTATTTTTTCGAAGACCTTTTGTTGCTCAAATAAAAAAGTGTTGAACTAACAAAAGTTGGATAACAACCTGGGGTAGAAGCACAAAAACTTACAGCTAAAACCGACGTAGCGTTCGGAGGCAAACGGAGCGTTTGAACCTGTGGGAGGCAAACATTTGAACCTGTGGAAGGCAAATAGGAGAGATCATTAAGGGGCTCATGGAGGATAATCGTAAGCTTACGGATAAACTTCTCAAATCCCAAACGGAGCGTTTGAACCTGTGGGAGGCAAACGTCCAAGTACTGAGGGAGTATGTAAAGACCAAAGAGGACCTGATTGAGAGAATCGTTGAACTGGAGGATCTTAGGAACAAAAACGAGAAGCTCCGGACCAAGCTCTCTTGAAGCCAACTAATGGCTATATAGTACCGAACTACGTGTTTTATCCCTGTAGTAGTGATTTTGTAAACGTGAACTTAACTCTATGCAAAATATGTGTTCGTCTAAAATTAATTTGCTCAAGGATGATTGAGTTTGACTTACTTAAGATAGCACAACTGCAAGTATTACAGCTAACTAGTTTCAGATATTGACACGACATAAACTATTCATATAGAATTTCCTTCATCCTCTATGGCTTGTCCTTGTTCACATCGTGCTCCTTCTTCAGATCTTTCAACAGATTCACAATGTAGTACTCTAGCTTCTTCTCTTCCATGAGTTGACCCCCCTCCTTTTCTGCCTTCTGAAGCTTCCGTGAAGTTCCCACCACTAAGATCTTATTGATTGTGTCATTTAGTTCTGACTGTTCTTGATTTCTTCTTCCAGCTCCTTATTTTCTACCGAGATCTTGTAATTTTTTTCAGCTGCATCACAAGCATCGGTAAATCTCCCCGACCTTTCGAACTTATACATCTCCCATAACTGGGTCAAACATTTCTTAAGTGCATCTAGCCACTAAAAATCCACCCACTCTACTGCTTTACACATCGGGCCAAATGGAGCTCGGAAACAAAAAAGCAAGAAATAAGCACGATTTTATGCACAAATGGAGCTTGGATCGAGGGAATTATCAATGCCTAACGTTTACTGAGAAAACAGAGAAACTTACATCAGTGAAGGAAGACTCGATGTCGAAGAGAAGGTTGTTGCTTCTTGACTGGTCATCCTCGTCGTTCCAGGATGGCATGCCGAATGCGGCGGCAACGATGCATCGGTGACAGTGAGGAGAGAGAGATGAGGCCAGTGAGAGATATATAAAGCAATAGTAGGGAAAGTGAAGTGTGTCAACACTGCAACATTGACTAAATTGGTATGTTATAATATTTTAATGGATACCATGCCCTTTGACTGTATTATTGTCTTCTACCTAATAGGTTTTCTCTTCCTTCATTCTAATATCAAATATTAAACATGTACTTCCTCCATCCCAATTTCTTTGACTTATAACAACATACAAAATCTAATCTACCGCACACTTAGATTTCTCTTAGTGGTTGGGAGATGCTGACTTATATCAAAGCCACTGAGTTCGATCCCTAGTGTGCATTTGGCTTATTGGGCATGTTACGATAGTTTAATGGACGTGACACTATAGGATTAGGGTTTATGGTTTAGGGTCTAATGAATTGTTTACTGCCCTAACCTCTTAACCCTTAATCCTAAATCCTAGACCTGACAGTCCAATAGATTACTGTCTCCTACCTAGTAAGTTTTTTCCTAAACCCTATGCTCGTTCATCCATCATAGTACTGTCTTCTAAGTAATAGGTATTTATCCAGCGATTAGTCAAATTACTGATTTCATAGAGCAGTATATTACACCATCTCAAGAAACATAATCATGTCAACTACAATCTACCTATGTATCACTTGTTCAGTGATGATTTCCATGAACTATATGTCCGAAAATCTCAACAACTCACAGAACATTATATTACAATCTCTCAACAAACATAATCACAGAAACAAGTATAGTAAATCATCTCAACAAATATAATCATGTCAACTACAATATACTTTTGTCTTATTACAACAACGATGATTTTAGTGAGTGATATGTCTGAACATCTCCACAGCTCATAGAACATTATATTGCAATCTCTCAATAAACATAATCATAGAAACACGGTTTCAATGCAACATCAGTCTATTTTACAAATATAGGAAGGGGAACCTTGCGGTCCATATGACAATCCTTGGGTAGCACCTCTCATCAGATCTGATCAACGTCGATCACATCGTTCTGTTCAGCCACTACATGGCATCTACATCCACTATAACCTATTCAACAACATCACAAATGGCATCTAGGAAGAACACCTTCCTGGTTTACTTATTTTGTTGCATAATCTGCATCAGATCTTCAGTATCCAAAACCTCTATGAATACCTTCTTATGATGGCAGCACCGGAGTCGTGCCATCTTCTTAGGGCCAATACTGATTTCCTTACCAATCATCTCTCTCATTTCATCAAGAGTTATGCTTTTGTAATCGACGGTGATCTCCACAGTACATGACGAAACTCTGGCTTATTAACTCGACTATTAAGTTTTGCCATGTATGAATCCACCTCTAAGTGTATACTAAACTTACCTTGATCAACATCTGGTGGTCCATAAACTCGAGCAGCAGAAGCTCTAGTAGCAAGATCTCCAGTATATGCATACATATCATTAATCATCGCTTCAACTTTTACCTTACGATCAACTTCACAACACTCCTACACCATCTTAAGCTTATGGGAGTGATCAATTTGCATATGGGTATCACTCATGTTGCGCCACACTAATTTTGTTCTCTGTCTGGATCCCCAAGGAATCCTAGCATCAAGCATATCTATTAGGTACGAAACAGACACAGCCTCCTTGCAATTCACAAGAAGATGCACATCCTGCCCGAACACAACCCTCTCGCAACCAAAATCTAGTTTTACAATGTACTAGTGGACATGAACTTTGAACTCATATAGGTCCATTGTATCGTAGCTGGGCACAATTTGATTAAAATGAGACTTTTTGGTTCATTCAATTATATTTTGCAGTAACTAATCTACTTGTAAGATAAGGAACAGATAAGAAAAATTCACCTCTCGCTCTTCTCCCGAGTGGTTTTCTTCGATATATGGGTGCCTCGACCCCGCACCGCCGCCAAACACTCCGTCGTCGGCCTTGATTTTCTTTTCAACCTGCTTCTCATAGGTACCGTGGTAGTAGACTTCTAGCTGGCCTCCTTGCTAACCTAGGCTGAAGACCTTGCAGCTGCTTCACTTCTTCGGCGTTACGCCCGAGACTCTAGCTCTGACGGACCCGAATCATCCGCCGATGTAGCTACCACCTTCGCCTTGCTAGACATGCTGGGCTGGGAAAAGGAGGGGGGGAGATAAAAAGGACCACTACCGGATTTAGTGTCGGGGAGGGAGAAAAAGGACCACCGCCACTACCGGTTTCAGTTTGGGGGAGGTGAACGAGTTATGCCCTAGAGTCAAATAATAAATGGAGTTTATTGTCATATCTCAATTAGTTCATAATAGTTTAATATTGTGTTATAACTGTATCAAGTGGAAACATTGATACATGTGTGTTATGAAACAAACCAACAAGTCTCTAGTAGCCTCTATCCATTCTAGTTCATTGGGCAACCGATGATCCAGGTTTCCTGATCATGGAGCTTTTATGCCAGTTGACAACGAGGTCATATCATTAGTGAATGATGTGATGGATATTACCCAAAGATTGCGACATGATCAAGTCATAGTGTTCATTGTTGCAATAGTTAGAAATATAGTCTCCTTCTCCTTAGACCGTAAGACCATATTAATCACTGTCTCAGGAGGCTGCCTTAACTACATCAAACGTCACTCGGTGAAACATTGATTATAAATGTGTACATTATGTATTCTAGAGGAACAGTAGATGACCTATGAAGCAAGACCGGGACTTGTTCATGCCGTGACAGGTAAGATACATAAGGCTGACTTGGTGAGGTTACATCTATAATGTTGCAACATGTGACAAGGTCACGGGAATGTAATATTGCGGTAATAAGTAAAACAGAATTTATTGGTAAACGAGATTGAACAATGTATGTGATACAATGATAGGATCTTGGACAAGTCATATCAGAGAAACAAAGGTAATTGGATTCGATGTTTTCCGGTACAAATGGCATTGTCATCATGGAATGCATAGGGGTCCTTATGGGCATCTCGGTCCCGCTATTGATCATTGATGGGATCATGTCTGTGCCATTCCCAAGCCGTGGGGAAATACGCTTAAGGGTACGATAAGCTAGAGATCATCTATAAGTTGGAATCGCAGTAGAGAAAGAGAAAGCCGGAATCATTCTGAAGAAAGATCCGAAGTTGTTTGAAGAAATAAAGAAAGGAAATGACTGAAAAGTGTTTCGGATAAATTGCAATTTAATATATGAATTTTTTATATATTAATTATAAATTAATATATACTAAATAAATATTTAAATTAAAGTTTATTGCGCAACCTCCTCATTAGGCCAAAACCCCGGAGGGAATTGGCCCTAGAGAAAGCCACCCTGAAAAAGGGGAAAGGAAACAACAAAAAGGCAGCTAGAAACGTTGTTTCGCCGCCTTGGCCGGCCCAAGCAAGCGAACCAGGCCTCGTCGCTGCACAGGGTGGCAGATTGGAGGGCGCCACATCGCGCTGGTGGGCCACAGGCACGAGCCGACCCACCCGGCACTGGCCACTCCGCTGGCCACCGCCTCGTGGGCGGGGAGTCAGACCACCCGGGGCCGCCTGTCCCTGTGCTGTTGGGCTGGGGCGTGCCGACCCACTACGGCTAGCTCCTGCACCACTGTTGTTGTTGCTACGCCGCTGGGCCTTGGTGGGCACGCCGACCCACCCGGATGGCCGCATGCTGCAGCTGGGCTGCGGCTGGTTGGCCCAGCCGGCTGCCCCCTTCTTCCTCTTGTTTTTCCGTTATTTATTAGTCCTACATGGGGCACCTTATGGAGAGGGCACGCCCCCTTCGCCTATATAAAGGGGTGCCCATGGGTGGGATTATACACACCAATATGAGATGTTCCCTATGACATTTTCCTTAGAGAATACCTCCCTCTCTCTCTAAGTTGTCTCCTTGTCTTGGCACGGTCCCAAGAAAGAACTGTACGCGCAACAAACAGCACACCTGTAGCACGCCGTTGCGCTGCAGGGATTCCAAGCCGGAGATCTACTTTCGCACTTCCGGCATGGATCAAGGGAGTCAGGGTCATCATTGTACACCGGATGTGGACGAAACCTCTAGGGTACCTCCAAAGAGTGGCATCTTGGATGACGTGAGCCAGAGCTGCTTCACAATAGAGCAAGGGGTGACCTGCGAGGAGCTTCAAGACCTTGAGGTCGGTCACGAGTTCGACTACTTCAACCGCGTTTCCCTCGGAACGTTAACCACGTACGTTCTACAAGGATATATATTCTATATGCTCCTGTCATTATTACATTACTACATAGATAGAACTTGGGCAGTTAGGGCATTCCAACGTAGAAAAGTTTTTGTTTTGTGCTACGGAACCCTTCCAGAGGGAGAAAAAGGACCGCCGTCGCCGGATTTAGTGTCGGGGGTTAGAAAAGTATAGAAATGGATTTGCCCCTATGACACGTGTATGGTGGCTTAGAAGGGACACGACAAGTACTAATGTAATGGAATATCCTGTCATATAGGCGAAGATTCGTAAATATTTGGTTTGGCCACCATTCAATCGAAATACCCCTCTCGGAAATTGCCCCCCCCCCCAACTTTTCGAATCACAGTGATTACAAGCAACTCGGAACCCGCTATGCCTTGGCCTCTCAATTTTTGGGCCACAAATTGAAAACCTCCGTTGATTGGTTCCTTTCATTTAATTCGGTGGCTGATCAACAGCCACACTTACCCTAATGCTAAACACACTTACCTCACACCACCATGCCTAGCGGCAATGTGCGATAGCACGGCAGAGGTGGCTAGGAAGTAGAGCGCCCAACGGGATTGGGGCCATCTCTACTGCCGTTGTCCGTCCCCAGCTTCTCGGTCGTCATGCGGTACTCACTCTCACTTGCCATGCGGTGCTCACTCTCACTTGCCATGGTTGAATTTGACGAAGCTAACAAAAGTTGTCCAAAAAAGTTCCAACTGTGACCACGGTTTTGAGAAGATGCAATTCATGAAACCCAGTGCTGATGGTCAGAATGGAACCCTACTATCAAAGTTTATATTTTTCATGTAGAACTTCTTGTGGATCAAAGCATGTTATGTTGATTACAAGAGATTGGACAAGAGTCTTTTCAAGAGAGAAGAGAGAACGAGTTCATCTTCAAGCTCATGTACACTTGAGAGAGCTACAGATGAATCCATCTACCTCTAGCGAAACAAAAAACCTGCAACACGAAATTTGTGAGAAATTGTGAGATCTAGCTACTTATGAAAAAAAAACGTCAAACGGTCGATTGTTTGCGACAAAGCTAATGAAAATATTCTAAAAAAACTTCAACCTTGATCTTGATTATATGAGAAGATACATTTCACGAACCGACGCCGACAAAGTCCGCCGCTCCTACACCTCTTGCCTGTGATGGCGCCTTCGGTAGCATCCCCTTGCCGCCTACCATCCCGATTCCCTCTTCTGCTCGCCTACGCTGGCGACGACCGCCGCCGGGACACCTCCTGCACGCCGCACCACCTCAGCACTAGGAGCGGCCCCTAAGCCCCCGTGCCCCGTACTCACTCGCATGAAGCTCCGGCCGTCACGACCTGCCGACGGAGGAAGTTATGGCGGCGCGATCTCCAAGGGCGTGTACGATGGGGGCGCTTACGCCGGGCACTTGGATAGAATTCCCAGCCGTTACGGCCGATTCCCGTCCGAATCTAGGATATTTGCTTACTTGTTGCGTCGGTCGACTGTGCGGGATTTTGCGGGAGGCGGGCGCTTCCAGGCGCACATGAAAAAAATGGACGAGGCTTCTTCAACAAATTTCAACGGATACAGTAGAAGTTTCGAGGGTTGTGATCCATGGAGAATAGGTAGTTGCCTCACCGTCGAGACTTACCAGCGACAACGAAGGGCATGAGCATGATCATGAGGAGGCGGCAGTTCCATTTTTTGGAAGAAAGAGAGGGATTGCTTCACGCGAGGAGAACGGCTATGGGGATTTGCTACTTGCATGGGTCAGCGATGGAGGTTACAGGTGAGAGGTTTACCATGTAGATTTCGCTAGAACGACCACAAAAAGTGGAGGCAGTGGTGTTGATGGCGGCAATAATATACTCCTACCTTATACAGGTTGATCGCCATACAAACACAGTACCACCAAGGAATTTGGGAATTGTAGCTCTAAATATAGGTGGAGCTGTAGGCATAGTCTTTATTCTCCCTGTCATTTTTGCTGCACACTAAGCACATGATGAAATGTCACCCCGCAATATTTTAATAGTTATACATATGTGGGTTAATTTTGTAAAGAAAAGCAGTGAGGAATTTTTCTTGGTTAGTTTTTTTTGAACCAAAACTTCTCTCTATTAATCTGCAGTTCTGTATATGGTTGGAGAAATTAGCTAATTTATCTTATTTGACTTTCTTGCTCATGCAATTCATGATTTTCGTATATTTTTCATACACAGCCTTGATGTAGCTTACTTGATTTTTCTTTTCAAAAATTATGTATCTTCCATTGGAGGCATAAGTTTTCGATTCGGGTTGGCACACTACAGGAAACAGCCAAGGCGCCGACGGCCGGCTGCCGTCGGTACAACCCAATATAGCCGTCAGCACAGGCTGTGCTGACGGTGGCCGTCGGCGTAGCCATCTCGGCGTAGCTGCTGGTCGGCGCAGCTAACTTGCCGTCGGCGTAGGAGAACCCCCTCGGCACAACGTCTGCAGAGGGCCCCACCATGTCAGGCAACGGCCGTCTGATAACAGCCTAGCCCTAAAGCTACGCCGACGGCCGAGCCGTCGGCACAGGTCTAGCCCAGGAAGTAGCCAGAGCCCGCCAAGTCTCCATCTACACCGAGAGCCTGGCCGTCGGCACAGGCCCAGCCCAGGAGCGCCACAGGCCAGCCACGTTGGCCTTCTGTGCCGAGAGCCCGGCCGTCGGCACAGGCCCAGGCGCTCGTAGCGCCTGGCCGTCGGCACAGGCTATGCCATATGGCACACAATAGGGTGGCCGGCCTGGGTGGCAGCAGGCTATGCCGACGGCATTGCCGTCGGCATAGCTCCTGGCATTTTTTTTGGTTATTTTCATTTTTAGAACCATTTTAGCATCAGCAAAATAATTTCAAAAATCACAAACAAAATATTGAAGCAATCAACATGACATTGTAATATCCATCATCATCCAAACAACAATGCGATCATCCACAAAACATATTCGTTATCCAAACAACATCATCACAAGTGCATACATAAGATCAAGATCTAGCTCTAGCTCTAACCATGTCCATCATCATGGTCTTGAACTCGGTGTATGTGTCGGTGTGTCAAGGAGCCCGAGGCTTCCCGTCCCGAGCTCAGGAGACGCACGTCGGGCCATCAGGGAAGTAGAACCACTAGCTGAACCACCGGGCGCCATGAGACGAAGTTGTGCATCATCGCGCGGCGGACTAGGCGAGGTCGGGGCACGACCAAATGGTGCAGTCCCGGAGCATCCCGTGCCCTACATGTTTGAGAAAAACTTAGCAACTTGCGAGGCATATGAAAGCGGTAACAAGTGGTTTGGTAAAGAACTTACCGGGGTCCCTCCGTAGTATCTGGCAGCGAAATCTTCCATCGATATGCAGCGAGGCGGCATCCCAGGATCATGTGGCTAATCACCTTCTACTGGAACCCGTTGTCCAGTGGTAAAGTAGTGATCTATCGCCTACATGATATTTATATGTCAGACGTTGCAGAAACAAAGGCTCAAAGTAGAGGAAGTGGGACTTGTCATCATTTGCAAAAGTAAAGGTTGAAACTTACAGCCGTCACTTTCCTAGAGTATGCATCGCACTCTGCTCTCAGCTCAAGCCATGCATCATAATCCCTGTTATAATTTGCCCGAATGGCCTTGTAGGCATCATGGAAATCATGCTACAATTTCACAAATAAAGAATCTCATTAGCTTAGCCATTTAGGATCAAATTGCGGAAAGACGGTGAAAATGAGAAACACTTACATCGACGATGGAGGTAGTAGGCCGAGGACGAGGCGCGATAGAGGGGTGATCGGGGGTGAGGGTAGCCTTGACTTGTGTGAGGGTCATGGTAGGCTGGATCACCGCATCAAGAATGTGGAAACGGCCATGTAGCTTGCCGTGGCTCACCATGATCAATGCAGTATGTTCGACCTCAACGTGCATGGGCTCATCCACCTCCGGATGCAAACCCTTGAGCTTCTCGTAGTAGATGTTGAGCTTCTCCTTGGCGTTGCCGTAGTACTGGGCAACCTGGGGTTGAGGCTGCTCTAGGTCGGGCTTGTTCGTCTTCATCTTCTCCCACACGACTTGGTCGGTAATAGGGCTATCAACCTCCCCCTCCATCACCTGCATCGCTAAAGAAATGTTAATTATGTGTGTCAACTAATAACATGATAGGAAATAAATGCAGGTTGTTCCATGTATATATACCAAGTGCTTCTTGAAGAGACCATGGTTGCGGCTTCCCCCGCTGTGTGTTCCCATACTGCCGCGGTTTTTCTTGTTCCGCTTGTTCACGGCCTCGAAGTCAGGGTCTTCCCTGATCCACCTACTAGCCAACACCTCAAAAGCGTCTTATTTGTGTTCACACCACGTTGGCATAACCTGAAACCACAACACTCATTTGAAGAACAGATAATGCAATGGGAACTTAGCATCTATGGACCTTCTCATTGATAATCTACTTACCGTCATGAAATCAGCCACCGTTATTTTTGGCTTCTGACCCTTGGCAATCTCATCCTTCCGTATCGTAGGGCCGTGCTCAGGTTGGAAGTGATTCATCAACGTATTCTTGGTGTTGTACCATTGCTGCGTTGTCAACTTCCGACAAGCTGCAAGCAAAGTCTTCTCCGCCGCCTCCTGATGCTCCGGTCTCACCTGATAGAAGACCTTCAATCATGCAAAAAATTATGAGAGTCGTGAGTTAGCACGATGGTGGGCAAAAAAATTATGAAAATCATGAGTTAGCACGATAGTGAGAAAAGGTATGCCTTACCCAAAAGCTGCTAATCACAGCATCAATAGCACTCACGAAGCCTGGCCAATCGGTGCATGCCTCATAGTCCGCCCAAAACCAATCTAGCTTCCTCTGGCTGTTGGGGACTGTAGTGTACATGCCCGGCCAATACTTCCTAATCAAAGATCCAATCAAGCTGTTAGGGTGGCGGACCCCCTTAGGATGTGTCCAATTGCTGCACAATAAACAAACATTTGTACATGCCAAATTGTTATGACCAAAAGCATGAGTTAGCACGATGGTGAAAAAAAGAACGATGGTGATCAAATTAGTAAAGTCACTTACTATTTGCCATAGGGCTCAATCGTAGGTCTCACTTCCGGGCGAGGTTCATTCGTAGGGACATGCGCCTCCCCACGAGTCGGCAACTTCTTCGGCGGCGCCTCACCCTCCGGCGGCGCCTCACCCTCCGCCTCCACATCCGACATCCCCTCCAACTCCTCGTCCGAATCTGACTGTGAAGACACGGTGCCAGAAGCGGAGGGTAAGTCAGACAAACAGGCAACACGCTGCGAGGGAGACGAGTCTGGATCCTCTAAATCGAGTCCTACACCTGTATTAAGAAAGAGTAAACAATTTATCTTGAAGACATAAAAAATATAGACGTAATTCATAAACAACAGGGGAGATGAGTATGTACTCGAGGCTGCACCTCCTCGTCCTCGTGCTGCACCTGGTTGTCCTCGTGCTGCACCTCCTCGTGCTCGTCCTCGTTCTCCTGTCGGGGGAAGTTCTCCCTGTGAGGGAGGTGGGTCCTCGACTCTCGGGTTGGGACGATGTACTCTTCCCCTTTGGGTAATCTTCTCTTGGTTCATCAACTTGAGAAGGGAGGCCGTTGATTCCTTGCTCCCCCGAGGCATTGGCCAATCACCTGCATTGAGAAAGAGTAAACAATTAAGTATGAATAAAGACATAATGAAATTAAGAAGCATGTTGAGAAATAAATACTAAGCATAAAGACATAAAAGACCCTCACCTCTAGTCATCACTATCATAAAGTACTTGGTTGTGGTGCATCGTGTTCTCATTTTCACTATCACTATCACTATCACTATCACGTGAGTAGTAAGGTTGGTCACACGGTAGAGGCTCATCATTGTTGAAATTCACCTCATCAAACTTGGTGAGCATATCAACGTCCTTTAAATCCACCACTGTCTCACCACGAGTTTGTGCATCGTTCTCGAGGTCCTCATGACCCACTTGTATGTAAAAACCCCCAAAGTTCTCTTCGTCTTGATAGAAAACTCCCTCGTATGTTACAGGGTTAATGTTGACGTAATCGTTGGCGTTGGGCCTGGGTAGCTTACCATGTGGCGATACCTGGAAGACGGCTTCCCAACCCTGGAGTTCCTCTTTCTTGCATGGGTAGGGCAAATAATAAACTTGCTTGGATTGGTGAGCCACTATATACACATCGGCTCCGCTATAGGTGGTTGAAGGCCTAACTTCAACTAACCCAATGGAAGGGGTACTTCTCTGTCCATCGATAGGGTCGAACCAGCAGCATTTGAACACAACGAGCTTGAGTTTTATGTTTGTCTCGAACGTCATCTTGTATACGTCCTCTAATATCCCGTAGTAATCAACTTCATCGGTTCCTCCGGTGAAGACCCCAGTATTTATAGTTTTTGCATTAGGCCGATTGTTCTGGTGAAACTCTGTATGGAAGCGGTACCCATTAACATCATACTTCTGATACCTCATGACTCTACGGCTACAACCCTGTGAAACACATCGAATCTCATTCGTCATCTCAACGTTGCGATCAGCTCCCTACATGTCACGGATTGCAAGGTAAGAGGGATATGCATAATAATAGGGACAAGTCATGGACTACATGGAAAGAGGGACAGGTTAGAAATTACTTTGGCCCTGAACTAAGCCACGGAATTTTTCTTTCCGAGGGAACCATCTTTTAGAAGAGTATCCAGCTCCGCGACACTGGGATCCCTCATTTCCGACCATTGTTCATCCTTGAATTGGCTAAAAGGAGAAAACGCGTGTTATACCAATACCGAGTTACTAGTTGGAATAAGTAATTTGTTGATCAGTTTACCTCATGAAACTGATAAGTTCATGCTTCATGTTCATGAGCACATAGAACATTATGCCCTCCTTTTTGTTCGGCTTCAATAAGTACTCTTTTCCAGCACCAGACTTGCCACCGGGAGATTGAAAGAGTGGGATCTTGGGGTCTTCCTCCAGCTCGTCGACATTGTACTGAGTGATCGGGTTATGTAGAGTGGGAACATCATCGGCATAGTGAAGGGAATATGCCCGAGAGGCAATAATAAAGTGGTTATTATCTTATTCCATGTTTATGATAAATGTTTATTTTGCATGCTATAATTGTACTAATCGGAAACATCAATACATGTGTGTTTAATAAACAAAAAGGGTTCCTAGTTATGCCTCTCTTATAGACTAGCTTGTTGATTACAAGATGATCAAGGTTTCCTGATCATAGACATTGGATGTTGTTAATAACAAGGTCACACCATTGGTGGAATAATGTGATGAACATTCATCCGAAGTATAGCATTACGATCAAGTCATTATGTTTATATTGCTATAACATCATACGAAGTAATCTTAGTCCTTGGACTATGAGATCATGTTAATTACTAACACCGGAAGAGTATCTTGATAACATCAAACGTCACACCGTAACAGGGTGACTATAAAGGTGGGATCAGTGCTACGAAGGTGTTATGTTGAGGCTCATAGATCAAGAGTGGAATTTGTCAATCCTGATGATGGATAGATATACTTTGGGCCCTCTCGGTGATATCACATTGAAATAGCTTGCAAGCAAGTGATGTGATCACTAGAATGTTATATCACGGGAACGAGAAAAGAGTGCATGTCGGTAACGAGATCAAACTAGGTATGGAGATACCGATGATCGAATCTCGGACATGTAATATATCACGGGACAAAGGGATTTAGTTACTAGCATTAAAGGTTCTCACGATCATAGAAGTCATCGTTGAATGTGTAGGAGTCAGTATGGATCTCCAGGTCCCGCTTCTGATTATTGATCTGAGAGGGGTCTCGATCATGTCTGCATTATTCGCGAACCGTAGGGTGACACACTTAAGGGATACCGACACCATTTGGAGCAAATATGTTTCAGATAAAGATTTAAGAAAGGGCTGGAATTATTTCAATAGACACCGAAACTATTTCGGATGAAATTGCTGAAATTGGTTCTGCATGTAATATTGAAATGTTGCAGGGGGTTTTATGTGAATGTTTGTTAATTAAAGTAATTAACAAAATTCTGAATAAAAAATAATAAAAGAGTTTTATTAAATGAGAGAGCATTAAATTTGGAGAAATTTAATGCATTTAAAGTGGAGAATTTAAAAGAGAATGTGAAGGGGCAAATTTATGTGGAGGGAGTTACCACCACATGAATGGAGGAGGTGAAGAGTCACCTCCTCCATGCGCCGGCCATGAAGGAGGGGCACCCCCCTCCTCCTATAAAAGGCCACCCCCTCCTCACTTCTCACACACACCTCCTTGTGAAGGATCTCTCTCCCCCTCTAGTATTATTCCCCCATGGTCTCGGATTAGCGAGATACATGTTCCCGGTGGCTTTATCTGGAAAGGAGTTGCTACTTCCGCTGCTTTGCTGGAGCAAGGGATGGAGGTTGTCGGGGTACCGGACGTGTGTGCGATCACGGATGCACCGCTGCTTTGCGGTGCTGGACTTGGTGGTGCTGGAGCTGGATCTGATGGACGTGCTGGAGCCGGACCTGCTGGACTTCATCACGATCTTGATATCGGCAAGTGTACGACTACATCAACCACGAGTTCCTACTCGTTAACACAACTCGTTGTCTTCGAGGGTAAGTTCTCCATGGATGTATGTCCACCCGTTGCTTTGTACCTAGTAGATAGATCTTGGCGTGTAGTTCACATCGTAGAAAATTTTTTGTTTTCTATGCTGCGGACCCAACAGTGGTATCAGAGCCTGATCTATGCGTAGGTGCTTAGCACGGGTAGTACACATATGTTTATATGTGGGCGATGATGATCATGTTATTGCATCTTCTATATACTTTGGATATTGGTGGCATAGTGGGATGAAGCGGCCTGGACCAACCTTACATGTCATCGTACATGAGACCGGTTCCACGACTGACATGCAACTTGTTTTGCATAAGTGGCTGTCGGGTGTCTGTCTCTCCTACTATAGTCAATATCTGATTTACAACGAGTTGCTAATAACTTGGTTATCCTCGTTGTGGTTCCATGTTCGTAGGTAAGAACGGTTCTATCTCCGAAAGCCCTAAGCCATGTAAAACTTGCAATTGATAAATTAGAGGCGTCTATTTTAGATCGTTGCTGGGCTAGTGTATTGATATGGTATTGTTGTAAGTAGATGTATGATAGATACTCGTACAACTCACGTAACGTGTAAGTTCCATAGACCTTGGCCTTACACACAAATGAATGATAGAGATCATACCACGATGCAAGTGATAGAGATCAAATGCATGGACCATATCATCTCACTTTACACATTAGATGTTAGCATCTTATACTGCTAGTTTGGCGCTTTCTGTAGCATTGTAAGATCATCCCTCATTTAAATATCAAGATAAAATGTGTTCTTCCTTACGTATGCACCGTTCTATGGATCATGTTTTTGAGACATCACGTGATGATCAGGTGTTCTCAACTCTACGCTTTCATGCAACGGGTGTAAGTCAGTTTTACACACACGAATACTAAGGTTCTTACTTGGAGAGCCTAGCATGTACAGACATGGCCTTGGAACACGGACCGAAAGGTTAAGCATGAGTCATATAGTTGATGTGATGACATAGTACTTTGTCGTGATGTCTGCTATCTCCCCGATTAGAGTTGCCTCAGCTATGCATGCTTCAATCTTACTTTTGTTTCCACATTTCATCCGAATATACTTAAACTCTCTCTCAATACAGAACTACCAACAAAACTACACTGGTCCACCCAAAGAGTACCTCGTTTGCGAGGTGCACAATGAGATGTGCCATCAGAGTAAAAAAGCCTGGCGGAAAGATCGTCTCCAACTTGCATAGCAACTCTGGCACTAGTTCCTGCAGCCTCTCAATCAGCTTAGGAGATACCTGCTTAGCACAAAGAGTGCGGAAGAAATGGCTCAACTCCGCGAGCACTCTCCATACATGATCAGGGAGATACCCTCGAACCATCACTGGCATCAGCCGCTCAATCCATATATGATAGTCATGACTCTTTAGCCCAGTGACTTTTTTTGTCGCAAGATTGACTCCCTTACTCATATTTGAACAATAACCATCAGGGAACATCACGACGTATTTGAGCCACCTAAATGCCTCCTTCTTTTGGTCACTATCAAGGCAGAAGATGGCATGTGGCTTGAACCAATTTCTTCGATTGCGGTCAGGAGGTTGCATGTGTTGTTTCTTCCTATCACATAGCTTCTCAACATCGACCCTAGCCTTGACATTATCCTTTGACTTCCTAGGAATGTTGCAAATTGTGTGAAAGAGGGACTCTCCTATATTCTTTTCAGTGTGCATCACATTGATGTTATAGGGAAGTTCGAGGTCCTTGTAATACTCGAGCTTCGTTATGGCTGCCTCGTGAGTCTAGTTGTGTGTTTTACCATATCCCTCAAATTGTGGGCCAGGAATCTCAGTAGGCTTAAGAGCAGGTAGCTCGGCTTTAATAGCTGCATCATCAAACATTGGTATTGCTTTTTCTTCATTCACAACTATGCCCTTCATGAAGTTCTTTTTGTCTCGTCTAAACCGGTGCCCTCTTTTGAGGAAAGGTCGATGTTTGTCAAAGGCGACATACTTGCCACCCGCGGTTAGCCAAAAGAACTCAAGTTTGAGCATGCAAACTGGGCAAGGCCACTTACCGGATGTACACCATCCGCAAAATAGGGCGTAGCCGGGCATGTCATGCATGGAATACTGGTCCCAAACTCTCATGAGGAAGTTTGTCTTAGATGCTCGGTCATATGTCAATGTCCCGTGGTGCCAAGAGTGGTTCAAATCATCAATAAGCGGGTGCATGTAGACACTCAAAATCTTCCCTGGGTATTCAGGCCCTGGAATGACAAGCAACAAGAATATGGTATTCCTTTGCATTAGAACTCCGGGAGGGAGATTGAGCGGAATAACAAACACGGGCCAACAGCTTTAAGAGGCGGTCGACATACCATATGGATTGAATCCATCGGTTGCTATCGCAATTCTGACATTCCGAGCCTCACTTGTAAATGTCGCGTGTTTTGCATCGAAGTTCTTCCATGCCTTACCATCAGATGGGTGTCCCATCATTTCATGTCCGTGCTCGTCATGGCATCTCTTCCCTATCTTGTGCCACTTCATCTTTGTGGTAGACTCCTTGGTCATGTAAAGCCGCTGGATTCTTTTTATGAATGGGAGATAACGAACAATCATCACGGCGACATTTGTTTGTGTCATCTGACCATCACGTTCCTTTCTCTCATGATACCTAGAGGCCCCACACTTGCTGCAGTACTTGTCATCCTCAAACTGTTTCAAAACAAAAGGCAGCCTGCTAGACAACAATCTATCTTTACATAATCCATGGTGAGGGCTTTAATCATTTTCCGGCATTCGTACATGCTTTTAGGTAGGCAATGCCCTTGGGGCAACATGTTACCATATGTAAACAAATTACGTTCAAAGCTTGCTCAGGTGGTGGCGTACTGGGACTTGTCGGCTAGTATTTGCGAGATGGCATCGAGCTGAGACACTTTTGCACCTCGATATAGAGGCCTCTTAGCCGAGGCCATCATATCAAAGAAGGCCTTCGCGGTTGCCTCCGGTTCCTTCGGTTGACCTGGTTCCTCCGGTTCTGGCGGTTCCTCCTATGGAGGTGGCGAATCTGGCATGTCGGCATCACGGAGATTCTCTAGCAAGTTTCTAATCCCATCGTCCTCAATGCCATCGATCCGATGTCGCATCACCTCAGCTCCATCACATTCATACTGAGAAAAGTCAACCGAAGGCTCGTAGTCAAGCATATACCCATACTGCCAAAGGTGTTTACTCATATCATCGTTTGTCTGACGACGAAGCCTCATGCAATGAGCGCAAGGACACCTTGGACGAACTACCTTTGAACCATGCACTAACTCCTTCACCAGAAAATTGGTCTTCCATACCCACTCCTCTATTTTTTCAAGCGCATTAGTACGGCCACTGTACATCCAACCATTACCAGCCATCCTCTGTTCATCGGGATCCACAATACAAATATAACATTTTATTTTAATTAATGGCATCAAACTAAATACACAAATATTGCGTTGTTATTCCATGCATACACCTAACATGTCTAATAGGAAAAGATATGTCCTAATCCCACCCGAGGATGTGTAGATTGGATACGTTCTCCACGGTCTACCCCGAACCGAGACAAAATTTCGGCAGCACCTCCCCGCTATTCTCTCGATACATGTCTCGGCAAACCCTGAACCGAGACAAAATTTCGGCAGCACCTCCCAGCTATTCTCCCGATACACGTCTCGGCAAAAATGCTGAGAGGAATGTGCATCCGAAGAACAACGGGGGGTGCCGCCGAAATCCTTCCTCGCTTCAGGGTAGACCATGGAGAACATATCCAATCTACACATCCTCCGGCTGTCCAAAAAACGTGGACAATCCAAAAGAGTTACGGTTTTAAATATACAATTGAATGCATATTTATCCGCGTAGCCCTTTCGAACGGGAGATGCCTAGGTTTCGCGACTGACTCGGTGATCTAGACACAAAAAAACCTAGGTACGACATTGCAAGATGGGTGCAAGCTTCTTACCCTCGTAGCGTGCTCAACCATCGAAGAAGATCCGGGACGCTCCTTCAAATATCCCTATGACGCCACAGGCACCGGTGTCCACCTGATATCCTGCACATGCGAGAATGAGTTTGCTTCAAAAAGGAGGGGAATGGGAAGCATCCGCAAGCATTATAGTTGTGAGGTGACTATGAATTATACTAGCCCTAAGACAAGAAAACTATTTGCTACAAAAATGGTTTCACATAGAGAATAAAAAAATAAAGGGAGACGCTAGGGCCAGTAGACCACCATCTAAAAGCATTGTAGGGAGACGCTAAGGCCAGTAGCCCCCTCGGTCGCCAGGAGGGGGCGACGCGAGGGGTTGTGGGGTACGCAAGGAAGTTGTTCATGTTTATATACTGACCAAACAACTGATACCTTCATGAGTTCATTAGTTGTGACCAAGTCATCTCCATAACCTCACATAGTAGTACTATAGATTAAAAAGAATTAAGAGATCAAGTATTAGGTTGCTCTGGTAACCTACAATGAGACGCCACAAAAAAAAATTCTCTAACACAATAGGTATACTATTGTTATTCACGTCATGCAAATAACAGTTAGATTTAAGATATTTTAGAATAAGATAGTCATTCACCTATATTTTCTTGCCCAATCACTACCTGTAAATTCATATTGTGACACTGATTAGTATAAATTGTATGCTTTTTCACATATAAAATACACCTTATAAATGATAAATAGGCCAAATTCTATCAGTAGTTCTATATATTCAACCATGATGATATAAAATTAACGCATATAGTACTCCCTAGACAAAAAGCATTGGAATTTTGGTCTAAAAGTTATTTGTATCTTGGCAGTCAGCGCTCGACAACATTGTGACGGAAGCATAAGAAGAGTCATATATACAGAAAATTGCATAATTAACAAAGTGATCAAGGACACGTACATGGAATAAATTCTAAACTAATTTAAGCTACAAATATCCTAAAATTTACTGTATTACCAATGCTCGTAGCTACAACGCTACCCTTTTTTAGATGAAAGGAGCACACAATCTGATGGAACAGGAGCACACATGGGGGAGGGAGTCGGCTGCTCACCTTGCTGGGTCGGGGGGTCGTCGGATCGGAGCAGGATGGGGACGGAGGAGGGCAGCACGGAGGGGTCAGAGCGGGGGCGGCGGCGGCGGCGGCTCGTCTGCTATCCGAACGCGCGCGAGCAGGGGAGCGCAGGGGCGGCAGCTAGGCAGGCAGGAGCGGGGGCGGCGGCCGTACGGCAGGCAGGAGCGAGCGGCGGCGGCTCGACAGCGCGAGCAGGAGATGCGCGGGTCCAGACAGGTGTGCACGTGCGTGCGTGCGGGAGCGACCAACTGGGGATAAGTTGGAACCCTGGCTGTGCCGATGGTTTGACCATCGGCACAGTCCAACAGATTTTTCACCCAGCTGTGCCTAGCCGTTGGCACAGACCAACATATTTTTTTGGTCCAAGTATGTTAATTTTTCTCTCTATTTTTATTTCTTTCATTATATCAGTGAGATTTTCCAGTTTCATTTTTTATTTTCTCATGTTTAATATATTTAATTTCATTTTTTCCTCCTCTTTCCATTTCTTTTCTATAATATATATTCCTGCGGTGCGATGGTCCTTTTCTGGAGAAACCCTAGTTTGAGGGACCCGCAGATCTACCCCCTTAACCGGCCTCAACTGAGGGTTAACCAATGTAATTTTTTCTTTTTTATGTTAATTTAGTCCATTGCTACATAGGAAAACAAGGTTGTGCCGAAGATTCCACCTAGGTTGGGCCAAAGATTACAAAGAAAGCTATAGGTGTAGACCCGTGAGCCCCACTTCCTAGGGTTTCACCGGAAAAGGACCGCCGGTGCTCCGGAATCCCACTAGAACTTGCACGTGGACCTAGTATATGTGTCTAAGTGTGGTGGAAGGTCCATGGATGCAAGGTCTAGATACCGGTGTGAACTTCTTCACATGCGTGCGATAACACTTAGTAGATTCCTGGACGTGTAGGGGCAACAGTCCCGCTGCGGGTATACCGGGGGGCTAGCATGTGCTATAAGGTCCCAACCTTTATTTTCCATGTATATATGACCTAAACAAAGCTAACCCAACAAAAAGCGCATTGTCTGAACCTCGTACAAAGAAATCTATAGGGGTAGACCCGCGGGCCCCACCGCCTAGGGTTTCACTGGAAAAGGACCGCCGGAGCTCTAGAATCTCACTGGAACTTGCACGTGGACCTAGTATATGTGTCCAAGTGTGGTGGAAGGTCCATGGATGCAATGTCTAGATCCCCGGTGTGACCTTCTTCATATGCGTGCGATAACACTTAATAGATTCCTGGACGTGTAGGGGGAACAGTCCCGCTGCAGGTATACCGGGGGCGTAGCATGTGCTATAAGGTCCCAACCTTTGTTTTCCATGGATATATGACCTAAACAAAGCTAAACCAACAAAAAACCGCATTGCCTAAACCTCTTAAAAGAAAGCTATAGGGGTAGACATGCGTGCGATAACACTTAGTAGATTCCTGGACGTGTAGGAGTAACAGTCCCGCTGCGGGTATACCGGGGGGCTAGCATGTGCTATAAGGTCCCAAACACTTTTTTTCATGTAGATATGACCTAAACAAAGGTAAACCAACAAAAAACGTGTTGTCTAAACCTCATACAAAGAAAGCTATAGGGGTAGACCCGCGGGCCCCACCACCTAGGGTTTCGCTGGAAAAGGACCGCGGGAGCTGCGGAATCCCACTGGAAATTGCACGTGGACCTAGTATATGTGTCCAAGTGTGGTGGAAGGTCCATGGATGCAATGTCAAGATCACTGGTGTGACCTTCTTCACATGCGTGCGATAACACTTAGTAGATTCCTGGACGTTTAGGGGTAACAGTCCCATTGCGGGTATACCGGGGGCCTAGCTTGTGCTATAAGGTCCCAACCTTTGTTTTTCATGTAGATATGACCTAAACAAAGCTAAACCAACAAAAAAACGCGTTGTCTGAACCTCGTACAAAGAAATCTATAGGGGTAGACCCGCGGGCCCCACCCCCTAGGGTTTCGCTGGAAAAGGACCGCTGGAGCTCCGGAATCCCACTAGAACTTGCACGTGGACCTAGTATATGTGTCCAAGTGTGGTGGAAGGTCCAAGGATGCAATGTCTAGATCCCCGGTGTGACCTTCTTCACATGCGTGTGATAACACTTAGTAGATTCCTGGACATGTAGGGGTAACAGTCCCGCTGCGGGTATACCGGGGGGCTAGCATGTGCTCTAAGGTCCTGATGTCTACGTACTTCTATTCTTTTAGACAGTTGTTGGGCCTCCAAGTGCGGAGGTTTGTAGAACAGCAGCAAGTTTCCCCTAAGTGGATCACTCAAGGTTTATCGAACTCAGGGAGGAAGTGGTCAAAGGTATCCATCTCAAGCAACCCTTCAATCAAGATACAAGAAGTCTCTTGTTTCCCCAACACACCAAATACACGTGTCAGGTATATAGGTGCACTAGTTCGGCGAGGAGATAATGAAATACAAGTGGTATGGATATAAGACAAAGGTGCCCGAAAATACTTTGATGGCGTGGAAGAGACTAAAGGCAAACTGAAATAAAGATGGTAGCAAGCAAACATGTAACAAATCTAGTTGCAAATGGTGTTTCAATGCTTAGAAACAAGGCCTAGGGATCATACTTTCACTTGTGAACACTCTCATATAAATATCTTCTTTTTATGATACTACTCTGAACTACTCTCTGGTTGGACACTCTAATACATGGTAGGGATATAACATCACTCCTCAAAGGCCGCCTTCTCCATCTAGGTAACCCCACACTATCACCTTGAGCGCTAGATGATTCCAACAAACACCACAATTTCATAGAGACATCCAACTCCATATATAACTCATAACAAGTATTTGTAATCTCTAGCCTAAGTGCCACCACGGTGTGCACGCTATCACTTTCACACACGTGGGGAGAGTAGAGATCTATTAAAGCACTTGAGTAGCAAAGTAGATCTACTTGATTACAAAGCTTATGATCACAATACGATCATGCATAGAGAGAGAGATGAACACATAGCTACCGGTAGAGCCCTTAGCCTCGAGGAAGAACTACTCCCTCATCATCATGGGAATAAGCAACGGTGATGGAGATGGTGTTGGAGATCGATGGAGATGGCTCCGGGGGCACTTCCCCGTCCCGACAGGGTGCCGGCACAAATACTTTCTGTCCCCCGAATCTCCCCTTTGGTGGCGGCGGCGCTGCGGAACTTTTCGTAGCTGGAGGCTCAATTATTTAGGTTTTCTCATCGGGAGGCTTTTATAGGCGAAGGGAGATGTCAGAGGGTGGACCAGGGGCCCACACCACCTGGTGGCGCGGCCAGGGGGACCCACGCCACCACATGGTATGGCCAGCCCCTGGCCCCTCTCCGTCTCGTCTTCTGGTAAAATATCGACTTTGGATTTTGTCCGGTCCAATTCCGAGAATATTCATTTTATGGCTTTTCTGGAACCAAAAACAACAGAAAACAGGCAACTGACACTGTGGCATCTTGTTAATAGGTTAGTTCCAGAAAATGTGTAAAAATACTCCAAAGTGTGGACAAAACATAAGAATATAGATATAAAACAAGCATGGTATGTTTCCAATGTATCAACATCCCCAAGCTTAACTCCTACTCGTCCTCGAGTAGGTAAGTGAGAAAAAAGAAAGAATAATTTTTGAGGTGACATGCACCATTATAATCAGGAGCAAACCATTTGCAAGCATTGAAAGCTGGGATCAAAGTACTCTAAACATGAGTATGAAAGATGAAGTTCTAACAATAAGACATAGTAACTATGCATGCAACATGAAAGGATACAACCAAAGATCATGAATAAAAATGGACTGAAAGACGTTTGTTTGTTTCACATATAGAAAACATCGCATAGTGGCATTCATCTTGTCCCTCATGGAGTAGCAAAACATAAATGCATAGGACACCTTCAAAGTTCATAAGGGTGACTAGATACAAATAGTTCAAGAACAAGCAATATCAACATTATGAATCAATCAATAAGTTTTGGGACAATGCATATAGAACTAAGAATGACAACTATGCTCTCTTAATTGGTGCATAAAGATAGAAGGTGGAGACTCAATATAAAAGTGGAAGAAAGGCCTTCATAGAAGGAAGCAGGGATTAAAGTCTCATAAAGAGCTTCCAAAAATTATGGTACTTATTAGCTTTCAGCTCTCATTGCCCCTATCTTAAGCATCTTCAAGTGATTAAGGTTAAAGTGAACAAACTATGGAGTATATGCTTGACAAAGTATAAGTTGGCAATCTCATGTCCCTTGAATACGAGGGATGCTCCTCATGCTACTCAAGTTTAGTTATTGGTAAGTTCTTGTCATAGTAAGTACATGTGTATCATAGAGGACCGCCAAAAGGGTACCCCTTGCCCGATGATATAGAAGAATCCCCATATCAAAATGACATGGCAAGCAAACAACGAGCATCTCAGCAATCTTCTTATTTACCATGGGAATATGGTTCTTTTTCTCTGTTTTCTCATATTTTTTCTTTTTCTTTTTTCTCAATATCTGACTCTTTCTTTTTATAAGAAGAATGCTTCATAGGCAGCTCATTATGGTTATGCTGCAGGTTTCCACCATGACAACATGGATTAGACCAGCAGCCCACACATTTCTCTAACACATATACATAACTCCTTGGACTTACAAGCTCCCCTTTCATTTCATACCGACGACATCCATAGACAAAAGAGCATGGTATCAACTAGGTACAAAGTACAAGTGCAATGTTGAAAGCGTTCCCATGACAACATGGTTCTGCTAATCCCCAACGTATAAGTGCAAGCATATACAACATAGATGACACAATGGTTCAAGTTTATTAAGGGAAAGAAAAGTAAAGTGTGCCATCAAGTTCGTGAGAGCTTTAATCACTAGTTTTCTCATAACAAGTTTAATTCGGAAGGTAGATAAAAACATGAATATACTTGGAATAGCATATGCTAGTAGGTAGGTATGGTGGACTCTTTGGAATAACTTGGTTTTAGGAGTTGGATGTATGACGGGAACTCATACTTGGTTGTGGAGGCTAGCAAAAGACTGGGAGCGACCAACTAAGAGAGCAATAATGGCCATAATCATGCAAAGCAACAAAACATCATTAATTAAAGCATAAAGTGATATTACAAGTCGAAAACTAAATGATCATAGAGGCTATGGTGACTTGGTATAGTCTTAACATGGTGTGAGCATGCGCCAAGTCAACCCAAATAAAGCATCAAAGGAGAATACCACAATAATATGCTTTAATATGCTAAAACAACGCATGATTCTTTCAAGGCACATTAAGCAATCTCAATTGTTTATAACATGTCATGCTACATAAAAAATCACTAAGCATAAAGCCAAAACAATATCAAGCATGGCATGACAAAGCATGGGCCACAGTCAAAAACAAGCTCTTTTTACCACTTAGGCATGAACTTTTCCTACTCTCTTCCAATCCGAACCAATCTTATTTGAAAACTAATGCATGAATGAGGGGGGTCCAACCAATTTATTCAAGAAAACTAAGCAAACCAAGCAAACTAAGCAAACGAAAACCAAAAACAAAAACGAAGATGCTCCAAGAATAACACAACTGTGCATGAAACAATAAAAATTGAGTGTTTGGAAGAAACCTGAGATTTTTATTGATGAAGAAGGGGATGCCTTGGGAATCCCCAAGCTTTGACGCTTGTACTTCTTGGATATTTATTAGGGTGACACGGGTGGCATCCCCAATCTTGAGCTTTAGTCTATTCTTCATCTCATTACATCATTCTTTCCTTACACCTGAATTTTTTCCTTCATACAAAACTTCACACAATCTTCATTAGCAACATTAGTGCACTCAAGATAATAAGTATTTGGGTTCAGTTTCAACACCAATAAAACTTCCACTAAAACACAAGCTACTGAAGCACTTCCCTTGAAAAGCTCAATTCCCCAAAGAGAACCGAAAAAGGAATCAATAAGAAGCAAATGCAAATAATGGCAGAAATCTGTCAAAACAGACCAGCAGGTAAAAACCAATTTTTTCGAAGACCTTCTGTTGCTAAATCGAAAAGTGTTGAACTAACGAAAGTTAGATAACAACCTGGGGCAGAAGCATAAAAATTCACTCCTCAAAACGATGTACAAAGATTTTACACGAATTTTTATGGTGAAGCACAGAAATCTATTTCGGGACAGCAACTTTCCCAAGCATTACTTCTCTCTCATTAGAGGTTACTCTTGGCACAAAAACCAAATAAAAAGGATAAGGAGTAGTTATTACTGAAGTAATAACTTCCAAGACTCATCTAAAACTTTTGGGTTATCTCCCAATAAGTACTTTTCTTTAACGCCTTTAAGTTAGGCATGATAGTTTGGGTGGATGCTCACATAAGAAATATGAATTGAAGTAAAATAGAGAATCAAGAAGGAAATTCAAAACACATTTAAGTCTAACCCACTTCCTATGCACAGGAATCTTGTAAAGAAACAAGTCATGAAAGCACAAAGCAATAAGCATAGGAAAGCAAAACAAGTGCAACTTCAAAAATTTCAACATAAAGAGGGAAAACTTAATATTATTGAGATGCATAAAACAATGTTTCCCTCTCTCATAATAACTTTCAATAGCATCATGAATAAAAGTAACAATATAACTATCACAAGAAACATTCTTATCATGAGCCACATGCATAAAAGAATTAATACTCCCCACATAAACATAGTCATTCTTATTGATTATAGTGGGAGCAAATTCAACAAAATAGCTATCATTATTATTTTCATCATCATAATCATCAAATATAGGAGGCATATTGTAATCATAATTAATTTTCTCCTCAATAGTAGGTGGATTGAAAATATCATATTCATCATTATAATCATCATATATTGGAGGTTTGGTATCATCATAAGCAATAGTTTGAATGTTTTTGGAAGATCACAAAGTGGGCCTTGGCACATCACTACTTGTACTAGCAAGGGGTGCAAAGATCCACAATTGTTTCTGTTTGAATTTGAGTGCTAGGAATAGCCAAAGTGGGATAGGTGATTAAAATGGCAAAACTGACCATTTCCTTATTTAATTCTTTTTGATTTGTTTTTTTTTGGGATTTGCTTGGGGATGATCTAGATGATGTGTAATTCACCTTAGAGTCATTTTACAACCAATAGATCACTCAATCATGGCATTTTAAACAACTCCTATTTTAAATGCACACACATATGAATGCTTAATGATTTTTAATAGAAAAAGATTTTGTTAACCCTAAATTGGGTAGATTTGATCTTGATCACTTGGACTAAAGTTTTGGGATGTTACAAACCTTCCCCCCTTAAACAAAATCTCGTCCCGAGATTTAAGAAAGAAAACTAGGAACTAAAGAGATCTGGGAACTCAGTCCTAATGTAATCTTCTCGCTCCCAAGTGGCTTCTTCTTCGGTATGGTTGCTCCATTGAATCTTGAGAAACTTGATATTCCTGGTCCTGGTGGTTCTATAGGCTTCCTCCAAGATACGGATGGGCACTTCACGATACGTCAGATCCTTGTTGATATCAACAGCTCAGTGATCGATGTTCTTGAAAACTTCGATCTTCTCCGGCACTTCTAAGCATTTGCGAAGTAACGAGATATGGAACACATTGTGGATGGCTGACATCTCTTCTGGCAGTTCTGGTTGATAAGAGACTTCTCCTCGGTGGTTCAGAATTTTGAAGGGTCCGATATATCTAGGGGCTAACTTTCCTTTCAGACTAAAACATTGGGTTCCCTTCAATGGCGAAACCTTGAGATACACAAAATCTCCGACATTGAAAGTCAGGTATCTCCTTCTCTTGTCAGCATAACTCTTTTATCTAGATTGGGCGGTCTTAAGGTGCTCACGGACTTTGTGAACCTTCTCTTCGGCTTCTTGGAGAATGTCGGGTCCAAAAATCTGACTCTCTCCTACTTGCGACCAATTTAAAGGGGTACGGCACTTTCTTCCGTATAGGAATTCAAATGGTGCCATTTGCAAACTAGTTTGATAACTGTTATTATATGAGAATTCTTCAAAAGGCAGACAATCTTACCATTTTGATCCATATTCTAACACACAAGCTCTCAACATATCCTCTAAGATTTGGTTAACTCTTTCAGTCTGTCCATCGGTTTGCGGGTGATAAGCGGTGCTGAAATGCAACTTGGTTCCCAATCCTTCTTGGAATTTCTGCCAAAATCTCGAGGTAAATTGGGTTCCTCGATCTGACACTATGGTCTTGGGGGTTCCATGCAAACTGACAAGTCTAGCAATGTACAAATCTGCTAGCTTTGAACTCTAGTAGGTTGTCTTGTCAGGTATAAAATGACATACCTTGGATAGTCTATCAACAACTACCTAGATTGAGTCATTTCCCCTACTAGAAGTAGGCAAACCGGTGATAAAGTCCATTCCGACGGAATCCCATTTCCATTCTAGAATCTGCAAGGGTTGCAATAGTCCTGCGGGTCTCTGATGTTCCACTTTGACTCTTTGACAGATATCACACTTGGCGATGTAGCTTCCGATTTCTCTCTTCATCTTGTGCCACCAGAATTGCTCTTTCAAATCTTGATACATCTTGGTTCCTCCGGGGTGGATAGAATAAAGAGTATCATGAGCCTCTTGCATGATAACCTGCTTCAGTTCTGAATCTGCTGGTACACAGATACGACCTTTGTACCATAGAACTCGTTCGTCGTCTTCAGTGAATCCAGGTACCTTTCCTGTACCAATACGACGTTTGATTCTGTCGATACTTTCATTTCCCTTCTGGGCTTGCTTGATTTGGCTAATCAAAGTGGGTTGAAGTTCAATTCTAGCTAAAAATCCTTTACTAACTAGCTCATTTCTAAACTGCTCCAACTCCTCATACAAACTTGGCTGCTTCTCCTTGATTATGGTGTTTAGCCTACACGGTAATCTGCTAAGAGCATCCGCTACCACATTGGCTTTGCTAGGGTGATAGTGAATGTCAAGGTCATAATCCTTGATTAACTCTATCCATCTCCTTTGCCTGATATTCAGCTCCTTCTGAGTGAAAATATACTTCAAGCTTTTGTGGTCTGAGTAAATCTCACAACGATTACCCATAAGATAATGACGCCATGTCTTCAATGCCAAAACTACGACTGCTAACTCAAGATCATGGGTAGGGTAATTTTGCTCATGCTGCTTCAGTTGTCGATACAGATACACGATGACTTTGCCTTCTTGCATCAACACACATCCGAGACCAATCTTGGATGCATCACAATACACATCAAATGGCTTCTTGATATCTGGCATGATCAATATTGGGGCTGAGATCAATCTCTTCTTCAGCTCTTGGAAACTTGCTTCTCATTTGTTGGTCCATTCAAACTTCTTGTCCTTCTTCAACAATTGGGTCATGGGTCTGGCGATGCTTGAAAACCCTTCAATGAACTTGCGGTAATATCCCGCTAATCCGAGAAATGCATGGACTTGGGTTTGAGTGGTTGGGGTTTCCCATTCTTCAACATCTTTGATCTTGGCGGGATCAACAGCGACTCCTCCGGCAGACACAATATGTCCTAGGAATCCTACTTCTTTCAGCCAAAACTCATATTTGCTAAACTTGGCATACAACCGATGCTCTCTAAGGGTTTCAAGGATGATTCTCAGATGTTGCTCATGCTCTTCTTTGGACTTGGAGTAGATAAGGATATCGTTGATAAAAACCACAACAAACTTATCTAGAAAATTCATAAAGATCTTATCCATGAGATCCATGAAATAAGCAAGGGCATTGGTTAATCCAAAAGACATGACCGTATACTCGTATAGTCCATAACGAGTAGTAAAGGCGGTCTTCGGAATATCCGTTGCACGAATCTTAAGTTGGTGATAACCAGTCCCAAGATCAATCTTAGAGAACACATTTGCTCCAGTCAACTGATCAAATAGATCCTCTATCTTTGGTAAAGGGTACTTGTTCTTGATTGTGACATCATTCAGCTTCCTGTAATCTGTGCACAAACGGTTGCCTCCGTATTTCTTGTCAACGAATAACACTGGCGATCTCTATGGCGATGCGCTTGGTTGAATCAAGCCTGTTGCCAACATAGCATCCAGCTGCTTATTCAATTCCACTAACTCCGAGGGGTTCATACTATAGGGTCTCTGGGCTATGGGTCCAGTTCCGGGGACTAGTTCAATAATGAACTCAATATCCCTATTCGGGGGCATACCGGGCAATTCATCTGGGAATACGTCGGGGTATTCACAGACTACTCTGACTTGGTCAATGGTGGGTAGGGCTAGACTCTTGTTGCACTTGAATTGACGGGGCAAGGTTTCAGATATATGCTCTACTGATACTCTAGAGCTACTGGTCATTGTGATGGCTTTCTTGGCACGGTCAATCAATCCTTTATGCTTTGACATCCAATACATTCCTAGTACTACTTCCAAACCTTAGGTCCCAAGTACTATTAGATTGGCATAAAAATCTATCCCATGTATTCTGATAGGCACATCTTTGCAAATTTTTCTAGCTTTTGTAGTTGAACCAGGTATTTGAACTATCATGACATGCTTCAAGTTGGTTGGTTGAATCTTACTAGTGCATGCAAATTCTTCGGTGACAAATGAATGTGATGCTCTAGAATCAAACAACACTCTTGCTAAAACTGAGTTGACAGAAAACATACCCAACACTACATTTGGCGCTTCTTGGGCTTCTTCGGCGTTCATGTGGAAGAGACGGCCGTTGCGGTTGTGAGGGTTCCCTAGGGCGAATCTTCTTCCTGGTTGAACACGGCACTGCTGTTGAGCTAGGGCATTCACATTGGCAGTGGCAGCAATATTCTTGGGGCACTCATTGGAATAGTGACCCTTCACTCCACACTCGAAACAAGTGATCTGAGACTTGTCTTTCGCTGCCACGGGCAAAACATTGCTTCTAGTTCTTGGTGCAGTGTTGTTGTTGTTGCTGCTCTTGGGAGTTGCACGGTTGAAATTGCTGGCGTTGTCGGGGTGATTGTTGTTTCCTCCAGACTTCACATTTCCTCCGCTACGGTTGGGGTAGCTTGGGCGAGACATTGGGGGTCGGTTGTTCCTTGGTGCATATCCTGCAGAAGTGTTGGGATGGTACTTCTAGTGACTGTTGGATCCAGCTTGGTGCATCATACGACGTTTGCGGTTGTTGTTTGCTTGATTAATCTTCCCTTCCATCTGAATGCAGAGTCGACTAGCTCTTCGAGATCCTCGAAATGGATGTTGACGAGGATAGTCTGCATCTCATCATTCAGTCCGTTCAGGAATCTCTCCTTCTTCTTGGCCTCCGTGTTGATCTCATTAGGTGCATACCTGGCTAGAGACAAGAATTTGTCACGGTACTCCACTATAGTCATTCTGCCCTGCTTCAACTCTCTGAATTCATCCCTCATTCGGGTGACTAGACCCTGCGGCACGTGGGTGTGACTGAGCTTGGTTTTGAAGGCTTCCCATGTCATCACTTGTCCATGGTTCATTGTGCGGGTGCTGTTCCACCATGCTCTTGCATCTCCTGCCAAATAGTGGGTGGCAAAAAGAACCTTCTTGTTGGCATCTACTCCTGATACTTCTAAGTTGTTCTCCATTGTCTGCAACCAGTCATCAGCATCCAGTGGGTTTTTTGAAGTACTAAAGATTGGGGGATTGGTATTCTGGAAGTTTTTGAGTTTGGATCCATGATGTTCCTGATTTCCATGGTTATGATTATTGTGAGCCATCTGCGCGATCTGCTGCAGTGTGGCTAGATTAGCTTGGCGCTCTTCCCTACTAGCTTCACGGTCTGCGATGAGAGTCTGTAGAATCTGCAGCATTGGGTCTTGCGATGAGATGCTCCTTCCTTGGTTTCCACGAGTCATCTGAAGATTGAGATAGATAAAGGGGTAAGAGGGAAAGTTCTAAGGTTCATGGTTTTGATTTCGAAGCTAAAACTTTGAGTTTGACTCAGGTTTTGCAACTAACTTCTTTTCATTCATTCAAGCAAGCACACGATACAAACACACACACGCCACAACATCAAAGGAAAACAGATGGTTTTAAGAACTATTCTGTAAGCTACGATACAATGGGACCGATACTCCTCACTCTACGATAGTGCTCTAGTGCGTCTACACATCATCGATGAAGTCGGAGTCATCATCGTTGGTGTAGAAGTCCACGGCATCCTCCTCTAGATAGTCATCATCATTGCTGAGGTAGGAGTCAATATCCCCTTGGATATCTTCACCTTCCTCTTCTTATTCTTTTGCTGCAAGCTGAGCTTCTTACTCCTTGATGGTCTTCTCGAGGTCGGCCACCTTCTTGCGAAGACGGTCGATGGTGCGATCCTTCTTTGCATGTTAACAGCGAAGAGACTGACAATCCTGGACTAGTAGGGAGAAAGTCTGGGCCTTCTGGGAGGCAAGGGTGAGATTGTTGTTGGCGATCTCTCTAGCATTGTCCAACTCCTTCTGTCTGTCGTACAGTAGGAAGTTGAGGATCTCCACTTGACGCTTCAGAATTGGGTGACTTGGCATCTCTAGCGGCATTCCCATGGAATCACGCCTTGCATAGTGAACAAAGTGGGTTCCTTGGATTAGGTTGACACTCAGGGCACACAGACGTGCAAGAGCTTCATGCATTTCCCTGGCTAATCCATCTAGCCAGTTGCTCTCTCTCACTGAGAATTGAATCCTCCCAGATACTGGTGCTTCTATCTTGCCTCGAAGATCAACAGTTACTAGCCATTGTAAATCTCCTCTTGGTGGACCCGGGAGTTGAGCTCCAAGGAATTCCGGATGCGGACGCTCCAAGAACTCCGATAGTGAATCTAGATCCCTCTCGAAGATCAGCTAGCCTCCATTGCCCAACTGGTAGAACTTGTTGTATTGGGCTTACATCTATAAGAATTTAGGATGAGAAAGTTAGTGAAGTGATCAAGTGTGTCAAAGTTTTATGTAGTAATGTAAGAATTTGGAGGAACATGAATTTTGAGAGAGAAAGAATTCCCAAGGGTGAGAGAGGAAATAGTTTTCATAAATACTCACTTTGGTTTTTGAAACTAAGTTTTTGTTCGGACGTCCATTCTAACTAGGGTCTCCTATGGTCAGGATGGCTCTGATACCAACTTGTCAACACCCGGATTTTTAATCCCAGATGCCTGTTATGCCATACCTCGCAATCCCAGGATTACAATTTTTGTGAGACATAACAGATTGGATATCACAGTACATCATCCATTACAAACCATAATAAGGTCTTATACAAATAAGGATCTCATGATCCAGTCTTAGTACAATCAAGTAGAGGAATAAATAGCGTAGTGGTGGGGTCCATCTTCAGAGTCACAGGCAATGCTGACGATGGGAGATGATCCTAGTTGTCGTAGCCATCCTGCTGTCCCTCATCTTGGTAGTCTCCTTCATAGTCTGGCCACGGGAATAGCTGGGGACAAAAGCCATGAGTACTCTTTAAGTACTCACAAACTACCACTAACAAGTAGGATGATTCTAGTAGGAACGCTAACTCTAAGTTTATTTGTAAAGTTAAGTTTGAAACCTAAGCTGAGTTCAGAAACAAAGAAAGATAAAATAAAGTTTGAAAACACCTAAGTGGGAACTTAGTTGTCATAGTCACAACTCTGTTGTGGTCAAGTCATGTCACAATTCATTTCATAAGTTTTTTGAAAACATCGGACAACGGAACAATATGGCCACTCCAACTGTCCATAACCGTAGGCGCGGCTATTCGAATAGTTTGACACTCTGCAGAGGTGGTACACTTTCACCACAAGGTTCGATACATCCGTCAGGGATAACCCTGAATCATCATACTTAGTATGCAGATAATCAAACATAACCTTTCCTTTACACACCCTAGTATAAGCACCTCTCCTATGAGCATGGCCCCCCCAGCCATGACCATCTGTCATCCTGGGCACTACATAGGTGGGCAACATTGAGAGGTAGCCTCAGCTCAAACCTCTCCCGCGAGGGAACTAATACTAATGCATATAAACTTCCGGCTAAGCCTTACCCAATTCAGGTATTATGATTGTACGATAAAATTGGAATGGTATCGCATCCGAACCCAACCATCAGTTTTGTAAAAGGGCTAAGGCTCATGCTTTGACATTTTCATCATCATAAACCATTTGTGTTTCTCAACACATGTCAAAACATCTTAATAGAATGACTCATCATTCCAAGGGTTTCACAAATCATCTTTACCAAGTATTCCCATCTAAAGTGAATCAAGTTTTGGTTTAGCTCCAAACTACAAAGTTAAGAGTGTTCACTAATGTGGGATGCTAATCTCAATCTCATGCCATAGAATGACATCTAAGTCTAACTAGATAGGTCAAGTTTTATACTATTTATGCTACCTTTAAACAAGTAAAGGACTTTAGTAAAGTAAAGGAAGTAAAGCTTGTAAATAAAACTTGGAATAGGTATAAGTCAAAGGGTATAACCAAAGCATGCCTAATGCCTTTGCTTAGGTTATCTAGCTTGCAAGGATTTGCTTGAATTGCTCATTTGTATAATGCTAGCTTGCTAACAATAGCTTGCCTTGGTTGGTGCAGTGGTTGAAATTCTCTTCCTCCTCTTCTTGGTAGAACTCCTCCTCCTCGTAGACTTGGTCGATACTGTCGTCTATAAATACATACGGAATACACAATCACCAAACAATACTTAAATAGTCTACTTAGCACACTAAGGCACACATTTGATGATCTATTATCATCACAAGCATCACAAGGTTTATTGAACTAGCTTCATTCTTTTTGTTTGAGAAAAGTAATTTCTACTCATTGAAATTAACTAATATTTAATATTCTCCAATTAAAATATGGGATCATGTGGACACATGTAATCACCACATATTCTAACATATGGGAATGTGATTTAAAGGTGGGATCATATTTGAATAAGTTTAAATTTAATATTTAATGATTTAAAGTGACTAGAAATGCCTATATAGCATTATTTTGGTACTAGTCCAAAGTCACTGCATGCAAACCTTAATATTATTACATATTCAGATAGGTATGGTTAAATGTGATTTTTTAGAGTTGGAATCGACTGAAAAGCTATTATGCTTGATTTTAGAAAAATGTTGGAATGTGCAAAAGCTTTTGTCTTGTTATTGTTACTAGGAGAGATCTCTAACACTAAATGATGTAACTCCAATGGGCTTTGATAGAGTTTTTAATTTTCTTTCCAACAAAATTGGAATCACTCAGTTTGGATTTGTACAACTCCCTGAATAGATTTTTGAATTAAGGGACAAAATTAAGTTTACTTCTAAAAATAAAAACCTATATTTGAATTACTGGGTCAGCGCGGGAAACTAAATGGGCCGGCACATGTACACTCCGCGGCGCAGAGGGCTACTGACAGGGGGGTCCCACGTTTCAGTGACTCATTAAACGCGAAGCGGTACGGGGCGATAAAGACCACACGATTAGAGCTAGATCTAACACCTCACGGTCGTCGTCGATGACAGACACGTCACCGGCGAGACTGAACCCTAGCGCGGTCAGTGGGGGTACGGTGGGGGTATACCAGGGCTCCAGCTAGTGCGGTGATGCGGGAAAACAAACTGGACGATGACGGTGGACTCAGGCTAGGTCACGGTAGGGGCTGAGGTTGACGAAATCGACGGGAGCTTCTCCTACGGCTGTCTCCAGCGGAATTCCATCGATGGGCGGCTCGAGCAGCTCCGGCGAGAGAGGGGAAACAATCAGTGGAGAGAGGGGAGTGGAATGGTGTGGCGATTGAGGCTGGGGGTGGCCTCCTTATATAGGATCGACGAGAGGACCGAAGGGTGTGGGCGGAGCTCGTCGGTGACGATGGCACAGGGGCTACCAGGGTGGGAGAGGTAGGCTGACGATGGGCGGTCTGCTGCCGGTCATCTATGGTGTAATGGCGTGGCTAGGGGCGGTGGCTAACGGTCGGGAGCTTCCCGCGCTCTGAGGGACAGAGGCGATGCTCGACGGTGATCCTGGCGACTATGGGTCTCGCGGCGGTGCACGGCCATGTCTGGCGGGTTGGTGTGGTCAAGGCGGAGCGGCGCGCGCGGTATGGTGCCGAGGCACAGTCTGTGGTGTGTTGGCAGCGAGGGCGCTCTGGCATGCTCGGGCGCGGCGCAGAGAGGCATGGGCGCGAGCGAGTGGAGGTGGTCCAGGGGCTGGCTTTGGCCATGGGGTGGACAAGGGAGTGCGGTAGGGTTGGGAGGAGCTAGCGGGCAAGATGGTTTGGCGCGGCGGTGTCTCTGGCGTGTTGTCCATGCTTGGCCAGCAATGGCCAAATTGGGGTGGCGCGCCACTTCTGATCCAGGCTTAGGGCTAGCTCCTTGATGACTTGCTTGGAACAAGGGGAGATAGGGAAGAGGAGAGAGGGTTGAATGGGGGACAAGAAACCAATTGGCAACAATAGTAGTTAGGCCAGTATTTTTCTGCCTGCTAACTGTTCGACAAAATGGCCACATGAAACTTTTATTTGAATTTTGTGAAGATTTTTGGTGGGTGCTTTGATCTGATGCTTGGTAGACTATGGTTGCTAGGATTTGTTAAGTGGAATTCATTTGAGTGGTTTTTGAAAAAGTGTGATCTATGCATATGAACTAGATTCAATTTTCAATTGTCATTTAAAATTATAGTTTGAATGTTTTTCAAAGATCAGAAAGTGGGCCTTGGCACATCACTACTTGTACTAGCAAGGGGTGCAAAGATCCACAATTGTTTCTGTTTGAATTTGAGTTCTAGGAATAGCCAAAGTGGGCTAGGTGATTAAAATGGGAAAAGTGACCATTTCCTTATTTAATTCTTTTTTCTATCTTTTTCTTTGGGATTTGCTTGGGGATGATCTAGATGATGTGTAATTCACCTTAGAGTTATTTTACAACCAATAGATCACTCAATCATGGCATTTCAAACAACTCCTATTTTAAATGCACACACATATGAATGCTTAAAGATTTTTAATAGAAAACGTTTTTGTTAACCTTAAATTGGGTAGATTTGATCTTGATCACTTGGATTAAAGTTTTGGGATGTTACACTACTCCATTTGTGATAAGTGTTAATGTTTAACAACTACCATGATACCCATGGTAGGAATAACTATGGTAAACAAGGGTTTCGGGATCTAGTTATGGGTTTCTTTACTTAAGTTATCTACTTAACTTGGTATTCAGGATTTGTGGTAGATAATACCTTGATATCATCTTTAGAATATTAAGTATTCATCCTTGAGTTGTTGTATGGAATACCATCTAAGGATCTCTAGAAGATCTAGTACTCCTTATTAAGTAGTGTGTTGTGACTTAGTTTTATTACATTTGATCTACCCTTAGATCAAATTATATAACCTAACGATAAGGTTTTAGAAAAGGTCATATTGAAAGTTATCACAGTCAACTTGATGATATACTTCAGTTCCACCAAGTTAAGAGAAGCTTCAATCACTTTAACAAGTTTTATTTAAAAGTGCGAAAATTATCTAGATTTTCTATGCATGAATGCAATGCACACACCTGATCTCAGCTTTTTACTAAGCTCTAATGCTAGGATGTTACAAACTCTCCCCCTTAAAATAAACTTCGTCCTTGAAGTTTGTACTCTCTTATATTTCAGAATGAGGTGTTGATTTGTATTGATCACGACATTTCTCAATTCCATTGTGATCACAATTGGGGATAATTGTGGTATCCCGTATCTAGATCTTTTTCCTTGAATTTACTTCATACTTGGCAACTTCAACCGTCATTTCCAAAAGGTAACATAACTCCTTCTACTATAATCCCTTGAGTTTATGTCCTTACAGTCTTATTTAGAATTGGTTTTGGACACATTTTGTCCATTCCAATCCATTTTTCCTATTACACTATAGTGGTCTATCTTGGAATACTCTCTTCACTCTTAGGGACAACTTAAGAGTTGCTTCCTTTGAAATTAGTCCACTGGGTTTAAGCGGTTATGTCTACTTCAATCATCAATCTAGATATACTGCCAAAAATACTTTATAATGATGACTTCTTATAACCTTATAGAAATAAGGCTTAATCTTATCATCGTTTAGTACTTCTTCTCCAACCTTTAGTTGGAAGGTCAAATAACAACACTTCAGTATTTATTGTTTACTCTCCCCCTTAGGGTTTCCTAATGGTCTTTAAATTTCATGTATAATACCCATTAACTCAATAGTAAGGATATTGGTCTCTATCTAGCTTATATCTTACCTATATAAGGTCTCACGAAAGAATCTACGGTATACCCACATAGTTGTGGATCTCCAAAATGAATCTTCCAATGTTAGTTGTCTTCCTTTTATCTTCTTAGACACGATTTCTCACTAATAAACCTGATTTCACGAATCGTCTCGAAAGTCATTCGCTTTCAATTTTTTTACTTCTTTATGTCTTTCTTAACTTAATCCAAGTTTTATGCTCTTTAAATCATACAAAGATGACCTAATTAGCTAAACCAATAGGGTACCAGCTACGGATACTAGGTGCGGTCCTCCTAAGTATATGGATTACCCTACAGATTTTCGACTTCTTACTAGCATTCTCTCTGAGTTGTCAGAGCTTGAATACCACCTTATTCCAAGACTTCTTCTTTGCACTGATTCATGATACTTCCATGAACTTGGTATAGCTACTTCATTAATTTCTGAACAACATCACCTATCTAGAGTGAACTTAAGTTCATTCCTTCATGTTGCTCCACACCTTTTCTGCACTAATATTCCTTCTTGTTGCCAACTAATAATAAGTTGGGATTGATCTATCCTTCAAAATAGTGCTGATACTCCTTATATTTGGCTTCCTTCTTCCCATAGTCTTCATCTTGATCTTCGGAACTCATCACTCCCTTACACGAATTCCCTTTTCTATCTAGGTCTATAACATCAAGTATTAACTTGATGATTTAACATGCACTTGCACATCAAGTCAAACTCCATGCACAGATCTAGTCAATCAAGAAGATCCAAGAAATCCAAATGTGGTACATATAGCACACATCATTCTAAGCCTGGAATATAGTAGTTGAGTATAATACCTCTGGAATTCAGGCTTAGAGGTGTAGTATATGACACCTCCTAGTATAGGTTTACTTTGTGATACTTAGCACTTAGGGTTAAACTATACTTTGTCTCAATATTAACCCGAATTGCTCAGTTGCAATAGGATGATTTGAAGCAAAATGGTCTCACTTTGATTTTGACTAACCACTTACCTTTCTTTCGGGTCTACTAAAGACTACAAATTTTCCATTCTATCGTAAACTATCCTCACATGATCTCTCAAAACTACTAACAAAATTGTAGTTACTACCTTAATCCAAAAATTACCGTAATATCATAATACCTATTACTTCTATCATAGACCTACACTGTTCTTTACTTACTGTTATTACAAGATTTATTATTGAGTACTTGTCCTAATTACAGACTTATCATGGTCTCGAAGCTATTCTCACCATGAACTTGTTAAGATTAACCTAGTCATCATGATTGAAGATATAATCTCACCATGATGACTCTTTTTCTTAGCTTACTAATAATGATTCTTAACAAATTCTACTCCATCACATGTAATTCTTAAGTGAATGCCACATGATCTACTTCCAATTTTATCTATACATACTCTAAGGGTCCACCCTATGTGGTATAATGGTATCGACTAGTGATAAGGTTCTTTGAATTTACAGGAATTCTAGATATATACTCCAACACTAATACTACTGCACATGATATCCTAATCCTCGTCGTAATCTTCTTTGGTATTTTAACTAACTTAAGATATCTTAGTGGTGTTATACCTATTTAGAGCTACTCTAAAATGACAATTCTCTAGAGAAGATAGATAACTAATCTTTAAGAAAGTTGACAAGAACATCCAGCTTAAGTGTGACAAGGTTTATCCTCAAGTGGATATCCATCATAAATCTTGGTTTAGATAAGATGGCTCCTATAGTCACTATCCAACCTACAGATCTTCCTAAAAGGGTTTTAATCCTAAGGTCAAAGCATATGCTCTGATACCAGCTGTGGTGACCCAGCATACCACTGCATGATGTAGTACACTAGAGTCGTTGACATAAGACCAATGAAACACCATTATATTACATCCCTTAGAGTGGTACAACAAAAACACAGTAGGTCCAAGACATGACTATAGGTTACAACTCGACTCTTTACAATAGATCTAGAGAACACTCTAGGTGAAAGAGAGAGAAAGAAACTTCTTACAAAGAAGAACCAGAAATAATAATTCAGAACTATTTGGCTAATAAGACGAGCATCTAAACTATCTCGCTTGCAATTGTACTCAAGCAATGCTCTACAGAAATAGGTTGATGAATATATTGACTTCTTTGACTTGATTGAAGAACTTGAGCTGCTGATCATGGTTTCTTCAGAAATAATTGATGTTGACGTTGTCTTCAAAGGCTTAGAACCTAGCAAGGGTGAAGAAGGTATGGTTTAGTACGAGCGTACTCAGCAAGTTCACTAAAAAGGAGTGTATGATGTACTATATCTACAGCCATAGACCATAGGTCATAGGCAATGCAGGTTTTCGTAAACATTTCTTCAAAGGTTGCTTTTATTTTGAAAGCTATGTCCTACGGCCTTCACAGGTTGACCAGAACTTTCATGGAGTTCCTTTCCTTCCGTGTTCATAGCTCCTTCTCAGAACAGGGAGTAACATGTCATAGTTCTTACACTCTGCAGAGGTGCGTTGCTTTACCCATGAGAGACCTTAGCTTTGTTGCACATCCGAGTTGTATTCTCGTCCACACTTCCTTGGTGTGGGGCCCAGTCTAAGATCCAAGCCAATCACTGCCCTTCTCCGCAACCCCGCATGAAGACACGATCCCCCAAGATCACTACCACGAGTACAGTCCGGGTAACCCCTCGAAGACTCTGTAAGTAGCTCTTCCTGGCAGCCACCAATAGCTATGGTGAACCTCCACCAGGACAGCTATGCATAGATAATCTAGACGCCTAGATAGCGGGGAACTAAGGGGTCCCACCCATGTGCTGGATTCTCTGGATTCTCCACAAGAAATCTGCACCTTCACAATAAGGTCATCCGTCCATGCGAAAGTAAGAAGATCCAGCTGACTTCTCCATCCCATTCCGAATCTCATGGTTAACGCGTAATATACGGCACTAGAATCATTGGTGACATTGGTTGTTAAGTCCTAGATATTATGTTCCTTTACCACTAGAACTGTATCAATAGATTATTACCATTTGGTAAATAATCCATAATCATATTATTATGAAAATAGTGTTTTCTGACCCTTTTGAAATGCAGGTGATGACAACATTTGAGTTACAAGCATTTGATAGAAAATAACCAAAGGACATGAGCAAGTGTGAACTTGCCTTTTGTGATTGCAAGATTATGCACTCAGGGTTTTCGATACAATAGAAGATCCAAAATCTAGAAACAACATCATTGGTCCGGTAAGGACTAATGTTTAAACAAGCAAAATGCAATGATGCATAAGTAATGTAACGCAATTTGATAAACGTGAACCCCCGGACTAATCGTATTTAATCTAGGGTTTGGAAACTGGGAATGGTTCTTTAGAATGTATTTCACTATTATATCAGCTTCACACTTGTGCTTCTTATTAAGGCTTGTGAGAGTGTGTGAAACAATATGTAAATACAACAAGTAGCATGCAATATTAAAGCACTCAAATGGGACATGGTGTCTAAAAGATTTCTTAAGCCAGATTATTAATCAATTAGAGACTTTATAGAAATGCTTAAGGATTACTTTTAATGTTTCTTGAAAGAATAACTTTTAAATAAAATCATACTTAACTAAACAAAAGCATTTAAACTATAAGTTAACACTCTTAGGCTTTCTTTCTAGCTATAATTCTTAAAGAAGAAAGAATTACTTCATTTGAATAAGGACCACACTAGTAGTGGAGACTTATCTATCTTGGTCATTATATGGTATTATAATTTGTTCACTTTATAATGTTTCTTTAAGTTTAATTAAGAGTAGTATTACTTTTAGTTGAGTAGTGGTTTCTTAACTTTATGGTTGAATACAATCATTTGTGTAACATCCCATTTTCAGCAACCCTGATTAGTTGTCCAGAATGCAAGAATTAGGGGGAAAAAAACTTTTTCTTGTTTAGTGATGAAGTGTTTGCCTGTTGTTTGAATATGTTTATGCTTGTCAATGTGTAATAGAAGATATACTCCTTCCCTCAACACCAGTTGTCAAAAAGCTATTTAACAAAACTATCCTGGCTCATTTTATCATATTCTCAAATGTTCTGGCATTTCAAAACCTGAGCCAAGAAGCCTTTGCAAACCAACTATTTTAGTAGCTTCTATTTATCAAACTATGGAGAGCTATATAATATAATCCCCTTATGTTTTCAAGATAGAACCTTCAACTACTCTTACCTCTAGGATTTTCAAAACCTTTTAGTAAGCTTGTAAATTCTACTCTTGCTAGAGATACCAAGGACTCTCATCCTATTCAAAATCCAACCTCTTTAAAATGCATCAACCTTACCTCAAGCTAGGCTTGATGGTAACCCCAGTAGTAGTTGATTTGTTTGTAAGATGAGTTGCCTTGATATGCTGTTTGAATTGTCTGATTAGGAGATAGTATGAGCTACTCTAGGAGCTCATCACTAGGATCAAGATGTTCCAAATCATCACACACTAAGGAAGAATACAACCCTTGATCTGATCTCTAGCCACCAGGTGATAATCTAAAACCCTTAACCAGATCAATTCTGAAGATATCCCTTCTAGAAGTTTCCAAGTCAATGAATACCAATATCAAGCCTAGATCCTTCCTACTCAATCTACACTTCAATATCATTCACATGGTGATGATTTGGTACCTTGCAACCCATCAAAATCATCACCACCCACATTCTAGTCAAAAACCCTCAATCTGCCAAATTGGCTAAGTTTGGAAAACTGTTTCCAACATCACCTTTTTGAATGCCTCCCTTTCTCAACCCTTGTGCATTTTTGGTAATGCACTTGAACCATCTTGTCAAAAATCCTAAGGACTAACAAGGCCCACTCTTGCTCTTGGTTAGATCATTCTCCAACCCACTAGTTCTTGATGGTTTTGCAGACAAGAAAATAACTATTCCTGCAAATCTAGTCAACATGCCTACTTTGATAGAAGCTCACACCACCATCCAACCTTCTATGGATCAACTATCTGCATGGTTGTGTTCTCCTAATATAGGTATATCCACATCTACTTCCCTTGTTCCAAGTGGATCTTTGTGCTGCTTAAACCCACAAGGTTTTTAAGGCTAGTTGATAATCTGCTTTGGCAGGCTTATTTTATTCAAAGTTTGAAAGCATATCTTGGTGAACTCAAGCAAGATCAAGATCAAACCTCTATACCATGTTGATTTACATCACTTGGTCTATCCATCCATCTACCCCATGCCTCAAGGTGAGATCTGAGCCCAAAGATCTAACAAGGTTTTGGTGGTATAAAAATAACATCACCCTAGATCCACAACTCCTTGTTTTCCATCTAATTCAACTTGGATTTACACTTCCCAAGGTTGAAAATTCTTGCTACACCTTGTCTACATCATATACCTTGATCATCAAGATTTATCAAATATTACCCATAATTATTATGGCTCCAAATCTATTTAATTCCTTTAATAGAGAAAATCACAAAACCCCTTTTCCCAATGGAAAGTTTGGTTTTTGTCAAAACACTTCCCCAACTTTTAGCTCATGTGAGTTCCATATAGCATACTCTATATTCCCACCTAAAAAATAAATAATTTTGAGATTCTTTATTATTTCTTTTTGCCCTTTTTCCTAAATGGCAGAAACAAGAAATAATTCCTTAAAAATACTTCCCCATCTCAATAAATCCCAATAAAATTCCCCAAGGTGTAATGTGGTATCAAGGACCTTTCCACACCAAAATCTCACCTTGTCTAATGTAAAAATATCAAATGAGACTCTAGATACTACTTTTGCACTTGTTGAATAAATAGCTTTAAGTGGACTTTAAATCCTTAGAAAAATCTAAAACAAATCCTAGAGAGATGCATTGACACCATCTACCTACCAGTACCATCTCCCCACCATGTTCAAAATAAATTTTTGAACTTCCTTCACAAGCCTCCATTTGACCAAGTTTGACAAATCAATCAAGCATTGATCCAAAACCACCCCAACCCCTTGGAAACTTGCTCTCCCCCTCTCCACAGCAACCAGCACCCCTCCCTGGTCGAGGCTATTATACCATTGCACCCCTTTTTGCCCTTTTGCTATTGGAGCAAGTGAGAGAGAGAGATCGAATCAAGGCCATATCTTGCAAATCTTCAAAGCAGCAGCAGCCACCTCCACTCCCCTCTCTCTCTGGTCGAGCACCAGGCCCATACTGCCTCATAGCACCACCCAGCTCGACCAACCAGTGACCAGCTCCCTCCCTATCCTCTCCTTGGACCAAATCCACCATGAACCCATCGCCCCTCAAATAAATATCCCGAGGCCACCCCAGCGCTTCCCTTCGCCCTCATTCGGCCCCACTGCTCCCCACTCACCACCCCTAGCTCCACTTCCCCTCTCTCGCTCTGTACTGGCCAGGGGAAGAGAGAAAGCTCCTCTCAACCATTGATGAGCTCGAGCACGAGGTGCCCTCTCTCGAGCTCTTCTCCACCTGCATGTGGCCTAGCTCAGTAGCACTGCCACGGATCTACCCCCTCCGAGTTACAGAGGTCCTCCTAGGCCTTGCTTCGCCCTGGAGCGAGGAGGCTCCTCCCCTCGGTCTTCTCCGAGAGCTCGACTTGGTGGTCTCCCTCCTTCTCTTTTTCTCTTTGTACTGACATGTTTCTGCATCCCCGAAGCCATCCCTAACAAACCCGACCCTCCTATACTACATGCAGGCCCCCTAGAAGCAGCTCCAACAAGCTCCCTCACCGTTGTTGTTGCGCGTGGTCCCTCCCAACGCGGGACCCCTTCTTCCGCCCCTCGTCGGGACCGTCCCTGTGCACCACGTCGACTGGGCACCTCCCCGGCCACTCTCCAACTCTGGGTAAGCCCTGTCGTCACCCCCTTTGTCCCACATAGGGTTTCTCCCGCCATCGACCTGACCAGAGGAAGGGGAAGATCCGACGCCGTCGGATCCCCTTTAGATCGGATGGCCGAGAACCCTCCATACCCGTTCGCTCCGATGTGCCACCGACGCGCGGGCCCTCTAGGCTGTTTGAGTCGGGCTCTCTCCCACGCACAACGCCGCTGTAGTGGGACGGTTCCTCGTCGGGCAGCCCATATCGGCCTGGTCTCAGCCCAGGCGCTCTATATCTCTTGTTCTTTTTCCCAAATCTACAAAATCTGAGTGTTAGGATTAAATCCAAACAAAAATGTAACTACTATGAAATACTTAAATTAAAAATTTTGAAGTCTCCCAAGTGTCTTTCCTAACACTCAGAATAAGCCCCAGGTCCAAAATCATTTTCATGATTTTCTAGGAATAATTCTTTCAGCTAGTATCTTTTCCAATGAATAAATCATAATAGGAGTTTTACAGATCCAATTGAGGCAAACCCACTTCCTATTGGAAGGTATATTTTGTACCCATCACCTGGACTTGGTACCTCATCAATTTGAGCTATAGCTTATATGTAGCAAAAATAACAAAAACAGCCCCTGTTTGACTTTAAGATTTTCACTAGGCCAAATTAAATTAGGTATTGACCCAATTCCAACTCTCCTAGTTGAGCTACATCCATATATACCCAAACCTAGGAGATCACTAATGTTTGAGCTTCTGTATATTTTTAGTGAACTAAACACTTCTGCATGTGACTTTATCACTAGATAAATCACTACAGTAGCTCTGCAACTCCAAAATTAGTATTTCTAATTGGTAGTGGAAGGTATTTTAAATACCTATCCATTGCCCCTTTCCTTATATCAAAATACCATGTATATTTAATCTGGTGAAAAAGACAAGTTGTCTATAGAACTACCTTTGGGAATTTACTGAGAGCATTCTGGTAAACTTTTTGACTTGATTCCAGATCTATTTGGATCAGTACATAAAACCCTACTGAACCATCCAAGGAAATAATTTTTTGATCCCCAAAACTTTTCTGGTGAATTATTTCCCTAAAACTAGAGCTCTTATCACTAGAATATTCCTAAGAAATTAAAGAGAAGTGATAAAATAATGAAACTACTTTTATTGGTTTAATTTTATCAACATCTACCTGTAGGTATCATTTGTGTACAATGATATCATACAGAATATGTCCTTGGTCTAAAACCCCTCCTAGGTAATTCCTAGACTATAAATCCTAAGGGATTTTCTTCCATATTTCCAAGACAAGGCCAATCTTATCAACTCCTTTCCTCCTAACACCTAATGAATTGTGAACTTGCATTGTTCATTGTTTGCTGCATGTATTGGTGCTTGTATGCCTGGTGTTGATTATGGCTTGGTTTGCTTGCATGTGTTGTCGGGACGACGATAGTTGCGATGAAATCAGAGAGCAGAAGACGTGATATTTATTATTGGTATTGGAATTCTGGGTTATCTAAAGAAGAAGTCCATGGATGATTATGCCATATTGTTGATCCCAGGCAAGCCACCTTCTTGCTCATAAGCCTCGTCCTACTGTTTTACTTATGCATGTTTTATCTACTGTTCATTAAAACTGCATTGTTTTACTATATGTTGATGTATATATGGTAGTGGTTTGTCTCCTCCGAACTATTACCCCTTTGTACCATTAAGTACAATCCCCTTGGTGACACCTACTTGTCCCTAGTAGAATAGATGGTGTAATACACCATACCCCTTTGGAAACCATGTTTCTAGAGGATGGGAAGACCCCGGGAAAAGTTTTACCAAATGTTTTATGATAAAACCTTGGTGAGGTGGGACCTCCTATGAGATGTTGAGAAAGAAAAAGGTTTTGTTTTACCAAATGCTGAAGGAAAGATGGAGTAAAAAGGTTTACAAAAACGCACCTAGTTCTTTGTAGTTTAGCTATAACAACTTAACCCGTGCAACCACATTACTATGGTATGGGACAGGGCTAGATTTGATGTTTGTTTATTCTGGTATAAGCTGCCTCGCAACAACTACAGGGGATCGAGGATCCTTGGAGGGTGGGCCTTCTCTGATAAAGGTCCATGTGGGACATCGACCTGGAGAAGGAACGAAGGGTCTGCTAGCCTCCACGCGTTACTATGATCCCCTCATTGAAAGCACTCACTCGAGAAGTGGAAAAAGCGCTCCGGTTGGTCCTTGGTACCCGACATCCCGGTTTTGAGGGGATTAACACTCATAGGGTAGGCACTTATATTGGAGTGGGCATCCGGAGAGTCTTGATCGGTTACTCGACCCACGATCGGTGAAGATCAGGGTAGTGTACCCGGATGGTGTGGGTAAAGTGTACAACCTCTACAGAGTGTAAATCTATTCGAATAGCTGTGTCCGCGGTTAAGGACGGGTTGGAAAAACTTCTGTAGAGCGGTGCTGGTTTTGATTTCAAAAAGGATTTCAGAAAAGAAATGGCTTTGGAAATGTTTTGACCATGGGATGGTCGGAAAGGATCCCTGTTTTGACCATGGGATGGTCAGGAAGGGATGGAAGGAGTTTGGTCATGGGATGACCGTAAAGGAGAAGCAAATGGGTGACCCAGTCCTAAGGTTTTCTAAAACTTTTCAACATGGTTTCCAAAATGGTTTACAAAAGTTTTCAACAAAGATATGTAGATGCTATATCTACAAGAGAAACTATGTGAGGAAAGAACCTCTCTCGGAGCCCTCCTACTACCACAGCCATATTGCATACCTTCATGTTATTATTATTATCTTAAGGTGGTTTGCGAGTACATTCAAAGTACTCACTGGCATTGTCCCTGGCGATTAACTTGGTCAGATATCAAGAATAGGTGAAGTGGACGACTATGCGAGCTTGGACGTTCTCCCAGTCAGTTGCCTATAGTTTAAGGCATGGATTGGGCTCTACGCTTGACGAAGTTCCGCTAATGATTATTGATGTAGCCATAACGGCATTTATGTAAGTTTTGTAAATTTGGTATGTCTCGGATGTTGTAATGATACTTGTCGGTTATGTGCCACGACTAACTGATCATGCGATCGTGGTTGTATGCATAACAGGGATTCTCGGAGGATTAATCCGGGGGCCCCACAATTTGTCTCCATAAATGAGTGGTTATGATTGGTAAACAAGGAAACAATATTATTTAACTACTTATGAATTACCTTTGCATTTTTAATATGTTTATAAACTTGTGGTTGAAGTGATAGTAAGAGGTTTTATTAAGTAAAATAAAAATATCATTCTTTAGGATTTTATATTTCATAAGAATCCATTTGGAAAATAATACACACTTATTATAGTTTAACAAGTATTGTATTTAGGTTGCTTTAGACTATTTTGACATTATAATAGTATTATTTATGATTAACACTATTATTAATCCTTTAATGGATAATATTAGAAGCATTGGCAATTTTATATATCCTTTGATGAATTATCCATTAAGGAAATAGGTTTAATTCAAGTTTATTGGAGTACTAAACATTTATTTAATTCAAAAGTGGATTATTATATTTGTAACATTTAGATATTATTTTTGTGATCATTTTGGTATATTATAAATATTTTTGTGGTTTTGAAATAATAATATATGATTTTTATAATTTTATCACTAAATATATGATTTTTAGGGTTTGTGGTTACATGGGCCTATACCAATTATACTACGCATAGGAAGGCCGGATATTCCTCGTTCAATAGGCCATATGTTTCGGTGTGGCCGGAGATTCTTGTCTGAAACCTAGTTAGATTTGGTATGCTTCTAGCCCACATTGGAGAGCCATAACATTAGTCTAGATGTTTGGCCAAACATTCTGGTTCTTGGTCCGGAGATTCCGATGTTGTGGGGTAGGATATTTCGGTGCAGCGATGACTACTTCTTCTTTCTTCTCTTCGATGCTTTCATGACATCGGCCTTGAGTCCTCGAGCTACCTCTCTTGTATATGTACTTGTATATGCAAACCTATCATGGTCATATGATGGAGTATGGCGTAGTATACCATTCAGTATGATAGGAAGTGGACTTGCATAGAGGATAGGATCCACCTTTGAATTCCATGACGATTTGGTGCTTGATATGAAAACGATGGTAGTCCGGGTTGTATCATCCACCCCTCCCTTCAGAAAGAGGCATCCTCAACTCTATACACTCATCACCATGTAGAGGAGGTAGAGACATACATTCTTGAACTTGCAGTTCGCCATGTAGTCATCCTTGATAAGATTGATTTGACAACTCTTCAATGTTTGTTCACTTTCCATGAAGCCTATGAAGCTCAAAACAAAAGTGAAGCGACACTCAAAGAGCAGACAATTCATGAATGTTATACCATGAGTCCTTAGGTAGAAGGAAGTCACCTTAGGATAATTTTAGTATCTAAGTAGTTTGTTGGAACTCATCCGTAAGTAACACACCTAAATAATTTGTGGAAACAAACCATTGGAAAGAGTACGTTTTCATTATATCTGTTGCAACAACAATACAAGAAACTTGGTGATCCACATGATGATACATGTTCATAATGGCATTATGGTTACATACAAAACATCGGGAAGAGAAATTGTTCAAAGCTTTTGTTGCAACACAGAGTATAGATATCAAAAAGCAAGGAAACATGATTGTCACAAGAGGAAGGAATACCATCAACATGTTTACAAGCAAACCATAATAAAGAGAAGTTGACCAACATGAATGATGCAAAGAACGCAAAACCCAGGTTCGATCTTGAACTTACATGGGGAATGCTCTCTAGAGCTTGCTTTGTCAATTCATGCTCAATCAAGTTTGGCATTGGAGTGCAGGTACCTAGAAACATGATAGACAAAAGAAATAACATGTGTGCATGGTAGATAAACACATCATCCATCATGATGCATTTTTTCTTTTGCACATTAGCATTAGCATCAACAAAATTTATAATATGTGCATGGTGAGTATGCAAGCGACATGTGGGAACATGTTTATCACGGCAATAATCAAAATCTCCAAAAGTTGAGAAATCTATAGGGCAATCTCTTGTTGAACCATATGATAAGTATTCTTGAAACCAAAACAAGTGAAAGAGAAATTATTTATCTTATTGCAAGCAACAATGGGAGAAATTGTAGACCATTCCTGATAAATCAAGTACAGAGCAATAACATGGTTGCCAACAAACATAGGGAACGAATTTTTTCGTCAAGTTTGTCTCAACACTAGAAAAAAAGAGCAATTGTGAAACAGATTGCAAGCAAAATGAAACGTCTACATCATGTCATATCTATGACAATATCACCACAATCAAATAATATCACATGATCAATATTATGAAAAGGCAAAGAATCACATGGGGATAGGATGAAGCATATGTAATGTCACAAGTATAATCTGTAGCATGCAAATTATCACAATTCATCATGTCCACTAGTGGGAGCATGGCATCATCAACATCCATAGTTGTACCTTTGTAATACTTCTTATGTGAAGTGGGCTTTGTGTTATTAGGTCTATGTGGCCAACTTTTTCAATTTGGTGTATCCATGGGTGAAAGGGTAATTGCCCCTATGTGTGTTTTTGGTGATTAATGACAATCCCTATGGACTAATGTTTTCATTGAGTTTTATATGAAGGAATATTCCATAGGTTATGCTTGTAGTCCATGTGTTGGATTCAAGTATGGATGCCATGAAGATAAAGATATACCTTGAGTATTGGCATCAAGATCATCGAGTTGAAGAGAAGAATATGATATGATCAAGATATTGAGAGTGTGATCTCAATAGAAGAATTCAAGTTATGGCTCTAAATCAGTGTCATGATAGCCTCATTAGTTGAGGTATGCCTGACTAAGATTTAGAGCATGTAATAAAATGAAGAGTTCATTGTGTACCTCAAGATATTAATATGGAGCATGAGAAGATACATGGTTGACCAATACAAAGAGTGACGTTTAGATTCAAGTTTGGTCAACACGTGAAGCATAAAGAATGTACCACATGTCTTGTGGTATGGTAAGCTTATAAATTATGCTTCATGAACTAATCCATTATATATGTGCCTTTGTGTTATCTATATTGGTTAGGTATCTTTCCATGGGCATGCTTCAAAAGTGAAGATCTCATATAGCCCATGAGAGGATGCCATCAAGTGGTGATCATCATCAAGTTTGAGAAGGGCAAGTTCAAGATAAAGCATCTCGAGAAGATCATTTGCTTGAAGCTTTCCGTCCATATTGGTGATAATGGATTTGTGAAGACATGTCTTAATTATGCTATTCCATAGTGCTGTATGGGGGAGAAAATTATGAGTCTTCGCGAAGCAACAATGATCAAGTGATGCATTCTAGCTTGGATGGAGCTTGAAGCGTTGTCATCAAGATCAAGCGGGATTGCGCAAGGAAAAGGTATGGCCTTGCTAGGTTTTCCTTTTACCGGTCTCAAGGTGGTTGTTGGGAAACCGGGTTATAGGATAGATAGCCGCACTATCAAGAGAGGATTTTGGTTGGGTAACTTGATCACATCATCATAGGGAGCTCAATCCTTTGCATACTTTTCATCTTCCTATTTTGTTTCTTCTTGGTTTTTCTCCATGTGAGTTTCTTGAGCTTGTTGCTAGCTCTTCAACAAGCCCAAGTTCATCAAAAACAGAATTTGTATGCATCTTCTATGTCGTTTTCGAGTTTGAAGGTTTTATCGATTCTTCTTATAGGGAAGCTTCATACCTTTCTTCATTTGGCTCTATCCTCCTTTGTTGGAATATGATGGTATTATGCACCATCTTGTAGATCTTGTTTTCCTCATCAAAAAAGCCAAAGATCATCGAAATCAGAGTCCGGAGGCAAAAGTTATTGCATTTTTCGCGAAGTCTGTTTCACCCCGGTTGTGGATCGGGTCCAACCGATCCCACACCGGACGGTCCGGTGCCAGCGTCGGTAGACTGGATCCAAAACTGGATTTTATGGTTTTTGCGATCGAGTCTATTCCGAGTTGGTAAATAGACCTATTCCAGTTTGTAGGCCGGTCCACCGGCCTGGGGACCGAGTTTCCCGGTCCCGGGGCCGGTCCAACCGACTTTTAAACTGAGTTTTCACAAAAATCCTCCCACTAGCCATATTTGCTTTCCCCTATATACAGGGGTTCTTTCCCCAACATTTTTGGGAGTTCTTGAGCTCGAAATTGACCTCCTTTGTTGAATCTCTTGATCTTGCATCCTCCCCCTTCCCTCCTATGATTCTTGCATCTTTTTAAGGGCTTTGGAAGAGGAGATCTAAATCTACAATCCCCACCAATCAATTCCTCCTCTAAGTGAGGGGAACCCTTTGGATCTAGATCTTGGAGTCATTGGTTGACTTCCACCATTTTTATTGCTCGCTAATTCCTCCCTAGCACTTGTTGCTTTGGTGGGATTTGAGAGTGAAGGATTTGAGCACCCTTGGTGTTCTTGCTTTGCATTCTTGCATAATTGTTGAGCTCTCCATTACGATTTGTTCGAGTGAGGGACCATGAGATTATTACTCTTGGTGGGTGACCTCCTAGTTGTCTTGGCAGTTGGTGCTGCGGTGTCCTCTTCATGGAAGATTGTGAAGAGACCCAGACTTCTCCTTCGTGGAGCTTGTGAAGTGGTTTTGGATCTTGCCATCTCCGAAGTGGAGGAACATCTATCCACAAGGAAAGGGCCTATTCCTATTGGAGATATGCCCAAGAGGCAATAATAAAGTGGTTGTTATTATATTTTTATGTTTATGATAAATATTAACATCCCATTCTATAATTGTATTAAAAGGAAGCAATAATACTTGTGTGTTTTGTAAACATAAAAGAGTCCATAGTAAGCCTCTTGTTAAACTAGCTTGTTGATTAATAGATGATACATTGCAAATGTATCTATAATTTTTCATGCTCCATGCTTGGTTTTATCCACTTTCTTGTGTTTTGTTCCAACTTTGGAGTACTTTTCATATGATTTCTTGGACTAACCTATTAACAAGAGCCATAGCGCCAGCTGCATGTTTTCTGTTGTTTTTGGTTCCAGGAAAGTCAGAAAATGAATATTCTCGGAATTTGACAGGACAAAAGCCAAAGTGCCTATTTTTTCGGAAGGGATCAAGTGCCAGAATACGAGACGGAGAAGGGCCAGGGAGCCACCACACCACCTGGCCGCGCGGCTAGGCCTGGCCCATGCTAGGGGGTGGTTTAGCCGCTCCCGACACCCCCTCGGTCTCTCCTTCCGCCTATATATTGCCCTACCCGATCAATAATCCACGAAAGAGTCTCTAGCCGCCGTCATCTCCATCCCTAGATCGGGAGGGATCTGAAGCTCTTCCCGGCACCCTGCCGGAGAGGGGAATTCACCCTGGAGGCCTTCTTCATCACCATGCAAGCCTCCGGAGTGATGCGTGAGTAGTTCATCCTTGGACTACGGATCCATGTAGTAGCTAGATGGCTGGTTCTCCTCCTTTGTGCTTTCATGTTTAGATCTTGTGAGCTCCGTTCATGATCAAGATCATCCTTTTGTATTCATACATGTTGTGTTTGCAGGGATCCGATGGATATTGAGATGCTATTTCAGATTGATTATTGATTCTATCATGTCTTTGTTATTTGTGATCTTGCATGCTTTCTTTTGTTAGTAGCTATCTTGGCCAAGTAGATGCTAGCAACTCCAAGAGTTAGTATTTATGCTCGATAGTGGGTTCATGCCTCTGGTAATCTGGGGAAGTGACAGAAATCTCTAAGGTACTAGATGTGCTTTTGCTACTAGGGAGAAAACATCAATCCTTTGTTCATAGAACAATCGCATTGTTTACTTTACACGCAGTTCGTAAAGCAATAATCTGTTGCTTGCAACTTAATACTGGAGGGGTTCGGATGATAACCTGAAGGTGGATTATTAGTCATAGATGCAGTTGGATGGCGGTCTATGTATTATGTTGTAATGCCTAATCAAGTCTCAAAGGAGTCAAGATGATTAATATATGCATGTATTTCTTTCTCGGTGTTTGTCAATTGCCCCGCTGTATTTTGTTCACCCAGCATGTTATCTATCTAAGGAGAGCCACCTCTAGTGAACTATGGATCCCGGTCCTTGTCTGTTACATACAATGTATAAACTGTTTCTGCTTTGTGTTCACTTTCTGCAAAATTTTACCTCTTTCCATTCGATACATTTAATCCTTTGTTTTCTGCAAAACACGGTGAGATTGACAACCTCATCGCAAGTTGGGGACACAGTTCTGTGGTTGTGTTGTGCAGGTCTCCACGTTGCTACTAGCACCGGTAGTGCGCCCTGCCAAAGCTCAGCTAGTAACACCTTTGGGGTGTTTCCTTACTCCTACTGGTTCGATTAAACCTTGGTTTCATAACCGAGGGAAAACTTACTGCTGTGCTCATCATACCTTCCTCTTGGGGTTCCCAATGAGCTCTACGTCGAAAGACGAGCACATCAAGATCTTTTCTAGCACCGTTGTCGGGGAGTCAAGGACATCTTCACAAGGGGAGTCCCTCATAACCAATCTCTTTACTTTGTTGTTTTTGTTTTGCTTAGTTTCTTTTTGCTTTGTTTGCTTGTTTTGTTCTTCAAAAACACAAAAAATTAGTTTTACTTGTTTGCTTTCTTATTTGAAAACCCAAAAAAATGACTACTCTTGAAAGCACTAAGTTGTGTGACTTCACTAGCACCAACAACAATGATTTTATGAGCACACCTATTGCTCCACCTGTGGCTGAAAATACTTTCTTTGAGATAAAACCTGCTTTGCTCAATCTTGTTATGAGAGAACAATTTTCTGGTATTGGTAATGAAGATGCTGCTTCCCATCTAAATAACTTTGTTGAACTTTGTGAGATGCAAAAGCATAGGGATATAGATGGTGATATTATTAAGCTGAAATTGTTTCCTTTCTCTTTGAGAGGAAAAGCTAAAGAGTGGTTGAATTCCTTAACTTGGAATAGTATTGATTCTTGGACTAAGTGCAAAGATGCTTTTATTGGAAAATACTATCCTCCTGCTAATATTATATCTATGAGAAGTGAAATAATGAAGTTTAAACAACTTGATAATGAGCATTTTGCTCAAGCTTGGGAAAGAATGAAATCTTTGGTAAAGAATTGTCCCACTCATGGACTGACTGCTTGGATGATCATCCAAACTTTTTATGCAGGATTGAACTATTCTTCAAGAAACCTATTGGACTCTGCTGCTGGAGGTACCTTTATGACCATCACTTTGGGTGCTGCAACAAAACTTCTGGACAATATGATGGTTAATTATTCTGAATGGCATACTGAGAGAGCTCCACAAGGTAGGAAGGTAAATTCTATTGAGGAAACCTCCTCCTTGAGTGATAAAATTGATATTATTATGTCTATGCTTGTTAATGGGAAAGCCCACATTGATACAAATAATGTTCCTTTAGCTTCTTTGGTTGCTCAAGAAGAGCAAGTTGATGTGAACTTCATAAGAAATAATAATTTTGGCAACAATGCTTATGGTAACAACAATTATAGGCCCTACCCTCCTAGTAATACTTATGGCTATAATGGTAAATCTGGATTACCTAGTGAAGGAAGAATTTTAGAAGTTGAAAGAGACACTAAAAACTTCATGCAAATGCAATATGAGAAAAAATAAGCTATTCACTAAAACTATGGAGGAACAATCTACCATTTTGAAAAATATTAGCCATCAACTTGAGAGTCTAAATAGGGAAATACTTAGTTTACAATTGAAACTCTCTAATGCTGAAAGAAATATATCATCTTTGTCTGAAGCTCAATCTTCATTGATTAATAAAATGGCTGTTAAACCTGAAACTAATGATAATCCCTTTGCAGCTACTAATGCCATATAAGTAAGAATTGATGAAAATGTTAGACTATTAGCTGAATTACATGCTAAGTGGGAAAGAGAAGATGAAATTGCTAGAAACATTAGTGTTTCTACTATCACCACCACTAGTGTTGAGGCTAGTAATAGTTCTACTACTTTAGATGATAAAGTTGATTTTGATCTTGATGGTTGCAACATCTCTGAAGTTATTAAGTTCCTACAAAAGCTTGCTAAAAGTCCTAATGCTAGTGCTATGAACATGGCCTTTACAAAACACATTACTGATGCTCTCATAAAGATTAAAGAAGAAAATATGAAACATAAAGCTTCTATTCCTATAAAACAAGAAGATGGTTGGAAACCCATCATTAATATGAAAGTGAATGACTTTGATTTCAAACCTTTATGTGATCTTGATAGTAGTGTTTCTATTATGCCTAGAAGGATTTATGATATGCTTGATTTGCCTCCTCTTGAAGATTGTTATTTGAATGTCCCACTTGATGATAATGCTAAAAAGAAACTCATGGGGAGTCTTAATGATGTTCTTATTATGGTTAACAATTCCTATGTCCCCGTTGATTTCTATGTTTTGGATGTTGAATACAATGCTTCTTGTCCTATTAGTTTGGGAAGACCTTTTCTTAGAACAGTTGGTGCCATCATTGATATGAAAGAAGGCACCATTAAATATCAACTCCCACTCAAGAAAGGTATAGAACAATTCCCTAAAAAGAGAGAAAAGATTTCTTTTGCTTCTCCTATGAAAACAAAATTTGGTCTTAATGCTTCTTCATTTGAGAACACTTGATTCTTTCTTTGCTTCTTATGCCTAACTTAAAGGCATTAAAGAAAAGTACTTATTGGGAGATAACCCAAAAGTTTTAGATGAGTTTTCGAAGTTAATACCTCAGTAATAACCTCTCCTTAACCTTTTTATTTGCTTTTTGTGCCAATAGTAACCTCTAATGAGAGTGAAGTAATGATTGGGAAAGTTGTTGTCCCGAAATAGATTTGTGTGCTTCACCGTAAAAATTCATGAGAGAGCTCTTTATGTCGGATTGAGCTGTAATTTTTTGTGCTTCTGCCTTAGGTTGTTATCCAACTTTCATTAGTTCAACACTTTTTGATTTGAGCAACTGCCTCAGGTTGTTATCCAACTTTCGTTAGTTCAACACTTTTTGATTTGAGCAACATAAGGTCTTCGAAAAAATTCGTCTTTACCTGCTGGTCTGTTTTGACAGATTTCTGCCATTTTCTGCATTTGCTTCTTGTGGGTTCATTCTTGAGTTCTTTTGGGGAATTGAGCTTTTTGAAGGAAGTGCTATAGTAGCTAGTGTTCTAATGGAAGTTTATTTGGTGTTAGAACTGAACCTTAAGACTTATTTATCTTGAGTGCACTAATGTTGCTAATAAAGATTGTGTGAAGTTTTGTATGAAGGAAAAATTTCAGGTGTATGGAAGGAATGAGTAATGAGATGAAGGATGGACTAAAGCTCAAGCTTGGGGATGCCACGCGTGTCACCCCAAGAAATATCCAAGAAGTACAAGCGTCAAAGCTTGGGGATGCCCAAGGCATCCCCTTCTTCATCAATAAAAATCCCAGGTTTCTTCCAAACGCTTCATTTTTATTGTTTCATGCACAGTTGTGTTGTTCTTGGAGTGTCTTCTTTTTGGTTTTTGTTTTGGTTTTTCGTTTGCTTGGTTTGCTTAGTTTTCTGAATAAATTGGTTGGACCCCCTCTTTCTTACATTGGTTTGGTTTGGAAAAGAGTAGGAAAGTTCATACTTATGTGGTAAAAAGAGCTCGTTTTTGACTGTGGCCTATGCTTTGTCATGCCATGCTTGATATTGTTTTGTCTTTATGCTTAGTATTCTTTGCTGTAGCATGACTTGTTATAAACAATTGAGATTACTTAATGTGCCTTGGATGAATCATGCGTTGTTTTAGCATATTAAAGCATAGTATAGTGGTATTCTCCTTTGATGCTTTATTTGGGTTGACTTGGTGCATGCTCACACCATGTTATGACTATCACAAGTCACCATAGCCTTTATGATCCTTTAGTCTTCAACTTGTAGTATCACTTTATGCTTTGATCTATGATGTTTTGTCGCTCTGCATGATTATGGCCATTATTTCTCTCTTAGTTTGTCGCTCCCAGCCTTTTGCTAGCCTCCACAACCAAGTATGAGTTCCACACATGCATCCAACTCCCTAAACCAAGTTATTCCAAAGGGTCCACCATACCTACCTACTAGCTTATGATATTCCAAGTATATTCATGCTTTTGTTTACCTTCCAAATTAAACTTGTTATGATAAAACTAGTGATTAAATCTCTCACGAACTTGATGGCACACTTTACTTTACTTGCCCTTAATAAACTTGAACCATTGTGTCGTCTATGTTGTATATTCTTGCACTTATTTGTTGGGAATTAGCAGAACCATGCTGTCATGGGGAACGCTTTCAACATTGCACTTGGTACTTATACCTAGTTGATATCATGCTCTTTTGTATATGGATGTCGTCGGTGTGAAATGAAAGGGGAGCTTGTAAGTCCATGGAGTTATGTATATGTGTTAGAGAAACGCTTGGGCCGCTGGTCTAATCAATGCTGACATGGTGGAAACCTGCAGCGTAACCATAATGAGTTGTCTATGAAGCATTCTTCTTATAAAAAAAAGAGTCCTATATTGAGAAAAAAGAGAAAAGAAAAAAAATAGATACTATGAAAAGAGGAAAGAGAGAAAAAAGCACCATATTCCCATGGTAAATAAGAAGAATGCTGAGATGCTCGTTGTCTGCTTGCCTTGTCATTTTGATATGGGGATTCTTCCGTATCATCGGGCAAGGGGTACCCCGTTGGCAGTTCTCTATGATACACATGTACTTACGATGACAAGAACTTACCAGTGACTAAACTTGAGTAGCATAAGGAGCGGACCTTGTATACAAGGGACATAAGATTTCTGACTTATACTTCGTCAAGCATGTACACCATAGTTTGTTCACTTTAACATTAATCACTTCAAGATGCTTATGATAGGGGAAATGAGAGCTGAAAGCTGTTAGTACCATAATTTTTGGAAGCTCTTTATGAGACTTGAATCCCTACTTCAAGGCCTTTATATTTGCTACTCTATTGAGGGACAAGATGAATACTATTATGCCATGTTTTCTTTATGTGAGACAAACAAACGTCTTGCAAAGCATTTTATTCATGAATCTTTTGTTTGTGCCTTTTCATGTTGCATCTTAGTTTCTTTGTATTATTGCTAGAACTTTGTCTTTCATGTTATGATTGAAGTATGTTGATCCTAGCTTTGAATGTTTTATAAATACTTTGATCAAGTCTTTGATGGTGCATGTCACCTCAAAAATTACTATTTCTTTTTATCACTTACCTACTCGAGGACGAGCAGGACTTAAGCTTGGGGATGTTGATACATTGCAAATGTATCTATAATTTTTGATGTTCCATGCTTGGTTTTATCCACTTTCTTGTGTTTTGTTCCAACTTTGGAGTACTTTTCATATGATTTCTTGGACTAACCTATTAACAAGAGCCATAGTGCCAGCTGCCTGTTTTCTGCTGTTTTTGGTTCTAGGAAAGTCAGAAAATGAGTATTCTCGGAATTGGATGGGACAAAAGCCAAAGTGCCTATTTTTCCGAAAGGGATCAAGTGCGAGAATACGAGACGGAGAAGGGCCAGGGAGCCACCACACCACCTGGCCACGCGGCCAGGCCTAACCCGCGCCAAGGGGTGGTGTGGCCGCTCCCGGCACCCCCTCGGCCTCTCCTTCCGCCTATATATTGCCCTCGAGATGAAAACCCTAAGTACCCAATCAAAAATCCACGAAAGAGTCTGTAGCCGTCGTCATCTCCATCCCTAGATCGGGAGGGATCTGAAGCTCTTCCCGACACCCCGCCGGAGAGGGGAATTCACCCTGGAGGCCTTCTTCATCACCATCCAATCCTCCTGTCTGATGCGTGAGTAGTTCATCCTTGGACTACGGATCCATGTAGTAGCTAGATGGCTGGTTCTCCTCCTTTGTGCTTTCATGTTTAGATCTTGTGAGCTCCGTTCATGATTAAGATCATCTTTTTGTATTCATACATTTGTGTTTGTGGGGATCTGATGGATATTGAGATGCTATTTCAGATTGATTATTCATTCTATCATGTCTTTGTTATTTGTGATCTTGCATGCTTTCCGTTGTTAGTAGCTATCTTGGCCAAGTAGATGCTAGCAACTCCAAGAGTTAGTATTTATGCTCGATAGTGGGTTCATGCCTCTGGTAATCTGGGGAAGTGACAGAAATTTCTAAGGTACTAGATGTGCTTTTGCTACTAGGGAGAAAACAACAATCATTTGTTCATAGAACAATCGTATTGTTTACTTTACATGCAGTTTGTAAAGCAATAATCTGTTGCTTGCAACTTAATACTGGAGGGGGTTCGGATGATAACCTGAAGGTGGATTATTAGTCATAGATGCAGTTGGATGGCGGTCTATGTATTATGTTGTAATGCCTAATCAAGTCTCAAAGGAGTCAAGATGATTAATATATGCATGTATTGCTTTCTCGGTGTTTGTCAATTGCCCCTCTGTAATTTGTTCACCCAGCATGTTATCTATCTAAGGAGAGCCACCTCTAGTGAACTATGGATCCCGGTCCTTGTCTGTTACATACAATCTATAAACTGTTTCTGCTTTGTGTTTACTTTCTGCAAACTTTTACCTCTTTCCATTCGATACGTTTAATCCTTTGTTTTCTGCAAAACACGGTGAGATTGACAACCTCATCGCAAGTTGGGGACAAAGTTCTGTGGTTGTGTTGTGCAGGTCTCCACGTTGCTACTAGCACCGGTAGTGCGCCCTACCAAAGCTCAGCTAGTAACACCTTTGGGGTGTTTCCTTGCTCCTACTAGTTCGATTAAACCTTGGTTTCATAACTGAGGGAAAACTTACTGCTGTGCTCATCAGACCTTCCTCTTGGGGTTCCCAACGAGCTCTACATCGAACGACGAGAACATCAATAGATGATCATGGTTTCCTGATCATGAACATTAGATGTTATTAATAACAATATCATATCATTAGGATAATGATGTGATGGACATACCCCTATAGTTTCTGTAGCATAAGATCAAGTCATTTAGAGTTTGTTTGCTACAAGCTTTCAAATACATTGTAACCTAATCCTTCAACCATGAGATCATGTTAATCACCATCACCGGATGGATGCTTTGATGACATCAAACACTACTTGGTAATTAGGTGGTTATAAAGGTGGCATTAGGTATTCTGAAAGTATGTGTTGAGGCACATGGATCAAGAGTGGGATTTGTCCATCCATATGACGAATAGATATACTTTCGGCCCTCTCGGTGGAATGTCATCCAATTAGCTTGCAAACATGTGACTAGGTCACAAGGGATGTCATATCACGGAACGAGTAAAGAGTACTTATCGGTAACGATGTTGACCTAGGTATAGAGATACCGACTATCAAACCTCAGATAAGTAAAGTATCACGAGACAAAGAGGAGTTGGTTTTGTATGTTAATGGTTCATTTCGATCACGAAGTCATTGTAGAAATATGTGGGATCCATATGGATTTCGAGATCCCTCTATTGGTTATTGATCGGAGAGGTGTCTTGATCATGTCTGCATAGTTCACGAACCGTAGAGAGACACAGTTAAGGAGTTAATGTTGTTTAAGTAGATATGGAATATGAGTTGGAGACCGAATGTTGTTCGGGGTCTCCAATTGGATCCAGGACATTACAAGGAGATCCGGAATGGTCCAGAGAATAAGATTCATATAAGGAAAGTGGTTTTCCGGGGTTCGGAAATTTTTATGGTGTTTTGACCAGAAGATTCTAGAATGTTCTAGAAGGTCCACCACCTCGGAGGGGTCACTTGGTATGCGCCATGCCTTAAGGGGCTGGCCACATCATGCCTAAGGGCTACACGGCAAAGGACTGGTTTGAAAAGTCAAATCCTAGTTGAGGAAGGAAAGGGAAACCTTGGAGGGAAAGTTCCCACCTCCCCTTCTCTCTAGCCGAGTTGGGGAGGGTTTCTCCCTTCCTTGGCCACCTCCTACTGGAGATGGGGAAGGACTAGGCCAGGGCTAGGAACCCTGGCCGTCGCCCCTCCCAACTATATAATGAGGGGTGGGGGTGCATCCCCCCTCTCACCCCATGCCCCCTTTCCCTGATGCCTCCTCCCAGCTGCCGGCTGCTCCCCTCTCTCCTCCATTGCCCTGCTCTGGCTTAGGCAAAGCCCTACAGGGATTATCCTCCATGTCAACACCCGGATTTTTAATCTAGATGCCTGTTATGCCATACATGGCAATCCCAGGATTACCATTTTTGCGAGACATAACAGAATTGGTACCACACTACATCATCCATTACAAACCATAATAAAGGTCTTACAAATAAAGGATCTCATGATCCAGTCTTAATACAATCAAAGCAGCGGAAAGTAAATGTAGTAGGGGCTCCATCTTCAGGGTCACAGGCAATGTTGATAATGGGAGATGATCCTAGTTGTCATAGACCTCCTGCTGTCCATGTTCCTAGTAGTCCTCCTCACAGTCTGGCCACGGGAATAGCCAGGGACAAAGCCACGAGTACTCTTTAAGTACTCGCAAACTATGACTAACAAGTAAGGTAGTTCTAGTAGGAATCTTAAGCTCTAGGTTTATTTGCAAAAAGCCAGGTTTATTTCATACTGTGTTCAAAAGTAAAGAACCTAATTTAATCTTCTACATCACCTAAGTGGGAAACTAGTTGTCATGTCCACAACCTTGTGGTGGTGAAGTCCAGGTCATAGTTCAATTCACAAGTACTTTTGGAAAACATCTGACAACAGAACAGTATGGCCACTCCAACTATCCATAACCGCGGATGTGGTTATTCGAATAGTTTAACACTCTGAAGAGGTGGTACACTTTCACCACAAAATTCAAGACATCCGTTAGGGATAACCCTGAATCATCATACTTGGTGACATGGGTATGCCCAATAGGCACTCGACTATAGCCTACCTGGTGCTGCTCGACGGAAGGCCCACTCGACGAGTTGCCAAGGTCCATGACGCCTATGACGGTTCGAGTGGTATGAAGCCCATATGGACAAAGACTCCCAAATGCACAAGATAAGGAAAGCTCAAGACTAGAGTTGTAATTTAACTTATAACCAACTCTAGGAGGGTCCAATGAGAAGGCATCCTCTCCCCCAATAGACAATAGATCTAGACATCGATCTCTCTCACATACGCCAGATCCAATCTGCGCGCCACCGCCATGAGCGACCTTGTAATCCTTCGGATCATCATCAATCAAGAGAAGACAAGCAGGATGTAGGGTCCTCTACGAGGCCTGAACCTGGGTAAACCTTGCGTCCCTGTGTGCTTGTTTGCTATCCGTACCGAGATCTCCAGCACTCCTCTCTTCTCTAAAACCCAAGTCCATAACAATGGGCATTGATAAGTTAAACCCTCGTCTCTTGGTATGCGGATAATCAATCCTAACCTTTCAATTACACACTCTAGTATAGACACCTACCCTATGAGCTTGGCCTCCCAGCCATGGCCATCTGCCATCCTGGGCACTGCATAGGTGGACATTCACATTCACGAGGTAGCCTCAGCTCAACCTCTTTCTGCGAGGGAACCCATACTAAGGCATATAGGGGGGTTGGTGTTCTTAAAGTTCTTGAGCTTGGATCCATGGTTATCCTGGTTTCCATGGCCTTGATTATTGTGGGCCATCTGAGCTATCTGTTGAAGAGTGGCTAGGTTGGCTTGACGTTCAGCTCTACCAGCTTCACAGTAAGAAACTAACATTTGCAGAATCTGCAGCATTGGGTCCTGAGATGAACTGCTTCCTCCGGGATTTCCACGAGTCATCTGAAGATTGAGATAGATAGTGAGATAAGAGGGAAATTTCTAAGGTTCATGGTTTTGTTTCAAAAGATTTAAACTTGGATTTTGACTCAGGTTTTGTAAACTAATAACTTCCTCTCATTCATTCATTCCAAGCACACAATACAAACACGCACCACAACACAAATAGAAAACATATGGTTTTAAGAACCATTCTATGAAGATACGATACAATGGGACCGGGTACATATCATTCCTATGGTAGTGCTCAAGTGCATTTAATCATCATCAATGAAGGAGGAATCATCATCATCAGTGTGGAACTCCATGGCATCATCCTCCAGGTAGTCATTGTCATCACTGAGGTAAGACTAGAGATCTCCACAGATATCTTCCCCTTCCTCTTCCTTCGCTTCAAGCTGGATCTCCTATTCATGGATGGTCTTCTCGAGAGTGGCCACCTTCTTGCGAAGTGATCGATGATGCAATCCTTCTTCTCATGGTGACGATGAAGTGATTGGTGCTCCTTGGCAAGGATGGCGAGGGTCTTGTCCTTCTTGACTGCAATGGCCTTGTTATGGTTGGCGTAGGAACGGGCGTTGTCTAACTCCATTTGTCTATCATACAACATGAAGTCGAGATTATCCACCTGGTGCTTCAGCTCCGGGTGTCCTGGCATCTCCAAGGGCATTCCCATAGAATCACGCCTTGCGTAGTGAGCAAAGCGAGTTCCATTGATCTGGTTGATGTTTTGCCAACACAGATGGGCAAGAGCTTCCTGCATAGCCTTGGCTAGTTCATCTAGCCAGTTATTCTCCCTCAAGCTGAATTGGATCTTCTTCGAGGTGGGTGCTTCCATCTTGCCTCTGAGATCTGCAACTATCAGCCACTGTAGATCTCCTCCCGCGTGATCGTTGAGTTGTGCCCCGAAGAACTCCGGGTGCGGCCGCTCAAGATGCTCTGCAAGTGCATCTAGATCCCTCTCAAAGATCAGGTGGCCTTTGTTGCCCGGCTGGTAGAATTTTCTATACTTGACCTCCCTCTATAAGAATTTAGGATGAGAAAGTTAGTGGGGTGATCAAGTGTGTCAAATTTTATGTAGGATTGCAAGAATTTTTGAGGAACATGAATCTTTTTGACAGAATCTCAAGGATAATAGTGGGAATAGGTTTTCATAAATACTCACTTCTTTTTTTTTGGAAACTAAGTTTTTTTGTTCAGATGTCCATTATAACTAGGGTCTCCTATGGCCAGGATGGCTCTGATAACAACTTGTCAACACCCGGATTTTTAATCCCAGATGCATGTTATGCCATACATCGCAATCCTAGGATTACCATTTTTGCGAGACATAACAGAATTGGTACCACAGTACATCATCCATTGAAAACCATAATAAAGGTCTTACAAATAAAGGATCTCATGATCTAGTCTTAATACAATCAAAGCAGCAGAAAGTAAACGTAGTAGGGGCTCCATCTTCAGGGTCCCAAGAAATGTTGATGATGGAAGATGATCCTAGTTGTCGTAGGCCTCTTGTTGTCCATCTTCCTGGTAGTCCTCCTCATAGTCTGGCCACGGGAATAGCCCGGGACAAAGCCATGAGTACTCTTTAAGTACTCACAAACTATCACTAACAAGTAAGGTAGTTCTAGTAGGAATCTTAAGCTCTAGGTTTATTTGCAAAAAGCCAGGTTTATTTCATACTAAGTTCAAAAGTAAAGAACCTAATTTAATCTTCTACATCACCTAAGTGGGAAACTAGTTTTCATGTCCACAACCTTGTGGTGATCAAGTCAAGGTCATAGTTCAATTCCCAAGTCCTTTTGGAAAACATCTGACAACGGAACTGTATGGCCACTCCAACTATCCATAACCGCGGACGCGGCTATTCGAATAGTTTGACACTCTGTAGAGGTGGTACACTTTCACCACAAAATTCGATACATCCGTCAGGGATAACCCTGAATCATCATACTTGGTATGTGGATAATCAATCATAACCTTTCAATTACACACTCTAGTATAGGCACTTCCCTTATGAGCTTGGCCTTCCAGCCATGGCCATCTGCCATCCTAGGCACTGCATAGGTGGACATTCACATTCACGAGGTAGCCTCGCCTCAGCCTCTTTATGCGAGGGAACCCATACTAAGACATATAAACTTCCAGTTATGCCCTACCCAATTCGGGTATTGTGGTTGTACGGTAAAATTGGAATGGTATCGCATCCGAACCCAACCATCAGTTTTTTCAAAACCAAGGCTCATGCCTCAAGAAGTTCCATCATCAAATCATTTTGTGTTCATAACACATGTCAAAACATTTCAATAGAATGAATCATCATTCCAAGGTTTTCATAATCATTTTCACCAAGTATTCCATCTAAAGTGATCAACTTTTAAGCTTAGCACTAGCCACTAAAGTTGAGGGAATTCACTAAGGAGGGTGCTAATCAAGTGTAACTATCCACTTCTAGTTTTATGCTTTTGATGACATCTAAGTATATCTACTTAGGCCTAGTTTTATACTCTTTATGGTGTCTATCCTATTTTCCAATACTCACAAATCACTAAGTAAAGGTAAAGAACTTTGGTAAAAGTAAAAGAGTAAAGCTTGCAAGTAAAACTTGGGATTGGTATAATCAAGGTTGTATAACCAAAGTATGCCTCATGCATATTGCATAGGTTATCAAGTTTGCAAGTGTTAGCTTGCATAGTTCTAGCTTGCAATTAGTGATGGCTTGCATAGGTATGAAACTTGCAAGTGTTAGCTTTCCTTGAGTAGTGTAGTGGTTGAAGTTCTCTTCTTCTTCTTCTTCTTCGTACTCCACCTCCTCGTATCCCGCGTCGGTACTAGTGTCTATAAATGAATACAAGGTACACAATCACCAAACAATACTTAACTATTTCTATTTAGCACACTAAGGCTGACTCTTGATGATCTAGCATCATCACAATCATCACATGAAATAAAGACCTAGTCTTATTTATCTTATTTTGGAAAATTAATTTCTACTCATTGAAAATACTTAAGATTTAATATTCTCCAATTAAAATATGGGATCATGTTGACACATGTCATCACCACATATTCTAATACTTGGGAGTGTGATTTAAAGTGTTGGTCATATTTTATAAAGTTTAATATTAGTATTTAATAAAATTAAAGTGACTAGAAATGCCTATATATCATTCTTTTGGTACTAGTCCAATGTCACTGCATGTAAACCTTCATATTTTTATATATTCAGATAGATCGTGTCAAATATGATTTTTGAGAGTTGGAATCAACTAAAAAGCATTTATGGTTGATTTTTAAAAAATGTTTGAAGTGGCAAAAGCCTCTTTCTTGTTATTTTTACTATAGGTGATCTATAATTTCAAATGGTTTGAATCCAATGGGCTTGGATAGATAATTTGAGTGCCTTTCTAACAAAATTGGGATCATGCTATTTGGTTCAGTGAATATCTTTGAATTGATTTTTGAATCTACTGACAGAATCTAGTTTTAACTAAAATGGAAAAGGTTTATTTGAATCAATGGGCTCTACGCGAGAAACTAATTGGGCTGGCCCAACTACACAGCGTTGGTGCAGTGGGCTACTGACGGAACGGTCCCACGCATCAGCGACTTAACTAAGTCGAAGCGTTATCTTTCAATCTCATCCCTATGATTAGACTAGGATCTATGGCTGTGGTTTGTCGTCTCCGTCGAACTGCTCCAGCGAGGAACGAACCCTAACATGACGGTGGGGGTACGTGGGGCTCACCTGCGCTCTAGCTAAGGTCGACGATGGGGGCAAATGATGTTGTAGACGATGGCGGTTCGAATGGTGGTCGCGGCGGCTCTTGGGGCGTCTCCTAGCTCTGGTTCCTCTTCTCCTCTACAGCGGCGGGCTCCGGTGAAATTCCGGCGGTGTGGTGCTCGCCTTGCTCCGGGGAGAGGTGTGAGAGGTGTCTAAGAGAGAGGGCAGTGAGATGGTGTGGAGAATGAGGGCTGGGGTGGCCTCTATTTATACACCGGCGAGAGGGACATAGCGGGATGGCTCGGCCTCGTCGGTGACATCGATACAAGGGGCTATAGGCATGGCTGAGGGTAGGGGTCGACACAGTGCTTCAGGGTGATTGTCATGCGGGTGATGGCGCGGCAAGGGGCGGTCGGGAATGGTCGGGCATGGTCCATGCTCTGCGCGGTAACGGCAGCGTTCGAGACGGCGCACAATTGCTACGGTCCACGCGGCGGCGAACGGGCTTGTCTGGGGGGTAGCTGGAGTCACGGTGAGTGCGGGCATGCGTGGTGAGGGCAAGGCACAGCGTGTGTGCGCATGTCGGCTGCGGCGCTCTGGTGCGCTCTCGGCATGGCAGGCAGAGAAATGGGCACGACGATTTCGGGTGGTCCACGGCATGTCTTCGGTTGAGGGGTGGGCAGAGGGTGGCGGTGGATGGTTGCCTGTCTCCTGGACATCGTGGGAGAGGGTGGTGCTGGCTGTGGCGAGTGGGGCTTGGTCGACCGGCATGGTGAGCTCAGGCGGCACGGCACTGGCGCAAAAGGCAAAGGGGGAGTGTGTCCACTACGCTGCTAGGGGGTGGGGGAGACCAGGGGAGAGAAATGAGGCACTAGTGGCGATTGATCACTGCTCAGAACAGTAGAAGTTAGGCAGGGTTTAATTGTGTCTGCCAGGTGCTCGACCAAATGGCCGCATGAATTTATGTTTTGAATTTTTGGATGAATTTTGGTGAGTGTTATGAGTACTTGCTTGATAGTCTATGGTTGCTTGGGTTTGCCAAGGTGAAATGATTTGGGTGGTTTTTGAGAAATGGTGATCTATGCATATGATCTTGATTCAATTTTGCAATATCTTTTAAATAGATTTGGAATTTGTTTGTGTTAGTTTGTAAAGTGGGCTTGGGTTCACTTTTACTTGGTCTAGCAAGGGGTGAAAATAATTGGGAAAGTTTCTGTTAGAAATCTTTTACTAGGAACACTCAAAGTAGTCTAGTCGATAAATTTGGTCAAAATGACCATTTGCTTATTTGATTCATATTTGATTTTATTTTCTTTTGATTTTGTTTGTAATTGGCCTAGATGATGTAGTATTCATCTTTAAACCATTCCTTATCATTTGTAGCAATCAAACATGGCAATTGCACTCATTCATACACTAATGCAATTCACACATACACTCATGTTAAATTTAATAATAAAAGTTTTTGTTAAACCTAAACTTAAGTGATTTGAACTTGATAATATTGATTAATATTTTTTGGGTGTTACACTCCACCACCACCACCACACCGTCATCCTGCTAGGATTCTGAGGAGATCTACAACCTCCGCTGCCCTGCTTGAACAAGGAAAAGGAAGGTCTTCATCGACTACCGTGCGTGTGACCGATTGCGGAAGCGCTGCTAGAACGTGGTGCCAGAAGGATCGTCTACGTGATCTTGAGATCAGCAAGTGATCGACTACATCAACCACGAGAATCTGATCTTGTTAAATCCTTTGGATCTACAAGGGTTAGTTCTCATCAAACTCGTTTCACCAATCTCGTAGATTAGATCTTTGCTTTGCCATAGATTAGTTCTTGGTTTCTGTGTTCATGCGATAGAATTTTTTTGTTTTCCATGCAATGAACCCTATAGTGGTATCAGAGCCGACTCTATGCGTAGATCTGTTGCACGTGTAGAATAGAATGTTTTTGTGGCGTTGATGCTTTTGTTGTCGTTTGCTTTTTGTGTACTTTGCATCTTGCGGGATGGTGGGATGAAGCGGCCCGGGATAACCTTACATGTCATCGTACATGAGACTTGCTCCACGCTCAACGTGCAACTTGCATTCCACAAGTGGCTATGCGGGTGTCTGTCTCTTCCACCATAGTGAAGATTCAATTTACAATGGGCACTTGACAATACTTGTATCAACGTTGTGGTTCATGTTCGTAAGTTAGAATGGTTCTTATTCGCAAGCCCCAACCATGTAAAACATGCAAAGAAAATTAGAGGCGTCTAACTTGTTTTTGCAGGCTTGTGTTGTGATGTGATATGGCCATGATTGTGATTATATATGATGTATGCAATGATCCTTATTGTAAGTTGGCAACCGGCTAGAGCCTTATGGTTGTCTTTAAATTTGTTAAGACATGCATGTCTATTTATCTTGTAATAGCTTTATTCTAAGTAGTTGTAATAGTTGTTGTTGGTGATGGACAATCATGAAGCGGCGCCATTGACCTTGACGCCACGCTGGTGCTGATGGAGATCATGTTAGTGCTTTGGAGATGAAGATCAAAGGCATAAGAAGAAAGGCAATATCATATCACATATTATGAATTGCTTGTGATGTTAATCCTTTTTATGCATCTTGTATTGCTTAGATCATGACAGTAGCACTATAAATGATCCCTCTCACTAAATATCAAGTAATAAAGTGTTTGTCCTTAGTAGGCATCGTTGCTAAGACTCGTCGTTTCGAAGCATCACGTGATGATCGGGTGTGATAGATTCTATGTATGCATACAATAGGTGTGATGACCCACAAGTATAGGGGATTGCAACAGTCTTCGAGGGAAGTAAAAGCCAATTTATTAATTCGACACAAGGGGAGCCAAAGAATATTTATAAGCCTTAACAGCTGAGTTGTCATTTCAACTGGACATGGAAACAATCTTGCTCGTAGTAGTTTATAAGTAGCAACACTGTTGTAATAGAATAGCAAAGTAAAAGCAGTAGTAAAAGTAAAGACAATAGTAACAATTGTAGTAAACAGTAGGATTAAAGCGCGGTAGGCATAGGGATGGATGGACGGGCGTTGCATGGACAAGACAATTCATGTAGCAATCAAGATATAGTGCAATTGTAGATATATAAGGTAAAGCATCCAAGTACTAAATAATCATAGGCATGTGTTCCATATATAGTCATACATGCTCGTAATGTGAATTTGCACAACATCTTTTGTCCTGCCAACCCGTTGTAGTGGGGCCTCTAAGGAATCTACTAGCAATTAAGGTGCTCCTTTTAATAGAGCATCGGAGCAAAGCATTAACACTCAGTGAACACACACGATCCTCATATCACAGCCATTCCCTCTGGTTATCCCGATTATTGTCACTTCGGGGCCTTTGGTTCCGGACAATAATATGTGTATACAACTTGCACGTAAGATCATAAACAATAACATCCTCATGAATCAATAACATGTTCAGATCTAAAATCATGGTACTTAGGCCCTAGTGACAAGCATTAAGCATAACAAGTTGCAACAATGTCAAAAACAACTAACAATAGATACTAGGCACCATGCCCTAACAATCTGATGCAATTACATGAACGATCTCATCCAATCCCTACCATCCCCATAACCTACAGCGGGGGATTACTCACTCATGGATGGGAGAATCATGGATGGTTGATGGAGAAGTGATGGAGATGATGATGGCGATGATCTCCTCCAATTCCTCGTCCTGGCAGGGTGCCAGAATGGAGTTTCTGGTTCCGAATCGCGGTATCTGGTGGTGGCAGCGCAGCAAAACTCTATCTGGAAAAACGTTGAACCCCCCGTCTGTTTTAGGCCAGAGGGCTTTTATAGGCGAAAGGAGAGGTCAAGGTGGAGTCCAAGGCGGCGACACCACCCCCTGGCGCGGCCTGGCCTGGCCTGCGCGGCCAGGTGGTGTGGGCCCCTTGTGGATCTTCTTTGTCCCGTCTTTTGGCTCCGTGAGTCTTCTGGTAAAATAGGAGTTTTGTGATATTTTCCGGTATTTTTCCTAAATGTTGATTTCCTGCACAAAAGCAAGACACCAAAGCAATCTGCGGAAAATAGCGTCAGTCCGCATTAGTTATATCCAAATCACACAAATTAGAGGAGAAACAATAGCAAAAGTGTTCGGGAAAGTAGATATGTTTTGGACATATCAACTCCCCCAAGCTTAGCTTATTACTTCTCCTCAAGCAATTTAGTTGAAATCTGAGTGCGATAAAAGAAACTTTCACGAACACATTTGCTTCATAAGATGTATATATTCTCAGCATATGATCAAATACTTAGGCAATTCATAATAAAGAGTATGCAAATAAGTTTACCCAGTGGTCATGCAAGCTATGAAGGGATTCCAACTCATTATTAATAAGCAACATGAGACATAGGCATATGCAAGATTGTAATGCTGATAAGAAGATATGATAAAGTGGTGTCTCGCTTGCCTTTCTTTGGAGCAAAACATAAATGCCAAGGCACCTCTGAAGTTTAAGTGAAGACTAGAAATAAACATATCAAAGATACAAGTGTCAAAGTTATGTCATAATTAACCGTGTTTTGGTACAAGCACATTACACTAAGAATGACAGCTATGCTCTCGGGAAGGTGCTCAAAGAATAAATGGTGACTCAACATAGAAGTGAAAGAAAATATTTGAAAAGTTTGAAGGGCTTCCAAATGTTGAAAGTATAGTACTCATTAGCTTTGAGCTCTCATTGCCCCTATCATAAGTATCTTTAAGTGATTAAGGTTAAAGTGAACAAATATGAGGATATGCTTGACAAGTTATAAGCTGAAAATCTCATGAACCTTTGCTTACGAGTATCGTTCCTCATGCTACTCAACTTTAGTCACAGGTAAGTTCTTGTCATTGTAAGTACATGTGTATCATAGAGAATCGCCAACGGGGTACCCCTTGCCCGATGATACGGAATATTCCCCATATCAAAATGACAAGGCAAGCAAACAGTGAGCATCTCAGCAATCCTTTTATTTCCTATTTGCATAGGCCCCCTTTTTTCTTTTTTTTCTTTTTTCTTTCCTATTTGCATAGGTTTTTTTTAAGAGGATGCTTCATAGATTGCTCACTATGGTTACGCTACAAGTTTCCACCATGATTAGGCATGGCTTAGACCAGCCGCCCAGGCGTTTCTCTAACACATATATGAACTCCATGAGCCTTACAAGCTCCCCTTTCATTTCACACCATCGGGATCCATAAGCAAAAGAACATGATATCAACTAAATAAAGTGCAATATTGAAAGCGTTCCCCATAATAACTGATAACCCACAAGTATAGGGGATCGTGTGTAGCCTTTTCGATAAGTAAGAGTGTCGAACCCAACGAGGAGCTAAAGGTAGGATAAATATTCTCTCAAGTTCTATTAACCACTGATACAACTCTACGCACACTAAACGTTTGGATTATCTAGGAAATAAAACTAGAGCAACAATACAAGTAATAGAGATAGCTTTGCATGATAATAAATAACAAGAAAGTAAAGCTAGTTGCTGCAACAATAAAATACAATAAACTAACAGAACCATGAGTGTGGAATAGTGATGGTAATTGTGGTGGCTTTGTCCAAGTTTAAATAGCGAATAGATCGGGTTCATTGTCTTCGATGCATTTTTCTATGTGGGAGAGGCTAAATATACATGCGCTTCACTACATGGAATTACATGTACTATATGATTGGATTGTTAGCAAACATCTGTAAGTACTAATCAATGCATTAAGGTTTCCCCAACCATAGCCTTAAGTTTAATGGTCCTCTTACTCCCATACGTGCAACGTTCCGGTTCGTTTCCTCAGGTTTCTGTCACTCCGGCAGAACTTACCCCTTCCTCTTACACATACTACAAACCCTATGATGTTTAATCCATGTGCGCACAAATATAATGGACACCAAAGGACTGTACCATATCAACATACAACTCTAAGGAACCAAAGACGTTCAACCATTCAATCTAAGAACAAAGAAACTACGCAAACATGACATAGATCACAGGATTATAACTTATAGCATCAAACACCATGTTTACATAGGACGGTACAGAGGTGTGTGAGAGAATGAGCCACTATATACTAGGAGGATTAGGTGATGGAGATGGCGGTGAAGATGGCGAAGATGGTCAAGATGGTGAAGAGGGCGGCGGCGCGGGTGACTCCTTCCCCGCCGCCGGTATCATGGGGGAGCACCGCCCCTTAGCCCCCTTCATTCCTGGCTTCTTGGGAGCCCTCCCCATGGAGATGGGATCCATGGTGGAGGCAAAAACATGGCTTTGGTGGCTACAAATTCGTGGGTGGAGATGTCCTGGTGAATTAGGTTTCCTCCCTTTATATAGCTTCTCGGATTCCCGTCACCCCATCTTAGACTGCAGTAAATCGGGCCTAAAAGGCCCGTCCAGACTCAAAATCAGCTAAATTGTTTGTCCAAAACGTTTGTCGCGAAATTTCCAACAACGTTGTAGTTGAAGAGTTTTCTGTTTGACGTCGTCTTTGACCCGAAACATGACCATCTTCAAAAAGAGTTCTGAGACAGATTTCTGGAAAAATCCAATTTGACTCCAACAAGATTTCCACTTTTATTCTTGGTAATTCCTACACACCAAAGTGTAAAACAAGAACATTGTGCACTTTTGCAAGTATTAGTAGGTTAGTCCAAATAAATTATAAACTTTATACAAAAAGGAGTGTCAAAAGCATATTATTAGCATAAAACCATAAAAAATTATAGATACGTTATGGACGTATCAACATCCCCAAGCTTAGTTCCTGCTCGTCCTCGAGTAGGTAAACGATCAAAACAATATAATTTTTGATGTGACATGCATACAACATAATCTTGATCATCATTATTGTAAAAGCATTGATAGCTGGGATTAAGGTACTCTAAACATGAATAATAAAAGATAGAGTTCTAAAAATAAGACATAGCAACTATGTTGTAAAATGAAAAGGCACAAACAAAATATTTAGGAATAACAATGCTTTGCAAGACATTTGTTTGTTTCACATAAAAAAAGCATAATGAGAATGGTATTCAGCTTGTCCCTCATAGAGTAGCAAACCATAAATGCATAGGACACCTTCAAAGTTCATAAGGGTGACTAGATACAAATAGTTAGGAACAAGCAATCTCAAAGTTATGCATCAATCAACAAGTCTTGGGACAATGCACATAGAACTAAAAATGAAAACTATGCTCTCTTAATTGGTGCATAAAGATACAAGGTGGAGACTCAATATAAAAGTGGAAGAAAGGCCTTTATAGAAGGAAGCAGGGATTCAAGTCTCATAAAGAGCTTCCAAAAAATTAAGGTACTTATTAGCTTTCAGCTCTCATTGCCCCTATCATAAGAATCTTGAAGTGATTAAGGTTAAAGTGAACAAACTATGGAGTATATGCTTGACAAAGTATAAGTTGGAAATCTCATGTCCCTTGAATATGAGGGCCGCTCCTCATGCTACTCAAGTTTAGTTACCGGTAAGTTCTTGTCATAGTAAGTACATGTGTATCATAGAGAACCGCCAACGGGGTTCCCCTTGCCCGATGATACGGAAGAATCCCCATATCAAAATGACAAGGCAAGCAAAGAACAAGCATCTCAGCAATCTTCTTATTTACTATGGGAAAATGGTGCTTTTTTCTCTCTTTCCTCTTTTCTCATCTCTTTTTTTTCTTTTTTCTCAATCTCTATCTCTTTTTTATAAGAAGAATGCTTCATAGATTGCACATTATGGTTATGCTGAAGGTTTCCACCATAACTCTATGGACTTACAAGCTCCCCTTTAATTTCACACCGACGACATCCATAGACAAAAGAGCATCATATCAACTTGGTACAATGTACAAGTGCAATGTTGAAAGTGTTCCCCATGACAACATGGTTCTGCTAATCCCCAACATATAAGTGCATGCATGTACAACATAGATGACACAATGGTTCAAGTTTATTAGGGGCAAGAAAAGTAAAGTGTGCCATCAAGTTCGTGAGAGCTTTAATCACTAGTTTTCTCCTAACAAGTTTAATTCGGAAGGTAGATAAAAGCATGAATATACTTGGAATAGCAATTGCTAATAGGTAGGTATGGTGGACTCTTTGGGGTAACTTGGTTTTATTTGGAGTTGGATGCATGAGTGAAACTCATACATGGTTATGGAGGCTAGCAAAATACTGGGAGCGATCAACTAAAAGAGCAATAATGGCCATAATCATGCAAAGCGACAAAACATCATTAATTAAAGCATAAAGTGATATTACAAGTCAAAAACTAAAGGATCATAAAGGATATGGTTACTTGAGATAGTCATAAAATGGTGTGATCATGCACCAAGTCAACCCAAATAAAGCATCAAAGGAGAATACCACAATACTATGCTTTAATATGCTAAAACAACGCATGATTCTTTCAAGGCACATTAAGAAATATCAATTGTTTATAACATTTCATGCTACAACAAAAATCACTAAGCATAAAGTCAAAACAATATCAAGCATGACATGACAAAGCATAGGCCACCATAAAAAACGAGCTCCTTTTACCACTTAAGCATGAACTTTTCCTACTCTTTTCCAATCCAAACCACACTTATTTTAAAACTAATGTATGAAAGAGGGGGTCGAACCAATTTATTCAAGCAAACTAAGAAACCAAGCAAACGAAAACAAAAGCGAAGACGCTCCAAGAACAACACAGCTGTGCATGAAACAATAAAAATGAAGTGTTTGGAAAAAACCTAAGATTTTTATTGATGAAGAAGGGGATGACTTGGGCATCCCCAAGCTTTGACGCTTGTACTTTTTGAATATTTCTTGGTGTGACACACGTGGCATCCCCAAGATTGAGTTTTAGTCCATTATTCATCTCATTACATCACTCTTTCCATACACCTGAAATTTTTCCTTCATACAAAACTTCACACAATCTTTATTAGCAACATTAGTGCACTCAAGATAATAAGTCTTTGGGTTCAGTTCCAACACCAATAAAACTTCCATTAAAACACAAGCTACTGTATCACTTCTGTCAAAAAGCTCAATTCCCCAAAAGAACTCAAAAAGGAATCAACAAGAAGCAAATGAAAATAATGGCAGAAATCTGTCAAAACAGACCAGCAAGTAAAAACCAATTTTTTTGAAGACCTTAAGTTACTCAAATCGAAAAGTTTTGAACTAACGAAAGTCCGATAACAACCTAGACCAGAAGCACAAAAAATTACAGCTCAAACCGACGAATAGAGATTTTACACGAATTTTTACAGTGAAGCACAAAAATCTGTTTCGGGATAGCAACTGTCCCAAGTATTACTTCTCTCTCATTAGAGGTTACTCTTGGCAAAAAAAGCAAATAAAAAGGACAAGGAGAGGTTATTACTGAAGCATTAAAATCAATACCACAAATATCTTTCTTTTTCAAGGCTTCATGTATTCCTACAAGTTTTTAACTGAAAAGCTTCCATGGAAAGATTTGTTTTGGTTCATAGGCATAGACACAAGTGTTCAAGGTTGACCCCCACTTAACCATTACTCATATTTCTAATCAATTTCCTTTTTAAAAACGTTTTTAGGTAAAGTACAACTAATTTTTTTTGTAATTTGCATTCCCTATCCATACTAAGATAGAGAACAACTTAAAACTGAAAGTAAAACCTACTTAGAGATAAAGCAAACAAGTGCACACAATAATATTCACCCACACGCTATTGCTCCCCGGCAACGGCGCCAGAAAAGGTCTTGATAACCCACAAGTATAGGGGATCGTGTGTAGCCTTTTCGATAAGTAAGAGTATCGAACCCAACGAGGAGCTAAAGGTAGGATAAATATTCTCTTAAGTTCTATCAACCACTGATACAACTCTATGCACACTAAACGTTTGCATTATCTAGGAAATAAAACTAGAGCAACAATACGAGTAATAGAGATTGCTTTGCATGATAATAAATAACAAGAAAGTAAAGCTAGTTGCGGCAGCAATAAAATACACTAAACTAATAGAACCATGAGTGTGGAACAATGGTGGTAATTATGGTGGCTTTGTCCAAGTTTAAATAGTGAATAGATCGGGTTCATTGTGTTCGATGCAGTTTTCTATGTGGGAGAGGCTAAATGTACATGCGCTTCACTACTTGGAATTACATGTACTATATGATTGGATTGTTAGCAAACATTTGTAAATACTAATCAATGCGTTAAGGTTTCCCCAACCATAGCCTTAAGTTTAATGGTCCTCTTACTCCCATACGTGCAACGTTCCGGTTCGCGTCCTCAGGTTTCTGTCACTCCAGCAGAACTTCCCTCTTCCTCTTACATATACTACAAACCCTATGATATTTAATCCATGCGCACACAAATATAATGGACACCAAAGGATTGTACCATATCAACATACAACTCTAATGAACCAAAGACGTTCAACCATTCAATCTAAGAATAAAGAAACTACGCAAACATGACATAGATCATAGGATTATATATTATAGCATCAAACACCATGTTTACATAGGATGGTACAGAGGTGTGTGAGAGGATGAACCACTGCATACTAGGAGGATTAGGTGATGGACACGACGGTGAAGATGGTGAAGATGGTGAAGAGGGCAGCGGTGGCGCCAGCGGCGGCGCGGGGGACTCCTTCCTCGCCGCCGGTATCATGGGGGAGCACCGCCCCTTTGCCCCTTCCTTCATGGCTTATTGGGAGACCTCCCACATGAGATGGGATCCATGGGGGAGGCAAAAACGTGGCTTTGGTGGCTGCAAATTTGAGGGTGGAGATGTCCTGGGCGAATTAGATTTCCTCCCTTTACATAGCTTTCGGATTCTCGTCACCCCATCTTAGACTGCAGTAAATTGGGCCTAAAAGGCCTGTGCGGACTCGAAATCAGCTAAATTGTATGTCCAAAACATTTGTCGTGAAATTTCCAACAACTTTGTAGTTGAAGAGTTTCCCGTTTGATGCCGTATTTGACCCGAAATATGACCATCTTCAAAAAACGTTCTGAGACAAATTTCTGGAAAAATCCCAAATTGACTCCAACAAGGTTTCCACTTGTATTCTTGGTAATTCCTACACATCAAAGTGTAAAACAAGAACATTGTGCACTTTTGCAACTATTAGTAGATTAGTCTAAATAAATCATAAACTTTATACAAAAAGGAGTGTCAAAACCATATTATTAGCATAAAACCATCAAAAATTATAGATACGTTATGGACGTATCAATAACATGGTTCTGCTAATTCACAACTTACAAAACACAAGCATATGCGCAACATAGATGGGCACAATGGTTCAAGTTTATTCAGTGCAAGAAAAGTAAAGTGTGCAATCAAGTTCGTGAGAGGTTTACTAACTAATTTTCACATAACAAGCAAGCATTTTTATTGGAAGAAAACAGAGCATAATAAATATGCAAGAAATAGGAATAATGCTAATAGGTAGATATGGTGGAATCTTTTTGATAACTTTGGTTTTAGGGAGTTAGATGCACGAGTAAAGTACTCAGCACAAGTGAAGGCTAGTAATAGAAAGGGAGCAACAATCGAGAGAGCGGTAACTGTCATAATCATGCTTGCAACAAAACAAAATTAATAGTGGCATAAAAGTGACACAAGTACTCCGAGGCAGAATGAATCATCAAGGCTTAACTGACTTTTTTGTTTAGTCATATGCATGCGTGAGCATGTGCCAAGTCTATTCAAATAGAACATTCAGAGGAGGACACCACAATGTCATACCAAGTTATGAATAGAACAGTGCAAGCAAATAGTTATATGATATGTTACGAACTAATAATGGATTGGAACTGATCATAAGCAGGCAAGGACCACTAAGTATCCATTAAATAACATACACCATACATAAACAGTATAAGCATGCTCACAATGATGAATATGTACAAAAATCAAAACAAATAGAGTTCATACCAGCCTCTTACCACACCTCGAGTTGTCATAAATCATCATTGCCTTTCACTTGTGTGACTTGAATAATAAGATAAAACCAAACTCCAAAGAGTCACTCAGGGCCATTGAACCCTGCAACAAACTTTACAAAACCAGAGAAGAACAACAAATATTTTTGGGTTTTCGATTTTAAAGGCAAGAACCGAAGGGAAGAACAAGCAAAGAAAAATCTTTTTGGTTTTTTTCGAATAATCAAAACAAAGCTGAAAAGGATGAAGAAAACCAAGGCTAAGAGATAAAGAACCAAACGAAGAGAAACAACAAAAATATTTTTGGTCTTTTTGTGTTTTGGAAAATAGAAATAAAGCAAGAACAAAAATAAAAAGAAAACAAAACATGGATATGCAAAGTATCGACTGAACATGATATGTAGATGAGTGTGATGTCGGTATACCTCCCCCCAAGCATAGGCTTTTGGCCTAAATGGGTATCAATCCCAAGCTGGCCAGGAAGGAGCAGCTCCATAATATGGCGAAGAAGTGCCTTCATCCTGATATGAACTCGAGGACGTCTGAGCGTAGTGCGTAGAGTAGTCGTAAGAGGGCACACCCCCCTGGTGCTGCCTGTGGAAACCAAGCAAGCGGAGCTTCTCATCCACGTCCTCCTTGGAACACGACCATGGCATCCTGCAAATACTAAACAAAGTGGACTGTGGCAAAGGAATTTCCCTCTCGTCTCCGTCAGTAAACAACATCCTATAAACTAAATTCTCAGTACTAGAGTCAGTAGTAACAAAGTGATGTGTTTTCATAGCAGCAAGATGAAGACTTTGTGGTGTCAACACAATGTCATTAGGATCAATAGAAAGTTCTAAAGCAGCAACCATGTGTGTGGCAATAATGCCCCCATAAATGGGTCCTCTAGCAGCTAAGCGACGGGCAGTGAGAGAACCAAGATTATACTTGGTATCATTATTAAGTGCAGCAGCAAGAAAGGCTAAATGATAATTAGAAATTTTACTAGTGTTTTCCCTACCAAGAATGCTAGTGGCAAGATAGTAAGAAAAATATCTAAGAGCTGGGAGTTGAATGTTCCTTATCTTCCCACGCTTAGCTGTGCGGTCATCGTCATTTGTCACACTTCGGTAGAGCTCCAGCAAATCAGCGGGTCGACCTTGGATCTTCTTCACTGTCCCAGTCATGCCTATGCCTATAATGCTGCAAAATCTTTCCAATGGCATGGTATTAGGCATATTATAAATTTTGAACGAAACAGTTGACCTATAAGGGGTGTTAGTGAAAGTGAAACTTTCAACGAAAGTTTTGGTGAGCATGGCATATTGCTCACTCTCATCCTGCATGTAAGTGGTTAGACCAACCCTCTGAACAAGAAGTAGGAAATCATCAAGGAACCCTGCAGCTTACAAAAAGGCAAAGCAAGGGAAGGTGGATGGATGAGCATCTCCCTCATCTTCTTCATTGCCAAAGCGCGGTGCAATAAGATCCTCATTATATGATGGCCTAAATTGAGACGGTGATCTTGAAGGCCTTGCCTTCCTGGGTGTGTCTCTCTCAAATACTTCCCCAAAAGTATGATTGTTCATCTCTCCTTTTTTGAAATTTAGACAAACATCATACAAGTGATTGCAAAGTGATTACATAATGAAAGGAACTACTTATAGGGACTTGTAAGGGGCCTAAACATGCATCGAAACAATTTCTATAAGCATTGAACAAGCTTACAAGATCACATAACCTATCACCTATAGTAGCAAAATACTCAAGATATAATCTACTTGGACAAGCGGAGGAGTCACCTACCGGAGATCAAATGCTCCAAATCTCAGCAGAAAAGATGGGTTGAGCAAGGACATCGAAAATAGCGAGCAAGAACAGCAAGAACACGGGTTTGAGCAATGAACTGGTGTTTTCTCGAGAGAGAGATGGTAGCGAATGGAGGGAGAATAAGTGGAGGGCCAGGGCTGGCCCACACCATGGCCAGGCGTGCCCTTGGTGTGGCCGCGCCACTAGGTGGTGTGCCTACCTGGTGGGCCCCCCTAGGTCACTCCAGGTACTTCTCTCCGTCTTTTTTGACGTAAAAATTCAATATGAATTTTCTAGAATTTTTCGAGACACTTTATTTTTTAGCAATTTTCAGGTATTGATAAATAATTTGCTGGCAGAAAGATAATTCTAGAGTGATGCAATAACAAAACAAAACCTAAACTTCAGAAGTTCTAAGACACTCTAATATTCAAGCAACTAGCAATAGAAAAGTAAACTAAGTGAAAGCAAAAAATTAAAATGGATAAACTAAAAGTAAGCAAAGGTAATCATGGTGAAAACATTGTTTTGTTCATTAAAATCCCCTTGTTAACAAGGTTGATCAGGTCTTGTTACCAAAAAAATTTTATATGAAAGAAAACTTTGCATTTCACTAAATGATTATGTTACCTCAACCTTGATAGCAATGGTCCCAATCATAATAGTTTCACATTTTTCTCCAACTTTGCAATCACATTTTTCTCCAACTTTGCAATCACTCGTGGTATGGGACAATATATTTCTCCAACTTGGATGCCCTCAATATTTTCAATTGAATTTAGGCCATAGGTCTTAACAATCTTCTTGGGGAAATAGACTATATACTCCTTGTCATTAACATTAAAAGTTACCTTTCCTTGATTACAATTAATGACAGCACCTGCAGTATTAAGAAAAGGTCTCCCAAGAATAATAGACATATTATCATCTTCAGGCATTTCAAGCACAACAAAATCAGTTAATATCAAGCAATTATGAACCACTTGAACAGGAACATCCTCGCATATACCAACAGGAATAGTGGTAGATTTATCAGCCATTTGCAAAGATATATCAGTTGGTATTAATTTCTCCAATTGAAGTCTTTTGTAGAGAGAAAAAGGCATAACACTAACTCCTGCTCCCAAATCACATAGGGTAGTTCTAATAGAGCATGGAATGGTTGGAATCCCTGGATATCCAAGTTTCTTTGGAACCTTACCATTAAAGGAATAATTAGCAAGCAAAGTAGAAATTTCCTTGTTAGGGATCTTCCTTTTATTAGAGACAATATCCTTCATGTACTTTGAATAAGGAGGCAATTTAATAGCATCAGTTAAAGGAATTTGCAAAAATAAAGGTTTCATCCACTCACAAAACTTATTATAGTGTTCATCTTCCTTGTGTTTCTTATCAGGAAAAGGCATTGGTTTTTGAACCCAGGGCTCTCTTTCACTACCATGTTTATTAGCAGCAAAATCTTCCTTAGTGTACTTAGTATTCATAGTGTTCCTTTCAGGATCTTCTTCAATTTCTTCTTTATCATCAGCATCATTTTTCTCATTACCACTCTCAGTTTCAGCATCAGAGACAGATATACTATTAGGATCTTTAGCAGGTTCAGAAGATTCTACAACTGTTTTATGTTTCTTTTTCTTTCTCTTAGAAGAAGTACCTCTATTTTCAATTTGTTGGGAATCCTGCTCAATTCTTTTGGGATGCCCCTCAGGATCTAGAGGATCCTAAGTGGCAGCACCACTTCTAGTTCTAATTTCATAAGCATGTTTTTCTTTAGAAGCATTAACTAGCAAATCTTTTGGTACCTTAATAAGCTGATCAATTTGAGTTTGAACCATTTGGAAATGTTTAACAAGCATTTTAACATCATTAGAGGTTCTTTCCACAATATCCCTCAACTCTATAATATCTCTAGAGTTTTCCATTAAATGATTATGCACTCTTTTATTAAAATTATGTTGCTTAACAACAAAGATATCAAATTCTTCTAAGCATTGTTCAGGAGGTTTAGAATAAGGAATATCACCTTCATCAAAATGTTGGAGAGAGTGTACCTCAATAGTGGATGAGTGGGAGATTGGATTACATAACTCTTCTATAGGAGGTAGATTCTTCACATCTTCAGATTTAATACCCTTCTCCTTGAGACACTTCTTAGCTTCCTTCATCACTTCATCATTTAGTTCAATAACTCCCCTCTTCTTTGGTGTTGGTGTTGGTTCAGGCATAGTTAACTCAGGTGTAGTTGACTCAGGTGGAGTTGGCTCGGGTTGAGCTGACTCAGGTGAAGTACAGTCATCATAATTCTTGCTTATTTTAGCCATTAATTCCTCAGCTTCTTTAGGAGTTCTTTTCCTGAAAACACAATCAGCACAACTATCCAGGGATGTCCTAGATTCTTCAGTTAGTCCATTATAATATATATCAAGAAGCTCATTTTTAGGTAATCGACATACAGGCTGTGCATGAATCAAAGCACAAAACCTTGCCGATGATTCAGGCAATATCCCTTTTCTCTTTGTTTAAAATCAAAAAGTTCCTGCAGAATGGCATGTCTAGCACTAGGAGAGAAATATTTCTGAAAGAAAGTATCAATCAAGCAATCAGGGCTATGAATAGATCCAGAAGGTAAATTATTAAACCAAGCTTTAGCTTCTTCTTTCAGTGAAAAAGGGAAAAATTTAGCAACAAAGTAGGTGCGCATCTTAATATCATTAGAAAATAGGCCACTCATTGTGGAAAGCTTAGTCATATGTTCTACATCACTTTCATTTTTAATACCACAAAAAGGTTCTTTCTCAACAATGGTTATGTAAGATAAATTAAGAGAGAAATCATAATCTTTATCTTTAATGTTTATGGGAGATGTAGCAAACTTAGCATTAGGAGATAATTTAGGTCTAACAGTATGTTTCTCAAGAAGACTCTTAATAGCACTCCTACCATGAGTATTTTGGCATTCTTTAATAAATTGATCAGTCATTTCTATATATCCGTCTTCAATATCATAGCTCTCTCTAGACTCAGGTGAACTAACAGGTGTAGTAGTGTCTTCATTAGGAGTTTCAGTATTTCCACCTATAGTTCTAGCAATCGTAGCATCTAGGAAAGGACCTAAGGAACCACTCTTATCAAGCACAGTAGAAGCAGCATCATAAGTATCAGAAGTTTCAGATTCAGCAAAAGTAGCAGTATGTGTAGCATGTGTGTGTGGTGGTGGTGTAAGGAGCTTACTCATCACAGATGGTGAATCAAGAGCAACAAAGGTGTTTAGAACTGTACCTCTCCTTGTAGTGGATGGTAATATAGGAACTTTTTCATCACGAGTTTTACCCTTGATGAGTGGATAGCAGCTAACAATAGTGATTCCAAGTGAACTTGATAAATAGAGCTATGCTCCCTGGCAACGGCGCCAGAAAATAGTCTTGATGACCCACAAGTATAAGGGATCGCAATAGTCTTTGAGGGAAGTAAAACCCAATTTATTGATTCGACACAAGGGGAGCCAAAGAATATTTATAAGCCTTAACAACTGAGTTGTCAATTCAGCTACACCTGGAAACAATCTTGCTCGCAGTAGTTTATCAGTAGCAACAATGTGTAATAGCAATAGCAAAGTAAAAGCAGTAGTAAAAGTAAAGACAATAGTAACAATTGTAGTAAATAGTAGGATTAAAGCGCGGTAGGCATAGGGATGGATGGTCGGGCGTTGCATGGACAAGACAATTCATGTAGCAATCAAGATATAGGGCAATTGCAGATAAATAAGGTAAAGCATCCAAGTACTAAATAATCATAGGCATGTGTTCCATATATAGTCATACGTGCTCGTAATGAGAACTTGCACAACATGTTTTGTCCTATCAGCCTGTTGTAGCGGGGAATCTAGGTAATCTACTAGCACTTAAGGTGCTCCTTTTAATAGAGCACCAGAGCAAAGCATTAACACTCTATGAACACACGTGATCCTCATATCACAGCCATTCCCTCCGGTTATCCCGATTATTGTCACTTCAGGGCCTTTGGTTCCGGACAATAATATGTGTATACAACTTGCAGGTAAGATCATAAACAATAATATCCTCATGCATTAATAACATGTTTAGATCTGAAATCATGGCACTCGGGCCCTAGTGACAAGCATTAAGCATAAAAAGTTGCAACAATGTCAAAAAGCACTAACAATAGATACTAGGAACCATGCCCTAACAATCTCATGCAATTACATGAACAATCTCATCCAATCCCTACCATTCCCATAGTCTACAGCGGGGGATTACTCACTCATGGATGGGGGAATCATGGATGGTTGATGGAGAAGCTATGGTGATGATGATGGCGATGATCTCCTACAATTCCCCATCCCGGCAGGGTGCCAGAACAGAGTTTCTAGTTCCGAATCGTGGTATCTGGTGGTGGCGGCGCAGCGGAACTCTATCTGGAAAAATGTCAAATCCCCATCAGTTTGAGCTCAGAGGACTTTTATAGGCGAAAGGAGAGGTCGAGGCAGAGTCCGAGGCGGCCATACCGCCCCCTGGCATGGCCTAGCCTAGCCCGCATGGCCAGGTGGTGTGGGCCCCTCGTGACTCTTCTTCGTCTCGTCTTCTGGCTCCGTGAGTCTTCTGGTAAAATAGGAGTTTTGCGACATTTTTCGGGATTTTTCCTAAAAGTTGATTTCCTGCACAAAAACGAGACACCAAAGCAATTCTGCTGAAAACAGCATCAGTCCGCATTAGTTGTATCCAAATCACACAAATTAGAGGAGAAACAATAGAAAAAGTGTTCGGGAAAGTGGATACGTTTTGGACGTATCAGGGTGCAAGCCCGATTTGCACATGCAGATATGGTCTCAGAACACGGAATACCGAAAGGTAAAACATGAGTCATTGATACGTCCATTTTGCATCACTATTCTACATCATAATTCACTGTTATTCATTGATATATTTCATATTAAGAGATGATACTTATGTTATTTCATATATTTTTGCATGGTTGAAGACTTTTGGAGCATGGACCGCTGTAGTCAGGATTCTGATGGAAAAGGTGCTGTTTGGAGGAAAAATTCGCGAAGATCAGAAAATCAGGGAAAATAAATGGAAAATCCTATTTGTCCAGAAGACGAAGGAAGCCGGAAGGAGTTGTGGAGATGGGCCACAGGGGGCCCACACCACCCCCTAGCGCGGGCCACCCTAGGCCGCGCCACCAGGTGGTGTGGCCGCCCTGGCCCACCTACAGCTCTCCCATCTAGCATATATAATCCTCCTCAAACCCTAATACTGGGAGAGCGACCACAAAAAGATTCCGTCGCCTCTGCGGGGCGGAAACCACCAAGAGAGAAAGATCTCTCCAGCAGACAGATTTCTGCCGGGGGAATTCCTTCTCGGAGAGTTGAGATCGTCGCCATCAACACCACCATCAAGCTGGACTTCATCGGGATCATCATCATCATCGCCACTACCATCAGCACCCTCATCACCATCTCCATATTGCTGTAACAATTGGGTTGAATCTTGCATAGTTCTTAGGGGAAACTTTCCCAGTGTTGATTACTCTTTGTAGTTGATGCTATTGAGTGGAACCATTGAATTATTGTTTATGTTCAGATTGTTATACATCATTATTCTATCTCTGATCATGATCCATATGATGTCTTGTGAGTAGTTCGTTTTGTCCTTGAGGACATGGGAGAAGTCATGTTGTTAGTAGTGGAATTGTGTTGAGAAACATTCAATAGTTTGACATTTAAGTTGTGGTGTACTTCTTCTAGTGGTGTCATGTGAACATCGACTACATGACACTTCACCTATATGGGCCTAGGGGAATGCATTGTGTATTTGGCTACTAATCGTAGGGGTTACTGGAGTGACAGAAACCTAAACCCCCGTTAGGAAACCATTGCACAAGGGACGTCGGGGTCTTAGAGTTTAAAGGTGTGGTTAGGTTTCTACCTTAATTACTTTCTTGTACTTACGGATGTTTGCAAGGGGTATAATCACAAGTATGTATTAGTCCTAGGAAGGTCGGTATATTAGCACAGGTTCACCCACACAACACTTAGCAAGCTAAAGAAGATTAATCAAGTATATGAAGCGAAAGCACTTGACAGTATTCCCGTGTGTCCTCGGTCATCTTAAGTAATACAACCGGCTTGTCCTTTGCTGAATAAAGGATTGGGCCACTTGCTGCAATTATTCTTACTGTCTTTTATTTACTCATACTTTATTTACTTGCATTATCAAAAACCCCTAAAAATCCGTTTGCTAAGTATTTGCAGAAAATTCCTGATCCATACCACTAGCAACCACCTTCTGCTCCTCGTTGGGTTCGACACTCTTTCTTATCGAAAATACTGCGATACACTCCCTATACTTGTGGGTCATCAGTCATATGGTTGATATGATGAACATGTTGATTGTTCACCTTTGAAGCTACATCATCTCTCGTGATGATCAGACTTGGTGTAGTGGATTTGGTTCGTGTAATCACTAAGACAATGTGAGGGATGTTGTTTTGAGTGGGAGTTCAAATAGTTAAATGATTAAAATTGAACATAGTTTATCATAAATTAAATCAAAGTGAATTTGCATAGATTCTTGTAGTCATTGGCATTCGTTCACCACCTTACGCTTAGTTATATTTGAGATAATAGAACTATAGAATTCTGGATAGTTACTTTACGAACTGGTATCGTATCGTTTTGAGTGTCAAACTAAAGTTTAAAAGTCCTATTGCAAACCTTTAGCAAACTCCGTTTACTCCGTGAAGTTTAATAATCAGTACTAAATCAAGAGTAACAATTCTAGTGTTGGTATCTAATGTATCATGTTTGCCTCCCTGATTCTTGATATTCAAAAGATTGTTTTAATATCAAGTTCATCTAGGAGCTGAAAGAAATATTTCAGAAACCATCATGTGTGAAAGATATTGTGATATCTAAAATAATGTTTTGGTTGCAACATGATAGAGTATAGTTTAAGCAAAATATATGTTCTCATATTTGATGAGAATTTATGAAGGTTGGAGATGCTAGACATCCTAATCCTACAAAAGGTTTTGGAAAAGTAATATTATACTTGCGATTCACCTTTATAAGCTATAGTAGCTTGATCATGAAAATTTTCATGATAAGGATGAATAGAAGTTATAAGTAAAATGTTTACTACACTAAAAGATTACTAAAGAATGATTTGGAAAGAATGACAAATATTTGATAATGGTGATCTAGTTCAAAGTGCAAGTCCAAAAATATTAGTATTTGACTATACACGTTTTAGACTATGTGTCATGTGTATGGTGCCACTGTTGATGTTGATAGAGGTGGATGTACCTGCGCTTGTCGTCTTTGCTATCGATGTAGTAGTGGCCGTTGCACGGTCCTAATAGCTATTGCGTCGGGGATGACCCCTCCTTGCGCTGCCACACTTGTGTGGTTCTTCCTGAGTTTCTATCATCGTGGTAGCCTCCGCTTCGATAGCCGTTGTTGCGGTTGCCGTCGTCGCGCCTGCCAGCATAGCCAACCGCGACCATGTCGAATCCATCATGGCCATCATAGTCGCGTGATATGCTCTTTCCTCGGCGGTCATGCCTATGACCTTGATCATCTTCATCATCCGACCGTGCGTGGCCGTTGTGGACAGAGTCCTCGCCATCTTCCCATCGGTTGGTGATGTCCATTAGGTGGACAATGGTGCTTGGTTTCATGCGACCAAGCTATTCCCATAACTCGTGTTGCTGGGCGCCACCATTGAACACATCAATCACCCGCTATTCAGAGTTGTCTTCTACAGAGTTTCAGATGATGGACTAGCACTGGATGTACGAGCGGAGAGACTTGCCGGATCTTTGTGTGCATGCTCGCAGCTCTTCTATGGATGTAGGACACTTGTACATTCCCTTAAAGTTTTGGACAACGCTATATACCATATCCTCCTAGGCGAGGATTGAGCCAAAAGGGAGACAGTTAACGCAGGCGCGTGCATCGCCCCTTAGTTGTAGATGTAGGAACTGCATAGCCGTGCTCTGGTTCCGCCGTGGCACATGACGGATTGGAGATGGACATCTAGCTAGGTTTTCACCTCCTGGAGGCCATCGAACTTCGGGTTATCCGAGGGCAGCTTGAAGCCCTTTGGCATCGGAGTTTGCCATATAGCATGGCTGAAGCATTTGACACCACAGAGTTCAGCATCCTCATCGTGAGACACAGTCGAATAGGCGCATTTGGCGCGCGATTTGTCGACTTTCCCTTGTGTGATTTCATTGCAAGCATCGTAATCGCGATCTCTCCGCCACGGGTTGTGACGTCTCCATGGGGGGCCTTCATCTCGTGGTGGCGAGTAGCTTTTCCTTCACACCGCAGGTGCTTTGGTCGGTTTTTTGGCGGGTTCTCGCGCAATTGCTGCTTCAACTAGGCCTAGTCCGACGACAGCAGATCTATGGATGGCGGAGCGCGGATCTCCTTGTTGGGGCGGGTTGGATAGTAGATAAGTGATGGTCATAATGATAGCGGCTTGGGGAGTTTTGGAACCATGTTACCCTGCAAGTCCGTTGACATGAAGAATAAGCCGAGGTTTCGACTGGTGGTTCGCCTAGCTTCCTTGTCCATCAGGTGTGTTCGAGAGCGCCTCTTGTGCGCTCTCGTGTGGTGGTTTTCTTTCAATGAAGATCCGCATATCGATGAAAGCCCTGCCCGTCAAGTGCTTGATTCGTCGGCGAGTCTCCGCCGTTCTTCAAGGTGGGCGTTGAGCGCCTGTTGGCGACAGAACCCTTTGTCCATGTACCAATGATATGCCATTAGTACCTCTTGTGATGATCGGGGGGAAATGGTAGACCACCCCATTGGGCCTGCTTGACCCCTTCCCACTCCTCATCCATGAGGTTGATCTGTGGGCGGTCATTGGTGTTATTGCGATTGGCTCCGGTGCTGGCCTCAGGTTTAGAACCGATGCCAGTGCCGCCCTTACCAGCAACACCGTCAGTCTTGGCGTTGATCATGGTGCAGTGGTAGTGGTTGATGTAGACGTTGCTTCCTGCACTTTCCTGATCAGATCCGACATCATCATCGACTCCCAGCGAGTCGGTCAAATCGGAATCACAACTGTTGTTGCTATCCAAACCGTGGGGTCGATGAGTGATTATTGAGCTCGCTGAGGGTCCCTAGTGGTGGTGGGATCCACAAGGCGGGTGCAATCAAGGGCGGCGTCGACTGCTCCAGGACCGAACGGATCTGGTCCGGAAGGCATAACATGTCGATCTTGTCGAACTGGAAGTTTATGTTGTCGATTGACAACCCGGATCCGTTGGCGAGCGAGCCGAAGGATTCACGTGAAGCAGGCATGTGGATGGTGAATTTGAACGATCCGAAGCAGATCTAGCCTGTCAAGGCCGATGATTAGTAGATTGCCGGAGATGGAGCCGCCGGAGTCGTGACATCAGCGTATCTGACACTACAATTTCATGGATATATCATCTTGTATCTCATAGGTTGTTTTCTATACTAGATAACGATATCCAGATATATCCTTGCATTTGACAACATTACAAAGGCTCTACGGTATGTCGAGTGTCCAAAAGAGATACAAGATGATTTGTTCCAGTGAATACTTCACACCTTTAAAGGGCATCATGGAGGTGTTGGCATTGTCGTTCTAAGAGGTTCCACCCTACTGACCTGGAGAAGTGTTAGGTCAGTAGCAGGTGATCACGTATGGTCACTTTATAGAGAAGTTGATATGTCTAATCTCCTAGTCCTTGGCACATATTTTCCACATGATGGTAAATGTAAACAAAAGATACTGTGTGCATTCGAAATTATTAGAAAAAGGACGCCCTCCCTGAAGGGTGATTTGCGTCGCATATCCTAGCGACACTTGGCACGCTTTGGTTGCCTTTTTCTGTTTTCATAGCCCACTGTTGCGCGACGCGTGGTGCATGGAGGATGTCCAAGTTCCCGCGCTTGTGCCAGAGAGCCAGGTCACGGTTTGAAATAGTTGGGCACATCCTTGCTCCTCCAGCGTGGGAATCTTTTCCTTTTATTTTTTATCCGATTACTAAAAATGTGTTATATTTTAAATTGAACATCTAAATTAAAATCCTTTGTCAGAACTGAACTAGTCGCGTCGAGATCTACAAAACTAGATCCCATGTTAATAGGTTTTGACGAATTTTTTTGCACTGCCTTTTCATATATAGGTCGCACTGCTGTTTGGTCACAATGCATGACGCAATATCCTGACAGTGTACCGCTCATGGACTTCCATTTTATACCGTGTTGCCTGCCTTCAGTCATAGTGCACCACATGGTATCTCGACAGTGCACCGCTCATACACTACCCTTTTCCACTACGTTGCACTGCCTTCAGTCGTAGTGGATGATGCAGTGTCCTAGCAGTGCACCGCTCATGCACTGCCCTTTTATACTATGTTGTATTGCCTTTAGTCGCAATGCATGTCGTGGTGTCCTTGCAGTGCAGCGCTCATGCACTGCCCTTTTATACTACATTGCACTTCCTTCGTTCGCAGTGCACAGCGCAGTTTTCTGATAGTGCACCGCTTATATACTGCCTCTATATTATGCGTTGCACTGTCTTCGATCGTGGTGCACGACATGGTGTCCTGGTAGTGCACCTCTCGTGCACTGCCTTTTTTAACTAAATTGTATTGCCTTCGATCTTACTACATGGCGTTGTGTTCTGGTAGTGCACCACCTAGTGCACTTATTTTTTAACTACGTTGGACCTTTTTTGGTGGGCTATTTTTTCCTAGGTGCCTTTCTCTTTTTTCTCGTTGATTTTGCATGCAGCGCATGCGGCGGTGCGACCAAGCTGGGATAGCTATGTGCATGACACAGAGACGAGGAAGCTATCCCACTGGTTCGGTTTAGGGCATCTTCACCGGGCCGACTAAAACAGTCCATTTCTATCCATTTGGATCGGCCCGCGGTCGCTTTTGGATCGCGGTCCGACTTGTCTGGTGATGGCTCTGAAATATAGATATCTATGTCCATATTTAAACTCGATATTATTCATATTTTTTATAAAATATCTCTCTAAACCCTGCCACTAATGCCTAATATTCAAAGGGAAAAGAAATGCTGAAAGAAAATCTCAAAAATATTTGGCAGAAAGAAAAAGAAAAGACTGGAATTGTCCAGCTCAGGTATATAGATAATATACATGTTATGGTTATATTCTTTGCTTGTTAAAATAATGTGGTTCTTGGGTATTGGATACACAAATTGGTTAGTATGAAATGTCATACAGGACAACACAATTCATGAACTACAATGGCCTAAGTAAACCAGCAAGAGAATATGTGATGATGTTCATCGAAAACGAACAAAGTGTTGTTGTGTTCTTGTTGACATCAAAGCATGCCTCCAAGATTTGTTTTAAATAATCGTTATTTTGATCAGGTAGTATGAGAACAAAAGGTTGTTAAAATAATTACTGTATTCCATAATAGATGGATGATATACAAGTCTGGTTGGAAAAATCACATCCATAAAACTAAATGCTAAAAATGTCGCAAGACAAATATTAAAAATATCACTTACAAAGTGACATCGCCGTTTAAATTATATTCGAAAGAAAACATGTAGAAACTCCATGTTGATGGAATTTTGGAGTCTTTTGAGTTTGATCAAATGACACTTGTGAGACTTTTCTGGAGATAATTGAAACTGCGTTCAAAGACCAAAGAAGAACGAACGACTAAATCTTATTGGAATTTGTACATATTGATGTATGTAGTCCATTATGTGTAGTCGTGAGCGATGGATTTCAAATTCATATGCTTTCGCCGGAAATTTAAGTGAATACATATGTATATTTACTTAATGAGGATGAAGTATGAAACATTTGAAAATGTTCAAAGACTTTCAAAGATGAAGTGGAAAATCATTGTAACAAGAAAATAAAGAGTTTATGATTGGATCATAAAGGAAGATATTTGAGTTACGAGTTTAGCATAACACCTAAGATTTGAGGAATCGTTCCATGGATTTGCATTTCCCTAAACACCATAGGAGTATGGAGTGTTCGACATATGTAATAAAACCTTGTTTGACATGGTAAGATCAAAGGTATCATTTATAAAACTGCCATTATATTTTAAATATGAAAGATTTAGAGACTACCGCTTTTAAACTAAAAAGAGCACCATCATGATCCGTTGAAATGACACCATATAAGTCATGGTTTGGGATAAAACCTAACTTGTCCTTTCTTAAATTCTGGTATGTTGGACATAAGCAAAATGTTTACAACCAAAATCAGATAAGCATGTCTTTGTAGGTTATTTCGAATAACCGTTGGGTATTCCTCCATAACACTAAAGACAAAAGTGTTTGTCGCTTAAAATGTCAAGTTTCTTGAGAAGGAATTTTTGATGAAAAGTTAAGTGGGAGAACAATAGAACTTTGATAAGGTTATAGAACCTTAGCTATGTGTGCTGAGTTGTGCAGCACCGGGAAGTGTCCCGGAGGTAGCAACAATGCTCATGGCTCACGTGCCTCAAAGGTTGTGGTGACGAAGGTCTAAGTTCCTATTCAACCAAGTAGGTCGGATAAACAATCAAATACTAAGATTTGAGAGTAAACCATTATTGTTTGACAGAGATGAACCGACTACATGCAAAGAAGTGATGATGGGCCCTGACTCTATCAAATGTCTTGAAGCCATAAAATCTATGATAGTTCCATACACGAGAAATCAAGTTTTGAACTTGGAAAACCCTCTAGAAAGATGTAAAATCTTTCGATCGTATTTGGAACTATAGCATAGACATGGATGTTTCACATCTATGAAATTGTAGACATGCCGGGAAAGAGTTTACGACAATGTTCAAGAAATTGACTATGACAAGATTTGATCTTTCATAACGATATTTAGTCTGGACGGATTATTGTAGCAACCACTACATATAATTTTGATATATGGTAGTTGAGTAAACAAAACAAGTTCTTCTACTAGAATGGTTACCTAGGACGTGTAGCTGACACGATCCAAAGGGTTTTGTTAATTCAAAAGGATGCTAAAATCGCATGCAAACTTCAATGGTTGAAGTAAGCATCACGGAGTTGGAATCTACACCGTGATGAAACTATTAAAAGAGTTTAATTTCATCAGAGACGATGAGGATGCTTACATTTGCAAGAAATTAAGTGGGAGATCTAAGACATATTTCTAATACATTATGTGAAAGATATATTGTTGATTGGAAATGTTGTATCGTTTATTGACATAGGTTAAGAATTTCATTTCGATGAAAGACTTAGGCAAAACCCGAATATTAGGTATCAATGCCTATATGGATAGTTTGAGACACTGATATGGTTGTGCCGAAAGTACATAGATGAGATATTGAATGAGTTCAATATGGAAACAACAAGAAAGATTCAAGTGTATTGAAACTTGGTGAGTGAAACACGATTCAAGTGTTTTGACACTTGATGAGTGAAATCACAAGAATATTTTTGATCAATCATACTGTGGTATGTACATATCCAGATATGTCCTATGCTCTAAATTTTATGAGCATATACCAGAATGATTCATAAGATGATCATTGGACGATAGTAAGGATATTCTTATGATCTTTGAAAGAGCTAAGAATATGTAATGTAGAGGTGACAAATAGATAGTTAGTTCATTGTAAAGTTTTACGTTGCTACTAGTTTTGTCACAAGATACAAACTAAGTTTATCTCAATTTTAACTATGGGTGGCACAATATAATGGAAAGGAAGTTCCATAATGGATTTGGATGAGTTCGAAAGTTAAGACATTGTGACAGATACTACAACAAAAGGCTAAAGTATATGACTACTATTGTAGCAGCAAATCAGGTCATTTGTGTCAAGTAGTTTGTTATCAAACTAGGTGTGGTTCACAAGGGGGTAGTACTATGAAGATATATTGTACAACAATTATATCAACATGATTTAACCCCAAGGAACTAAATGTCTCACCAACAGAAAAAAATTATACAATGCCATCTCATTGAAGAATGAGTGATGCGTAGAGACACAAATACATGCAAATACACATGGACCTGGAAGTGTCAGATCCGAATATTATGTTTAGCATTAGCAATAGTGTATATACAACACCAGAAAGCCATAGGTGTTGAATGCACAAGTTTTTAACTAGATTATTGACTCTACTGCAAGTGGGAGACTGTTGGAGATATGCCCAAGAGGAAATAATAAAGTGGTTGTTATTATATCTTTATGTTTATGATAAATATTTACATCCCATGCTATAATTGTATTAATAGGAAACATTAATACTTGTGTGTTTTGTAAACATAAAAGAGTCCCTAGTAAGCCTCTTGTTAAACTAGCTTGTTGATTAATGGATGATCATGGTTTCCTGATCATGAACATTAGATGTTATTAATAACAAGATCATATCATTAGGAGAATGATGTGATGGACATACTCCTATAGTTAGCGTAGCATAAGATCAAGTCATTTAGAGTTTGTTTGCTACAAGCTTTCAAATACATTGTAACCTAATCCTTCGACCATGAGATCATGTTAATCACCATCACCGGATGGATGCTTTGATGACATCAAACACTACTTCGTATTTGGGTGGTTATAAAGGTGGCATTAGGTATTCTAAAAGTATGTGTTGAGGCACATGGATCAAGAGTGGGATTTGTCCATCCATATGATGGATAGATATACTTTGGGCCCTCTCGGTGGAATGTCATCCAATTAGCTTGCAAGAATGTGACTAGGTCACAAGGGATGTCATATCACGGAACAAGTAAAGAGTACTTATCGGTAACGAGGTTGAACTAGGTATAGAGATACCGACGATCAAACCTCGGTCAAGTAAAGTATCACGAGACAAAGAGGAATTGGTTTCATATGTTAATGGTTCATTTTGATCATGAAATCATCATAGAAATATGTGGGAGCCATATGGATTTTCAGATCCCTCTATTGGTTATTGATCGGAGAGGTGTCTTGATCATGTCTGCATACTTCACGAACCATAGGGAGACACACTTAAGGAGTCGATGTTGTTTAAGTAGATATGGAATATGAATTGGAGACCGAATGTTCTTAGGAGTATTAGATTGGCTCCAGGACATCACGAGGAGATCCGGAATGGTTCGGAGAATAAGATTCCTATAAGGAAAGTGGTGTTCCGGGGTTCAGAAATGTTTTCGGTGTTTTGACCGGAAGCTTCTAGAATGTTCTAGAAGGTCCACCACCCCGGAGGGGCACTTGGTATGCGCCATGCCTTAAGGGGCTGGCCGCATCATTCCTTAGGGCTACATGGCAAAGGACGGGTCTGAAAAGTCAAATCCTAGTTTGAAAAATCAAATCCTAGTTTGAAAAAGTCAAATCCTAGTTGAGGAAGAAAAGGGAAACCTTGGAGGGAAAGTTCCCACCTCCCCTTCTCTATAGCCGAGTTGGGGAGGGTTTCTCCCTCACTGGAGTTGGGGAAGGACTAGGCCAGGGATGGGAACCCTGGCCTCCGCCCCTCCCACCTATATAAGAAGAGGTGGGGGCGCAACCCCCTCTCACCCCTTGCCTCTTGAGAATATCATTTTGCGGCCCGAAAGTTGGGGTGGCCAGGCAACGCGGTACCCAAGTTGATTTTTATCACCGCGATTCAAAAAGTTGGGGTGCCAATTACTGAGAGGGGTCTTTCGAGTGAATGATGGCCAAACCCAATATTTTCAAATCGCGCCCGTTAAGTCAGGATATTCTGTTACACTAGTTTCTACTTTGCCCCTCCTTCGCCGATCACTCTTCTTAACCACCATGCACGTGTCGTAGGGGCAAATCCATTACTGTACTTTCCTAACTCTCGACACTGAATCCTGCTGCGGCGGCGACGGCGGTCCCTTTTCTTCCCTTCCCCGACCCTAAACCTACCGGCAACGGAGGATCTTTTTTCTCCCTCCCCCGACACTGAATCCGGCGGCAGTGGCCCAGCATGTCTTGCAAGGCGAAGGTTGTAGCTACGTCGCCAACTGAAAAGGGTCCGTCGGGGCCCAAGTCTGGGGCTCAACACGTAGTAGCAGCGAGGTCTTCAGCCCCGGTTAGCGAGGAGGCCAGCAAGGATTCTGCTCCCAAGGTACCTACGAGCAGCGGGTTGAAGAGAAAAGCAAGGTCGGCGGCGGATTGTTCGGCTCCAGTGGGCGGATGCAGCACTCAGATCTCAAAGAAAAAACCCAGGAGAAGAGCGAGAGGTGAATTTTTCTTATCTGTGCCTTATCTTGCAAGTAGATTAGTTACGGCATAATAGAATCGAATGAACTGAAATGTTCCCCTTTTTAATAAAATTAGGCACAGCTTTGATACAAGGGACCTATATGAGTTCACAGTTCATGTTCGGTAGTACACTTCAAAGCTTGATTTTGGTTGCGAGAGGGTTGTGTTCGGGCAAGATGTGCATCTGCTTGTGAATTGCAAAGAGGTTGTGTCTATTTCATAGCTGGTAGATATGCTTCCCGCTAGAATTCCCTGGGTTCTATACAGAGGACAAAATTGGTGTGGCGCAACATGAATGATACCTATCAGCAAATTGAGCACTCCCATGAGCTTCAGATGGTTTGAGAGTGTTGTGTAGCTGATCGTAAGGTGAAAGTTGAAGCGATGATTGATGATATGTATGCAGATGCTGGAGATTTTCCTGCCAGAGCTTCTGCTCCTAAAGAATACGGACCAATAGATGCTGATCTAGATAAGTTCAGTATACGCATAGAGGTAGATTCATACATGGAAAAACTTGATGAGGGAGTTAATAAGCCAGTTTCGTCATGTACTGTGGAGATCACTGTCGATTCCAAAAACATAACTCCTGATGAAATGAGAGAGATGATCGGTAAGGAAATCAGCATTGGCCCTAAGCAGATGGCAAAACTCCAGTGGTGGCATCATAAGAAGCAGCAATTCATAGATGTTTTGGGTACTGAAGATCTTATGCAGATTATGCGGCAAAAGAAGCGAACCAGGAAAGTGTTCTTCCTTGGTACCATTTCTGATGTTGTTGAACAGGTTATAGTGGATGTAGATGCCCCTGTAGTGGCTGAACAGAATGAGGTGGTCGACGTTGATGAGATCTGATGAGAGCTGCTACCCTGGGCTTGTCATATGGACCGTGGGGTTCCCCTGCCCGTATTTGTAATATTGACTGTTGTTGCATTTAGAGCATGCTTTTGTGATTATGTTTGTTGAGAGATTGCGATATAATGTTGTGCAAGCTGTTGAGATTTTCGGACATGTCACTCACTGAAACCATCGTTGTTGTAATAAGACATAAGTACATTGTAGTTGACATGATTATGTCTCTTAAGATGACGTACCTTACTTGTTTCTATTATTATGTTTGTTGGGACATTGTAATGTAATGTTTTGTGAAACCATGACTGGACTAGTGATGCATAAATACAGTGTAGTTGACATGATTATGTTTCTTGAGATGATGTACTGTACTTGTTTCTGTTATTTTGTTTGTTGAGAGACTATAATGTAATGTTTTGTGAAACCATGACAGGACAAGTGATGTGTAAGTACCTTGTAGTCGACATGATTTTGTTTCTTGAGTTGATGTAATATACTTGTTTCTGTGATTACGTTTGTTGAGAGATTGTAATGTGATGTTTTGTGAAACCATGTTGTGGTTATGTTTGTTGGGAGATTATAATTTAATGTTTTGTGAAACCATGACTGAAGAAGTGATGCATAAGTACCTTGTAGTTGACATGATTTTGTTTCTTTGGATGATGTAATATACTGGTATGTTTTCGTTAGGCATTGAAATTGGGATGGAGGGAGTGCAGGTTTAATATTTGAAATGAGAATGTGTGAAGAGAATCCATATCAGGCAGGAGACAGAATCTAGGGAAAGGGCATGGTATCCATTAAACTATTATAACATGCTAATTTAGTCATCGTTGCAGCGGTAGAAGGGCTGCTCTCTCTCACCGACGATGACGATGTCGCCGTCGCCATCGCCTGCGATGACGCATTCGCCATGTTGTCCTTGAACGGCGAGGACGACCAGTCGAGCAGCGACAGCCTTCTCTCTGACATCGAGTATTCCTTCCACGATGTGAGTTCCTCTGTTTTCTCGGGCTAGGGTTAGGCAATGGTAAATCTCTCGATCTGAGCTCCATATGTGCATGCAATCATGTTCAATTTCAGCTTTGCGTTTACCTATAGGTACCAAGGACGATCTACGACTCCGAATGGGAGGGCCCAGATCTCGATGGAGAAGTGCCATGTGACCATGGGCTAAAACTGAGGAGATATGTTGCATTCGAAGGTAGTAACACTGGGAGAAGGTTTTTGGGCTGTACAAATCAGGTAATGTATACATTATGTGCAACTGTGACATGAAGTAAAATGTATCGTGCATGTTCATCACACTATAGTGTCTGTGTTTTTAGGTTGGCCTGGTGTGTAAAGCAGTAGAGTGGGTGGATCTTGAGTGGCCAGATGCACTTAAGAAATGTTTGGCACAGTTATGGGAGATGTATGAGTTGGAAAGGTCGGGGAGATTTACTAATGTAAATGATGCAGCTGAAAAAATTACAAGTTGTCGGTACGAAATAAGGAGCTGGAACAAGAAATCGAGAATTTGCAGTCAGGGCTAAACTGACGGAATCGATGGGAGCTTGGTTGTTGGAACTGCAAAGAAGCTTCAGGATAGTCACAGGTTGCTGATTCACAATGCAGAAAAGGAGAGGGATCATCTCAGGGAAGACAAGAAGAAGCTAGAGTACTGCATTGCGGATCTGTTGAAGGAACTGAAGAAGGCGGACGAGGGTGAACAAGGACAGACTATAGAGGATAAAGGAAATTCGAGATGAATAATTTATGTTGTACCAATGCCTGAAACTAGTTTATTGTAAGACTTGTAGTTGCGCTTTCTGAACTAAGCCAAACCCAATCCTCGAGCAAACTAATTTCAGACAAACACACATATCGTGCATAGAGTTAAGTTCACGCTTACAAAATCACCACTTCAGAGGATAAACCAGGAAGTTCAGTACTAAATAGACATATGTTGTGTTCAAGCGAGCCTGGCCCGAAGCTGCTTGTTTTCCTCCATAAGATTGGCCAGCTCCTTCAGTACTATGTCGTGCTTCAGCAGTAGGTTCCAGCACTCCATCATGGATTGGAGAATTTTGTCCGTAGCCATACGATTTTCCTTCAAGATCCCTTTCATGATCTCCGTCTGCTTCCTAGCCAAGGCGCGACCTTCACTGTGTAGCTTCGCCCATTTGGCGTTTAACTCCTTCAGTTTCTGGCACTTGTTAGAAAGGACCGCAACTTCAGCGCGTAGTTGGTCAAAGGCCAGTTTCTGGGAATTCTGCTTCTCCCTTTGGATTGCTATCTTGTCATTTAGCCAGGTCGCCAGGTCCCGGTCGATCTTTCGCCTCTTTCCCTGCAACAAAAATGCATAGTATGGTTTGTTCAGTTCACCAGGACAAGCTGGTTAGTTTCCATAATTAACTGAATCGACTAGTGGCACTATCATAATTTCAAGGAAGAAGCAATCTAGGACTAATCAACATTTTATGAATCGACTAGTGGCACTGTCATAATTTCAATTTCGAAGACAAATAAGATTTATCAGCAGTTTAGTGTGCTGTGGGTTTTTCCCAATATCACCAAATAGTAGTGGGAGAGTGGAAAACTCATAATGTAGAAACCCATGTCCAGATACATAATGGAAAGAGAACATGGTGTCCATTCATGAACATGAACACCAACACATGTCCTGATAGATAAGGAGTTGACCTAGGATTCTTATTGCACCCTATAATGCGAAGCAGACATGGGCATTGCTCCCTGAACCCTAAACATAACAAAAGGAGAGGAGGATGAACTGGTATTCGTGTCCCCTCTAACAGGAATCAGACTTGGGCATTTCTCCGATACGCCTCCAGACATGCCCTTAGCTCCTCGTTCTCTTTCCAAACACCCTCGAGTACGGTGATCCATCTGCTCATGTCCACCTTCATCTCCTTGACTACATCCAGGCAACGGTTCCTATCATGGTAGGCTCGGATGGTAGCCTTGGTTTCCTCGACGCGTCCTCTGAGTGCCTCGCTGACTTCGTCTTGCAGGAGAATGCACCTTTCCACGAGATTCTTCTTCTCCTCCGTGAGCTCGTTGATTATCTTGATGGCCTGTTCTTGCCTGATCAAGTTATGGTCGAGCACTTTCTGCAGCCTAACGATGTCACGTGCAAAATCTAGCGAGATATCCTTATGCATAAATAATTGCTTGCGTAGGCTCTCATTAGCTTGGGTGAGGGAGTGTGCAAGCTCATGTTGGTTGGCAATCTTGGAACTGATCGCGGCCACCTTCTCACGGTACTCGGTCTTCGATCGCTGCATCGTTCATGTTAATTGAAATAGGAATTCTACAATTACACTCCAGGTCCCAGGTGAATACTAATACAGCTCAAAAAAATCCCTGTTGAATCTATTAGCCACAATGTTAAAAAATAGACCTCGAGATCTATTCATGACCACGATAAACTAATCCTAATCACAAAAAATCCATAGTGAAACTATGAACAGTGGTATTAAGGAAAGACTAAGAGATCCAATCATATTCATGAAAACTAATACAACTCGCAAAATAAGAAGAAAAACCAATGCGGGGCGGACAACATATAAGAAATCCACATCATAACTTGGAGAAATAATAGCTTGGAGATTTGCTACCTCGCTGAGCCATGGAACGGGGCCGAACGGGTCCAGCAACGCCTCCGTCGTGGTGGATTCGGGCTCCATGGCCGGCCTGTAATACGTAGAAGAGGAAGAGCCAAAAGAATAAGAAGAAAAACAAGAAGGAGATGATTAAGATCATGATGGAGAGGGAGATGGAGAAGAAGTAGAACAAGGAGACCGTACTGGGAGGAGCCCTCGCCTGCTAGAACATTCGGTGCCATTGTCGGGGGAGATTGGGCCTCGATGAGAGGGTGGGCTTGAGCGGCTGGTAGAGCAAGAAGTGCCTCGCGGTGATTTCTCTCCCTTTTCTTCGCGAGGATCATTGACCGGCCTCTCCCCCTCCTTAGTGGAGCCATGGCTTGCAGGGTGAGTGTGGCGGTGGCAGGAGGAAGGAGATAGTGATTAGTGTGGGAGAAGAGTCAAAGAGTACAGGCCGTGGTCTAGTAGTACTAGTACTATTATACAAGACCACCGTGTACGGTCTACCTTCTCAAAGAAGCCAGGGAGGCACAGGTAGGGAATCGATGGGACTTGTCTTTATTGCGATGGACACTTCAATGGTCTTCGGCGCCGCCCAAAATCCAGTATATAATAAGGGGAGTGCGAGCCAGGTGGTCGTCACGGGAATCGGCGCGCACATCCCGCGTGCGTGCGTCACGTGTTGGTGGGGCAATGACGTGCGCAACTGCTGCACGATCACGTCGGCACGTCCAACTCCGTCGAACTCCACGTGACAGGCACGCACGGGATATTTACGAGTCTAGAATACTGTGCCACTTTTGTTGTGATCAAATTATGTTCAGTACACGAGATATTACTTCTTTCTTCTTTTTTTTGATAATTGACAAATGCATGCGTGGACATGATGCACGAAACCGCTTCTCGTCCTTGATCAGATCGGCACCCCACTCTGTGTACCCGCCATCGACCATTCAGAGCAACTACCTCGAGCACGATGCCCCCTCGCCATGGCAATGGCAGGTCCAAGCCGTCCACTGATTTTCCTGCATCCCCGGCTCTTCACTGCATCGTCCACGCTCACGAGTCGCCTCCTAAGGTAGCACGTCGTGTCCGACCGTGCCAGGATCCATCGACATCGGCACTCGAGGACACCGCGACGTCGAAGCTCGTACCGGCCGTGCAGGAGGAGCGTGGGGTACCTGCAGCGTCGGACGAGCGCAAAGTAGCAGCCAGGACGGGGGCAAAGTAGCACCGGAGAGTACAGACAAGAAGAGGAACGAGAAGAAGACCAGGAAGAAGAGAGGAGATAGCTATTTGGACGAGTCCGACTCGGCCAACAAGGAGGCGTTCCTTGATCAGTTGGAGGCAGAAGCGGAGAAGAGTGACGTGGACCCATGGGACTATGAAGAGGAGGAGGAGGACTCCGATAAGGAGATAACGCGCTTATTTGAGGAAGGGGGCGGTGTCGAGTCGTCAGAGGCGGGCACCGACGACGGCGATGGCAGGGACCATGGCGTTGATGAAGACAAGGACGAACCAGAAGACGAAGCCGATGGCTTCTTCGAAATATGATCATTTATTTTACTTATTTTAGTTAGATAGATGGATTTTCACTTGTCTATGGGGGTAAAGTATCGGTGGCATGGATAGAGAGGTGGCACGAATTGACCATGCATAAAAAAAGTGGAGAAGGGAGGGGTTATCCTACCCGTTGGATCACGTGGGATCAACGGTTGGTGGAGACGATCCGCGTGACATCTGTGTCAGCCAATCAGGGCATAGCACCCAGAGTGAGCACATGTTTGGGATCTCCACACGTTTGGGCTTTTCTGAGATTTGTAATAGAGAGAGAGAGGGAAAATCTCTTTTCACAATCTGCCTATGGATCCACCAGTAACATTCAAATGTCATTGCATGTGTGCTCTTTTCACAATCCACCTATGGATCCACCAGTGTCATTGCATGTGTTATCTTTTTACTAACAACAACCAGAGTCATTGCATGTGTGTTCTTTTCACATACCACATATGGATCCACCAATGTCATTGCATGTGTGCTCTTTCACAATCCACCCATGGATCCACCAGTGTCATTGCATGTGTGTTCTTTTTACTAACAACAACCAGAGTCATTGAAATGTGTGCTCTTTTCACAATCCACCTATGGATCCACCAGTGTCATTGCATGTGTGTTCTTTTTACTAACAACAACCAGTGTCATTGTAGGTGTGTTCTTTTCACTAACAACAACTGGCGTCATTGCATGTGTGCTCTCTTCAGAGACCACCTATGGATCCACCGGTGTCATTGCATGTTTGTTCTTTTTACTAACAACAACCAGAGTCATTGAAATTTGTGCTCTCTTCAGAGACCACATATGGATCCACCGGTGTCATTGCATGTATGTTCTTTTCAATAACAACAACTGGAGTTATTGCAAATGTGTGTTCTTTTCACTAACAACAACTGGAGTCATTGCATGTGTGTTCTTTTTACTAACAACAACCAGAGTCATTTCATGGCTGTTCTTCTCACATACCACCTATGGATCCACCAGTGTCATTGCATGTGTGTTCTTTTTAGTAACAACAACTGGAGTCATTGCATGTGTGCTCTTTTCACAATCCACACATGGATCCACCGGTGTCATTGCATGTGTGTTCTTTTCACTAACAACAACTAGAGTCATTGAAATGTGTGTTATCTACAAAGACCACCCATGGATCCACCAGAGTCATTGAAATATGTGTTCTCTACAGAGACCACCCATGGAACCACCAGTGTCATTGCATGTATGTTCTTTTCACTAACAACAAATGGAGTCATTGCATGTGTGCTCTTTTCACAATCAACACATGGATCCACCAGTGTCATTGCATGTGTGTTCTTTTTAGTAACAACAACCAGTGTCATTGCATGTGTGTTCTTTTCACTAACAACAACTCGAGTCATTGCATGTGTGCACTTTTCACAATCCACCTATGGATACACTAGTGTCATTGCATGTGTGTTCTTTTTACTAACAACAACCAGAGTCATTTCATGGCTGTTCTTCTCACATACCACCTATGGATCCACCAGTGTCATTGCATGTGTGTTCTCTTCACAATCCACACATGGATCCACCAGTGTCATTGCATGTGTGTTCTTTTTACTAACAACAACCAGTGTCATTGCATGTGTGATATCTTCAAATACCAGACATGGATCCACCAGTGTCATTGCATGTGTGTTCTTTTTACTAACAACAACCAGAGTCATTGAAATGTGTGCTCTCTTCAGAGACCACACATGGATCCACCGGTGTCATTGCATGTATGTTATTTTCACTAACAACAACTGGAGTCATTGCATGTGTGTTCTTTTCACATACCACATATGTATCCACCGGTGTCATTGCATGTGTGCTCTTTTCACAATCCACCCATGGATCCACCAGTGTCATTGCATGTGTGTTCTTTTTAGTAACAACAACCAGAGTCATTGCATGTATGTTCTTTAACAACAACTAGTGTCAATGCATGTGTATTCTTTTCACTAACAACAACTAGAGTCATTGGATGTGTGCTCTTTTCACAATCCACCTATGGATCCTCCAGTGTCATTGCCTGTGCATTCTTTTTACTAACAACAACCAGAGTCATTTCATGGTTGTTCTTCTCACATACCACCTATGGATCCACCAGTGTCATTGCATGTGTGTTCTCTTCACAATCCACACATGGATCCACCAGTGTCATTACATGTGTGTTCTTTTTACTAACAACAACCAGTGTCATTGCATGTGTGTTCTCTTTAGAGACCACCCATGGATCCAGACTGTCATTGCATATGTGTTCTTTTTACTAACAACAACCAGAGTCATTGAAATGTGTGCTCTCTTCCGAGACCACACATGGATCCACCGGTGTCATTGCATATATGTTCTTTTCACTAACAACAACTGGAGTCATTGCATGTGTGTTCTTTTCACATACCACATATGGATCCACCGGTGTCATTGCATGTGTGCTCTTTTCACAATCCACCCATGGATCCACCAGTGTCATTGCATGTGTGTTCTTTTTAGTAACGACAACCAGAGTCATTGAAATGTGCGTGCTTATCACATACCACCTATGGATCCACCAGTGTCATTGCACGTGAGTTCATTTCACTAACAACAACCAGAGCTATTGCATGTGTGTTCTTTTCACATACCACATATGGATCCACCAGTGTCATTGAAATGTGTGTTCTCTACAGAGACCACACATGGATCCACCAGTGTCATTGCATTTGTGTTCTTTTTAGTAACAACAACCAGAGTCATTGAAATGTGTGTTCTTCTCACATACCACCTATGGATCCACCAGTGTCATTGCATGTGTGTTCTTTTCACAAGCCACCCATGGATCCACCAGTGTCATTACATGTGTGTTCTTTTAAGTAACAACAACCAGAGTCATTGAAATGTGTGTTCTTTTCACATACCACCTATGGATCCACCAGTGTCATTGCATGTGTGTTCTTCTCACTAACAACAACCAGAGTCATTGCATGTGTGTTCTTTTCACATACCACATATGGATCCACCAGTGTCGTTGCATGTATGTTCTTTTCAACAACAACAACTAGAGTCATTGCATGTGTGCTCTTTTCACAATCCACCTATGGATCCACAAGTGCAATTGCATGTGTGTTCTTTTTACTAACAACAACCAGAGTCATTTCATGGCTGTTCTTCTCACATACCACCTATGGATCCACCAGTGTCATTGCATGTGTGTTCTCTTCAGAGACCAGACATGGAGCAACCAGTGTCATTGCATGTGTGTTCTTTTTACTAACAACAACCAGACTCATTGAAATGTGTGCTCTCTTCAGAGACCACACATGGATCCACCATTGTCATTGCATGTATGTTCTTTTCAATAACAACAACTGGAGTCAATGCATGTGTGTTCTTTTCACATACCACATATGGATCCACCGATGTCATTGCATGTGTGCTCTTTTCACAATCCACCCATGGATCCACCAGTGTCATTGCATGTGTGTTCTTTTTACTAACAACAACCAGAGTCATTGAAATGTGTGTTCTTTTCACATACCACCATGGATCCACCAGTGCCATTGCACGTGTGTTCTTTTTACTAACAACAACCAGGGTCATTTCATGGCTGTTCTTCTCACATACCACCAATGGATCCACCAGTGTCATTGCATGTGTGTTCTCTTCACAATCCACACATGGATCCACCAGTGTCATTGCATGTGTGTTCTTTTTACTAACAACAACCAGTGTCATTGCATGTGTGATATCTTCAAAGACCAGACATGGATCCACCAGTGTCATTGCATGTGTGTTCTTTTTAATAACAACAACCAGAGTCATTGAAATGTGTGCTCTCTTTAGAGACCACACATGGATCCACCGGTGTCATTGCATGTATGTTCTTTTCACTAACAACAACTGGAGTCATTGAATCTGTGTTCTTTTCACATACCACATATGGATCCACTGGTGTCATTGCATGTGTGCTCTTTTCACAATCCACCCATGGATCCACCAGTGTCATTGCATGTGTGTTCTTTTTAGTAACAACAACCAGAGTCATTACATGTATGTTCTTTTCAACAACAACCAGAGTCATTGCAAGTGTGCTGTTTTCACAATCCACACATGGATCCACCAGTGTCATTGCTTGTGGGTTCTTTTTAGTAACAACAACTAGTGTCATTGCATGTGTATTCTTTTCACTAACAACAACTAGAGTCATTGCATGTGTGCTCTTTTCACAATCCACCTATGGATCCTCCAGTGTCATTGCGTGTGCGTTCTTTTTACTAACAACAACCAGAGTCATTTCATGGTTGTTCTTCTCACATACCACCTATGGATCCACCAGTGTCATTGCATGTGTTTTCTCTTCACAATCCACACATGGATCCACCAATGTCATTGCATGTGTGTTCTTTTTACTAAAAACAACCAGTGTCATTGCATGTGTGTTCTCTTTAGAGACCAGACATGGATCCAGAGTGTCATTGCATGTGTGTTCTTTTTACTAACAACAACCAGAGTCATTGAAATGTGTGCTCTCTTGAGAGACCACACATGGATCCACCGGTGTCATTGCATGTATGTTCTTTTCACTAACAACAACTGGAGTCATTGCATGTGTGTTCTTTTCACATACCACATATGGATCCACCGGTGTCATTGCATGTGTGCTCTTTTCACAATCCACCCATGGATCCACCAGTGTCATTGCATGTGTGTTCTTTTTAGTAACAACAACCAGAGTCATTGAAATGTGCGTTCTTCGCACATACCACCTATGGATCCACCAGTGTCATTGCATGTGTGTTCATTTTATAACAACAACTAGAGTCATTGCATGTGTGTTCTTTTCACATACCACATATGGATCCACCAGTGTCATTGAAATGTGTGTTCTCTACACAGACCACACATGGATCCACCAGTTTCATTGCATGTGTATTCTTTTTAGTAAGAACAAACAGAGTAATTGAAATGTGTGTTCTTCTCACATACCACCTATGGATCCACCAGTGTCATTGCATGTGTGTTCTTTTCATAATCCACCAATGGATCCACCAGTGTCATTACATCTGTGTTCTTTTTAGTAACAACAACCAGTGTCATTGAAATGTGTGTTCTTTTCACATACCACCTATGGATCCACCAGTGTCATTGCATGTGTGTTCTTTTCACTAACAACAACCAGAGTCATTGCATGTGTGTTCTTTTCACATACCACATATGGATCCACCAATGTCATTGCCTGTATGTTCTTTTCAACAACAACAACTGGAGTCATTGCATGTGTGCTCTTTTTCACAATCCACACATGGATCCACCAGTGTTATTGCATGTGTGTTCTTTTTAGTAACAACAACCAGTGTCATTGCATGTGTGTTCTTTTCACTAACAACAACTGGAGTCTTTGCATGTGTGCTCTTTTCACAATCCACCTATGGATCCACCAGTGGAATTGCATGTGTGTTCTTTTTACTAACAACAACCAGACTCATTTCATGGTTATTATTCTCACATACCACCTATGGATCCACAAGTGTCATTGCATGTGTGTTCTCTTCAGAGACAATACATGGATCAACCAGTGTCATTGCATGTGTGTTCTTTTTACTAACAACAACCAGAGTCATTGAAATGTGTGCTCTCTTCAGAGACCACACATGGATCCACCGGTGTCATTGCATGTATATTCTTTTCACTAACAACAACTGGAGTCATTGCATGTGTGTTCTTTTCACATACCACATATGGATCCACCGGTGTCATTGCATGTGTGCTCTTTTCACAATCCACCCATGGATCCACTACTGTCATTGCATGTGTGTTCTTTTTAGTAACAACAACCAGAGTCATTGAAATGTGCGTTCTTCTCACATACCACCTATGGATCCACCAGTGTCATTGCATGTGTGTTCATTTCACTAAATCCAACCAGAGTCATTGCATGTGTGGTCTTTTCACATACCACATATGGATCCACCAGTGTCATTGAAATGTGTGTTCTCTACACAGACCACACATGGATCCACCAGTGTCATTGCATATGTCTTCTTTTTAGTAAGAACAACCAGAGTCATTGAAATGTGTGTTCTTCTCACATACCACCTATGGATGCACCAGTGTTATTGCATGTGTGTTCTTTTCACAATCCACCAATGGATCCACCAGTGTCATTACATCTGTGTTCTTTTTAGTAACAACAACCAGAGTCATTGAAATGTGTGTTCTTTTCACATACCACCTATGGATCCACCAGTGTCATTGCATGTGTGTTCTTTTCACTAACAACAATCAGAGTCATTGCATGTGTGTTCTTTTCACATATCACATATGGATCCACCAATGTCATTGCCTGTATGTTCTTTTCAACAACAACAACTGGAGTCATTGCATGTCTGCTCTTTTTCACAATCCACACATGGATCCACCAGTGTTATTGCATGTGTGTTCTTTTTAGTAACAACAACCAGTGTCATTGCATGTGTGTTCTTTTCACTAACAACAACTGGAGTCATTGCATGTGCGCTCTTTTCACAATCCACCTATGGATTCACTAGTGGAATTTCATGTGTGTTCTTTTTACTAACAACAACCAGAGTCATTGCATGGTTGTTCTTCTCACATACCACCTATGGATCCACCAGTGTCATTGCATGTGTGTTCTCTTCAGAGACCATACATGGATCAACCAGTGTCATTGCATGTGTGTTCGTTTTACTAACAACAACCAGAGTCATTGAAATGTGTGTTCTTTTCACATACCACCTATGGATCCACCAGTGTCATTGCATGTGTGTTCTTTTCACTAAGAACAACCAGAGTCATTGCATGTGTGTTCTTTTCATATACCACATATGGATCCACCAGTGTCATTGAAATGTGTGTTCTCTACATAGACCACACATGGATCCACCAGTGTCATTGCATGTGTGTTGTTTTTAGTAACAACAACCAGAGTCATTGAAATGTGTGTTCTTCTCACATACCACCTATGGATCCACTAGTGTCATTGCATGTGTGTTCTTTTTACAATCCACCCATGGATCCACTAGTGTCATTGCATGTGTGTTCTTTTTAGTAACAACAACCAGAGTCATTGAAATGTGTGTTCTTCTCACATACCACCTATGGATTCACCAGTGTCATTGCATGTGTGTTCTTTTCACAATCAACCCATGGATCCACCAGTGTCATTGCATGTGTGTTCTTTTTAGTAACAACAATCAGAGTCATTGAAATGTGTGTTCTTTTCACATACCACCTATGGATCCACCAGTGTCACTGCATGTTGATGACCCACAAGTATAGGGGGTGTCTCGCAGTATTTTCGAGGGAAGTAAAACCCAATTTATTGATTCGACACAGGGGGAGCCAAAGAATACTTATCAGCCTTAACAACTGAGTTGTCAATTCAGCTGCACCTGGAAACAATCTTGCTCACAGTAGTTTATCAGTAGCAACAGATTTGTAGTTGGAATAGTAAAGTAACAGCAGTAGTAAAGCAATGATAGTAGTAACAAAAGCAGTAAACTGTGGGGTTCGAGTGCGGTAGGCATAGGGATGGATGGACGGGCGTTGCATGAACAAGACAATTCACATAGCAATCAGAACAAAGGCAATTGCAGATAAATAAGATAAAGCATCCAAGTACTAGACAATCCTAGGCATTTGTTCCATATATAGTCTACGTGCTCGCAATGAGAACTTGCACAACATCTTTTGTCCTGCCAGCCCGTTTGTAGCGGGGCCTCTAGGGAACTACTGGCAATTAAGGTGCTCCTTTTAATAAAGCACCGGAGCAAAGCATTAACACTCCGTGAACACACGTGATCCTCACATCAAAGCCTTTCCCTTCCGGTTACCCTGATTTCTGTCACTTCGGGACCATAGCTTCCGGACAACGATGTGTGTATACAACTTGTAGATAAGCCCCAAAACAATACTATCATGATGAATCAATAATAAGCGCAGATCTGAAATCATGGCACTCGGGCCCTAGTGACAAGCATTAAGCACAACAAGGTTGCAACAAAGTCATAAAGCACTAATAGAGATACTAGGCACTATGCCCTAACAATCTGATGCTATTACATGAACGATCTCATCCAATCCCTACCATCCCCATAGCCTACAACGGGGGATTACTCACTCATAGATGGGGGAAACATGGATGGTCGATGGAGAAGCGATGGTGATGATGATGGTGATGATCTCCTCCAATTCCCTGTCCCGACAGGGTGCCAGAATGGAGTTTCTGGTGCTATTTCATGGAATCTGGTGGTGGCGGCGGAGCGGAACTCCTTCTGGAAAAACATCGAACCCCCCGAAGTTTTTAGGTCAGAAGGCTCCTTATAGGCGAAGAGAGAGGCTGAGGGGGTGCCTGGGGGGCCAACACCACCCCTGGCGCGGCCTGGCCTGGCCCACGCCAGCAGGTGGTGTGGCCACCCCAGGGCTCTTCTCCGTCTCGTATTCTGGCTCCTGGAGTCTTCGGGTGAAATAGGATTTTTGGCATATTTTTCGGGATTTTTCCTGATAGTTGATTTTCTGCACAAAAAGTAGACACCAAGGCAATTCTGCTGAAAACAGCGTCAATTTGCATTAGTTGCATCCAAATCACACAAGTATAGAGGAGAAACAATAGCAAAAGTGTTCAGGAAAGTAGCTACGTTTTGGACATATTAACTCCCCCCAAGCTTAGCTTATTGATTGTCCTCAAGCAATTCAGTTGAAAACTGAGTGCGATAAAAGAACTTTCACGAACACATTTGCTTCATATGATGTAAATATTCTCAGCAATGCGATCAACTACTTAGACAATTCATAATAAAGAGTATGCAACTGAGTCTACTTAATAGTCATTGCAAGCTATGAAGAGATTCCAACTCAAGAATAATAAGTAGCATGAAGCACAAACATAAGCTACATTACAATGCTCATAGAAAGGTATGATAGAGTGGTATCTCGCTTGCCTTTGATTACGAATGTCAAGGCACCTCTGAAGTTCAAGTGATGACTAGAAGTAAAGATATCAAAGATACAAGCATCAAAGTCATAACACAAGTATTCAAGTAATGGAACAAACACAAAAAATGACAACTAATGTTCTCAAGAAGGTGCTCAAAGAATATGTGGAGACTCAACAAGTAGAATAAAAAGGTTTTGAATAATTTTGAAAGGCTTCCAAATGGTGAAAGTATGGTACTCATTAGCTTTGAGCTCTCATTGCCCCTATCATAAGCAATTTAATGTGGTTAAGGTGAAAGTGACACAACTAAGAGGATATGCTTGACAAGTTATAAATTGAAGTCTCATGCCCCTTACTTACGAAGACCGATCCTCATGCTACTCAACATCAGTCACAAGTAAGCTCTTGTCATTGTAAGTACATACGTATCATAGAAAACCGCGAACAGGGTACCCCTTGCACATGACACGGGAGCTATCCCATAATCAAAATACAAGGCAAGCAGACAATGAGCATCTCGGCGATCTTTTTATTTACTATGTGCATAAATTTTTATTGAGGATGCTTCATAGAATGCTCATTATGGTTATGCTGCAAGTTTCCACCATGATTAGGCATGGCTTAGGCTAGCGGCCCAGGCGTTTCTCTAACATACATACAAACTCCATGATCTTACAAGTTCCACTTTTATTTCAGACCGCCGGGATCCATAAGCAAAAGAACATGATATCAACTAGGTACAAAGTAACTATGAAGTGTTGAAAGCGGTCCCCATGATACATGGTTCTGCTAACTCCAACTCATAAAGCGCAAGCATATGCACAACAAACAAGGACGCAATGGTTCAGGTTTATTAAGTGCAAGAAAATAAAGTGTGCCATCAAGTTCGTGAGAGCTTTACTAACTAACTTTCTCATAACAAGCAAACATTTTATTCAGAAGAAAACAAGGCATATTGAATATGCACGGAAGTAGCAAATGATGCTAATAGGTAGGTATGGTGGACACTTTAGAAATATTTGGTTTAGGGAGTTGGAAACCTGAGTAAGACACTCAGTGGAAATGAAGGCTAGCAATAGTAAGGGAGCGACAAACGAGAGAGCAATAGCTGTCATTATCATGCTTGCAACAAAACAAGACTACTCATGGCATGAAAATGATTCAAGATCCTCAAGGAAAAATAATTCATCGAGGCTTAACTGATTATTACAGTCATGTGCATGCGTGAGCATGTGCCAAGTCAATCAAATGAAACATTCAAAGGCGGATACCACAGTGTCATACCAATTTATGAATAGAGTAATGCAAGCAAACATTCATGAGACATGATACAAACTATTAGCGAGATGGAGCTCATCACAAGAAAGCAAGAACTACTAAATATCCAAAGATAACATACACCCTACATAAACGGACTAAGCAAGCTCACAGTGATGAGTATATGTACAAAAATGAAAACAAATAGAGTTTGTTACCAGCCTCTTACCACGCCTCAAGTTGTCATTGATCCTCATTATTGCTCTTCACTTGTGTGGCTTGAATAATAATATGAAACCAATAATCCACTGAGAACTGCCGAACCCTATAGCCAACTCGCAAAACCCAAAGAAGAACGACAAATATTTTTGGTGTTTTCGATTTTAAGCAAAAACCAAAAGAGAAAAACAAGCTAAGCAAAATCTTTTTGGGTTTTTCGAATAGTTCAAACAAAGCAAAGAGGAACGAGCAAACCAAAGTAAAAAGAAGAAGCAAACCAAAGAGAAACAACAAAAATATTTTTGGTCTTTTTGTGTTTTAGAAAGCAAAAGCAAAGAAGAACGAAAACTAGAAAGAGAACGAAAACATAAATATACAAAGAACCAACGCAACATGATATGGAGATGAGTGCGGTGTCGGCGTACCTCCCCCCAAGCTTAGGCTTTTGGCCTAAGTGGGTATCAATCCCAGGCTGGCTAGGATGAAGTGTCATCGGCGTACGACGAGGAGGTACCCTCGTCCTGGTGCGAGCCCGAGTACGCCCGTCCGTAATATGCGGAGTAATCATAGGAGGGCACATCCTCCTGGTGCTGCTCGTGGAAACCCAACAAGCGAAGCTGCTCGTCCACCTCCTCCTTGGAGCGCGACCACGGTCTCCTGTCAACACTGAAAAAAGCAGGCTGGGGCAAAAGGATCTCCATTTCATCCCCGTCAGTGAAAAGCATCCTATATACTAGATTGTTCAAATCAGAGGTAGCAATGACAAAGTGATGAGTTTTCATGGCAACAAGGTCGAGCCTCTATGGTGCTAGCATACCATCATCAGGAGCCACAGAAAGATCTAATGCATCAACTATACGCGAAGCAATGATGCCCCCATAGATAGGCCCCCTAGCAGCTAGGCGGCGAGCAATAAGAGAGCCAAGATTGTACTGGGTATCATTGTTGAGCACAGCAGCAAGGAAAGCTAAGTGATAGTTGGAGATATTACTAGTGTTCTCCCTACCCAAAACACTAGTGGCAAGATAGTAAGCAAAGTATCTAAGAGCAGGGAGTTGGGATATTTTTTATCTTTCCACGCTGCGCCACACGGTCATCATCATTGGTCACCCCTCGGTAAAGCTCCAACAAATCAGCGGGTCGCCCTTGAATTTTCTTCATGGTCCCTGCCATACGCACACCTACAATACTGCAAAATCTCTCCAAAGGCATGGTGAAGGGCATATCATAGATCTTAAATGACATAGTAGAATGATAGGATGTGTTAGAAAATGAGAAGCTCTCAACAAAAGTTTTGGTGAGCATAGCGTATTGTGCACTCTCATCTTGCATATAAGAGGTCAAGCCAACCCTCTCAATCAGTAGCAAGAAATCATCAAGAATACCTGTAGCTTGCAAGAAAGTAAAACAAGGGAAAGAGGATGGGTGAGCATCTCCATCATCTCTTTCACTACCAATACGTGATGTAATGAGGTCTTCATTGTATGATGGCCTAGATTGAGAGGTTGTTCTTTAGGGCCTCGACCTCCTAGGTGCATCACTCTCAAATATCTCTCCAAAAGTGTGGTTGTTCATGCTTGGTATTCTAAAATTTAAACACCTATTAAACAAGTGATTGCAAAGTAAATATAATGAAGGATTCTACTCATAGGGACTTGCAAGAGGCCTAAACATGCATCAAAACTATATCTCTAAGCATCAAACAAGCTTACAAGCCCTCAAAACCAGTCACCTATAGCAGCAAAATACTCAACAAACAATCCACTAAACACAAATCTACTTGGACAAGGGGAGGAGTCACATACCAAGGAACAATTGCTCCAGATTTCAGCAAGAAAGATGGGCTGAGAAAAGAGATCGAAGAAATCGAGAGCAAGCACAAAAAGAACGCGATTTCGAGCTATGAACTGGAGCTTACTCGGGAGAGAGAAGAAAGTGGCAGGAGAGAGAGGTATTGGGGGGTCAGGGGTGGCCCACACCAGGGCATGGCGCCATCCAGGTCTGGCCGCGCCACCATGTGGTGTGCCTGCCTGGTGGGCCCCCCTGGTACCTACCAGGTACTCCTCTACCCCTTTTTTCACGTAAAAATTTAATATGAATTTTCTGGATTTTTTCGAGACACTTTATTTTTGGGCATTTTTTAGAAATAGAAGAATGATTTTTCTGACAGACAGGTTTTTTTTCTTTTTGGAAACATGATGCAAGGAGAGAAACAAGGCTAGAACTATAGAAGTTCTAGCATGCGAGCAACTAACAACACAAAGAAAACTAAACGAAAGCAAAAACTAAAAAGTAAAGGATAGAAATGAACGGGGATAATCATAATGAAAACATTGTTTTGTTCAATAGAATCCTTTTGTTAGAAAGGTTGATCAAGTCTTGCTACCAAAACAATTGCATATGAGACAAAACTTTGTATTCCACTAATGATTATGTTACCTCAACCTTGATAGCAATGGTCCTAATCATAATAGTTTCAAATTTTTCTTTTGGTATGGGACAATATATTTCTCCAACTTGAATGCCTTCAACATGTTCAATTGAATTTAAACCATAAGTCCTTTCAATTTTCTTGGGGAAATAGACAGTATGTTCCTTGTCATTAACATTGAAGGTCACCTTTCCTTGATTACAATAATAACAGCTCCTGCAGTATTAAGAAAAGGTCTCCTAAGAATAATAGACATATTATCATCTTCAGGCATTTCAAGCACAACAAAATCAGTTAATATCAAGCAATTATGAGCCACCTGGACATGTCACTAGTGGAAAACGGGCCTCCAGTCCCGGCCCGTAAGGGGCTTTAGTCCCGGTCCTGGTAACCGGGACTAGAGGGGCGGGACTAAAGGCCCACCCACTAGTCCCGGCCCTCTTACCAGCCGGGACCAATGGGCATCCACGTGGCTGTCTCTGCGGGTGCTGGGTGCCCCCTCATTAGTCCCGGTTCGTATTACGAACCGGGACAAATGATTCTCTGTCGCGGCAGAATTTTAGGCACTTTCTCTGCCGCGGCAGAGAATTTAATTTGTATTCTTTTTTTCATTTCAGAATAGTTTTCTACGCTACCACATACCGTACATGTTCGTGCATACATAAGATAACTTCTCTTAAGATCGAGCATACAAATATATACATGATAGTTACACATGGAGATCCTAATTATCGGGACTAGAGCTCGTCTATTCAATTACACGATCGGGGATCATCGACGCCTATTCACACTAAATTCTCCGGCGTCATCTATCATCTCGTTCATCAAGAATCCTGCCAGTTCTTCAGCAATTGCTACTACGCATTGCTGTGGAAGGAGCTGATCCCGCATTTTCTCGAACTATATAAGAAAAGGAGATCAATATGAATATCAATCATGATAACAAAAAGTGATGGTAATGAAAATAATGTTATGAATGTATTGCTTACATCGACTCTATAATCATTCAACTCACTGGTAAACGTGCGAATGAACTCACAAACGTAGAGTCCACATAGATTCGTCCCCTATGGCTGCCTCGCGCACTTTACGAGAATAGAATTCAATCAAAATAATAATCCAGCATCATAATTGTATTGAAACTAGAAGTAAAGAGATGCGCCTACTACTTACCGAGACCGGCTTAAACGTCAGCTTCTCAGTAAAGTCACCCGTAACCGCACTCTTGAATTGGTTCCAAACCCTACTCAGTAAAGAAAATGAATGAGTTATTTATTACGTGATATCTCAGGAAATCAACGAAAGAGACCGCTGTAGCGCGAAAATTACCTCTGGAGCATGTCCTACATGTCACTAAACTGTTCTAGGGGTCTCTTTAATGGGTCCATGACTTCAACTCTTCCCTTATCAAGTTGAATGTCCATGAGAATCTAGTGGAAATTGTACACGTTTATATATACATCAGTAACTCATCAATTACACTTAACATCGAATAAGCAAAAGAGAATGTGTACAATAGAGTAAGACACTCACGTGAAATTGTAAGGAAATAGTATGTGGTCACAGAAATTTTGCTCCATTAGAAACCTTAGAAGGTTTTCCTGTGTGTCCTCGGGTTTATCCTTTAGCGTCCGACAATGTATTTTATCTGGGTCAATGAACCCAACACTGAAGATTGACCTTCTTTTACATTCCATGATCTTCATTCTACATAATAATAGAGTACAAAAGGATATAATTAGGATAATTACATGCAATTCCTCAATAGTCACATTCATAGCGGCCGCAAGCTTCTTAGCTTCTTCCATATCCTGCTGGGGAGTGTCATAGGATACCATCTTGAGGGGTGGGGTCGATTTTTTGGCCTGTTTCCTGAGCTGGGGGACGTCCTTTCTTTTCCCGGTTGCACTTTGACTTGATGATTTGCTCCCGCTTGCTCTTCTACTTGATTTGCTCTTCTTCACTTCCTTCTGAAGTGTGCGTCGATAGTCATCTGGCTTATGGTGCAAGTCATATTGCGATTTTGTGTTCAGAAAAGAAAGTGCATACGCTTTTTGCTTCTCGGTGTATACCGGGGCGGGCTCGGGTTTCTTCTTTTGAGGCTGCGCAACACATTCGGCCTTTATGATCATGTCGGTTTCCTCGTCAGTACGATCATAAGGTCTGATAGGAAGATTCTTATGAGGTACTCTTGGGAGGGGCGACATTTGTCTTTTTGGGCTCCTGTGTCGTTTAGTACTAATTGGAGGCTGTGGCGGAGATCGAGATGGACTCGGGTTGTGGTGGTCGTAGTCATGGGGTGGGCTTCTTGGAGGTGATGGAGGTGAAGGTGACATGCGACCACTCGGAGGCGGTGTTGGCTTTGGCGTCCAGCCTGGAAGCTTGATGTTGTTCTTGTCCCATAGAAGGATACCACCCAGTACTTCTCTGAGTGTCCTCTCACCTTCAGGTCCAGGGATGTCAAGCTCCATTGAGTCCCACCCCATTGCGATTTCATCCACACCAACTTCAGCATAGCCAGCTGGAATCTCACGGCCATGCGAGTGTGCGCTAGGTGGAGAAGGTAAAGCACATCTGACCGCCACCTTGATGGATAGGTTCTTCACCTTCTGATGGAGCTCACAAGATGCCTACTCCTTGATTCCATCCACGGGGTAGCCGGGACCGCCATCTACCATACGTGCATCGTCAGAAGGGACCTCCGATTCAGCCACGCTACTTTTCTGCTGAGATGGGACGGCGGTAATATCAAGTACAGGATCTTGCAGGCGCATTGCTCCTCAAAGTTCGTCAATCTGTTGCTGATGCATTCGAAGTGTTCCTAGCAACCCGGTGAACCTGTCTCCCTCCTCCTCCTACAGTCGCCTCTTTGCTCTCTCTCGTCTCCTATAAGTATCTCTGTCTTTGGGAAACCCCATCTCCCATGTATAACTAGGGCCAAGGCCTCGTACACCTCCTCCGCGTTCGTCATTCCCGAGGACCTTTGTCAGCAAGTCTTTCTCTCTATCGGGACCGAACTTTGTTGTCCCCGCTTTAATCTCCTTCACCACTTTCTGCCATGTATCCCGGGGTATCCTAATCCCGTCACTGCAAATAAGGTCCCCTGTACTTTCGTCATACTCACTTCCATGCCCAAGGAACCAATTCCTTGCCCTCAGATCCCATTCTTTGCGTATTGGTTCTGGAGTGATCCCTTTAGCAAGCAGCTCATTCTCTTTAGCATCCCACTTTGGCATGGCAGCCACGTAGCCCCCTGGCCCCAGGTGATGGTGATATTTCTTCATTGCGGCATTTTTCTTGTTTTTTTCCGACATTTCCATAGCAGGTTGTGACTCCTTGTACTTCACAAATGCATCCCAGTTAGCATGCTGCTTCGTTAGATAGCATTCAAATTTAGGAGTCTTCTTCGTCTTTTGATACTTTTGCCATAATGCTTTCTTCCAGTTCTTGAATAGTTCGGCCATCTTCGTAAGAGTCCACTGCTTGACTTTCTTCCTCAATGAAGCTGTGTCGGCATCATCCTCACATTCTGGCAGGGTGAAATGTGTCATGAGGTCATTCCAAAGACCCTCTTTGCACCTATCGGAGACATACTCACCCTCTTTTGCCCCTTTGGTCTTATTCCACTCTCGAACGGTGATCGGGATGCGATCCCTAACCATAACTCCGCATTGTTGTTTAAATACATTTTTAGCCTTTTCGGGTTCCACCGGTTCACCCCGTGGTGATACCCGCGTAATTGTATAACGCGTTGATGCGTCCAACTTTTTGGTCGGGCCTCGTTTGCAATATTTTTTGCTCGATGTGGATGCCTAAGAGAAGAAACATTCGTCAATTTATATATATATACCACTCAGTTAATGTATCTACTGATCACTAGACTTCATATATATACCTTGCCGTCGGCTTCTCCACCACTGGAGCCGTCGGCTTCTCCTTGATCATTTCGGTCGACCTCCTCTCCCTCACCGGAGGGGTTCAGATAAATCGACGGAGATTCGGGTGGATCAACATGGGGGTGTCGTTGATCATATCCTCGAGAATTTCTTCCTGTGCTAGGTCTCTCTGGATTGGATCCATAGTTTTCTACAAAATGCACACAATAACATTTTTCATTCAATATTGCTGCATAAAATAATACTAAACAATAATATGAACACGCAATTTGCTACAATAATACTAAACAATAGAAAAATTCTAGTGATGCCCTAACCCTAACCCTAAGTCCAGGGGCCCACGAGCACTACCACATTAACCCTACGTTCGGGGGCCGCGAGCACTACCACCCTAACCCTATGTCCGGGGGCCCGCGAGCACTACCACATTAACCCTAAGTCCAGGGGCCCGTGAGCACTACCACATTAACCCTAAGTCCGATTGCCCGCGAGCACTACCACCCTAACCCTAAGTCCGGTGGCCCGCGAGCACCACCACCCTAACCCTAAGTCCGGCTGCCCGCAAGCACTACCACCCTAACCATAAGTCCGGGGGCCCGTGACCACCACCACTCTAACCCTAAGTCCGGAGGCCCGCGACCACTACCACCCTAATATATACACTACTATTACACTAGCTACTAAATAATATTACAACTACTAAATAATGTTACAATTATACACTACTATTACACTATACTAAATAACACACAAAATTAAATAATATTACACTACAAAATAAAATTAACTATATACTACAAAAATACTATTACAACTAAATATTACAACTACTAAATACTACAGAAATACTATTACACTAATACAAAATACTACAAAAATAATACTACACTAATACAAAATACTATTACAACTACTAAATACTACAAAAAAAGCCAGCCAGCAAGCCAGCCAGCCAGCGCGCGCGGGGGGAGCAAAGGGGAGGGGGCGGCCCGGCCTGCTCGCCTATAGTGCCGGCGCCGCCGCGCCGTCACGTAGCCGGACGGGGGAGCAAAGGGGAGGGGGCGCGGGGTACCTCTGGCGGGGGCGCGCACGCGACGTCTGGAGTGGCGGTGGCGGTTGGGGGCGGTGGCGGCGGCGGTTGGGGTGGTGGCGGCCGGAGAATCGGGCAGCCTGCCGGCGTCAGGTCGTCCTTCGCGCGTGGGGGGGTGCTCTGCGTGGGGAGAAGAAGGGGCGCGCGGGGAGAAGAAGGCGCGCCAAATGTATAGTGGGGGACCTTTAGTCCCGGTCCGTATAACTAAAGGGTCTTTAGTCCCGGTGCATTATACGGACCGGGACTAAAGGTCCCCCCTCTAGTCCCGGTGCGTGCCACCCACCGGGACTAAAGGGTTTTTGGCCCAGCCCAACAGGCACGCGCCAACGCCACACCTTTAGTCCCGGTGTGTAGCACGCACCGGGACTAAAGGTCCCTTTTTCAAAAAAAATCACCCTGGGGCACGCCTGTTTAAAAAAAATTCAATTAGCATATTATTTAAACATTTGAATTTTACAGTTTTTGCATACTTATGAATTTGAGAAAAATTTCAACATGAAAAGTTCTTGAATTTGAATAACTAATCCAAATCTATTTTTTGTTTTATAAAATAATTATTCTAACTAGTGAAACTAATAACCATTTTGCCATTTTCAATTTCAAAATGCATTAAATATTATATTTTGCATACTTTTAAATAAGTGATTCAAATCATTTTTCTGTTTTATAAAATAATTATTCTAACTAGTCAAACTATTAACCATTTTGCCATTTTCATGTAATTCCGACGCTCCGGTGGTCTTCCTCCGGCGAAATCCTAGACCGGGGGCCCCGGATCGTCTACCCCGCCTTATTTTTTCCTGCCCGTTCTCTTCTGGATCATAGCCCTTTAGGGTTTAGGGTTTAGGGTTTTTGGTTTAGGGTTTAGGGTTTAGGGTTTTTGGTTTAGGGTTTAGGGTTTTTGGTTTAGGGTTTAGGGTTTAGGGTTTTTGGTTTAGGGTTTAGGGTTTAGGGTTTTTAGTTTAGGGTTTAGGGTTTAGGGTTTAGGGTTTTTAGTTTAGGGTTTAGGGTTTAGGGTTTAGGTTTTAGGGTTTTTAGTTTAGGGTTTAGGGTTTAGGGTTCCCTCCTCTGACTTAGGGTTTAGGGTTTAGGCTTTAGACTCATATCTGCCGCCTCTCTCCACTCTATCCCATGGCTTCCACCATACCTCTAACCCTAGGGAGGCGGAGATGGAGTCTTTCACGGGCTAGCAGGAAAATATTTTCCAAGGCGGAACTCCCGAAGATGCCATAGGGCTTGTGCACCAAGGGCATCTTCGAGAAGTTCCGCCACGGGAGATTTCCCAACCCTTTCCTCCATCCATGTTGGCTTGGTCGTTGCCATAGCACATCTAGACTCATATATGCCGCCTCTCTCCACTCTATCCCATGGCTTCCACCATACCTCTAACCCGAGGGAGGCGGAGATGGAGTCTTTCATGGTCTAGCCAGAAAATATTTTTCGAGGCAGAACTTCCGAAGATGCCATAGGGCGTGTCCACCAAGGGCATCTTCGAGAAGTTCCACCACGGGAGATTTCCCAACCCTTTCCTCCATCCATGGGGATGAAACTCTCCATCCATGTTGGCTTGGTCGTTGCCATAGCACATCTAGACTCATATCTGCCGCCTCTCTCCACTCTATCCCATGGCTTCCACCATGCCTCTAACCTAGGGAGGCGGAGATGGAGTCTTTCACGGGCTAGCAGGAAAATATTTTCCGAGGCAGAACTTCCGAAGATGCCATAGGGCGTGTGCACCAAGGGCATCTTCGAGAAGTTCCGCCATGGGAGATTTCCCCACCCTTTCCTCCATCCATGGGGATGAAACTCCCCATCCATGTTGGCTTGGTCGTTGCCATAGCACATCTAGACTCATATCGGCCACCTCTCTCTACTCTATCCCATGGCTTCCACCATACCTCTAACCCAGGGAGGTGGAGATGGAGTCTTTCATGGGCTAGCAGGAAAATATTTTCCGAGGCGGAACTTCCGAAGATGCCATAGGGCGTGTGCACCAAGGGCATCTTCGAGAAGTTCCGCCACGGGAGATTTCCCACCCTTTCCTCCATCCATGGGGATGAAAATCTCCATCCATGTTGGCTTGGTCGTTGCCATAGCACATCTAGACTCATATCTGCCGCCTCTCTCCACTCTATCCCATGGCTTCCACCATACCTCTAACCCCAGGGAGGCGGAGATGGAGTCTTTCACGGGCTAGCAGGAAAATATTTTCCAAGGCGGAACTTCTGAAGATGCCATAGAGCGTGTGCACCAAGGGCATCTTCGAGAAGTTCCGCCACGGGAGATTTCCCAACCCTTTCCTCCATCCATGGGGATGAAACTCTCCATCCATGTTGGCTTGTTGAGTTGCTTGCCATGGCGTATCGATGCTCCTTTTATAGGCACGGCGCCGCTTCTACGTTGTCTTCTTCCTTCGACAGGGCGTCGTGCGCTACATGCTTTATCTCATCGAGCAGTGCGTCCACCCACGCGTCCTTAGCCTACCGACATCTTTTGTCCTAGTTTGAGCCCCCACCCGATACTCAAGGTTACCCACGCGTCCTTATCCCACCGACAGTTTTGTTAGATGACACAAAAACCACCTTTAGTCCCGGTTGCACCCACCAGCCGGTACTAAAGGTTAGCCACCCCCCAGATAAGGCCCTCCCAGATAAGCCTCCCCCAGATAAGGCCCCCCATCTTTTGTCCCGGTTTGAGCCCCCACCCGGGATGAAAGTTTCCCGCGCCACTGCGTTCCCGCTCTTTCCACCGGTTCCCACCTCTGTCTTCCCGCCATTTTTTCAGTATATATATGTACGCTTGGCCTCCATTTACATATCACATCTAGACTCATCATTCTCTTTGCATGGCTTCCATCGTATCTCTAACCACCCGGGAGGCGGAGGCGCTTTGCGCCTCGAACTACCCCTGCCCACCGGGCTACCGCGTCCCCACCGGCTGGATGCTGAGCGCCGGAGGCGTGCCGGTCCCTCCTGTCCCTCTAGGTGTGGAGCGCCGGATGGCCATCACGAACCACTACTACCTCGAGCTCACGCCAGAGCAGTGGAGGAATCCCAACTAGCATACCAAGTATTTCCCGACTTGGGAAGCCTTCTTCATTAATCGACATGAGAGGGAGCTCGCCAGGCACGAGGAGGGCGGCCCACCTCCTTCGAAATTCAACGAGGCCGGCCGTCGGCTGTGGTGGCGCGGTCGGACTCTCCAGAGTGTCATGGACTACAACACGACCGACAATAACACCCGCCTGCGGTACCCTCAAATCCAGCCCACGCATGCCCAACCTTCAAGGTTCGACTACGGCGACCCCGACGATGACAGCGATGACGGTGCCGGTGACTACGACGACTACAGTGGTGCGTATTACAGAGCTAGGCAGGAGCATAACTGAATCACTCCAACCATTAGGCATGTTTCTTAATTTTCAGTTGTGCTATGTATCCTTAGTGTTTGTGGGTTCCTTCTGTTGTGATGGTTCCTTCTCTTTGTGTGATCACCTACCGCGGCTCAGAACGTCTAGTTTGATTGAGCAAGATGTATTACATGAAAGGGGACCTTTATGTCTCAAATAAAAGGTTTAATACATTACATAGATTTATGTCTCAAATAAAAGGTTTAATTACATAGATTTATGTCTCAAATAAAACGTTTAATACATTATTACACATCACCAACATCTAGTGTTGTGGTTTTCTTCTGCACCATAGCCATGGAGAATCTTCATTATTTAACAGGATGCTTGGGTCAGTTTTCACTTTGAAGGGCGGAATTTCATGAAACTTATTGTAATCTTCTGACATGTTTGTCTTGCCATCCACTCCCACGATGTTTCTTTTCCCTGAAAGAACTATGTGGCGCTTTGGCTCATCGTATTCTGCACTCTTTTGCTTATCTTTCCTTTTTCTCGGTTTGGTAGACATGTCCTTCACATAGAAAACCTGAGCCACATCGTTGGCTAGGACGAATGGTTCATCCATGTACGCAAGATTGTTGAGATCCACTGTTGTCATGCCGTAATTTTCGTCTACATGTACCCCGCCTCCTGTCAGCTTGACCCATTTGCACCGAAACAAAGGGACCTTAAAAGTAGGTAAATAGTTAAGTTCCCATATCTCCTTTATGTACCCATAATATGTGTCAATCTGCCCATTGTCATCTGTTGCATCAAAGCGGATACCACTGTTTTGGTTGGTGCTCTTTTTATCTTGGGCGATCATGTAAAATGTATTCCCATTTATCTCGTACCCTTGGAAAGTACATATAGTCGAAGATGGTAACCTGGCCAACGAGTACAACTCATCTCCAACAGTGGTGTTATTCATGAGATGTGTCTACAACCAATTGCCAAAATTCTTCTCGTGTTCCCCTTTAATCAAGGTTTCAAGCTTCCCCGGGTTTTCGGAGCGTAGAATATTCTTGTGTTTCTCGATATACGGAGCCACCACGGTGGAATTGTGTAGAATTGTGTAGTGTGCTTGAGTGAAAGAATGCCTATCCCTACATACCATTGATTTCCTTCCTAGTGTGCCTTTTCCAGTCATCCTCCCCTCATACCGAGATTCAGGAACACCAATCGGCTTAAGGTCAGGAAGAAAGTCAACACAAAACTCAATGACCTCCTCTGTTCCATAGCCCTTGGAGATGCTTCCTTCTGGCCTAGCACGGTTATAGACATATTTCTTTAAGACTACCATGAACCCCTCGAAGGGGAACATATTATGTAGAAACACGGGACCGAGAATTATAATCTCTTCGACTAGGTGAACTAGGAGGTGCGTCATAATATTGAAGAAGGATGGCGAGAACAACTCGAAGCTGACCAGACATTGGACCACATCAATTTGTAACCCTGATAGACTTTCTCGATCGATTACCTTCTGAGAAATTGCATTGAGGAATGCACATACCTTCACAATGGCTAGTCGAACATTTTCTGGTAGAATTCCCCTTAATGCAACCGGAAGCAATTGCGTCATAAGCACCTAGCAGTCATGAGACTTTAGGTTTTGAAAATTTTTCTCTTTCATATTTACTATTCCCTTTATATTCGACGAGAAGCCAGACGGGACCTTGATACTGAAAAGGACTTCAAAAAAGATTTCCTTCTCTTCTTTGGTAAGAGCGTAGCTGGCAAGCCCTTGAAACTGCCCTGGATCCTTGTCGTCTCGTCCTTTATGATGTTGCTGGTCCTCCCGTGTTGCCGGGGTATCTTTTGACTTCCCATACAAGCCTAGGAAGCCTAGAATATTCACGCAAAGATTCTTCGTTAGGTGCATCACGTCGATTGCAGAGCGGACCTCATGCACTTTCCAATAGGGTAGCTCCCAAAATATAGATTTCTTCTTCCACATGGGTGTGTGTCCGGTAATGGGGTCTTTCGGAATAGGTTGTCCTCCAGGACCCTTTCCAAAGATTACATCCAAATCCTTGACCATACCAAATACGTCAGCACCACTACGGGGGACAGGCTTCGTCCGGGTTTCTGCCTTGCCATTGAAATGCTTGTCTTTCTTCTTTAAGGGATGACTGGGCGGAAGAAAACGACGATTGTACGAGTACACATTCTTTCTACATTTATCCAGATATATACTTTCAGTCTCATCTAAACAGTGCATGCATGCATTGTATCCTTTGTTCGTCTGTCCTGAAATGTTACTAAGAGCAGGCCAATCATTGATGGTTACGAACAGCAATGCTTGTAGGTCAAATTCCTGCTATTTGTGCTCATCCCACACACGTACACCTGGTTTGGCCCACAAATGTAGAAGTTCATCAACTAATGGCCTTAGGTACACATCAATGTCGTTGCCGGGTTGCTTCGGGTCTTGGATGAGCACTGGCATCATAATGAACTTCCGCTTCATGCACAACCAAGGAGGAAGGTTGTAGATACATAGAGTCACGGGCCAGGTGCTGTGACTGCAGTTCTACTCCCCAAAAGGATTCATGCCATTGGTACTTAGACTTGCGTCACCAGCAAAGTCTGGGAAGTCTCTGTCGATTTTTCTCCACTGCCGACCATCAGCAGGGTGCCTCAACATCCCGTCTTTCTTACGGTCTTCCATGTGCCATCGCAACAACTTGGCATGCTCTTTATTTCTGAACAAACGTTTCAACCGTGGTATTATAGGAGCATACCACATCACCTTGGCAGGAACCCTCTTCCTGGGTTGCTCGCCCTCAACATTACTAGGGTCATCTTTTCTGATCTTATACCACAATGCAGTGCATACCGGGCATTTATCCATATTCTCGTACTTCTCACCGCGGTAGAGGATGCAGTCATTAGGGCATGCATGTATCTTCTGCACGTCTAATCCTAGAGGGCAGACAAGTTTCTTTGCTTCGTACGTACTGGAGGGGAATTGGTTATTTCTTGGAAGCAGCTTCTTCATTATTACCAGCAACTTTTCAAATCCCGAGTCAGTCATACCGGTCTCTGCCTTCCACTTCAACAATTCCAGTGTGCTACCCAGCTTCTTCTAGCCATCTTCACAAGTTGGATACAGCAATGTGTTGTGGTCCTGTAACATCTGCTCGAACTGCAACCTCTCCTTTTCTGTTTCGCAGTCTCGCCTTGCATCACTAATGACCCGACCAAAATCATCAATGGGCTCATCTGGTTCCTGTTCTTCACCCCCTTATTTTTCATTATCTTCAACTACGGTATCATCGTATTCAGGGAACATAGATCGGTAGTTGTCATCATCGTTCTCTTCTTCATCGCCGTCTTCCATCATAACCCCTCTTTCTCCGTGCTTGGTCCAAACATTATAGCCGGACATGAAACCGGACTGAAGTAGGTGGCTCTGAATGACTCTTGAGGAAGTGTGAGCCTGCTCATTCCGACATTCAACACATGGACAACACATAAAACCATCCCGTCGCTTGTTCGCCTCGGCCACGAGGCGAAAAGAACGCACGCCTTCTCTGTAAGCGTCAGAGCGTCGGTCACCGTACATCCATGGGTGGCTCATCTGCATCATACAACCATGCATATATATCAAACGCAATCACGATGCTTAAATTAGTACCGCGCAGTCAAAACGAGAAAATAGTTGCTAACCTTTTAGGACACTTCAAAACAAAGAGGAGAAACCTGAAGTGTCGCTCTGGCACCTCATATCATATTTTGTCTTGTGTGAACTCAAGTGGCATCGCCCTAATAGGCATTTCACCGAACACCTCTAGTGCATATGAAGAAAAAAAGTTAGTACAAAGTTATACCCACCTCTCACATAGGAAAAAAACAGGAGAGAGTGGAGGGCTGGGTGCATATATATAGGGCCAGGCCATTAGTCCCGGTTTGAGATACAAACCGGGACTAAAGGTTCTGCCAGGAGCACACGCGCCGGCCCAGGCCCATTTGTCCCAGTTTGTATCTCAAACCGGGACTAATGGTTCCTTACGGACCAGGACAAAGTGCCTCGGCCTCCTCGGGCCGTCTAGTTCGGACCATTAGTCCGGCCCCAGCCACGGCCGGGACTAATGGCCCGAACCAAAGGCCCATTTTCTACTAGTGGGTACATCCTCACATATACCCACAGGAATAGTGGTAGACTTATCAGCCATTTGCAAAGATCTATCAGTTGGTATCAATTTTTCAAGCTGAAGCCTCTTATAGAGAGAGAAAGGCATAACACTAACTCCATCTCCCAAATCACACAAAGCAGTTCTAACATAACTGTTCTTAATAGAGCAAGGGATAGTTGGAATCCCTAGGTCTCCAAGTTTCTTAGGAACCTTACCATTGAAGGAATAATTAGCAAGCAAATTAGAGATTTCTTCATTAGGCATCTTCCTTTTATTCGAGACAATGTCCTTCATATACTTTGAGTAAGGAGGCAATTTAATAGCATCAGTCAAAGGAATTTGCAAGAATAAAGGTTTCATCCACTCACAAAACTTATTATAGTGTTCATCTTCTTTTGACTTGTGTTTCTTATCAGGGAAAGGCATAGGTTTTTGGACCCAAGGTTCTCTTTCACTACCATGTTTCTTAGCAATAAAATCTTCTTTGGTGTATTTAGTAGTCTTAGTGTGGTTTTCAGGCTCTTCTTCAACTTTTTCTTCATTAGGAGCTTCATTTTCTTCATTACCACTTTCAGTTTTAGCATCGGAGATAGATATACTATTAGGATCTAGAGCAGGTTCAGTGGGTTCTACAATAGTTTTATGTTTCTTTTTCCTTTTCTTACGAGTAGAACCACTATTTTCAGCTTGTTGAGAATCCTGCTCAATTCTTTTGGGACGCCCTTCAGGATATAGAGGATCCTGGGTAGCAGCACCACTTGTAGTTCTAATTTCATAAGCATGTTTTTCTTTAGCAGCATTAACTAGCAAGTCGTTTTGCACTTTAACAAGTTGATCTATTTGAGTTTGAACCATTTGAAAGTGTTTAACAATCATTTTAACATCATTAGAGGTTCTTTCCACAATATCTTTCAACTCAACAATAGCTCTAGTGTTTTCCATAAGATGATTTTGCACCCTTTTATTAAACTTATCTTGCTTAACAATAAAGATATCAAATTCTTCTAAGCATTGATCAGGAGGTTTAGAGTAAGGGATATCACCTTCATCAAAGTGTTGGAGAGAGTGTACCTCAATAGTGGATGAGTAGGGAATAGGCTTACATAATTCTTCTATAGGAGGTAAATTCTTGACATCTGCAGCTTTAATTCCCTTCTCCTTAAGACATTTCTTAGCTTCCTTCATCACTTCATCATTTAATTCAATAACTCCCCTCTTCTTTGATGTTGGAATAGGCACAGGAATAGATGGTTCATGTACAATTACTTCAGGTATAGCTTGTTTAGGAGGAGTCCAATCTTCATAATTCTTGCTTATTTTAGCCATTAATTCCTCAGCTTCCTTGGAAGTCCTATTCCTGAAAACACAATCAGCACAACTATCTAGGTATGTCCTAGATTCTTCGGTTAGTCCATTATAAAATATATCAAGTAGTTCATTCTTAGGTAATGGACTTCCAGCCTGTGCATGAATCAAAGCACAAAACCTTCCCCAAGATTCGGGCAATACCTCTTTTTCTCCCTGTTTAAAATCAAAAAGTTCCTGCAAAACAGCATGTCTAGCACTAGGAGGAAAATATTTCTGCAGGAAAGTATTAAACAAGCACTCAGGGCTATCAATAGATCCAGGAGGTAAATTACCAAACCGAGTTTTAGCTTCTCCTTTGAGTGAAAATGGGAAAATCTTAGCAACAAAGTAAGTACGCATTTTAATATCATTAGAAAACAAGCCACTCATAGTAGAAAGTTCATTCATATGTGCTACCGCACTTTCATTCTTAGTCCCACAAAAAGGTTCTTTCTCGACAATAGCTATGTAGGATAGATCGAGAGAGAAATCATAGTCTTCATCTATAATGTTTATGGGAGAAGCAGCAAACTCAGCAGCAGGAGATAATTTGGGTCTAATAGTATACCTCTCAAGGAGATTCTTAGCGGCTCTCCAATCATGGGTGTTCCTACATTCTTTAGTAAACTCATCAGTCATCTCAACATAATCTTCTTCAGCATCATAACTCTCACTAGACTCAGGTGAGCTAACAGGTGTAGTAGTGTGTTCATTAGGAGTTTCGGTATTTCCAACTATAGTTCTAGCAATCGTAGCATCTAGGAAAGGACCTAATGAACCACTCTTATCAAGCACAGTAGAAGCAGCATCATAAGCATCAGAAGTTTCAGATTCAGCAGTAGTAGCAGTATATGTAGCATGTGTATGTGGTGGTGTAAGGAACTTACTCAGAACAGACGGTGAATCAAGAGCAGTAGAGGTGTTCAGAACCGTACCTCTTCTTGTAGTGGATGGTAAAATAGGAACCTTGCCATCACGAGACTTACCCATGATGGATGGAAAGTAGCGAAAAATAGAGAACCCAAGTGAACTTGATAAATAAAGCTATGCTCCCCGGCAACGGCGCCAAAAAATAGTCTTGATGACCCACAAGTATAGGGGGTGTATCGTAGTATTTTCGAGGGAAGTGAAACCCAATTTATTGATTCGACACAAGGGGAGCCAAAGAATACTTATCAGCCTTAACAACTAAGTTGTCAATTCAGCTGCACCTGGAAATAATCTTGCTCACAGCAGTTTATCAGTAGCAACAGTTTTGTAGTAGGAATAGTAAAGTAACAGCAGTAGTAAAGCAAAGACAGTAGTAACAAAAGCAGTAAATAGTGGGGTTCGAGTGCGGTAGGCATGGGGATGGATGGATGGGCATTGCATGAACAAGACAATTCACATAGCAATCAGAATAAAGGCAATTGCAGATAAATAAGATAAAGCATCCAAGTACTAGACAATCCTAGGCATGTGTTCCATATATAGTCATACATGCTCGCAATGAGAACTTGCACAACATCTTTTGTCCTGCCAGCCCATTTGCAGCGGGGCCTCTAGGGAACTACTGGCAATTAAGGTGCTCCTTTTATAAAGCATCGGAGCAAAGCATTAACACTCCATGAACACACGTGATCCTCACATCAAAGCCTTTCCCTTTCGGCTACCCTGATTTCTATCACTTCGGGACCATAGGTTCCGGACAACGACGTGTGTATACAACTTGTAGATAAGACCCAAAACAATACTATCATGATGAATCAATAATAAGCTCATATCTGAAATCATGGCACTCGGTCCCTAGTGACAAGCATTAAGCACAACAAGGTTGCAACAAAATCATAAAGCACTAATAGAGATACTAGGCACTATGCCCTAACAATCTGATGCCATTACATGAACAATCTCATCGAATCCCTACCATCCCCATAGCCTACAGCGGGGGATTACTCACTCATAGATGGGGGAAACATGGATGGTCGATGGAGAAGCGATGGTGATGATGATGGTAATGATCTCCTCCAATTCCCTGTCCCGGCAGGGTGCCAGAACGGAGTTTTTGGTGCTGTTTCGTGGAATCAGATGGTGGTGGCGGAGCGGAACTCCTTCTGGAAAAACGTCGAACCCTCCGAAGTTTTTAGGTCAGAAGACTCCTTATAGGCGAAGAGAGAGGCCGAGGGGGTGCCTGGGGGGCCCACACCACCCCCTGGCGCGGCCTGGCCTGGCCCGTGCCAGCAGGTGGTGTGGCCACCCCAGGGCTCTTCTTCGTCTCGTATTCTGGCTCCTAGAGTCTTCGGGTGAAATAGGATTTTTGGCATATTTTCCGGGATTTTTCCTGATAGTTGATTTTTTGCACAAAAAGTAGACACCAAGGCAATTCTGCTAAAAACGGCGTCAGTTCGCATAGTTGCATCCAAATCACACAAGTATCACATGTGTGTTCTTTTCACATAACACATATGGATCCACCAGTGTCATTGCATGTATGTTCTTTTCAACAACAACAACTGGAGTCATTGCATGTGTGCTCTTTTCACAATCGACACATGGATCCACCTGTGTCATTGCATGTGTGTTCTTTTTAGTAACAACAACCAGTGTCATTGCATGTGTGTTCTTTTCACTAAGAACAACTGGAGTCATTGCATGTGTGCTCTTTTCACAATCCACCTATGGATCCACCAGTGTCATTGCATGTCTGTTCTTTTTACTAACAACAACTAGAGTCATTTCATGGCTGTTCTTCTCACATACCACCTATGGATCCACCAGTGTCATTGCATGTGTGTTCTCTTCACAATCCACACATGGATCCACCAGTGTCATTGCACGTGTGTTCTTTTTACTAACAACAACCAGTGTCATTGCATGTGTGTTCTCTTCAGAGACCAGACATGGATCAACCAGTGCCATTGCATGTGTGTTATTTTTACTAACAACAACCAGAGTCATTGAAATGTGTCCTCTCTTCAGAGACCACACATGGATCCACCGGTGTTACTGCATGTATGTTCTTTTCACAAACAACAACTGGAGTCATTGCATGTGTGCTCTTTTCACATACCACATATGGATCCACCGGTGTCATTGCATGTGTGCTCTTTTCACAATCCACCCATGGATCCACCAGTGTCATTGCATGTGTGTTCTTTTTAGTAACAACAACCAGTGTCATTGCATGTGTATTCTTTTCAGTAACAACAACTGGAGTCATTGCATGTGTGCTCTTTTCACAATCCACCTATGGATCCTCCAGTGTCATTGCATGAACGTTCTTTTTACTAACAACAACCAGAGTCATTTCATGGTTGTTCTTCTCACATACCACCTATGGATCCACCAGTCTCATTGCATGTGTGTTCTCTTCACAATCCACACATGGACCCACCAGTGTCATTGCATGTGTGTTCTTCTTACTAACAACAACCAGTGTCATTGCATGTGTGTTCTCTTCAGAGACCAGACATGGATCCAGAGTGTCCTTGCATGTGTGTTCTTTTTACTAACAATAACTAGAGTCATTGAAATGTGTGCTCTCTTCAGAGACCATACATGGATCCACCGGTGTCATTGCATGTATGTTCTTTTCACTAACAACAACTGGAGTCATCGCATGTGTGCTCTTTTCACAATCCACACATGGATCCACCAGTGTCATTGCATGTGTGTTCTTTTTAGTAACAACAACCAGTGTCATTGCATGTGTGTTATTTTCACTAACAACAACTGGAGTCATTGCATGTGTGCTCTTTTCACAATCCACCTATGGATCCACCAGTGTCATTGCATGTGTGTTATTTTTACTAATAACAACCAGAGTCATTTCATGGCTGTTCTTCTCACATACCACCTATGGATCCACCAGTGTCAGTGCATGTGTGTTCTCTTCACAATCCACACATGGATCCACCAGTGTCATTGCATGTGTGTTCTTTTTACTAACAACCAGTGTCATTGCATGTGTGTTCTTTTTACTAACAACAAACAGAGTCATTGAAATGTGTGCTCTCTTCAGAGACCACACATGGATCCACCGGTGTCATTGCATGTATGATCTTTTCACTAACAATAACTGGAGTCATTGCATGTGTGTTCCTTTCACATACCACATATGGATCCATCAGTGTCATTGCATGTGTGCTCTTTTCACAATCCACCCATGGATCCACCAGTATCATTGCATGTGTGTTCTTTTTAGTAACAACAACCAGACTCATTGCATGTATGTTCTTTTCAACAAAAATAATCAGAGTCATTGCATGTGTGCTCTTTTCAGAATCGACACATGGATCCAGCAGTGTCACTGCATGTGTGTTCTTTTTAGTAACAACAACCAGTGTCATTGCATGTGTATTCTTTTCAGTAACTACAACCGGAGTCATTGCATGTGTGCTCTTTTCACAATCCACCTATGGATCCTCCAGTGTCATTGCATGAGAGTTCTTTTTACTAACAACAACCAGAGTCATTTCATGGTTGTTCTTGTGACATACCACCTACAGATCCACCAGTGTCATTGCATGTGTGTTCTCTTCACAATCCACACATGGACCCACCCGTGTCATTGCATGTGTGTTCTTTTTACTAACAACAACCAGTGTCATTGCATGTGTGTTGTCTTCATAGACCAGACATGGATCCAGAGTGTCATTGCATGTGTGTTCTATTTACTAACAACAACCAGAGTCATTGAAATGTGTGCTCTCTTCAGAGACCACACATGGATCCACCGGTGTCATTGCATGTATGTTCTTTTCACTAACAACAAATGGAGTCATTGCATATGTGTTTTTTTCACATACCACATATGGATCCACCGGTGTCATTGCATGTGTTCTCTTTTCACAATCCACCCATGGATCCACCAGTGTCATTGCATGTGTGTTCTTTTGAGTAACAACAACCAGAGTTAGTGAAATGTGTGTTCTTTTCACATACCACCTATGGATCCACTAGTGTCATTGCATGTGTGTTATTTTCACTAACAACAACCAGAATCATTGCATGTGTGTTCTTTTCATATACCACATATGGATCCACTAGTGTCATTGCATGTGTGTTCTTTTCACTAACAACAACCAGAGTCACTGCATGTGTGTTCTTTTCACTAACAACAACCAGAGTCATTGCATGTGTGTTATTTTCACATACCACATATGGATCCACCGGTGTCATTGCATGTGTGCTCTTTTCACAATCCACTCATGGATCCACCAGTGTAATTGCATGTCTGTTCGTTTTAGTAACAACAACCAGTGTCATTGCATATGTGTGTTCTTTTTACTAACAACAACCAGTGTCATTGCATGTGTTTTCTCTTCAGAGAGCAGACATGGATCCACCAGTGTCATTGCATGTGTGTTCTTTCTACTAACAACAACCAGAGTCACTAAAATGTGTGCTCTCTTCAGAGACCACACATGGATCCACCGGTGTCATTGCATGTATGTTCTTTTCACTAACAACAATTGGAGTCATTGCATGTGTGTTATTTTCACATACCACATATGGATCCACCGGTGTCATTGCATGTGTTCTCTTTTCACAATCCACTCATGGATCCACCAGTGTAATTGCATGTCTGTTCGTTTTAGTAACAACAACCAGAGTCATTGCATGTGTGTTCTTTTCACATACCAAATATGGATCCACCGGTGTCATTGCATGTATGTTCTTTTCAACAACAACAACCGGAGTCATTACATGTGTGCTCTTTTCACAATCCACACATGGATCCACCAGTGTCATTACATGTGTGCTCTTTTCACAATCGACACATGGATCCACCAGTGTCATTGCATGTGTGTTCTTTTTAGTAACAACAACCAGTGTCATTGCATGTGTATTCTTTTCAGTAACTACAACCGGAGTCATTGCATGTGTGCTCTTTTCACAATCCACCTATGGATCCTCCAGTGTCATTGCATGAGAGTTCTTTTTACTAACAACAACCAGAGTCATTTCATGGTTGTTCTTGTCACATACCACCTACGGATCCACCAGTGTCATTGCATGTGTGTTCTCTTCACAATCCACACATGGACCCACCAGTGTCATTGCATGTGTGTTCTTTTTACTAACAACAACCAGTGTCATTGCATGTGTGTTCTCTTCAGAGACCAGACATGGATCCAGAGTGTTATTGCATGTGTGTTCTTTTTACTAACAACAACCAGAGTCATTGAAATGTGTGCTCTCTTCGGAGACCACACATGGATCCACCGGTGTCATTGCATGTATGTTCTTTTCACTAACAACAACTAGATTCATTGCATGCGTGTTCTTTTCACATACCACATATGGATCCACCGGTGTCATTGCATGTGTGGTCTTTTCACAATCCACCCATGGATCCACCAGTGTCATTGCATGCGTGTTCTTTTTAGTAACAACAACCAGAGTCATTGAAATGTGTGTTCTTCTCACATACCACCTATGGACCCACCAGTGTCATTGCATGTGTGTTCATTTAACTAACAACAACCAAAGTCATTGCATGTGTGTTCTTTTCACATACCACATATGGATCCACCAGTGTCATTGAAATGTGTGTTCTCTTTAGATACCACACATGGATCCACCAGTGTCATTGCATGTGTGTTATTTTTAGTAACAACAACCAGAGTCATTGAAATGTGTGTTATTCTCACATACCACCTATGGATCCACCAGTTTCATTGCATGTGTGTTCTTTTCACAATCCACCCATGGATCCACCAGTGTCATTACATATGTGTTCTTTTTAGTAACAACAACCAGAGTCATTGAAATGTGTGTTCTTTTCACATACCACCTATGGATCCACCAGTGTCATTGCGTGTGTGTTCTTTTCACTAACGACAAACAGAGTCATTGCATGTGTGTTCGTTTCACATACCACATATGGATCCACCAGTGTCATTGCATGTATGTTCTTTTCAACAACAACAACTGGAGTCATTGCATGTGTGCTCTTTTTCACAATCCACACATGGATCCACCAGTGTTATTGCATGTGTGTTCTTTTTAGTAACAACAACCAGTGTCATTGCATGTGTGTTCTTTTCACTAACAACAACTGGAGTCATTGCATGTGTGCTCTTTTCGCAATCCACCTATGGATCCACCAGTGTCATTGCATGTGTGTTCTTTTTACTAACAACAACCAGAGTTATTTCATGGCTGTTCTTCTCACATACCACCTATGGATCCACTAGTGTCATTGCATGTGTGTTCTCTTCACAATCCACACATGGATCCACCAGTGTCATTACATGTGTGTTCTTTTTACTAACAACAACCAGTGTCATTGCATGTGTTTTCTCTTCAGAGAGCAGACATGGATCCACCAGTGTCATTGCATGTGTGTTCTTTCTACTAACAACAACCAGAGTCACTAAAATGTGTGCTCTCTTCAGAGACCACACATGGATCCACCGGTGTCATTGCATGTATGTTCTTTTCACTAACAACAATTGGAGTCATTGCATGTGTGTTCTTTTCACATACCACATATGGATCCACCGGTGTCATTGCATGTGTGCTCTTTTCACAATCCACTCATGGATCCACCAGTGTAATTGCATGTCTGTTAGTTTTAGTAACAACAACCAGAGTCATTGAAATGTGTGTTATTTTCACATACCACATATGGATCCACCAGTGTCATTGCATGTGTATTCTTTTCACTAACAACAACTAGAGTCATTGCATGTGTGTTCTTTTCACATACCAAATATGGATCCACCGGTGTCATTGCATGTATGTTCTTTTCAACAACAACAACCGGAGTCATTACATGTGTGCTCTTTTCACAATCCACACATGGATCCACCTGTGTCATTACATGTGTGCTCTTTTCACATTCGACACATGGATCCACCAGTGTCATTGCATGTGTGTTCTTTTTAGTAACAACAACCAGTGTCATTGCATGTGTATTCTTTTCAGTAACTACAACCGGAGTCATTGCATGTGTGCTCTTTTCACAATCCACCTATGGATCCTCCAGTGTCATTGCATGAGAGTTCTTTTTACTAACAACAACCAGAGTCATTTCATGGTTGTTCTTGTCACATACCACCTACGGATCCACCAGTGTCATTGCATGTGTGCTCTCTTCACAATCCACACATGGACCCACCAGTGTCATTGCATGTGTGTTCTTTTTACTAACAACAACCAGTGTCATTGCATGTGTGTTCTCTTCAGCGACCAGACATGGATCCAGAGTGTCATTGCATGTGTGTTCTTTTTACTAACAACAACCAGAGTCATTGAAATGTGTGCTCTCTTCGGAGACCACACATGGATCCACCGGTGTCATTGCATGTATGTTCTTTTCACTAACAACAACTAGATTCATTGCATGCGTGTTCTTTTCACATACCACATATGGATCCACCGGTGTCATTGCATGTGTGGTCTTTTCACAATCCACCCATGGATCCACCAGTGTCATTGCATGTGTGTTCTTTTTAGTAACAACAACCAGAGTCATTGAAATGTGTGTTCTTCTCACATACCACCTATGGACCCACCAGTGTCATTGCATGTGTGTTCATTTAACTAACAACAACTAGAGTCATTGCATGTGTGTTCTTTTCACATACCACATATGGATCCACCAGTGTCATTGAAATGTGTGTTCTCTTTAAATACCACACATGGATCCACCAGTGTCATTGCATGTGTGTTCTTTTTAGTAACAACAACCAGAGTCATTGAAATGTGTGTTCTTCTCACATACCACCTATGGATCCACCAGTTTCATTGCATGTGTGTTCTTTTCACAATCCACCCATGGATCCACCAGTGTCATTACATATGTGTTCTTTTTAGTAACAACAACCAGAGTCATTGAATGTGTGTTCTTTTCACATACCACCTATGGATCCACCAGTGTCATTGCATGTGTGTTCTTTTCACTAACGACAAACAGAGTCATTGAATGTGTGTTCTTTTCACATACCACATATGGATCCACCAGTGTCATTGCATGTATGTTCTTTTCAACAACAACAACTGGAGTCATTGCATGTGTGCTCTTTTTCACAATCCACACATGGATCCACCAGTGTTATTGCATGTGTGTTCTTTTTAGTAACAACAACCAGTGTCATTGCATGTGTGTTCTTTTCACTAACAACAACTGGAGTCATTGCATGTGTGCTCTTTTCGCAATCCACCTATGGATCCACCAGTGTCATTGCATGTGTGTTCTTTTTACTAACAACAACCAGAGTTATTTCATGGATGTTCTTCTCACATACCACCTATGGATCCACTAGTGTCATTGCATGTGTGTTCTCTTCACAATCCACACATGGATCCACCAGTGTCATTACATGTGTGTTCTTTTTACTAACAACAACCAGTGTCATTGCATGTGTTTTCTCTTCAGAGAGCAGACATGGATCCACCAGTGTCATTGCATGTGTGTTCTTTCTACTAACAACAACCAGAGTCACTAAAATGTGTGCTCTCTTCAGAGACCACACATGGATCCACCGGTGTCATTGCATGTATGTTCTTTTCACTAACAACAATTGGAGTCATTGCATGTGTGTTCTTTTCACATACCACATATGGATCCACCGGTGTCATTGCATGTGTGCTCTTTTCACAATCCACTCATGGATCCACCAGTGTAATTGCATGTCTGTTCGTTTTAGTAACAACAACCAGAGTCATTGAAATGTGTGTTATTTTCACATACCACATATGGATCCACCAGTGTCATTGCATGTGTATTATTTTCACTAACAACAACTAGAGTCATTGCATGTGTGTTCTTTTCACATACCAAATATGGATCCACCGGTGTCATTGCATGTATGTTCTTTTCAACAACAACAACCGGAGTCATTACATGTGTGCTCTTTTCACAATCCACACATGGATCCACCAGTGTCATTACATGTGTGCTCTTTTCACAATCGACACATGGATCCACCAGTGTCATTGCATGTGTGTTCTTTTTAGTAACAACAACCAGTGTCATTGCATGTGTATTCTTTTCAGTAACAACAACTGGAGTCATTGCATGTGTGCTCTTTTCACAATCCACCTATGGATCCTCCAGTGTCATTGCATGAGCGTTCTTTTTACTAACAACAACCAGAGTCATTTTCATGGCTGTTCTTCTCACATACCACCTACGGATCCACCAGTGTCATTGCATGTGTGTTCTCTTCACAATCCACACATGGACCCACCAGTGTCATTGCATGTGTGTTCTTCTTACTAACAACAACCAGTGTCATTGCATGTGTGTTCTCTTTAGAGACCAGACATGGATCCAGAGTGTCATTGCATGTGTGTTCTTTTTACTAACAACAACCAGAGTCATTGAAATGTGTGCTCTCTTTGGAGACCACACATGGATCCACTGGTGTCATTGCATGTGTGATCTTTTCACATACCACATCTGGATTCACCGGTGTCATTGTATGTGTGCTCTTTTCACAATCCACCCATGGATCCACCAGTGTCATTGCATGTGTGTTCTTTTTAGCAACAACAACCAGAGTCATTGAAATGTGTGTTCTTCTCACATACCACCTATGGACCCACCAGTGTCATTGCATGTGTGTTCATTTAACTAACAACAACTAGAGTCATTGCATGTGTGTTCTTTTCACATACCACATATGGATCCACCAGTGTCATTGAAATGTGTGTTCTCTTTAAATACCACACATGGATCCACCAGTGTCATTGCATGTGTGTTCTTTTTAGTAACAACAACCAGAGTCATTGAAATGTGTGTTCTTCTCACATACCACCTATGGATCCACCAGTTTCATTGCATGTGTGTTCTTTTCACAATCCACCCATGGATCCACCAGTGTCATTACATATGTGTTCTTTTTAGTAACAACAACCAGAGTCATTGAAATGTGTGTTCTTTTCACATACCACCTATGGATCCACCAGTGTCATTGCATGTGTGTTCTTTTCACTAACGACAAACAGAGTCATTGAATGTGTGTTCTTTTCACATACCACATATGGATCCACCAGTGTCATTGCATGTATGTTCTTTTCAACAACAACAACTGGAGTCATTGCATGTGTGCTCTTTTTCACAATCCACACATGGATCCACCAGTGTTATTGCATGTGTGTTCTTTTTAGTAACAACAACCAGTGTCATTGCATGTGTGTTCTTTTCACTAACAACAACTGGAGTCATTGCATGTGTGCTCTTTTCGCAATCCACCTATGGATCCACCAGTGTCATTGCCTGTGTGTTCTTTTTACTAACAACAACCAGAGTCATTTCATGGTTGTTCTTGTCACATACCACCTACAGATCCACCAGTGTCATTGCATGTGTGTTCTCTTCACAATCCACACATGGACCCACCCGTGTCATTGCATGTGTGTTCTTTTTACTAACAACAACCAGTGTCATTGCATGTGTGTTGTCTTCATAGACCAGACATGGATCCAGAGTGTCATTGCATGTGTGTTCTATTTACTAACAACAACCAGAGTCATTGAAATGTGTGCTCTCTTCAGAGACCACACATGGATCCACCGGTGTCATTGCATGTATGTTCTTTTCACTAACAACAAATGGAGTCATTGCATATGTGTTTTTTTCACATACCACATATGGATCCACCGGTGTCATTGCATGTGTTCTCTTTTCACAATCCACCCATGGATCCACCAGTGTCATTGCATGTGTGTTCTTTTGAGTAACAACAACCAGAGTTAGTGAAATGTGTGTTCTTTTCACATACCACCTATGGATCCACTAGTGTCATTGCATGTGTGTTATTTTCACTAACAACAACCAGAATCATTGCATGTGTGTTCTTTTCATATACCACATATGGATCCACTAGTGTCATTGCATGTGTGTTCTTTTCACTAACAACAACCAGAGTCACTGCATGTGTGTTCTTTTCACTAACAACAACCAGAGTCATTGCATGTGTGTTATTTTCACATACCACATATGGATCCACCGGTGTCATTGCATGTGTGCTCTTTTCACAATCCACTCATGGATCCACCAGTGTAATTGCATGTCTGTTCGTTTTAGTAACAACAACCAGTGTCATTGCATATGTGTGTTCTTTTTACTAACAACAACCAGTGTCATTGCATGTGTTTTCTCTTCAGAGAGCAGACATGGATCCACCAGTGTCATTGCATGTGTGTTCTTTCTACTAACAACAACCAGAGTCACTAAAATGTGTGCTCTCTTCAGAGACCACACATGGATCCACCGGTGTCATTGCATGTATGTTCTTTTCACTAACAACAATTGGAGTCATTGCATGTGTGTTCTTTTCACATACCACATATGGATCCACCGGTGTCATTGCATGTGTTCTCTTTTCACAATCCACTCATGGATCCACCAGTGTAATTGCATGTCTGTTCGTTTTAGTAACAACAACCAGAGTCATTGCATGTGTGTTCTTTTCACATACCAAATATGGATCCACCGGTGTCATTGCATGTATGTTCTTTTCAACAACAACAACCGGAGTCATTACATGTGTGCTCTTTTCACAATCCACACATGGATCCACCAGTGTCATTACATGTGTGCTCTTTTCACAATCGACACATGGATCCACCAGTGTCATTGCATGTGTGTTCTTTTTAGTAACAACAACCAGTGTCATTGCATGTGTATTCTTTTCAGTAACTACAACCGGAGTCATTGCATGTGTGCTCTTTTCACAATCCACCTATGGATCCTCCAGTGTCATTGCATGAGAGTTCTTTTTACTAACAACAACCAGAGTCATTTCATGGTTGTTCTTGTCACATACCACCTACGGATCCACCAGTGTCATTGCATGTGTGTTCTCTTCACAATCCACACATGGACCCACCAGTGTCATTGCATGTGTGTTCTTTTTACTAACAACAACCAGTGTCATTGCATGTGTGTTCTCTTCAGAGACCAGACATGGATCCAGAGTGTTATTGCATGTGTGTTCTTTTTACTAACAACAACCAGAGTCATTGAAATGTGTGCTCTCTTCGGAGACCACACATGGATCCACCGGTGTCATTGCATGTATGTTCTTTTCACTAACAACAACTAGATTCATTGCATGCGTGTTCTTTTCACATACCACATATGGATCCACCGGTGTCATTGCATGTGTGGTCTTTTCACAATCCACCCATGGATCCACCAGTGTCATTGCATGCGTGTTCTTTTTAGTAACAACAACCAGAGTCATTGAAATGTGTGTTCTTCTCACATACCACCTATGGACCCACCAGTGTCATTGCATGTGTGTTCATTTAACTAACAACAACCAAAGTCATTGCATGTGTGTTCTTTTCACATACCACATATGGATCCACCAGTGTCATTGAAATGTGTGTTCTCTTTAGATACCACACATGGATCCACCAGTGTCATTGCATGTGTGTTATTTTTAGTAACAACAACCAGAGTCATTGAAATGTGTGTTATTCTCACATACCACCTATGGATCCACCAGTTTCATTGCATGTGTGTTCTTTTCACAATCCACCCATGGATCCACCAGTGTCATTACATATGTGTTCTTTTTAGTAACAACAACCAGAGTCATTGAAATGTGTGTTCTTTTCACATACCACCTATGGATCCACCAGTGTCATTGCGTGTGTGTTCTTTTCACTAACGACAAACAGAGTCATTGCATGTGTGTTCTTTTCACATACCACATATGGATCCACCAGTGTCATTGCATGTATGTTCTTTTCAACAACAACAACTGGAGTCATTGCATGTGTGCTCTTTTTCACAATCCACACATGGATCCACCAGTGTTATTGCATGTGTGTTCTTTTTAGTAACAACAACCAGTGTCATTGCATGTGTGTTCTTTTCACTAACAACAACTGGAGTCATTGCATGTGTGCTCTTTTCGCAATCCACCTATGGATCCACCAGTGTCATTGCATGTGTGTTCTTTTTACTAACAACAACCAGAGTTATTTCATGGCTGTTCTTCTCACATACCACCTATGGATCCACTAGTGTCATTGCATGTGTGTTCTCTTCACAATCCACACATGGATCCACCAGTGTCATTACATGTGTGTTCTTTTTACTAACAACAACCAGTGTCATTGCATGTGTTTTCTCTTCAGAGAGCAGACATGGATCCACCAGTGTCATTGCATGTGTGTTCTTTCTACTAACAACAACCAGAGTCACTAAAATGTGTGCTCTCTTCAGAGACCACACATGGATCCACCGGTGTCATTGCATGTATGTTCTTTTCACTAACAACAATTGGAGTCATTGCATGTGTGTTCTTTTCACATACCACATATGGATCCACCGGTGTCATTGCATGTGTGCTCTTTTCACAATCCACTCATGGATCCACCAGTGTAATTGCATGTCTGTTAGTTTTAGTAACAACAACCAGAGTCATTGAAATGTGTGTTATTTTCACATACCACATATGGATCCACCAGTGTCATTGCATGTGTATTCTTTTCACTAACAACAACTAGAGTCATTGCATGTGTGTTCTTTTCACATACCAAATATGGATCCACCGGTGTCATTGCATGTATGTTCTTTTCAACAACAACAACCGGAGTCATTACATGTGTGCTCTTTTCACAATCCACACATGGATCCACCTGTGTCATTACATGTGTGCTCTTTTCACATTCGACACATGGATCCACCAGTGTCATTGCATGTGTGTTCTTTTTAGTAACAACAACCAGTGTCATTGCATGTGTATTCTTTTCAGTAACTACAACCGGAGTCATTGCATGTGTGCTCTTTTCACAATCCACCTATGGATCCTCCAGTGTCATTGCATGAGAGTTCTTTTTACTAACAACAACCAGAGTCATTTCATGGTTGTTCTTGTCACATACCACCTACGGATCCACCAGTGTCATTGCATGTGTGCTCTCTTCACAATCCACACATGGACCCACCAGTGTCATTGCATGTGTGTTCTTTTTACTAACAACAACCAGTGTCATTGCATGTGTGTTCTCTTCAGCGACCAGACATGGATCCAGAGTGTCATTGCATGTGTGTTCTTTTTACTAACAACAACCAGAGTCATTGAAATGTGTGCTCTCTTCGGAGACCACACATGGATCCACCGGTGTCATTGCATGTATGTTCTTTTCACTAACAACAACTAGATTCATTGCATGCGTGTTCTTTTCACATACCACATATGGATCCACCGGTGTCATTGCATGTGTGGTCTTTTCACAATCCACCCATGGATCCACCAGTGTCATTGCATGTGTGTTCTTTTTAGTAACAACAACCAGAGTCATTGAAATGTGTGTTCTTCTCACATACCACCTATGGACCCACCAGTGTCATTGCATGTGTGTTCATTTAACTAACAACAACTAGAGTCATTGCATGTGTGTTCTTTTCACATACCACATATGGATCCACCAGTGTCATTGAAATGTGTGTTCTCTTTAAATACCACACATGGATCCACCAGTGTCATTGCATGTGTGTTCTTTTTAGTAACAACAACCAGAGTCATTGAAATGTGTGTTCTTCTCACATACCACCTATGGATCCACCAGTTTCATTGCATGTGTGTTCTTTTCACAATCCACCCATGGATCCACCAGTGTCATTACATATGTGTTCTTTTTAGTAACAACAACCAGAGTCATTGAATGTGTGTTCTTTTCACATACCACCTATGGATCCACCAGTGTCATTGCATGTGTGTTCTTTTCACTAACGACAAACAGATTCATTGAATGTGTGTTCTTTTCACATACCACATATGGATCCACCAGTGTCATTGCATGTATGTTCTTTTCAACAACAACAACTGGAGTCATTGCATGTGTGCTCTTTTTCACAATCCACACATGGATCCACCAGTGTTATTGCATGTGTGTTCTTTTTAGTAACAACAACCAGTGTCATTGCATGTGTGTTCTTTTCACTAACAACAACTGGAGTCATTGCATGTGTGCTCTTTTCGCAATCCACCTATGGATCCACCAGTGTCATTGCATGTGTGTTCTTTTTACTAACAACAACCAGAGTTATTTCATGGATGTTCTTCTCACATACCACCTATGGATCCACTAGTGTCATTGCATGTGTGTTCTCTTCACAATCCACACATGGATCCACCAGTGTCATTACATGTGTGTTCTTTTTACTAACAACAACCAGTGTCATTGCATGTGTTTTCTCTTCAGAGAGCAGACATGGATCCACCAGTGTCATTGCATGTGTGTTCTTTCTACTAACAACAACCAGAGTCACTAAAATGTGTGCTCTCTTCAGAGACCACACATGGATCCACCGGTGTCATTGCATGTATGTTCTTTTCACTAACAACAATTGGAGTCATTGCATGTGTGTTCTTTTCACATACCACATATGGATCCACCGGTGTCATTGCATGTGTGCTCTTTTCACAATCCACTCATGGATCCACCAGTGTAATTGCATGTCTGTTCGTTTTAGTAACAACAACCAGAGTCATTGAAATGTGTGTTATTTTCACATACCACATATGGATCCACCAGTGTCATTGCATGTGTATTATTTTCACTAACAACAACTAGAGTCATTGCATGTGTGTTCTTTTCACATACCAAATATGGATCCACCGGTGTCATTGCATGTATGTTCTTTTCAACAACAACAACCGGAGTCATTACATGTGTGCTCTTTTCACAATCCACACATGGATCCACCAGTGTCATTACATGTGTGCTCTTTTCACAATCGACACATGGATCCACCAGTGTCATTGCATGTGTGTTCTTTTTAGTAACAACAACCAGTGTCATTGCATGTGTATTCTTTTCAGTAACAACAACTGGAGTCATTGCATGTGTGCTCTTTTCACAATCCACCTATGGATCCTCCAGTGTCATTGCATGAGCGTTCTTTTTACTAACAACAACCAGAGTCATTTTCATGGCTGTTCTTCTCACATACCACCTACGGATCCACCAGTGTCATTGCATGTGTGTTCTCTTCACAATCCACACATGGACCCACCAGTGTCATTGCATGTGTGTTCTTCTTACTAACAACAACCAGTGTCATTGCATGTGTGTTCTCTTTAGAGACCAGACATGGATCCAGAGTGTCATTGCATGTGTGTTCTTTTTACTAACAACAACCAGAGTCATTGAAATGTGTGCTCTCTTTGGAGACCACACATGGATCCACTGGTGTCATTGCATGTGTGATCTTTTCACATACCACATCTGGATTCACCGGTGTCATTGTATGTGTGCTCTTTTCACAATCCACCCATGGATCCACCAGTGTCATTGCATGTGTGTTCTTTTTAGCAACAACAACCAGAGTCATTGAAATGTGTGTTCTTCTCACATACCACCTATGGACCCACCAGTGTCATTGCATGTGTGTTCATTTAACTAACAACAACTAGAGTCATTGCATGTGTGTTCTTTTCACATACCACATATGGATCCACCAGTGTCATTGAAATGTGTGTTCTCTTTAAATACCACACATGGATCCACCAGTGTCATTGCATGTGTGTTCTTTTTAGTAACAACAACCAGAGTCATTGAAATGTGTGTTCTTCTCACATACCACCTATGGATCCACCAGTTTCATTGCATGTGTGTTCTTTTCACAATCCACCCATGGATCCACCAGTGTCATTACATATGTGTTCTTTTTAGTAACAACAACCAGAGTCATTGAAATGTGTGTTCTTTTCACATACCACCTATGGATCCACCAGTGTCATTGCATGTGTGTTCTTTTCACTAACGACAAACAGAGTCATTGAATGTGTGTTCTTTTCACATACCACATATGGATCCACCAGTGTCATTGCATGTATGTTCTTTTCAACAACAACAACTGGAGTCATTGCATGTGTGCTCTTTTTCACAATCCACACATGGATCCACCAGTGTTATTGCATGTGTGTTCTTTTTAGTAACAACAACCAGTGTCATTGCATGTGTGTTCTTTTCACTAACAACAACTGGAGTCATTGCATGTGTGCTCTTTTCGCAATCCACCTATGGATCCACCAGTGTCATTGCATGTGTGTTCTTTTTACTAACAACAACCAGAGTTATTTCATGGCTGTTCTTCTCACATACCACCTATGGATCCACTAGTGTCATTGCATGTGTGTTCTCTTCACAATCCACACATGGATCCACCAGTGTCATTACATGTGTGTTCTTTTTACTAACAACAACCAGTGTCATTGCATGTGTTTTCTCTTCAGAGAGCAGACATGGATCCACCAGTGTCATTGCATGTGTGTTCTTTCTACTAACAACAACCAGAGTCACTAAAATGTGTGCTCTCTTCAGAGACCACACATGGATCCACCGGTGTCATTGCATGTATGTTCTTTTCACTAACAACAATTGGAGTCATTGCATGTGTGTTCTTTTCACATACCACATATGGATCCACCGGTGTCATTGCATGTGTGCTCTTTTCACAATCCACTCATGGATCCACCAGTGTAATTGCATGTCTGTTCGTTTTAGTAACAACAACCAGAGTCATTGAAATGTGTGTTATTTTCACATACCACATATGGATCCACCAGTGTCATTGCATGTGTATTATTTTCACTAACAACAACTAGAGTCATTGCATGTGTGTTCTTTTCACATACCAAATATGGATCCACCGGTGTCATTGCATGTATGTTCTTTTCAACAACAACAACCGGAGTCATTACATGTGTGCTCTTTTCACAATCCACACATGGATCCACCAGTGTCATTACATGTGTGCTCTTTTCACAATCGACACATGGATCCACCAGTGTCATTGCATGTGTGTTCTTTTTAGTAACAACAACCAGTGTCATTGCATGTGTATTCTTTTCAGTAACAACAACTGGAGTCATTGCATGTGTGCTCTTTTCACAATCCACCTATGGATCCTCCAGTGTCATTGCATGAGCGTTCTTTTTACTAACAACAACCAGAGTCATTTTCATGGCTGTTCTTCTCACATACCACCTACGGATCCACCAGTGTCATTGCATGTGTGTTCTCTTCACAATCCACACATGGACCCACCAGTGTCATTGCATGTGTGTTCTTCTTACTAACAACTAGTGTCATTGCATGTGTGTTCTCTTCAGAGACCAGACATGGATCCAGAGTGTCATTGCATGTGTGTTCTTTTTACTAACAACAACCAGAGTCATTGAAATGTGTGCTCTCTTTGGAGACCACACATGGATCCACCGGTGTCATTGCATGTGTGATCTTTTCACATACCACATATGGATCCACCGGTGTCATTGTATGTGTGCTCTTTTCACAATCCACCCATGGATCCACCAGTGTCATTGCATGTGTGTTCTTTTTAGCAACAACAACCAGACTCATTGAAATGTGTGTTCTTCTCACATACCACCTAAGGATCCACTAGTGTCATTGCATGTGTGTTCATTTCACTAACAACAACCAGAGTCATTGCATGTGTGTTCTTTTCACATACCACATATGGATCCACCAGTGTCATTGAAATGTGTGTTCTCTTTAGATACCACACATGGATCCACCAGTGTCATTGCATGTGTGTTCTTTTTAGTAACAACAACCAGAGTCATTGAAATGTGTGTTCTTCTCATATACCACCTATGGATCCACTAGTTTCATTGCATGTGTGTTCTTTTCACAATCCACCCATGGATCCACCAGTGTCATTACATGTGTGTTCTTTTTAGTAACAACAACCAGAGTTATTGAAATGTGTGTTCTTTTCACATACCACCTATGGATCCACTAGTGTCATTGCATGTGTGTTCTTTTCACTAACGACAAACAGAGTCATTGCATGTGTGTTCTTTTCACATACCACATATGGATCCACCAGTGGCATTGCATGTACGTTCTTTTCAACAACAACAACTGGAGTCATTGCATGTGTGCTCTTTTTCACAATCCACACATGGATCCACCTGTGTTATTGCATGTGTGTTCTTTTTAGTAACAACAACCAGTGTCATTGCATGTGTGTTCTTTTCACTAACAACAACTAGAGTCATTGCATGTGTGCTCTTTTCACAATCCACCTATGGATCCACCAGTGTCATTGCATGTGTGTTCTTTTTACTAACAACAACCAGAGTCATTTCATGGCTGTTCTTCTCACATACCACCTATGGATCTACCAGTGTCATTGCATGTGTGTTCTCTTCACAATCCACACATGGATCCACTAGTGTCATTGCATGTGTGTTCTTTTTACTAACAACAACTAGTGTCATTGCATGTGTGTTCTCTTCAGAGACCAGACATGGATCCACCAGTGTCATTGCATGTGCGTTCTTTTTACTAACAACAACCAGAGTCACTGAAATGTGTGCTCTCTTCAGAGACCAGACATGGATCCACCGGTGTCATTGCATGTATGTTCTTTTCACTAACAATAATTGGAGTCATTGCATGTGTGTTCTTTTCACATACCACATATGGATCCACCGGTGTCATTGCATGTGTGCTCTTTTCACAATCCACTCATGGATCCACCAGTGTCATTGCATGTGTGTTCGTTTTAGTAACAACAACCAGAGTCATTGAAATGTGGGTTCTTTTCGCATACCACATATGGATCCACCAGTGTCATTGCATGTGTGTTCTTTTCACTAACAACAACTAGAGTCATTGCATGTGTGTTCTTTTCACATACCACATATGGATCCAACAGTGTCATTGAAATGTGTGTTCTCTTTAGATACCACACATGGATCCACCAGTGTCATTGCATGTGTGTTCTTTTTAGTAACAACCAGAGTCATTGAAATGTGTATTCTTCTCACATACCACCTATGGATCCACCAGTTTCATTGCATGTGTGTTCTTTTCACAATCCACCCATCGATCCACCAGTGTCATTACATGTGTGTTCTTTTTAGTAACGACAACTAGAGTCATTGAAATGTGTGTTTTTTTCACATACCACCTATGGATCCACCAGTATCATTGTATGTGTGTTCTTTTCACTAACGACAAATAGAGTCATTGCATGTGTGTTCTTTTCACATACCACATATGGATCCACCACTGGCATTGCATGTATGTTCTTTTCAACAACAACAACTGGAGTCATTGCATGTGTGCTCTTTGTCACAATCCACACATGGATCCACCAGTGTTATTGCATGTGTGTTCTTTTTAGTAACAACAACCAGTGTCATTGCATGTGTGTTCTTTTCACTAACAACAACTAGAGTCATTGCATGTGTGCTCTTTTCACAATCCACCTATGGATCCACCAGTGTCATTGCATGTGTGTTCTTTTTACTAACAACAACCAGAGTCTTTCATGGCTGTTCTTCTCACATACCACCTATGGATCCACCAGTGTCATTGCATGTGTGTTCTCTTCACAATCCACACATGGATCCACTAGTGTCATTGCATGTGTGTTCTTTTTACTAACAACAACCAGTGTCATTGCATGTGTGTTCTCTTCAGAGACCAGACATGGATCCACCAGTGTCATTGCATGTGTGTTCTTTTTAATAACAACAACCAGAGTCACTGAAATGTGTGCTCTCTTCAAAGACCAGACATGGATCCACCGGTGTCATTGCATGTATGTTCTTTTCACTAACAACAATTGGAGTCATTGCATGTGTGTTCTTTTCACATACCACATATGGATCCACCGGTGTCATTGCATGTGTGCTCTTTTCACAATCCACTCATGGATCCACCAGTGTCATTGCATGTGTGTTCCTTTTAGTAACAACAACCAGAGTCATTGACATGTGTGTTCTTTTCACATACCACATATGGATCCACCAGTGTCATTGCATGTGTGTTCTTTTCACTAACAACAACTAGAGTCATTGCATGTGCGTTCTTTTCACGTACCACATATGGATCCACCAGTGTCATTGCATGTATGTTCTTTTCAACAACAATAACCGGAGTCATTGCATGTGTGCTCTTTTCACAATCCACACATGGATCCACCAGTGTCATTGCATTTGTGTTCTTTTTAGTAACAACAACCAGTGTCATGGCATCTGTGTTCTTTTCACTAACAACAACTGGAGTCATTGCATGTGTGCTCTTTTCACAATCTAGATATGGATCCACCAGTGTCATTTCATGTGTGTTCTTTTTACTAACAACAACTAGAGTCATTTCATGGCTGTTCTTCTCACATACAACCTATGGATCCACCAGTGTCATTGCATGTGTGTTCTCTTCACAATCCACACATGGATCCACCAGTGTCATTGCATGTGTGTTCTTTTTACTAACAACAACCAGTGTCATTGCATATGTGTTCTCTTCAGAGACCAGACATGGATCCAGCAATGTCGTTGCATGTGTGTTCTTTTTACTAACAGCAACCAAAGTCATTGAAATGTGTGCTCTCTTTAGAGACCACACATGGATATAGAGACCACACATGGATCCACCGGTGTCATTTCATGTATGTTCTTTTCACTAACAACAGCTGGAGTCATGCATGTGTGTTCTTTTCACATACCACATATGGATCCACCAGTGTAATTGCATGTGTTCTCTTTTCACAATCCACCCATGGATCCACCAGTGTCATGTCATGTGTGTTCTTGTCAGTAACAACAACCAGAGTCACTGAAATGTGTGTTCTTTTCACATACCACCTATGGATCCACCAGCGTCATTGCATGTGTGTTCTTTTCACTAACAACAACCAGAGTCATTGCATGTGTGTTCTTTTCACATACCATATATGGATCCACCAGTGGCATTGAAATGTGTGTTCTCTACATAGACCACACATGGATCCACCAGTGTCATTGCATGTGTGTTCTTTTTAGTAACAACAACCAGAGTCATTGAAATGTGTGTTCTTCTCACATACCACCTATGGATCCCCCAGTGTCATTGCATGTGTGTTCTTTTTAGTAACAACAACCATAGTCATTGAAATGTGTGTTCTTTTCACATACCTCCTATGGATCCACCAGTGTCATTGCATGTGTGTTATTTTCACTAACAACAACCAGAGTCATTGCATGTGTGTTCTTTTCACATACCACATGTGGATCCACCAGTGTCATTGCATGTAAGTTCTTTTCACTAACAACAACTGGAGTCATTGCATGTGTGCTCTTTTCAAAATCCACACATGGATCCACCAGTGTCATTGCATGTGTGTTCTTTTTAGTAACAACAACCAGTTTCATTGCATGTGTGTTCTGTTCACTAACAACAACTGGAATCATTGCATGTGTGCTCTTTTCACAATCCACCTATGGATCCACCAGTGTCATTGCATGTGTGTTCTTTTCACATACCACCTATGGATCCACCAGTTTCATTGCATGTGTGTTCTTTTCACAATCCACCCATGGATCCACCAGTGTCATTACATGTGTGTTCTTTTTAGTAACAACAACCAGAGTTATTGAAATGTGTGTTCTTTTCACATACCACCTATGGATCCACTAGTGTCATTGCATGTGTGTTCTTTTCACTAACGACAAACAGAGTCATTGCATGTGTGTTCTTTTCACATACCACAGATGGATCCACCAGTGGCATTGCATGTACGTTCTTTTCAACAACAACAACTGGAGTCATTGCATGTGTGCTCTTTTTCACAATCCACACATGGATCCACCAGTGTTATTGCATGTGTGTTCTTTTTAGTAACAACAACCAGTGTCATTGCATGTGTGTTCTTTTCACTAACAACAACTAGAGTCATTGCATGTGTGCTCTTTTCACAATCCACCTATGGATCCACCAGTGTCATTGCATGTGTGTTCTTTTTACTAACAACAACCAGAGTCATTTCATGGCTGTTCTTCTCACATACCACCTATGGATCTACCAGTGTCATTGCATGTGTGTTCTCTTCACAATCCACACATGGATCCACTAGTGTCATTGCATGTGTGTTCTTTTTACTAACAACAACTAGTGTCATTGCATGTGTGTTCTCTTCAGAGACCAGACATGGATCCACCAGTGTCATTGCATGTGCGTTCTTTTTACTAACAACAACCAGAGTCACTGAAATGTGTGCTCTCTTCAGAGACCAGACATGGATCCACCGGTGTCATTGCATGTATGCTCTTTTCACTAACAACAATTGGAGTCATTGCATGTGTGTTCTTTTCACATACCACATATGGATCCACCGGTGTCATTGCATGTGTGCTCTTTTCACAATCCACTCATGGATCCACCAGTGTCATTGCATGTGTGTTGGTTTTAGTAACAACAACCAGAGTCATTGAAATGTGGGTTCTTTTCGCATACCACATATGGATCCACCAGTGTCATTGCATGTGTGTTCTTTTCACTAACAACAACTAGAGTCATTGCATGTGTGTTCTTTTCACATACCACATATGGATCCAACAGTGTCATTGAAATGTGTGTTCTCTTTAGATACCACACATGGATCCACCAGTGTCATTGCATGTGTGTTCTTTTTAGTAACAACAACCAGAGTCATTGAAATGTGTATTCTTCTCACATACCACCTATGGATCCACCAGTTTCATTGCATGTGTGTTCTTTTCACAATCCACCCATGGATCCACCAGTGTCATTACATGTGTGTTCTTTTTAGTAACAACAACTAGAGTCATTGAAATGTGTGTTCTTTTCACATACCACCTATGGATCCACCAGTATCATTGTATGTGTGTTCTTTTCACTAACGACAAATAGAGTCATTGCATGTGTGTTCTTTTCACATACAACATATGGATCCACCACTGGCATTGCATGTATGTTCTTTTCAACAACAACAACTGGAGTCATTGCATGTGTGCTCTTTGTCACAATCCACACATGGATCCACCAGTGTTATTGCATGTGTGTTCTTTTTAGTAACAACAACCAGTGTCATTGCATGTGTGTTCTTTTCACTAACAACAACTAGAGTCATTGCATGTGTGCTCTTTTCACAATCCACCTATGGATCCACCAGTGTCATTGCATGTGTGTTCTTTTTACTAACAACAACCAGAGTCATTTCATGGCTGTTCTTCTCACATACCACCTATGGATCCACCAGTATCATTGCATGTGTGTTCTCTTCACAATCCACACATGGATCCACTAGTGTCATTGCATGTGTGTTCTTTTTACTAACAACAACCAGTGTCATTGCATGTGTGTTCTCTTCAGAGACCAGACATGGATCCACCAGTGTCATTGCATGTGTGTTCTTTTTACTAACAACAACCAGAGTCACTGAAATGTGTGCTCTCTTCAAAGACCAGACATGGATCCACCGGTGTCATTGCATGTATGTTCTTTTCACTAACAACAATTGGAGTCATTGCATGTGTGTTCTTTTCACATACCACATATGGATCCACCGGTGTCATTGCATGTGTGCTCTTTTCACAATCCACTCATGGATCCACCAGTGTCATTGCATGTGTGTTCCTTTTAGTAACAACAACCAGAGTCATTGACATGTGTGTTCTTTTCACATACCACATATGGATCCACCAGTGTCATTGCATGTGTGTTCTTTTCACTAACAACAACTAGAGTCATTGCATGTGCGTTCTTTTCACGTACCACATATGGATCCACCAGTGTCATTGCATGTATGTTCTTTTCAACAACAATAACCGGAGTCATTGCATGTGTGCTCTTTTCACAATCCACACATGGATCCACCAGTGTCATTGCATTTGTGTTCTTTTTAGTAACAACAACCAGTGTCATGGCATGTGTGTTCTTTTCACTAACAACAACTGGAGTCATTGCATGTGTGCTCTTTTCACAATCCAGATATGGATCCACCAGTGTCATTTCATGTGTGTTCTTTTTACTAACAACAACTAGAGTCATTTCATGGCTGTTCTTCTCACATACAACCTATGGATCCACCAGTGTCATTGCATGTGTGTTCTCTTCACAATCCACACATGGATCCACCAGTGTCATTGCATGTGTGTTCTTTTTACTAACAACAACCAGTGTCATTGCATATGTGTTCTCTTCAGAGACCAGACATGGATCCACCAATGTCGTTGCATGTGTGTTCTTTTTACTAACAACAACCAAAGTCATTGAAATGTGTGCTCTCTTTAGAGACCACACATGGATATAGAGACCACACATGGATCCACCGGTGTCATTTCATGTATGTCCTTTTCACTAACAACAACTGGAGTCATGCATGTGTGTTCTTTTCACATACCACATATGGATCCACCAGTGTAATTGCATGTGTTCTCTTTTCACAATCCACCCATGGATCCACCAGTGTCATGTCATGTGTGTTCTTGTCAGTAACAACAACCAGAGTCACTGAAATGTGTGTTCTTTTCACATACCACCTATGGATCCACCAGTGTCATTGCATGTGTGTTCTTTTCACTAACAACAACCAGTGTCATTGCATGTGTGTTCTTTTCACATACCATATATGGATCCACCAGTGGCATTGAAATGTGTGTTCTCTACATAGACCACACATGGATCCACCAGTGTCATTGCATGTGTGTTCTTTTTAGTAACAACAACCAGAGTCATTGAAATGTGTGTTCTTCTCACATACCACCTATGGATCCCCCAGTGTCATTGCATGTGTGTTCTTTTTAGTAACAACAACCATAGTCATTGAAATGTGTGTTCTTTTCACATACCTCCTATGGATCCACCAGTGTCATTGCATGTGTGTTATTTTCACTAACAACAACCAGAGTCATTGCATGTGTGTTCTTTTCACATACCACATGTGGATCCACCAGTGTCATTGCATGTAAGTTCTTTTCACTAACAACAACTGGAGTCATTGCATGTGTGCTCTTTTCAAAATCCACACATGGATCCACCAGTGTCATTGCATGTGTGTTCTTTTTAGTAACAACAACCAGTTTCATTGCATGTGTGTTCTGTTCACTAACAACAACTGGAATCATTGCATGTGTGCTCTTTTCACAATCCACCTATGGATCCACCAGTGTCATTGCATGTGTGTTCTTTTCACATACCACCTATGGATCCACCAGTTTCATTGCATGTGTGTTCTTTTCACAATCCACCCATGGATCCACCAGTGTCATTACATGTGTGTTCTTTTTAGTAACAACAACCAGAGTTATTGAAATGTGTGTTCTTTTCACATACCACCTATGGATCCACTAGTGTCATTGCATGTGTGTTCTTTTCACTAACGACAAACAGAGTCATTGCATGTGTGTTCTTTTCACATACCACAGATGGATCCACCAGTGGCATTGCATGTACGTTCTTTTCAACAACAACAACAACTGGAGTCATTGCATGTGTGCTCTTTTTCACAATCCACACATGGATCCACCAGTGTTATTGCATGTGTGTTCTTTTTAGTAACAACAACCAGTGTCATTGCATGTGTGTTCTTTTCACTAACGACAACCAGAGTCATTTCATGGCTGTTCTTCTCACATACCACCTATGGATCTACCAGTGTCATTGCATGTGTGTTCTCTTCACAATCCACACATGGATCCACAAGTGTCATTGCATGTGTGTTCTTTTTACTAACAACAACTAGTGTCATTGCATGTGTGTTCTCTTCAGAGACCAGACATGGATCTACCAGTGTCATTGCATGTGCGTTCTTTTTACTAACAACAACCAGAGTCACTGAAATGTGTGCTCTCTTCAGAGACCAGACATGGATCCACCGGTGTCATTGCATGTATGTTCTTTTCACTAACAACAATTGGAGTCATTGCATGTGTGTTCTTTTCACATACCACATATGGATCCACCGGTGTCATTGCATGTGTGCTCTTTTCACAATCCACTCATGGATCCACCAGTCTCATTGCATGTGTGTTCGTTTTAGTAACAACAACCAGAGTCATTGAAATGTGGGTTCTTTTCGCATACCACATATGGATCCACCAGTGTCATTGCATGTGTGTTATTTTCACTAACAACAACTAGAGTCATTGCATGTGTGTTCTTTTCACATACCACATATGGATCCAACAGTGTCATTGAAATGTGTGTTCTCTTTAGATACCACACATGGATCCACCAGTGTCATTGGATGTGTGTTCTTTTTAGTAACAACAACCAGAGTCATTGAAATGTGTATTCTTCTCACATACCACCTATGGATCCACCAGTTTCATTGCATGTGTGTTCTTTTCACAATCCACCCATGGATCCACCAGTGTCATTACATGTGTGTTCTTTTTAGTAACAACAACTAGAGTCATTGAAATGTGTGTTCTTTTCACATACCACCTATGGATCTACCAGTATCATTGTATGTGTGTTATTTTCACTAACGACAAACAGAGTCATTGCATGTGTGTTCTTTTCACATACCACATATGGATCCACCACTGGCATTGCATGTATGTTCTTTTCAACAACAACAACTGGAGTCATTGCATGTGTGCTCTTTGTCACAATCCACACATGGATCCACCAGTGTTATTGCATGTGTGTTCTTTTTAGTAACAACAACCAGTGTCATTGCATGTGTGTTCTTTTCACTAACAACAACTAGAGTCATTGCATGTGTGCTCTTTTCACAATCCACCTATGGATCCACCAGTGTCATTGCATGTGTGTTCTTTTTACTAACAACAACCAGAGTCATTTCATGGCTGTTCTTCTCACATACCACCTATGGATCCACCAGTGTCATTGCATGTGTGTTCTCTTCACAATCCACACATGGATCCACTAGTGTCATTGCATGTGTGTTCTTTTTACTAACAACAACCAGTGTCATTGCATGTGTGTTCTCTTCAGAGAACAGACATGGATCCACCAGTGTCATTGCATGTGTGTTCTTTTTACTAACAACAACCAGAGTCACTGAAATGTGTGCTCTCTTCAAAGACCAGACATGGATCCACCAGTGTCATTGCATGTATGTTCTTTTCACTAACAACAATTGGAGTCATTGCATGTGTGTTCTTTTCACATACCACATATGGATCCACCGGTGTCATTGCATGTGTGTTCTTTTCACATACCACATATGGATCCACCAGTGTCATTGCATGTGTGTTCTTTTCACTAACAACAACTAGAGTCATTGCATGTGCGTTCTTTTCACGTACCACATATGGATCCACCAGTGTCATTGCATGTATGTTCTTTTCAACAACAATAACCGGAGTCATTGCATGTGTGCTCTTTTCACAATCCACACATGGATCCACCAGTGTCATTGCATTTGTGTTCTTTTTAGTAACAACAACCAGTGTCATGGCATGTGTGTTCTTTTCACTAACAACAACTGGAGTCATTGCATGTGTGCTCTTTTCACAATCCAGATATGGATCCACCAGTGTCATTTCATGTGTGTTCTTTTTACTAACAACAACTAGAGTCATTTCATGGCTGTTCTTCTCACATACAACCTATGGATCCACCAGTGTCATTGCATGTGTGTTCTCTTCACAATCCACACATGGATCCACCAGTGTCATTGCATGTGTGTTCTTTTTACTAACAACAACCAGTGTCATTGCATATGTGTTCTCTTCAGAGACCAGACATGGATCCACCAATGTCGTTGCATGTGTGTTCTTTTTACTAACAACTACCAAAGTCATTGAAATGTGTGCTCTCTTTAGAGACCACACATGGATATAGAGACCACACATGGATCCACCGGTGTCATTTCATGTATGTCCTTTTCACTAACAACAACTGGAGTCATGCATGTGTGTTCTTTTCACATACCACATATGGATCCACCAGTGTAATTGCATGTGTTTTCTTTTCACAATCCACCCATGGAGCCACCAGTGTCATGTCATGTGTGTTCTTGTCAGTAACAACAACCAGAGTCACTGAAATGTGTGTTCTTTTCACATACCACCTATGGATCCACCAGTGTCATTGCATGTGTGTTCTTTTCACTAACAACAACCAGAGTCATTGCATGTGTGTTCTTTTCACATACCATATATGGATCCACCAGTGGCATTGAAATGTGTGTTCTCTACATAGACCACACATGGATCCACCAGTGTCATTGCATGTGTGTTCTTTTAATAACAACCAGAGTCATTGAAATGTGTGTTCTTCTCACATACCACCTATGGATCCCCCAGTGTCATTGCATGTGTGTTCTTTTTAGTAACAACAACCATAGTCATTGAAATGTGTGTTCTTTTCACATACCTCCTATGGATCCACCAGTGTCATTGCATGTGTGTTATTTTCACTAACAACAACCAGAGTCATTGCATGTGTGTTCTTTTCACATACCACATGTGGATCCACCAGTGTCATTGCATGTAAGTTCTTTTCACTAACAACAACTGGAGTCATTGCATGTGTGCTCTTTTCAAAATCCACACATGGATCCACCAGTGTCATTGCATGTGTGTTCTTTTTAGTAACAACAACCAGTTTCATTGCATGTGTGTTCTGTTCACTAACAACAACTAGAATCATTGCATGTGTGCTCTTTTCACAATCCACCTATGGATCCACCAGTGTCATTGCATGTGTGTTCTTTTGACTAACAACAACCAGAGTCATTTCATGGCTGTTCTTCTCACATACCACCTATGGATCCACCAGTATCATTGCATGTGTGTTCTCTTCACAATCCACACATGGATCCACCAGTGTCATTCCATGTGTGTTCTTTTTAGTAACAACAACAAGAGTCATTGAAATGTGTGTTCTTTTCACATACCACCTATGGATCCACCAGTGTCATTGCTTGTGTGTTCTTTTCACTAACAACAACTAGAGTCATTGCATATGTTTTTTTTCACATACCACATATGGATCCACCAGTGTCATTGCCTGTTTTTTCTTTTCACTAACAACAACTGGAGTCATTGCATGTGTGCTCTTTTCAAAATCCACACATGGATCCACCAGTGTCATTGCATGTGTGTTCTTTTTAGTAACAAAAACCAGTGTCATTGCATGTGTGTTCTTTTCACTAACAAAACCTGGAGTCATTGCATGTGTGTTCTTTTCACAATCCACCCATGGATCCACCAGTGTCATTGGATGTGTGTTCTTTTTACTAACAACAACCAGAGTCATTTCATGGTTGTTCTTATCACATACCACCTATGGATCCACCAGTGTCATTGCATGTGTGTTCTCTTCACAATCCACACATGGATCCACCAGTGTCATTGCATGTATGTTCTTTTCAACAACAACAACCGGAGTCATTGCATGTGTGCTCTTTTCACAATCCACACAAGGATCCACCAGTGTCATTACATGTGTGCTCTTTTCACAATCGACACATGGATCCACCAGTGTCATTGCATGTGTGTTCTTTTTAGTAACAACAACTAGTGTCATTGCAAGTGTATTCTATTCAGTAACAACAACTGGAGTCATTGCATGTGTGCTCTTTTCACAATCCACCTATGGATCCACAAGTGTCATTGCATGAGCGTTCTTTTTACTAACAACAACCAGAGTCATTTCATGGCTGTTCTTCTCACATACCACCTACGGATCCACCTGTGTCATTGCATGTGTGTTCTCTTCACAATCCACACATGGACCCACCAGTGTCATTGCATGTGTGTTCTTCTTACTTACAACAACCAGTGTCATTGCATGTGTGTTCTCTTCAGAGACCAGACATGGATCCAGAGTGTCATTGCATGTGTGTTCATTTTACTAACAACAACCAGAGTCATTGAAATGTGTGCTCTCTTCGGAGACCACACATGGATCCACCGGTGTCATTGCATGTATGTTCTTTTCACTAACAACAACTGGACTCATTGCATGTGTGATCTTTTCACATACCACATATGGATCCACCGATGTCATTGCATGTGTGATCTTTTCACAATCCACCCATGGATCCACCAGTGTCATTGCATGTGTGTTCTTTTTAGCAACAACCAGAGTCATTGAAATGTGTGTTCTTCTCACATACCACCTATGGATCCACTGGTGTCATTGCATGTGTGTTCATTTCACTAACAACAACCAGAGTCATTGCATGTGTGTTCTTTTCACATACCACATATGGATCCACCAGTGTCATTGAAATGTGTGTTCTCTTTAGATACCACACATGGATCCACCAGTGTCATTGCATGTGTGTTCTTTTTAGTAACAAGAACCAGAGTCATTGAAATGTGTGTTCTTCTCCCATACCACCTTTGGATCCACCAGTTTCATTGCATGTGTGTTCTTTTCACAATCCACCCATGGATCCACCAGTGTCATTACATGTGTGTTCTTTTTAGTAACAACAACCAGAGTCATTGAAATGTGTGTTCTTTTCACATACCACCTATGGATCCACCAGTGTCATTGCATGTTTGTTCTTTTCACTAACGACAAACAGAGTCATTGCATGTGTGTTCTTTTCACATACCACATATGGATCCACCAGTGGCATTGCATGTATGTTCTTTTCAACAAGAACAACTGGAGTCATTGCATGTGTGCTCTTTTTCACAATCCACACATGGATCCACCAGTGTTATTGCGTGTGTGTTATTTTTAGTAACAACAACCAGTGTCATTGCATGTGTGTTCTCTTCACTAACAACAACTAGAGTCATTGCATGTGTGCTCTTTTCACAATCCACCTATGGATCCACCAGTGTTATTGCATGTGTGTTCTTTTTACTAACAACAACCAGAGTCATTTCATGGTTGTTCTTCTCACATACCACCTATGGATCCACCAGTGTCATTGCATGTGTGTTCTTTTCACAATCCACACATGGATCCACTAGTGTCATTGCATGTGTGTTCTTTTTACTAACAACAACCAGTGTCATTGCATGTGTGTTCTCTTCAGAGACCAGACATGGATCCACCAGTGTCATTGCATGTGTGTTCTTTTTACTAACAACAACCAGAGTCATTGAAATGTGTGCTCTCTTCAAAGACCAGACATGGATCCACCGGTGTCATTGCATGTATGTTCTTTTCACTAACAACAACTAGAGTCATTGCATGTGTGATCTTTTCACATACCACATATGGATCCACCGGTGTCATTGCACGTGTGCTCTTTTCATAATCCACTCATGGATCCACCAGTGTCATTGCATGTGTATTCGTTTTAGTAACAACAACCAGAGTCATTGAAATGTGTGTTCTTTTCACTAACAACAACTAGAGTCATTGCATGTGCGTTCTTTTCACATACCACATATGGATCCACCAGTGTCAGTGCATGTATGTTCTTTTCAATGACAATAACCGGAGTCATTGCATGTGTGCTCTTTTCACAATACACACATGGATCCACCAGTGTCATTGCATGTGTGTTCTTTTTAGTAACAACAACCAGTGTCATGGCATGTGTGTTCTTTTCACTAACAACAACTGGAGTCATTGCATGTGTGGTCTTTTCACAATCCACCGATGGATCTACCAGTGTCATTTCATGTGTGTTCTTTTTACTAACAACAACTAGAGTCATTTCATGGCTGTTCTTCTCACATACCACCTATGGATCCACCAGTGTCATTGCATGTGTGTTCTCTTCACAATCCACACATGGATCCACCAGTGTCATTGCATGTGTGTTCTTTTTACTAACAACAACCAGTGTCATTGCATATGTGTTCTCTTCAGAGACCAGACATGGATCCACCAATGTCGTTGCATGTGTGTTCTTTTTACTAACAACAACCAAAGTCATTGAAATGTGTGCTCTCTTTAGAGACCACACATGGATATAGAGACCACACATGGATCCACCGGTGTCATTGCATGTATGTTCTTTTCACTAACAACAACTAGAGTCATGCATGTGTGTTCTTTTCACATACCACATATGGATCCACCAGTGTCATTGCATGTGTGATCTTTTCACAATCCACCCATGGGTCGACCAGTGTCATTGCGTGTGTGTTCTTTTTAGTAACAACAACCAGTGTCATTGCATGTGTGTTCTTTTCACTAACAACAACTGGAGTCATTGCATCTGTGATCTTTTCACAATCCACCTATGGATCCACCAGTGTCATTGCATGTGTGTTCTTTTTACTAACAACAACCAGAGTCATTTCATGGCTGTTCTTCTCACATACCACCTATGGATCCACCAGTGTCATTGCATGTGTGTTCTCTTCACAATCCACACATGGATCCACTAGTGTCATTGCATGTGTGTTCTTTTTACTAACAACAACCAGTGTCATTGCATGTGTGTTAGTTTCACTAACAACAACCAGAGTCATTGCATGTGTGTTCTTTTCACATACCACATATGGATCTACCAGTGTCATTGCATGTGTGTTCTTTTCACAATCCCCCCATGGATCCACCAGTGTCATTGCATGTGTGTTCTTTTTACTAACAACAACTAGAGTCATTGAAATGTGTGTTCTTCTCACATACCACCTATGGATCCACCGGTGTCATTGCATGTGTGTTCTTTTCACAATCCACCCATGGATCCACCAGTGTCATTGGATGTGTGTTCTTTTTAGTAACAACAACTAGAGTCATTGAAATGTGTGTTCTTTTCACATACCACATATGGATCCACCAGTGTCATTGCATGTGATTTCTTTTCACTAACAACAACCAGAGTCATGGCATGTGTGTTCTTTTCACATACCACATATGGATCAACCAGTGTCATTGCATGTATGTTCTTTTCACTAACAACAACTGGAGTCATCGCATGTGTGCTCTTTTCAAAATCCACACATGGATCCACCAGTGTCATTGCATGTGTGTTCTTTTTAGTAACAACAACCAGTGTCATTGCATGTGTGTTCTTTTCACTAACAACAACTGGAGTCATTGCATGTGTGCTCTTTTCACAATCCACCTATGGATCCACCAGTGTCATTGCATGTGTGTTCTTTTTACTAACAACAACCAGAGTCATTTCATGGCTTTTCTTCTCACATACCACCTATGGATCCACCAGTGTCATTGCATGTGTGTTCTCTTCACAATCCACACATGGATCCACCAGTGTCATTCCATGTGTGTTCTTTTTAGTAACAACAACAAGAGTCATTGAAATGTGTGTTCTTTTCACATACCACCTATGGATCCACCAGTGTCATTGCTTGTGTGTTCTTTTCACTAACAACAACCAGAGTCATTGCATGTGTGTTTTTTTCACATACCAGATATGGATCCACCAGTGTCATTGCATGTTTGTTCTTTTCACTAACAACAACTAGAGTCATTGCATGTGTGCTCTTTTCAAAATCCACACATGGATCCACCAGTGTCATTGCATGTGTGTTCTTTTTAGTAACAAAAACCAGTGTCATTGCATTGTGTTCTTTACACTAACAACACCTGGAGTCATTGCATGTGTGCTCTTTTCACAATCCACCTATGGATCCACCAGTGCCATTGCCTGTGTGTTCTTTTTACTAACAACAACCAGAGTCATTTCATGGTTGTTCTTCTCACATACCACCTATGGATCCACCAGTGTCATTGCATGTGTGTTCTCTTCACAATCCACACATGGATCCACCAGTGTCATTGCATGTATGTTCTTTTCAACAACAACAACCGGAGTCATTGCATGTGTTCTCTTTTCACAATCCACACAAGGATCCACCAGTGTCATTACATGTGTGCTCTTTTCACAATTGACACATCGATCCACTAGTGTCATTGCATGTGTGTTCTTTTTAGTAACAACAACCAGTGTCATTGCATGTGTATTCTTTTCAGTAACAACAACTGGAATCATTGCATGTGTTCTCTTTTCACAATCCACCTATGGATCCTCCAGTGTCATTGCATGAGCGTTCTTTTTACTAACAACAACCAGAGTCATTTCATGGCTGTTCTTCTCACATACCACCTACGGATCCACCTGTGTCATTGCATGTGTGTTCTCTTCACAATCCACACATGGACCCACCAGTGTCATTGCATGTGTGTTCTTCTTACTAACAACTACCAGTGTCATTGCATGTGTGTTCTCTTCAGAGACCAGACATGGATCCCGAGTGTCATTGCATGTGTGTTCTTTTTACTAACAACAACTAGAGTCATTGAAATGTGTTCTCTCTTCGGAGACCACGCATGGATCCACCGGTTTCATTGCATGTATGTTCTTTTCACCAACAACAACTGGAGTCATTGCATGTGTGATCTTTTCACATACCACATATGGACCCACCGGTGTCATTGCACGTGTGCTCTTTTCATAATCCACTCATGGATCCACCAGTGTCATTGCATGTGTATTCGTTTTAGTAACAACAACCAGAGTCATTGAAATGTGTGTTCTTTTCACATACCACATATGGATCCACCAGTATCATTGCATGTGTGTTCTTTTCACTAACAACAACTAGAGTCATTGCATGTGCGTTCTTTTCACATACCACATATGGATCCACCAGTGTTATTGCAAGTATGTTCTTTTCAACAACAATAACCGGAGTCATTGCATGTGTGCTCTTTTCACAATCCACACATGGATCCCCCAGTGTCATTGCATGTGTGTTCTTTTTAGTAACAACAACCAGTATCATGGCATGTGTGTTCTTTTCACTAACAACAACTGGAGTCATTGCATGTGTGGTCTTTTCACAATCCATCTATGGATCTACCAGTGTCATTTCATGTGTGTTCTTTTTACTAACAACAACTAGAGTCATTTCATGGCTGTTCTTCTCACATACCACCTATGGATCCACCAGTGTCATTGCATGTGTGTTCTCTTCACAATCCACACATGGATCCACCAGTGTCATTGCATGTGTGTTCTTTTTACTAACAACAACCAGTGTCATTGCATATGTGTTCTCTTCAGAGACGAGACATGGATCCACCAATGTCGTTGCATGTGTGTTCTTTTTACTAACAACAACCAAAGTCATTGAAATGTGTGCTCTCTTTAGAGACCACACATGGATATAGAGACCACACATGGATCCACCGGTGTCATTGCATGTATGTCCTTTTCACTAACAACAACTAGAGTCATGCATGTGTGTTCTTTTCACATACCACATATGGATCCACCAGTGTCATTGCATGTGTGATCTTTTCACAATCCACCCATGGGTCGACCAGTGTCATTGCGTGTGTGTTCTTTTTAGTAATAACAACCAGAGTCATTGAAATGTGTGTTCTTTTCACATACCACCTATGGATCCACCAGTGTCATTACATGTATGTTCTTTTCACTAACAACAACTAGAGTCATTGCATGTGTGCTCTTTTCAAAATCCACACATGGATCCACCAGTGTCATTGCATGTGTGTTCTTTTTAGTAACAACAACCAGTGTCATTGCATGTGTGTTCTTTTCACTAACAACAACTGGAGTCATTGCATGACTGCTCTTTTCACAATCCACCTATGGATCCACCAGTGTCATTGCATGTGTGTTCTTTTTAGCAACAACAACCAGTGTCATTGAAATGTGTGTTCTTCTCACATACCACCTATGGACCCACCAGTGTCATTGCATGTGTGTTCATTTAACTAACAACAACTAGAGTCATTGCATGTGTGTTCTTTTCACATACCACATATGGATCCACCAGTGTCAATGAAATGTGTGTTCTCTTTAAATACCACACATGGATCCACCAGTGTCATTGCATGTGTGTTCTTTTTAGTAACAACAACCAGAGTCATTGAAATGTGTGTTCTTCTCACATACCACCTATGGATCCACCAGTTTTATTGCATGTGTGTTCTTTTCACAATCCACCCATGGATCCACCAGTGTCATTACATATGTGTTCTTTTTAGTAACAACAACCAGAGTCATTGAAATGTGTGTTCTTTTCACATACCACCTATGGATCCACCAGTGTCATTGCATGTGTGTTCTTTTCACTAACGACAAACAGAGTCATTGAATGTGTGTTCTTTTCACATACCACATATGGATCCACCAGTGTCATTGCATGTATGTTCTTTTCAACAACAACAACTGGAGTCATTGCATGTGTGCTCTTTTTCACAATCCACACATGGATCCACCAGTGTTATTGCATGTGTGTTCTTTTTAGTAACAACAACCAGTGTCATTGCATGTGTGTTCTTTTCTCTAACAACAACTGGAGTCATTGCATGTGTGCTCTTTTCGCAATCCACCTATGGATCCACCAGTGTCATTGCATGTGTGTTCTTTTTACTAACAACAACCAGAGTTATTTCATGGCTGTTCTTCTCACATACCACCTATGGATCCACTAGTGTCATTGCATGTGTGTTCTCTTCACAATCCACACATGGATCCACCAGTGTCATTACATGTGTGTTCTTTTTACTAACAACAACCAGTGTCATTGCATGTGTTTTCTCTTCAGAGAGCAGACATGGATCCACCAGTGTCATTGCATGTGAGTTCTTTCTACTAACAACAACCAGAGTCACTAAAATGTGTGCTCTCTTCAGAGACCACACATGGATCCACCGGTGTCATTGCATGTATGTTATTTTCACTAACAACAATTGGAGTCATTGCATGTGTGTTCTTTTCACATACCACATATGGATCCACCGGTGTCATTGCATGTGTGCTCTTTTCACAATCCACTCATGGATCCACCAGTGTAATTGCATGTCTGTTCGTTTTAGTAACAACAACCAAAGTCATTGAAATGTGTGTTATTTTCACATACCACATATGGATCCACCAGTGTCATTGCATGTGTATTATTTTCACTAACAACAACTAGAGTCATTGCATGTGTGTTCTTTTCACATACCAAATATGGATCCACCGGTGTCATTGCATGTATGTTCTTTTCAACAACAACAACCGGAGTCATTACATGTGTGCTCTTTTCACAATCCACACATGGATCCACCAGTGTCATTACATGTGTGCTCTTTTCACAATCGACACGTGGATCCACCAGTGTCATTGCATGTGTGTTCTTTTTAGTAACAACAACCAGTGTCATTGCATGTGTATTCTTTTCAGTAACAACAACTGGAGTCATTGCATGTGTGCTCTTTTCACAATCCACCTATGGATCCTCCAGTGTCATTGCATGAGCGTTCTTTTTACTAACAACAACCAGAGTCATTTTCATGGCTGTTCTTCTCACATACCACCTACGGATCCACCAGTGTCATTGCATGTGTGTTCTCTTCACAATCCACACATGGACCCACCAGTGTCATTGCATGTGTGTTCTTCTTACTAACAACAACCAGTGTCATTGCATGTGTGTTCTCTTCAGAGACCAGACATGGATCCAGAGTGTCATTGCATGTGTGTTCTTTTTACTAACAACAACCAGAGTCATTGAAATGTGTGCTCTCTTTGGAGACCACACATGGATCCACCGGTGTCATTGCATGTGTGATCTTTTCACATACCACATATGGATCCACCGGTGTCATTGTATGTGTGCTCTTTTCACAATCCACCCATGGATCCACCAGTGTCATTGCATGTGTGTTCTTTTTAGCAACAACAACCAGAGTCATTGAAATGTGTGTTCTTCTCACATACCACCTATGGATCCACTAGTGTCATTGCATGTGTGTTCATTTCACTAACAACAACCAGAGTCATTGCATGTGTGTTCTTTTCACATACCACATATGGATCCACCAGTGTCATTGAAATGTGTGTTCTCTTTAGATACCACACATGGATCCACCAGTGTCATTGCATGTGTGTTCTTTTTAGTAACAACAACCAGAGTCATTGAAATGTGTGTTCTTCTCATATACCACCTATGGATCCACTAGTTTCATTGCATGTGTGTTCTTTTCACAATCCACCCATGGATCCACCAGTGTCATTACATGTGTGTTCTTTTTAGTAACAACAACCAGAGTTATTGAAATGTGTGTTCTTTTCACATACCACCTATGGATCCACTAGTGTCATTGCATGTGTGTTCTTTTCACTAACGACAAACAGAGTCATTGCATGTGTGTTCTTTTCACATACCACATATGGATCCACCAGTGGCATTGCATGTACGTTCTTTTCAGCAACAACAACTGGAGTCATTGCATGTGTGCTCTTTTTCACAATCCACACATGGATCCACCAGTGTTATTGCATGTGTGTTCTTTTTAGTAACAACAACCAGTGTCATTGCATGTGTGTTCTTTTCACTAACAACAACTAGAGTCATTGCATGTGTGCTCTTTTCACAATCCACCTATGGATCCACCAGTGTCATTGCATGTGTGTTCTTTTTACTAACAACAACCAGAGTCATTTCATGGTTGTTCTTCTCACATACCACCTATGGATCTACCAGTGTCATTGCATGTGTGTTCTTTTCACAATCCACACATGGATCCACTAGTGTCGTTGCATGTGTGTTCTTTTTACTAACAACAACTAGTGTCATTGCATGTGTGTTCTCTTCAGAGACCAGACATGGATCCACCAGTGTCATTGCATGTGTGTTCTTTTTACTAACAACAACCAGAGTCACTGAAATGTGTGCTCTCTTCAGAGACCAGACATGGATCCACCGGTGTCATTGCATGTATGTTCTTTTCACTAACAACAATTGGAGTCATTGCATGTGTGTTCTTTTCACATACCACATATGGATCCACCGGTGTCATTGCATGTGTGCTCTTTTCACAATCCACTCATGGATCCACCAGTGTCATTGCATGTGTGTTCGTTTTAGTAACAACAACCAGAGTCATTGAAATGTGGGTTCTTTTCGCATACCACATATGGATCCACCAGTGTCATTGCATGTGTGTTCTTTTCACTAACAACAACTAGAGTCATTGCATGTGTGTTCTTTTCACATACCACATATGGATCCAACAGTGTCATTGAAATGTGTGTTCTCTTTAGATACCACACATGGATCCACCAGTGTCATTGCATGTGTGTTCTTTTTAGTAACAACAACCAGAGTCATTGAAATGTGTATTCTTCTCACATACCACCTATGGATCCACCAGTTTCATTGCATGTGTGTTCTTTTCACAATCCACCCATGGATCCACCAGTGTCATTACATGTGTGTTCTTTTTAGTAACGACAACTAGAGTCATTGAAATGTGTGTTTTTTTCACATACCACCTATGGATCCACCAGTATCATTTTATGTGTGTTCTTTTCACTAACGACAAACAGAGTCATTGCATGTGTGTTCTTTTCACATACCACATATGGATCCACCACTGGCATTGCATGTATGTTCTTTTCAACAACAACAACTGGAGTCATTGCATGTGTGCTCTTTGTCACAATCCACACATGGATCCACCAGTGTTATTGCATGTGTGTTCTTTTTAGTAACAACAACCAGTGTCATTGCATGTGTGTTCTTTTCACTAACAACAACTAGAGTCATTGCATGTGTGCTCTTTTCACAATCCACCTATGGATCCACCAGTGTCATTGCATGTGTGTTCTTTTTACTAACAACAACCAGAGTCTTTCATGGCTGTTCTTCTCACATACCACCTATGGATCCAGCAGTGTCATTGCATGTGTGTTCTCTTCACAATCCACACATGGATCCACTAGTGTCATTGCATGTGTGTTCTTTTTACTAACAACAACCAGTGTCATTGCATGTGTGTTCTCTTCAGAGACCAGACATGGATCCACCAGTGTCATTGCATGTGTGTTCTTTTTACTAACAACAACCAGAGTCACTGAAATGTGTGCTCTCTTCAAAGACCAGACATGGATCCACCGGTGTCATTGCATGTATGTTCTTTTCACTAACAACAATTGGAGTCATTGCATGTGTGTTCTTTTCACATACCACATATGGATCCACCGGTGTCATTGCATGTGTGCTCTTTTCACAATCCACTCATGGATCCACCAGTGTCATTGCATGTGTTTTCCTTTTAGTAACAACAACCAGAGTCATTGACATGTGTGTTCTTTTCACATACCACATATGGATCCACCAGTGTCATTGCATGTGTGTTCTTTTCACTAACAACAACTAGAGTCATTGCATGTGTGTTCTTTTCACGTACCACATATGGATCCACCAGTGTCATTGCATGTATGTTCTTTTCAACAACAATAACCGGAGTCATTGCATGTGTGCTCTTTTCACAATCCACACATGGATCCACCAGTGTCATTGCATTTGTGTTCTTTTTAGTAACAACAACCAGTGTCATGGCATGTGTGTTCTTTTCACTAACAACAACTGGAGTCATTGCATGTGTGCTCTTTTCACAATCTAGATATGGATCCACCAGTGTCATTTCATGTGTGTTCTTTTTACTAACAACAACTAGAGTCATTTCATGGCTGTTCTTCTCACATACAACCTATGGATCCACCAGTGTCATTGCATGTGTGTTCTCTTCACAATCCACACATGGATCCACCAGTGTCATTGCATGTGTGTTCTTTTTACTAACAACAACCAGTGTCATTGCATATGTGTTCTCTTCAGAGACCAGACATGGATCCAGCAATGTCGTTGCATGTGTGTTCTTTTTACTAACAACAACCAAAGTCATTGAAATGTGTGCTCTCTTTAGAGACCACACATGGATATAGAGACCACACATGGATCCACCGGTGTCATTTCATGTATGTTCTTTTCACTAACAACAGCTGGAGTCATGCATGTGTGTTCTTTTCACATACCACATATGGATCCACCAGTGTAATTGCATGTGTTCTCTTTTCACAATCCACCCATGGATCCACCAGTGTCATGTCATGTGTGTTCTTGTCAGTAACAACAACCAGAGTCACTGAAATGTGTGTTCTTTTCACATACCACCTATGGATCCACCAGTGTCATTGCATGTGTGTTCTTTTCACTAACAACAACCAGAGTCATTGCATGTGTGTTCTTTTCACATACCATATATGGATCCACCAGTGGCATTGAAATGTGTGTTCTCTACATAGACCACACATGGATCCACCAGTGTCATTGCATGTGTGTTCTTTTTAGTAACAACAACCAGAGTCATTGAAGTGTGTGTTCTTCTCACATACCACCTATGGATCCCCCAGTGTCATTGCATGTGTGTTCTTTTTAGTAACAACAACCATAGTCATTGAAATGTGTGTTCTTTTCACATACCTCCTATGGATCCACCAGTGTCATTGCATGTGTGTTATTTTCACTAACAACAACCAGAGTCATTGCATGTGTGTTCTTTTCACATACCACATGTGGATCCACCAGTGTCATTGCATGTAAATTCTTTTCACTAACAACAACTGGAGTCATTGCATTTGTCCTCTTTTCAAAATCCACACATGGATCCACCAGTGTCATTGCATGTGTGTTCTTTTTAGTAACAACAACCAGTTTCATTGCATGTGTGTTCTGTTCACTAACAATAACTGGAATCATTGCATGTGTGCTCTTTTCACAATCCACCTATGGATCCACCAGTGTCATTGCATGTGTGTTCTTTTCACATACCACCTATGGATCCACCAGTTTCATTGCATGTGTGTTCTTTTCACAATCCACCCATGGATCCACCAGTGTCATTACATGTGTGTTCTTTTTAGTAACAACAACCAGAGTTATTGAAATGTGTGTTCTTTTCACATACCACCTATGGATCCACTAGTGTCATTGCATGTGTGTTCTTTTCACTAACGACAAACAGAGTCATTGCATGTGTGTTCTTTTCACATACCACATATGGATCCACCAGTGGCATTGCATGTACGTTCTTTTCAGCAACAACAACTGGAGTCATTGCATGTGTGCTCTTTTTCACAATCCACACATGGATCCACCAGTGTTATTGCATGTGTGTTCTTTTTAGTAACAACAACCAGTGTCATTGCATGTGTGTTCTTTTCACTAACAACAACTAGAGTCATTGCATGTGTGCTCTTTTCACAATCCACCTATGGATCCACCAGTGTCATTGCATGTGTGTTCTTTTTACTAACAACAACCAGAGTCATTTCATGGTTGTTCTTCTCACATACCACCTATGGATCTACCAGTGTCATTGCATGTGTGTTCTCTTCACAATCCACACATGGATCCACTAGTGTCATTGCATGTGTGTTCTTTTTACTAACAACAACTAGTGTCATTGCATGTGTGTTCTCTTCAGAGACCAGACATGGATCCACCAGTGTCATTGCATGTGCGTTCTTTTTACTAACAACAACCAGAGTCACTGAAATGTGTGCTCTCTTCAGAGACCAGACATGGATCCACCGGTGTCATTGCATGTATGTTCTTTTCACTAACAACAATTGGAGTCATTGCATGTGTGTTCTTTTCACATACCACATATGGATCCACCGGTGTCATTGCATGTGTGCTCTTTTCACAATCCACTCATGGATCCACCAGTGTCATTGCATGTGTGTTCGTTTTAGTAACAACAACCAGAGTCATTGAAATGTGGGTTCTTTTCGCATACCACATATGGATCCACCAGTGTCATTGCATGTGTGTTCTTTTCACTAACAACAACTAGAGTCATTGCATGTGTGTTCTTTTCACATACCACATATGGATCCAACAGTGTCATTGAAATGTGTGTTCTCTTTAGATACCACACATGGATCCACCAGTGTCATTGCATGTGTGTTCTTTTTAGTAACAACAACCAGAGTCATTGAAATGTGTATTCTTCTCACATACCACCTATGGATCCACCAGTTTCATTGCATGTGTGTTCTTTTCACAATCCACCCATGGATCCACCAGTGTCATTACATGTGTGTTCTTTTTAGTAACGACAACTAGAGTCATTGAAATGTGTGTTTTTTTCACATACCACCTATGGATCCACCAGTATCATTTTATGTGTGTTCTTTTCACTAACGACAAACAGAGTCATTGCATGTGTGTTCTTTTCACATACCACATATGGATCCACCACTGGCATTGCATGTATGTTCTTTTCAACAACAACAACTGGAGTCATTGCATGTGTGCTCTTTGTCACAATCCACACATGGATCCACCAGTGTTATTGCATGTGTGTTCTTTTTAGTAACAACAACCAGTGTCATTGCATGTGTGTTCTTTTCACTAACAACAACTAGAGTCATTGCATGTGTGCTCTTTTCACAATCCACCTATGGATCCACCAGTGTCATTGCATGTGTGTTCTTTTTACTAACAACAACCAGAGTCTTTCATGGCTGTTCTTCTCACATACCACCTATGGATCCAGCAGTGTCATTGCATGTGTGTTCTCTTCACAATCCACACATGGATCCACTAGTGTCATTGCATGTGTGTTCTTTTTACTAACAACAACCAGTGTCATTGCATGTGTGTTCTCTTCAGAGACCAGACATGGATCCACCAGTGTCATTGCATGTGTGTTCTTTTTACTAACAACAACCAGAGTCACTGAAATGTGTGCTCTCTTCAAAGACCAGACATGGATCCACCGGTGTCATTGCATGTATGTTCTTTTCACTAACAACAATTGGAGTCATTGCATGTGTGTTCTTTTCACATACCACATATGGATCCACCGGTGTCATTGCATGTGTGCTCTTTTCACAATCCACTCATGGATCCACCAGTGTCATTGCATGTGTTTTCCTTTTAGTAACAACAACCAGAGTCATTGACATGTGTGTTCTTTTCACATACCACATATGGATCCACCAGTGTCATTGCATGTGTGTTCTTTTCACTAACAACAACTAGAGTCATTGCATGTGTGTTCTTTTCACGTACCACATATGGATCCACCAGTGTCATTGCATGTATGTTCTTTTCAACAACAATAACCGGAGTCATTGCATGTGTGCTCTTTTCACAATCCACACATGGATCCACCAGTGTCATTGCATTTGTGTTCTTTTTAGTAACAACAACCAGTGTCATGGCATGTGTGTTCTTTTCACTAACAACAACTGGAGTCATTGCATGTGTGCTCTTTTCACAATCTAGATATGGATCCACCAGTGTCATTTCATGTGTGTTCTTTTTACTAACAACAACTAGAGTCATTTCATGGCTGTTCTTCTCACATACAACCTATGGATCCACCAGTGTCATTGCATGTGTGTTCTCTTCACAATCCACACATGGATCCACCAGTGTCATTGCATGTGTGTTCTTTTTACTAACAACAACCAGTGTCATTGCATATGTGTTCTCTTCAGAGACCAGACATGGATCCAGCAATGTCGTTGCATGTGTGTTCTTTTTACTAACAACAACCAAAGTCATTGAAATGTGTGCTCTCTTTAGAGACCACACATGGATATAGAGACCACACATGGATCCACCGGTGTCATTTCATGTATGTTCTTTTCACTAACAACAGCTGGAGTCATGCATGTGTGTTCTTTTCACATACCACATATGGATCCACCAGTGTAATTGCATGTGTTCTCTTTTCACAATCCACCCATGGATCCACCAGTGTCATGTCATGTGTGTTCTTGTCAGTAACAACAACCAGAGTCACTGAAATGTGTGTTCTTTTCACATACCACCTATGGATCCACCAGTGTCATTGCATGTGTGTTCTTTTCACTAACAACAACCAGAGTCATTGCATGTGTGTTCTTTTCACATACCATATATGGATCCACCAGTGGCATTGAAATGTGTGTTCTCTACATAGACCACACATGGATCCACCAGTGTCATTGCATGTGTGTTCTTTTTAGTAACAACAACCAGAGTCATTGAAGTGTGTGTTCTTCTCACATACCACCTATGGATCCCCCAGTGTCATTGCATGTGTGTTCTTTTTAGTAACAACAACCATAGTCATTGAAATGTGTGTTCTTTTCACATACCTCCTATGGATCCACCAGTGTCATTGCATGTGTGTTATTTTCACTAACAACAACCAGAGTCATTGCATGTGTGTTCTTTTCACATACCACATGTGGATCCACCAGTGTCATTGCATGTAAATTCTTTTCACTAACAACAACTGGAGTCATTGCATTTGTCCTCTTTTCAAAATCCACACATGGATCCACCAGTGTCATTGCATGTGTGTTCTTTTTAGTAACAACAACCAGTTTCATTGCATGTGTGTTCTGTTCACTAACAATAACTGGAATCATTGCATGTGTGCTCTTTTCACAATCCACCTATGGATCCACCAGTGTCATTGCATGTGTGTTCTTTTCACATACCACCTATGGATCCACCAGTTTCATTGCATGTGTGTTCTTTTCACAATCCACCCATGGATCCACCAGTGTCATTACATGTGTGTTCTTTTTAGTAACAACAACCAGAGTTATTGAAATGTGTGTTCTTTTCACATACCACCTATGGATCCACTAGTGTCATTGCATGTGTGTTCTTTTCACTAACGACAAACAGAGTCATTGCATGTGTGTTCTTTTCACATACCACAGATGGATCCACCAGTGGCATTGCATGTACGTTCTTTTCAACAACAACAACTGGAGTCATTGCATGTGTGCTCTTTTTCACAATCCACACATGGATCCACCAGTGTTATTGCATGTGTGTTCTTTTTAGTAACAACAACCAGTGTCATTGCATGTGTGTTCTTTTCACTAACAACAACTAGAGTCATTGCATGTGTGCTCTTTTCACAATCCACCTATGGATCCACCAGTGTCATTGCATGTGTGTTCTTTTTACTAACAACAACCAGAGTCATTTCATGGCTGTTCTTCTCACATACCACCTATGGATCTACCAGTGTCATTGCATGTGTGTTCTCTTCACAATCCACACATGGATCCACTAGTGTCATTGCATGTGTGTTCTTTTTACTAACAACAACTAGTGTCATTGCATGTGTGTTCTCTTCAGAGACCAGACATGGATCCACCAGTGTCATTGCATGTGCGTTCTTTTTACTAACAACAACCAGAGTCACTGAAATGTGTGCTCTCTTCAGAGACCAGACATGGATCCACCGGTGTCATTGCATGTATGTTCTTTTCACTAACAACAATTGGAGTCATTGCATGTGTGTTCTTTTCACATACCACATATGGATCCACCGGTGTCATTGCATGTGTGCTCTTTTCACAATCCACTCATGGATCCACCAGTGTCATTGCATGTGTGTTCGTTTTAGTAACAACAACCAGAGTCATTGAAATGTGGGTTCTTTTCGCATACCACATATGGATCCACCAGTGTCATTGCATGTGTGTTCTTTTCACTAACAACAACTAGAGTCATTGCATGTGTGTTCTTTTCACATACCACATATGGATCCAACAGTGTCATTGAAATGTGTGTTCTCTTTAGATACCACACATGGATCCACCAGTGTCATTGCATGTGTGTTCTTTTTAGTAACAACAACCAGAGTCATTGAAATGTGTATTCTTCTCACATACCACCTATGGATCCACCAGTTTCATTGCATGTGTGTTCTTTTCACAATCCACCCATGGATCCACCAGTGTCATTACATGTGTGTTCTTTTTAGTAACAACAACTAGAGTCATTGAAATGTGTGTTCTTTTCACATACCACCTATGGATCCACCGGTATCATTGTATGTGTGTTCTTTTCACTAACGACAAACAGAGTCATTGCATGTGTGTTCTTTTCACATACCACATATGGATCCACCACTTGCATTGCATGTATGTTCTTTTCAACAACAACAACTGGAGTCATTGCATGTGTGCTCTTTGTCACAATCCACACATGGATCCACCAGTGTTATTGCATGTGTGTTCTTTTTAGTAACAACAACCAGTGTCATTGCATGTGTGTTCTTTTCACTAACAACAACTAGAGTCATTGCATGTGTGCTCTTTTCACAATCCACCTATGGATCCACCAGTGTCATTGCATGTGTGTTCTTTTTACTAACAACAACCAGAGTCATTTCATGGCTGTTCTTCTCACATACCACCTATGGATCCACCAGTGTCATTGCATGTGTGTTCTCTTCACAATCCACACATGGATCCACTAGTGTCATTGCATGTGTGTTCTTTTTACTAACAACAACCAGTGTCATTGCATGTGTGTTCTCTTCAGAGACCAGACATGGATCCACCAGTGTCATTGCATGTGTGTTCTTTTTACTAACAACAACCAGAGTCACTGAAATGTGTGCTCTCTTCAAAGACCAGACATGGATCCACCGGTGTCATTGCATGTATGTTCTTTTCACTAACAACAACTGGAGTCATTGCATGTGTGCTCTTTTCAAAATCCACACATGGATCCACCAGTGTCATTGCATGTGTGTTCTTTTTAGTAACAACAACCAGTTTCATTGCATGTGTGTTCTGTTCACTAACAACAACTGGAATCATTGCATGTGTGCTCTTTTCACAATCCACCTATGGATCCACCAGTGTCATTGCATGTGTGTTCTTTTCACATACCACCTATGGATCCACCAGTTTCATTGCATGTGTGTTCTTTTCACAATCCACCCATGGATCTACCAGTGTCACTACATGTGTGTTCTTTTTAGTAACAACAACCAGAGTTATTGAAATGTGTGTTCTTTTCACATACCACCTATGGATCCACTAGTGTCATTGCATGTGTGTTCTTTTCACTAACGACAAACAGAGTCATTGCATGTGTGTTCTTTTCACATACCACAGATGGATCCACCAGTGGCATTGCATGTACGTTCTTTTCAACAACAACAACAACTGGAGTCATTGCATGTGTGCTCTTTTTCACAATCCACACATGGATCCACCAGTGTTATTGCATGTGTGTTCTTTTTAGTAACAACAACCAGTGTCATTGCATGTGTGTTCTTTTCACTAACAACAACTAGAGTCATTGCATATGTGCTCTTTTCACAATCCACCTATGGATCCACCAGTGTCATTGCATGTGTGTTCTTTTTACTAACAACAACCAGAGTCATTTCATGGCTGTTCTTCTCACATACCACCTATGGATCCACCAGTGTCATTGCATGTGTGTTCTCTTCACAATCCACACATGGATCCACTAGTGTCATTGCATGTGTGTTCTTTTTACTAACAACAACCAGTGTCATTGCATGTGTGTTCTCTTCAGAGACCAGACATGGATCCACCAGTGTCATTGCATGTGTGTTCTTTTTACTAACAACAACCAGAGTCACTGAAATGTGTGCTCTCTTCAAAGACCAGACATGGATCCACCGGTGTCATTGCATGTATGTTCTTTTCACTAACAACAATTGGAGTCATTGCATGTGTGTTCTTTTCACATACCACATATGGATCCACCGGTGTCATTGCATGTGTGCTCTTTTCACAATCCACTCATGGATCCACCAGTGTCATTGCATGTGTGTTCCTTTTAGTAACAACAACCAGTGTCATTGACATGTGTGTTCTTTTCACATACCACATATGGATCCACCAGTGTCATTGCATGTGTGTTCTTTTCACTAACAACAACTAGAGTCATTGCATGTGCGTTCTTTTCACGTACCACATATGGATCCACCAGTGTCATTGCATGTATGTTCTTTTCAACAACAATAACCGGAGTCATTGCATGTGTGCTCTTTTCACAATCCACACATGGATCCACCAGTGTCATTGCATTTGTGTTCTTTTTAGTAACAACAACCAGTGTCATGGCATGTGTGTTCTTTTCACTAACAACAACTGGAGTCATTGCATGTGTGCTCTTTTCACAATCCAGATATGGATCCACCAGTGTCATTTCATGTGTGTTCTTTTTACTAACAACAACTAGAGTCATTTCATGGCTGTTCTTCTCACATACAACCTATGGATCCACCAGTGTCATTGCATGTGTGTTCTCTTCACAATCCACACATGGATCCACCAGTGTCATTGCATGTGTGTTCTTTTTACTAACAACAACCAGTGTCATTGCATATGTGTTCTCTTCAGAGACCAGACATGGATCCACCAATGTCGTTGCATGTGTGTTCTTTTTACTAACAACAACCAAAGTCATTGAAATGTGTGCTCTCTTTAGAGACCACACATGGATATAGAGACCACACATGGATCCACCGGTGTCATTTCATGTATGTCCTTTTCACTAACAACAACTGGAGTCATGCATGTGTGTTCTTTTCACATACCACATATGGATCCACCAGTGTAATTGCATGTGTTCTCTTTTCACAATCCACCCATGGATCCACCAGTGTCATGTCATGTGTGTTCTTGTCAGTAACAACAACCAGAGTCACTGAAATGTGTGTTCTTTTCACATACCACCTATGGATCCACCAGTGTCATTGCATGTGTGTTCTTTTCACTAACAACAACCAGAGTCATTGCATGTGTGTTCTTTTCACATACCATATATGGATCCACCAGTGGCATTGAAATGTGTGTTCTCTACATAGACCACACATGGATCCACCAGTGTCATTGCATGTGTGTTCTTTTTAGTAACAACAACCAGAGTCATTGAAATGTGTGTTCTTCTCACATACCACCTATGGATCCCCCAGTGTCATTGCATGTGTGTTCTTTTTAGTAACAACAACCATAGTCATTGAAATGTGTGTTCTTTTCACATACCTCCTATGGATCCACCAGTGTCATTGCATGTGTGTTATTTTCACTAACAACAACCAGAGTCATTGCATGTGTGTTCTTTTCACATACCACATGTGGATCCACCAGTGTCATTGCATGTAAGTTCTTTTCACTAACAACAACTGGAGTCATTGCATGTGTGCTCTTTTCAAAATCCACACATGGATCCACCAGTGTCATTGCATGTGTGTTCTTTTTAGTAACAACAACCAGTTTCATTGCATGTGTGTTCTGTTCACTAACAACAACTAGAATCATTGCATGTGTGCTCTTTTCACAATCCACCTATGGATCCACCAGTGTCATTGCATGTGTGTTCTTTTGACTAACAACAACCAGAGTCATTTCATGGCTGTTCTTCTCACATACCACCTATGGATCCACCAGTATCATTGCATGTGTGTTCTCTTCACAATCCACACATGGATCCACCAGTGTCATTCCATGTGTGTTCTTTTTAGTAACAACAACAAGAGTCATTGAAATGTGTGTTCTTTTCACATACCACCTATGGATCCACCAGTGTCATTGCTTGTGTGTTCTTTTCACTAACAACAACTAGAGTCATTGCATATGTTTTTTTTCACATACCACATATGGATCCACCAGTGTCATTGCCTGTTTTTTCTTTTCACTAACAACAACTGGAGTCATTGCATGTGTGCTCTTTTCAAAATCCACACATGGATCCACCAGTGTCATTGCATGTGTGTTCTTTTTAGTAACAACAACCAGTTTCATTGCATGTGTGTTCTGTTCACTAACAACAACTAGAATCATTGCATGTGTGCTCTTTTCACAATCCACCTATGGATCCACCAGTGTCATTGCATGTGTGTTCTTTTGACTAACAACAACCAGAGTCATTTCATGGCTGTTCTTCTCACATACCACCTATGGATCCACCAGTATCATTGCATGTGTGTTCTCTTCACAATCCACACATGGATCCACCAGTGTCATTCCATGTGTGTTCTTTTTAGTAACAACAACAAGAGTCATTGAAATGTGTGTTCTTTTCACATACCACCTATGGATCCACTAGTGTCATTGCATGTGTGTTCTTTTCACTAACGACAAACAGAGTCATTGCATGTGTGTTCTTTTCACATACCACAGATGGATCCACCAGTGGCATTGCATGTACGTTCTTTTCAACAACAACAACAACTGGAGTCATTGCATGTGTGCTCTTTTTCACAATCCACACATGGATCCACCAGTGTTATTGCATGTGTGTTCTTTTTAGTAACAACAACCAGTGTCATTGCATGTGTGTTCTTTTCACTAACAACAACTAGAGTCATTGCATATGTGCTCTTTTCACAATCCACCTATGGATCCACCAGTGTCATTGCATGTGTGTTCTTTTTACTAACAACAACCAGAGTCATTTCATGGCTGTTCTTCTCACATACCACCTATGGATCCACCAGTGTCATTGCATGTGTGTTCTCTTCACAATCCACACATGGATCCACTAGTGTCATTGCATGTGTGTTCTTTTTACTAACAACAACCAGTGTCATTGCATGTGTGTTCTCTTCAGAGACCAGACATGGATCCACCAGTGTCATTGCATGTGTGTTCTTTTTACTAACAACAACCAGAGTCACTGAAATGTGTGCTCTCTTCAAAGACCAGACATGGATCCACCGGTGTCATTGCATGTATGTTCTTTTCACTAACAACAATTGGAGTCATTGCATGTGTGTTCTTTTCACATACCACATATGGATCCACCGGTGTCATTGCATGTGTGCTCTTTTCACAATCCACTCATGGATCCACCAGTGTCATTGCATGTGTGTTCCTTTTAGTAACAACAACCAGTGTCATTGACATGTGTGTTCTTTTCACATACCACATATGGATCCACCAGTGTCATTGCATGTGTGTTCTTTTCACTAACAACAACTAGAGTCATTGCATGTGCGTTCTTTTCACGTAGCACATATGGATCCACCAGTGTCATTGCATGTATGTTCTTTTCAACAACAATAACCGGAGTCATTGCATGTGTGCTCTTTTCACAATCCACACATGGATCCACCAGTGTCATTGCATTTGTGTTCTTTTTAGTAACAACAACCAGTGTCATGGCATGTGTGTTCTTTTCACTAACAACAACTGGAGTCATTGCATGTGTGCTCTTTTCACAATCCAGATATGGATCCACCAGTGTCATTTCATGTGTGTTCTTTTTACTAACAACAACTAGAGTCATTTCATGGCTGTTCTTCTCACATACAACCTATGGATCCACCAGTGTCATTGCATGTGTGTTCTCTTCACAATCCACACATGGATCCACCAGTGTCATTGCATGTGTGTTCTTTTTACTAACAACAACCAGTGTCATTGCATATGTGTTCTCTTCAGAGACCAGACATGGATCCACCAATGTCATTGCATGTGTGTTCTTTTTACTAACAACAACCAAAGTCATTGAAATGTGTGCTCTCTTTAGAGACCACACATGGATATAGAGACCACACATGGATCCACCGGTGTCATTTCATGTATGTCCTTTTCACTAACAACAACTGGAGTCATGCATGTGTGTTCTTTTCACATACCACATATGGATCCACCAGTGTAATTGCATGTGTTCTCTTTTCACAATCCACCCATGGATCCACCAGTGTCATGTCATGTGTGTTCTTGTCAGTAACAACAACCAGAGTCACTGAAATGTGTGTTCTTTTCACATACCACCTATGGATCCACCAGTGTCATTGCATGTGTGTTCTTTTCACTAACAACAACCAGAGTCATTGCATGTGTGTTCTTTTCACATACCATATATGGATCCACCAGTGGCATTGAAATGTGTGTTCTCTACATAGACCACACATGGATCCACCAGTGTCATTGCATGTGTGTTCTTTTTAGTAACAACAACCAGAGTCATTGAAATGTGTGTTCTTCTCACATACCACCTATGGATCCCCCAGTGTCATTGCATGTGTGTTCTTTTTAGTAACAACAACCATAGTCATTGAAATGTGTGTTCTTTTCACATACCTCCTATGGATCCACCAGTGTCATTGCATGTGTGTTATTTTCACTAACAACAACCAGAGTCATTGCATGTGTGTTCTTTTCACATACCACATGTGGATCCACCAGTGTCATTGCATGTAAGTTCTTTTCACTAACAACAACTGGAGTCATTGCATGTGTGCTCTTTTCAAAATCCACACATGGATCCACCAGTGTCATTGCATGTGTGTTCTTTTTAGTAACAACAACCAGTTTCATTGCATGTGTGTTCTGTTCACTAACAACAACTAGAATCATTGCATGTGTGCTCTTTTCACAATCCACCTATGGATCCACCAGTGTCATTGCATGTGTGTTCTTTTGACTAACAACAACCAGAGTCATTTCATGGCTGTTCTTCTCACATACCACCTATGGATCCACCAGTATCATTGCATGTGTGTTCTCTTCACAATCCACACATGGATCCACCAGTGTCATTCCATGTGTGTTCTTTTTAGTAACAACAACAAGAGTCATTGAAATGTGTGTTCTTTTCACATACCACCTATGGATCCACCAGTGTCATTGCTTGTGTGTTCTTTTCACTAACAACAACTAGAGTCATTGCATATGTTTTTTTTCACATACCACATATGGATCCACCAGTGTCATTGCCTGTTTTTTCTTTTCACTAACAACAACTGGAGTCATTGCATGTGTGCTCTTTTCAAAATCCACACATGGATCCACCAGTGTCATTGCATGTGTGTTCTTTTTAGTAACAAAAACCAGTGTCATTGCATGTGTGTTCTTTTCACTAACAAAACCTGGAGTCATTGCATGTGTGTTCTTTTCACAATCCACCCATGGATCCACCAGTGTCATTGGATGTGTGTTCTTTTTACTAACAACAACCAGAGTCATTTCATGGCTGTTCTTCTCACATACCACCTATGGATCCACCAGTGTCATTGCATGTGTGCTCTTTTCACAATCCACACAAGGATCCACCAGTGTCATTACATGTGTGCTCTTTTCACAATCGACACATGGATCCACCAGTGTCATTGCATGTGTGTTCTTTTTAGTAACAACAACTAGTGTCATTGCAAGTGTATTCTATTCAGTAACAACAACTGGAGTCATTGCATGTGTGCTCTTTTCACAATCCACCTATGGATCCACAAGTGTCATTGCATGAGCGTTCTTTTTACTAACAACAACCAGAGTCATTTCATGGCTGTTCTTCTCACATACCACCTACGGATCCACCTGTGTCATTGCATGTGTGTTCTCTTCACAATCCACACATGGACCCACCAGTGTCATTGCATGTGTGTTCTTCTTACTTACAACAACCAGTGTCATTGCATGTGTGTTCTCTTCAGAGACCAGACATGGATCCAGAGTGTCATTGCATGTGTGTTCATTTTACTAACAACAACCAGAGTCATTGAAATGTGTGCTCTCTTCGGAGACCACACATGGATCCACCGGTGTCATTGCATGTATGTTCTTTTCACTAACAACAACTGGACTCATTGCATGTGTGATCTTTTCACATACCACATATGGATCCACCGATGTCATTGCATGTGTGATCTTTTCACAATCCACCCATGGATCCACCAGTGTCATTGCATGTGTGTTCTTTTTAGCAACAACCAGAGTCATTGAAATGTGTGTTCTTCTCACATACCACCTATGGATCCACTGGTGTCATTGCATGTGTGTTCATTTCACTAACAACAACCAGAGTCATTGCATGTGTGTTCTTTTCACATACCACATATGGATCCACCAGTGTCATTGAAATGTGTGTTCTCTTTAGATACCACACATGGATCCACCAGTGTCATTGCATGTGTGTTCTTTTTAGTAACAACAACCAGAGTCATTGAAATGTGTGTTCTTCTCACATACCACCTATGGATCCACCAGTTTCATTGCATGTGTGTTCTTTTCACAATCCACCCATGGATCCACCAGTGTCATTACATGTGTGTTCTTTTTAGTAACAACAACCAGAGTCATTGAAATGTGTGTTCTTTTCACATACCATCTATGGATCCACCAGTGTCATTGCATGTGTGTTCTTTTCACTAACGACAAACAGAGTCATTGCATGTGTGTTCTTTTCACATACCACATATGGATCCACCAGTGGCATTGCATGTATGTTCTTTTCAACAAGAACAACTGGAGTCATTGCATGTGTGCTCTTTTTCACAATCCACACATGGATCCACCAGTGTTATTGCGTGTGTGTTATTTTTAGTAACAACAACCAGTGTCATTGCATGTGTGCTCTCTTCACTAACAACAACTAGAGTCATTGCATGTGTGCTCTTTTCACAATCCACCTATGGATCCACCAGTGTCATTGCATGAGCGTTCTTTTTACTAACAACAACCAGAGTCATTTCATGGCTGTTCTTCTCACATACCACCTACGGATCCACCTGTGTCATTGCATGTGTGTTCTCTTCACAATCCACACATGGACCCACCAGTGTCATTGCATGTGTGTTCTTCTTACTAACAACTACCAGTGTCATTGCATGTGTGTTCTCTTCAGAGACCAGACATGGATCCCGAGTGTCATTGCATGTGTGTTCTTTTTACTAACAACAACCAGAGTCATTGAAATGTGTGCTCTCTTCGGAGACCACGCATGGATCCACCGGTGTCATTGCATGTATGTTCTTTTCACCAACAACAACTGGAGTCATTGCATGTGTGATCTTTTCACATACCACATATGGATCCACCGGTGTCATTGCACGTGTGCTCTTTTCATAATCCACTCATGGATCCACCAGTGTCATTGCATGTGTATTCGTTTTAGTAACAACAACCAGAGTCATTGAAATGTGTGTTCTTTTCACATACCACATATGGATCCACCAGTATCATTGCATGTGTGTTCTTTTCACTAACAACAACTAGAGTCATTGCATGTGCGTTCTTTTCACATACCACATATGGATCCACCAGTGTTATTGCAAGTATGTTCTTTTCAACCACAATAACCGGAGTCATTGCATGTGTGCTCTTTTCACAATCCACACATGGATCCCCTAGTGTCATTGCATGTGTGTTCTTTTTAGTAACAACAACCAGTGTCATGGCATGTGTGTTCTTTTCACTAACAACAACTGGACTCATTGCATGTGTGGTCTTTTCACAATCCATCTATGGATCTACCAGTGTCATTTCATGTGTGTTCTTTTTACTAACAACAACTAGAGTCATTTCATGGCTGTTCTTCTCACATACCACCTATGGATCCACCAGTGTCATTGCATGTGTGTTCTCTTCACAATCCACACATGGATCCACCAGTGTCATTGCATGTGTGTTCTTTTTACTAACAACAACCAGTGTCATTGCATATGTGTTCTCTTCAGAGACGAGACATGGATCCACCAATGTCGTTGCATGTGTGTTCTTTTTACTAACAACAACCAAAGTCATTGAAATGTGTGCTCTCTTTAGAGACCACACATGGATATAGAGACCACACATGGATCCACCGGTGTCATTGCATGTATGTCCTTTTCACTAACAACAACTAGAGTCATGCATGTGTGTTCTTTTCACATACCACATATGGATCCACCAGTGTCATTGCATGTGTGATCTTTTCACAATCCACCCATGGGTCGACCAGTGTCATTGCGTGTGTGTTCTTTTTAGTAATAACAACCAGAGTCATTGAAATGTGTGTTCTTTTCACATACCACCTATGGATCCACCAGTGTCATTACATGTATGTTCTTTTCACTAACAACAACTAGAGTCATTGCATGTGTGCTCTTTTCAAAATCCACACATGGATCCACCAGTGTCATTGCATGTGTGTTCTTTTTAGTAACAACAACCAGTGTCATTGCATGTGTGTTCTTTTCACTAACAACAACTGGAGTCATTGCATGACTGCTCTTTTCACAATCCACCTATGGATCCACCAGTGTCATTGCATGTGTGTTCTTTTTACTAACAACAACCAGAGTCATTTCATGGCTGTTCTTCTCACATACCACCTATGGATCCACCAGTGTCATTGCATGTGTGTTCTCTTCACAATCCACACATGGATCCACTAGTGTCATTTCATGTGTGTTCTTTTTACTAACAACAACTAGTGTCATTGCATGTGTGTTAGTTTCACTAACAACAACCAGAGTCATTGCATGTGTGTTCTTTTCACATACCACATATGGATCCACCAGTGTCATTGCATGTATGTTATTTTCACTAACAACAACTGGAGTCATTGCCTGTGTGCTCTTTTCAAAATCCACACATGGATCCACCAGTGTCATTGCATGTGTGTTCTTTTTAGTAACAACAACCAGTGTCATTGCATGTGTGTTCTTTTCACTAACAACAACTGGAGTCATTGCATGTGTGCTCTTTTCACAATCCACCTATGGATCCACCAGTTTCATTGCATGCGTGTTCTTTTTACTAACAACAACCAGAGTCATTTAATGGCTTTTCTTCTCACATACCACCTATGGATCCACCAGTGTCATTGCATGTGTGTTCTCTTCACAATCCACACATGGATCCACCAGTGTCATTCCATGTGTGTTCTTTTTAGTAACAACAACAAGAGTCATTGAAATGTGTGTTCTTTTCACATACCACCTATGGATCCACCAGTGTCATTGCTTGTGTGTTCTTTTCACTAACAACAACCAGAGTCATTGCATGTGTTTTTTTTCACATACCACATATGGATCCACCAGTGTCATTGCATGTTTGTTCTTTTCACTAACAACAACTGGAGTCATTGCATGTGTGCTCTTTTCAAAATCCACACATGGATCCACCAGTGTCATTGCATGTGTGTTCTTTTTAGTAACAAAAACCAGTGTCATTGCATGTGTGTTCTTTTCACTAACAACACCTGGAGTCATTGCATGTGTGCTCTTTTCACAATCCACATATGGATCCACCAGTGCCATTGCCTGTGTGTTCTTTTTACTAACAACAACCAGAGTCATTTCATGATTGTTCTTCTCACATACCACCTATGGATCCACCAGTGTCATTGCATGTGTGTTCTCTTCACAATCCACACATGGATCCACCAGTGTCATTGCATGTATGTTCTTTTCAACAACAACAACCGGAGTCATTGCATGTGTGCTCTTTTCACAATCCACACAAGGATCCACCAGTGTCATTACATGTGTGATCTTTTCACAATCGACACATGGATCCACCAGTGTCATTACATGTGTGTTCTTTTTAGTAAAAAGAACCAGTGTCATTGCATGTGTATTCTTTTCAGTAACAACAACTGGAGTCATTGCATGTGTGCTCTTTTCATAATCCACCTATGGATCCTCTAGTGTCATTGCATGAGCGTTCTTTTTACTAACAACAACCAGAGTCATTTCATGGCTGTTCTTCTCACATACCACCTACGGATCCACCTGTGTCATTGCATGTGTGTTCTCTTCACAATCCACACATGGACCCACCAGTGTCATTGCATGTGTGTTCTTCTTACTAACAACAACCAGTGTCATTGCATGTGTGTTCTCTTCAGAAAACCAGACATGGATCCAGAGTGTCATTGCATGTGTGTTCTTTTTACTAACAACAACCAGAGTCATTGAAATGTGTGCTCTCTTCGGAGACCACACATGGATCCACCGGTGTCATTGCATGTATGTTCTTTTCACTAACAACAACTGGAGTCATTGCATGTGTGATCTTTTCACATACAACAACTGGAGTCATTGCATGTGTGCTCTTTTCACAATCCACCCATGGATCCACCAGTGTCATTGCATGTGTGTTCTTTTTAGAAACAACAACCAGAGTCATTGAAATGTGTGTTCTTCTCACATACCACCTATGGATCCACTAGGGTCATTGCATGTGTGTCCATTTCACTAACAACAATCAGAGTCATTGCATGTGTGTTCTTTTCACATACCACATATGGATCCACGAGTGTCATTGAAATGTGTGTTCTCTTTAGATACCACACATGGATCCACCAGTGTCATTGCATGTGTGTTCTTTTTAGTAACGACAACCAGAGTCATTGAAATGTGTGTTCTTCTCACATACCACCTATGGATCCACCAGTTTCATTGCATGTGTGTTCTTTTCACAATCCACCCATGGATCCACCAGTGTCATTACATGTGTGTTCTTTTTAGTAACAACAACCAGAGTCATTGAAATGTGTGTTCTTTTCACATTCCACCTATGGATCCACCAGTGTCATTGCATGTGTGTTCTTTTCACTAACGACAAACAGAGTCATTGCATGTGTGTTCTTTGCAAATACCACATATGGATCCACCAGTGGCATTGCATGTATGTTCTTTTCAACAACAACAACTGGAGTCATTGCATGTGTGCTCTTTTTCACAATCCACACATGGATCCACCAGTGTTATTGCGTGTGTGTTCTTTTTAGTAACAACAACCAGTGTCATTGCATGTGTGTTCTCTTCACTAACAACAACTAGAGTCATTGCATGTGTGCTCTTTTCACAATCCACCTATGGATCCACCAGTGTCATTGCATGTGTGTTCTTTTTACTAACAACAACCAGAGTCATTTCATGGCTGTTCTTCTCACATACCACCTATGGATCCACCAGTGTCATTGCATGTGTGTTCTCTTCACAATCCACACATGGATCCACCAGTGTCATTGCACGTGTGTTCTTTTTACTAACAACAACCAGTGTCATTGCATGTGTGTTCTCTTCAGAGACCAGACATGGATCAACCAGTGCCATTGCATGTGTGTTATTTTTACTAACAACAACCAGAGTCATTGAAATGTGTCCTCTCTTCAGAGACCACACATGGATCCACCGGTGTTACTGCATGTATGCTCTTTTCACAAACAACAACTGGAGTCATTGCATGTGTGCTCTTTTCACATACCACATATGGATCCACCGGTGTCATTGCATGTGTGCTCTTTTCACAATCCACCCATGGATCCACCAGTGTCATTGCATGTGTGTTCTTTTTAGTAACAACAACCAGTGTCATTGCATGTGTATTCTTTTCAGTAACAACAACTGGAGTCATTGCATGTGTGCTCTTTTCACAATCCACCTATGGATCCTCCAGTGTCATTGCATGAACGTTCTTTTTACTAACAACAACCAGAGTCATTTCATGGTTGTTCTTCTCACATACCACCTATGGATCCACCAGTCTCATTGCATGTGTGTTCTCTTCACAATCCACACATGGACCCACCAGTGTCATTGCATGTGTGTTCTTCTTACTAACAACAACCAGTGTCATTGCATGTGTGTTCTCTTCAGAGACCAGACATGGATCCAGAGTGTCCTTGCATGTGTGTTCTTTTTACTAACAATAACTAGAGTCATTGAAATGTGTGCTCTCTTCAGAGACCATACATGGATCCACCGGTGTCATTGCATGTATGTTCTTTTCACTAACAACAACTGGAGTCATCGCATGTGTGCTCTTTTCACAATCCACACATGGATCCACCAGTGTCATTGCATGTGTGTTCTTTTTAGTAACAACAACCAGTGTCATTGCATGTGTGTTATTTTCACTAACAACAACTGGAGTCATTGCATGTATGCTCTTTTCACAATCCACCTATGGATCCACCAGTGTCATTGCATGTGTGTTATTTTTACTAATAACAACCAGAGTCATTTCATGGCTGTTCTTCTCACATACCACCTATGGATCCACCAGTGTCAGTGCATGTGTGTTCTCTTCACAATCCACACATGGATCCACCAGTGTCATTGCATGTGTGTTCTTTTTACTAACAACCAGTGTCATTGCATGTGTGTTCTCTTCAGAGACCAGACATGGATCCACCAGTGTCATTGCATGTGTGTTCTTTTTACTAACAACAAACAGAGTCATTGAAATGTGTGCTCTCTTCAGAGACCACACATGGATCCACCGGTGTCATTGCATGTATGATCTTTTCACTAACAATAACTGGAGTCATTGCATGTGTGTTCCTTTCACATACCACATATGGATCCATCAGTGTCATTGCATGTGTGCTCTTTTCACAATCCACCCATGGATCCACCAGTATCATTGCATGTGTGTTCTTTTTAGTAACAACAACCAGACTCATTGCATGTATGTTCTTTTCAACAAAAATAATCAGAGTCATTGCATGTGTGCTCTTTTCAGAATCGACACATGGATCCACCAGTGTCATTGCATGTGTGTTCTTTTTAGTAACAACAACCAGTGTCATTGCATGTGTATTCTTTTCAGTAACTACAACCGGAGTCATTGCATGTGTGCTCTTTTCACAATCCACCTATGGATCCTCCAGTGTCATTGCATGAGAGTTCTTTTTACTAACAACAACCAGAGTCATTTCATGGTTGTTCTTGTCACATACCACCTACGGATCCACCAGTGTCATGGCATGTGTGTTCTCTTCACAATCCACACATGGACCCACCAGTGTCATTGCATGTGTGTTCTTTTTACTAACAACAACCAGTGTCATTGCATGTGTGTTGTCTTCAGAGACCAGACATGGATCCAGAGTGTCATTGCATGTGTGTTCTATTTACTAACAACAACCAGAGTCATTGAAATGTGTGCTCTCTTCAGAGACCACACATGGATCCACCGGTGTCATTGCATGTATGTTCTTTTCACTAACAACAAATGGAGTCATTGCATGTGTGTTTTTTTCACATACCACATATGGATCCACCGGTGTCATTGCATGTGTTCTCTTTTCACAATCCACCCATGGATCCACCAGTGTCATTGCATGTGTGTTCTTTTGAGTAACAACAACCAGAGTTAGTGAAATGTGTGTTCTTTTCACATACCACCTATGGATCCACTAGTGTCATTGCATGTGTGTTATTTTCACTAACAACAACCAGAGTCATTGCATGTGTGTTCTTTTCATATACCACATATGGATCCACTAGTGTCATTGCATGTGTGTTCTTTTCACTAACAACAACCAGAGTCACTGCATGTGTGTTCTTTTCACTAACAACAACCAGAGTCATTGCATGTGTGTTCTTTTCACATACCACATATGGATCCACCGGTGTCATTGCATGTGTGCTCTTTTCACAATCCACTCATGGATCCACCAGTGTAATTGCATGTCTGTTCGTTTTAGTAACAACAACCAGTGTCATTGCATATGTGTGTTCTTTTTACTAACAACAACCAGTGTCATTGCATGTGTTTTCTCTTCAGAGAGCAGACATGGATCCACCAGTGTCATTGCATGTGTGTTCTTTCTACTAACAACAACCAGAGTCACTAAAATGTGTGCTCTCTTCAGAGACCACACATGGATCCACCGGTGTCATTGCATGTATGTTCTTTTCACTAACAACAATTGGAGTCATTGCATGTGTGTTCTTTTCACATACCACATATGGATCCACCGGTGTCATTGCATGTGTGCTCTTTTCACAATCTACTCATGGATCCACCAGTGTAATTGCATGTCTGTTCGTTTTAGTAACAACAACCAGAGTCATTGAAATGTGTGTTATTTTAACATACCACATATGGATCCACCAGTGTCATTGCATGTGTATTCTATTGACTAACAACAACTAGAGTCATTGCATGTGTGTTCTTTTCACATACCAAATATGGATCCACCGGTGTCATTGCATGTATGTTCTTTTCAACAACAACAACCGGAGTCATTACATGTGTGCTCTTTTCACAATCCACACATGGATCCACCAGTGTCATTACATGTGTGCTCTTTTCACAATCGACACATGGATCCACCAGTGTCATTGCATGTTTGTTCTTTTTAGTAACAACAACCAGTGTCATTGCATGTGTATTCTTTTCAGTAACTACAACCGGAGTCATTGCATGTGTGCTCTTTTCACAATCCACCTATGGATCCTCCAGTGTCATTGCATGAGAGTTCTTTTTACTAACAACAACCAGAGTCATTTCATGGTTGTTCTTGTCACATACCACCTACGGATCCACCAGTGTCATTGCATGTGTGTTCTCTTCACAATCCACACATGGACCCACCAGTGTCATTGCATGTGTGTTCTTTTTACTAACAACAACCAGTGTCATTGCATGTGTGTTCTCTTCAGAGACCAGACATGGATCCAGAGTGTCATTGCATGTGTGTTCTTTTTACTAACAACAACCAGAGTCATTGAAATGTGTGCTCTCTTCGGAGACCACACATGGATCCACCGGTGTCATTGCATGTATGTTCTTTTCACTAACAACAACTAGATTCATTGCATGCGTGTTCTTTTCACATACCACATATGGATCCACCGGTGTCATTGCATGTGTGGTCTTTTCACAATCCACCCATGGATCCACCAGTGTCATTGCATGTGTGTTCTTTTTAGTAACAACAACCAGAGTCATTGAAATGTGTGTTCTTCTCACATACCACCTATGGACCCACCAGTGTCATTGCATGTGTGTTCATTTAACTAACAACAACCAGAGTCATTGCATGTGTGTTCTTTTCACATACCACATATGGATCCACCAGTGTCATTGAAATGTGTGTTCTCTTTAGATACCACACATGGATCCACCAGTGTCATTGCATGTGTGTTATTTTTAGTAACAACAACCAGAGTCATTGAAATGTGTGTTCTTCTCACATACCACCTATGGATCCACCAGTTTCATTGCATGTGTGTTCTTTTCACAATCCACCCATGGATCCACCAGTGTCATTACATATGTGTTCTTTTTAGTAACAACAACTAGAGTCATTGAAATGTGTGTTCTTTTCACATACCACCTATGGATCCACCAGTGTCATTGCATGTGTGTTCTTTTCACTAACGACAAACAGAGTCATTGCATGTGTGTTCTTTTCACATACCACATATGGATCCACCAGTGTCATTGCATGTATGTTCTTTTCAACAACAACTGGAGTCATTGCATGTGTGCTCTTTTTCACAATCCACACATGGATCCACCAGTGTTATTGCATGTGTGTTCTTTTTATTTACAACAACCAGTGTCATTGCATGTGTGTTCTTTTCACTAACAACAACTGGAGTCATTGCATGTGTGCTCTTTTCGCAATCCACCTATGGATCCACCAGTGTCATTGCATGTGTGTTCTTTTTACTAACAACAACCAGAGTTATTTCATGGCTGTTCTTCTCACATACCACCTATGGATCCACTAGTGTCATTGCATGTGTGTTCTCTTCACAATCCACACATGGATCCACCAGTGTCATTACATGTGTGTTCTTTTTACTAACAACAACCAGTGTCATTGCATGTGTTTTCTCTTCAGAGAGCAGACATGGATCCACCAGTGTCATTGCATGTGTGTTATTTCTACTAACAACAACCAGAGTAACTAAAATGTGTGCTCTCTTCAGAGACCACACATGGATCCACCGGTGTCATTGCATGTATGTTCTTTTCACTAACAACAATTGGAGTCATTGCATGTGTGTTCTTTTCACATACCACATACGGATCCACCGGTGTCATTGCATGTGTGCTCTTTTCACAATCCACTCATGGATCCACCAGTGTAATTGCATGTCTGTTCGTTTTAGTAACAACAACCAGAGTCATTGAAATGTGTGTTATTTTCACATACCACATATGGATCCACCAGTGTCATTGCATGTGTATTCTTTTAACTAACAACAACTAGAGTCATTGCATGTGTGTTCTTTTCACATACCAAATATGGATCCACCGGTGTCATTGCATGTATGTTCTTTTCAACAACAACAACCGGAGTCATTACATGTGTGCTCTTTTCACAATCCACACATGGATCCACCAGTGTCATTACATGTGTGCTCTTTTCACATTCGACACATGGATCCACCAGTGTCATTGCATGTGTGTTCTTTTTAGTAACAACAACCAGTGTCATTGCATGTGTATTCTTTTCAGTAACTACAACCGGAGTCATTGCATGTGTGCTCTTTTCACAATCCACCTATGGATCCTCCAGTGTCATTGCATGAGAGTTCTTTTTACTAACAACAACCAGAGTCATTTCATGGTTGTTCTTGTCACATACCACCTACGGATCCACCAGTGTCATTGCATGTGTGCTCTCTTCACAATCCACACATGGACCCACCAGTGTCATTGCATGTGTGTTCTTTTTACTAACAACAACCAGTGTCATTGCATGTGTGTTCTCTTCAGCGACCAGACATGGATCCAGAGTGTCATTGCATGTGTGTTCTTTTTACTAACAACAACCAGAGTCATTGAAATGTGTGCTCTCTTCGGAGACCACACATGGATCCACCGGTGTCATTGCATGTATGTTCTTTTCACTAATAACAACTAGATTCATTGCATGCGTGTTCTTTTCACATACCACATATGGATCCACCGGTGTCATTGCATGTGTGGTCTTTTCACAATCCACCCATGGATCCACCAGTGTCATTGCATGTGTGTTCTTTTTAGTAACAACAACCAGAGTCATTGAAATGTGTGTTCTTCTCACATACCACCTATGGACCCACCAGTGTCATTGCATGTGTGTTCATTTAACTAACAATAACTAGAGTCATTGCATGTGTGTTCTTTTCACATACCACATATGGATCCACCAGTGTCATTGAAATGTGTGTTCTCTTTAAATATCACACATGGATCCACCAGTGTCATTGCATGTGTGTTCTTTTTAGTAACAACAACCAGAGTCATTGAAATGTGTGTTCTTCTCACATACCACCTATGGATCCACCAGTTTCATTGCATGTGTGTTCTTTTCACAATCCACCCATGGATCCACCAGTGTCATTACATATGTGTTCTTTTTAGTAACAACAACCAGAGTCATTGAAATGTGTGTTCTTTTCACATACCACCTATGGATCCACCAGTGTCATTGCATGTGTGTTCTTTTCACTAACGACAAACAGAGTCATTGAATGTGTGTTCTTTTCACATACCACATATGGATCCACCAGTGTCATTGCATGTATGTTCTTTTCAACAACAACAACTGGAGTCATTGCATGTGTGCTCTTTTTCACAATCCACACATGGATCCACCAGTGTTATTGCATGTGTGTTCTTTTTAGTAACAACAACCAGTGTCATTGCATGTGTGTTCTTTTCACTAACAACAACTGGAGTCATTGCATGTGTGCTCTTTTCGCAATCCACCTATGGATCCACCAGTGTCATTGCATGTGTGTTCTTTTTACTAACAACAACCAGAGTTATTTCATGGCTGTTCTTCTCACATACCACCTATGGATCCACTAGTGTCATTGCATGTGTGTTCTCTTCACAATCCACACATGGATCCACCAGTGTCATTACATGTGTGTTCTTTTTACTAACAACAACCAGTGTCATTGCATGTGTTTTCTCTTCAGAGAGCAGACATGGATCCACCAGTGTCATTGCATGTGTGTTCTTTCTACTAACAACAACCAGAGTCTCTAAAATGTGTGCTCTCTTCAGAGACCACACATGGATCCACCGGTGTCATTGCATGTATGTTCTTTTCACTAACAACAATTGGAGTCATTGCATGTGTGTTCTTTTCACATACCACATATGGATCCACCGGTGTCATTGCATGTGTGCTCTTTTCACAATCCACTCATGGATCCACCAGTGTAATTGCATGTCTGTTCGTTTTAGTAACAACAACCAGAGTCATTGAAATGTGTGTTATTTTCACATACCACATATGGATCCACCAGTGTCATTGCATGTGTATTATTTTCACTAACAACAACTAGAGTCATTGCATGTGTGTTCTTTTCACATACCAAATATGGATCCACCGGTGTCATTGCATGTATGTTCTTTTCAACAACAACAACCGGAGTCATTACATGTGTGCTCTTTTCACAATCCACACATGGATCCACCAGTGTCATTACATGTGTGCTCTTTTCACAATCGACACATGGATCCACCAGTGTCATTGCATGTGTGTTCTTTTTAGTAACAACAACCAGTGTCATTGCATGTGTATTCTTTTCAGTAACAACAACTGGAGTCATTGCATGTGTGCTCTTTTCACAATCCACCTATGGATCCTCTAGTGTCATTGCATGAGCGTTCTTTTTACTAACAACAACCAGAGTCATTTTCATGGCTGTTCTTCTCACATACCACCTACGGATCCACCAGTGTCATTGCATGTGTGTTCTCTTCACAATCCACACATGGACCCACCAGTGTCATTGCATGTGTGTTCTTCTTACTAACAACAACCAGTGTCATTGCATGTGTGTTCTCTTCAGAGACCAGACATGGATCCAGAGTGTCATTGCATGTGTGTTCTTTTTACTAACAACAACCAGAGTCATTGAAATGTGTGCTCTCTTCGGAGACCACACATGGATCCACCGGTGTCATTGCATGTGTGATCTTTTCACATACCACATATGGATCCACCGGTGTCATTGTATGTGTGCTCTTTTCACAATCCACCCATGGATCCACCAGTGTCATTGCATGTGTGTTCTTTTTAGCAACAACAACCAGAGTCATTGAAATGTGTGTTCTTCTCACATACCACCTATGGATCCACTAGTGTCATTGCATGTGTGTTCATTTCACTAACAACAACCAGAGTCATTGCATGTGTGTTCTTTTCACATACCACATATGGATCCACCAGTGTCATTGAAATGTGTGTTCTCTTTAGATACCACACATGGATCCACCAGTGTCATTGCATGTGTGTTCTTTTTAGTAACAACAACCAGAGTCATTGAAATGTGTGTTCTTCTCATATACCACCTATGGATCCACTAGTTTCATTGCATGTGTGTTCTTTTCACAATCCACCCATGGATCCACCAGTGTCATTACATGTGTGTTCTTTTTAGTAACAACAACCAGAGTTATTGAAATGTGTGTTCTTTTCACATACCACCTATGGATCCACTAGTGTCATTGCATGTGTGTTCTTTTCACTAACGACAAACAGAGTCATTGCATGTGTGTTCTTTTCACATACCACATATGGATCCACCAGTGGCATTGCATGTACGTTATTTTCAACAACAACAACTGGAGTCATTGCATGTGTGCTCTTTTTCACAATCCACACATGGATCCACCAGTGTTATTGCATGTGTGTTCTTTTTAGTAACAACAACCAGTGTCATTGCATGTGTGTTCTTTTCACTAACAACAACTAGAGTCATTGCATGTGTGCTCTTTTCACAATCCACCTATGGATCCACCAGTGTCATTGCATGTGTGTTCTTTTTACTAACAACAACCAGAGTCATTTCATGGCTGTTCTTCTCACATACCACCTATGGATCTACCAGTGTCATTGCATGTGTGTTCTCTTCACAATCCACACATGGATCCACTAGTGTCATTGCATGTGTGTTCTTTTTACTAACAACAACTAGTGTCATTGCATGTGTGTTCTCTTCAGAGACCAGACATGGATCCACCAGTGTCATTGCATGTGCGTTCTTTTTACTAACAACAACCAGAGTCACTGAAATGTGTGCTCTCTTTAGAGACCAGACATGGATCCACCGGTGTCATTGCATGTATGTTCTTTTCACTAACAACAATTGGAGTCATTGCATGTGTGTTCTTTTCACATACCACATATGGATCCACCGGTGTCATTGTATGTGTGCTCTTTTCACAATCCACCCATGGATCCACCAGTGTCATTGCATGTGTGTTCTTTTTAGCAACAACAACCAGAGTCATTGAAATGTGTGTTCTTCTCACATACCACCTATGGATCCACTAGTGTCATTGCATGTGTGTTCATTTCACTAACAACAACCAGAGTCATTGCATGTGTGTTCTTTTCACATACCACATATGGATCCACCAGTGTCATTGAAATGTGTGTTCTCTTTAGATACCACACATGGATCCACCAGTGTCATTGCATGTGTGTTCTTTTTAGTAACAACAACCAGAGTCATTGAAATGTGTATTCTTCTCACATACCACCTATGGATCCACCAGTTTCATTGCACGTGTGTTCTTTTCACAATCCACCCATGGATCCACCAGTGTCATTACATGTGTGTTCTTTTTAGTAACAACAACTAGAGTCATTGAAATGTGTGTTCTTTTCACATACCACCTATGGATCCACCAGTATCATTGTATGTGTGTTCTTTTCACTAACGACAAACAGAGTCATTGCATGTGTGTTCTTTTCACATACCACATATGGATCCACCACTGGCATTGCATGTATGTTCTTTTCAACAACAACAACTGGAGTCATTGCATGTGTGCTCTTTGTCACAATCCACACATGGATCCACCAGTGTTATTGCATGTGTGTTCTTTTTAGTAACAACAACCAGTGTCATTGCATGTGTGTTCTTTTCACTAACAACAACTAGAGTCATTGCATGTGTGCTCTTTTCACAATCCACCTATGGATCCACCAGTGTCATTGCATGTGTGTTCTTTTTACTAACAACAACCAGAGTCATTTCATGGCTGTTCTTCTCACATACCACCTATGGATCCACCAGTGTCATTGCATGTGTGTTCTCTTCACAATCCACACATGGATCCACTAGTGTCATTGCATGTGTGTTCTTTTTACTAACAACAACCAGTGTCATTGCATGTGTGTTCTCTTCAGAGACCAGACATGGATCCACCAGTGTCATTGCATGTGTGTTCTTTTTACTAACAACAACCAGAGTCACTGAAATGTGTGCTCTCTTCAAAGACCAGACATGGATCCACCGGTGTCATTGCATGTATGTTCTTTTCACTAACAACAATTGGAGTCATTGCATGTGTGTTCTTTTCACATACCACATATGGATCCACCGGTGTCATTGCATGTGTGCTCTTTTCACAATCCACTCATGGATCCACCAGTGTCATTGCATGTGTGTTCCTTTTAGTAACAACAACCAGAGTCATTGACATGTGTGTTCTTTTCACATACCACATATGGATCCACCAGTGTCATTGCATGTGTGTTCTTTTCACTAACAACAACTAGAGTCATTGCATGTGTGTTCTTTTCACGTACCACATATGGATCCACCAGTGTCATTGCATGTATGTTCTTTTCAACAACAATAACCGGAGTCATTGCATGTGTGCTCTTTTCACAATCCACACATGGATCCACCAGTGTCATTGCATTTGTGTTCTTTTTAGTAACAACAACCAGTGTCATGGCATGTGTGTTCTTTTCACTAACAACAACTGGAGTCATTGCATGTGTGCTCTTTTCACAATCCAGATATGGATCCACCAGTGTCATTTCATGTGTGTTCTTTTTACTAACAACAACTAGAGTCATTTCATGGCTGTTCTTCTCACATACAACCTATGGATCCACCAGTGTCATTGCATGTGTGTTCTCTTCACAATCCACACATGGATCCACCAGTGTCATTGCATGTGTGTTCTTTTTACTAACAACAACCAGTGTCATTGCATATGTGTTCTCTTCAGAGACCAGACATGGATCCACCAATGTCGTTGCATGTGTGTTCTTTTTACTAACAACAACCAAAGTCATTGAAATGTGTGCTCTCTTTAGAGACCACACATGGATATAGAGACCACACATGGATCCACCGGTGTCATTTCATGTATGTTCTTTTCACTAACAACAGCTGGAGTCATGCATGTGTGTTCTTTTCACATACCACATATGGATCCACCAGTGTAATTGCATGTGTTCTCTTTTCACAATCCACCCATGGATCCACCAGTGTCATGTCATGTGTGTTCTTGTCAGTAACAACAACCAGAGTCACTGAAATGTGTGTTCTTTTCACATACCACCTATGGATCCACCAGTGTCATTGCATGTGTGTTCTTTTCACTAACAACAACCAGAGTCATTGCATGTGTGTTCTTTTCACATACCATATATGGATCCACCAGTGGCATTGAAATGTGTGTCCTCTACATAGACCACACATGGATCCACCAGTGTCATTGCATGTGTGTTCTTTTTAGTAACAACAACCAGAGTCATTGAAATGTGTGTTCTTCTCACATACCACCTATGGATCCCCCAGTGTCATTGCATGTGTGTTCTTTTTAGTAACAACAACCATAGTCATTGAAATGTGTGTTCTTTTCACATACCTCCTATGGATCCACCAGTGTCATTGCATGTGTGTTATTTTCACTAACAACAACCAGAGTCATTCCAAGTGTGTTCTTTTCACATACCACATGTGGATCCACCAGTGTCATTGCATGTAAGTTCTTTTCACTAACAACAACTGGAGTCATTGCATGTGTGCTCTTTTCAAAATCCACACATGGATCCACCAGTGTCATTGCATGTGTGTTCTTTTTAGTAACAACAACCAGTTTCATTGCATGTGTGTTCTGTTCACTAACAACAACTGGAATCATTGCATGTGTGCTCTTTTCACAATCCACCTATGGATCCACCAGTGTCATTGCATGTGTGCTCTTTTCACATACCACCTATGGATCCACCAGTTTCATTGCATGTGTGTTCTTTTCACAATCCACCCATGGATCCACCAGTGTCATTACATGTGTGTTCTTTTTAGTAACAACAACCAGAGTTATTGAAATGTGTGTTCTTTTCACATACCACCTATGGATCCACTAGTGTCATTGCATGTGTGTTCTTTTCACTAACGACAAACAGAGTCATTGCACGTGTGTTCTTTTCACATACCACAGATGGATCCACCAGTGGCATTGCATGTACGTTCTTTTCAACAACAACAACTGGAGTCATTGCATGTGTGCTCTTTTTCACAATCCACACATGGATCCACCAGTGTTATTGCATGTGTGTTCTTTTTAGTAACAACAACCAGTGTCATTGCATGTGTGTTCTTTTCACTAACAACAACTAGAGTCATTGCATGTGTGCTCTTTTCACAATCCACCTATGGATCCACCAGTGTCATTGCATGTGTGTTCTTTTTACTAACAACAACCAGAGTCATTTCATGGCTGTTCTTCTCACATACCACCTATGGATCTACCAGTGTCATTGCATGTGTGTTCTCTTCACAATCCACACATGGATCCACTAGTGTCATTGCATGTGTGTTCTTTTTACTAACAACAACTAGTGTCATTGCATGTGTGTTCTCTTCAGAGACCAGACATGGATCCACCAGTGTCATTGCATGTGCGTTCTTTTTACTAACAACAACCAGAGTCACTGAAATGTGCGCTCTCTTCAGAGACCAGACATGGATCCACCGGTGTCATTGCATGTATGTTCTTTTCACTAACAACAATTGGAGTCATTGCATGTGTGTTCTTTTCACATACCACATATGCATCCACCGGTGTCATTGCATGTGTGCTCTTTTCACAATCCACTCATGGATCCACCAGTGTCATTGCATGTGTGTTCGTTTTAGTAACAACAACCAGAGTCATTGAAATGTGGGTTCTTTTCGCATACCACATATGGATCCACCAGTGTCATTGCATGTGTGTTCTTTTCACTAACAACAACTAGAGTCATTGCATGTGTGTTCTTTTCACATACCACATATGGATCCAACAGTGTCATTGAAATGTGTGTTCTCTTTAGATACCACACATGGATCCACCAGTGTCATTGCATGTGTGTTCTTTTTAGTAACAACAACCAGAGTCATTGAAATGTGTATTCTTCTCACATACCACCTATGGATCCACCAGTTTCATTGCATGTGTGTTCTTTTCACAATCCACCCATGGATCCACCAGTGTCATTACATGTGTGTTCTTTTTAGTAACAACAACTAGAGTCATTGAAATGTGTGTTCTTTTCACATACCACCTATGGATCCACCAGTATCATTGTATGTGTGTTCTTTTCACTAACGACAAACATAGTCATTGCATGTGTGTTCTTTTCACATACCACATATGGATCCACCAGTGTCATTGCATGTATGTTCTTTTCAACAACAATAACCGGAGTCATTGCATGTGTGCTCTTTTCACAATCCACACATGGATCCACCAGTGTCATTGCATTTGTGTTCTTTTTAGTAACAACAACCAGTGTCATGGCATGTGTGTTCTTTTCACTAACAACAACTGGAGTCATTGCATGTGTGCTCTTTTCACAATCCAGATATGGATCCACCAGTGTCATTTCATGTGTGTTCTTTTTACTAACAACAACTAGAGTCATTTCATGGCTGTTCTTCTCACATACAACCTATGGATCCACCAGTGTCATTGCATGTGTGTTCTTTTCACATACCACATATGGATCCACCACTGGCATTGCATGTATGTTCTTTTCAACAACAACAACTGGAGTCATTGCATGTGTGCTCTTTGTCACAATCCACACATGGATCCACCAGTGTTATTGCATGTGTGTTCTTTTTAGTAACAACAACCAGTGTCATTGCATGTGTGTTCTTTTCACTAACAACAACTAGAGTCATTGCATGTGTGCTCTTTTCACAATCCACCTATGGATCCACCAGTGTCATTGCATGTGTGTTCTTTTTACTAGCAACAACCAGAGTCATTTCATGGCTGTTCTTCTCACATACCACCTATGGATCCACCAGTGTCATTGCATGTGTGTTCTCTTCACAATCCACACATGGATCCACTAGTGTCATTGCATGTGTGTTCTTTTTACTAACAACAACCAGTGTCATTGCATGTGTGTTCTCTTCAGAGACCAGACATGGATCCACCAGTGTCATTGCATGTGTGTTCTTTTTACTAACAACAACCAGAGTCACTGAAATGTGTGCTCTCTTCAAAGACCAGACATGGATCCACCGGTGTCATTGCATGTATGTTCTTTTCACTAACAACAATTGGAGTCATTGCATGTGTGTTCTTTTCACATACCACATATGGATCCACCGGTGTCATTGCATGTGTGCTCTTTTCACAATCCACTCATGGATCCACCAGTGTCATTGCATGTGTGTTCCTTTTAGTAACAACAACCAGAGTCATTGACATGTGTGTTCTTTTCACATACCACATATGGATCCACCAGTGTCATTGCATGTGTGTTCTTTTCACTAACAACAACTAGAGTCATTGCATGTGCGTTCTTTTCACGTACCACATATGGATCCACCAGTGTCATTGCATGTATGTTCTTTTCAACAACAATAACCGGAGTCATTGCATGTGTGCTCTTTTCACAATCCACACATGGATCCACCAGTGTCATTGCATTTGTGTTCTTTTTAGTAACAACAACCAGTGTCATGGCATGTGTGTTCTTTTCACTAACAACAACTGGAGTCATTGCATGTGTGCTCTTTTCACAATCCAGATATGGATCCACCAGTGTCATTTCATGTGTGTTCTTTTTACTAACAACAACTATAGTCATTTCATGGCTGTTCTTCTCACATACAACCTATGGATCCACCAGTGTCATTGCATGTGTGTTCTTTTTAGTAACAACAACCAGTTTCATTGCATGTGTGTTCTGTTCACTAACAACAACTGGAATCATTGCATGTGTGCTCTTTTCACAATCCACCTATGGATCCACCAGTGTCATTGCATGTGTGTTCTTTTCACATACCACCTATGGATCCACCAGTTTCATTGCATGTGTGTTCTTTTCACAATCCACCCATGGATCCACCAGTGTCATTACATGTGTGTTCTTTTTAGTAACAACAACCAGAGTTATTGAAATGTGTGTTCTTTTCACATACCACCTATGGATCCACTAGTGTCATTGCATGTGTGTTCTTTTCACTAACGACAAACAGAGTCATTGCACGTGTGTTCTTTTCACATACCACAGATGGATCCACCAGTGGCATTGCATGTACGTTCTTTTCAACAACAACAACTGGAGTCATTGCATGTGTGCTCTTTTTCACAATCCACACATGGATCCACCAGTGTTATTGCATGTGTGTTCTTTTTAGTAACAACAACCAGTGTCATTGCATGTGTGTTCTTTTCACTAACAACAACTAGAGTCATTGCATGTGTGCTCTTTTCACAATCCACCTATGGATCCACCAGTGTCATTGCATGTGTGTTCTTTTTACTAACAACAACCAGAGTCATTTCATGGTTGTTCTTCTCACATACCACCTATGGATCTACCAGTGTCAGTGCATGTGTGTTCTCTTCACAATCCACACATGGATCCACTAGTGTCATTGCATGTGTGTTCTTTTTACTAACAACAACTAGTGTCATTGCATGTGTGTTCTCTTCAGAGACCAGACATGGATCCACCAGTGTCATTGCATGTGCGTTCTTTTTACTAACAACAACCAGAGTCACTGAAATGTGCGCTCTCTTCAGAGACCAGACATGGATCCACCGGTGTCATTGCATGTATGTTCTTTTCACTAACAACAATTGGAGTCATTGCATGTGTGTTCTTTTCACATACCACATATGGATCCACCGGTGTCATTGCATGTGTGCTCTTTTCACAATCCACTCATGGATCCACCAGTGTCATTGCATGTGTGTTCGTTTTAGTAACAACAACCAGAGTCATTGAAATGTGGGTTCTTTTCGCATACCACATATGGATCCACCAGTGTCATTGCATGTGTGTTCTTTTCACTAACAAGAACTAGAGTCATTGCATGTGTGTTCTTTTCACATACCACATATGGATCCAACAGTGTCATTGAAATGTGTGTTCTCTTTAGATACCACACATGGATCCACCAGTGTCATTGCATGTGTGTTCTTTTTAGTAACAATAACCAGAGTCATTGAAATGTGTATTCTTCTCACATACCACCTATGGATCCACCAGTTTCATTGCATGTGTGTTCTTTTCACAATCCACCCATGGATCCACCAGTGTCATTACATGTGTGTTCTTTTTAGTAACAACAACTAGAGTCATTGAAATGTGTGTTCTTTTCACATACCACCTATGGATCCACCAGTATCATTGTATGTGTGTTCTTTTCACTAACGACAAACAGAGTCATTGCATGTGTGTTCTTTTCACATACCACATATGGATCCACCACTGGCATTGCATGTATGTTCTTTTCAACAACAACAACTGGAGTCATTGCATGTGTGCTCTTTGTCACAATCCACACATGGATCCACCAGTGTTATTGCATGTGTGTTCTTTTTAGTAACAACAACCAGTGTCATTGCATGTGTGTTCTTTTCACTAACAACAACTAGAGTCATTGCATGTGTGCTCTTTTCACAATCCACCTATGGATCCACCAGTGTCATTGCATGTGTGTTCTTTTTACTAACAACAACCAGAGTCATTTCATGGCTGTTCTTCTCACATACCCCCTATGGATCCACCAGTGTCATTGCATGTGTGTTCTCTTCACAATCCACACATGGATCCACTAGTGTCATTGCATGTGTGTTCTTTTTACTAACAACAACCAGTGTCATTGCATGTGTGTTCTCTTCAGAGACCAGACATGGATCCACCAGTGTCATTGCATGTGTGTTCTTTTTACTAACAACAACCAGAGTCACTGAAATGTGTGCTCTCTTCAAAGACCAGACATGGATCCACCGGTGTCATTGCATGTATGTTCTTTTCACTAACAACAATTGGAGTCATTGCATGTGTGTTCTTTTCACATACCACATATGGATCCACCGGTGTCATTGCATGTGTGCTCTTTTCACAATCCACTCATGGATCCACCAGTGTCATTGCATGTGTGTTCCTTTTAGTAACAACAACCAGAGTCATTGACATGTGTGTTCTTTTCACATACCACATATGGATCCACCAGTGTCATTGCATGTGTGTTCTTTTCACTAACAACAACTAGAGTCATTGCATGTGCGTTCTTTTCACGTACCACATATGGATCCACCAGTGTCATTGCATGTATGTTCTTTTCAACAACAATAACCGGAGTCATTGCATGTGTGCTCTTTTCACAATCCACACATGGATCCACCAGTGTCATTGCATTTGTGTTGTTTTTAGTAACAACAACCAGTGTCATGGCATGTGTGTTCTTTTCACTAACAACAACTGGAGTCATTGCATGTGTGCTCTTTTCACAATCCAGATATGGATCCACCAGTGTCATTTCATGTGTGTTCTTTTTACTAACAACAACTAGAGTCATTTCATGGCTGTTCTTCTCACATACAACCTATGGATCCACCAGTGTCATTGCATGTGTGTTCTCTTCACTAACAACAACCAGAGTCATTGCATGTGTGTTCTTTTCACATACCATATATGGATCCACCAGTGGCATTGAAATGTGTGTCCTCTACATAGACCACACATGGATCCACCAGTGTCATTGCATGTGTGTTCTTTTTAGTAACAACAACCAGAGTCATTGAAATGTGTGTTCTTCTCACATACCACCTATGGATCCCCCAGTGTCATTGCATGTGTGTTCTTTTTAGTAACAACAACCATAGTCATTGAAATGTGTGTTCTTTTCACATACCTCCTATGGATCCACCAGTGTCATTGCATGTGTGTTATTTTCACTAACAACAACCAGAGTCATTCCAAGTGTGTTCTTTTCACATACCACATGTGGATCCACCAGTGTCATTGCATGTAAGTTCTTTTCACTAACAACAACTGGAGTCATTGCATGTGTGCTCTTTTCAAAATCCACACATGGATCCACCAGTGTCATTGCATGTGTGTTCTTTTTAGTAACAACAACCAGTTTCATTGCATGTGTGTTCTGTTCACTAACAACAACTGGAATCATTGCATGTGTGCTCTTTTCACAATCCACCTATGGATCCACCAGTGTCATTGCATGTGTGCTCTTTTCACATACCACCTATGGATCCACCAGTTTCATTGCATGTGTGTTCTTTTCACAATCCACCCATGGATCCACCAGTGTCATTACATGTGTGTTCTTTTTAGTAACAACAACCAGAGTTATTGAAATGTGTGTTCTTTTCACATACCACCTATGGATCCACTAGTGTCATTGCATGTGTGTTCTTTTCACTAACGACAAACAGAGTCATTGCACGTGTGTTCTTTTCACATACCACAGATGGATCCACCAGTGGCATTGCATGTACGTTCTTTTCAACAACAACAACTGGAGTCATTGCATGTGTGCTCTTTTTCACAATCCACACATGGATCCACCAGTGTTATTGCATGTGTGTTCTTTTTAGTAACAACAACCAGTGTCATTGCATGTGTGTTCTTTTCACTAACAACAACTAGAGTCATTGCATGTGTGCTCTTTTCACAATCCACCTATGGATCCACCAGTGTCATTGCATGTGTGTTCTTTTTACTAACAACAACCAGAGTCATTTCATGGCTGTTCTTCTCACATACCACTTATGGATCTACCAGTGTCATTGCATGTGTGTTCTCTTCACAATCCACACATGGATCCACTAGTGTCATTGCATGTGTGTTCTTTTTACTAACAACAACTAGTGTCATTGCATGTGCGTTCTTTTTACTAACAACAACCAGAGTCACTGAAATGTGCGCTCTCTTCAGAGACCAGACATGGATCCACCGGTGTCATTGCATGTATGTTCTTTTCACTAACAACAATTGGAGTCATTGCATGTGTGTTCTTTTCACATACCACATATGGATCCACCGGTGTCATTGCATGTGTGCTCTTTTCACAATCCACTCATGGATCCACCAGTGTCATTGCATGTGTGTTCGTTTTAGTAACAACAACCAGAGTCATTGAAATGTGGGTTCTTTTCGCATACCACATATGGATCCACCAGTGTCATTGCATGTGTGTTCTTTTCACTAACAACAACTAGAGTCATTGCATGTGTGTTCTTTTCACATACCACATATGGATCCAACAGTGTCATTGAAATGTGTGTTCTCTTTAGATACCACACATGGATCCACCAGTGTCATTGCATGTGTGTTCTTTTTAGTAACAACAACCAGAGTCATTGAAATGTGTATTCTTCTCACATACCACCTATGGATCCACCAGTTTCATTGCATGTGTGTTCTTTTCACAATCCACCCATGGATCCACCAGTGTCATTACATGTGTGTTCTTTTTAGTAACAACAACTAGAGTCATTGAAATGTGTGTTCTTTTCACATACCACCTATGGATCCACCAGTATCATTGTATGTGTGTTCTTTTCACTAACGACAAACATAGTCATTGCATGTGTGTTCTTTTCACATACCACATATGGATCCACCAGTGTCATTGCATGTATGTTCTTTTCAACAACAATAACCGGAGTCATTGCATGTGTGCTCTTTTCACAATCCACACATGGATCCACCAGTGTCATTGCATTTGTGTTCTTTTTAGTAACAACAACCAGTGTCATGGCATGTGTGTTCTTTTCACTAACAACAACTGGAGTCATTGCATGTGTGCTCTTTTCACAATCCAGATATGGATCCACCAGTGTCATTTCATGTGTGTTCTTTTTACTAACAACAACTAGAGTCATTTCATGGCTGTTCTTCTCACATACAACCTATGGATCCACCAGTGTCATTGCATGTGTGTTCTTTTCACATACCACATATGGATCCACCACTGGCATTGCATGTATGTTCTTTTCAACAACAACAACTGGAGTCATTGCATGTGTGCTCTTTGTCACAATCCACACATGGATCCACCAGTGTTATTGCATGTGTGTTCTTTTTAGTAACAACAACCAGTGTCATTGCATGTGTGTTCTTTTCACTAACAACAACTAGAGTCATTGCATGTGTGCTCTTTTCACAATCCACCTATGGATCCACCAGTGTCATTGCATGTGTGTTCTTTTTACTAGCAACAACCAGAGTCATTTCATGGCTGTTCTTCTCACATACCACCTATGGATCCACCAGTGTCATTGCATGTGTGTTCTCTTCACAATCCACACATGGATCCACTAGTGTCATTGCATGTGTGTTCTTTTTACTAACAACAACCAGTGTCATTGCATGTGTGTTCTCTTCAGAGACCAGACATGGATCCACCAGTGTCATTGCATGTGTGTTCTTTTTACTAACAACAACCAGAGTCACTGAAATGTGTGCTCTCTTCAAAGACCAGACATGGATCCACCGGTGTCATTGCATGTATGTTCTTTTCACTAACAACAATTGGAGTCATTGCATGTGTGTTCTTTTCACATACCACATATGGATCCACCGGTGTCATTGCATGTGTGCTCTTTTCACAATCCACTCATGGATCCACCAGTGTCATTGCATGTGTGTTCCTTTTAGTAACAACAACCAGAGTCATTGACATGTGTGTTCTTTTCACATACCACATATGGATCCACCAGTGTCATTGCATGTGTGTTCTTTTCACTAACAACAACTAGAGTCATTGCATGTGCGTTCTTTTCACGTACCACATATGGATCCACCAGTGTCATTGCATGTATGTTCTTTTCAACAACAATAACCGGAGTCATTGCATGTGTGCTCTTTTCACAATCCACACATGGATCCACCAGTGTCATTGCATTTGTGTTCTTTTTAGTAACAACAACCAGTGTCATGGCATGTGTGTTCTTTTCACTAACAACAACTGGAGTCATTGCATGTGTGCTCTTTTCACAATCCAGATATGGATCCACCAGTGTCATTTCATGTGTGTTCTTTTTACTAACAACAACTATAGTCATTTCATGGCTGTTCTTCTCACATACAACCTATGGATCCACCAGTGTCATTGCATGTGTGTTCTTTTTAGTAACAACAACCAGTTTCATTGCATGTGTGTTCTGTTCACTAACAACAACTGGAATCATTGCATGTGTGCTCTTTTCACAATCCACCTATGGATCCACCAGTGTCATTGCATGTGTGTTCTTTTCACATACCACCTATGGATCCACCAGTTTCATTGCATGTGTGTTCTTTTCACAATCCACCCATGGATCCACCAGTGTCATTACATGTGTGTTCTTTTTAGTAACAACAACCAGAGTTATTGAAATGTGTGTTCTTTTCACATACCACCTATGGATCCACTAGTGTCATTGCATGTGTGTTCTTTTCACTAACGACAAACAGAGTCATTGCACGTGTGTTCTTTTCACATACCACAGATGGATCCACCAGTGGCATTGCATGTACGTTCTTTTCAACAACAACAACTGGAGTCATTGCATGTGTGCTCTTTTTCACAATCCACACATGGATCCACCAGTGTTATTGCATGTGTGTTCTTTTTAGTAACAACAACCAGTGTCATTGCATGTGTGTTCTTTTCACTAACAACAACTAGAGTCATTGCATGTGTGCTCTTTTCACAATCCACCTATGGATCCACCAGTGTCATTGCATGTGTGTTCTTTTTACTAACAACAACCAGAGTCATTTCATGGTTGTTCTTCTCACATACCACCTATGGATCTACCAGTGTCAGTGCATGTGTGTTCTCTTCACAATCCACACATGGATCCACTAGTGTCATTGCATGTGTGTTCTTTTTACTAACAACAACTAGTGTCATTGCATGTGTGTTCTCTTCAGAGACCAGACATGGATCCACCAGTGTCATTGCATGTGCGTTCTTTTTACTAACAACAACCAGAGTCACTGAAATGTGCGCTCTCTTCAGAGACCAGACATGGATCCACCGGTGTCATTGCATGTATGTTCTTTTCACTAACAACAATTGGAGTCATTGCATGTGTGTTCTTTTCACATACCACATATGGATCCACCGGTGTCATTGCATGTGTGCTCTTTTCACAATCCACTCATGGATCCACCAGTGTCATTGCATGTGTGTTCGTTTTAGTAACAACAACCAGAGTCATTGAAATGTGGGTTCTTTTCGCATACCACATATGGATCCACCAGTGTCATTGCATGTGTGTTCTTTTCACTAACAAGAACTAGAGTCATTGCATGTGTGTTCTTTTCACATACCACATATGGATCCAACAGTGTCATTGAAATGTGTGTTCTCTTTAGATACCACACATGGATCCACCAGTGTCATTGCATGTGTGTTCTTTTTAGTAACAATAACCAGAGTCATTGAAATGTGTATTCTTCTCACATACCACCTATGGATCCACCAGTTTCATTGCATGTGTGTTCTTTTCACAATCCACCCATGGATCCACCAGTGTCATTACATGTGTGTTCTTTTTAGTAACAACAACTAGAGTCATTGAAATGTGTGTTCTTTTCACATACCACCTATGGATCCACCAGTATCATTGTATGTGTGTTCTTTTCACTAACGACAAACAGAGTCATTGCATGTGTGTTCTTTTCACATACCACATATGGATCCACCACTGGCATTGCATGTATGTTCTTTTCAACAACAACAACTGGAGTCATTGCATGTGTGCTCTTTGTCACAATCCACACATGGATCCACCAGTGTTATTGCATGTGTGTTCTTTTTAGTAACAACAACCAGTGTCATTGCATGTGTGTTCTTTTCACTAACAACAACTAGAGTCATTGCATGTGTGCTCTTTTCACAATCCACCTATGGATCCACCAGTGTCATTGCATGTGTGTTCTTTTTACTAACAACAACCAGAGTCATTTCATGGCTGTTCTTCTCACATACCCCCTATGGATCCACCAGTGTCATTGCATGTGTGTTCTCTTCACAATCCACACATGGATCCACTAGTGTCATTGCATGTGTGTTCTTTTTACTAACAACAACCAGTGTCATTGCATGTGTGTTCTCTTCAGAGACCAGACATGGATCCACCAGTGTCATTGCATGTGTGTTCTTTTTACTAACAACAACCAGAGTCACTGAAATGTGTGCTCTCTTCAAAGACCAGACATGGATCCACCGGTGTCATTGCATGTATGTTCTTTTCACTAACAACAATTGGAGTCATTGCATGTGTGTTCTTTTCACATACCACATATGGATCCACCGGTGTCATTGCATGTGTGCTCTTTTCACAATCCACTCATGGATCCACCAGTGTCATTGCATGTGTGTTCCTTTTAGTAACAACAACCAGAGTCATTGACATGTGTGTTCTTTTCACATACCACATATGGATCCACCAGTGTCATTGCATGTGTGTTCTTTTCACTAACAACAACTAGAGTCATTGCATGTGCGTTCTTTTCACGTACCACATATGGATCCACCAGTGTCATTGCATGTATGTTCTTTTCAACAACAATAACCGGAGTCATTGCATGTGTGCTCTTTTCACAATCCACACATGGATCCACCAGTGTCATTGCATTTGTGTTGTTTTTAGTAACAACAACCAGTGTCATGGCATGTGTGTTCTTTTCACTAACAACAACTGGAGTCATTGCATGTGTGCTCTTTTCACAATCCAGATATGGATCCACCAGTGTCATTTCATGTGTGTTCTTTTTACTAACAACAACTAGAGTCATTTCATGGCTGTTCTTCTCACATACAACCTATGGATCCACCAGTGTCATTGCATGTGTGTTCTCTTCACAATCCACACATGGATCCACCAGTGTCATTGCATGTGTGTTCTTTTTACTAACAACAACCAGTGTCATTGCATATGTGTTCTCTTCAGAGACCAGACATGGATCCACCAATGTCGTTGCATGTGTGTTCTTTTTACTAACAACAACCAAAGTCATTGAAATGTGTGCTCTCTTTAGAGACCACACATGGATATAGAGACCACACATGGATCCACCGGTGTCATTTCATGTATGTTCTTTTCACTAACAACAACTGGAGTCATGCATGTGTGTTCTTTTCACATATCACATATGGATCCACCAGTGTAATTGCATGTGTTCTCTTTTCACAATCCACCCATGGATCCACCAGTGTCATGTCATGTGTGTTCTTGTCAGTCACAACAACCAGAGTCACTGAAATGTGTGTTCTTTTCACATACCACCTATGGATCCACCAGTGTCATTGCATGTGTGTTCTTTTCACTAACAACAACCAGAGTCATTGCATGTGTGTTCTTTTCACATACCATATATGGATCCACCAGTGGCATTGAAATGTGTGTTCTCTACATAGACCACACATGGATCCACCAGTGTCATTGCATGTGTGTTCTTTTTAGTAACAACAACCAGAGTCATTGAAATGTGTGTTCTTCTCACATACCACCTATGGATCCCCCAGTGTCATTGCATGTGTGTTCTTTTTAGTAACAACAACCATAGTCATTGAAATGTGTGTTCTTTTCACATACCTCCTATGGATCCACCAGTGTCATTGCATGTGTGTTATTTTCACTAACAACAACCAGAGTCATTGCATGTGTGTTCTTTTCACATACCACATGTGGATCCACCAGTGTCATTGCATGTAAGTTCTTTTCACTAACAACAACTGGAGTCATTGCATGTGTGCTCTTTTCAAAATCCACACATGGATCCACCAGTGTCATTGCATGTGTGTTCTTTTTAGTAACAACAACCAGTTTCATTGCATGTGTGTTCTGTTCACTAACAACAACTGGAATCATTGCATGTGTGCTCTTTTCACAATCCACCTATGGATCCACCAGTGTCATTGCATGTGTGTTCTTTTCACATACCACCTATGGATCCACCAGTTTCATTGCATGTGTGTTCTTTTCACAATCCACCCATGGATCCACCAGTGTCATTACATGTGTGTTCTTTTTAGTAACAACAACCAGAGTTATTGAAATGTGTGTTCTTTTCACATACCACCTATGGATCCACTAGTGTCATTGCATGTGTGTTCTTTTCACTAACGACAAACAGAGTCATTGCATGTTTGTTCTTTTCACATACCACAGATGGATCCACCAGTGGCATTGCATGTACGTTCTTTTCAACAACAACAACTAGAGTCATTGCATGTGTGCTCTTTTTCACAATCCACACATGGATCCACCAGTGTTATTGCATGTGTGTTCTTTTTAGTAATAACAACCAGTGTCATTGCATGTGTGTTCTTTTCACTAACAACAACTAGAGTCATTGCATGTGTGCTCTTTTCACAATCCACCTATGGATCCACCAGTGTCATTGCATGTGTGTTCTTTTTACTAACAACAACCAGAGTCATTTCATGGCTGTTCTTCTCACATACCACCTATGGATCTACCAGTGTCATTGCATGTGTGTTCTCTTCACAATCCACACATGGATCCACTAGTGTCATTGCATGTGTGTTCTTTTTACTAACAACAACTAGTGTCATTGCATGTGTGTTCTCTTCAGAGACCAGACATGGATCCACCAGTGTCATTGCATGTGCGTTCTTTTTACTAACAACAACCAGAGTCACTGAAATGTGTGCTCTCTTCAGAGACCAGACATGGATCCACCGGTGTCATTGCATGTATGTTCTTTTCACTAACAACAATTGGAGTCATTGCATGTGTGTTCTTTTCACATACCACATATGGATCCACCGGTGTCATTGCATGTGTGCTCTTTTCACAATCCACTCATGGATCCACCAGTGTCATTGCATGTGTGTTCGTTTTAGTAACAACAACCAGAGTCATTGAAATGTGGGTTCTTTTCGCATACCACATATGGATCCACCAGTGTCATTGCATGTGTGTTCTTTTCACTAACAACAACTAGAGTCATTGCATGTGTGTTCTTTTCACATACCACATATGGATCCAACAGTGTCATTGAAATGTGTGTTCTCTTTAGATACCACACATGGATCCACCAGTGTCATTGCATGTGTGTTCTTTTTAGTAACAACAATCAGAGTCATTGAAATGTGTATTCTTCTCACATACCACCTATGGATCCACCAGTTTCATTGCATGTGTGTTCTTTTCACAATCCACCCATGGATCCACCAGTGTCATTACATGTGTGTTCTTTTTAGTAACAACAACTAGAGTCATTGAAATGTGTGTTCTTTTCACATACCACCTATGGATCCACCAGTATCATTGTATGTGTGTTCTTTTCACTAACGACAAACAGAGTCATTGCATGTGTGTTCTTTTCACATACCACATATGGATCCACCACTGGCATTGCATGTATGTTCTTTTCAACAACAACAACTGGAGTCATTGCATGTGTGCTCTTTGTCACAATCCACACATGGATCCCCCAGTGTTATTGCATGTGTGTTCTTTTTAGTAACAACAACCAGTGTCATTGCATGTGTGTTCTTTTCACTAACAACAAGTAGAGTCATTGCATGTGTGCTCTTTTCACAATCCACCTATGGATCCACCAGTGTCATTGCATGTGTGTTCTTTTTACTAACAACAACCAGAGTCATTTCATGGCTGTTCTTCTCACATACCACCTATGGATCCACCAGTGTCATTGCATGTGTGTTCTCTTCACAATCCACACATGGATCCACTAGTGTCATTGCATGTGTGTTCTTTTTACTAACAACAACCAGTGTCATTGCATGTGTGTTCTCTTCAGAGACCAGACATGGATCCACCAGTGTCATTGCATGTGTGTTCTTTTTACTAACAACAACCAGAGTCACTGAAATGTGTGCTCTCTTCAAAGACCAGACATGGATCCACCGGTGTCATTGCATGTATGTTCTTTTCACTAACAACAATTGGAGTCATTGCATGTGTGTTCTTTTCACATACCACATATGGATCCACCGGTGTCATTGCATGTGTGCTCTTTTCACAATCCACTCATGGATCCACCAGTGTCATTGCATGTGTGTTCCTTTTAGTAACAACAACCAGAGTCATTGACATGTGTGTTCTTTTCACATACCACATATGGATCCACCAGTGTCATTGCATGTGTGTTCTTTTCACTAACAACAACTAGAGTCATTGCATGTGCGTTCTTTTCACGTACCACATATGGATCCACCAGTGTCATTGCATGTATGTTCTTTTCAACAACAATAACCGGAGTCATTGCATGTGTGCTCTTTTCACAATCCACACATGGATCCACCAGTGTCATTGCATTTGTGTTGTTTTTAGTAACAACAACCAATGTCATGGCATGTGTGTTCTTTTCACTAACAACAACTGGAGTCATTGCATGTGTGCTCTTTTCACAATCCAGATATGGATCCACCAGTGTCATTTCATGTGTGTTCTTTTTACTAACAACAACTAGAGTCATTTCATGGCTGTTCTTCTCACATACAACCTATGGATCCACCAGTGTCATTGCATGTGTGTTCTCTTCACAATCCACACATGGATCCACCAGTGTCATTGCATGTGTGTTCTTTTTACTAACAACAACCAGTGTCATTGCATATGTGTTCTCTTCAGAGACCAGACATGGATCCACCAATGTCGTTGCATGTGTGTTCTTTTTACTAAAAACAACCAAAGTCATTGAAATGTGTGCTCTCTTTAGAGACCACACATGGATATAGAGACCACACATGGATCCACCGGTGTCATTTCATGTATGTTCTTTTCACTAACAACAACTGGAGTCATGCATGTGTGTTCTTTTCACATATCACATATGGATCCACCAGTGTAATTGCATGTGTTCTCTTTTCACAATCCACCCATGGATCCACCAGTGTCATGTCATGTGTGTTCTTGTCAGTAACAACAACCAGAGTCACTGAAATGTGTGTTCTTTTCACATACCACCTATGGATCCACCAGTGTCATTGCATGTGTGTTCTTTTCACTAACAACAACCAGAGTCATTGCATGTGTGTTCTTTTCACATACCATATATGGATCCACCAGTGGCATTGAAATGTGTGTTCTCTACATAGACCACACATGGATCCACCAGTGTCATTGCATGTGTGTTCTTTTTAGTAACAACAACCAGAGTCATTGAAATGTGTGTTCTTCTCACATACCACCTATGGATCCCCCAGTGTCATTGCATGTGTGTTCTTTTTAGTAACAACAACCATAGTCATTGAAATGTGTGTTCTTTTCACATACCTCCTATGGATCCACCAGTGTCATTGCATGTGTGTTATTTTCACTAACAACAACCAGAGTCATTGCATGTGTGTTCTTTTCACATACCACATGTGGATCCACCAGTGTCATTGCATGTAAGTTCTTTTCACTAACAACAACTGGAGTCATTGCATGTGTGCTCTTTTCAAAATCCACACATGGATCCACCAGTGTCATTGCATGTGTGTTCTTTTTAGTAACAACAACCAGTTTCATTGCATGTGTGTTCTGTTCACTAACAACAACTGGAATCATTGCATGTGTGCTCTTTTCACAATCCACCTATGGATCCACCAGTGTCATTGCGTGTGTGTTCTTTTCACATACCACCTATGGATCCACCAGTTTCATTGCATGTGTGTTCTTTTCACAATCCACCCATGGATCCACCAGTGTCATTACATGTGTGTTCTTTTTAGTAACAACAACCAGAGTTATTGAAATGTGTGTTCTTTTCACATACCACCTACGGATCCACTAGTGTCATTGCATGTGTGTTCTTTTCACTAACGACAAACAGAGTCATTGCATGTTTGTTCTTTTCACATACCACAGATGGATCCACCAGTGGCATTGCATGTACGTTCTTTTCAACAACAACAACTGGAGTCATTGCATGTGTGCTCTTTTTCACAATCCACACATGGATCCACCAGTGTTATTGCATGTGTGCTCTTTTTAGTAACAACAACCAGTGTCATTGCATGTGTGTTCTTTTCACTAACAACAACTAGAGTCATTGCATGTGTGCTCTTTTCACAATCCACCTATGGATCCACCAGTGTCATTGCATGTGTGTTCTTTTTACTAACAACAACCAGAGTCATTTCATGGCTGTTCTTCTCACATACCACCTATGGATCTACCAGTGTCATTGCATGTGTGTTCTCTTCACAATCCACACATGGATCCACTAGTGTCATTGCATGTGTGTTCTTTTTACTAACAACAACTAGTGTCATTGCATGTGTGTTCTCTTCAGAGACCAGACATGGATCCACCGGTGTCATTGCATGTGCGTTCTTTTTACTAACAACAACCAGAGTCACTGAAATGTGTGCTCTCTTCAGAGACCAGACATGGATCCACCGGTGTCATTGCATGTATGTTCTTTTCACTAACAACAATTGGAGTCATTGCATGTGTGTTCTTTTCACATACCACATATGGATCCACCGGTGTCATTGCATGTGTGCTCTTTTCACAATCCACTCATGGATCCACCAGTGTCATTGCATGTGTGTTCGTTTTAGTAACAACAACCAGAGTCATTGAAATGTGGGTTCTTTTCGCATACCACATATGGATCCACCAGTGTCATTGCATGTGTGTTCTTTTCACTAACAACAACTAGAGTCATTGCATGTGTGTTCTTTTCACATACCACATATGGATCCAACAGTGTCATTGAAATGTGTGTTCTCTTTAGATACCACACATGGATCCACCAGTGTCATTGCATGTGTGTTCTTTTTAATAACAACAACCAGAGTCATTGAAATGTGTATTCTTCTCACATACCACCTATGGATCCACCAGTTTCATTGCATGTGTGTTCTTTTCACAATCCACCCATGGATCCACCAGTGTCATTACATGTGTGTTCTTTTTAGTAACAACAACTAGAGTCATTGAAATGTGTGTTCTTTTCACATACCACCTATGGATCCACCAGTATCATTGTATGTGTGTTCTTTTCACTAACGACAAACAGAGTCATTGCATGTGTGTTCTTTTCACATACCACATATGGATCCACCACTGGCATTGCATGTATGTTCTTTTCAACAACAACAACTGGAGTCATTGCATGTGTGCTCTTTGTCACAATCCACACATGGATCCCCCAGTGTTATTGCATGTGTGTTCTTTTTAGTAACAACAACCAGTGTCATTGCATGTGTGTTCTTTTCACTAACAACAAGTAGAGTCATTGCATGTGTGCTCTTTTCACAATCCACCTATGGATCCACCAGTGTCATTGCATGTGTGTTCTTTTTACTAACAACAACCAGAGTCATTTCATGGCTGTTCTTCTCACATACCACCTATGGATCCACCAGTGTCATTGCATGTGTGTTCTCTTCACAATCCACACATGGATCCACTAGTGTCATTGCATGTGTGTTCTTTTTACTAACAACAACCAGTGTCATTGCATGTGTGTTCTCTTCAGAGACCAGACATGGATCCACCAGTGTCATTGCATGTGTGTTCTTTTTACTAACAACAACCAGAGTCACTGAAATGTGTGCTCTCTTCAAAGACCAGACATGGATCCACCGGTGTCATTGCATGTATGTTCTTTTCACTAACAACAATTGGAGTCATTGCATGTGTGTTCTTTTCACATACCACATATGGATCCACCGGTGTCATTGCATGTGTGCTCTTTTCACAATCCACTCATGGATCCACCAGTGTCATTGCATGTGTGTTCCTTTTAGTAACAACAACCAGAGTCATTGACATGTGTGTTCTTTTCACATACCACATATGGATCCACCAGTGTCATTGCATGTGTGTTCTTTTCACTAACAACAACTAGAGTCATTGCATGTGCGTTCTTTTCACGTACCACATATGGATCCACCAGTGTCATTGCATGTATGTTCTTTTCAACAACAATAACCGGAGTCATTGCATGTGTGCTCTTTTCACAATCCACACATGGATCCACCAGTGTCATTGCATTTGTGTTCTTTTTAGTAACAACAACCAGTGTCATGGCATGTGTGTTCTTTTCACTAACAACAACTGGAGTCATTGCATGTGTGCTCTTTTCACAATCCAGATATGGATCCACCAGTGTCATTTCATGTGTGTTCTTTTTACTAACAACAACTAGAGTCATTTCATGGCTGTTCTTCTCACATACAACCTATGGATCCACCAGTGTCATTGCATGTGTGTTCTCTTCACAATCCACACATGGATCCACCAGTGTCATTGCATGTGTGTTCTTTTTACTAACAACAACCAGTGTCATTGCATATGTGTTCTCTTCAGAGACCAGACATGGATCCACCAATGTCGTTGCATGTGTGTTCTTTTTACTAACAATAACCAAAGTCATTGAAATGTGTGCTCTCTTTAGAGACCACACATGGATATAGAGACCACACATGGATCCACCGGTGTCATTTCATGTATGTCCTTTTCACTAACAACAACTGGAGTCATGCATGTGTGTTCTTTTCACATACCACATATGGATCCACCAGTGTAATTGCATGTGTTCTCTTTTCACAATCCACCCATGGATCCACCAGTGTCATGTCATGTGTGTTCTTGTCAGTAACAACAACCAGAGTCACTGAAATGTGTGTTCTTTTCACATACCACCTATGGATCCACCAGTGTCATTGCATGTGTGTTCTTTTCACTAACAACAACCAGAGTCATTGCATGTGTGTTCTTTTCACATACCATATATGGATCCACCAGTGGCATTGAAATGTGTGTTCTCTACATAGACCACACATGGATCCACCAGTGTCATTGCATGTGTGTTCTTTTTAGTAACAACAACCAGAGTCATTGAAATGTGTGTTCTTCTCACATACCACCTATGGATCCCCCAGTGTCATTGCATGTGTGTTCTTTTTAGTAACAATAACCATAGTCATTGAAATGTGTGTTCTTTTCACATACCTCCTATGGATCCACCAGTGTCATTGCATGTGTGTTATTTTCACTAACAACAACCAGAGTCATTGCATGTGTGTTCTTTTCACATACCACATGTGGATCCACCAGTGTCATTGCATGTAAGTTCTTTTCACTAACAACAACTGGAGTCATTGCATGTGTGCTCTTTTCAAAATCCACACATGGATCCACCAGTGTCATTGCATGTGTGTTCTTTTTAGTAACAACAACCAGTTTCATTGCATGTGTGTTCTGTTCACTAACAACAACTGGAATCATTGCATGTGTGCTCTTTTCACAATCCACCTATGGATCCACTAGTGTCATTGCATGTGTGTTCTTTTGACTAACAACAACCAGAGTCATTTCATGGCTGTTCTTCTCACATACCACCTATGGATCCACCAGTATCATTGCATGTGTGTTCTCTTCACAATCCACACATGGATCCACCAGTGTCATTCCATGTGTGTTCTTTTTAGTAACAACAACAAGAGTCATTGAAATGTGTGTTCTTTTCACATACCACCTATGGATCCACCAGTGTCATTGCTTGTGTGTTCTTTTCACTAACAACAACTAGAGTCATTGCATATGTTTTTTTTCACATACCACATATGGATCCACCAGTGTCATTGCCTGTTTTTTCTTTTCACTAACAACAACTGGAGTCATTGCATGTGTGCTCTTTTCAAAATCCACACATGGATCCACCAGTGTCATTGCATGTGTGTTCTTTTTAGTAACAAAAACCAGTGTCATTGCATGTGTGTTCTTTTCACTAACAAAACCTGGAGTCATTGCATGTGTGCTCTTTTCACAATCCACCTATGGATCCACCAGTGCCATTGCATGTGTGTTCTTTTTACTAACAACAACCAGAGTCATTTCATGGTTGTTCTTCTCACATACCACCTATGGATCCACCAGTGTCATTGCATGTGTGTTCTGTTCACAATCCACACATGGATCCACCAGTGTCATTGCATGTATGTTCTTTTCAACAACAACAACCGGAGTCATTGCATGTGTGCTCTTTTCACAATCCACACAAGGATCCACCAGTGTCATTACATGTGTGCTCTTTTCACAATCGACACATGGATCCACCAGTGTCATTGCATGTGTGTTCTTTTTAGTAACAACAGCTAGTGTCATTGCAAGTGTATTCTTTTCAGTAACAACAACTGGAGTCATTGCATGTGTGCTCTTTTCACAATCCACCTATGGATCCACAAGTGTCATTGCATGAGCATTCTTTTTACTAACAACAACCAGAGTCATTTCATGGCTGTTCTTCTCACATACCACCTACGGATCCACCAGTGTCATTGCATGTGTGTTCTCTTCACAATCCACACATGGACCCACCAGTGTCATTGCATGTGTGTTCTTCTTACTAACAACAACCAGTGTCATTGCATGTGTGTTCTCTTCAGAGACCAGACATGGATCTAGAGTGTCATTGCATGTGTGTTCATTTTACTAACAACAACCAGAGTCATTGAAATGTGTGCTCTCTTCGGAGACCACACATGGATCCACCGGTGTCATTGCATGTATGTTCTTTTCACTAACAACAACTGGACTCATTGCATGTGTGATCTTTTCAAATACCACATATGGATCCACCGATGTCATTGCATGTGTGATCTTTTCACAATCCACCCATGGATCCACCAGTGTCATTGCATGTGTGTTCTTTTTAGCAACAACCAGAGTCATTGAAATATGTGTTCTTTTTAGCAACAACCAGAGTCATTGCATGTGTGTTCTTTTCACATACCACATATGGATCCACCAGTGTCATTGAAATGTGTGTTCTCTTTAGATACCACACATGGATCCACCAGTGTCATTGCATGTGTGTTCTTTTTAGTAACAACAACCAGAGTCATTGAAATGTGTGTTCTTCTCACATACCACCTATGGATCCACCAGTTTCATTGCATGTGTGTTCTTTTCACAATCCACCCATGGATCCACCAGTGTCATTACATGTGTGTTCTTTTTAGTAACAACAACCAGAGTCATTGAAATGTGTCTTCTTTTCACATACCACCTATGGATCCACCAGTGTCATTGCATGTGTGTTCTTTTCACTAACGACAAACAGAGTCATTGCATGTGTGTTCTTTTCACATACCACATATGGATCCACCAGTGGCATTGCATGTATGTTCTTTTCAACAAGAACAACTGGAGTCATTGCATGTGTGCTCTTTTTCACAATCCACACATGGATCCACCAGTGTTATTGCGTGTGTGTTATTTTTAGTAACAACAACCAGTGTCATTACATGTGTGTTCTCTTCACTAACAACAACTAGAGTCATTGCATGTGTGCTCTTTTCACAATCCACCTATGGATCCACCAGTGTTATTGCATGTGTGTTCTTTTTACTAACAACAACCAGAGTCATTTCATGGCTGTTCTTCTCACATACCACCTATGGATCCACCAGTGTCATTGCATGTGTGTTCTTTTCACAATCCACACATGGATCCACTAGTGTCATTGCATGTGTGTTCTTTTTACTAACAACAACCAGTGTCATTGCATGTGTGTTCTCTTCAGAGACCAGACATGGATCCACCAGTGTCATTGCATGTGTGTTCTTTTTACTAACAACAACCAGAGTCATTGAAATGTGTGCTCTCTTCAAAGACCAGACATGGATCCACCGGTGTCATTGCATGTATGTTCTTTTCACTAACAACAACTGGAGTCATTGCATGTGTGATCTTTTCACATACCACATATGGATCCACCGGTGTCATTGCACGTGTGCTCTTTTCATAATCCACTCATGGATCCACCAGTGTCATTGCATGTGTATTCGTTTTAGTAACAACAACCAGAGTCATTGAAATGTGTGTTCTTTTCACATACCACATATGGATCCACCAGTGTCATTGCATGTGTGTTTTTTCACTAACAACAACTAGAGTCATTGCATGTGCGTTCTTTTCACATACCACATATGGATCCACCAGTGTCATTGCATGTATGTTCTTTTCAACGACAATAACCGGAGTCATTGCATGTGTGCTCTTTTCACAATCCACACATGGATCCACCAGTGTCATTGCATGTGTGTTCTTTTTAGTAACAACAACCAGTGTCATGGCATGTGTGTTCTTTTCACTAACAACAACTGGAGTCATTGCATGTGTGGTCTTTTCACAATCCACCGATGGATCTACCAGTGTCATTTCATGTGTGTTCTTTTTACTAACAACAACTAGAGTCATTTCATGGCTGTTCTTCTCACATACCACCTATGGATCCACCAGTGTCATTGCATGTGTGTTCTCTTCACAATCCACACATGGATCCACCAGTGTCATTGCATGTGTGTTCTTTTTACTAACAACAACCAGTGTCATTGCATATGTGTTCTCTTCAGAGACCAGACATGGATCCACCAATGTCGTTGCATGTGTGTTCTTTTTACTAACAACAACCAAAGTCATTGAAATGTGTGCTCTCTTTAGAGACCACACATGGATATAGAGACCACACATGGATCCACCGGTGTCATTGCATGTATGTTCTTTTCACTAACAACAACTAGAGTCATGCATGTGTGTTCTTTTCACATACCACATATGGATCCACCAGTGTCATTGCATGTGTGATCTTTTCACAATCCACCCATGGGTCGACCAGTGTCACTGCGTGTGTGTTCTTTTTAGTAACAACAACCAGTGTCATTGCATGTGTGTTCTTTTCACTAACAACAACTGGAGTCATTGCATGTGTGATCTTTTCACAATCCACCTATGGATCCACCAGTGTCATTGCATGTGTGTTCTTTTTACTAACAACAACCAGAGTCATTTCATGGCTGTTCTTCTCACATACCACCTATGGATCCACCAGTGTCATTGCATGTGTGTTCTCTTCACAATCCACACATGGATCCACTAGTGTCATTGCATGTGTGTTCTTTTTACTAACAACAACCAGTGTCATTGCATGTGTGTTAGTTTCACTAACAACAACCAGAGTCATTGCATGTGTGTTCTTTTCACATACCACATATGGATCCACCAGTGTCATTGCATGTATGTTCTTTTAACTAACAACAACTGGAGTCATCGCATGTGTGCTCTTTTCAAAATCCACACATGGATCCACCAGTGTCATTGCATGTGTGTTCTTTTTAGTAACAACAACCAGTGTCATTGCATGTGTGTTCTTTTCACTAACAACAACTGGAGTCATTGCATGTGTGCTCTTTTCACAATCCACCTATGGATCCACCAGTGTCATTGCATGTGTGTTCTTTTTACTAACAACAACCAGAGTCATTTCATGGCTTTTCTTCTCACATACCACCTATGGATCCACCAGTGTCATTGCATGTGTGTTCTCTTCACAATCCACACATGGATCCACCAGTGTCATTCCATGTGTGTTCTTTTTAGTAACAACAACAAGAGTCATTGAAATGTGTGTTCTTTTCACATACCACCTATGGATCCACCAGTGTCATTGCTTGTGTGTTCTTTTCACTAACAACAACCAGAGTCATTGCATGTGTGTTTTTTTCACATACCAGATATGGATCCACCAGTGTCATTGCATGTTTGTTCTTTTCACTAACAACAACTAGAGTCATTGCATGTGTGCTCTTTTCAAAATCCACACATGGATCCACCAGTGTCATTGCGTGTGTGTTCTTTTTAGTAACAAAAACCAGTGTCATTGCATTGTGTTCTTTACACTAACAACACCTGGAGTCATTGCATGTGTGCTCTTTTCACAATCCACCTATGGATCCACCAGTGCCATTGCCTGTGTGTTCTTTTTACTAACAACAACCAGAGTCATTTCATGGTTGTTCTTCTCACATACCACCTATGGATCCACCAGTGTCATTGCATGTGTGTTCTCTTCACAATCCACACATGGATCCACCAGTGTCATTGCATGTATGTTCTTTTCAACAACAACAACCGGAGTCATTGCATGTGTTCTCTTTTAACAATCCACACAAGGATCCACCAGTGTCATTACATGTGTGCTCTTTTCACAATTGACTCATGGATCCACTAGTGTCATTGCATGTGTGTTCTTTTTAGTAACAACAACCAGTGTCATTGCATGTGTATTCTTTTCAGTAACAACAACTGGAGTCATTGCATGTGTTCTCTTTTCACAATCCACCTATGGATCCTCCAGTGTCATTGCATGAGCGTTCTTTTTACTAACAACAACCAGAGTCATTTCATGGCTGTTCTTCTCACATACCACCTACGGATCCACCTGTGTCATTGCATGTGTGTTCTCTTCGCAATCCACACATGGACCCACCAGTGTCATTGCATGTGTGTTCTTCTTACTAACAACTACCAGTGTCATTGCATGTGTGTTCTCTTCAGAGACCAGACATGGATCCCGAGTGTCATTGCATGTGTGTTCTTTTTACTAACAACAACTAGAGTCACTGAAATGTGTGCTCTCTTCGGAGACCACGCATGGATCCACCGGTTTCATTGCATGTATGTTCTTTTCACCAACAACAACTGGAGTCATTGCATGTGTGATCTTTTCACATACCACATATGGATCCACCGGTGTCATTGCACGTGTGCTCTTTTCATAATCCACTCATGGATCCACCAGTGTCATTGCATGTGTATTCGTTTTAGTAACAACAACCAGAGTCATTGAAATGTGTGTTCTTTTCACATACCACATATGGATCCACCAGTATCATTGCATGTGTGTTCTTTTCACTAACAACAACTAGAGTCATTGCATGTGCGTTCTTTTCACATACCACATATGGATCCACCAGTGTTATTGCAAGTATGTTCTTTTCAACAACAATAACCGGAGTCATTGCATGTGTGCTCTTTTCACAATCCACACATGGATCCCCCAGTGTCATTGCATGTGTGTTCTTTTTAGTAACAACAACCAGTGTCATGGCATGTGTGTTCTTTTCACTAACAACAACTGGAGTCATTGCATGTGTGGTCTTTTCACAATCCATCTATGGATCTACCAGTGTCATTTCATGTGTGTTCTTTTTACTAACAACAACTAGAGTCATTTCATGGCTGTTCTTCTCACATACCACCTATGGATCCACCAGTGTCATTGCATGTGTGTTCTCTTCACAATCCACACATGGATCCACCAGTGTCATTGCATGTGTGTTCTTTTTACTAACAACAACCAGTGTCATTGCATATGTGTTCTCTTCAGAGACGAGACATGGATCCACCAATGTCGTTGCATGTGTGTTCTTTTTACTAACAACAACCAAAGTCATTGAAATGTGTGCTCTCTTTAGAGACCACACATGGATATAGAGACCACACATGGATCCACCGGTGTCATTGCATGTATGTCCTTTTCACTAACAACAACTAGAGTCATGCATGTGTGTTCTTTTCACATACCACATATGGATCCACCAGTGTCATTGCATGTGTGATCTTTTCACAATCCACCCATGGGTCGACCAGTGTCATTGCGTGTGTGTTCTTTTTAGTAACAACAACCAGAGTCATTGAAATGTGTGTTCTTTTCACATACCACCTATGGATCCACCAGTGTTATTACATGTATGTTCTTTTCACTAACAACAACTAGAGTCATTGCATGTGTGCTCTTTTCAAAATCCACACATGGATCCACCAGTGTCATTGCATGTGTGTTCTTTTTAGTAACAACAACCAGTGTCATTGCATGTGTGTTCTTTTCACTAACAACAACTGGAGTCATTGCATGTTTGCTCTTTTCACAATCCACCTATGGATCCACCAGTGTCATTGCATGTGTGTTCTTTTTACTAACAACAACCAGAGTCATTTCATGGCTGTTCTTCTCACATACCACCTATGGATCCACCAGTGTCATTGCATGTGTGTTCTCTTCACAATCCACACATGGATCCACTAGTGTCATTGCATGTGTGTTCTTTTTACTAACAACAACCAGTGTCATTGCATGTGTGTTAGTTTCACTAACAACAACCAGAGTCATTGCATGTGTGTTCTTTTCACATACCACATATGGATCCACCAGTGTCATTGCATGTATGTTATTTTCACTAACAACAACTGGAGTCATTGCCTGTGTGCTCTTTTCAAAATCCACACATGGATCCACCAGTGTCATTGCATGTGTGTTCTTTTTAGTAACAACAACCAGTGTCATTGCATGTGTGTTCTTTTCACTAACAACAACTGGAGTCATTGCATGTGTGCTCTTTTCACAATCCACCTATGGATCCACCAGTGTCATTGCATGTGTGTTCTTTTTACTAACAACAACCAGAGTCATTTCATGGCTTATCTTCTCACATACCACCTATGGATCCACCAGTGTCATTGCATGTGTGTTCTCTTCACAATCCACACATGGATCCACCAGTGTCATTCCATGTGTGTTCTTTTTAGTAACAACAACAAGAGTCATTGAAATGTGTGTTCTTTTCACATACCACCTATGGATCCACCAGTGTCATTGCTTGTGTGTTCTTTTCACTAACAACAACCAGAGTCATTGCATGTGTTTTTTTTCACATACCACATATGGATCCACCAGTGTCATTGCATGTTTGTTCTTTTCACTAACAACAACTGGAGTCATTGCATGTGTGCTCTTTTCAAAATCCACACATGGATCCACCAGTGTCATTGCGTGTGTGTTCTTTTTAGTAACAAAAACCAGTGTCATTGCATGTGTGTTCTTTTCACTAACAACACCTGGAGTCATTGCATGTGTGCTCTTTTCACAATCCACCTATGGATCCACCAGTGCCATTGCCTGTGTGTTCTTTTTACTAACAACAACCAGAGTCATTTCATGGTTGTTCTTCTCACATACCACCTATGGATCCACCAGTGTCATTGCATGTGTGTTCTCTTCACAATCCACACATGGATCCACCAGTGTCATTGCATGTATGTTCTTTTCAACAACAACAACCGGAGTCATTGCATGTGTGCTCTTTTCACAATCCACACAAGGATCCACCAGTGTCATTACATGTGTGATCTTTTCACAATTGACACATGGATCCACCAGTGTCATTACATGTGTGTTCTTTTTAGTAACAATAACCAGTGTCATTGCATGTGTATTCTTTTCAGTAACAACAACTGGAGTCATTGCATGTGTGCTCTTTTCATAATCCACCTATGGATCCTCTAGTGTCATTGCATGAGCGTTCTTTTTACTAACAACAACCAGAGTCATTTCATGGCTGTTCTTCTCACATACCACCTACGGATCCACCTGTGTCATTGCATGTGTGTTCTCTTCACAATCCACACATGGACCCACCAGTGTCATTGCATGTGTGTTCTTCTTACTAACAACAACCAGTGTCATTGCATGTGTGTTCTCTTCAGAGACCAGACATGGATCCAGAGTGTCATTGCATGTGTGTTCTTTTTACTAACAACAACCAGAGTCATTGAAATGTGTGCTCTCTTCGGAGACCACACATGGATCCACCGGTGTCATTGCATGTATGTTCTTTTCACTAACAACAACTGGAGTCATTGCATGTGTGATCTTTTCACATACAACAACTGGAGTCATTGCATGTGTGCTCTTTTCACAATCCACCCACGGATCCACCAGTGTCATTGCATGTGTGTTCTTTTTAGCAACAACAACCAGAGTCATTGAAATGTGTGTTCTTGTCACATACCACCTATGGATCCACTAGTGTCATTGCATGTGTGTTCATTTCACTAACAACAACCAGAGTCATTGCATGTGTGTTCTTTTCACATACCACATATGGATCCACGAGTGTCATTGAAATGTGTGTTCTCTTTAGATACCACACATGGATCCACCAGTGTCATTGCATGTGTGTTCTTTTTAGTAACGACAACCAGAGTCATTGAAATGTGTGTTCTTCTCACATACCACCTATGGATCCACCAGTTTCATTGCATGTGTGTTCTTTTCACAATCCACCCATGGATCCACCAGTGTCATTACATGTGTGTTCTTTTTAGTAACAACAACCAGAGTCATTGAAATGTGTGTTCTTTTCACATTCCACCTATGGATCCACCAGTGTCATTGCATGTGTGTTCTTTTCACTAACGACAAACAGAGTCATTGCATGTGTGTTCTTTTCAAATACCACATATGGATCCACCAGTGGCATTGCATGTATGTTCTTTTCAACAACAACAACTGGAGTCATTGCATGTGTGCTCTTTTTCACAATCCACACATGGATCCACCAGTGTTATTGCGTGTGTGTTCTTTTTAGTAACAACAACCAGTGTCATTGCATGTGTGTTCTCTTCACTAACAACAACTAGAGTCATTGCATGTGTGCTCTTTTCACAGTCCACCTATGGATCGACCAGTGTCATTGCATGTGTGTTCTTTTTACTAACAACAACCAGAGTCATTTCATGGTTGTTCTTCTCACATACCACCTATGGATCCACCAGTGTCATTGCATGTGTGTTCTTTTTACTAACAACAACCAGTGTCATTGCATGTGTGTTCTCTTCAGAGCCCAGACATGGATCCACTAGTGTCATTGCATGTGTGTTCTTTTTACTAACAACAACCAAAGTCACTGAAATGTGTGCTCTCTTCATAGACCAGACATGGATCCACCGGTGTCATTGCATGTATGTTCTTTTCACTAACAACAGTTGGAGTCATTGCATGTGTGTTCTTTTCACATACCACATATGGATCCACCGGTGTCATTGCATGTGTGCTCTTTTCACGATCCACTCATGGATCCACCAGTGTCATTGCATGTGTGTTCGTTTTAGTAACAACAACCACAGTCATTGAAATGTGTGTCCTTTTCACATACCATATATGGATCCACCAGTGTCATTGCATGTGTGTTCTTTTCACTAACAACAACTAGAGTCATTGCATGTGCGTTCTTTTCACATACCACATATGGATCCACCAGTGTCATTGCATGTATGTTCTTTTCAACAACAATAACCGGAGTCATTCAATGTGTGCTCTTTTCACAATCCACACATGGATCCGCCAGTGTCATTGCATGTGTGTTCTTTTTAGTAACAACAACCAGTGTCATGGCATGTGTGTTCTTTTCACTAACAACAACTGGAGTCATTGCATGTGTGCTCTTTTCACAATCCACTTATGGATCCACCAGTGTCATTTCATGTGTTTTCTTTTTACTAACAACAACTAGAGTCATTTCATGGTTGTTCTTCTCACATACCACCTATGGATCCACCAGTGTCATTGCATGTGTGTTCTCTTCACAATCCACACATGGATCCACCAGTGTCATTGCATGTGTGTTCTTTTTACTAAGAACAACCAGTGTCATTGCATATGTGTTCTCTTCAGAGACCAGACATGGATCCACCAATGTCGTTGCATGTGTGTTCTTTTTACTATTAACAACCAAAGTCATTGAAATGCGTGCTCTCTTTAGAGACCACACATGGATATAGAGACCACACATGGATCCACCGGTGTCATTGCATGTATGTTCTTTTCACTAACAACAACTGGATTCATTGCATGTGTGTTCTTTTCACATACCACATATGGATCCACCAGTGTCATTGCATGTGTGCTCTTTTCACAATCCACCCATGGGTCGACCAGTGTCATTGCATGTGTGTTCTTTTTAGTAACAACAACCAGAGTCATTGAAATGTGTGTTCTTTTCACATACCACCTATGGATCCACCAGTGTCATTGCATCTGTGTTCTTTTCACTAACAACAACCAGAGTCATTGCATGTGTGTTCTTTTCACATACCATATATGGATCCAACAGTGTCATTGAAATGTGTGTTCTCTACATAGACCACACATGGATCCACCAGTGTCATTGCATGTGTGTTCTTTTTAGTAACAACAACCAGAGTCATTGAAATGTGTGTTCTTCTCACATACCACCTATGGATCCACCAGTGTCATTCCATGTGTGTTCTTTTCACAATCCACCCATGGATCCACCAGTGTCATTGCATGTGTGTTGTTTTTAGTAACAACAACCATAGTCATTGAAATGTGTGTTCTTTTCACATACCACCTATGGATCCACCAGTGTCATTGCATGTGTGTTATTTTCACTAACAACAACCAGAGTCATTGCATGTGTGTTCTTTTCACATACCACATATGGATCCACCAGTTTCATTGCATGTACGTTCTTATCACTAATAACAACTAGAGTCATTGCATGTGTGCTCTTTTCAAAATCCACACATGGATCCACCAGTGTCATTGCATGTGTGTTCTTTTTAGTAACAACAACCAGTGTCATTGCATGTGTGTTCTTTTCACTAACAACAACTGGAGTCATTGCATGTGTGCACTTTTCACAATCCACCTATGGATCCACCAGTGCCATTGCATGTGTGTTCTTTTTACTAACAACAACCAGAGTCATTTCATGGCTGTTCTTCTCACATACCACCTATGGATCCACCAGTGTCATTGCATGTGTGTTCTCTTCACAATCCACACATGGATCCACCAGTGTCATTGCATGTGTGTTATTTTTAGTAACAACAACAAGAGTCATTGAAATGTGTGTTCTTTTCACATACCACCTATGGATCCACCAGTGTCATTGCATGTGTTCTTTTCACTAACAACAACCAGAGTCATTGCATGTGTTTTTTTTCACATACCAGATATGGATCCACCAGTGTCATTGCATGTTTGTTCTTTTCACTAACAACAAATAGAGTCATTGCATGTGTGCTCTTTTCAAAATCCACACATGGATCCACCAGTGTCATTGCATGTGTGTTCTTTTTAGTAACAACAACCAGTGTCATTGCATGTGTGTTCTTTTCACTAACAACACCTGGAGTCATTGCATGTGTGCTCTATTCACAATCCACCTATGGATCCACCAGTGCCATTGCATGTTTGTTCTTTTTACTAACAACAACAAGAGTCATTTCATGGTTGTTCTTCTCACATACCACCTATGGATCCACCAGTGTCGTTGCATGTGTGTTCTCTTCACAATTCACACATGGATCCACCAGTGTCATTGCATGTCTGTTCTTTTTACTAACAACAACCAGTGTCATTGCATGTGTGTTCTCTTCAGAGACAAGACATGGATCCACCAGTGTCATTGCATGTGTGTTCTTTTTACTAACAGCAACCAGAGTCATTGAAATGTGAGCTCTCTTCAGAGACCACACATCGATCCAGCGGTGTCATTGCATGTATGTTCTTTTCACTAACAACAACTGGAGTCATTTCATGTGTGTTCTTTTCACATACCACATATGGATCCACCGATGTCATTTCATGGCTGTTCTTCTCACATACCACCTATGGATCCACCAGTGTCATTGCATGTGTGTTCTTTTTAGTAACAACAACCAGTGTCATTGCATGTGTGTTCTTTTCACTAACAACACCTGGAGTCATTGCATGTGTGCTCTATTCACAATCCACCTATGGATCCACCAGTGCCATTGCATGTTTGTTCTTTTTACTAACAACAACAAGAGTCATTTCATGGTTGTTCTTCTCACATACCACCTATGGATCCACCAGTGTCGTTGCATGTGTGTTCTCTTCACAATTCACACATGGATCCACCAGTGTCATTGCATGTCTGTTCTTTTTACTAACAACAACCAGTGTCATTGCATGTGTGTTCTCTTCAGAGACAAGACATGGATCCACCAGTGTCATTGCATGTGTGTTCTTTTTACTAACAGCAACCAGAGTCATTGAAATGTGAGCTCTCTTCAGAGACCACACATCGATCCAGCGGTGTCATTGCATGTATGTTCTTTTCACTAACAACAACTGGAGTCATTTCATGTGTGTTCTTTTCACATACCACATATGGATCCACCGATGTCATTTCATGGCTGTTCTTCTCACATACCACCTATGGATCCACCAGTGTCATTGCATGTGTGTTCTCTTCACAATCCACACATGGATCCACCAGTGTCATTGCATGTGTGTTCTTTTTACTAACAACAACCAGTGTCATTGCATATGTGTTCTCTTCAGAGACGAGACATGGATCCACCAATGTCGTTGCATGTGTGTTCTTTTTACTAACAACAACCAAAGTCATTGAAATGTGTGCTCTCTTTAGAGACCACACATGGATATAGAGACCACACATGGATCCACCGGTGTCATTGCATGTATGTCCTTTTCACTAACAACAACTAGAGTCATGCATGTGTGTTCTTTTCACATACCACATATGGATCCACCAGTGTCATTGCATGTGTGATCTTTTCACAATCCACCCATGGGTCGACCAGTGTCATTGCGTGTGTGTTCTTTTTAGTAACAACAACCAGAGTCATTGAAATGTGTGTTCTTTTCACATACCACCTATGGATCCACCAGTGTTATTACATGTATGTTCTTTTCACTAACAACAACTAGAGTCATTGCATGTGTGCTCTTTTCAAAATCCACACATGGATCCACCAGTGTCATTGCATGTGTGTTCTTTTTAGTAACAACAACCAGTGTCATTGCATGTGTGTTCTTTTCACTAACAACAACTGGAGTCATTGCATGTTTGCTCTTTTCACAATCCACCTATGGATCCACCAGTGTCATTGCATGTGTGTTCTTTTTACTAACAACAACCAGAGTCATTTCATGGCTGTTCTTCTCACATACCACCTATGGATCCACCAGTGTCATTGCATGTGTGTTCTCTTCACAATCCACACATGGATCCACTAGTGTCATTGCATGTGTGTTCTTTTTACTAACAACAACCAGTGTCATTGCATGTGTGTTAGTTTCACTAACAACAACCAGAGTCATTGCATGTGTGTTCTTTTCACATACCACATATGGATCCACCAGTGTCATTGCATGTATGTTATTTTCACTAACAACAACTGGAGTCATTGCCTGTGTGCTCTTTTCAAAATCCACACATGGATCCACCAGTGTCATTGCATGTGTGTTCTTTTTAGTAACAACAACCAGTGTCATTGCATGTGTGTTCTTTTCACTAACAACAACTGGAGTCATTGCATGTGTGCTCTTTTCACAATCCACCTATGGATCCACCAGTGTCATTGCATGTGTGTTCTTTTTACTAATAACAACTAGAGTCATTTCATGGCTTTTCTTCTCACATACCACCTATGGATCCACCAGTGTCATTGCATGTGTGTTCTCTTCACAATCCACACATGGATCCACCAGTGTCATTCCATGTGTGTTCTTTTTAGTAACAACAACAAGAGTCATTGAAATGTGTGTTCTTTTCACATACCACCTATGGATCCACCAGTGTCATTGCTTGTGTGTTCTTTTCACTAACAACAACCAGAGTCATTGCATGTGTTTTTTTTCACATACCACATATGGATCCACCAGTGTCATTGCATGTTTGTTCTTTTCACTAACAACAACTGGAGTCATTGCATGTGTGCTCTTTTCAAAATCCACACATGGATCCACCAGTGTCATTGCGTGTGTGTTCTTTTTAGTAACAAAAACCAGTGTCATTGCATGTGTGTTCTTTTCACTAACAACACCTGGAGTCATTGCATGTGTGCTCTTTTCACAATCCACCTATGGATCCACCAGTGCCATTGCCTGTGTGTTCTTTTTACTAACAACAACCAGAGTCATTTCATGGTTGTTCTTCTCACATACCACCTATGGATCCACCAGTGTCATTGCATGTGTGTTCTCTTCACAATCCACACATGGATCCACCAGTGTCATTGCATGTATGTTCTTTTTAGTAACAACAACCAGTGTCATTGCATATGTGTTCTCTTCAGAGACGAGACATGGATCCACCAATGTCGTTGCATGTGTGTTCTTTTTACTAACAACAACCAAAGTCATTGAAATGTGTGCTCTCTTTAGAGACCACACATGGATATAGAGACCACACATGGATCCACCGGTGTCATTGCATGTATGTCCTTTTCACTAACAACAACTAGAGTCATGCATGTGTGTTCTTTTCACATACCACATATGGATCCACCAGTGTCATTGCATGTGTGATCTTTTCACAATCCACCCATGGGTCGACCAGTGTCATTGCGTGTGTGTTCTTTTTAGTAACAACAACCAGAGTCATTGAAATGTGTGTTCTTTTCACATACCACCTATGGATCCACCAGTGTTATTACATGTATGTTCTTTTCACTAACAACAACTAGAGTCATTGCATGTGTGCTCTTTTCAAAATCCACACATGGATCCACCAGTGTCATTGCATGTGTGTTCTTTTTAGTAACAACAACCAGTGTCATTGCATGTGTGTTCTTTTCACTAACAACAACTGGAGTCATTGCATGTTTGCTCTTTTCACAATCCACCTATGGATCCACCAGTGTCATTGCATGTGTGTTCTTTTTACTAACAACAACCAGAGTCATTTCATGGCTGTTCTTCTCACATACCACCTATGGATCCACCAGTGTCATTGCATGTGTGTTCTCTTCACAATCCACACATGGATCCACTAGTGTCATTGCATGTGTGTTCTTTTTACTAACAACAACCAGTGTCATTGCATGTGTGTTAGTTTCACTAACAACAACCAGAGTCATTGCATGTGTGTTCTTTTCACATACCACATATGGATCCACCAGTGTCATTGCATGTATGTTATTTTCACTAACAACAACTGGAGTCATTGCCTGTGTGCTCTTTTCAAAATCCACACATGGATCCACCAGTGTCATTGCATGTGTGTTCTTTTTAGTAACAACAACCAGTGTCATTGCATGTGTGTTCTTTTCACTAACAACAACTGGAGTCATTGCATGTGTGCTCTTTTCACAATCCACCTATGGATCCACCAGTGTCATTGCATGTGTGTTCTTTTTACTAACAACAACTAGAGTCATTTCATGGCTTTTCTTCTCACATACCACCTATGGATCCACCAGTGTCATTGCATGTGTGTTCTCTTCACAATCCACACATGGATCCACCAGTGTCATTCCATGTGTGTTCTTTTTAGTAACAACAACAAGAGTCATTGAAATGTGTGTTCTTTTCACATACCACCTATGGATCCACCAGTGTCATTGCTTGTGTGTTCTTTTCACTAACAACAACCAGAGTCATTGCATGTGTTTTTTTTCACATACCACATATGGATCCACCAGTGTCATTGCATGTTTGTTCTTTTCACTAACAACAACTGGAGTCATTGCATGTGTGCTCTTTTCAAAATCCACACATGGATCCACCAGTGTCATTGCGTGTGTGTTCTTTTTAGTAACAAAAACCAGTGTCACTGCATGTGTGTTCTTTTCACTAACAACACCTGGAGTCATTGCATGTGTGCTCTTTTCACAATCCACCTATGGATCCACCAGTGCCATTGCCTGTGTGTTCTTTTTACTAACAACAACCAGAGTCATTTCATGGTTGTTCTTCTCACATACCACCTATGGATCCACCAGTGTCATTGCATGTGTGTTCTCTTCACAATCCACACATGGATCCACCAGTGTCATTGCATGTATGTTCTTTTCAACAACAACAACCGGAGTCATTGCATGTGTGCTCTTTTCACAATCCACACAAGGATCCACTAGTGTCATTACATGTGTGATCTTTTCACAATTGACACATGGATCCACCAGTGTCATTACATGTGTGTTCTTTTTAGTAACAATAACCAGTGTCATTGCATGTGTATTCTTTTCAGTAACAACAACTAGAGTCATTGCATGTGTGCTCTTTTCATAATCCACCTATGGATCCTCTAGTGTCATTGCATGAGCGTTCTTTTTACTAACAACAACCAGAGTCATTTCATGGCTGTTCTTCTCACATACCACCTACGGATCCACCTGTGTCATTGCATGTGTGTTCTCTTCACAATCCACACATGGACCCACCAGTGTCATTGCATGTGTGTTCTTCTTACTAACAACAACCAGTGTCATTGCATGTGTGTTCTCTTCAGAGACCAGACATGGATCCAGAGTGTCATTGCATGTGTGTTCTTTTTACTAACAACAACCAGAGTCATTGAAATGTGTGCTCTCTTCGGAGACCACACATGGATCCACCGGTGTCATTGCATGTATGTTGTTTTCACTAACAACAACTGGAGTCATTGCATGTGTGATCTTTTCACATACAACAACTGGAGTCATTGCATGTGTGCTCTTTTCACAATCCACCCATGGATCCACCAGTGTCATTGCATGTGTGTTCTTTTTAGCAACAACAACCAGAGTCATTGAAATGTGTGTTCTTCTCACATACCACCTATGGATCCACTAGTGTCATTGCATGTGTGTTCATTTCACTAACAACAACCAGAGTCATTGCATGTGTGTTCTTTTCACATACCACATATGGATCCACGAGTGTCATTGAAATGTGTGTTCTCTTTAGATACCACACATGGATCCACCAGTGTCATTGCATGTGTGTTCTTTTTAGTAACGACAACCAGAGTCATTGAAATGTGTGTTCTTCTCACATACCACCTATGGATCCACTAGTTTCATTGCATGTGTGTTCTTTTCACAATCCACCCATGGATCCACCAGTGTCATTACATGTGTGTTCTTTTTAGTAACAACAACCAGAGTCATTGAAATGTGTGTTCTTTTCACATTCCACCTATGGATCCACCAGTGTCATTGCATGTGTGTTCTTTTCACTAACGACAAACAGAGTCATTGCATGTGTGTTCTTTTCAAATACCACATATGGATCCACCAGTGGCATTGCATGTATGTTCTTTTCAACAACAACAACTGGAGTCATTGCATGTGTGCTCTTTTTCACAATCCACACATGGATCCACCAGTGTTATTGCGTGTGTGTTCTTTTTAGTAACAACAACCAGTGTCATTGCATGTGTGTTCTCTTCACTAACAACAACTAGAGTCATTGCATGTGTGCTCTTTTCACAGTCCACCTATGGATCGACCAGTGTCATTGCATGTGTGTTCTTTTTACTAACAACAACCAGAGTCATTTCATGGTTGTTCTTCTCACATACCACCTATGGATCCACCAGTGTCATTGCATGTGTGTTCTTTTTACTAACAACAACCAGTGTCATTGCATGTGTGTTCTCTTCAGAGCCCAGACATGGATCCACCAGTGTCATTGCATGTGTGTTCTTTTTACTAACAACAACCAAAGTCACTGAAATGTGTGCTCTCTTCATAGACCAGACATGGATCCACCGGTGTCATTGCATGTATGTTCTTTTCACTAACAACAGTTGGAGTCATTGCATGTGTGTTCTTTTCACATACCACATATGGATCCACCGGTGTCATTGCATGTGTGCTCTTTTCACGATCCACTCATGGATCCACCAGTGTCATTGCATGTGTGTTCGTTTTAGTAACAACAACCACAGTCATTGAAATGTGAGTTCTTTTCACATACCATATATGGATCCACCAGTGTCATTGCATGTGTGTTCTTTTCACTAACAACAACTAGAGTCATTGCATGTGCGTTCTTTTCACATACCACATATGGATCCACCAGTGTCATTGCATGTATGTTCTTTTCAACAACAATAACCGGAGTCATTCAATGTGTGCTCTTTTCACAATCCACACATGGATCCGCCAGTGTCATTGCATGTGTGTTCTTTTTAGTAACAACAACCAGTGTCATGGCATGTGTGTTCTTTTCACTAACAACAACTGGAGTCATTGCATGTGTGCTCTTTTCACAATCCACTTATGGATCCACCAGTGTCATTTCATGTGTTTTCTTTTTACTAACAACAACTAGAGTCATTTCATGGTTGTTCTTCTCACATACCACCTATGGATCCACCAGTGTCATTGCATGTGTGTTCTCTTCACAATCCACACATGGATCCACCAGTGTCATTGCATGTGTGTTCTTTTTACTAAGAACAACCAGTGTCATTGCATATGTGTTCTCTTCAGAGACCAGACATGGATCCACCAATGTCGTTGCATGTGTGTTCTTTTTACTATTAACAACCAAAGTCATTGAAATGCGTGCTCTCTTTAGAGACCACACATGGATATAGAGACCACACATGGATCCACCGGTGTCATTGCATGTATGTTCTTTTCACTAACAACAACTGGATTCATTGCATGTGTGTTCTTTTCACATACCACATATGGATCCACCAGTGTCATTGCATGTGTGCTCTTTTCACAATCCACCCATGGGTCGACCAGTGTCATTGCATGTGTGTTCTTTTTAGTAACAACAACCAGAGTCATTGAAATGTGTGTTCTTTTCACATACCACCTATGGATCCACCAGTGTCATTGCATCTGTGTTCTTTTCACTAACAACAACCAGAGTCATTGCATGTGTGTTCTTTTCACATACCATATATGGATCCAACAGTGTCATTGAAATGTGTGTTCTCTACATAGACCACACATGGATCCACCAGTGTCATTGCATGTGTGTTCTTTTTAGTAACAACAACCAGAGTCATTGAAATGTGTGTTCTTCTCACATACCACCTATGGATCCACCAGTGTCATTCCATGTGTGTTCTTTTCACAATCCACCCATGGATCCACCAGTGTCATTGCATGTGTGTTGTTTTTAGTAACAACAACCATAGTCATTGAAATGTGTGTTCTTTTCACATACCACCTATGGATCCACCAGTGTCATTGCATGTGTGTTATTTTCACTAACAACAACCAGAGTCATTGCATGTGTGTTCTTTTCACATACCACATATGGATCCACCAGTTTCATTGCATGTACGTTCTTATCACTAATAACAACTAGAGTCATTGCATGTGTGCTCTTTTCAAAATCCACACATGGATCCACCAGTGTCATTGCATGTGTGTTCTTTTTAGTAACAACAACCAGTGTCATTGCATGTGTGTTCTTTTCACTAACAACAACTGGAGTCATTGCATGTGTGCACTTTTCACAATCCACCTATGGATCCACCAGTGCCATTGCATGTGTGTTCTTTTTACTAACAACAACCAGAGTCATTTCATGGCTGTTCTTCTCACATACCACCTATGGATCCACCAGTGTCATTGCATGTGTGTTCTCTTCACAATCCACACATGGATCCACCAGTGTCATTGCATGTGTGTTATTTTTAGTAAAAACAACAAGAGTCATTGAAATGTGTGTTCTTTTCACATACCACCTATGGATCCACCAGTGTCATTGCATGTGTTCTTTTCACTAACAACAACCAGAGTCATTGCATGTGTTTTTTTTCACATACCAGATATGGATCCACCAGTGTCATTGCATGTTTGTTCTTTTAACTAACAACAAATAGAGTCATTGCATGTGTGCTCTTTTCAAAATCCACACATGGATCCACCAGTGTCATTGCATGTGTGTTCTTTTTAGTAACAACAACCAGTGTCATTGCATGTGTGTTCTTTTCACTAACAACACCTGGAGTCATTGCATGTGTGCTCTATTCACAATCCACCTATGGATCCACCAGTGCCATTGCATGTTTGTTCTTTTTACTAACAACAACAAGAGTCATTTCATGGTTGTTCTTCTCACATACCACCTATGGATCCACCAGTGTCGTTGCATGTGTGTTCTCTTCACAATTCACACATGGATCCACCAGTGTCATTGCATGTCTGTTCTTTTTACTAACAACAACCAGTGTCATTGCATGTGTGTTCTCTTCAGAGACAAGACATGGATCCACCAGTGTCATTGCATGTGTGTTCTTTTTACTAACAACAACCAGAGTCATTGAAATGTGAGCTCTCTTCAGAGACCACACATCGATCCAGCGGTGTCATTGCATGTATGTTCTTTTCACTAACAACAACTGGAGTCATTTCATGTGTGTTCTTTTCACATACCACATATGGATCCACCGATGTCATTGCATGTGTGCTCTTTTAATAATCCAGTCATGGATCCACCAGTGTCATTGCATGTGTGTTATTTTTACTAACAACAACCAGAGTCATTGAAATGTGTGTTCTTTTCACATACCACCTATGGATCCACCAGTGTCATTGCATGTGTGTTCTTTTCACTAACAACAACCAGAGTCATTGCATGTGTGTTCTTTTGACATACCACATATGGATCCACCAGTGTCATTGAAACGTGTGTTCTCTACATAGACCACACATGGATCCACCAGTGTCATTGCATGTGTGTTCTTTTTAGTAACAACAACCAGAGTCATTGAAATGTGTGTTCTTCTCACATACCACTTATGGATCCACCAGTGTCATTGCTTGTGTGTTCTTTTCACAATCCACCCATGGATCCACCAGTGTTATTGCATGTGTGTTCTTTTTAGTAACAACAACCAGAGTCATTGAAATATGTGTTCTTCTCACATACCACCTATGGATCCACCAGTGTCATTCCATCTGTGTTCTTTTCACAATCCACCCATGGATCCACCAGTGTTATTGCATGTGTGTTCTTTTTAGTAACAACAACCATAGTCATTGAAATGTGTGTTCTTTTCACATACCACCTATGGATCCACCAGTGTTATTGCATGTGTGTTATTTTCACTAACAACAACCAAAGTCATTGCATGTGTGTTCTTTTCACATAGCACATATGGATCCACCAGTGTCATTGCATGTATGTTCTTATCACTAACAACAACTAGAGTCATTGCATGTGTGCTCTTTTCAAAATCCACACATGGATCCACCAGTGTCATTGCATGTGTGTTCTTTTTAGTAACAATAACCAGTGTCATTGCATGTGTGTTCTTTTCACTAACAACAACTGGAGTCATTGCATGTGTGCTCTTTTCACAATCCACCTATGGATCCACCAATGCCATTGCATGTGTGTTCTTTTTACTAACAACAACCAGACACATTTCATGGATGTTGTTCTCACATACCACCTATGGATCCACCAGTGTCATTGCATGTGTGTTCTCTTCACAATCCACACATGGATCCACCAGTGTCATTGCATGTGTGTTCTTTTTAGTAACAACAACAAGAGTCATTGAAATGTGTGTTCTTTTCACATACCACCTATGGATCCACCAGTGTCATTGCATGTGTGTTCTTTTCACTAACAACAACCAGAGTCATAGCATGTGTTTTTTTTCACATACCAGATATGGATCCACCAGTGTCATTGCATGTTTGTTCTTTTCACTAACAACAACTAGAGTCATTGCATGTGTGCTCTTTTCAAAATCCACACATGGATCCACCAGTGCCATTGCATGTGTGTTCTTTTTAGTAACAACAACCAGTGTCATTACATGTGTGTTCTTTTCACTAACAACACCTGGAGTCATTGCATGTGTGATCTTTTCACAATCCACCTATGGATCCACCAGTGCCATTGCATGTGTGTTCTTTTTACTAACAACAACCAGACTCATTTCATGGTTGTTCTTCTCACATACCACCTATGGATCCACCAGCGTCATTGCATGTGTGTTCTCTTCACAATCCACACATGGATCCACAAGTGTCATTGCATGTGTGTTCTTTTTACTAACAACAACCAGTGTCATTGCATGTGTGTTCTATTCAGAGACCAGACATGGATCCACCAGTGTCATTGCATGTGTGTTCTTTTCACATACCACATATGGATCCACCAGTGTCATTGAAATGTGTGTTCTCTACATAAACCACATATGGATCCACCAGTGTCATTGCATGTGTGTTCTTTTTAGTAACAACAACCAGAGTCATTGAAATGTGTGTTCTTCTCACATACCACCTATGGATCCACCAGTGTCATTGCATGTGTGTTCCTTTCACAATCCACCCATGGATCCACCAGTGTCATTACATGTGTGTTCTTTTTAGTAACAACAACCAGAGTCATTGAAATGTGTGTTCTTCTCACATACCACCTATGGATCCACCAGTGTCATTCCATGTGTGTTCTTTTCACAATCCACCCATGGATCCACCAGTGTCATTGCATATGTGTTATTTTCAATAACAACAACCAAAGTCATTGCATGTGTGTTCTTTTCACATACCACATATGGATCCACCAGTGTCATTGCATGTACGTTCTTATCACTAACAACAACTAGAGTCATTGCATGTGTGCTCTTTTCAAAATCCACACATGGATCCACTAGTGTCATTGCATGTGTGTTCTTTTTTGTAACAACAACCAGTGTCATTGCATGTGTGTTCTTTTCACTAACAACAATTGGAGTCATTGCATGTGTGCTCTTTTCACAATCCACCTATGGATCCACCAGTGCCATTGCATGTGTGTTCTTTTTACTAACAACAACCAGACACATTTCATGGCTGTTCTTCTCACATACCACCTATGGATCCACCAGTGTCATTGCATGTGTGTTCTCTTCACAATCCACACATGGATCCACCAGTGTCATTGCATGTGTGTTCTTTTTAGTAACAACAACAAGAGTCATTGAAATGTGTGTTCTTTTCACATACCACCTATGGATCCACCAGTGTCATTGCATGTGTGTTCTTTTCACTAACAACAACCAGAGTCATTGCATGTGTTTTTTTTCACATACCAGATATGGATCCACCAGTGTCATTGCATGTTTGTTCTTTTCACTAACAACAACTAGAGTCATTGCATGTGTGCTCTTTTCAAAATCCACACATGGATCCACCAGTGTCATTGCATGTGTGTTCTTTTTTGTAACAACAACCAGTGTCATTGCATGTGTGTTCTTTTCACTAACAACACCTGGAGTCATTGCATGTGTGTTCTCTTCACAATCCACACATGGATCCACAAGTGTCATTGCATGCGTGTTCTTTTTAGTAACAACAACCAGAGTCATTGAAATGTGTGTTCTTCTCACATACCACGTATGGATTCGCCAGTGTCATTGCATGTGTGCTCTTTTCACAATCCACCCATGGATCCACCAGTGTCATTGCATGTGTGTTCTTTTTAGTAACAACAACCAGAGTCATTGAAATGTGTGTTCTTCTCACATACCACCTATGGATCCACCAGTGTCATTGCATGTGTGTTCTTTTCAAGATCCACCCATAGATCCACCAGTGTCATTGGATGTGTGTTCTTTTTAGTAACAACTAGAGTCATTGAAATGTGTGTTCTTTTCACATACCACATATGGATCCACCAGTGTCATTGCATGTGTGTTCTTTTCACTAACAACAACCAGAGTCATTGCATGTGTGTTCTTTTCACATACCGCATATGGATCAACCAGTGTCATTGCATGTCTGTTCTTTTTAGTAACAATAACCAGTGTCATTGCATGTGTGTTCTTTTCACTAACAACAACTGGAGTCATTGCATGTGTGTTCTTTTTAGTAACAACAACCAGAGTCATTGAAATGTGTGTTCTTCTCACATACCACCTATGAATCCACCAGTGTCATTGCTTGTGTGTTCTTTTCACAATCCACCCATGGATCCAACAGTGTCATTGCATGTGTGTTCTTTTTAGTAACAACAACCAGAGTCATTGAAATGTGTGTTCTTCTCACATACCACCTATGGATCCACCAGTGTCATTGCATATGTGTTCTTTTCACAATCCACCCATGGACCCACCAGTGTCATTGCATGTGTGTTCTTTTTAGTAACAACAACTAATGTCATTGAAATGTGTGTTCTTTTCACATACCACATATGGATCCTCCAGTGTCATTGCATGTGTGTTCTTTTCACTAACAACAACCAGAGTCATTGCATGTGTGTTCTTTTCACATACCACATATGGATCCACCAGTGTCATTGCATGTATGTTCTTTTCAACTACAACAACTGGAGTCATTGCATGTGTGCTCTTTTCACAATCCACACATGGATCCACCAGGGTCATTGCATGTGTGTTCTTTTTAGTATACAACAACCAGTGTCAATGCATGTGTGTTCTTTTCACTAGCAACAACTGGAGTCATTGCATGTGTGCTCTTTTCACAATCCAGCTATGGATCCACCAGTGTCATTGCATGTGTGTTCTTTTTACTAACAACAACCAGATTCATTTCATGGTTGTTCTTCTCACATACCACTTATGGATCCATCAGTGTCATTGAATGTGTGTTCTCTTCACAATCCACACATGGATCCACCAGTGTCATTGCATGTGTGTTCTTTTTACTAACAACAACCAGTGTCATTCCATGTGTGTTCTCTTCAGAGACCAGACATGGATCCACCAGTCTCATTGCATGTGTGTTCTTTTTACTAACAACAACCAGAGTCATTGCATGTGTGTTCTTTTCACATACCACATATGGATCCACTAGTGTCATTGAAATGTGTGTTCTCTACATAGACCACACATGGATCCACCAGTGTCATTGCATGTGTGTTCTTTTTAGTAACAACCAGAGTCATTGAAATGTGTGTTCTTCTCACATACCACCTATGGATCCACCAGTGTCATTGCATGTGTGTTCTTTTCACAATCCACCCATGGATCCACCAGTGTCATTGCATGTGTGTTCTTTTTAGTAACAACAACCAGAGTCATTGAAATGTCTGTTCTTTTCACATACCACATATGGATCCACCAGTGTCATTGCATGTGTGTTCTTTTCACTAACAACAACCAGAGTCATTGCATGTGTGTTCTTTTCACATACCACATATGGATCCACCAGTGTCATTGCATGTGTTTTCTTTTTACTAACAACAACCAGAGTTATTTCATGGCTGTTCTTCTCACATACCACCTATGGATCCACCAGTGTCATTGCATGTGTGTTGTCTTCACAATCCACACATGGATCCACCAGTGACATTGCATGTGTGTTCTTTCTACTAACAACAACCAGTGTCATTGCATGTGTGTTCTCTTCAGAGACCAGTCATGGATCCACCATTGTCATTGCATGTGTGTTCTTTTTACTATCAACAACCAGAGTAATTGCATGTGTGTTCTTTTCACGTACCACATATGGATCCACCAGTGTCATTGAAATGTGTGTTCTCTACATAGACCACATAAGGATCCACCAGTGTCATTGCATGTGTGTTCTTTTTAGTTACAACAACCAGAGTCATTGAAAGGTGTGTTCTTCTCACATACCACCTATGGATCCACCATTGTCATTGCATGTGTGTTCCTTTCACAATCCACCCATGGATCCACTAGTGTCATTACATGTGTGTTCTTCTTAGTAACAACAACCAGCGTCAATTAAATGTGTGTTCTTCTCACATACCACCTATGGATCCACCAGTGTCATTGCATGTGTGTTCTTTTCACAATCCACCCATGGATCCACCAGTGTCATTGGATGTGTGCTCTTTTTATTAACAAGAACCAGAGTCATTGAAATGTGTGTTCTTTTCACATACCACATATGGATCCACCAGTGTCATTGCATGTGTGTTCTTTTCACTAACAACAACCAGAGTCAATGCATGTGTGTTCTTTTCACATACCACATATGGATCAACCAGTGTCATTGCATGTATGTTCTTTTCAACAACAACAACTGGAGTCATTACATGTGTGCTCTTTTCACAATCCACACATGGATCCACCAGTGTCATTGCATGTGTGTTCTTTTTAGTAACAACAACCAGTGTCATTGCATGAGTGTTCTTTTCACTAACAACAACTGGAGTCATTGCATGTGTACTCTTTTCACAATCCAACTATGGATCCACCAGTGTCATTGCATGTGTGTTCTTTTTACTAACAACAACCAGAGTCATTTCATGGCTGTTCTTCTCACATACCACCTATGGATCCACCAGTGTCATTGCATGTGTGTTCTCTTCACAATCCACGCATGGATCTACCAGTGTCATTGCATGTGTGTTCTTTTTACTAACAACAACCAGTGTCATTGCATGTGTGTTCTCTTCAGAGACCAGACATGGATTCACCAGTGTCATTGCATGTGTGTTCTTTTTACTAACAACAACCAGAGTCATTGCATGTGTGCTCTTTTCACATACCACATATGGATCCACCAGTGTCATTGAAATGTGTGTTCTCTACATAGACCACACATGGATACACCAGTGTCATTGCATGTGTGTTCTTTTTAGTAAAAAACAACCAGAGTCATTGAAATGTGTGTTCTTCTCACATACCACCTATGGATCCACCAGTGTCATTGCATGTGTGTTCTTTTCACAATCCCCCCATGCATCCACCAGTGTCATTGCATGTGTGTTCTTTTTAGTAACAACAACTAGAGTCATTGAAATGTGTGTTCTTCTCACATACCACCTATGGATCCACCAGTGTCATTGAAATGTGTGTTCTTTTCACATATCACATATGGATCCACCAGTGTCATTGCATGTGTGTTCTTTTCACTAACAACAACCAGAGTCATTGCATGTGTGTTCTTTTCACATACCGCATATGGATCAACTAGTGTCATTGCATGTCTGTTCTTTTCAACAACAACAACAACTAGAGTCATTGCATGTGTGCTCTTTTGGTGGATCCACACATGGATCCACCAGTGTCATTGCATGTGTGTTCTTTTTAGTAACAACAACCAGTGTCATTGCATGTGTGTTCTTTTCACTAACAACAACTGGAGTCATTGCATGTGTGCTCTTTTCACAATCCACCTATGGATCCACCAGTGTCATTGCATGTGTTTTCTTTTTACTAACAACAACCAGAGTTATGTCATGGCTGTTCTTCCCACATACCACCTATGGATCCACCAGTGTCATTGCATGTGTGTTGTCTTCACAATCCAAACATGTATCCACCAGTGTCATTGCATGTGTGTTCTTTCTACTAACAACAACCAGTGTCATTGCATGTGTGTTCTCTTCAGAGACCAGACATGGATCCACCAGTGTCATTGCATGTGTGTTCTTTTTACTAACAACAACCAGATTCATTGAAATGTGAGCTCTCTTTAGAGACCACACATGGATCCAGCGGTGTCATTGCATGTATGTTCTTTTCACTAACAACAAGTGGAGTCATTGCATGTGTGTTCTTTTCACATACCACATATGGATCCACCGATGTCATTGCATGTGTGCTATTTTAATAATCCACCCATGGATCCACCAGTGTCATTGCATGTGTGTTATTTTTACTAACAACAACCAGACTCATTGAAATGTGTGTTCTTTTCACATACCACCTATGGATCCACCAGTGTCATTGCATGTGTGTTCTTTTCACTAACAACAACCAGAGTCATTGCATGTGTGTTCTTTTTACATACCACATATGGATCCACCAGTGTCATTGAAACGTGTGTTCTCTATATAGACCACACATGGATCCACCAGTGTCATTGCATGTGTGTTCTTTTTAGTAACAACAACCAGAGTCATTGAAATGTGTGTTCTTCTCACATACCACCTATGAATCCACCAGTGTCATTGCTTGTGTGTTCTTTTCACAATCCACCCATGGATCCAACAGTGTCATTGCATGTTTGTTCTTTTTAGTAACAACAACCAGAGTCATTGAAATGTGTGTTCTTCTCACATACCACCTATGGATCCACCAGTGTCATTGCATGTGTGTTCTTTTCACAATCCACCCATGGACCCACCAGTGTCATTGCATGTGTGTTCTTTTTAGTAACAACAACTAATGTCATTGAAATGTGTGTTCTTTTCACATACCACATATGGATCCTCCAGTGTCATTGCATGTGTGTTCTTTTCACTAACAACAACCAGAGTCATTGCATGTGTGTTCTTTTCACATGCCACATATGGATCCACCAGTGTCATTGCATGTATGTTCTTTTCAACTACAACAACTGGAGTCATTGCATGTGTGCTCTTTTCACAATCCACACATGGATCCACCAGGGTCATTGCATGTGTGTTCTTTTTAGTATACAATAACCAGTGTCAATGCATGTGTGTTCTTTTCACTAGCAACAACTGGAGTCATTGCATGTGTGCTCTTTTCACAATCCAGCTATGGATCCACCAGTGTCATTGCATGTGTGTTCTTTTTACTAACAACAACCAGATTCATTTCATGGTTGTTCTTCTCACATACCACCTATGGATCCATCAGTGTCATTGCATGTGTGTTCTCTTCACAATCCACACATGGATCCACCAGTGTCATTGCATGTGTGTTCTTTTTACTAACAACAACCAGTGTCATTCCATGTGTGTTCTCTTCAGAGACCAGACATGGATCCACCAGTCTCATTGCATGTGTGTTCTTTTTACTAACAACAACCAGAGTCATTGCATGTGTGTTCTGTTCACATACCACATATGGATCCACTAGTGTCATTGAAATGTGTGTTCTCTACATAGACCACACATGGATCCACCAGTGTCATTGCATGTGTGTTCTTTTTAGTAACAACCAGAGTCATTGAAATGTGTGTTCTTCTCACATACCACCTATGGATCCACCAGTGTCATTGCATGTGTGTTCTTTTCACAATCCACCCATGGATCCACCAGTGTCATTGCATGTGTGTTCTTTTTAGTAACAACAACCAGAGTCATTGAAATGTCTGTTCTTTTCACATACCACATATGGATCCACCAGTGTCATTGCATGTGTGTTCTTTTCACTAACAACAACCAGAGTCATTGCATGTGTGTTCTTTTCACATACCACATATGGATCCACCAGTGTCATTGCATGTGTTTTCTTTTTACGAACAACAACCAGAGTTATTTCATGGCTGTTCTTCTCACATACCACCTATGGATCCACCAGTGTCATTGCATGTGTGTTGTCTTCACAATCCACACATGGATCCACCAGTGACATTGCATGTGTGTTCTTTCTACTAACAACAACCAGTGTCATTGCATGTGTGTTCTCTTCAGAGACCAGTCATGGATCCACCATTGTCATTGCATGTGTGTTCTTTTTACTAACAACAACCAGAGTCATTGCATGTGTGTTCTTTTCACGTACCACATATGGATCCACCAGTGTCATTGAAATGTGTGTTCTCTACATAGACCACATAAGGATCCACCAGTGTCATTGCATGTGTGTTCTTTTTAGTTACAACAACCAGAGTCATTGAAAGGTGTGTTCTTCTCACATACCACCTATGGATCCACCATTGTCATTGCATGTGTGTTCCTTTCACAATCCACCCATGGATCTACCAGTGTCATTACATGTGTGTTCTTCTTAGTAACAACAACCAGCGTCAATGAAATGTGTGTTCATCTCACATACCACCTATGGATCCACCAGTGTCATTGCATGTGTGTTCTTTTCACAATCCACCCATGGATCCACCAGTGTCATTGGATGTGTGCTCTTTTTATTAACAACAACCAGAGTCATTGAAATGTGTGTTCTTTTCACATACCACATATGGATCCACCAGTGTCATTGCATGTGTGTTCTTTTCACTAACAACAACCAGAGTCAATGCATGTGTGTTCTTTTCACATACCACATATGGATCAACCAGTGTCATTGCATGTATGTTCTTTTCAACAACAACAACTGGAGTCATTACATGTGTGCTCTTTTCACAATCCACACATGGATCCACCAGTGTCATTGCATGTGTGTTCTTTTTAGTAACAACAACCAGTGTCATTGCATGAGTGTTCTTTTCACTAACAACAACTGGAGTCATTGCATGTGTACTCTTTTCACAATCCAACTATGGATCCACCAGTGTCATTGCATGTGTGTTCTTTTTACTAACAACAACCAGAGTTATTTCATGGCTGTTCTTCTCACATACCACCTATGGATCCACCAGTGTCATTGCATGTGTGTTGTCTTCACAATCCACCCATGGATCCACCAGTGACATTGCATGTGTGTTCTTTCTACTAACAACAACCAGTGTCATTGCATGTGTGTTCTCTTCAGAGACCAGTCATGGATCCACCATTGTCATTGCATGTGTGTTCTTTTTACTAACAACAACCAGAGTCATTGCATGTGTGTTCTTTTCACGTACCACATATGGATCCACCAGTGTCATTGAAATGTGTGTTCTCTACATAGACCACATAAGGATCCACCAGTGTCATTGCATGTGTGTTCTTTTTAGTTACAACAACCAGAGTCATTGAAAGGTGTGTTCTTCTCACATACCACCTATGGATCCACCATTGTCATTGCATGTGTGTTCCTTTCACAATCCACCCATGGATCCACCAGTGTCATTGCATGTGTGTTCTTCTTAGTAACAACAACCAGCGTCAATGAAATGTGTGTTCATCTCACATACCACCTATGGATCCACCAGTGTCATTGCATGTGTGTTCTTTTCACAATCCACCCATGGATCCACCAGTGTCATTGGATGTGTGCTCTTTTTATTAACAACAACCAGAGTCATTGAAATGTGTGTTCTTTTCACATACCACATATGGATCCACCAGTGTCATTGCATGTGTGTTCTTTTCACTAACAACAACCAGAGTCAATGCATGTGTGTTCTTTTCACATACCACATATGGATCAACCAGTGTCATTGCATGTATGTTCTTTTCAACAACAACAACTGGAGTCATTACATGTGTGCTCTTTTCACAATCCACACATGGATCCACCAGTGTCATTGCATGTGTGTTCTTTTTAGTAACAACAACCAGTGTCATTGCATGAGTGTTCTTTTCACTAACAACAACTGGAGTCATTGCATGTGTACTCTTTTCACAATCCAACTATGGATCCACCAGTGTCTTGCATGTGTGTTCTTCTTACAAACAATAACCAGAGTCATTTCATGGCTGTTCTTCTCACATACCACCTATGGATCCACCAGTGTCATTGCATGTGTGTTCTCTTCACAATCCACGCATGGATCTACCAGTGTCATTGCATGTGTGTTCTTTTTACTAACAACAACCAGTGTCATTGCATGTGTGTTCTCTTCAGAGACCAGACATGGATTCACCAGTGTCATTGCATGTGTGTTCTTTTTACTAACAACAACCAGAGTCATTGCATGTGTGCTCTTTTCACATACCACATATGGATCCACCAGTGTCATTGAAATGTGTGTTCTCTACATAGACCACACATGGATACACCAGTGTCATTGCATGTGTGTTCTTTTTAGTAAAAAACAACCAGAGTCATTGAAATGTGTGTTCTTCTCACATACCACCTATGGATCCACCAGTGTCATTGCATGTGTGTTCTTTTCACAATCCCCCCATGCATCCACCAGTGTCACTGCATGTGTGTTCTTTTTAGTAACAACAACTAGAGTCATTGAAATGTGTGTTCTTCTCACATACCACCTATGGATCCACCAGTGTCATTGCATGTGTGTTCTTTTCACAATCCACCCATGGATCCACCAGTGTCATTGGATGTGTGTTCTTTTTAGTAACAACTAGACTCATTGAAATGTGTGTTCTTTTCACATACCACATATGGATCCACCAGTGTCATTGCATGTGTGTTCTTTTCACTAACAACAACCAGAGTCATTGCATGTGTGTTCTTTTCACATACCACATATGGATCAACCAGTGTCATTACATGTATGTTCTTTTCAACAACAACAACTAGAGTCATTGCATGTGTGCTCTTTTCACAATCCACACATGGATCCACCAGTGTCATTGCATGTGTGTTCTTTTTAGTAACAACAACCAGTGTCATTGCATGTGTGTTCTCTTCAGAGACCAGACATGGATCCACCAGTCTCATTGCATGTGTGTTCTTTTTACTAACAACAACCAGAGTCATTGCATGTGTGTTCTTTTCACATACCACATATGGATCCACTAGTGTCATTGAAATGTGTGTTCTCTACATAGACCACACATGGATCCACCAGTGTCATTGCATGTGTGTTCTTTTTAGTAACAACCAGAGTCATTGAAATGTGTGTTCTTCTCACATACCACCTATGGATCCACCAGTGTCATTGCATGTGTGTTCTTTTCACAATCCACCCATGGATGCACCAGTGTCATTGCATGTGTGTTCTTTTTAGTAACAACAACCAGAGTCATTGAAATGTCTGTTCTTTTCACATACCACATATGGATCCACCAGTGTCATTGCATGTGTGTTCTTTTCACTAACAACAACCAGAGTCATTGCATGTGTGTTCTTTTCACATACCACATATGGATCCACCAGTGTCATTGCATGTGTTTTCTTTTTACGAACAACAACCAGAGTTATTTCATGGCTGTTCTTCTCACATACCACCTATGGATCCACCAGTGTCATTGCATGTGTGTTGTCTTCACAATCCACACATGGATCCACCAGTGACATTGCATGTGTGTTCTTTCTACTAACAACAACCAGTGTCATTGCATGTGTGTTCTCTTCAGAGACCAGTCATGGATCCACCATTGTCATTGCATGTGTGTTCTTTTTACTAACAACAACCAGAGTCATTGCATGTGTGTTCTTTTCACGTACCACATATGGATCCACCAGTGTCATTGAAATGTGTGTTCTCTACATAGACCACATAAGGATCCACCAGTGTCATTGCATGTGTGTTCTTTTTAGTTACAACAACCAGAGTCATTGAAAGGTGTGTTCTTCTCACATACCACCTATGGATCCACCATTGTCATTGCATGTGTGTTCCTTTCACAATCCACCCATGGATCCACCAGTGTCATTACATGTGTGTTCTTCTTAGTAACAACAACCAGCGTCAATGAAATGTGTGTTCATCTCACATACCACCTATGGATCCACCGGTGTCATTGCATGTGTGTTCTTTTCACAATCCACCCATGGATCCACCAGTGTCATTGGATGTGTGCTCTTTTTATTAACAACAACCAGAGTCATTGAAATGTGTGTTCTTTTCACATACCACATATGGATCCACCAGTGTCATTGCATGTGTGTTCTTTTCACTAACAACAACCAGAGTCAATGCATGTGTGTTCTTTTCACATACCACATATGGATCAACCAGTGTCATTGCATGTATGTTCTTTTCAACAACAACAACTGGAGTCATTACATGTGTGCTCTTTTCACAATCCACACATGGATCCACCAGTGTCATTGCATGTGTGTTCTTTTTAGTAACAACAACCAGTGTCATTGCATGAGTGTTCTTTTCACTAACAACAACTGGAGTCATTGCATGTGTACTCTTTTCACAATCCAACTATGGATCCACCAGTGTCATTGCATGTGTGTTCTTTTTACTAACAACAACCAGAGTCATTTCATGGCTGTTCTTCTCACATACCACCTATGGATCCACCAGTGTCATTGCATGTGTGTTCTCTTCACAATCCACGCATGGATCTACCAGTGTCATTGCATGTGTGTTCTTTTTACTAACAACAACAAGTGTCATTGCATGTGTGTTCTCTTCAGAGACCAGACATGGATTCACCAGTGTCATTGCATGTGTGTTCTTTTTACTAACAACAACCAGAGTCATTGCATGTGTGCTCTTTTCACATACCACATATGGATCCACCAGTGTCATTGAAATGTGTGTTCTCTACATAGACCACACATGGATACACCAGTGTCATTGCATGTGTGTTCTTTTTAGTAAAAAACAACCAGAGTCATTGAAATGTGTGTTCTTCTTACATACCACCTATGGATCCACCAGTGTCATTGCATGTGTGTTCTTTTCACAATCCCCCCATGCATCCACCAGTGTCATTGCATGTGTGTTCTTTTTAGTAACAACAACTAGAGTCATTGAAATGTGTGTTCTTCTCACATACCACCTATGGATCCACCAGTGTCATTGCATGTGTGTTCTTTTCACAATCCACCCATGGATCCACCAGTGTCATTGGATGTGTGGTCTTTTTAGTAACAACTAGACTCATTGAAATGTGTGTTCTTTTCACATACCACATATGGATCCACCAGTGTCATTGCATGTGTGTTCTTTTCACTAACAACAACCAGAGTCATTGCATGTGTGTTCTTTTCACATACCACATATGGATCAACCAGTGTCATTACATGTATGTTCTTTTCAACAACAACAACTGGAGTCATTGCATGTGTGCTCTTTTCACAATCCACACATGGATCCACCAGTGTCATTGCATGTGTGTTCTTTTTAGTAACAACAACCAGTGTCATTGCATGTGTGTTCTTTTCACTAACAACAACTGGAGTCATTGCATGTGTGATCTTTTCACAATCCACCTATGGATCCACCAGTGTCATTGCATGTGTGTTCTTCTTACTAACAACAACCAGAGTCATTTCATGGCTGTCCTTCTCACATACCACCTATGGATCAACCAGTGTCATTGCATGTGTGTTCTCTTCACAATCCACACATGGATCCCCCAGTGTCATTGCATGTGTGTTCTTTTTACTAACAACAACCAGTGTCATTGCATGTGTGTTCTCTTCAGAGACCATACATGGATCCACTAGTGTCATTGCATGTGTGTTCTTTTTACTAACAACAACCAGAGTCATTGCATGTGTGTTCTTTTCACATACCACATATCGATCCACCAGTGTCATTGAAATGTGTGTTCTCTACATAGACCACACATGGATCCACCAGTGCCATTGTATGTGTGTTCTTTTTAGTAACAACAACCAGAGTCATTGAAATGTGTGTTCTTCTCACATACCACCTATGGATCCACCAGTGTCATTGCATGTGTGTTCTTTTCACAATCCACCCATGGATCCACCAGTGTCATTGCATGTGTGTTCTTTTTAGTAACAACAACTAGAGTCATTGAAATGTGTGTTCTTCTCACATACCACCTATGGATCCACCAGTGTCATTGCATGTGTGTTCTTTTCACAATCCACCCATGGATCCACCAGTGTCATTGGATGTGTGTTCTTTTTAGTAACAACTAGAGTCATTGAAATGTGTGTTCTTTTCACATACCACATATGGATCCACCAGTGTCATTGCATGTGTGTTCTTTTCACTAACAACAACCAGAGTCATTGCATGTGTGTTCTTTTCACATACCGCATATGGATCAACCAGTGTCATTGCATGTCTGTTCTTTTCAACAACAACAACAACTAGAGTCATTGCATGTGTGCCCTTTTGGTGGATCCACACATGGATCCACCAGTGTCATTGCATGTGTGTTCTTTTTAGTAACAACAACTAGTGTCATTGCATGTGTGTTCTTTTCACTAACAACAACTAGAGTCATTGCATGTGTGCTCTTTTCACAATCCACCTATGGATCCACCAGTGTCATTGCATGTGTATTCTTTTTACTAACAACAACCAGAGTTATTTCATGGTTGTTCTTCCCACATACCACCTATGGATCCACCAGTGTCATTGCATGTGTGTTGTCTTCACAATCCAAACATGGATCCACCAGTGTCATTGCATGTGTGTTCTTTCTACTAACAACAACTAGTGTCATTGCATGTGTGTTCTCTTCAGAGACCAGACATGGATCCACCAGTGTCATTGCATGTGTGTTCTTTTTACTAACAACAACCAGAGTCATTGCATGTGTGTTCTTTTCACATACCACATATGGATCCACCAGTGTCATTGAAATGTGTGTTCTCTACATAGACCACATATGGATCCACCAGTGTCATTGCATGTGTGTTCTTTTTAGTAACAACAACACGAGTCATTGAAATGTGTGTTCTTCTCACATACCACCTATGGATCCACCAGTGTCATTGCATGTGTGTTCCTTTCACAATCCACCCATGGATCCACCAGTGTCATTACATGTGTGTTCTTTTTAGTAACAACAACCAGAGTCATTGAAATGTGTGTTCTTCACACATACCACATATGGATCCACCGGTGTCATTGCATGTGTGTTCTTTTCACAATCCACCCATGGATCCACCAGTGTCATTGGATGTGTGTTCTTTTTAGTAACAACAACCAGAGTCATTGAAATGTGTGTTCTTTTCACATACCACATATGGATCCACCAGTGTCATTGCATGTGTGTTCTTTTCACTAACAATAACCAGAGTCATTGCTTGTGTGTTCTTTTCACATACCACATATGGATCAACCAGTGTCATTGCATGTATGTTCTTTTCAACAACAACAACTGGAGTCATTACATGTGTGCTCTTTTCACAATCCACACATGGATCCACCAGTGTCATTGCATGTGTGTTCTTTTTAGTAACAACAACCAGTTTCATTGCATGAGTGTTCTTTTCACTAACAACAACTGGAGTCATTGCATGTGTGCTCTTTTCACAATCCACCTATGGATCCACCAGTGTCATTGCATGTGTGTTCTTTTTACTAACAACAACCAGAGTCATTTCATGGCTGTTCTTCTCACATACCACCTATGGATACACCAGTGTCATTGCATGTGTGTTCTCTTCACAATCCACACATGGATCTACCAGTGTCATTGCATGTGTGTTCTTTTTACTAACAACAACCAGTGTCATTGCATGTGTGTTCTCTTTAGAGACCAGACATGGATCCACCAGTGTCATTGCATGTGTGTTCTTTTTACTAACAACAACCAGAGTCATTGCATGTGTGTTCTTTTCACATACCACATATGGATCCACCAGTGTCATTGAAATGTGTGTTCTCTACATAGACCACACATGGATCCACCAGTGTCATTGCATGTGTGTTCTTTTTAGTAACAACAACCAGAGTCATTGAAATGTGTGTTCTTCTCACATACCACCTATGGATCCACCAGTGTCATTGCATGTATGTTCTTTTCACAATCCACCCATGGATCCACCAGTGTCATTGCATGTGTTTTCTTTTTAGTAACAACAACTAGAGTCATTGAAATGTGTGTTCTTCTCACATACCACCTATGGATCCACCAGTGTCATTGCATGTGTGTTCTTTTCACAATCCACCCATGGATCCACCAGTGTCATTGGATGCGTGTTCTTTTTAGTAACAACTAGAGTCATTGAAATGTGTGTTCTTTTCACATACCACATATGGATCCACCAGTGTCATTGCATGTGTGTTCTTTTCACTAACAACAACCAGAGTCATTGCATGTGTGTTCTTTTCACATACCACATATGGATCAACCAGTGTCATTGCATGTATGTTCTTTTCAACAACAACAACTGGAGTCATTGCATGTGTGCTCTTTTCACAATCCACACATGGATCCACCAGTGTCATTGCATGTGTGTTCTTTTTAGTAACAACAACCAGTGTCATTGCATGTGTGTTCTTTTCACTAACAACAACTGGAGTCATTGTATGTGTGCTCTTTTCACAATCCACCTATGGATCAACCAGTGTCATTGCATGTGTGTTCTTCTTACTAACAACAATCAGAGTCATTTCATGGTTGTTCTTCTCACATACCACCTATGGATCAACCAGTGTCATTGCATGTGTGTTGTCTTCACAATCCAAAGATGGATCCACCAGTGTCATTGCATGTGTGTTCTTTCTACTAACAACAACCAGTGTCATTGCATGTGAGTTCTCTTTAGAGACTAGACATGGATCCACCAGTGTCATTGCATGTGTGTTCTTTTTACTAACAACAACCAGTGTCATTGCATGTGTGTTCTCTTCAGAGACCATACATGGATCCACTAGTGTCATTGCATGTGTGTTCTTTTCACTAACAACAACCAGAGTCATTGCATGTGTGTTCTTTTCACATACCACATATGGATCAACCAGTGTCATTGCATGTATGTTCTTTTCAACAACAACAACCGGAGTCATTGCATGTGTGCTCTTTTCACAATCCACACATGGATCCACCAGTGTCATTGCATGTGTGTTCTTTTTAGTAACAACAACCAGTGTCATTGCATGTGTGTTCTTTTCACTAACAACAACTAGAGTCATTGTATGTGTGCTCTTTTCACAATCCACCTATGGATCCACCAGTGTCATTGCATGTGTGTTCTTCTTACTAACAACAATCAGAGTCATTTCATGGTTGTTCTTCTCACATACCACCTATGGATCAACCAGTGTCATTGCATGTGTGTTGTCTTCACAATCCAAACATGGATCCACCTGTGTCATTGCATGTGTGTTCTTTCTACTAACAACAACAAGTGTCATTGCATGTGTGTTCTCTTCAGAGACTAGACATGGATCCACCAGTGTCACTGCATGTATGTTCTTTTTACTAACAACAACCAGTGTCATTGCATGTGTGTTCTCTTCAGAGACCATACATGGATCCACTAGTGTCATTGCATGTGTGTTCTTTTTACTAACAACAACCAGAGTCACTGAAATGTGTGTTCTTCTCACATACCACCTATGGATCCACCAGTGTCATTGCATGTGTGTTCTCTTCAGAGACCATACATGGATCCACTAGTGTCATTGCATGTGTGTTCTTTTCACTAACAACAACCAGAGTCATTGCATGTGTGTTCTTTTCACATACCACATATGGATCAACCAGTGTCATTACATGTATGTTCTTTTCAACAACAACAACTGGAGTCATTGCATGTGTGCTCTTTTCACAATCCACACATGGATCCACCAGTGTCATTGCATGTGTGTTCTTTTTAGTAACAACAACCAGTGTCATTGCATGTGTGTTCTTTTCACTAACAACAACTGGAGTCATTGCATGTGTGCTCTTTTCACAATCCACCTATGGATCCACCAGTGTCATTGCATGTGTGTTCTTCTTACAAACAATAACCAGAGTCATTTCATGGCTGTTCTTCTCACATACCACCTATGGATCAACCAGTGTCATTGCATGTGTGTTCTCTTCACAATCCACACATGGATCCCCCAGTGTCATTGCATGTGTGTTCTTTTTACTAACAACAACTAGTGTCATTGCATGTGTGTTCTCTTCAGAGACCATACATGGATCCACTAGTGTCATTTCATGTGTGTTCTCTTCAGAGACCATACATGGATCCACTAGTGTCATTGCATGTGTGTTCTTTTTACTAACAACAACCAGAGTCATTGCATGTGTGTTCTTTTCACATACCACATATGGATCCACCAGTGTCATTGAAATGTGTGTTCTCTACATAGACCACACATGGATCCACTAGTGTCATTGCATGTGTGTTCTTTTTAGTAACAACCAGAGTCATTGAAATGTGTGTTCTTCTCACATACCACCTATGGATCCACCAGTGTCATTGCATGTATGTTCTTTTCACAATCCACCCATGGATCCACCGGTGTCATTGCATGTGTTTTCTTTTTAGTAACAACAACTAGAGTCATTGAAATGTGTGTTCTTCTCACATACCACCTATGGATCCACCAGTGTCATTGCATGTGTGTTCTTTTCACAATCCACCCATGGATCCACCAGTGTCATTGCATGTGTGTTCTTTTTAGTAACAACAACCAGAGTCATTGAAATGTCTGTTCTTTTCACATACCACATATGGATCCACCAGTGTCATTGCATGTGTGTTCTTTTCACAATCCACCCATGGATCCACCAGTGTCATTGGATGCGTGTTCTTTTTAGTAACAACTAGAGTCATTGAAATGTGTGTTCTTTTCACATACCACATATGGATCCACCAGTGTCATTGCATGTGTGTTCTTTTCACGATCCACCCATGGATCCACCAGTGTCATTGGATGTGTGTTCTTTTTAGTAACAACTAGAGTCATTGAAATGTGTGTTCTTTTCACATACCACATATGGATCCACCAGTGTCACTGCATGTGTGTTCTTTTCACATACCGCATATGGATCAACCAGTGTCATTGCATGTCTGTTCTTTTCAACAACAACAACAACTAGAGTCATTGCATGTGTGCTCTTTTGGTGGATCCACACATGGATCCACCAGTGTCATTGCATGTGTGTTCTTTTTAGTAACAACAACCAGTGTCATTGCATGTGTGTTCTTTTCACTAACAACAACTGGAGTCATTGCATGTGTGCTCTTTTCACAATCCACCTATGGATCCACCAGTGTCATTGCATGTGTTTTCTTTTTACTAACAACAACCAGAGTTATGTCATGGCTGTTCTTCCCACATACCACCTATGGATCCACCAGTGTCATTGCATGTGTGTTGTCTTCACAATCCAAACATGGATCCACCAGTGTCATTGCATGTGTGTTCTTTCTACTAACAACAACCAGTGTCATTGCATGTGTGTTGTCTTCACAATCCAAACATGGATCCACCAGTGTCATTGCATGTGTGTTGTCTTCACAATCCAAATATGGATCCACCAGTGTCATTGCATGTGTGTTCTTTCTACTAACAACAACCAGTGTCATTGCATGTGTGTTCTCTTCAGAGACCAGACATGGATCCACCAGTGTCATTGCATGTGTGTTCTTTTTACTAACAACAACCAGAGTCATTGCATGTGTGTTCTTTTCACATACCACATATGGATCCACCAGTGTCATTGAAATGTGTGTTCTCTACATAAACCACATATGGATCCACCAGTGTCATTGCATGTGTGTTCTTTTTAGTAACAACAACCAGAGTCATTGAAATGTGTGTTCTTCTCACATACCACCTATGGATCCACCAGTGTCATTGCATGTGTGTTCCTTTCACAATCCACCCATGGATCCACCAGTGTCATTACATGTGTGTTCTTTTTAGTAACAACAACCAGAGTCATTGAAATGTGTGTTCTTCGCACATACCACCTATGGATCCACCAGTGTCATTGCATGTGTGTTCTTTTCATAATCCACCCATGGATCCACCAGTGTCATTGGATGTGTGTTCTTTTTTGTAACAACTAGAGTCATTGAAATGTGTGTTCTTTTCACATACCACATATGGATCCACCAGTGTCATTGCATGTGTGTTCTATTCACTAACAATAACCAGAGTCATTGCTTGTGTGTTCTTTTCACATACCACATATGGATCAACCAGTGTCATTGCATGTATGTTCTTTTCAACAACAACAACTGGAGTCATTACATGTGTGCTCTTTTCACAATCCACACATGGATCCACCAGTGTCATTGCATGTGTGTTCTTTTTAGTAACAACAACCAGTGTCATTGCATGAGTGTTCTTTTCACTAACAACAACTGGAGTCATTGCATGTGTGCTCTTTTCACAATCCACCTATGGATCCAATAGTGTCATTGCATGTGTGTTCTTTTACTAACAACAACCAGAGTCATTTCATGGCTGTTCTTCTCACATACCACCTATGGATCCACCAGTGTCATTGCATGTGTGTTCTCTTCACAGTCCACACATGGATCTACCAGTGTCATTGCATGTGTGTTCTTTTTACTAACAACAACCAGTGTCATTGCATGTGTGTTCTCTTCAGAGACCAGACATGGATCCACCAGTGTCATTGCATGTGTGTTCTTTTTACTAACAACAACCAGAGTCATTGCATGTGTGTTCTTTTCACATACCACATATGGATCCACCAGTGTCATTGAAATGTGTGTTCTCTACATAGACCACAAATGGATCCACTAGTGTCATTGCATGTGTGTTCTTTTTAGTAACAACAACCAGAGTCATTGAAATGTGTGTTCTTCTCACATACCACCTATGGATCCACCAGTGTCATTGCATGTGTGTTCTTTTCACAATCCACCCATGGATCCACCGGTGTCATTGCATGTGTTTTCTTTTTAGTAACAACAACTAGAGTCATTGAAATGTGTGTTCTTCTCACATACCACCTATGGATCCACCAGTGTCATTGCATGTATGTTCTTTTCACAATCCACCCATGGATCCACCAGTGTCATTGGATGCGTGTTCTTTTTAGTAACAACTAGAGTCATTGAAATGTGTGTTCTTTTCACATACCACATATGGATCCACCAGTGTCATTGCATGTGTGTTCTTTTCACGATCCACCCATGGATCCACCAGTGTCATTGGATGTGTGTTCTTTTTAGTAACAACTAGAGTCATTGAAATGTGTGTTCTTTTCACATACCACATATGGATCCACCAGTGTCATTGCATGTATGTTCTTTTCACTAACAACAACCAGAGTCATTGCATGTGTGTTCTTTTCACATACCGCATATGGATCAACCAGTGTCATTGCATGTCTGTTCTTTTCAACAACAACAACAACTAGAGTCATTGCATGTGTGCTCTTTTGGTGGATCCACACATGGATCCACCAGTGTCATTGCATGTGTGTTCTTTTGAGTAACAACAACCAGTGTCATTGCATGTGTGTTCTTTTCACTAACAACAACTGGAGTCATTGCATGTGTGCTCTTTTCACAATCCACCTATGGATCCACCAGTGTCATTGCATGTGTTTTCTTTTTACTAACAACAACCAGAGTTATGTCATGGCTGTTCTTCCCACATACCACCTATGGATCCACCAGTGTCATTGCATGTGTGTTGTCTTCACAATCCAAACATGGATCCACTAGTGTCATTGCATGTGTGTTCTTTCTACTAACAACAACCAGTGTCATTGCATGTGTGTTCTCTTCAGAGACCAGACATGGATCCACCAGTGTCATTGCATGTGTGTTCTTTTTACTAACAACTACCAGAGTCATTGCATGTGTGTTCTTTTCACATACCACATATGGATCCACAAGTGTCATTGAAATGTGTGTTCTCTACATAAACCACATATGGATCCACCAGTGTCATTGCATGTGTGTTCTTTTTAGTAACAACAACCAGAGTCATTGAAATGTGTGTTCTTCTCACATACCACCTATGGATCCACCAGTGTCATTGCATGTGTGTTCCTTTCACAATCCACCCATGGATCCACCAGTGTCATTACATGTGTGTTCTTTTTAGTAACAACAACCAGAGTCATTGAAATGTGTGTTCTTCTCACATACCACCTATGGATCCACCAGTGTCATTGCATGTGTGTTCTTTTCACAATCCACCCATGGATCCACCAGTGTCATTGGATGCGTGTTCTTTTTAGTAACAACTAGAGTCATTGAAATGTGTGTTCTTTTCACATACCACATATGGATCCACCAGTGTCATTGCATGTGTGTTCTTTTCACTAACAATAACCAGAGTCATTGCTTGTGTGTTCTTTTCACATACCACATATGGATCAACCAGTGTCATTGCATGTATGTTCTTTTCAACAACAACAACTGGAGTCATTACATGTGTGCTCTTTTCACAATCCACACATGGATCCACCAGTGTCATTGCATGTGTGTTCTTTTTAGTAACAACAACCAGTGTTATTGCATGAGTGTTCTTTTCACTAACAACAACTGGAGTCATTGCATGTGTGCTCTTTTCACAATCCACCTATGGATCCACCAGTGTCATTGCATGTGTGTTCTTTTTACTAACAACAACCAGAGTTGTTTCATGGCTGTTCTTCCCACATACCACCTATGGATCCACCAGTGTCATTGCATGTGTGTTGTCTTCACAATCCAAACATGGATCCACCAGTGTCATTGCATGTGTGTTCTTTCTACTAACAACAACCAGAGTCATTGCATGTTTGTTCTTTTCACATACCACATATGGATCCACCAGTGTCATTGAAATGTGTGTTCTTTTTACTAACAACAACCAGAGTCATTGCATGTTTGTTCTTTTCACATACCACATATGGATCCACCAGTGTCATTGAAATGTGTGTTCTCTACATAGACCACACATGGATCCACTAGTGTCATTGCATGTGTGTTCTTTTTAGTAACAACCAGAGTCATTGAAATGTGTGTTCTTCTCACATACCACCTATGGATCCACCAGTGTCATTGCATGTATGTTCTTTTCACAATCCACCCATGGATCCACCGGTGTCATTGCATGTGTTTTCTTTTTAGTAACAACAACTAGAGTCATTGAAATGTGTGTTCTTCTCACATACCACCTATGGATCCACCAGTGTCATTGCATGTGTGTTCTTTTCACAATCCACCCATGGATCCACCAGTGTCATTGCATGTGTGTTCTTTTTAGTAACAACAACCAGAGTCATTGAAATGTCTGTTCTTTTCACATACCACATATGGATCCACCAGTGTCATTGCATGTGTGTTCTTTTCACAATCCACCCATGGATCCACCAGTGTCATTGGATGCGTGTTCTTTTTAGTAACAACTAGAGTCATTGAAATGTGTGTTCTTTTCACATGCCACATATGGATCAACCAGTGTCATTACATGTATGTTCTTTTCAACAACAACAACTGGAGTCATTGCATGTGTGCTCTTTTCACAATCCACACATGGATCCACCAGTGTCATTGCATGTGTGTTCTTTTTAGTAACAACAACCAGTGTCAATGCATGTGTGTTCTTTTCACTATCAACAACTGGAGTCATTGCATGTGTGCTCTTTTCACAATCCACCTATGGATCCACCAGTGTCATTGCATGTGTGTTCTTTTTACTAACAACAACCAGAGTTGTTTCATGGCTGTTCTTCCCACATACCACCTATGGATCCACCAGTGTCATTGCATGTGTGTTGTCTTCACAATCCAAACATGGATCCACCAGTGTCATTGCATGTGTGTTCTTTCTACTAACAACAACCAGAGTCATTGCATGTTTGTTCTTTTCACATACCACATATGGATCCACCAGTGTCATTGAAATGTGTGTTCTTTTTACTAACAACAACCAGAGTCATTGCATGTTTGTTCTTTTCACATACCACATATGGATCCACCAGTGTCATTGAAATGTGTGTTCTCTACATAGACCACACATGGATCCACTAGTGTCATTGCATGTGTGTTCTTTTTAGTAACAACAACCAGAGTCATTGAAATGTGTGTTCTTCTCACATACCACCTATGGATCCACCAGTGTCATTGCATGTATGTTCTTTTCACAATCCACCCGTGGATCCACCAGTGTCATTGCATGTGTTTTGTTTTTAGTAACAACAACTAGAGTCCTTGAAATGTGTGTTCTTCTCACATACCACCTATGGATCCACCAGTGTCATTGCATGTGTGTTCTTTTCACAATCCACCCATGGATCCACCAGTGTCATTAGATGCGTGTTCTTTTTAGTAACAACTAGAGTCATTGAAATGTGTGTTCTTTTCACATACCACATATGGATCCACCAGTGTCATTGAAATGTGTGTTCTTTTTACTAACAACAACCAGAGTCATTGCATGTTTGTTCTTTTCACATACCACATATGGATCCACCAGTGTCATAGAAATGTGTGTTCTCTACATAGACCACACATGGATCCACTAGTGTCATTGCATGTGTGTTCTTTTTAGTAACAACAACCAGAGTCATTGAAATGTGTGTTCTTCTCACATACCACCTATGGATCCACCAGTGTCATTGCATGTATGTTCTTTTCACAATCCACCCATGGATCCACCAGTGTCATTGCATGTGTTTTGTTTTTAGTAACAACAACTAGAGTCCTTGAAATGTGTGTTCTTCTCACATACCACCTATGGATCCACCAGTGTCATTGCATGTGTGTTCTTTTCACAATCCACCCATGGATCCACCAGTGTCATTAGATGCGTGTTCTTTTTAGTAACAACTAGAGTCATTGAAATGTGTGTTCTTTTCACATACCACATATGGATCCACCAGTGTCATTGCATGTGTGTTCTTTTCACTAACAACAACCAGAGTCATTGCATGTGTGTTCTTTTCACATACCACATATGGATCAACCAGTGTCATTGCATGTATGTTCTTTTCAACAACAACAACTGGAGCCATTGCATGTGTGCTCTTTTCACAATCCACACATGGATCCACCAGTGTCATTGCATGTGTATTCTTTTTAGTAACAACAACTAGTGTCATTGCATGTGTGTTCTTTTCACTAACAACAACTGGAGTCATTGTATGTGTGCTCTTTTCACAATCCACCTATGGATCCACCAGTGTCATTGCATGTGTGTTCTTCTTACTAACAACAATCAGAGTCATTTCATGGTTGTTCTTCTCACATACCACCTATGGATCAACCAGTGTCATTGCATGTGTGTTGTCTTCACAATCCAAACATGGATCCACCAGTGTCATTGCATGTGTGTTCTTTCTACTAACAACAACCAGTGTCATTGCATGTGTGTTCTCTTCAGAGACTAGACATGGATCCACCAGTGTCACTGCATGTGTGTTCTTTTTACTAACAACAACCAGTGTCATTGCATGTGTGTTCTCTTCAAAGACCATACATGGATCCACTAGTGTCATTGCATGTGTGTTCTTTTCACTAACAACAACCAGAGTCATTGCATGTATGTTCTTTTCACATACCACATATGGATCAACCAGTGTCATTGCATGTATGTTCTTTTCAACAACAACAACTGGAGTCATTGCATGTGTGCTCTTTTCACAATCCACACATGGATCCACCAGTGTCATTGCATGTGTGTTCTTTTTAGTAACAACAACCAGTGTCATTGCATGTGTGTTCTTTTCACTAACAACAACTGGAGTCATTGTATGTGTGCTCTTTTCACAATCCACCTATGGATCCACCAGTGTCATTGCATGTGTGTTCTTCTTACTAACAACAATCAGAGTCATTTCATGGTTGTTCTTCTCACATACCACCTATGGATCAACCAGTGTCATTGCATGTGTGTTGTCTTCACAATCCACCCATGGATCCACCAGTGTCATTGGATGTGTGTTCTTTTTAGTAACAACTAGAGTCATTGAAACGTGTGTTCTTTTCACATACCACATATGGATCCACCAGTGTCATTGCATGTGTGTTCTTTTCACTAACAACAACCAGAGTCATTGCATGTGTGTTCTTTTCACATACCACATATGGATCAACCAGTGTCATTGCATGTATGTTCTTTTCAACAACAACAACTGGAGTCATTGCATGTGTGCTCTTTTCACAATCCACACATGGATCCACCAGTGTCATTGCATGTGTGTTCTTTTTAGTAACAACAACCAGTGTCATTGCATGTGTGTTCTTTTCACTAACAACAACTGGAGTCATTGTATGTGTGCTCTTTTCACAATCCACCTATGGATCCACCAGTGTCATTGCATGTGTGTTCTTCTTACTAACAACAATCAGAGTCATTTCATGGTTGTTCTTCTCACATACCACCTATGGATCAACCAGTGTCATTGCATGTGTGTTGTCTTCACAATCCAAACATGGATCCACCAGTGTCATTGCATGTGTGTTCTTTCTACTAACAACAACCAGTGTCATTGCATGTGTGTTCTCTTCAGAGACTAGACATGGATCCACCAGTGTCACTGCATGTGTGTTCTTTTTACTAAAAACAACCAGTGTCATTGCATGTGTGTTCTCTTCAGAGACCATACATGGATCCAATAGTGTCATTGCATGTGTGTTCTTTTCACTAACAACAACCAGAGTCATTGCATGTGTGTTCTTTTCACATACCACATATGGATCAACCAGTGTCATTGCATGTATGTTCTTTTCAACAACAACAACTGGAGTCATTGCATGTGTGCTCTTTTCACAATCCACACATGGATCCACCAGTGTCATTGCATGTGTGTTCTTTTTAGTAACAACAACTAGTGTCATTGCATGTGTGTTCTTTTCACTAACAACAACTGGAGTCATTGTATGTGTGCTCTTTTCACAATCCACCTATGGATCCACCAGTGTCATTGCATGTGTGTTCTTCTTACTAACAACAATCAGAGTCATTTCATGGTTGTTCTTCTCACATACCACCTATGGATCAACCAGTGTCATTGCATGTGTGTTGTCTTCACAATCCAAACATGGATCCACCAGTGTCATTGCATGTGTGTTCTTTCTACTAACAACAACCAGTGTCATTGCATGTGTGTTCTCTTCAGAGACTAGACATGGATCCACCAGTGTCACAGCATGTGTGTTCTTTTTACTAACAACAACCAGTGTCATTGCATGTGTGTTCTCTTCAGAGACCATACATGGATCCACTAGTGTCATTGCATGTGTGTTATTTTTACTAACAACAACCAGAGTCATTGAAATGTGTGTTCTTCTCACATACCACCTATGGATCCACCAGTGTCATTGCATGTGTGTTCTTTTCACAATCCCCCCATGGATCCACCAGTGTCATTGCATGTGTGTTCTTTTTAGTAACAACAACTAGAGTCATTGAAATGTGTGTTCTTCTCACATACCACCTATGGATCCACCAGTGTCATTGCATGTGTGTTCTTTTCACAATCCACCCATGGATCCACCAGTGTCATTGGATGTGTGTTCTTTTTAGTAACAACTAGAGTCATTGAAATGTGTGTTCTTTTCACATACCACATATGGATCCGCCAGTGTCATTGCATGTGTGTTCTTTTCACTAACAACAACCAGAGTCATTGCATGTGTGTTCTTTTCACATACCACATATGGATCAACCAGTGTCATTACATGTATGTTCTTTTCAACAACAACAACTGGAGTCATTGCATGTGTGCTCTTTTCACAATCCACACATGGATCCACCAGTGTCATTGCATGTGTGTTATTTTTAGTAACAACAACCAGTGTCATTGCATGTGTGTTCTTTTCACTAACAACAACTAGAGTCATTGCATGTGTGCTCTTTTCACAATCCACCTATGGATCCACCAGTGTCATTGCATGTGTGTTATTTTTACTAACAACAACCAGAGTCATTGCATGTGTGTTCTTTTCACGTACCACATATGGATCCACCAGTGTCATTGAAATATGTGGTCTCTACATAGACCACATATGGATCCACCAGTGTCATTGCATGTGTGTTCTTTTTAGTAACAACAACCAAAGTCATTGAAAGGTGTGTTCTTCTCACATACCACCTATGGATCCACCATTGTCATTGCATGTGTGTTCCTTTCACAATCCACCCATGGATCCACCAGTGTCATTACATGTGTGTTCTTCTTAGTAACAACAACCAGAGTCATTGAAATGTGTGTTCTTCTCACATACCACCTCTGGATCCACCAGTGTCATTGCATGTGTGTTCTTTTCACAATCCACCCATGGATCCACCAGTGTCATTGGATGTGTGCTCTTTTTAGTAACAACAACCAGAGTCATTGAAATGTGTGTTCTTTTCACATACCACATATGGATCCACCAGTGTCATTGCATGTGTGTTCTTTTCACTAACAACAACCAGAGTCATTGCATGTGTGTTCTTTTCACATACCACATATGGATCAACTAGTGTCATTGCATGTATGTTATTTTCAACAACAACAACTGGAGTCATTACATGTGTGCTCTTTTAACAATCCACACATGGATCCACCAGTGTCATTGCATGTGTGTTCTTTTTAGTAACAACAACCAGTGTCATTGCATGAGTGTTCTTTTCACTAACAACAACTGGAGTCATTCCATGTGTACTCTTTTCACAATCCACCTATGGATCCACCAGTGTCATTGCATGTGTGTTCTTTTTAATAACAACAACCAGAGTCATTTCATGATTATTCTTCTCACATACCACCTATGGATCCACCAGTGTCATTGCATGTGTGTTCTCTTCACAATCCACGCATGGATCTACCAGTGTCATTGCATGTGTGTTCTTTTTACTAACAACAACCAGTGTCATTGCATGTGTGTTCTCTTCAGAGACCAGACATGGATTCACCAGTGTCATTGCATGTGTGTTCTTTTACTAACAAAAACCAGAGTCATTGCATGTGTGTTCTTTTCACATACCACATATGGATCCACCAGTGTCATTGAAATGTGTGTTCTCTACATAGACCACACATGGATACACCAGTGTCATTGCATGTGTGTTCTTTTTAGTAACAACAACTAGAGTCATTGAAATGTGTGTTCTTCTCACATACCACCTATGGATCCACCAGTGTCATTGCATGTGTGTTCTTTTCACAATCCACCCATGGATCCACCAGTGTCATTAGATGCGTGTTCTTTTTAGTAACAACTAGAGTCATTGAAATGTGTGTTCTTTTCACATACCACATATGGATCCACCAGTGTCATTGCATGTGTGTTCTTTTCACTAACAACAACCAGAGTCATTGCATGTGTGTTCTTTTCACATACCACATATGGATCAACCAGTGTCATTGCATGTATGTTCTTTTCAACAACAACAACAACTGGAGCCATTGCATGTGTGCTCTTTTCACAATCCACACATGGATCCACCAGTGTCATTGCATGTGTATTCTTTTTAGTAACAACAACTAGTGTCATTGCATGTGTGTTCTTTTCACTAACAACAACTGGAGTCATTGTATGTGTGCTCTTTTCACAATCCACCTATGGATCCACCAGTGTCTTGCATGTGTGTTCTTCTTACTAACAACAATCAGAGTCATTTCATGGTTGTTCTTCTCACATACCACCTATGGATCAACCAGTGTCATTGCATGTGTGTTGTCTTCACAATCCAAACATGGATCCACCAGTGTCATTGCATGTGTGTTCTTTCTACTAACAACAACCAGTGTCATTGCATGTGTGTTCTCTTCAGAGACTAGACATGGATCCACCATTGTCACTGCATGTGTGTTCTTTTTACTAACAACAACCAGTGTCATTGCATGTGTGTTCTCTTCAAAGACCATACATGGATCCACTAGTGTCATTGCATGTGTGTTCTTTTCACTAACAACAACCAGAGTCATTGCATGTATGTTCTTTTCACATACCACATATGGATCAACCAGTGTCATTGCATGTATGTTCTTTTCAACAACAACAACTGGAGTCATTGCATGTGTGCTCTTTTCACAATCCACACATGGATCCACCAGTGTCATTGCATGTGTGTTCTTTTTAGTAACAACAACCAGTGTCATTGCATGTGTGTTCTTTTCACTAACAACAACTGGAGTCATTGTATGTGTGCTCTTTTCACAATCCACCTATGGATCCACCAGTGTCATTGCATGTGTGTTCTTCTTACTAACAACAATCAGAGTCATTTCATGGTTGTTCTTCTCACATACCACCTATGGATCAACCAGTGTCATTGCATGTGTGTTGTCTTCACAATCCACCCATGGATCCACCAGTGTCATTGGATGTGTGTTCTTTTTAGTAACAACTAGAGTCATTGAAACGTGTGTTCTTTTCACATACCACATATGGATCCACCAGTGTCATTGCATGTGTGTTCTTTTCACTAACAACAACCAGAGTCATTGCATGTGTGTTCTTTTCACATACCACATATGGATCAACCAGTGTCATTGCATGTATGTTCTTTTCAACAACAACAACTGGAGTCATTGCATGTGTGCTCTTTTCACAATCCACACATGGATCCACCAGTGTCATTGCATGTGTGTTCTTTTTAGTAACAACAACCAGTGTCATTGCATGTGTGTTCTTTTCACTAAAAACAACTGGAGTCATTGTATGTGTGCTCTTTTCACAATCCACCTATGGATCCACCAGTGTCATTGCATGTGTGTTCTTCTTACTAACAACAATCAGAGTCATTTCATGGTTGTTCTTCTCACATACCACCTATGGATCAACCAGTGTCATTGCATGTGTGTTGTCTTCACAATCCAAACATGGATCCACCAGTGTCATTGCATGTGTGTTCTTTCTACTAACAACAACCAGTGTCATTGCATGTGTGTTCTCTTCAGAGACCATACATGGATCCAATAGTGTCATTGCATGTGTGTTCTTTTCACTAACAACAACCAGAGTCATTGCATGTGTGTTCTTTTCACATACCACATATGGATCAACCAGTGTCATTGCATGTATGTTCTTTTCAACAACAACAACTGGAGTCATTGCATGTGTGCTCTTTTCACAATCCACACATGGATCCACCAGTGTCATTGCATGTGTGTTCTTTTTAGTAACAACAACTAGTGTCATTGCATGTGTGTTCTTTTCACTAACAACAACTGGAGTCATTGTATGTGTGCTCTTTTCACAATCCACCTATGGATCCACCAGTGTCATTGCATGTGTGTTCTTCTTACTAACAACAATCAGAGTCATTTCATGGTTGTTCTTCTCACATACCACCTATGGATCAACCAGTGTCATTGCATGTGTGTTATCTTCACAATCCAAACATGGATCCACCAGTGTCATTGCATGTGTGTTCTTTCTACTAACAACAACCAGTGTCATTGCATGTGTGTTCTCTTCAGAGACTAGACATGGATCCACCAGTGTCACAGCATGTGTGTTCTTTTTACTAACAACAACCAGTGTCATTGCATGTGTGTTCTCTTCAGAGACCATACATGGATCCACTAGTGTCATTGCATGTGTGTTCTTTTTACTAACAACAACCAGAGTCATTGAAATGTGTGTTCTTCTCACATACCACCTATGGATCCACCAGTGTCATTGCATGTGTGTTCTTTTCACAATCCCCCCATGGATCCACCAGTGTCATTGCATGTGTGTTATTTTTAGTAACAACAACTAGAGTCATTGAAATGTGTGTTCTTCTCACATACCACCTATGGATCCACTAGTGTCATTGCATGTGTGTTCTTTTCACAATCCACCCATGGATCCACCAGTGTCATTGGATGTGTGTTCTTTTTAGTAACAACTAGAGTCATTGAAATGTGTGTTCTTTTCACATACCACATATGGATCCGCCAGTGTCATTGCATGTGTGTTCTTTTCACTAACAACAACCAGAGTCATTGCATGTGTGTTCTTTTCACATACCACATATGGATCAACCAGTGTCATTACATGTATGTTCTTTTCAACAACAACAACTGGAGTCATTGCATGTGTGCTCTTTTCACAATCCACACATGGATCCACCAGTGTCATTGCATGTGTGTTCTTTTTAGTAACAACAACCAGTGTCATTGCATGTGTGTTCTTTTCACTAACAACAACTGGAGTCATTGCATGTGTGCTCTTTTCACAATCCACCTATGGATCCACCAGTGTCATTGCATGTGTGTTCTTTTTACTAACAACAACCAGAGTCATTGCATGTGTGTTCTTTTCACGTACCACATATGGATCCACCAGTGTCATTGAAATATGTGGTCTCTACATAGACCACATATGGATCCACCAGTGTCATTGCATGTGTGTTCTTTTTAGTAACAACAACCAAAGTCATTGAAAGGTGTGTTCTTCTCACATACCACCTATGGATCCACCATTGTCATTGCATGTGTGTTCCTTTCACAATCCACCCATGGATCCACCAGTGTCATTACATGTGTGTTCTTCTTAGTAACAACAACCAGAGTCATTGAAATGTGTGTTCTTCTCACATACCACCTCTGGATCCACCAGTGTCATTGCATGTGTGTTCTTTTCACAATCCACCCATGGATCCACCAGTGTCATTGGATGTGTGCTCTTTTTAGTAACAGCAACCAGAGTCATTGAAATGTGTGTTCTTTTCACATACCACATATGGATCCACCAGTGTCATTGCATGTGTGTTCTTTTCACTAACAACAACCAGAGTCATTGCATGTGTGTTCTTTTCACATACCACATATGGATCAACCAGTGTCATTGCATGTATGTTATTTTCAACAACAACAACTGGAGTCATTACATGTGTGCTCTTTTAACAATCCACACATGGATCCACCAGTGTCATTGCATGTGTGTTCTTTTTAGTAACAACAACCAGTGTCATGGCATGAGTGTTCTTTTCACTAACAACAACTGGAGTCATTGCATGTGTGGTCTTTTCACAATCCACCGATGGATCTACCAGTGTCATTGCATGTGTTTTCTTTTTTACTAACAACAACCAGAGTCATTTCATGGTTGTTCTTCTCACATACCACCTATGGATCCACCAGTGTCATTGCATGTGTGTTCTCTCCACAATCCACGCATGGATCTACCAGTGTCATTGCATGTGTGTTCTTTTTACTAACAACAACCAGTGTCATTGCATGTGTGTTCTCTTCAGAGACCAGACATGGATTCACCAGTGTCATTGCATGTGTGTTCTTTTACTAACAACAACCAGAGTCATTGCATGTGTGTTCTTTTCACATACCACATATGGATCCACCAGTGTCATTGAAATGTGTGTTCTCTACATAGACCACACATGGATACACCAGTGTCATTGCATGTGTGTTCTTTTTAGTAACAACAACCAGAGTCATTGAAATGTGTGTTCTTCTCACATACCACCTATGGATCCACCAGTGTCATTGCATGTGTGTTCTTTTCACAATCCCCCCATGCATCCACCAGTGTCATTGCATGTGTGTTCTTTTTAGTAACAACAACCAGAGTCATTGAAATGTGTGTTCTTCTCACATACCACCTATGGATCCACCAGTGTCATTGCATGTGTGTTCCTTTCACAATCCACCCATGGATCCACCAGTGTCATTACATGTGTGTTCTTTTTAGTAACAACAACCAGAGTCATTGAAATGTGTGTTGTTCTCACATACCACCTATGGATCCACCAGTGTCATTGCATGTGTGTTCTTTTCACAATCCACCCATGGATCCACCAGTGTCATTGGATGTGTGTTCTTTTTAGTAAAAACAACCAGAGTCATTGTAATGTGTGTTCTTTTCACATACCACATATGGATCCACCAGTGTCATTGCATGTGTGTTCTTTTCACTAACAATAACCAGAGTCATTGCTTGTGTGTTCTTTTCACATACCACATATGGATCAACCAGTGTCATTGCATGTATGTTCTTTTCAACAACAACAACTGGAGTCATTACATGTGTGCTCTTTTCACAATCCACCCATTGATCCACCAGTGTCATTGCATGTGTGTTCTTTTTAGTAACAACAACCAGTGTCGTTGCGTGAGTGTTCTTTTCACTAACAACAACTGGAGTCATTGCATGTGTGCTCTTTTCACAATCCACCTATGGATCCACCAGTGTCATTGCATGTGTGTTCTTTTTACTAACAACAACCAGAGTCATTTCATGGCTGTTCTTCTCACATACCACCTATGGATCCACCAGTGTCATTGCATGTGTGTTCTTTTCACAATCCCCCCATGCATCCACCAGTGTCATTGCATGTGTGTTCTTTTTAGTAACAACAACCAGAGTCATTGAAATGTGTGTTCTTCTCACATACCACCTATGGATCCACCAGTGTCATTGCATGTGTGTTCCTTTCACAATCCACCCATGGATCCACCAGTGTCATTACATGTGTGTTCTTTTTAGTAACAACAACCAGAGTCATTGAAATGTGTGTTCTTCTCACATACCACCTATGGATCCACCAGTGTCATTGCATGTGTGTTCTTTTCACAATCCACCCATGGATCCACCAGTGTCATTGGATGTGTGTTCTTTTTAGTAAAAACAACCAGAGTCATTGTAATGTGTGTTCTTTTCACATACCACATATGGATCCACCAGTGTCATTGCATGTGTGTTCTTTTCACTAACAACAACCAGAGTCATTGCATGTGTGTTCTTTTCACATACCACATATGGATCAACCAGTGTCATTGCATGTATGTTATTTTCAACAACAACAACTGGAGTCATTACATGTGTGCTCTTTTAACAATCCACACATGGATCCACCAGTGTCATTGCATGTGTGTTCTTTTTAGTAACAACAACCAGTGTCATGGCATGAGTGTTCTTTTCACTAACAACAACTGGAGTCATTGCATGTGTGGTCTTTTCACAATCCACCGATGGATCTACCAGTGTCATTGCATGTGTTTTCTTTTTTACTAACAACAACCAGAGTCATTTCATGGTTGTTCTTCTCACATACCACCTATGGATCCACCAGTGTCATTGCATGTGTGTTCTCTCCACAATCCACGCATGGATCTACCAGTGTCATTGCATGTGTGTTCTTTTTACTAACAACAACCAGTGTCATTGCATGTGTGTTCTCTTCAGAGACCAGACATGGATTCACCAGTGTCATTGCATGTGTGTTCTTTTACTAACAACAACCAGAGTCATTGCATGTGTGTTCTTTTCACATACCACATATGGATCCACCAGTGTCATTGAAATGTGTGTTCTCTACATAGACCACACATGGATACACCAGTGTCATTGCATGTGTGTTCTTTTTAGTAACAACAACCAGAGTCATTGAAATGTGTGTTCTTCTCACATACCACCTATGGATCCACCAGTGTCATTGCATGTGTGTTCTTTTCACAATCCCCCCATGCATCCACCAGTGTCATTGCATGTGTGTTCTTTTTAGTAACAACAACCAGAGTCATTGAAATGTGTGTTCTTCTCACATACCACCTATGGATCCACCAGTGTCATTGCATGTGTGTTCCTTTCACAATCCACCCATGGATCCACCAGTGTCATTACATGTGTGTTCTTTTTAGTAACAACAACCAGAGTCATTGAAATGTGTGTTGTTCTCACATACCACCTATGGATCCACCAGTGTCATTGCATGTGTGTTCTTTTCACAATCCACCCATGGATCCACCAGTGTCATTGGATGTGTGTTCTTTTTAGTAAAAACAACCAGAGTCATTGTAATGTGTGTTCTTTTCACATACCACATATGGATCCACCAGTGTCATTGCATGTGTGTTCTTTTCACTAACAATAACCAGAGTCATTGCTTGTGTGTTCTTTTCACATACCACATATGGATCAACCAGTGTCATTGCATGTATGTTCTTTTCAACAACAACAACTGGAGTCATTACATGTGTGCTCTTTTCACAATCCACCCATTGATCCACCAGTGTCATTGCATGTGTGTTCTTTTTAGTAACAACAACCAGTGTCGTTGCATGAGTGTTCTTTTCACTAACAACAACTGGAGTCATTGCATGTGTGCTCTTTTCACAATCCACCTATGGATCCACCAGTGTCATTGCATGTGTGTTCTTTTTACTAACAACAACCAGAGTCATTTCATGGCTGTTCTTCTCACATACCACCTATGGATCCACCAGTGTCATTGCATGTGTGTTCTTTTCACAATCCCCCCATGCATCCACCAGTGTCATTGCATGTGTGTTCTTTTTAGTAACAACAACCAGAGTCATTGAAATGTGTGTTCTTCTCACATACCACCTATGGATCCACCAGTGTCATTGCATGTGTGTTCCTTTCACAATCCACCCATGGATCCACCAGTGTCATTACATGTGTGTTCTTTTTAGTAACAACAACCAGAGTCATTGAAATGTGTGTTCTTCTCACATACCACCTATGGATCCACCAGTGTCATTGCATGTGTGTTCTTTTCACAATCCACCCATGGATCCACCAGTGTCATTGGATGTGTGTTCTTTTTAGTAAAAACAACCAGAGTCATTGTAATGTGTGTTCTTTTCACATACCACATATGGATCCACTAGTGTCATTGCATGTGTGTTCTTTTCACTAACAATAACCAGAGTCATTGCTTGTGTGTTCTTTTCACATACCACATATGGATCAACCAGTGTCATTGCATGTATGTTCTTTTCAACAACAACAACTGGAGTCATTACATGTGTGCTCTTTTCACAATCCACCCATTGATCCACCAGTGTCATTGCATGTCTGTTCTTTTTAGTAACAACAACCAGTGTCGTTGCATGAGTGTTCCTTTCACTAACAACAACTGGAGTCATTGCATGTGTGCTCTTTTCACAATCCACCTATGGATCCACCAGTGTCATTGCATGTGTGTTCTTTTTACTAACAACAACCAGAGTCATTTCATGGCTGTTCTTCTCACATACCACCTATGGATCCACCAGTGTCATTGCATGTGTGTTCTATTCACAATCCACACATGGATCTACCAGTGTCATTGCATGTGTGTTCTTTTTACTAACAACAACCAGTGTCATTGCATGTGTGTTCTCTTCAGAGACCAGACATGGATCCACCAGTGTCATTGCATGTGTGTTCTTTTTACTAACAACAACCAGAGTCATTGCATGTGTGTTCTTTTCACATACCACATATGGATCCACCAGTGTCATTGAAATGTGTGTTCTCTACATAGACCACACATGGATCCACCAGTGTCATTGCATGTGTGTTCTTTTTAGTAACAACAACCAGAGTCATTGAAATGTGTGTTCTTCTCACATACCACCTATGGATCCACCAGTGTCATTGCATGTATGTTCTTTTCACAATCCACCCATGAATCCACCAGTGTCATTGCATGTGTTTTCTTTTTACTAACAACAACTAGAGTCATTGAAATGTGTGTTCTTCTCACATACCACCTATGGATCCACCAGTGTCATTGCATGTGTGTTCTTTTCACAATGCACCCATGGATCCACCAGTGTCATTGGATGCGTGTTCTTTTTAGTAACAACTAGAGTCATTGAAATGTGTGTTCTTTTCACATACCACATATGGATCCACTAGTGTCATTGCATGTGTGTTCTTTTCACTAACAACAACCAGAGTCATTGCATGTGTGTTCTTTTCACATACCACATATGGATCAACCAGTGTCATTGCATGTATGTTCTTTTCAACAACAACAGTGGAGTCATTGCATGTGTGCTCTTTTCACAATCCACACATGGATCCACCAGTGTCATTGCATGTGTGTTCTTTTTAGTAACAACAACCAGTGTCATTGCATGTGTGTTCTTTTCACTAACAACAACTGGAGTCATTGTATGTGTGCTCTTTTCACAATCCACCTATGGATCCACCAGTGTCATTGCATGTGTGTTCTTCTTACTAACAACAATCAGAGTCATTTCATGGTTGTTCTTCTCACATACCACCTATGGATCAACCAGTGTCATTGCATGTGTGTTGTCTTCACAATCCAAACATGGATCCACCAGTGTCATTGCATGTGTGTTCTTTTTACTAACAACAACCAGTGTCATTGCATGTGTGTTCTCTTCAGAGACCAGACATGGATCCACCAGTGTCATTGCATGTGTGTTCTTTTTACTAACAACAACCAGAGTCATTGCATGTGTGTTCTTTTCACATACCACATATGGATCCACCAGTGTCATTGAAATGTGTGTTCTCTACATAGACCACACATGGATCCACCAGTGTCATTGCATGTGTGTTCTTTTTAGTAACAACAACCAGAGTCATTGAAATGTGTGTTCTTCTCACATACCACCTATGGATCCACCAGTGTCATTGCATGTATGTTCTTTTCACAATCCACCCATGAATCCACCAGTGTCATTGCATGTGTTTTCTTTTTAGTAACAACAACTAGAGTCATTGACATGTGTGTTCTTCTCACATACCACCTATGGATCCACCAGTGTCATTGCATGTGTGTTCTTTTCACAATGCACCCATGGATCCACCAGTGTCATTGGATGCGTGTTCTTTTTAGTAACAACTAGAGTCATTGAAATGTGTGTTCTTTTCACATACCACATATGGATCCACCAGCGTCATTGCATGTGTGTTCTTTTCACTAACAACAACCAGAGTCATTGCATGTGTGTTCTTTTCACATACCACATATGGATCAACCAGTGTCATTGCATGTATGTTCTTTTCAACAACAACAACTGGAGTCATTGCATGTGTGCTCTTTTCACAATCCACACATGGATCCACCAGTGTCATTGCATGTGTGTTCTTTTTAGTAACAACAACCAGTGTCATTGCATGTGTGTTCTTTTCACTAACAACAACTGGAGTCATTGTATGTGTGCTCTTTTCACAATCCACCTATGGATCCACCAGTGTCATTGCATGTGTGTTCTTCTTACTAACAACAATCAGAGTCATTTCATGGTTGTTCTTCTCACATACCACCTATGGATCAACCAGTGTCATTGCATGTGTGTTGTCTTCACAATCCAAACATGGATCCACCAGTGTCATTGCATGTGTGTTCTTTCTACTAACAACAACTAGTGTCATTGCATGTGTGTTCTCTTCAGAGACTAGACATGGATCCACCAGTGTCACTGCATGTGTGTTCTTTTTACTAACAACAACCAGTGTCATTGCATGTGTGTTCTCTTCAGAGACCATACATGGATCCAATAGTGTCATTGCATGTGTGTTCTTTTCACTAACAACAACCAGAGTCATTGCATGTGTGTTCTTTTCACATACCACATATGGATCAACCAGTGTCATTGCATGTATGTTCTTTTCAACAACAACAACTGGAGTCATTGCATGTGTGCTCTTTTCACAATCCACACATGGATCCACCAGTGTCATTGCATGTGTGTTCTTTTTAGTAACAACAACTAGTGTCATTGCATGTGTGTTCTTTTCACTAACAACAACTGGAGTCATTGTATGTGTCCTCTTTTCACAATCCACCTATGGATCCACCAGTGTCATTGCATGTGTGTTCTTCTTACTAACAACAATCAGAGTCATTTCATGGTTGTTCTTCTCACATACCACCTATGGATCAACCAGTGTCATTGCATGTGTGTTGTCTTCACAATCCAAACATGGATCCACCAGTGTCATTGCATGTGTGTTCTTTCTACTAACAACAACCAATGTCATTGCATGTGTGTTCTCTTCAGAGACTAGACATGGATCCACCAGTGTCACAGCATCTGTGTTCTTTTTACTAACAACAACCAGTGTCATTGCATGTGTGTTCTCTTCAGAGACCATACATGGATCCACTAGTGTCATTGCATGTGTGTTCTTTTTACTAACAACAACCAGAGTCATTGAAATGTGTGTTCTTCTCACATACCACCTATGGATCCACCAGTGTCATTGCATGTGTGTTCTTTTCACAATCCCCCCATGGATCCACCAGTGTCATTGCATGTGTGTTCTTTTTAGTAACAACAACTAGAGTCATTGAAATGTGTGTTCTTCTCACATACCACCTATGGATCCACCAGTGTCATTGCATGTGTGTTCTTTTCACAATCCACCCATGGATCCACCAGTGTCATTGGATGTGTGTTCTTTTTAGTAACAACTAGAGTCATTGAAATGTGTGTTCTTTTCACATACCACATATGGATCAACCAGTGTCATTACATGTATGTTCTTTTCAACAACAACAACTGGAGTCATTGCATGTGTGCTCTTTTCATAATCCACACATGGATCCACCAGTGTCATTGCATGTGTGTTCTTTTTAGTAACAACAACCAGTGTCATTGCATGTGTGTTCTTTTCACTAACAACAACTGGAGTCATTGCATGTGTGCTCTTTTCACAATCCACCTACGGATCCACCAGTGTCATTGCATGTGTGTTCTTTTTACTAACAACAACCAGAGTCATTGCATGTGTGTTCTTTTCACGTACCACATATGGATCCACCAGTGTCATTGAAATATGTGGTCTCTACATAGACCACATATGGATCCACCAGTGTCATTGCATGTGTGTTCTTTTTAGTAACAACAACCAAAGTCATTGAAAGGTGTGTTCTTCTCACATACCACCTATGGATCCACCATTGTCATTGCATGTGTGTTCCTTTCACAATCCACCCATGGATCCACCAGTGTCATTACATGTGTGTTCTTCTTAGTAACAACAACCAGAGTCATTGAAATGTGTGTTCTTCTCACATACCACCTCTGGATCCACCAGTGTCATTGCATGTGTGTTCTTTTCACAATCCACCCATGGATCCACCAGTGTCATTGGATGTGTGCTCTTTTTAGTAACAACAACCAGAGTCATTGAAATGTGTGTTCTTTTCACATACCACATATGGATCCACCAGTGTCATTGCATGTGTGTTATTTTCACTAACAACAACCAGAGTCATTGCATGTGTGTTCTTTTCACATACCACATATGGATCAACCAGTGTCATTGCATGTATGTTCTTTTCAACAACAACAACTGGAGTCATTACATGTGTGCTCTTTTAACAATCCACACATGGATCCACCAGTGTCATTGCCTGTGTGTTCTTTTTAGTAACAACAACCAGTGTCATTGCATGAGTGTTCTTTTCACTAACAACAACTGGAGTCATTGCATGTGTACTCTTTTCACAATCCACCTATGGATCCACCAGTGTCATTGCATGTGTGTTCTTTTTACTAACAACAACCAGAGTCATTTCATGGTTGTTCTTCTCACATACCACCTATGGATCCACCAGTGTCATTGCATGTGTGTTCTGTTCACAATCCACGCATGGATCTACCAGTGTCATTGCATGTGTGTTCTTTTTACTAACAACAACCAGTGTCATTGCATGTGTGTTCTCTTCAGAGACCAGACATGGATTCACCAGTGTCATTGCATGTGTGTTCTTTTACTAACAACAACCAGAGTCATTGCATGTGTGTTCTTTTCACATACCACATATGGATCCACCAGTGTCATTGAAATGTGTGTTCTCTACATAGACCACACATGGATACACCAGTGTCATTGCATGTGTGTTCTTTTTAGTAACAACAACCAGAGTCATTGAAATGTGTGTTCTTCTCACATACCACCTATGGATCCACCAGTGTCATTGCATGTGTGTTCTTTTCACAATCCCCCCATGCATCCACCAGTGTCATTGCATGTGTGTTCTTTTTAGTAACAACAACTAGAGTCATTGAAATGTGTGTTCTTCTCACATACCACCTATGGATCCACCAGTGTCATTGCATGTGTGTTCTTTTCACAATCCACCCATGGATCCACCAGTGTCATTGGATGTGTGTTCTTTTTAGTAACAACTAGACTCATTGAAATGTGTGTTCTTTTCACATACCACATATGGATCCACCAGTGTCATTGCATGTGTGTTCTTTTCACTAACAACAACCAGAGTTATTGCATGTTTGTTCTTTTCACATACCACATGTGGATCAACCAGTGTCATTACATGTATGTTCTTTTCAACAACAACAACTGGAGTCATTGCATGTGTGCTCTTTTCACAATCCACACATGGATCCACCAGTGTCATTGCATGTGTGTTCTTTTTAGTAACAACAACCAGTGTCATTGCATGTGTGTTCTTTTCACTAACAACAACTGGAGTCATTGCATGTGTGATCTTCTCAAAATCCACCTATGGATCCACCAGTGTCATTGCATGTGTGTTCTTCTTACTAACAACAACCAGAGTCATTTCATGGCTGTTCTTCTCACATACCACCTATGGATCAACCAGTGTCATTGCATGTGTGTTCTCTTCACAATCCACACATGGATCCCCCAGTGTCATTGCATGTGTGTTCTTTTTACTAACAACAACCAGTGTCATTGCATCTGTGTTCTCTTCAGAGACCATACATGGATCCACTAGTGTCATTGCATGTGTGTTCTTTTTACTAACAACAACCAGAGTCATTGCATGTGTGTTCTTTTCACATACCACATATGGATCCACCAGTGTCTTTGAAATGTGTGTTCTCTACATAGACCACACATGGATCCACCAGTGCCATTGTATGTGTGTTCTTTTTAGTAACAACAACCAAAGTCATTGAAATGTGTGTTCTTCTCACATACCACCTATGGATCCACCAGTGTCATTGCATGTGTGTTCTTTTCACAATCCACCCATGGATCCACCAGTGTCATTGCTTGTGTGTTCTTTTTAGTAACAACAACCAGAGTCATTGAAATGTGTGTTCTTCTCACATACCACCTATGGATCCACCAGTGTCATTGCATGTGTGTTCTTTTCACAATCCACCCATGGATCCACTAGTGTCATTGGATGTGTGTTCTTTTTAGTAACAACTAGAGTCATTGAAATGTGTGTTCTTTTCACATACCACATATGGATCCACCAGTGTCATTGCATGTGTGTTCTTTTCACTAACAACAACCAGAGTCATTGCATGTGTGTTCTTTTCACATACCGCATATGGATCAACCAGTGTCATTGCATGTCTGTTATTTTCAACAACAACAACAACTAGAGTCATTGCATGTGTGCTCTTTTGGTGGATCCACACATGGATCCACCAGTGTCATTGCATGTGTGTTCTTTTTAGTAACAACAACTAGTGTCATTGCATGTGTGTTCTTTTCACTAACAACAACTGGAGTCATTGCATGTGTGCTCTTTTCACAATCCACCTATGGATCCACCAGTGTCATTGCATGTGTTTTCTTTTTACTAACAACAACCAGAGTTATTTCATGGCTGTTCTTCCCACATACCACCTATGGATCCACCAGTGTCATTGCATGTGTGTTGTCTTCACAATCCAAACATGGATCCACCAGTGTCATTGCATGTGTGTTCTTTCTACTAACAACAACCAGTGTCATTGCATGTGTGTTCTCTTCAGAGACCAGACATGGATCCACCAGTGTCATTGCATGTGTGTTCTTTTTACTAACAACAACCAGAGTCATTGCATGTGTGTTCTTTTCACATACCACATATGGATCCACCAGTGTCATTGAAATGTGTGTTCTCTACATAGACCACATATGGATCCACCAGTGTCATTGCATGTGTGTTCTTTTTAGTAACAACAACCAGAGTCATTGAAATGTGTGTTCTTCTCACATACCACCTATGGATCCACCAGTGTCATTGCATGTGTGTTCTTTTCACAATCCACCCATGGATCCACCAGTGTCATTGCATGTGTGTTCTTTTTAGTAACAACAACCAGTGTCATTGCATGAGTGTTCTTTTCACTAACAACAACTGGAGTCATTGCATGTGTACTCTTTTCACAATCCACCTATGGATCCACCAGTGTCATTGCATGTGTTTTCTTTTTTACTAACAACAACCAGAGTCATTTCATGGTTGTTCTTCTCACATACCACCTATGGATCCACCAGTGTCATTGCATGTGTGTTCTCTTCACAATCCACGCATGGATCTACCAGTGTCATTGCATGTGTGTTCTTTTTACTAACAACAACCAGTGTCATTGCATGTGTGTTCTCTTCAGAGACCAGACATGGATTCACCAGTGTCATTGCATGTGTGTTCTTTTACTAACAACAACCAGAGTCATTGCATGTGTGTTCTTTTCACATACCACATATGGATCCACCAGTGTCATTGAAATGTGTGTTCTCTACATAGACCACACATGGATACACCAGTGTCATTGCATGTGTGTTCTTTTTAGTAACAACAACCAGAGTCATTGAAATGTGTGTTCTTCTCACATACCACCTATGGATCCACCAGTGTCATTGCATGTGTGTTCTTTTCACAATCCCCCCATGCATCCACCAGTGTCATTGCATGTGTGTTCTTTTTAGTAACAACAACCAGAGTCATTGAAATGTGTGTTCTTCTCACATACCACCTATGGATCCACCAGTGTCATTGCATGTGTGTTCCTTTCACAATCCACCCATGGATCCACAAGTGTCATTACATGTGTGTTCTTTTTAGTAACAACAACCAGAGTCATTGAAATGTGTGTTCTTCTCACATACCACCTATGGATCCACCAGTGTCATTGCATGTGTGTTCTTTTCACAATCCACCCATGGATCCACCAGTGTCATTGGATGTGTGTTCTTTTTAGTAAAAACAACCAGAGTCATTGTAATGTGTGTTCTTTTCACATACCACATATGGATCCACCAGTGTCATTGCATGTGTGTTCTTTTCACTAACAATAACCAGAGTCATTGCTTGTGTGTTCTTTTCACATACCACATATGGATCAACTAGTGTCATTGCATGTATGTTCTTTTCAACAACAACAACTGGAGTCATTACATGTGTGCTCTTTTCACAATCCACCCATTGATCCACCAGTGTCATTGCATGTGTGTTCTTTTTAGTAACAACAACCAGTGTCGTTGCATGAGTGTTCTTTTCACTAACAACAACTGGAGTCATTGCATGTGTGCTCTTTTCACAATCCACCTATGGATCCACCAGTGTCATTGCATGTGTGTTCTTTTTACTAACAACAACCAGAGTCATTTCATGGCTGTTCTTCTCACATACCACCTATGGATCCACCAGTGTCATTGCATGTGTGTTCTTTTCACAATCCCCCCATGCATCCACCAGTGTCATTGCATGTGTGTTCTTTTTAGTAACAACAACCAGAGTCATTGAAATGTGTGTTCTTCTCACATACCACCTATGGATCCACCAGTGTCATTGCATGTGTGTTCCTTTCACAATCCACCCATGGATCCACCAGTGTCATTACATGTGTGTTCTTTTTAGTAACAACAACCAGAGTCATTGAAATGTGTGTTCTTCTCACATACCACCTATGGATCCACCAGTGTCATTGCATGTGTGTTCTTTTCACAATCCACCCATGGATCCACCAGTGTCATTGGATGTGTGTTCTTTTTAGTAAAAACAACCAGAGTCATTGTAATGTGTGTTCTTTTCACATACCACATATGGATCCACCAGTGTCATTGCATGTGTGTTCTTTTCACTAACAATAACCAGAGTCATTGCTTGTGTGTTCTTTTCACATACCACATATGGATCAACCAGTGTCATTGCATGTATGTTCTTTTCAACAACAACAACTGGAGTCATTACATGTGTGCTCTTTTCACAATCCACCCATTGATCCACCAGTGTCATTGCATGTCTGTTCTTTTTAGTAACAACAACCAGTGTCATTGCATGAGTGTTCCTTTCACTAACAACAACTGGAGTCATTGCATGTGTGCTCTTTTCACAATCCACCTATGGATCCACCAGTGTCATTGCATGTGTGTTCTTTTTACTAACAACAACCAGAGTCATTTCATGGCTGATCTTCTCACATACCACCTATGGATCCACCAGTGTCATTGCATGTGTGTTCTCTTCACAATCCACACATGGATCTACCAGTGTCATTGCATGTGTGTTCTTTTTACTAACAACAACCAGTGTCATTGCATGTGTGTTCTCTTCAGAGACCAGACATGGATCCACCAGTGTCATTGCATGTGTGTTCTTTTTACTAACAACAACCAGAGTCATTGCATGTGTGTTCTTTTCACATACCACATATGGATCCACCAGTGTCATTGAAATGTGTGTTCTCTACATAGACCACACATGGATCCACCAGTGTCATTGCATGTGTGTTCTTTTTAGTAACAACAACCAGAGTCATTGAAATGTGTGTTCTTCTCACATACCACCTATGGATCCACCAGTGTCATTGCATGTATGTTCTTTTCACAATCCACCCATGAATCCACCAGTGTCATTGCATGTGTTTTCTTTTTAGTAACAACAACTAGAGTCATTGAAATGTGTGTTCTTCTCACATACCACCTATGGATCCACCAGTGTCATTGCAGGTGTGTTCTTTTCACAATGCACCCATGGATCCACCAGTGTCATTGGATGCGTGTTCTTTTTACTAACAACTAGAGTCATTGAAATGTGTGTTCTTTTCACATACCACATATGGATCCACCAGTGTCATTGCATGTGTGTTCTTTTCACTAACAACAACCAGAGTCATTGCATGTGTGTTCTTTTCACATACCACATATGGATCAACCAGTGTCATTGCATGTATGTTCTTTTCAACAACAACAACTGGAGTCATTGCATGTGTGCTCTTTTCACAATCCACACATGGATCCACCAGTGTCATTGCATGTGTGTTCTTTTTAGTAACAACAACCAGTGTCATTGCATGTGTGTTCTTTTCACTAACAACAACTGGAGTCATTGTATGTGTGCTCTTTTCACAATCCACCTATGGATCCACCAGTGTCATTGCATGTGTGTTCTTCTTACTAACAACAATCAGAGTCATTTCATGGTTGTTCTTCTCACATACCACCTATGGATCAACCAGTGTCATTGCATGTGTGTTGTCTTCACAATCCAAACATGGATCCACCAGTGTCATTGCATGTGTGTTCTTTCTACTAACAACAACCAGTGTCATTGCATGTGTGTTCTCTTCAGAGACTAGACATGGATCCACCAGTGTCACTGCATGTGTGTTCTTTTTACTAACAACAACCAGTGTCATTGCATGTGTGTTCTCTTCAGAGACCATACATGGATCCAATAGTGTCATTGCATGTGTGTTCTTTTCACTAACAACAACCAGAGTCATTGCATGTGTGTTCTTTTCACATACCACATATGGATCAACCAGTGTCATTGCATGTATGTTCTTTTCAACAACAACAACTGGAGTCATTGCATGTGTGCTCTTTTCACAATCCACACATGGATCCACCAGTGTCATTGCATGTGTGTTCTTTTTAGTAACAACAACTAGTGTCATTGCATGTGTGTTCTTTTCACTAACAACAACTGGAGTCATTGTATGTGAACTCTTTTCACAATCCACCTATGGATCCACCAGTGTCATTGCATGTGTGTTCTTCTTACTAACAACAATCAGAGTCATTTCATGGTTGTTCTTCTCACATACCACCTATGGATCAACCAGTGTCATTGCATGTGTGTTGTCTTCACAATCCAAACATGGATCCACCAGTGTCATTGCATGTGTGTTCTTTCTACTAACAACAACCAATGTCATTGCATGTGTGTTCTCTTCAGAGACTAGACATGGATCCACCAGTGTCACAGCATCTGTGTTCTTTTTACTAACAACAACCAGTGTCATTGCATGTGTGTTCTCTTCAGAGACCATACATGGATCCACTAGTGTCATTGCATGTGTGTTCTTTTTACTAACAACAACCAGAGTCATTGAAATGTGTGTTCTTCTCACATACCACCTATGGATCCACCAGTGTCATTGCATGTGTGTTCTTTTCACAATCCCCCCATGGATCCACCAGTGTCATTGCATGTGTGTTCTTTTTAGTAACAACAACTAGAGTCATTGAAATGTGTGTTCTTCTCACATACCACCTATGGATCCACCAGTGTCATTGCATGTGTGTTCTTTTCACAATCCACCCATGGATCCACCAGTGTCATTGGATGTGTGTTCTTTTTAGTAACAACTAGAGTCATTGAAATGTGTGTTCTTTTCACATACCACATATGGATCCGCCAGTGTCATTGCATGTGTGTTCTTTTCACTAACAACAACCAGAGTCATTGCATGTGTGTTCTTTTCACATACCACATATGGATCAACCAGTGTCATTACATGTATGTTCTTTTCAACAACAACAACTGGAGTCATTGCATGTGTGCTCTTTTCATAATCCACACATGGATCCACCAGTGTCATTGCATGTGTGTTCTTTTTAGTAACAACAACCAGTGTCATTGCATGTGTGTTCTTTTCACTAACAACAACTGGAGTCATTGCATGTGTGCTCTTTTCACAATCCACCTACGGATCCACCAGTGTCATTGCATGTGTGTTCTTTTTACTAACAACAACCAGAGTCATTGCATGTGTGTTCTTTTCACGTACCACATATGGATCCACCAGTGTCATTGAAATATGTGGTCTCTACATAGACCACATATGGATCCACCAGTGTCATTGCATGTGTGTTCTTTTTAGTAACAATAACCAAAGTCATTGAAAGGTGTGTTCTTCTCACATACCACCTATGGATCCACCATTGTCATTGCATGTGTGTTCCTTTCACAATCCACCCATGGATCCACCAGTGTCATTACATGTGTGTTCTTCTTAGTAACAACAACCAGAGTCATTGAAATGTGTGTTCTTCTCACATACCACCTCTGGATCCACCAGTGTCATTGCATGTGTGTTCTTTTCACAATCCACCCATGGATCCACCAGTGTCATTGGATGTGTGCTCTTTTTAGTAACAACAACCAGAGTCATTGAAATGTGTGTTCTTTTCACATACCACATATGGATCCACCAGTGTCATTGCATGTGTGTTCTTTTCACTAACAACAACCAGAGTCATTGCATGTGTGTTCTTTTCACATACCACATATGGATCAACCAGTGTCATTGCATGTATGTTCTTTTCAACAACAACAACTGGAGTCATTACATGTGTGCTCTTTTAACAATCCACACATGGATCCACCAGTGTTATTGCCTGTGTGTTCTTTTTAGTAACAACAACCAGTGTCATTGCATGAGTGTTCTTTTCACTAACAACAACTGGAGTCATTGCATGTGTACTCTTTTCACAATCCACCTATGGATCCACCAGTGTCATTGCATGTGTGTTCTTTTTACTAACAACAACCAGAGTCATTTCATGGTTGTTCTTCTCACATACCACCTATGGATCCACCAGTGTCATTGCATGTGTGTTCTGTTCACAATCCACGCATGGATCTACCAGTGTCATTGCATGTGTGTTCTTTTTACTAACAACAACCAGTGTCATTGCATGTGTGTTCTCTTCAGAGACCAGACATGGATTCACCAGTGTCATTGCATGTGTGTTCTTTTACTAACAACAACCAGAGTCATTGCATGTGTGTTCTTTTCACATACCACATATGGATCCACCAGTGTCATTGAAATGTGTGTTCTCTACATAGACCACACATGGATACACCAGTGTCATTGCATGTGTGTTCTTTTTAGTAACAACAACCAGAGTCATTGAAATGTGTGTTCTTCTCACATACCACCTATGGATCCACCAGTGTCATTGCATGTGTGTTCTTTTCACAATCCCCCCATGCATCCACCAGTGTCATTGCATGTGTGTTCTTTTTAGTAACAACAACTAGAGTCATTGAAATGTGTGTTCTTCTCACATACCACCTATGGATCCACCAGTGTCATTGCATGTGTGTTCTTTTCACAATCCACCCATGGATCCACCACTGTCATTGGATGTGTGTTCTTTTTAGTAACAACTAGACTCATTGAAATGTGTGTTCTTTTCACATACCACATATGGATCCACCAGTGTCATTGCATGTGTGTTCTTTTCACTAACAACAACCAGAGTCATTGCATGTTTGTTCTTTTCACATACCACATGTGGATCAACCAGTGTCATTACATGTATGTTCTTTTCAACAACAACAACTGGAGTCATTGCATGTGTGCTCTTTTCACAATCCACACATGGATCCACCAGTGTCATTGCATGTGTGTTCTTTTTAGTAACAACAACCAGTGTCATTGCATGTGTGTTCTTTTCACTAACAACAACTGGAGTCATTGCATGTGTGATCTTCTCACAATCCACCTATGGATCCACCAGTGTCATTGCATGTGTGTTCTTCTTACTAACAACAACCAGAGTCATTTCATGGCTGTTCTTCTCACATACCACCTATGGATCAACCAGTGTCATTGCATGTGTGTTCTCTTCACAATCCACACATGGATCCCCCAGTGTCATTGCATGTGTGTTCTTTTTACTAACAACAACCAGTGTCATTGCATCTGTGTTCTCTTCAGAGACCATACATGGATCCACTAGTGTCATTGCATGTGTGTTCTTTTTACTAACAACAACCAGAGTCATTGCATGTGTGTTCTTTTCACATACCACATATGGATCCACCAGTGTCTTTGAAATGTGTGTTCTCTACATAGACCACACATGGATCCACCAGTGCCATTGTATGTGTGTTCTTTTTAGTAACAACAACCAAAGTCATTGAAATGTGTGTTCTTCTCACATACCACCTATGGATCCACCAGTGTCATTGCATGTGTGTTCTTTTCACAATCCACCCATGGATCCACCAGTGTCATTGCATGTGTGTTCTTTTTAGTAACAACAACCAGAGTCATTGAAATGTGTGTTCTTCTCACATACCACCTATGGATCCACCAGTGTCATTGCATGTGTGTTCTTTTCACAATCCACCCATGGATCCACTAGTGTCATTGGATGTGTGTTCTTTTTAGTAACAACTAGAGTCATTGAAATGTGTGTTCTTTTCACATACCACATATGGATCCACCAGTGTCATTGCATGTGTGTTCTTTTCACTAACAACAACCAGAGTCATTGCATGTGTGTTCTTTTCACATACCGCATATGGATCAACCAGTGTCATTGCATGTCTGTTCTTTTCAACAACAACAACAACTAGAGTCATTGCATGTGTGCTCTTTTGGTGGATCCACACATGGATCCACCAGTGTCATTGCATGTGTGTTCTTTTTAGTAACAACAACTAGTGTCATTGCATGTGTGTTCTTTTCACTAACAACAACTGGAGTCATTGCATGTGTGCTCTTTTCACAATCCACCTATGGATCCACCAGTGTCATTGCATGTGTTTTCTTTTTACTAACAACAACCAGAGTTATTTCATGGCTGTTCTTCCCACATACCACCTATGGATCCACCAGTGTCATTGCATGTGTGTTGTCTTCACAATCCAAACATGGATCCACCAGTGTCATTGCATGTGTGTTCTTTCTACTAACAACAACCAGTGTCATTGCTTGTGTGTTCTCTTCAGAGACCAGACATGGATCCACCAGTGTCATTGCATGTGTGTTCTTTTTACTAACAACAACCAGAGTCATTGCATGTGTGTTCTTTTCACATACCACATATGGATCCAGCAGTGTCATTGAAATGTGTGTTCTCTACATAGACCACATATGGATCCACCAGTGTCATTGCATGTGTGTTCTTTTTAGTAACAACAACCAGAGTCATTGAAATGTGTGTTCTTCTCACATACCACCTATGGATCCACCAGTGTCATTGCATGTGTGTTCCTTTCACAATCCACCCATGGATCCACCAGTGTCATTGCATGTGTGTTCTTTTCACTAACAACAACCAGAGTCATTGCATGTGTGTTCTTTTCACATACCACATATGGATCAACCAGTGTCATTGCATGTATGTTCTTTTCAACAACAACAACTGGAGTCATTACATGTGTGCTCTTTTAACAATCCACACATGGATCCACCAGTGTCATTGCATGTGTGTTCTTTTTAGTAACAACAACCAGTGTCATTGCATGAGTGTTCTTTTCACTAACAACAACTGGAGTCATTGCATGTGTACTCTTTTCACAATCCACCTATGGATCCACCAGTGTCATTGCATGTGTGTTCTTTTTACTAACAACAACCAGTGTCATTGCATGTGTGTTCTCTTCAGAGACCAGACATGGATCCACCAGTGTCATTGCATGTGTGTTCTTTTTACTAACAACAACCAGAGTCATTGCATGTGTGTTCTTTTCACATACCACATATGGATCCACCAGTGTCATTGAAATGTGTGTTCTCTACATAGACCACACATGGATCCACCAGTGTCATTGCATGTGTGTTCTTTTTAGTAACAACAACCAGAGTCATTGAAATGTGTGTTCTTCTCACATACCACCTATGGATCCACCAGTGTCATTGCATGTATGTTCTTTTCACAATCCACCCATGAATCCACCAGTGTCATTGCATGTGTTTTCTTTTTAGTAACAACAACTAGAGTCATTGAAATGTGTGTTCTTCTCACATACCACCTATGGATCCACCAGTGTCATTGCATGTGTGTTCTTTTCACAATGCACCCATGGATCCACCAGTGTCATTGGATGCGTGTTCTTTTTAGTAACAACTAGAGTCATTGAAATGTGTGTTCTTTTCACATACCACATATGGATCCACTAGTGTCATTGCATGTGTGTTCTTTTCACTAACAACAACCAGAGTCATTGCATGTGTGTTCTTTTCACATACCACATATGGATCAACCAGTGTCATTGCATGTATGTTCTTTTCAACAACAACAGTGGAGTCATTGCATGTGTGCTCTTTTCACAATCCACACATGGATCCACCAGTGTCATTGCATGTGTGTTCTTTTTAGTAACAACAACCAGTGTCATTGCATGTGTGTTCTTTTCACTAACAACAACTGGAGTCATTGTATGTGTGCTCTTTTCACAATCCACCTATGGATCCACCAGTGTCATTGCATGTGTGTTCTTCTTACTAACAACAATCAGAGTCATTTCATGGTTGTTCTTCTCACATACCACCTATGGATCAACCAGTGTCATTGCATGTGTGTTGTCTTCACAATCCAAACATGGATCCACCAGTGTCATTGCATGTGTGTTCTTTTTACTAACAACAACCAGTGTCATTGCATGTGTGTTCTCTTCAGAGACCAGACATGGATCCACCAGTGTCATTGCATGTGTGTTCTTTTTACTAACAACAACCAGAGTCATTGCATGTGTGTTCTTTTCACATACCACATATGGATCCACCAGTGTCATTGAAATGTGTGTTCTCTACATAGACCACACATGGATCCACCAGTGTCATTGCATGTGTGTTCTTTTTAGTAACAACAACCAGAGTCATTGAAATGTGTGTTCTTCTCACATACCACCTATGGATCCACCAGTGTCATTGCATGTATGTTCTTTTCACAATCCACCCATGAATCCACCAGTGTCATTGCATGTGTTTTCTTTTTAGTAACAACAACTAGAGTCATTGAAATGTGTGTTCTTCTCACATACCACCTATGGATCCACCAGTGTCATTGCATGTGTGTTCTTTTCACAATGCACCCATGGATCCACCAGTGTCATTGGATGCGTGTTCTTTTTAGTAACAACTAGAGTCATTGAAATGTGTGTTCTTTTCACATACCACATATGGATCCACCAGCGTCATTGCATGTGTGTTCTTTTCACTAACAACAACCAGAGTCATTGCATGTGTGTTCTTTTCACATACCACATATGGATCAACCAGTGTCATTGCATGTATGTTCTTTTCAACAACAACAACTGGAGTCATTGCATGTGTGCTCTTTTCACAATCCACACATGGATCCACCAGTGTCATTGCATGTGTGTTCTTTTTAGTAACAACAACCAGTGTCATTGCATGTGTGTTCTTTTCACTAACAACAACTGGAGTCATTGTATGTGTGCTCTTTTCACAATCCACCTATGGATCCACCAGTGTCATTGCATGTGTGTTCTTCTTACTAACAACAATCAGAGTCATTTCATGGTTGTTCTTCTCACATACCACCTATGGATCAACCAGTGTCATTGCATGTGTGTTGTCTTCACAATCCAAACATGGATCCACCAGTGTCATTGCATGTGTGTTCTTTCTACTAACAACAACTAGTGTCATTGCATGTGTGTTCTCTTCAGAGACTAGACATGGATCCACCAGTGTCACTGCATGTGTGTTCTTTTTACTAACAACAACCAGTGTCATTGCATGTGTGTTCTCTTCAGAGACCATACATGGATCCAATAGTGTCATTGCATGTGTGTTCTTTTCACTAACAACAACCAGAGTCATTGCATGTGTGTTCTTTTCACATACCACATATGGATCAACCAGTGTCATTGCATGTATGTTCTTTTCAACAACAACAACTGGAGTCATTGCATGTGTGCTCTTTTCACAATCCACACATGGATCCACCAGTGTCATTGCATGTGTGTTCTTTTTAGTAACAACAACTAGTGTCATTGCATGTGTGTTCTTTTCACTAACAACAACTGGAGTCATTGTATGTGTCCTCTTTTCACAATCCACCTATGGATCCACCAGTGTCATTGCATGTGTGTTCTTCTTACTAACAACAATCAGAGTCATTTCATGGTTGTTCTTCTCACATACCACCTATGGATCAACCAGTGTCATTGCATGTGTGTTGTCTTCACAATCCAAACATGGATCCACCAGTGTCATTGCATGTGTGTTCTTTCTACTAACAACAACCAATGTCATTGCATGTGTGTTCTCTTCAGAGACTAGACATGGATCCACCAGTGTCACAGCATGTGTGTTCTTTTTACTAACAACAACCAGTGTCATTGCATGTGTGTTCTCTTCAGAGACCATACATGGATCCACTAGTGTCATTGCATGTGTGTTCTTTTTACTAACAACAACCAGAGTCATTGAAATGTGTGTTCTTCTCACATACCACCTATGGATCCACCAGTGTCATTGCATGTGTGTTCTTTTCACAATCCCCCCATGGATCCACCAGTGTCATTGCATGTGTGTTCTTTTTAGTAACAACAACTAGAGTCATTGAAATGTGTGTTCTTCTCACATACCACCTATGGATCCACCAGTGTCATTGCATGTGTGTTCTTTTCACAATCCACCCATGGATCCACCAGTGTCATTGGATGTGTGTTCTTTTTAGTAACAACTAGAGTCATTGAAATGTGTGTTCTTTTCACATACCACATATGGATCCGCCAGTGTCATTGCATGTGTGTTCTTTTCACTAACAACAACCAGAGTCATTGCATGTGTGTTCTTTTCACATACCACATATGGATCAACCAGTGTCATTACATGTATGTTCTTTTCAACAACAACAACTGGAGTCATTGCATGTGTGCTCTTTTCATAATCCACACATGGATCCACCAGTGTCATTGCATGTGTGTTCTTTTTAGTAACAACAACCAGTGTCATTGCATGTGTGTTCTTTTCACTAACAACAACTGGAGTCATTGCATGTGTGCTCTTTTCACAATCCACCTACGGATCCACCAGTGTCATTGCATGTGTGTTCTTTTTACTAACAACAACCAGAGTCATTGCATGTGTGTTCTTTTCACGTACCACATATGGATCCACCAGTGTCATTGAAATATGTGGTCTCTACATAGACCACATATGGATCCACCAGTGTCATTGCATGTGTGTTCTTTTTAGTAACAACAACCAAAGTCATTGAAAGGTGTGTTCTTCTCACATACCACCTATGGATCCACCATTGTCATTGCATGTGTGTTCCTTTCACAATCCACCCATGGATCCACCAGTGTCATTACATGTGTGTTCTTCTTAGTAACAACAACCAGAGTCATTGAAATGTGTGTTCTTCTCACATACCACCTCTGGATCCACCAGTGTCATTGCATGTGTGTTCTTTTCACAATCCACCCATGGATCCACCAGTGTCATTGGATGTGTGCTCTTTTTAGTAACAACAACCAGAGTCATTGAAATGTGTGTTCTTTTCACATACCACATATGGATCCACCAGTGTCATTGCATGTGTGTTATTTTCACTAACAACAACCAGAGTCATTGCATGTGTGTTCTTTTCACATACCACATATGGATCAACCAGTGTCATTGCATGTATGTTCTTTTCAACAACAACAACTGGAGTCATTACATGTGTGCTCTTTTAACAATCCACACATGGATCCACCAGTGTCATTGCCTGTGTGTTCTTTTTAGTAACAACAACCAGTGTCATTGCATGAGTGTTCTTTTCACTAACAACAACTGGAGTCATTGCATGTGTACTCTTTTCACAATCCACCTATGGATCCACCAGTGTCATTGCATGTGTGTTCTTTTTACTAACAACAACCAGAGTCATTTCATGGTTGTTCTTCTCACATACCACCTATGGATCCACCAGTGTCATTGCATGTGTGTTCTGTTCACAATCCACGCATGGATCTACCAGTGTCATTGCATGTGTGTTCTTTTTACTAACAACAACCAGTGTCATTGCATGTGTGTTCTCTTCAGAGACCAGACATGGATTCACCAGTGTCATTGCATGTGTGTTCTTTTACTAACAACAACCAGAGTCATTGCATGTGTGTTCTTTTCACATACCACATATAGATCCACCAGTGTCATTGAAATGTGTGTTCTCTACATAGACCACACATGGATACACCAGTGTCATTGCATGTGTGTTCTTTTTAGTAACAAAAACCAGAGTCATTGAAATGTGTGTTCTTCTCACATACCACCTATGGATCCACCAGTGTCATTGCATGTGTGTTCTTTTCACAATCCCCCCATGCATCCACCAGTGTCATTGCATGTGTGTTCTTTTTAGTAACAACAACTAGAGTCATTGAAATGTGTGTTCTTCTCACATACCACCTATGGATCCACCAGTGTCATTGCATGTGTGTTCTTTTCACAATCCACCCATGGATCCACCAGTGTCATTGGATGTGTGTTCTTTTTAGTAACAACTAGACTCATTGAAATGTGTGTTCTTTTCACATACCACATATGGATCCACCAGTGTCATTGCATGTGTGTTCTTTTCACTAACAACAACCAGAGTTATTGCATGTTTGTTCTTTTCACATACCACATGTGGATGAACCAGTGTCATTACATGTATGTTCTTTTCAACAACAACAACTGGAGTCATTGCATGTGTGCTCTTTTCACAATCCACACATGGATCCACCAGTGTCATTGCATGTGTGTTCTTTTTAGTAACAACAACCAGTGTCATTGCATGTGTGTTCTTTTCACTAACAACAACTGGAGTCATTGCATGTGTGATCTTCTCAAAATCCACCTATGGATCCACCAGTGTCATTGCATGTGTGTTCTTCTTACTAACAACAACCAGAGTCATTTCATGGCTGTTCTTCTCACATACCACCTATGGATCAACCAGTGTCATTGCATGTGTGTTCTCTTCACAATCCACACATGGATCCCCCAGTGTCATTGCATGTGTGTTCTTTTTACTAACAACAACCAGTGTCATTGCATCTGTGTTCTCTTCAGAGACCATACATGGATCCACTAGTGTCATTGCATGTGTGTTCTTTTTACTAACAACAACCAGAGTCATTGCATGTGTGTTCTTTTCACATACCACATATGGATCCACCAGTGTCTTTGAAATGTGTGTTCTCTACATAGACCACACATGGATCCACCAGTGCCATTGTATGTGTGTTCTTTTTAGTAACAACAACCAAAGTCATTGAAATGTGTGTTCTTCTCACATACCACCTATGGATCCACCAGTGTCATTGCATGTGTGTTCTTTTCACAATCCACCCATGGATCCACCAGTGTCATTGCATGTGTGTTCTTTTTAGTAACAACAACCAGAGTCATTGAAATGTGTGTTCTTCTCACATACCACCTATGGATCCACCAGTGTCATTGCATGTGTGTTCTTTTCACAATCCACCCATGGATCCACTAGTGTCATTGGATGTGTGTTCTTTTTAGTAACAACTAGAGTCATTGAAATGTGTGTTCTTTTCACATACCACATATGGATCCACCAGTGTCATTGCATGTGTGTTCTTTTCACTAACAACAACCAGAGTCATTGCATGTGTGTTCTTTTCACATACCGCATATGGATCAACCAGTGTCATTGCATGTCTGTTCTTTTCAACAACAACAACAACTAGAGTCATTGCATGTGTGCTCTTTTGGTGGATCCACACATGGATCCACCAGTGTCATTGCATGTGTGTTCTTTTTAGTAACAACAACTAGTGTCATTGCATGTGTGTTCTTTTCACTAACAACAACTGGAGTCATTGCATGTGTGCTCTTTTCACAATCCACCTATGGATCCACCAGTGTCATTGCATGTGTTTTCTTTTTACTAACAACAACCAGAGTTATTTCATGGCTGTTCTTCCCACATACCACCTATGGATCCACCAGTGTCATTGCATGTGTGTTGTCTTCACAATCCAAACATGGATCCACCAGTGTCATTGCATGTGTGTTCTTTCTACTAACAACAACCAGTGTCATTGCATGTGTGTTCTCTTCAGAGACCAGACATGGATCCACCAGTGTCATTGCATGTGTGTTCTTTTTACTAACAACAACCAGATTCATTGCATGTGTGTTCTTTTCACATACCACATATGGATCCACCAGTGTCATTGAAATGTGTGTTCTCTACATAGACCACATATGGATCCACCAGTGTCATTGCATGTGTGTTCTTTTTAGTAACAACAACACGAGTCATTGAAATGTGTGTTCTTCTCACATACCACCTATGGATCCACCAGTGTCATTGCATGTGTGTTCTTTTCACAATCCACCCATGGATCCACCAGTGTCATTGCATGTGTGTTCTTTTTAGTAACAACAACCAGTGTCATTGCATGAGTGTTCTTTTCACTAACAACAACTGGAGTCATTGCATGTGTACTCTTTTCACAATCCACCTATGGATCCACCAGTGTCATTGCATGTGTTTTCTTTTTTACTAACAACAACCAGAGTCATTTCATGGTTGTTCTTCTCACATACCACCTATGGATCCACCAGTGTCATTGCATGTGTGTTCTCTTCACAATCCACGCATGGATCTACCAGTGTCATTGCATGTGTGTTCTTTTTACTAACAACAACCAGTGTCATTGCATGTGTGTTCTCTTCAGAGACCAGACATGGATTCACCAGTGTCATTGCATGTGTGTTCTTTTACTAACAACAACCAGAGTCATTGCATGTGTGTTCTTTTCACATACCACATATGGATCCACCAGTGTCATTGAAATGTGTGTTCTCTACATAGACCACACATGGATACACCAGTGTCATTGCATGTGTGTTCTTTTTAGTAACAACAACCAGAGTCATTGAAATGTGTGTTCTTCTCACATACCACCTATGGATCCACCAGTGTCATTGCATGTGTGTTCTTTTCACAATCCCCCCATGCATCCACCAGTGTCATTGCATGTGTGTTCTTTTTAGTAACAACAACCAGAGTCATTGAAATGTGTGTTCTTCTCACATACCACCTATGGATCCACCAGTGTCATTGCATGTGTGTTCCTTTCACAATCCACCCATGGATCCACCAGTGTCATTACATGTGTGTTCTTTTTAGTAACAACAACCAGAGTCATTGAAATGTGTGTTCTTCTCACATACCACCTATGGATCCACCAGTGTCATTGCATGTGTGTTCTTTTCACAATCCACCCATGGATCCACCAGTGTCATTGGATGTGTGTTCTTTTTAGTAAAAACAACCAGAGTCATTGTAATGTGTGTTCTTTTCACATACCACATATGGATCCACCAGTGTCATTGCATGTGTGTTCTTTTCACTAACAATAACCAGAGTCATTGCTTGTGTGTTCTTTTCACATACCACATATGGATCAACTAGTGTCATTGCATGTATGTTCTTTTCAACAACAACAACTGGAGTCATTACATGTGTGCTCTTTTCACAATCCACCCATTGATCCACCAGTGTCATTGCATGTGTGTTCTTTTTAGTAACAACAACCAGTGTCGTTGCATGAGTGTTCTTTTCACTAACAACAACTGGAGTCATTGCATGTGTGCTCTTTTCACAATCCACACATGGATACACCAGTGTCATTGCATGTGTGTTCTTTTTAGTAACAACAACCAGAGTCATTGAAATGTGTGTTCTTCTCACATACCACCTATGGATCCACCAGTGTCATTGCATGTGTGTTCTTTTCACAATCCCCCCATGCATCCACCAGTGTCATTGCATGTGTGTTCTTTTTAGTAACAACAACCAGAGTCATTGAAATGTGTGTTCTTCTCACATACCACCTATGGATCCACCAGTGTCATTGCATGTGTGTTCCTTTCACAATCCACCCATGGATCCACCAGTGTCATTACATGTGTGTTCTTTTTAGTAACAACAACCAGAGTCATTGAAATGTGTGTTCTTCTCACATACCACCTATGGATCCACCAGTGTCATTGCATGTGTGTTCTTTTCACAATCCACCCATGGATCCACCAGTGTCATTGGATGTGTGTTCTTTTTAGTAAAAACAACCAGAGTCATTGTAATGTGTGTTCTTTTCACATACCACATATGGATCCACCAGTGTCATTGCATGTGTGTTCTTTTCACTAACAATAACCAGAGTCATTGCTTGTGTGTTCTTTTCACATACCACATATGGATCAACTAGTGTCATTGCATGTATGTTCTTTTCAACAACAACAACTGGAGTCATTACATGTGTGCTCTTTTCACAATCCACCCATTGATCCACCAGTGTCATTGCATGTGTGTTCTTTTTAGTAACAACAACCAGTGTCGTTGCATGAGTGTTCTTTTCACTAACAACAACTGGAGTCATTGCATGTGTGCTCTTTTCACAATCCACCTATGGATCCACCAGTGTCATTGCATGTGTGTTCTTTTTACTAACAACAACCAGAGTCATTTCATGGCTGTTCTTCTCACATACCACCTATGGATCCACCAGTGTCATTGCATGTGTGTTCTTTTCACAATCCCCCCATGCATCCACCAGTGTCATTGCATGTGTGTTCTTTTTAGTAACAACAACCAGAGTCATTGAAATGTGTGTTCTTCTCACATACCACCTATGGATCCACCAGTGTCATTGCATGTGTGTTCCTTTCACAATCCACCCATGGATCCACCAGTGTCATTACATGTGTGTTCTTTTTAGTAACAACAACCAGAGTCATTGAAATGTGTGTTCTTCTCACATACCACCTATGGATCCACCAGTGTCATTGCATGTGTGTTCTTTTCACAATCCACCCATGGATCCACCAGTGTCATTGGATGTGTGTTCTTTTTAGTAAAAACAACCAGAGTCATTGTAATGTGTGTTCTTTTCACATACCACATATGGATCCACCAGTGTCATTGCATGTGTGTTCTTTTCACTAACAATAACCAGAGTCATTGCTTGTGTGTTCTTTTCACATACCACATATGGATCAACCAGTGTCATTGCATGTATGTTCTTTTCAACAACAACAACTGGAGTCATTACATGTGTGCTCTTTTCACAATCCACCCATTGATCCACCAGTGTCATTGCATGTCTGTTCTTTTTAGTAACAACAACCAGTGTCATTGCATGAGTGTTCCTTTCACTAACAACAACTGGAGTCATTGCATGTGTGCTCTTTTCACAATCCACCTATGGATCCACCAGTGTCATTGCATGTGTGTTCTTTTTACTAACAACAACCAGAGTCATTTCATGGATGATCTTCTCACATACCACCTATGGATCCACCAGTGTCATTGCATGTGTGTTCTCTTCACAATCCACACATGGATCTACCAGTGTCATTGCATGTGTGTTCTTTTTACTAACAACAACCAGTGTCATTGCATGTGTGTTCTCTTCAGAGACCAGACATGGATCCACCAGTGTCATTGCATGTGTGTTCTTTTTACTAACAACAACCAGAGTCATTGCATGTGTGTTCTTTTCACATACCACATATGGATCCACCAGTGTCATTGAAATGTGTGTTCTCTACATAGACCACACATGGATCCACCAGTGTCATTGCATGTGTGTTCTTTTTAGTAACAACAACCAGAGTCATTGAAATGTGTGTTCTTCTCACATACCACCTATGGATCCACCAGTGTCATTGCATGTATGTTCTTTTCACAATCCACCCATGAATCCACCAGTGTCATTGCATGTGTTTTCTTTTTAGTAACAACAACTAGAGTCATTGAAATGTGTGTTCTTCTCACATACCACCTATGGATCCACCAGTGTCATTGCAGGTGTGTTCTTTTCACAATGCACCCATGGATCCACCAGTGTCATTGGATGCGTGTTCTTTTTACTAACAACTAGAGTCATTGAAATGTGTGTTCTTTTCACATACCACATATGGATCCACCAGTGTCATTGCATGTGTGTTCTTTTCACTAACAACAACCAGAGTCATTGCATGTGTGTTCTTTTCACATACCACATATGGATCAACCAGTGTCATTGCATGTATGTTCTTTTCAACAACAACAACTGGAGTCATTGCATGTGTGCTCTTTTCACAATCCACACATGGATCCACCAGTGTCATTGCATGTGTGTTCTTTTTAGTAACAACAACCAGTGTCATTGCATGTGTGTTCTTTTCACTAACAACAACTGGAGTCATTGTATGTGTGCTCTTTTCACAATCCACCTATGGATCCACCAGTGTCATTGCATGTGTGTTCTTCTTACTAACAACAATCAGAGTCATTTCATGGTTGTTCTTCTCACATACCACCTATGGATCAACCAGTGTCATTGCATGTGTGTTGTCTTCACAATCCAAACATGGATCCACCAGTGTCATTGCATGTGTGTTCTTTCTACTAACAACAACCAGTGTCATTGCATGTGTGTTCTCTTCAGAGACTAGACATGGATCCACCAGTGTCACTGCATGTGTGTTCTTTTTACTAACAACAACCAGTGTCATTGCATGTGTGTTCTCTTCAGAGACCATACATGGATCCAATAGTGTCATTGCATGTGTGTTCTTTTCACTAACAACAACCAGAGTCATTGCATGTGTGTTCTTTTCACATACCACATATGGATCAACCAGTGTCATTGCATGTATGTTCTTTTCAACAACAACAACTGGAGTCATTGCATGTGTGCTCTTTTCACAATCCACACATGGATCCACCAGTGTCATTGCATGTGTGTTCTTTTTAGTAACAACAACTAGTGTCATTGCATGTGTGTTCTTTTCACTAACAACAACTGGAGTCATTGTATGTGTCCTCTTTTCACAATCCACCTATGGATCCACCAGTGTCATTGCATGTGTGTTCTTCTTACTAACAACAATCAGAGTCATTTCATGGTTGTTCTTCTCACATACCACCTATGGATCAACCAGTGTCATTGCATGTGTGTTGTCTTCACAATCCAAACATGGATCCACCAGTGTCATTGCATGTGTGTTCTTTCTACTAACAACAACCAATGTCATTGCATGTGTGTTCTCTTCAGAGACTAGACATGGATCCACCAGTGTCACAGCATCTGTGTTCTTTTTACTAACAACAACCAGTGTCATTGCATGTGTGTTCTCTTCAGAGACCATACATGGATCCACTAGTGTCATTGCATGTGTGTTCTTTTTACTAACAACAACCAGAGTCATTGAAATGTGTGTTCTTCTCACATACCACCTATGGATCCACCAGTGTCATTGCATGTGTGTTCTTTTCACAATCCCCCCATGGATCCACCAGTGTCATTGCATGTGTGTTCTTTTTAGTAACAACAACTAGAGTCATTGAAATGTGTGTTCTTCTCACATACCACCTATGGATCCACCAGTGTCATTGCATGTGTGTTCTTTTCACAATCCACCCATGGATCCACCAGTGTCATTGGATGTGTGTTCTTTTTAGTAACAACTAGAGTCATTGAAATGTGTGTTCTTTTCACATACCACATATGGATCCGCCAGTGTCATTGCATGTGTGTTCTTTTCACTAACAACAACCAGAGTCATTGCATGTGTGTTCTTTTCACATACCACATATGGATCAACCAGTGTCATTACATGTATGTTCTTTTCAACAACAACAACTGGAGTCATTGCATGTGTGCTCTTTTCATAATCCACACATGGATCCACCAGTGTCATTGCATGTGTGTTCTTTTTAGTAACAACAACCAGTGTCATTGCATGTGTGTTCTTTTCACTAACAACAACTGGAGTCATTGCATGTGTGCTCTTTTCACAATCCACCTACGGATCCACCAGTGTCATTGCATGTGTGTTCTTTTTACTAACAACAACCAGAGTCATTGCATGTGTGTTCTTTTCACGTACCACATATGGATCCACCAGTGTCATTGAAATATGTGGTCTCTACATAGACCACATATGGATCCACCAGTGTCATTGCATGTGTGTTCTTTTTAGTAACAACAACCAAAGTCATTGAAAGGTGTGTTCTTCTCACATACCACCTATGGATCCACCATTGTCATTGCATGTGTGTTCCTTTCACAATCCACCCATGGATCCACCAGTGTCATTACATGTGTGTTCTTCTTAGTAACAACAACCAGAGTCATTGAAATGTGTGTTCTTCTCACATACCACCTCTGGATCCACCAGTGTCATTGCATGTGTGTTCTTTTCACAATCAACCCATGGATCCACCAGTGTCATTGCATGTGTGTTCTTTTTAGTAACAACAATCAGAGTCATTGAAATGTGTGTTCTTTTCACATACCACCTATGGATCCACCAGTGTCACTGCATGTTGATGACCCACAAGTATAGGGGGTGTCTCGCAGTATTTTCGAGGGAAGTAAAACCCAATTTATTGATTCGACACAGGGGGAGCCAAAGAATACTTATCAGCCTTAACAACTGAGTTGTCAATTCAGCTGCACCTGGAAACAATCTTGCTCACAGTAGTTTATCAGTAGCAACAGATTTGTAGTTGGAATAGTAAAGTAACAGCAGTAGTAAAGCAATGATAGTAGTAACAAAAGCAGTAAACTGTGGGGTTCGAGTGCGGTAGGCATAGGGATGGATGGACGGGCGTTGCATGAACAAGACAATTCACATAGCAATCAGAACAAAGGCAATTGCAGATAAATAAGATAAAGCATCCAAGTACTAGACAATCCTAGGCATTTGTTCCATATATAGTCTACGTGCTCGCAATGAGAACTTGCACAACATCTTTTGTCCTGCCAGCCCGTTTGTAGCGGGGCCTCTAGGGAACTACTGGCAATTAAGGTGCTCCTTTTAATAAAGCACCGGAGCAAAGCATTAACACTCCGTGAACACACGTGATCCTCACATCAAAGCCTTTCCCTTCCGGTTACCCTGATTTCTGTCACTTCGGGACCATAGCTTCCGGACAACGATGTGTGTATACAACTTGTAGATAAGCCCCAAAACAATACTATCATGATGAATCAATAATAAGCGCAGATCTGAAATCATGGCACTCGGGCCCTAGTGACAAGCATTAAGCACAACAAGGTTGCAACAAAGTCATAAAGCACTAATAGAGATACTAGGCACTATGCCCTAACAATCTGATGCTATTACATGAACGATCTCATCCAATCCCTACCATCCCCATAGCCTACAACGGGGGATTACTCACTCATAGATGGGGGAAACATGGATGGTCGATGGAGAAGCGATGGTGATGATGATGGTGATGATCTCCTCCAATTCCCTGTCCCGACAGGGTGCCAGAATGGAGTTTCTGGTGCTATTTCATGGAATCTGGTGGTGGCGGCGGAGCGGAACTCCTTCTGGAAAAACATCGAACCCCCCGAAGTTTTTAGGTCAGAAGGCTCCTTATAGGCGAAGAGAGAGGCTGAGGGGGTGCCTGGGGGGCCAACACCACCCCTGGCGCGGCCTGGCCTGGCCCACGCCAGCAGGTGGTGTGGCCACCCCAGGGCTCTTCTCCGTCTCGTATTCTGGCTCCTGGAGTCTTCGGGTGAAATAGGATTTTTGGCATATTTTTCGGGATTTTTCCTGATAGTTGATTTTCTGCACAAAAAGTAGACACCAAGGCAATTCTGCTGAAAACAGCGTCAATTTGCATTAGTTGCATCCAAATCACACAAGTATAGAGGAGAAACAATAGCAAAAGTGTTCAGGAAAGTAGCTACGTTTTGGACATATTAACTCCCCCCAAGCTTAGCTTATTGATTGTCCTCAAGCAATTCAGTTGAAAACTGAGTGCGATAAAAGAACTTTCACGAACACATTTGCTTCATATGATGTAAATATTCTCAGCAATGCGATCAACTACTTAGACAATTCATAATAAAGAGTATGCAACTGAGTCTACTTAATAGTCATTGCAAGCTATGAAGAGATTCCAACTCAAGAATAATAAGTAGCATGAAGCACAAACATAAGCTACATTACAATGCTCATAGAAAGGTATGATAGAGTGGTATCTCGCTTGCCTTTGATTACGAATGTCAAGGCACCTCTGAAGTTCAAGTGATGACTAGAAGTAAAGATATCAAAGATACAAGCATCAAAGTCATAACACAAGTATTCAAGTAATGGAACAAACACAAAAAATGACAACTAATGTTCTCAAGAAGGTGCTCAAAGAATATGTGGAGACTCAACAAGTAGAATAAAAAGGTTTTGAATAATTTTGAAAGGCTTCCAAATGGTGAAAGTATGGTACTCATTAGCTTTGAGCTCTCATTGCCCCTATCATAAGCAATTTAATGTGGTTAAGGTGAAAGTGACACAACTAAGAGGATATGCTTGACAAGTTATAAATTGAAGTCTCATGCCCCTTACTTACGAAGACCGATCCTCATGCTACTCAACATCAGTCACAAGTAAGCTCTTGTCATTGTAAGTACATACGTATCATAGAAAACCGCGAACAGGGTACCCCTTGCACATGACACGGGAGCTATCCCATAATCAAAATACAAGGCAAGCAGACAATGAGCATCTCGGCGATCTTTTTATTTACTATGTGCATAAATTTTTATTGAGGATGCTTCATAGAATGCTCATTATGGTTATGCTGCAAGTTTCCACCATGATTAGGCATGGCTTAGGCTAGCGGCCCAGGCGTTTCTCTAACATACATACAAACTCCATGATCTTACAAGTTCCACTTTTATTTCAGACCGCCGGGATCCATAAGCAAAAGAACATGATATCAACTAGGTACAAAGTAACTATGAAGTGTTGAAAGCGGTCCCCATGATACATGGTTCTGCTAACTCCAACTCATAAAGCGCAAGCATATGCACAACAAACAAGGACGCAATGGTTCAGGTTTATTAAGTGCAAGAAAATAAAGTGTGCCATCAAGTTCGTGAGAGCTTTACTAACTAACTTTCTCATAACAAGCAAACATTTTATTCAGAAGAAAACAAGGCATATTGAATATGCACGGAAGTAGCAAATGATGCTAATAGGTAGGTATGGTGGACACTTTAGAAATATTTGGTTTAGGGAGTTGGAAACCTGAGTAAGACACTCAGTGGAAATGAAGGCTAGCAATAGTAAGGGAGCGACAAACGAGAGAGCAATAGCTGTCATTATCATGCTTGCAACAAAACAAGACTACTCATGGCATGAAAATGATTCAAGATCCTCAAGGAAAAATAATTCATCGAGGCTTAACTGATTATTACAGTCATGTGCATGCGTGAGCATGTGCCAAGTCAATCAAATGAAACATTCAAAGGCGGATACCACAGTGTCATACCAATTTATGAATAGAGTAATGCAAGCAAACATTCATGAGACATGATACAAACTATTAGCGAGATGGAGCTCATCACAAGAAAGCAAGAACTACTAAATATCCAAAGATAACATACACCCTACATAAACGGACTAAGCAAGCTCACAGTGATGAGTATATGTACAAAAATGAAAACAAATAGAGTTTGTTACCAGCCTCTTACCACGCCTCAAGTTGTCATTGATCCTCATTATTGCTCTTCACTTGTGTGGCTTGAATAATAATATGAAACCAATAATCCACTGAGAACTGCCGAACCCTATAGCCAACTCGCAAAACCCAAAGAAGAACGACAAATATTTTTGGTGTTTTCGATTTTAAGCAAAAACCAAAAGAGAAAAACAAGCTAAGCAAAATCTTTTTGGGTTTTTCGAATAGTTCAAACAAAGCAAAGAGGAACGAGCAAACCAAAGTAAAAAGAAGAAGCAAACCAAAGAGAAACAACAAAAATATTTTTGGTCTTTTTGTGTTTTAGAAAGCAAAAGCAAAGAAGAACGAAAACTAGAAAGAGAACGAAAACATAAATATACAAAGAACCAACGCAACATGATATGGAGATGAGTGCGGTGTCGGCGTACCTCCCCCCAAGCTTAGGCTTTTGGCCTAAGTGGGTATCAATCCCAGGCTGGCTAGGATGAAGTGTCATCGGCGTACGACGAGGAGGTACCCTCGTCCTGGTGCGAGCCCGAGTACGCCCGTCCGTAATATGCGGAGTAATCATAGGAGGGCACATCCTCCTGGTGCTGCTCGTGGAAACCCAACAAGCGAAGCTGCTCGTCCACCTCCTCCTTGGAGCGCGACCACGGTCTCCTGTCAACACTGAAAAAAGCAGGCTGGGGCAAAAGGATCTCCATTTCATCCCCGTCAGTGAAAAGCATCCTATATACTAGATTGTTCAAATCAGAGGTAGCAATGACAAAGTGATGAGTTTTCATGGCAACAAGGTCGAGCCTCTATGGTGCTAGCATACCATCATCAGGAGCCACAGAAAGATCTAATGCATCAACTATACGCGAAGCAATGATGCCCCCATAGATAGGCCCCCTAGCAGCTAGGCGGCGAGCAATAAGAGAGCCAAGATTGTACTGGGTATCATTGTTGAGCACAGCAGCAAGGAAAGCTAAGTGATAGTTGGAGATATTACTAGTGTTCTCCCTACCCAAAACACTAGTGGCAAGATAGTAAGCAAAGTATCTAAGAGCAGGGAGTTGGGATATTTTTTATCTTTCCACGCTGCGCCACACGGTCATCATCATTGGTCACCCCTCGGTAAAGCTCCAACAAATCAGCGGGTCGCCCTTGAATTTTCTTCATGGTCCCTGCCATACGCACACCTACAATACTGCAAAATCTCTCCAAAGGCATGGTGAAGGGCATATCATAGATCTTAAATGACATAGTAGAATGATAGGATGTGTTAGAAAATGAGAAGCTCTCAACAAAAGTTTTGGTGAGCATAGCGTATTGTGCACTCTCATCTTGCATATAAGAGGTCAAGCCAACCCTCTCAATCAGTAGCAAGAAATCATCAAGAATACCTGTAGCTTGCAAGAAAGTAAAACAAGGGAAAGAGGATGGGTGAGCATCTCCATCATCTCTTTCACTACCAATACGTGATGTAATGAGGTCTTCATTGTATGATGGCCTAGATTGAGAGGTTGTTCTTTAGGGCCTCGACCTCCTAGGTGCATCACTCTCAAATATCTCTCCAAAAGTGTGGTTGTTCATGCTTGGTATTCTAAAATTTAAACACCTATTAAACAAGTGATTGCAAAGTAAATATAATGAAGGATTCTACTCATAGGGACTTGCAAGAGGCCTAAACATGCATCAAAACTATATCTCTAAGCATCAAACAAGCTTACAAGCCCTCAAAACCAGTCACCTATAGCAGCAAAATACTCAACAAACAATCCACTAAACACAAATCTACTTGGACAAGGGGAGGAGTCACATACCAAGGAACAATTGCTCCAGATTTCAGCAAGAAAGATGGGCTGAGAAAAGAGATCGAAGAAATCGAGAGCAAGCACAAAAAGAACGCGATTTCGAGCTATGAACTGGAGCTTACTCGGGAGAGAGAAGAAAGTGGCAGGAGAGAGAGGTATTGGGGGGTCAGGGGTGGCCCACACCAGGGCATGGCGCCATCCAGGTCTGGCCGCGCCACCATGTGGTGTGCCTGCCTGGTGGGCCCCCCTGGTACCTACCAGGTACTCCTCTACCCCTTTTTTCACGTAAAAATTTAATATGAATTTTCTGGATTTTTTCGAGACACTTTATTTTTGGGCATTTTTTAGAAATAGAAGAATGATTTTTCTGACAGACAGGTTTTTTTTCTTTTTGGAAACATGATGCAAGGAGAGAAACAAGGCTAGAACTATAGAAGTTCTAGCATGCGAGCAACTAACAACACAAAGAAAACTAAACGAAAGCAAAAACTAAAAAGTAAAGGATAGAAATGAACGGGGATAATCATAATGAAAACATTGTTTTGTTCAATAGAATCCTTTTGTTAGAAAGGTTGATCAAGTCTTGCTACCAAAACAATTGCATATGAGACAAAACTTTGTATTCCACTAATGATTATGTTACCTCAACCTTGATAGCAATGGTCCTAATCATAATAGTTTCAAATTTTTCTTTTGGTATGGGACAATATATTTCTCCAACTTGAATGCCTTCAACATGTTCAATTGAATTTAAACCATAAGTCCTTTCAATTTTCTTGGGGAAATAGACAGTATGTTCCTTGTCATTAACATTGAAGGTCACCTTTCCTTGATTACAATAATAACAGCTCCTGCAGTATTAAGAAAAGGTCTCCTAAGAATAATAGACATATTATCATCTTCAGGCATTTCAAGCACAACAAAATCAGTTAATATCAAGCAATTATGAGCCACCTGGACATGTCACTAGTGGAAAACGGGCCTCCAGTCCCGGCCCGTAAGGGGCTTTAGTCCCGGTCCTGGTAACCGGGACTAGAGGGGCGGGACTAAAGGCCCACCCACTAGTCCCGGCCCTCTTACCAGCCGGGACCAATGGGCATCCACGTGGCTGTCTCTGCGGGTGCTGGGTGCCCCCTCATTAGTCCCGGTTCGTATTACGAACCGGGACAAATGATTCTCTGTCGCGGCAGAATTTTAGGCACTTTCTCTGCCGCGGCAGAGAATTTAATTTGTATTCTTTTTTTCATTTCAGAATAGTTTTCTACGCTACCACATACCGTACATGTTCGTGCATACATAAGATAACTTCTCTTAAGATCGAGCATACAAATATATACATGATAGTTACACATGGAGATCCTAATTATCGGGACTAGAGCTCGTCTATTCAATTACACGATCGGGGATCATCGACGCCTATTCACACTAAATTCTCCGGCGTCATCTATCATCTCGTTCATCAAGAATCCTGCCAGTTCTTCAGCAATTGCTACTACGCATTGCTGTGGAAGGAGCTGATCCCGCATTTTCTCGAACTATATAAGAAAAGGAGATCAATATGAATATCAATCATGATAACAAAAAGTGATGGTAATGAAAATAATGTTATGAATGTATTGCTTACATCGACTCTATAATCATTCAACTCACTGGTAAACGTGCGAATGAACTCACAAACGTAGAATCCACATAGATTCGTCCCCTATGGCTGCCTCGCGCACTTTACGAGAATAGAATTCAATCAAAATAATAATCCAGCATCATAATTGTATTGAAACTAGAAGTAAAGAGATGCGCCTACTACTTACCGAGACCGGCTTAAACGTCAGCTTCTCAGTAAAGTCACCCGTAACCGCACTCTTGAATTGGTTCCAAACCCTACTCAGTAAAGAAAATGAATGAGTTATTTATTACGTGATATCTCAGGAAATCAACGAAAGAGACCGCTGTAGCGCGAAAATTACCTCTGGAGCATGTCCTACATGTCACTAAACTGTTCTAGGGGTCTCTTTAATGGGTCCATGACTTCAACTCTTCCCTTATCAAGTTGAATGTCCATGAGAATCTAGTGGAAATTGTACACGTTTATATATACATCAGTAACTCATCAATTACACTTAACATCGAATAAGCAAAAGAGAATGTGTACAATAGAGTAAGACACTCACGTGAAATTGTAAGGAAATAGTATGTGGTCACAGAAATTTTGCTCCATTAGAAACCTTAGAAGGTTTTCCTGTGTGTCCTCGGGTTTATCCTTTAGCGTCCGACAATGTATTTTATCTGGGTCAATGAACCCAACACTGAAGATTGACCTTCTTTTACATTCCATGATCTTCATTCTACATAATAATAGAGTACAAAAGGATATAATTAGGATAATTACATGCAATTCCTCAATAGTCACATTCATAGCGGCCGCAAGCTTCTTAGCTTCTTCCATATCCTGCTGGGGAGTGTCATAGGATACCATCTTGAGGGGTGGGGTCGATTTTTTGGCCTGTTTCCTGAGCTGGGGGACGTCCTTTCTTTTCCCGGTTGCACTTTGACTTGATGATTTGCTCCCGCTTGCTCTTCTACTTGATTTGCTCTTCTTCACTTCCTTCTGAAGTGTGCGTCGATAGTCATCTGGCTTATGGTGCAAGTCATATTGCGATTTTGTGTTCAGAAAAGAAAGTGCATACGCTTTTTGCTTCTCGGTGTATACCGGGGCGGGCTCGGGTTTCTTCTTTTGAGGCTGCGCAACACATTCGGCCTTTATGATCATGTCGGTTTCCTCGTCAGTACGATCATAAGGTCTGATAGGAAGATTCTTATGAGGTACTCTTGGGAGGGGCGACATTTGTCTTTTTGGGCTCCTGTGTCGTTTAGTACTAATTGGAGGCTGTGGCGGAGATCGAGATGGACTCGGGTTGTGGTGGTCGTAGTCATGGGGTGGGCTTCTTGGAGGTGATGGAGGTGAAGGTGACATGCGACCACTCGGAGGCGGTGTTGGCTTTGGCGTCCAGCCTGGAAGCTTGATGTTGTTCTTGTCCCATAGAAGGATACCACCCAGTACTTCTCTGAGTGTCCTCTCACCTTCAGGTCCAGGGATGTCAAGCTCCATTGAGTCCCACCCCATTGCGATTTCATCCACACCAACTTCAGCATAGCCAGCTGGAATCTCACGGCCATGCGAGTGTGCGCTAGGTGGAGAAGGTAAAGCACATCTGACCGCCACCTTGATGGATAGGTTCTTCACCTTCTGATGGAGCTCACAAGATGCCTACTCCTTGATTCCATCCACGGGGTAGCCGGGACCGCCATCTACCATACGTGCATCGTCAGAAGGGACCTCCGATTCAGCCACGCTACTTTTCTGCTGAGATGGGACGGCGGTAATATCAAGTACAGGATCTTGCAGGCGCATTGCTCCTCAAAGTTCGTCAATCTGTTGCTGATGCATTCGAAGTGTTCCTAGCAACCCGGTGAACCTGTCTCCCTCCTCCTCCTACAGTCGCCTCTTTGCTCTCTCTCGTCTCCTATAAGTATCTCTGTCTTTGGGAAACCCCATCTCCCATGTATAACTAGGGCCAAGGCCTCGTACACCTCCTCCGCGTTCGTCATTCCCGAGGACCTTTGTCAGCAAGTCTTTCTCTCTATCGGGACCGAACTTTGTTGTCCCCGCTTTAATCTCCTTCACCACTTTCTGCCATGTATCCCGGGGTATCCTAATCCCGTCACTGCAAATAAGGTCCCCTGTACTTTCGTCATACTCACTTCCATGCCCAAGGAACCAATTCCTTGCCCTCAGATCCCATTCTTTGCGTATTGGTTCTGGAGTGATCCCTTTAGCAAGCAGCTCATTCTCTTTAGCATCCCACTTTGGCATGGCAGCCACGTAGCCCCCTGGCCCCAGGTGATGGTGATATTTCTTCATTGCGGCATTTTTCTTTTTTTTTCCGACATTTCCATAGCAGGTTGTGACTCCTTGTACTTCACAAATGCATCCCAGTTAGCATGCTGCTTCGTTAGATAGCATTCAAATTTAGGAGTCTTCTTCGTCTTTTGATACTTTTGCCATAATGCTTTCTTCCAGTTCTTGAATAGTTCGGCCATCTTCGTAAGAGTCCACTGCTTGACTTTCTTCCTCAATGAAGCTGTGTCGGCATCATCCTCACATTCTGGCAGGGTGAAATGTGTCATGAGGTCATTCCAAAGACCCTCTTTGCACCTATCGGAGACATACTCACCCTCTTTTGCCCCTTTGGTCTTATTCCACTCTCGAACGGTGATCGGGATGCGATCCCTAACCATAACTCCGCATTGTTGTTTAAATACATTTTTAGCCTTTTCGGGTTCCACCGGTTCACCCCGTGGTGATACCCGCGTAATTGTATAACGCGTTGATGCGTCCAACTTTTTGGTCGGGCCTCGTTTGCAATATTTTTTGCTCGATGTGGATGCCTAAGAGAAGAAACATTCGTCAATTTATATATATATACCACTCAGTTAATGTATCTACTGATCACTAGACTTCATATATATACCTTGCCGTCGGCTTCTCCACCACTGGAGCCGTCGGCTTCTCCTTGATCATTTCGGTCGACCTCCTCTCCCTCACCGGAGGGGTTCAGATAAATCGACGGAGATTCGGGTGGATCAACATGGGGGTGTCGTTGATCATATCCTCGAGAATTTCTTCCTGTGCTAGGTCTCTCTGGATTGGATCCATAGTTTTCTACAAAATGCACACAATAACATTTTTCATTCAATATTGCTGCATAAAATAATACTAAACAATAATATGAACACGCAATTTGCTACAATAATACTAAACAATAGAAAAATTCTAGTGATGCCCTAACCCTAACCCTAAGTCCAGGGGCCCACGAGCACTACCACATTAACCCTACGTTCGGGGGCCGCGAGCACTACCACCCTAACCCTATGTCCGGGGGCCCGCGAGCACTACCACATTAACCCTAAGTCCAGGGGCCCGTGAGCACTACCACATTAACCCTAAGTCCGATTGCCCGCGAGCACTACCACCCTAACCCTAAGTCCGGTGGCCCGCGAGCACCACCACCCTAACCCTAAGTCCGGCTGCCCGCAAGCACTACCACCCTAACCATAAGTCCGGGGGCCCGTGACCACCACCACTCTAACCCTAAGTCCGGAGGCCCGCGACCACTACCACCCTAATATATACACTACTATTACACTAGCTACTAAATAATATTACAACTACTAAATAATGTTACAATTATACACTACTATTACACTATACTAAATAACACACAAAATTAAATAATATTACACTACAAAATAAAATTAACTATATACTACAAAAATACTATTACAACTAAATATTACAACTACTAAATACTACAGAAATACTATTACACTAATACAAAATACTACAAAAATAATACTACACTAATACAAAATACTATTACAACTACTAAATACTACAAAAAAAGCCAGCCAGCAAGCCAGCCAGCCAGCGCGCGCGGGGGGAGCAAAGGGGAGGGGGCGGCCCGGCCTGCTCGCCTATAGTGCCGGCGCCGCCGCGCCGTCACGTAGCCGGACGGGGGAGCAAAGGGGAGGGGGCGCGGGGTACCTCTGGCGGGGGCGCGCACGCGACGTCTGGAGTGGCGGTGGCGGTTGGGGGCGGTGGCGGCGGCGGTTGGGGTGGTGGCGGCCGGAGAATCGGGCAGCCTGCCGGCGTCAGGTCGTCCTTCGCGCGTGGGGGGGTGCTCTGCGTGGGGAGAAGAAGGGGCGCGCGGGGAGAAGAAGGCGCGCCAAATGTATAGTGGGGGACCTTTAGTCCCGGTCCGTATAACTAAAGGGTCTTTAGTCCCGGTGCATTATACGGACCGGGACTAAAGGTCCCCCCTCTAGTCCCGGTGCGTGCCACCCACCGGGACTAAAGGGTTTTTGGCCCAGCCCAACAGGCACGCGCCAACGCCACACCTTTAGTCCCGGTGTGTAGCACGCACCGGGACTAAAGGTCCCTTTTTCAAAAAAAATCACCCTGGGGCACGCGTGTTTAAAAAAAATTCAATTAGCATATTATTTAAACATTTGAATTTTACAGTTTTTGCATACTTATGAATTTGAGAAAAATTTCAACATGAAAAGTTCTTGAATTTGAATAACTAATCCAAATCTATTTTTTGTTTTATAAAATAATTATTCTAACTAGTGAAACTAATAACCATTTTGCCATTTTCAATTTCAAAATGCATTAAATATTATATTTTGCATACTTTTAAATAAGTGATTCAAATCATTTTTCTGTTTTATAAAATAATTATTCTAACTAGTCAAACTATTAACCATTTTGCCATTTTCATGTAATTCCGACGCTCCGGTGGTCTTCCTCCGGCGAAATCCTAGACCGGGGGCCCCGGATCGTCTACCCCGCCTTATTTTTTCCTGCCCATTCTCTTCTGGATCATAGCCCTTTAGGGTTTAGGGTTTAGGGTTTTTGGTTTAGGGTTTAGGGTTTAGGGTTTTTGGTTTAGGGTTTAGGGTTTTTGGTTTAGGGTTTAGGGTTTAGGGTTTTTGGTTTAGGGTTTAGGGTTTAGGGTTTTTAGTTTAGGGTTTAGGGTTTAGGGTTTAGGGTTTTTAGTTTAGGGTTTAGGGTTTAGGGTTTAGGTTTTAGGGTTTTTAGTTTAGGGTTTAGGGTTTAGGGTTCCCTCCTCTGACTTAGGGTTTAGGGTTTAGGCTTTAGACTCATATCTGCCGCCTCTCTCCACTCTATCCCATGGCTTCCACCATACCTCTAACCCTAGGGAGGCGGAGATGGAGTCTTTCACGGGCTAGCAGGAAAATATTTTCCAAGGCGGAACTCCCGAAGATGCCATAGGGCTTGTGCACCAAGGGCATCTTCGAGAAGTTCCGCCACGGGAGATTTCCCAACCCTTTCCTCCATCCATGTTGGCTTGGTCGTTGCCATAGCACATCTAGACTCATATATGCCGCCTCTCTCCACTCTATCCCATGGCTTCCACCATACCTCTAACCCGAGGGAGGCGGAGATGGAGTCTTTCATGGTCTAGCCAGAAAATATTTTTCGAGGCAGAACTTCCGAAGATGCCATAGGGCGTGTCCACCAAGGGCATCTTCGAGAAGTTCCACCACGGGAGATTTCCCAACCCTTTCCTCCATCCATGGGGATGAAACTCTCCATCCATGTTGGCTTGGTCGTTGCCATAGCACATCTAGACTCATATCTGCCGCCTCTCTCCACTCTATCCCATGGCTTCCACCATGCCTCTAACCTAGGGAGGCGGAGATGGAGTCTTTCACGGGCTAGCAGGAAAATATTTTCCGAGGCAGAACTTCCGAAGATGCCATAGGGCGTGTGCACCAAGGGCATCTTCGAGAAGTTCCGCCATGGGAGATTTCCCCACCCTTTCCTCCATCCATGGGGATGAAACTCCCCATCCATGTTGGCTTGGTCGTTGCCATAGCACATCTAGACTCATATCGGCCACCTCTCTCTACTCTATCCCATGGCTTCCACCATACCTCTAACCCAGGGAGGTGGAGATGGAGTCTTTCATGGGCTAGCAGGAAAATATTTTCCGAGGCGGAACTTCCGAAGATGCCATAGGGCGTGTGCACCAAGGGCATCTTCGAGAAGTTCCGCCACGGGAGATTTCCCACCCTTTCCTCCATCCATGGGGATGAAAATCTCCATCCATGTTGGCTTGGTCGTTGCCATAGCACATCTAGACTCATATCTGCCGCCTCTCTCCACTCTATCCCATGGCTTCCACCATACCTCTAACCCCAGGGAGGCGGAGATGGAGTCTTTCACGGGCTAGCAGGAAAATATTTTCCAAGGCGGAACTTCTGAAGATGCCATAGAGCGTGTGCACCAAGGGCATCTTCGAGAAGTTCCGCCACGGGAGATTTCCCAACCCTTTCCTCCATCCATGGGGATGAAACTCTCCATCCATGTTGGCTTGTTGAGTTGCTTGCCATGGCGTATCGATGCTCCTTTTATAGGCACGGCGCCGCTTCTACGTTGTCTTCTTCCTTCGACAGGGCGTCGTGCGCTACATGCTTTATCTCATCGAGCAGTGCGTCCACCCACGCGTCCTTAGCCTACCGACATCTTTTGTCCTAGTTTGAGCCCCCACCCGATACTCAAGGTTACCCACGCGTCCTTATCCCACCGACAGTTTTGTTAGATGACACAAAAACCACCTTTAGTCCCGGTTGCACCCACCAGCCGGTACTAAAGGTTAGCCACCCCCCAGATAAGGCCCTCCCAGATAAGCCTCCCCCAGATAAGGCCCCCCATCTTTTGTCCCGGTTTGAGCCCCCACCCGGGATGAAAGTTTCCCGCGCCACTGCGTTCCCGCTCTTTCCACCGGTTCCCACCTCTGTCTTCCCGCCATTTTTTCAGTATATATATGTACGCTTGGCCTCCATTTACATATCACATCTAGACTCATCATTCTCTTTGCATGGCTTCCATCGTATCTCTAACCACCCGGGAGGCGGAGGCGCTTTGCGCCTCGAACTACCCCTGCCCACCGGGCTACCGCGTCCCCACCGGCTGGATGCTGAGCGCCGGAGGCGTGCCGGTCCCTCCTGTCCCTCTAGGTGTGGAGCGCCGGATGGCCATCACGAACCACTACTACCTCGAGCTCACGCCAGAGCAGTGGAGGAATCCCAACTAGCATACCAAGTATTTCCCGACTTGGGAAGCCTTCTTCATTAATCGACATGAGAGGGAGCTCGCCAGGCACGAGGAGGGCGGCCCACCTCCTTCGAAATTCAACGAGGCCGGCCGTCGGCTGTGGTGGCGCGGTCGGACTCTCCAGAGTGTCATGGACTACAACACGACCGACAATAACACCCGCCTGCGGTACCCTCAAATCCAGCCCACGCATGCCCAACCTTCAAGGTTCGACTACGGCGACCCCGACGATGACAGCGATGACGGTGCCGGTGACTACGACGACTACAGTGGTGCGTATTACAGAGCTAGGCAGGAGCATAACTGAATCACTCCAACCATTAGGCATGTTTCTTAATTTTCAGTTGTGCTATGTATCCTTAGTGTTTGTGGGTTCCTTCTGTTGTGATGGTTCCTTCTCTTTGTGTGATCACCTACCGCGGCTCAGAACGTCTAGTTTGATTGAGCAAGATGTATTACATGAAAGGGGACCTTTATGTCTCAAATAAAAGGTTTAATACATTACATAGATTTATGTCTCAAATAAAAGGTTTAATTACATAGATTTATGTCTCAAATAAAACGTTTAATACATTATTACACATCACCAACATCTAGTGTTGTGGTTTTCTTCTGCACCATAGCCATGGAGAATCTTCATTATTTAACAGGATGCTTGGGTCAGTTTTCACTTTGAAGGGCGGAATTTCATGAAACTTATTGTAATCTTCTGACATGTTTGTCTTGCCATCCACTCCCACGATGTTTCTTTTCCCTGAAAGAACTATGTGGCGCTTTGGCTCATCGTATTCTGCACTCTTTTGCTTATCTTTCCTTTTTCTCGGTTTGGTAGACATGTCCTTCACATAGAAAACCTGAGCCACATCGTTGGCTAGGACGAATGGTTCATCCATGTACGCAAGATTGTTGAGATCCACTGTTGTCATGCCGTAATTTTCGTCTACATGTACCCCGCCTCCTGTCAGCTTGACCCATTTGCACCGAAACAAAGGGACCTTAAAAGTAGGTAAATAGTTAAGTTCCCATATCTCCTTTATGTACCCATAATATGTGTCAATCTGCCCATTGTCATCTGTTGCATCAAAGCGGATACCACTGTTTTGGTTGGTGCTCTTTTTATCTTGGGCGATCATGTAAAATGTATTCCCATTTATCTCGTACCCTTGGAAAGTACATATAGTCGAAGATGGTAACCTGGCCAACGAGTACAACTCATCTCCAACAGTGGTGTTATTCATGAGATGTGTCTACAACCAATTGCCAAAATTCTTCTCGTGTTCCCCTTTAATCAAGGTTTCAAGCTTCCCCGGGTTTTCGGAGCGTAGAATATTCTTGTGTTTCTCGATATACGGAGCCACCACGGTGGAATTGTGTAGAATTGTGTAGTGTGCTTGAGTGAAAGAATGCCTATCCCTACATACCATTGATTTCCTTCCTAGTGTGCCTTTTCCAGTCATCCTCCCCTCATACCGAGATTCAGGAACACCAATCGGCTTAAGGTCAGGAAGAAAGTCAACACAAAACTCAATGACCTCCTCTGTTCCATAGCCCTTGGAGATGCTTCCTTCTGGCCTAGCACGGTTATAGACATATTTCTTTAAGACTCCCATGAACCCCTCGAAGGGGAACATATTATGTAGAAACACGGGACCGAGAATTATAATCTCTTCGACTAGGTGAACTAGGAGGTGCGTCATAATATTGAAGAAGGATGGCGAGAACAACTCGAAGCTGACCAGACATTGGACCACATCAATTTGTAACCCTGATAGACTTTCTCGATCGATTACCTTCTGAGAAATTGCATTGAGGAATGCACATACCTTCACAATGGCTAGTCGAACATTTTCTGGTAGAATTCCCCTTAATGCAACCGGAAGCAATTGCGTCATAAGCACCTAGCAGTCATGAGACTTTAGGTTTTGAAAATTTTTCTCTTTCATATTTACTATTCCCTTTATATTCGACGAGAAGCCAGACGGGACCTTGATACTGAAAAGGACTTCAAAAAAGATTTCCTTCTCTTCTTTGGTAAGAGCGTAGCTGGCAAGCCCTTGAAACTGCCCTGGATCCTTGTCGTCTCGTCCTTTATGATGTTGCTGGTCCTCCCGTGCTGCCGGGGTATCTTTTGACTTCCCATACAAGCCTAGGAAGCCTAGAATATTCACGCAAAGATTCTTCGTTAGGTGCATCACGTCGATTGCAGAGCGGACCTCATGCACTTTCCAATAGGGTAGCTCCCAAAATATAGATTTCTTCTTCCACATGGGTGTGTGTCCGGTAATGGGGTCTTTCGGAATAGGTTGTCCTCCAGGACCCTTTCCAAAGATTACATCCAAATCCTTGACCATACCAAATACGTCAGCACCACTACGGGGGACAGGCTTCGTCCGGGTTTCTGCCTTGCCATTGAAATGCTTGTCTTTCTTCTTTAAGGGATGACTGGGCGGAAGAAAACGACGATTGTACGAGTACACATTCTTTCTACATTTATCCAGATATATACTTTCAGTCTCATCTAAACAGTGCATGCATGCATTGTATCCTTTGTTCGTCTGTCCTGAAATGTTACTAAGAGCAGGCCAATCATTGATGGTTACGAACAGCAATGCTTGTAGGTCAAATTCCTGCTATTTGTGCTCATCCCACACACGTACACCTGGTTTGGCCCACAAATGTAGAAGTTCATCAACTAATGGCCTTAGGTACACATCAATGTCGTTGCCGGGTTGCTTCGGGTCTTGGATGAGCACTGGCATCATAATGAACTTCCGCTTCATGCACAACCAAGGAGGAAGGTTGTAGATACATAGAGTCACGGGCCAGGTGCTGTGACTGCAGTTCTACTCCCCAAAAGGATTCATGCCATTGGTACTTAGACTTGCGTCACCAGCAAAGTCTGGGAAGTCTCTGTCGATTTTTCTCCACTGCCGACCATCAGCAGGGTGCCTCAACATCCCGTCTTTCTTACGGTCTTCCATGTGCCATCGCAACAACTTGGCATGCTCTTTATTTCTGAACAAACGTTTCAACCGTGGTATTATAGGAGCATACCACATCACCTTGGCAGGAACCCTCTTCCTGGGTTGCTCGCCCTCAACATTACTAGGGTCATCTTTTCTGATCTTATACCACAATGCAGTGCATACCGGGCATTTATCCATATTCTCGTACTTCTCACCGCGGTAGAGGATGCAGTCATTAGGGCATGCATGTATCTTCTGCACGTCTAATCCTAGAGGGCAGACAAGTTTCTTTGCTTCGTACGTACTGGAGGGGAATTGGTTATTTCTTGGAAGCAGCTTCTTCATTATTACCAGCAACTTTTCAAATCCCGAGTCAGTCATACCGGTCTCTGCCTTCCACTTCAACAATTCCAGTGTGCTACCCAGCTTCTTCTAGCCATCTTCACAAGTTGGATACAGCAATGTGTTGTGGTCCTGTAACATCTGCTCGAACTGCAACCTCTCCTTTTCTGTTTCGCAGTCTCGCCTTGCATCACTAATGACCCGACCAAAATCATCAATGGGCTCATCTGGTTCCTGTTCTTCACCCCCTTATTTTTCATTATCTTCAACTACGGTATCATCGTATTCAGGGAACATAGATCGGTAGTTGTCATCATCGTTCTCTTCTTCATCGCCGTCTTCCATCATAACCCCTCTTTCTCCGTGCTTGGTCCAAACATTATAGCCGGACATGAAACCGGACTGAAGTAGGTGGCTCTGAATGACTCTTGAGGAAGTGTGAGCCTGCTCATTCCGACATTCAACACATGGACAACACATAAAACCATCCCGTCGCTTGTTCGCCTCGGCCACGAGGCGAAAAGAACGCACGCCTTCTCTGTAAGCGTCAGAGCGTCGGTCACCGTACATCCATGGGTGGCTCATCTGCATCATACAACCATGCATATATATCAAACGCAATCACGATGCTTAAATTAGTACCGCGCAGTCAAAACGAGAAAATAGTTGCTAACCTTTTAGGACACTTCAAAACAAAGAGGAGAAACCTGAAGTGTCGCTCTGGCACCTCATATCATATTTTGTCTTGTGTGAACTCAAGTGGCATCGCCCTAATAGGCATTTCACCGAACACCTCTAGTGCATATGAAGAAAAAAAGTTAGTACAAAGTTATACCCACCTCTCACATAGGAAAAAAACAGGAGAGAGTGGAGGGCTGGGTGCATATATATAGGGCCAGGCCATTAGTCCCGGTTTGAGATACAAACCGGGACTAAAGGTTCTGCCAGGAGCACACGCGCCGGCCCAGGCCCATTTGTCCCAGTTTGTATCTCAAACCGGGACTAATGGTTCCTTACGGACCAGGACAAAGTGCCTCGGCCTCCTCGGGCCGTCTAGTTCGGACCATTAGTCCGGCCCCAGCCACGGCCGGGACTAATGGCCCGAACCAAAGGCCCATTTTCTACTAGTGGGTACATCCTCACATATACCCACAGGAATAGTGGTAGACTTATCAGCCATTTGCAAAGATCTATCAGTTGGTATCAATTTTTCAAGCTGAAGCCTCTTATAGAGAGAGAAAGGCATAACACTAACTCCATCTCCCAAATCACACAAAGCAGTTCTAACATAACTGTTCTTAATAGAGCAAGGGATAGTTGGAATCCCTAGGTCTCCAAGTTTCTTAGGAACCTTACCATTGAAGGAATAATTAGCAAGCAAATTAGAGATTTCTTCATTAGGCATCTTCCTTTTATTCGAGACAATGTCCTTCATATACTTTGAGTAAGGAGGCAATTTAATAGCATCAGTCAAAGGAATTTGCAAGAATAAAGGTTTCATCCACTCACAAAACTTATTATAGTGTTCATCTTCTTTTGACTTGTGTTTCTTATCAGGGAAAGGCATAGGTTTTTGGACCCAAGGTTCTCTTTCACTACCATGTTTCTTAGCAATAAAATCTTCTTTGGTGTATTTAGTAGTCTTAGTGTGGTTTTCAGGCTCTTCTTCAACTTTTTCTTCATTAGGAGCTTCATTTTCTTCATTACCACTTTCAGTTTTAGCATCGGAGATAGATATACTATTAGGATCTAGAGCAGGTTCAGTGGGTTCTACAATAGTTTTATGTTTCTTTTTCCTTTTCTTACGAGTAGAACCACTATTTTCAGCTTGTTGAGAATCCTGCTCAATTCTTTTGGGACGCCCTTCAGGATATAGAGGATCCTGGGTAGCAGCACCACTTGTAGTTCTAATTTCATAAGCATGTTTTTCTTTAGCAGCATTAACTAGCAAGTCGTTTTGCACTTTAACAAGTTGATCTATTTGAGTTTGAACCATTTGAAAGTGTTTAACAATCATTTTAACATCATTAGAGGTTCTTTCCACAATATCTTTCAACTCAACAATAGCTCTAGTGTTTTCCATAAGATGATTTTGCACCCTTTTATTAAACTTATCTTGCTTAACAATAAAGATATCAAATTCTTCTAAGCATTGATCAGGAGGTTTAGAGTAAGGGATATCACCTTCATCAAAGTGTTGGAGAGAGTGTACCTCAATAGTGGATGAGTAGGGAATAGGCTTACATAATTCTTCTATAGGAGGTAAATTCTTGACATCTGCAGCTTTAATTCCCTTCTCCTTAAGACATTTCTTAGCTTCCTTCATCACTTCATCATTTAATTCAATAACTCCCCTCTTCTTTGATGTTGGAATAGGCACAGGAATAGATGGTTCATGTACAATTACTTCAGGTATAGCTTGTTTAGGAGGAGTCCAATCTTCATAATTCTTGCTTATTTTAGCCATTAATTCCTCAGCTTCCTTGGAAGTCCTATTCCTGAAAACACAATCAGCACAACTATCTAGGTATGTCCTAGATTCTTCGGTTAGTCCATTATAAAATATATCAAGTAGTTCATTCTTAGGTAATGGACTTCCAGCCTGTGCATGAATCAAAGCACAAAACCTTCCCCAAGATTCGGGCAATACCTCTTTTTCTCCCTGTTTAAAATCAAAAAGTTCCTGCAAAACAGCATGTCTAGCACTAGGAGGAAAATATTTCTGCAGGAAAGTATTAAACAAGCACTCAGGGCTATCAATAGATCCAGGAGGTAAATTACCAAACCGAGTTTTAGCTTCTCCTTTGAGTGAAAATGGGAAAATCTTAGCAACAAAGTAAGTACGCATTTTAATATCATTAGAAAACAAGCCACTCATAGTAGAAAGTTCATTCATATGTGCTACCGCACTTTCATTCTTAGTCCCACAAAAAGGTTCTTTCTCGACAATAGCTATGTAGGATAGATCGAGAGAGAAATCATAGTCTTCATCTATAATGTTTATGGGAGAAGCAGCAAACTCAGCAGCAGGAGATAATTTGGGTCTAATAGTATACCTCTCAAGGAGATTCTTAGCGGCTCTCCAATCATGGGTGTTCCTACATTCTTTAGTAAACTCATCAGTCATCTCAACATAATCTTCTTCAGCATCATAACTCTCACTAGACTCAGGTGAGCTAACAGGTGTAGTAGTGTGTTCATTAGGAGTTTCGGTATTTCCAACTATAGTTCTAGCAATCGTAGCATCTAGGAAAGGACCTAATGAACCACTCTTATCAAGCACAGTAGAAGCAGCATCATAAGCATCAGAAGTTTCAGATTCAGCAGTAGTAGCAGTATATGTAGCATGTGTATGTGGTGGTGTAAGGAACTTACTCAGAACAGACGGTGAATCAAGAGCAGTAGAGGTGTTCAGAACCGTACCTCTTCTTGTAGTGGATGGTAAAATAGGAACCTTGCCATCACGAGACTTACCCATGATGGATGGAAAGTAGCGAAAAATAGAGAACCCAAGTGAACTTGATAAATAAAGCTATGCTCCCCGGCAACGGCGCCAAAAAATAGTCTTGATGACCCACAAGTATAGGGGGTGTATCGTAGTATTTTCGAGGGAAGTGAAACCCAATTTATTGATTCGACACAAGGGGAGCCAAAGAATACTTATCAGCCTTAACAACTAAGTTGTCAATTCAGCTGCACCTGGAAATAATCTTGCTCACAGCAGTTTATCAGTAGCAACAGTTTTGTAGTAGGAATAGTAAAGTAACAGCAGTAGTAAAGCAAAGACAGTAGTAACAAAAGCAGTAAATAGTGGGGTTCGAGTGCGGTAGGCATGGGGATGGATGGATGGGCATTGCATGAACAAGACAATTCACATAGCAATCAGAATAAAGGCAATTGCAGATAAATAAGATAAAGCATCCAAGTACTAGACAATCCTAGGCATGTGTTCCATATATAGTCATACATGCTCGCAATGAGAACTTGCACAACATCTTTTGTCCTGCCAGCCCATTTGCAGCGGGGCCTCTAGGGAACTACTGGCAATTAAGGTGCTCCTTTTATAAAGCATCGGAGCAAAGCATTAACACTCCATGAACACACGTGATCCTCACATCAAAGCCTTTCCCTTTCGGCTACCCTGATTTCTATCACTTCGGGACCATAGGTTCCGGACAACGACGTGTGTATACAACTTGTAGATAAGACCCAAAACAATACTATCATGATGAATCAATAATAAGCTCATATCTGAAATCATGGCACTCGGTCCCTAGTGACAAGCATTAAGCACAACAAGGTTGCAACAAAATCATAAAGCACTAATAGAGATACTAGGCACTATGCCCTAACAATCTGATGCCATTACATGAACAATCTCATCGAATCCCTACCATCCCCATAGCCTACAGCGGGGGATTACTCACTCATAGATGGGGGAAACATGGATGGTCGATGGAGAAGCGATGGTGATGATGATGGTAATGATCTCCTCCAATTCCCTGTCCCGGCAGGGTGCCAGAACGGAGTTTTTGGTGCTGTTTCGTGGAATCAGATGGTGGTGGCGGAGCGGAACTCCTTCTGGAAAAACGTCGAACCCTCCAAAGTTTTTAGGTCAGAAGACTCCTTATAGGCGAAGAGAGAGGCCGAGGGGGTGCCTGGGGGGCCCACACCACCCCCTGGCGCGGCCTGGCCTGGCCCGTGCCAGCAGGTGGTGTGGCCACCCCAGGGCTCTTCTTCGTCTCGTATTCTGGCTCCTAGAGTCTTCGGGTGAAATAGGATTTTTGGCATATTTTCCGGGATTTTTCCTGATAGTTGATTTTTTGCACAAAAAGTAGACACCAAGGCAATTCTGCTAAAAACGGCGTCAGTTCGCATAGTTGCATCCAAATCACACAAGTATCACATGTGTGTTCTTTTCACATAACACATATGGATCCACCAGTGTCATTGCATGTATGTTCTTTTCAACAACAACAACTGGAGTCATTGCATGTGTGCTCTTTTCACAATCGACACATGGATCCACCTGTGTCATTGCATGTGTGTTCTTTTTAGTAACAACAACCAGTGTCATTGCATGTGTGTTCTTTTCACTAAGAACAACTGGAGTCATTGCATGTGTGCTCTTTTCACAATCCACCTATGGATCCACCAGTGTCATTGCATGTCTGTTCTTTTTACTAACAACAACTAGAGTCATTTCATGGCTGTTCTTCTCACATACCACCTATGGATCCACCAGTGTCATTGCATGTGTGTTCTCTTCACAATCCACACATGGATCCACCAGTGTCATTGCACGTGTGTTCTTTTTACTAACAACAACCAGTGTCATTGCATGTGTGTTCTCTTCAGAGACCAGACATGGATCAACCAGTGCCATTGCATGTGTGTTATTTTTACTAACAACAACCAGAGTCATTGAAATGTGTCCTCTCTTCAGAGACCACACATGGATCCACCGGTGTTACTGCATGTATGTTCTTTTCACAAACAACAACTGGAGTCATTGCATGTGTGCTCTTTTCACATACCACATATGGATCCACCGGTGTCATTGCATGTGTGCTCTTTTCACAATCCACCCATGGATCCACCAGTGTCATTGCATGTGTGTTCTTTTTAGTAACAACAACCAGTGTCATTGCATGTGTATTCTTTTCAGTAACAACAACTGGAGTCATTGCATGTGTGCTCTTTTCACAATCCACCTATGGATCCTCCAGTGTCATTGCATGAACGTTCTTTTTACTAACAACAACCAGAGTCATTTCATGGTTGTTCTTCTCACATACCACCTATGGATCCACCAGTCTCATTGCATGTGTGTTCTCTTCACAATCCACACATGGACCCACCAGTGTCATTGCATGTGTGTTCTTCTTACTAACAACAACCAGTGTCATTGCATGTGTGTTCTCTTCAGAGACCAGACATGGATCCAGAGTGTCCTTGCATGTGTGTTCTTTTTACTAACAATAACTAGAGTCATTGAAATGTGTGCTCTCTTCAGAGACCATACATGGATCCACCGGTGTCATTGCATGTATGTTCTTTTCACTAACAACAACTGGAGTCATCGCATGTGTGCTCTTTTCACAATCCACACATGGATCCACCAGTGTCATTGCATGTGTGTTCTTTTTAGTAACAACAACCAATGTCATTGCATGTGTGTTATTTTCACTAACAACAACTGGAGTCATTGCATGTGTGCTCTTTTCACAATCCACCTATGGATCCACCAGTGTCATTGCATGTGTGTTATTTTTACTAATAACAACCAGAGTCATTTCATGGCTGTTCTTCTCACATACCACCTATGGATCCACCAGTGTCAGTGCATGTGTGTTCTCTTCACAATCCACACATGGATCCACCAGTGTCATTGCATGTGTGTTCTTTTTACTAACAACCAGTGTCATTGCATGTGTGTTCTTTTTACTAACAACAAACAGAGTCATTGAAATGTGTGCTCTCTTCAGAGACCACACATGGATCCACCGGTGTCATTGCATGTATGATCTTTTCACTAACAATAACTGGAGTCATTGCATGTGTGTTCCTTTCACATACCACATATGGATCCATCAGTGTCATTGCATGTGTGCTCTTTTCACAATCCACCCATGGATCCACCAGTATCATTGCATGTGTGTTCTTTTTAGTAACAACAACCAGACTCATTGCATGTATGTTCTTTTCAACAAAAATAATCAGAGTCATTGCATGTGTGCTCTTTTCAGAATCGACACATGGATCCAGCAGTGTCACTGCATGTGTGTTCTTTTTAGTAACAACAACCAGTGTCATTGCATGTGTATTCTTTTCAGTAACTACAACCGGAGTCATTGCATGTGTGCTCTTTTCACAATCCACCTATGGATCCTCCAGTGTCATTGCATGAGAGTTCTTTTTACTAACAACAACCAGAGTCATTTCATGGTTGTTCTTGTCACATACCACCTACAGATCCACCAGTGTCATTGCATGTGTGTTCTCTTCACAATCCACACATGGACCCACCCGTGTCATTGCATGTGTGTTCTTTTTACTAACAACAACCAGTGTCATTGCATGTGTGTTGTCTTCATAGACCAGACATGGATCCAGAGTGTCATTGCATGTGTGTTCTATTTACTAACAACAACCAGAGTCATTGAAATGTGTGCTCTCTTCAGAGACCACACATGGATCCACCGGTGTCATTGCATGTATGTTCTTTTCACTAACAACAAATGGAGTCATTGCATATGTGTTTTTTTCACATACCACATATGGATCCACCGGTGTCATTGCATGTGTTCTCTTTTCACAATCCACCCATGGATCCACCAGTGTCATTGCATGTGTGTTCTTTTGAGTAACAACAACCAGAGTTAGTGAAATGTGTGTTCTTTTCACATACCACCTATGGATCCACTAGTGTCATTGCATGTGTGTTATTTTCACTAACAACAACCAGAATCATTGCATGTGTGTTCTTTTCATATACCACATATGGATCCACTAGTGTCATTGCATGTGTGTTCTTTTCACTAACAACAACCAGAGTCACTGCATGTGTGTTCTTTTCACTAACAACAACCAGAGTCATTGCATGTGTGTTATTTTCACATACCACATATGGATCCACCGGTGTCATTGCATGTGTGCTCTTTTCACAATCCACTCATGGATCCACCAGTGTAATTGCATGTCTGTTCGTTTTAGTAACAACAACCAGTGTCATTGCATATGTGTGTTCTTTTTACTAACAACAACCAGTGTCATTGCATGTGTTTTCTCTTCAGAGAGCAGACATGGATCCACCAGTGTCATTGCATGTGTGTTCTTTCTACTAACAACAACCAGAGTCACTAAAATGTGTGCTCTCTTCAGAGACCACACATGGATCCACCGGTGTCATTGCATGTATGTTCTTTTCACTAACAACAATTGGAGTCATTGCATGTGTGTTATTTTCACATACCACATATGGATCCACCGGTGTCATTGCATGTGTTCTCTTTTCACAATCCACTCATGGATCCACCAGTGTAATTGCATGTCTGTTCGTTTTAGTAACAACAACCAGAGTCATTGCATGTGTGTTCTTTTCACATACCAAATATGGATCCACCGGTGTCATTGCATGTATGTTCTTTTCAACAACAACAACCGGAGTCATTACATGTGTGCTCTTTTCACAATCCACACATGGATCCACCAGTGTCATTACATGTGTGCTCTTTTCACAATCGACACATGGATCCACCAGTGTCATTGCATGTGTGTTCTTTTTAGTAACAACAACCAGTGTCATTGCATGTGTATTCTTTTCAGTAACTACAACCGGAGTCATTGCATGTGTGCTCTTTTCACAATCCACCTATGGATCCTCCAGTGTCATTGCATGAGAGTTCTTTTTACTAACAACAACCAGAGTCATTTCATGGTTGTTCTTGTCACATACCACCTACGGATCCACCAGTGTCATTGCATGTGTGTTCTTTTTACTAACAACAACCAGTGTCATTGCATGTGTGTTCTCTTCAGAGACCAGACATGGATCCAGAGTGTTATTGCATGTGTGTTCTTTTTACTAACAACAACCAGAGTCATTGAAATGTGTGCTCTCTTCGGAGACCACACATGGATCCACCGGTGTCATTGCATGTATGTTCTTTTCACTAACAACAACTAGATTCATTGCATGCGTGTTCTTTTCACATACCACATATGGATCCACCGGTGTCATTGCATGTGTGGTCTTTTCACAATCCACCCATGGATCCACCAGTGTCATTGCATGCGTGTTCTTTTTAGTAACAACAACCAGAGTCATTGAAATGTGTGTTCTTCTCACATACCACCTATGGACCCACCAGTGTCATTGCATGTGTGTTCATTTAACTAACAACAACCAAAGTCATTGCATGTGTGTTCTTTTCACATACCACATATGGATCCACCAGTGTCATTGAAATGTGTGTTCTCTTTAGATACCACACATGGATCCACCAGTGTCATTGCATGTGTGTTATTTTTAGTAACAACAACCAGAGTCATTGAAATGTGTGTTATTCTCACATACCACCTATGGATCCACCAGTTTCATTGCATGTGTGTTCTTTTCACAATCCACCCATGGATCCACCAGTGTCATTACATATGTGTTCTTTTTAGTAACAACAACCAGAGTCATTGAAATGTGTGTTCTTTTCACATACCACCTATGGATCCACCAGTGTCATTGCGTGTGTGTTCTTTTCACTAACGACAAACAGAGTCATTGCATGTGTGTTCGTTTCACATACCACATATGGATCCACCAGTGTCATTGCATGTATGTTCTTTTCAACAACAACAACTGGAGTCATTGCATGTGTGCTCTTTTTCACAATCCACACATGGATCCACCAGTGTTATTGCATGTGTGTTCTTTTTAGTAACAACAACCAGTGTCATTGCATGTGTGTTCTTTTCACTAACAACAACTGGAGTCATTGCATGTGTGCTCTTTTCGCAATCCACCTATGGATCCACCAGTGTCATTGCATGTGTGTTCTTTTTACTAACAACAACCAGAGTTATTTCATGGCTGTTCTTCTCACATACCACCTATGGATCCACTAGTGTCATTGCATGTGTGTTCTCTTCACAATCCACACATGGATCCACCAGTGTCATTACATGTGTGTTCTTTTTACTAACAACAACCAGTGTCATTGCATGTGTTTTCTCTTCAGAGAGCAGACATGGATCCACCAGTGTCATTGCATGTGTGTTCTTTCTACTAACAACAACCAGAGTCACTAAAATGTGTGCTCTCTTCAGAGACCACACATGGATCCACCGGTGTCATTGCATGTATGTTCTTTTCACTAACAACAATTGGAGTCATTGCATGTGTGTTCTTTTCACATACCACATATGGATCCACCGGTGTCATTGCATGTGTGCTCTTTTCACAATCCACTCATGGATCCACCAGTGTAATTGCATGTCTGTTAGTTTTAGTAACAACAACCAGAGTCATTGAAATGTGTGTTATTTTCACATACCACATATGGATCCACCAGTGTCATTGCATGTGTATTCTTTTCACTAACAACAACTAGAGTCATTGCATGTGTGTTCTTTTCACATACCAAATATGGATCCACCGGTGTCATTGCATGTATGTTCTTTTCAACAACAACAACCGGAGTCATTACATGTGTGCTCTTTTCACAATCCACACATGGATCCACCTGTGTCATTACATGTGTGCTCTTTTCACATTCGACACATGGATCCACCAGTGTCATTGCATGTGTGTTCTTTTTAGTAACAACAACCAGTGTCATTGCATGTGTATTCTTTTCAGTAACTACAACCGGAGTCATTGCATGTGTGCTCTTTTCACAATCCACCTATGGATCCTCCAGTGTCATTGCATTAGAGTTCTTTTTACTAACAACAACCAGAGTCATTTCATGGTTGTTCTTGTCACATACCACCTACGGATCCACCAGTGTCATTGCATGTGTGCTCTCTTCACAATCCACACATGGACCCACCAGTGTCATTGCATGTGTGTTCTTTTTACTAACAACAACCAGTGTCATTGCATGTGTGTTCTCTTCAGCGACCAGACATGGATCCAGAGTGTCATTGCATGTGTGTTCTTTTTACTAACAACAACCAGAGTCATTGAAATGTGTGCTCTCTTCGGAGACCACACATGGATCCACCGGTGTCATTGCATGTATGTTCTTTTCACTAACAACAACTAGATTCATTGCATGCGTGTTCTTTTCACATACCACATATGGATCCACCGGTGTCATTGCATGTGTGGTCTTTTCACAATCCACCCATGGATCCACCAGTGTCATTGCATGTGTGTTCTTTTTAGTAACAACAACCAGAGTCATTGAAATGTGTGTTCTTCTCACATACCACCTATGGACCCACCAGTGTCATTGCATGTGTGTTCATTTAACTAACAACAACTAGAGTCATTGCATGTGTGTTCTTTTCACATACCACATATGGATCCACCAGTGTCATTGAAATGTGTGTTCTCTTTAAATACCACACATGGATCCACCAGTGTCATTGCATGTGTGTTCTTTTTAGTAACAACAACCAGAGTCATTGAAATGTGTGTTCTTCTCACATACCACCTATGGATCCACCAGTTTCATTGCATGTGTGTTCTTTTCACAATCCACCCATGGATCCACCAGTGTCATTACATATGTGTTCTTTTTAGTAACAACAACCAGAGTCATTGAATGTGTGTTCTTTTCACATACCACCTATGGATCCACCAGTGTCATTGCATGTGTGTTCTTTTCACTAACGACAAACAGAGTCATTGAATGTGTGTTCTTTTCACATACCACATATGGATCCACCAGTGTCATTGCATGTATGTTCTTTTCAACAACAACAACTGGAGTCATTGCATGTGTGCTCTTTTTCACAATCCACACATGGATCCACCAGTGTTATTGCATGTGTGTTCTTTTTAGTAACAACAACCAGTGTCATTGCATGTGTGTTCTTTTCACTAACAACAACTGGAGTCATTGCATGTGTGCTCTTTTCGCAATCCACCTATGGATCCACCAGTGTCATTGCATGTGTGTTCTTTTTACTAACAACAACCAGAGTTATTTCATGGATGTTCTTCTCACATACCACCTATGGATCCACTAGTGTCATTGCATGTGTGTTCTCTTCACAATCCACACATGGATCCACCAGTGTCATTACATGTGTGTTCTTTTTACTAACAACAACCAGTGTCATTGCATGTGTTTTCTCTTCAGAGAGCAGACATGGATCCACCAGTGTCATTGCATGTGTGTTCTTTCTACTAACAACAACCAGAGTCACTAAAATGTGTGCTCTCTTCAGAGACCACACATGGATCCACCGGTGTCATTGCATGTATGTTCTTTTCACTAACAACAATTGGAGTCATTGCATGTGTGTTCTTTTCACATACCACATATGGATCCACCGGTGTCATTGCATGTGTGCTCTTTTCACAATCCACTCATGGATCCACCAGTGTAATTGCATGTCTGTTCGTTTTAGTAACAACAACCAGAGTCATTGAAATGTGTGTTATTTTCACATACCACATATGGATCCACCAGTGTCATTGCATGTGTATTATTTTCACTAACAACAACTAGAGTCATTGCATGTGTGTTCTTTTCACATACCAAATATGGATCCACCGGTGTCATTGCATGTATGTTCTTTTCAACAACAACAACCGGAGTCATTACATGTGTGCTCTTTTCACAATCCACACATGGATCCACCAGTGTCATTACATGTGTGCTCTTTTCACAATCGACACATGGATCCACCAGTGTCATTGCATGTGTGTTCTTTTTAGTAACAACAACCAGTGTCATTGCATGTGTATTCTTTTCAGTAACAACAACTGGAGTCATTGCATGTGTGCTCTTTTCACAATCCACCTATGGATCCTCCAGTGTCATTGCATGAGCGTTCTTTTTACTAACAACAACCAGAGTCATTTTCATGGCTGTTCTTCTCACATACCACCTACGGATCCACCAGTGTCATTGCATGTGTGTTCTCTTCACAATCCACACATGGACCCACCAGTGTCATTGCATGTGTGTTCTTCTTACTAACAACAACCAGTGTCATTGCATGTGTGTTCTCTTTAGAGACCAGACATGGATCCAGAGTGTCATTGCATGTGTGTTCTTTTTACTAACAACAACCAGAGTCATTGAAATGTGTGCTCTCTTTGGAGACCACACATGGATCCACTGGTGTCATTGCATGTGTGATCTTTTCACATACCACATCTGGATTCACCGGTGTCATTGTATGTGTGCTCTTTTCACAATCCACCCATGGATCCACCAGTGTCATTGCATGTGTGTTCTTTTTAGCAACAACAACCAGAGTCATTGAAATGTGTGTTCTTCTCACATACCACCTATGGACCCACCAGTGTCATTGCATGTGTGTTCATTTAACTAACAACAACTAGAGTCATTGCATGTGTGTTCTTTTCACATACCACATATGGATCCACCAGTGTCATTGAAATGTGTGTTCTCTTTAAATACCACACATGGATCCACCAGTGTCATTGCATGTGTGTTCTTTTTAGTAACAACAACCAGAGTCATTGAAATGTGTGTTCTTCTCACATACCACCTATGGATCCACCAGTTTCATTGCATGTGTGTTCTTTTCACAATCCACCCATGGATCCACCAGTGTCATTACATATGTGTTCTTTTTAGTAACAACAACCAGAGTCATTGAAATGTGTGTTCTTTTCACATACCACCTATGGATCCACCAGTGTCATTGCATGTGTGTTCTTTTCACTAACGACAAACAGAGTCATTGAATGTGTGTTCTTTTCACATACCACATATGGATCCACCAGTGTCATTGCATGTATGTTCTTTTCAACAACAACAACTGGAGTCATTGCATGTGTGCTCTTTTTCACAATCCACACATGGATCCACCAGTGTTATTGCATGTGTGTTCTTTTTAGTAACAACAACCAGTGTCATTGCATGTGTGTTCTTTTCACTAACAACAACTGGAGTCATTGCATGTGTGCTCTTTTCGCAATCCACCTATGGATCCACCAGTGTCATTGCCTGTGTGTTCTTTTTACTAACAACAACCAGAGTCATTTCATGGTTGTTCTTGTCACATACCACCTACAGATCCACCAGTGTCATTGCATGTGTGTTCTCTTCACAATCCACACATGGACCCACCCGTGTCATTGCATGTGTGTTCTTTTTACTAACAACAACCAGTGTCATTGCATGTGTGTTGTCTTCATAGACCAGACATGGATCCAGAGTGTCATTGCATGTGTGTTCTATTTACTAACAACAACCAGAGTCATTGAAATGTGTGCTCTCTTCAGAGACCACACATGGATCCACCGGTGTCATTGCATGTATGTTCTTTTCACTAACAACAAATGGAGTCATTGCATATGTGTTTTTTTCACATACCACATATGGATCCACCGGTGTCATTGCATGTGTTCTCTTTTCACAATCCACCCATGGATCCACCAGTGTCATTGCATGTGTGTTCTTTTGAGTAACAACAACCAGAGTTAGTGAAATGTGTGTTCTTTTCACATACCACCTATGGATCCACTAGTGTCATTGCATGTGTGTTATTTTCACTAACAACAACCAGAATCATTGCATGTGTGTTCTTTTCATATACCACATATGGATCCACTAGTGTCATTGCATGTGTGTTCTTTTCACTAACAACAACCAGAGTCACTGCATGTGTGTTCTTTTCACTAACAACAACCAGAGTCATTGCATGTGTGTTATTTTCACATACCACATATGGATCCACCGGTGTCATTGCATGTGTGCTCTTTTCACAATCCACTCATGGATCCACCAGTGTAATTGCATGTCTGTTCGTTTTAGTAACAACAACCAGTGTCATTGCATATGTGTGTTCTTTTTACTAACAACAACCAGTGTCATTGCATGTGTTTTCTCTTCAGAGAGCAGACATGGATCCACCAGTGTCATTGCATGTGTGTTCTTTCTACTAACAACAACCAGAGTCACTAAAATGTGTGCTCTCTTCAGAGACCACACATGGATCCACCGGTGTCATTGCATGTATGTTCTTTTCACTAACAACAATTGGAGTCATTGCATGTGTGTTCTTTTCACATACCACATATGGATCCACCGGTGTCATTGCATGTGTTCTCTTTTCACAATCCACTCATGGATCCACCAGTGTAATTGCATGTCTGTTCGTTTTAGTAACAACAACCAGAGTCATTGCATGTGTGTTCTTTTCACATACCAAATATGGATCCACCGGTGTCATTGCATGTATGTTCTTTTCAACAACAACAACCGGAGTCATTACATGTGTGCTCTTTTCACAATCCACACATGGATCCACCAGTGTCATTACATGTGTGCTCTTTTCACAATCGACACATGGATCCACCAGTGTCATTGCATGTGTGTTCTTTTTAGTAACAACAACCAGTGTCATTGCATGTGTATTCTTTTCAGTAACTACAACCGGAGTCATTGCATGTGTGCTCTTTTCACAATCCACCTATGGATCCTCCAGTGTCATTGCATGAGAGTTCTTTTTACTAACAACAACCAGAGTCATTTCATGGTTGTTCTTGTCACATACCACCTACGGATCCACCAGTGTCATTGCATGTGTGTTCTCTTCACAATCCACACATGGACCCACCAGTGTCATTGCATGTGTGTTCTTTTTACTAACAACAACCAGTGTCATTGCATGTGTGTTCTCTTCAGAGACCAGACATGGATCCAGAGTGTTATTGCATGTGTGTTCTTTTTACTAACAACAACCAGAGTCATTGAAATGTGTGCTCTCTTCGGAGACCACACATGGATCCACCGGTGTCATTGCATGTATGTTCTTTTCACTAACAACAACTAGATTCATTGCATGCGTGTTCTTTTCACATACCACATATGGATCCACCGGTGTCATTGCATGTGTGGTCTTTTCACAATCCACCCATGGATCCACCAGTGTCATTGCATGCGTGTTCTTTTTAGTAACAACAACCAGAGTCATTGAAATGTGTGTTCTTCTCACATACCACCTATGGACCCACCAGTGTCATTGCATGTGTGTTCATTTAACTAACAACAACCAAAGTCATTGCATGTGTGTTCTTTTCACATACCACATATGGATCCACCAGTGTCATTGAAATGTGTGTTCTCTTTAGATACCACACATGGATCCACCAGTGTCATTGCATGTGTGTTATTTTTAGTAACAACAACCAGAGTCATTGAAATGTGTGTTATTCTCACATACCACCTATGGATCCACCAGTTTCATTGCATGTGTGTTCTTTTCACAATCCACCCATGGATCCACCAGTGTCATTACATATGTGTTCTTTTTAGTAACAACAACCAGAGTCATTGAAATGTGTGTTCTTTTCACATACCACCTATGGATCCACCAGTGTCATTGCGTGTGTGTTCTTTTCACTAACGACAAACAGAGTCATTGCATGTGTGTTCTTTTCACATACCACATATGGATCCACCAGTGTCATTGCATGTATGTTCTTTTCAACAACAACAACTGGAGTCATTGCATGTGTGCTCTTTTTCACAATCCACACATGGATCCACCAGTGTTATTGCATGTGTGTTCTTTTTAGTAACAACAACCAGTGTCATTGCATGTGTGTTCTTTTCACTAACAACAACTGGAGTCATTGCATGTGTGCTCTTTTCGCAATCCACCTATGGATCCACCAGTGTCATTGCATGTGTGTTCTTTTTACTAACAACAACCAGAGTTATTTCATGGCTGTTCTTCTCACATACCACCTATGGATCCACTAGTGTCATTGCATGTGTGTTCTCTTCACAATCCACACATGGATCCACCAGTGTCATTACATGTGTGTTCTTTTTACTAACAACAACTAGTGTCATTGCATGTGTTTTCTCTTCAGAGAGCAGACATGGATCCACCAGTGTCATTGCATGTGTGTTCTTTCTACTAACAACAACCAGAGTCACTAAAATGTGTGCTCTCTTCAGAGACCACACATGGATCCACCGGTGTCATTGCATGTATGTTCTTTTCACTAACAACAATTGGAGTCATTGCATGTGTGTTCTTTTCACATACCACATATGGATCCACCGGTGTCATTGCATGTGTGCTCTTTTCACAATCCACTCATGGATCCACCAGTGTAATTGCATGTCTGTTAGTTTTAGTAACAACAACCAGAGTCATTGAAATGTGTGTTATTTTCACATACCACATATGGATCCACCAGTGTCATTGCATGTGTATTCTTTTCACTAACAACAACTAGAGTCATTGCATGTGTGTTCTTTTCACATACCAAATATGGATCCACCGGTGTCATTGCATGTATGTTCTTTTCAACAACAACAACCGGAGTCATTACATGTGTGCTCTTTTCACAATCCACACATGGATCCACCTGTGTCATTACATGTGTGCTCTTTTCACATTCGACACATGGATCCACCAGTGTCATTGCATGTGTGTTCTTTTTAGTAACAACAACCAGTGTCATTGCATGTGTATTCTTTTCAGTAACTACAACCGGAGTCATTGCATGTGTGCTCTTTTCACAATCCACCTATGGATCCTCCAGTGTCATTGCATGAGAGTTCTTTTTACTAACAACAACCAGAGTCATTTCATGGTTGTTCTTGTCACATACCACCTACGGATCCACCAGTGTCATTGCATGTGTGCTCTCTTCACAATCCACACATGGACCCACCAGTGTCATTGCATGTGTGTTCTTTTTACTAACAACAACCAGTGTCATTGCATGTGTGTTCTCTTCAGCGACCAGACATGGATCCAGAGTGTCATTGCATGTGTGTTCTTTTTACTAACAACAACCAGAGTCATTGAAATGTGTGCTCTCTTCGGAGACCACACATGGATCCACCGGTGTCATTGCATGTATGTTCTTTTCACTAACAACAACTAGATTCATTGCATGCGTGTTCTTTTCACATACCACATATGGATCCACCGGTGTCATTGCATGTGTGGTCTTTTCACAATCCACCCATGGATCCACCAGTGTCATTGCATGTGTGTTCTTTTTAGTAACAACAACCAGAGTCATTGAAATGTGTGTTCTTCTCACATACCACCTATGGACCCACCAGTGTCATTGCATGTGTGTTCATTTAACTAACAACAACTAGAGTCATTGCATGTGTGTTCTTTTCACATACCACATATGGATCCACCAGTGTCATTGAAATGTGTGTTCTCTTTAAATACCACACATGGATCCACCAGTGTCATTGCATGTGTGTTCTTTTTAGTAACAACAACCAGAGTCATTGAAATGTGTGTTCTTCTCACATACCACCTATGGATCCACCAGTTTCATTGCATGTGTGTTCTTTTCACAATCCACCCATGGATCCACCAGTGTCATTACATATGTGTTCTTTTTAGTAACAACAACCAGAGTCATTGAATGTGTGTTCTTTTCACATACCACCTATGGATCCACCAGTGTCATTGCATGTGTGTTCTTTTCACTAACGACAAACAGATTCATTGAATGTGTGTTCTTTTCACATACCACATATGGATCCACCAGTGTCATTGCATGTATGTTCTTTTCAACAACAACAACTGGAGTCATTGCATGTGTGCTCTTTTTCACAATCCACACATGGATCCACCAGTGTTATTGCATGTGTGTTCTTTTTAGTAACAACAACCAGTGTCATTGCATGTGTGTTCTTTTCACTAACAACAACTGGAGTCATTGCATGTGTGCTCTTTTCGCAATCCACCTATGGATCCACCAGTGTCATTGCATGTGTGTTCTTTTTACTAACAACAACCAGAGTTATTTCATGGATGTTCTTCTCACATACCACCTATGGATCCACTAGTGTCATTGCATGTGTGTTCTCTTCACAATCCACACATGGATCCACCAGTGTCATTACATGTGTGTTCTTTTTACTAACAACAACCAGTGTCATTGCATGTGTTTTCTCTTCAGAGAGCAGACATGGATCCACCAGTGTCATTGCATGTGTGTTCTTTCTACTAACAACAACCAGAGTCACTAAAATGTGTGCTCTCTTCAGAGACCACACATGGATCCACCGGTGTCATTGCATGTATGTTCTTTTCACTAACAACAATTGGAGTCATTGCATGTGTGTTCTTTTCACATACCACATATGGATCCACCGGTGTCATTGCATGTGTGCTCTTTTCACAATCCACTCATGGATCCACCAGTGTAATTGCATGTCTGTTCGTTTTAGTAACAACAACCAGAGTCATTGAAATGTGTGTTATTTTCACATACCACATATGGATCCACCAGTGTCATTGCATGTGTATTATTTTCACTAACAACAACTAGAGTCATTGCATGTGTGTTCTTTTCACATACCAAATATGGATCCACCGGTGTCATTGCATGTATGTTCTTTTCAACAACAACAACCGGAGTCATTACATGTGTGCTCTTTTCACAATCCACACATGGATCCACCAGTGTCATTACATGTGTGCTCTTTTCACAATCGACACATGGATCCACCAGTGTCATTGCATGTGTGTTCTTTTTAGTAACAACAACCAGTGTCATTGCATGTGTATTCTTTTCAGTAACAACAACTGGAGTCATTGCATGTGTGCTCTTTTCACAATCCACCTATGGATCCTCCAGTGTCATTGCATGAGCGTTCTTTTTACTAACAACAACCAGAGTCATTTTCATGGCTGTTCTTCTCACATACCACCTACGGATCCACCAGTGTCATTGCATGTGTGTTCTCTTCACAATCCACACATGGACCCACCAGTGTCATTGCATGTGTGTTCTTCTTACTAACAACAACCAGTGTCATTGCATGTGTGTTCTCTTTAGAGACCAGACATGGATCCAGAGTGTCATTGCATGTGTGTTCTTTTTACTAACAACAACCAGAGTCATTGAAATGTGTGCTCTCTTTGGAGACCACACATGGATCCACTGGTGTCATTGCATGTGTGATCTTTTCACATACCACATCTGGATTCACCGGTGTCATTGTATGTGTGCTCTTTTCACAATCCACCCATGGATCCACCAGTGTCATTGCATGTGTGTTCTTTTTAGCAACAACAACCAGAGTCATTGAAATGTGTGTTCTTCTCACATACCACCTATGGACCCACCAGTGTCATTGCATGTGTGTTCATTTAACTAACAACAACTAGAGTCATTGCATGTGTGTTCTTTTCACATACCACATATGGATCCACCAGTGTCATTGAAATGTGTGTTCTCTTTAAATACCACACATGGATCCACCAGTGTCATTGCATGTGTGTTCTTTTTAGTAACAACAACCAGAGTCATTGAAATGTGTGTTCTTCTCACATACCACCTATGGATCCACCAGTTTCATTGCATGTGTGTTCTTTTCACAATCCACCCATGGATCCACCAGTGTCATTACATATGTGTTCTTTTTAGTAACAACAACCAGAGTCATTGAAATGTGTGTTCTTTTCACATACCACCTATGGATCCACCAGTGTCATTGCATGTGTGTTCTTTTCACTAACGACAAACAGAGTCATTGAATGTGTGTTCTTTTCACATACCACATATGGATCCACCAGTGTCATTGCATGTATGTTCTTTTCAACAACAACAACTGGAGTCATTGCATGTGTGCTCTTTTTCACAATCCACACATGGATCCACCAGTGTTATTGCATGTGTGTTCTTTTTAGTAACAACAACCAGTGTCATTGCATGTGTGTTCTTTTCACTAACAACAACTGGAGTCATTGCATGTGTGCTCTTTTCGCAATCCACCTATGGATCCACCAGTGTCATTGCATGTGTGTTCTTTTTACTAACAACAACCAGAGTTATTTCATGGCTGTTCTTCTCACATACCACCTATGGATCCACTAGTGTCATTGCATGTGTGTTCTCTTCACAATCCACACATGGATCCACCAGTGTCATTACATGTGTGTTCTTTTTACTAACAACAACCAGTGTCATTGCATGTGTTTTCTCTTCAGAGAGCAGACATGGATCCACCAGTGTCATTGCATGTGTGTTCTTTCTACTAACAACAACCAGAGTCACTAAAATGTGTGCTCTCTTCAGAGACCACACATGGATCCACCGGTGTCATTGCATGTATGTTCTTTTCACTAACAACAATTGGAGTCATTGCATGTGTGTTCTTTTCACATACCACATATGGATCCACCGGTGTCATTGCATGTGTGCTCTTTTCACAATCCACTCATGGATCCACCAGTGTAATTGCATGTCTGTTCGTTTTAGTAACAACAACCAGAGTCATTGAAATGTGTGTTATTTTCACATACCACATATGGATCCACCAGTGTCATTGCATGTGTATTATTTTCACTAACAACAACTAGAGTCATTGCATGTGTGTTCTTTTCACATACCAAATATGGATCCACCGGTGTCATTGCATGTATGTTCTTTTCAACAACAACAACCGGAGTCATTACATGTGTGCTCTTTTCACAATCCACACATGGATCCACCAGTGTCATTACATGTGTGCTCTTTTCACAATCGACACATGGATCCACCAGTGTCATTGCATGTGTGTTCTTTTTAGTAACAACAACCAGTGTCATTGCATGTGTATTCTTTTCAGTAACAACAACTGGAGTCATTGCATGTGTGCTCTTTTCACAATCCACCTATGGATCCTCCAGTGTCATTGCATGAGCGTTCTTTTTACTAACAACAACCAGAGTCATTTTCATGGCTGTTCTTCTCACATACCACCTACGGATCCACCAGTGTCATTGCATGTGTGTTCTCTTCACAATCCACACATGGACCCACCAGTGTCATTGCATGTGTGTTCTTCTTACTAACAACTAGTGTCATTGCATGTGTGTTCTCTTCAGAGACCAGACATGGATCCAGAGTGTCATTGCATGTGTGTTCTTTTTACTAACAACAACCAGAGTCATTGAAATGTGTGCTCTCTTTGGAGACCACACATGGATCCACCGGTGTCATTGCATGTGTGATCTTTTCACATACCACATATGGATCCACCGGTGTCATTGTATGTGTGCTCTTTTCACAATCCACCCATGGATCCACCAGTGTCATTGCATGTGTGTTCTTTTTAGCAACAACAACCAGACTCATTGAAATGTGTGTTCTTCTCACATACCACCTAAGGATCCACTAGTGTCATTGCATGTGTGTTCATTTCACTAACAACAACCAGAGTCATTGCATGTGTGTTCTTTTCACATACCACATATGGATCCACCAGTGTCATTGAAATGTGTGTTCTCTTTAGATACCACACATGGATCCACCAGTGTCATTGCATGTGTGTTCTTTTTAGTAACAACAACCAGAGTCATTGAAATGTGTGTTCTTCTCATATACCACCTATGGATCCACTAGTTTCATTGCATGTGTGTTCTTTTCACAATCCACCCATGGATCCACCAGTGTCATTACATGTGTGTTCTTTTTAGTAACAACAACCAGAGTTATTGAAATGTGTGTTCTTTTCACATACCACCTATGGATCCACTAGTGTCATTGCATGTGTGTTCTTTTCACTAACGACAAACAGAGTCATTGCATGTGTGTTCTTTTCACATACCACATATGGATCCACCAGTGGCATTGCATGTACGTTCTTTTCAACAACAACAACTGGAGTCATTGCATGTGTGCTCTTTTTCACAATCCACACATGGATCCACCTGTGTTATTGCATGTGTGTTCTTTTTAGTAACAACAACCAGTGTCATTGCATGTGTGTTCTTTTCACTAACAACAACTAGAGTCATTGCATGTGTGCTCTTTTCACAATCCACCTATGGATCCACCAGTGTCATTGCATGTGTGTTCTTTTTACTAACAACAACCAGAGTCATTTCATGGCTGTTCTTCTCACATACCACCTATGGATCTACCAGTGTCATTGCATGTGTGTTCTCTTCACAATCCACACATGGATCCACTAGTGTCATTGCATGTGTGTTCTTTTTACTAACAACAACTAGTGTCATTGCATGTGTGTTCTCTTCAGAGACCAGACATGGATCCACCAGTGTCATTGCATGTGCGTTCTTTTTACTAACAACAACCAGAGTCACTGAAATGTGTGCTCTCTTCAGAGACCAGACATGGATCCACCGGTGTCATTGCATGTATGTTCTTTTCACTAACAACAATTGGAGTCATTGCATGTGTGTTCTTTTCACATACCACATATGGATCCACCGGTGTCATTGCATGTGTGCTCTTTTCACAATCCACTCATGGATCCACCAGTGTCATTGCATGTGTGTTCGTTTTAGTAACAACAACCAGAGTCATTGAAATGTGGGTTCTTTTCGCATACCACATATGGATCCACCAGTGTCATTGCATGTGTGTTCTTTTCACTAACAACAACTAGAGTCATTGCATGTGTGTTCTTTTCACATACCACATATGGATCCAACAGTGTCATTGAAATGTGTGTTCTCTTTAGATACCACACATGGATCCACCAGTGTCATTGCATGTGTGTTCTTTTTAGTAACAACCAGAGTCATTGAAATGTGTATTCTTCTCACATACCACCTATGGATCCACCAGTTTCATTGCATGTGTGTTCTTTTCACAATCCACCCATGGATCCACCAGTGTCATTACATGTGTGTTCTTTTTAGTAACGACAACTAGAGTCATTGAAATGTGTGTTTTTTTCACATACCACCTATGGATCCACCAGTATCATTGTATGTGTGTTCTTTTCACTAACGACAAATAGAGTCATTGCATGTGTGTTCTTTTCACATACCACATATGGATCCACCACTGGCATTGCATGTATGTTCTTTTCAACAACAACAACTGGAGTCATTGCATGTGTGCTCTTTGTCACAATCCACACATGGATCCACCAGTGTTATTGCATGTGTGTTCTTTTTAGTAACAACAACCAGTGTCATTGCATGTGTGTTCTTTTCACTAACAACAACTAGAGTCATTGCATGTGTGCTCTTTTCACAATCCACCTATGGATCCACCAGTGTCATTGCATGTGTGTTCTTTTTACTAACAACAACCAGAGTCTTTCATGGCTGTTCTTCTCACATACCACCTATGGATCCACCAGTGTCATTGCATGTGTGTTCTCTTCACAATCCACACATGGATCCACTAGTGTCATTGCATGTGTGTTCTTTTTACTAACAACAACCAGTGTCATTGCATGTGTGTTCTCTTCAGAGACCAGACATGGATCCACCAGTGTCATTGCATGTGTGTTCTTTTTAATAACAACAACCAGAGTCACTGAAATGTGTGCTCTCTTCAAAGACCAGACATGGATCCACCGGTGTCATTGCATGTATGTTCTTTTCACTAACAACAATTGGAGTCATTGCATGTGTGTTCTTTTCACATACCACATATGGATCCACCGGTGTCATTGCATGTGTGCTCTTTTCACAATCCACTCATGGATCCACCAGTGTCATTGCATGTGTGTTCCTTTTAGTAACAACAACCAGAGTCATTGACATGTGTGTTCTTTTCACATACCACATATGGATCCACCAGTGTCATTGCATGTGTGTTCTTTTCACTAACAACAACTAGAGTCATTGCATGTGCGTTCTTTTCACGTACCACATATGGATCCACCAGTGTCATTGCATGTATGTTCTTTTCAACAACAATAACCGGAGTCATTGCATGTGTGCTCTTTTCACAATCCACACATGGATCCACCAGTGTCATTGCATTTGTGTTCTTTTTAGTAACAACAACCAGTGTCATGGCATCTGTGTTCTTTTCACTAACAACAACTGGAGTCATTGCATGTGTGCTCTTTTCACAATCTAGATATGGATCCACCAGTGTCATTTCATGTGTGTTCTTTTTACTAACAACAACTAGAGTCATTTCATGGCTGTTCTTCTCACATACAACCTATGGATCCACCAGTGTCATTGCATGTGTGTTCTCTTCACAATCCACACATGGATCCACCAGTGTCATTGCATGTGTGTTCTTTTTACTAACAACAACCAGTGTCATTGCATATGTGTTCTCTTCAGAGACCAGACATGGATCCAGCAATGTCGTTGCATGTGTGTTCTTTTTACTAACAGCAACCAAAGTCATTGAAATGTGTGCTCTCTTTAGAGACCACACATGGATATAGAGACCACACATGGATCCACCGGTGTCATTTCATGTATGTTCTTTTCACTAACAACAGCTGGAGTCATGCATGTGTGTTCTTTTCACATACCACATATGGATCCACCAGTGTAATTGCATGTGTTCTCTTTTCACAATCCACCCATGGATCCACCAGTGTCATGTCATGTGTGTTCTTGTCAGTAACAACAACCAGAGTCACTGAAATGTGTGTTCTTTTCACATACCACCTATGGATCCACCAGCGTCATTGCATGTGTGTTCTTTTCACTAACAACAACCAGAGTCATTGCATGTGTGTTCTTTTCACATACCATATATGGATCCACCAGTGGCATTGAAATGTGTGTTCTCTACATAGACCACACATGGATCCACCAGTGTCATTGCATGTGTGTTCTTTTTAGTAACAACAACCAGAGTCATTGAAATGTGTGTTCTTCTCACATACCACCTATGGATCCCCCAGTGTCATTGCATGTGTGTTCTTTTTAGTAACAACAACCATAGTCATTGAAATGTGTGTTCTTTTCACATACCTCCTCTGGATCCACCAGTGTCATTGCATGTGTGTTATTTTCACTAACAACAACCAGAGTCATTGCATGTGTGTTCTTTTCACATACCACATGTGGATCCACCAGTGTCATTGCATGTAAGTTCTTTTCACTAACAACAACTGGAGTCATTGCATGTGTGCTCTTTTCAAAATCCACACATGGATCCACCAGTGTCATTGCATGTGTGTTCTTTTTAGTAACAACAACCAGTTTCATTGCATGTGTGTTCTGTTCACTAACAACAACTGGAATCATTGCATGTGTGCTCTTTTCACAATCCACCTATGGATCCACCAGTGTCATTGCATGTGTGTTCTTTTCACATACCACCTATGGATCCACCAGTTTCATTGCATGTGTGTTCTTTTCACAATCCACCCATGGATCCACCAGTGTCATTACATGTGTGTTCTTTTTAGTAACAACAACCAGAGTTATTGAAATGTGTGTTCTTTTCACATACCACCTATGGATCCACTAGTGTCATTGCATGTGTGTTCTTTTCACTAACGACAAACAGAGTCATTGCATGTGTGTTCTTTTCACATACCACAGATGGATCCACCAGTGGCATTGCATGTACGTTCTTTTCAACAACAACAACTGGAGTCATTGCATGTGTGCTCTTTTTCACAATCCACACATGGATCCACCAGTGTTATTGCATGTGTGTTCTTTTTAGTAACAACAACCAGTGTCATTGCATGTGTGTTCTTTTCACTAACAACAACTAGAGTCATTGCATGTGTGCTCTTTTCACAATCCACCTATGGATCCACCAGTGTCATTGCATGTGTGTTCTTTTTACTAACAACAACCAGAGTCATTTCATGGCTGTTCTTCTCACATACCACCTATGGATCTACCAGTGTCATTGCATGTGTGTTCTCTTCACAATCCACACATGGATCCACTAGTGTCATTGCATGTGTGTTCTTTTTACTAACAACAACTAGTGTCATTGCATGTGTGTTCTCTTCAGAGACCAGACATGGATCCACCAGTGTCATTGCATGTGCGTTCTTTTTACTAACAACAACCAGAGTCACTGAAATGTGTGCTCTCTTCAGAGACCAGACATGGATCCACCGGTGTCATTGCATGTATGCTCTTTTCACTAACAACAATTGGAGTCATTGCATGTGTGTTCTTTTCACATACCACATATGGATCCACCGGTGTCATTGCATGTGTGCTCTTTTCACAATCCACTCATGGATCCACCAGTGTCATTGCATGTGTGTTGGTTTTAGTAACAACAACCAGAGTCATTGAAATGTGGGTTCTTTTCGCATACCACATATGGATCCACCAGTGTCATTGCATGTGTGTTCTTTTCACTAACAACAACTAGAGTCATTGCATGTGTGTTCTTTTCACATACCACATATGGATCCAACAGTGTCATTGAAATGTGTGTTCTCTTTAGATACCACACATGGATCCACCAGTGTCATTGCATGTGTGTTCTTTTTAGTAACAACAACCAGAGTCATTGAAATGTGTATTCTTCTCACATACCACCTATGGATCCACCAGTTTCATTGCATGTGTGTTCTTTTCACAATCCACCCATGGATCCACCAGTGTCATTACATGTGTGTTCTTTTTAGTAACAACAACTAGAGTCATTGAAATGTGTGTTCTTTTCACATACCACCTATGGATCCACCAGTATCATTGTATGTGTGTTCTTTTCACTAACGACAAATAGAGTCATTGCATGTGTGTTCTTTTCACATACAACATATGGATCCACCACTGGCATTGCATGTATGTTCTTTTCAACAACAACAACTGGAGTCATTGCATGTGTGCTCTTTGTCACAATCCACACATGGATCCACCAGTGTTATTGCATGTGTGTTCTTTTTAGTAACAACAACCAGTGTCATTGCATGTGTGTTCTTTTCACTAACAACAACTAGAGTCATTGCATGTGTGCTCTTTTCACAATCCACCTATGGATCCACCAGTGTCATTGCATGTGTGTTCTTTTTACTAACAACAACCAGAGTCATTTCATGGCTGTTCTTCTCACATACCACCTATGGATCCACCAGTGTCATTGCATGTGTGTTCTCTTCACAATCCACACATGGATCCACTAGTGTCATTGCATGTGTGTTCTTTTTACTAACAACAACCAGTGTCATTGCATGTGTGTTCTCTTCAGAGACCAGACATGGATCCACCAGTGTCATTGCATGTGTGTTCTTTTTACTAACAACAACCAGAGTCACTGAAATGTGTGCTCTCTTCAAAGACCAGACATGGATCCACCGGTGTCATTGCATGTATGTTCTTTTCACTAACAACAATTGGAGTCATTGCATGTGTGTTCTTTTCACATACCACATATGGATCCACCGGTGTCATTGCATGTGTGCTCTTTTCACAATCCACTCATGGATCCACCAGTGTCATTGCATGTGTGTTCCTTTTAGTAACAACAACCAGAGTCATTGACATGTGTGTTCTTTTCACATACCACATATGGATCCACCAGTGTCATTGCATGTGTGTTCTTTTCACTAACAACAACTAGAGTCATTGCATGTGCGTTCTTTTCACGTACCACATATGGATCCACCAGTGTCATTGCATGTATGTTCTTTTCAACAACAATAACCGGAGTCATTGCATGTGTGCTCTTTTCACAATCCACACATGGATCCACCAGTGTCATTGCATTTGTGTTCTTTTTAGTAACAACAACCAGTGTCATGGCATGTGTGTTCTTTTCACTAACAACAACTGGAGTCATTGCATGTGTGCTCTTTTCACAATCCAGATATGGATCCACCAGTGTCATTTCATGTGTGTTCTTTTTACTAACAACAACTAGAGTCATTTCATGGCTGTTCTTCTCACATACAACCTATGGATCCACCAGTGTCATTGCATGTGTGTTCTCTTCACAATCCACACATGGATCCACCAGTGTCATTGCATGTGTGTTCTTTTTACTAACAACAACCAGTGTCATTGCATATGTGTTCTCTTCAGAGACCAGACATGGATCCACCAATGTCGTTGCATGTGTGTTCTTTTTACTAACAACAACCAAAGTCATTGAAATGTGTGCTCTCTTTAGAGACCACACATGGATATAGAGACCACACATGGATCCACCGGTGTCATTTCATGTATGTCCTTTTCACTAACAACAACTGGAGTCATGCATGTGTGTTCTTTTCACATACCACATATGGATCCACCAGTGTAATTGCATGTGTTCTCTTTTCACAATCCACCCATGGATCCACCAGTGTCATGTCATGTGTGTTCTTGTCAGTAACAACAACCAGAGTCACTGAAATGTGTGTTCTTTTCACATACCACCTATGGATCCACCAGTGTCATTGCATGTGTGTTCTTTTCACTAACAACAACCAGTGTCATTGCATGTGTGTTCTTTTCACATACCATATATGGATCCACCAGTGGCATTGAAATGTGTGTTCTCTACATAGACCACACATGGATCCACCAGTGTCATTGCATGTGTGTTCTTTTTAGTAACAACAACCAGAGTCATTGAAATGTGTGTTCTTCTCACATACCACCTATGGATCCCCCAGTGTCATTGCATGTGTGTTCTTTTTAGTAACAACAACCATAGTCATTGAAATGTGTGTTCTTTTCACATACCTCCTATGGATCCACCAGTGTCATTGCATGTGTGTTATTTTCACTAACAACAACCAGAGTCATTGCATGTGTGTTCTTTTCACATACCACATGTGGATCCACCAGTGTCATTGCATGTAAGTTCTTTTCACTAACAACAACTGGAGTCATTGCATGTGTGCTCTTTTCAAAATCCACACATGGATCCACCAGTGTCATTGCATGTGTGTTCTTTTTAGTAACAACAACCAGTTTCATTGCATGTGTGTTCTGTTCACTAACAACAACTGGAATCATTGCATGTGTGCTCTTTTCACAATCCACCTATGGATCCACCAGTGTCATTGCATGTGTGTTCTTTTCACATACCACCTATGGATCCACCAGTTTCATTGCATGTGTGTTCTTTTCACAATCCACCCATGGATCCACCAGTGTCATTACATGTGTGTTCTTTTTAGTAACAACAACCAGAGTTATTGAAATGTGTGTTCTTTTCACATACCACCTATGGATCCACTAGTGTCATTGCATGTGTGTTCTTTTCACTAACGACAAACAGAGTCATTGCATGTGTGTTCTTTTCACATACCACAGATGGATCCACCAGTGGCATTGCATGTACGTTCTTTTCAACAACAACAACAACTGGAGTCATTGCATGTGTGCTCTTTTTCACAATCCACACATGGATCCACCAGTGTTATTGCATGTGTGTTCTTTTTAGTAACAACAACCAGTGTCATTGCATGTGTGTTCTTTTCACTAACGACAACCAGAGTCATTTCATGGCTGTTCTTCTCACATACCACCTATGGATCTACCAGTGTCATTGCATGTGTGTTCTCTTCACAATCCACACATGGATCCACAAGTGTCATTGCATGTGTGTTCTTTTTACTAACAACAACTAGTGTCATTGCATGTGTGTTCTCTTCAGAGACCAGACATGGATCTACCAGTGTCATTGCATGTGCGTTCTTTTTACTAACAACAACCAGAGTCACTGAAATGTGTGCTCTCTTCAGAGACCAGACATGGATCCACCGGTGTCATTGCATGTATGTTCTTTTCACTAACAACAATTGGAGTCATTGCATGTGTGTTCTTTTCACATACCACATATGGATCCACCGGTGTCATTGCATGTGTGCTCTTTTCACAATCCACTCATGGATCCACCAGTCTCATTGCATGTGTGTTCGTTTTAGTAACAACAACCAGAGTCATTGAAATGTGGGTTCTTTTCGCATACCACATATGGATCCACCAGTGTCATTGCATGTGTGTTATTTTCACTAACAACAACTAGAGTCATTGCATGTGTGTTCTTTTCACATACCACATATGGATCCAACATTGTCATTGAAATGTGTGTTCTCTTTAGATACCACACATGGATCCACCAGTGTCATTGGATGTGTGTTCTTTTTAGTAACAACAACCAGAGTCATTGAAATGTGTATTCTTCTCACATACCACCTATGGATCCACCAGTTTCATTGCATGTGTGTTCTTTTCACAATCCACCCATGGATCCACCAGTGTCATTACATGTGTGTTCTTTTTAGTAACAACAACTAGAGTCATTGAAATGTGTGTTCTTTTCACATACCACCTATGGATCTACCAGTATCATTGTATGTGTGTTATTTTCACTAACGACAAACAGAGTCATTGCATGTGTGTTCTTTTCACATACCACATATGGATCCACCACTGGCATTGCATGTATGTTCTTTTCAACAACAACAACTGGAGTCATTGCATGTGTGCTCTTTGTCACAATCCACACATGGATCCACCAGTGTTATTGCATGTGTGTTCTTTTTAGTAACAACAACCAGTGTCATTGCATGTGTGTTCTTTTCACTAACAACAACTAGAGTCATTGCATGTGTGCTCTTTTCACAATCCACCTATGGATCCACCAGTGTCATTGCATGTGTGTTCTTTTTACTAACAACAACCAGAGTCATTTCATGGCTGTTCTTCTCACATACCACCTATGGATCCACCAGTGTCATTGCATGTGTGTTCTCTTCACAATCCACACATGGATCCACTAGTGTCATTGCATGTGTGTTCTTTTTACTAACAACAACCAGTGTCATTGCATGTGTGTTCTCTTCAGAGAACAGACATGGATCCACCAGTGTCATTGCATGTGTGTTCTTTTTACTAACAACAACCAGAGTCACTGAAATGTGTGCTCTCTTCAAAGACCAGACATGGATCCACCAGTGTCATTGCATGTATGTTCTTTTCACTAACAACAATTGGAGTCATTGCATGTGTGTTCTTTTCACATACCACATATGGATCCACCGGTGTCATTGCATGTGTGTTCTTTTCACATACCACATATGGATCCACCAGTGTCATTGCATGTGTGTTCTTTTCACTAACAACAACTAGAGTCATTGCATGTGCGTTCTTTTCACGTACCACATATGGATCCACCAGTGTCATTGCATGTATGTTCTTTTCAACAACAATAACCGGAGTCATTGCATGTGTGCTCTTTTCACAATCCACACATGGATCCACCAGTGTCATTGCATTTGTGTTCTTTTTAGTAACAACAACCAGTGTCATGGCATGTGTGTTCTTTTCACTAACAACAACTGGAGTCATTGCATGTGTGCTCTTTTCACAATCCAGATATGGATCCACCAGTGTCATTTCATGTGTGTTCTTTTTACTAACAACAACTAGAGTCATTTCATGGCTGTTCTTCTCACATACAACCTATGGATCCACCAGTGTCATTGCATGTGTGTTCTCTTCACAATCCACACATGGATCCACCAGTGTCATTGCATGTGTGTTCTTTTTACTAACAACAACCAGTGTCATTGCATATGTGTTCTCTTCAGAGACCAGACATGGATCCACCAATGTCGTTGCATGTGTGTTCTTTTTACTAACAACTACCAAAGTCATTGAAATGTGTGCTCTCTTTAGAGACCACACATGGATATAGAGACCACACATGGATCCACCGGTGTCATTTCATGTATGTCCTTTTCACTAACAACAACTGGAGTCATGCATGTGTGTTCTTTTCACATACCACATATGGATCCACCAGTGTAATTGCATGTGTTTTCTTTTCACAATCCACCCATGGAGCCACCAGTGTCATGTCATGTGTGTTCTTGTCAGTAACAACAACCAGAGTCACTGAAATGTGTGTTCTTTTCACATACCACCTATGGATCCACCAGTGTCATTGCATGTGTGTTCTTTTCACTAACAACAACCAGAGTCATTGCATGTGTGTTCTTTTCACATACCATATATGGATCCACCAGTGGCATTGAAATGTGTGTTCTCTACATAGACCACACATGGATCCACCAGTGTCATTGCATGTGTGTTCTTTTAATAACAACCAGAGTCATTGAAATGTGTGTTCTTCTCACATACCACCTATGGATCCCCCAGTGTCATTGCATGTGTGTTCTTTTTAGTAACAACAACCATAGTCATTGAAATGTGTGTTCTTTTCACATACCTCCTATGGATCCACCAGTGTCATTGCATGTGTGTTATTTTCACTAACAACAACCAGAGTCATTGCATGTGTGTTCTTTTCACATACCACATGTGGATCCACCAGTGTCATTGCATGTAAGTTCTTTTCACTAACAACAACTGGAGTCATTGCATGTGTGCTCTTTTCAAAATCCACACATGGATCCACCAGTGTCATTGCATGTGTGTTCTTTTTAGTAACAACAACCAGTTTCATTGCATGTGTGTTCTGTTCACTAACAACAACTAGAATCATTGCATGTGTGCTCTTTTCACAATCCACCTATGGATCCACCAGTGTCATTGCATGTGTGTTCTTTTGACTAACAACAACCAGAGTCATTTCATGGCTGTTCTTCTCACATACCACCTATGGATCCACCAGTATCATTGCATGTGTGTTCTCTTCACAATCCACACATGGATCCACCAGTGTCATTCCATGTGTGTTCTTTTTAGTAACAACAACAAGAGTCATTGAAATGTGTGTTCTTTTCACATACCACCTATGGATCCACCAGTGTCATTGCTTGTGTGTTCTTTTCACTAACAACAACTAGAGTCATTGCATATGTTTTTTTTCACATACCACATATGGATCCACCAGTGTCATTGCCTGTTTTTTCTTTTCACTAACAACAACTGGAGTCATTGCATGTGTGCTCTTTTCAAAATCCACACATGGATCCACCAGTGTCATTGCATGTGTGTTCTTTTTAGTAACAAAAACCAGTGTCATTGCATGTGTGTTCTTTTCACTAACAAAACCTGGAGTCATTGCATGTGTGTTCTTTTCACAATCCACCCATGGATCCACCAGTGTCATTGGATGTGTGTTCTTTTTACTAACAACAACCAGAGTCATTTCATGGTTGTTCTTATCACATACCACCTATGGATCCACCAGTGTCATTGCATGTGTGTTCTCTTCACAATCCACACATGGATCCACCAGTGTCATTGCATGTATGTTCTTTTCAACAACAACAACCGGAGTCATTGCATGTGTGCTCTTTTCACAATCCACACAAGGATCCACCAGTGTCATTACATGTGTGCTCTTTTCACAATCGACACATGGATCCACCAGTGTCATTGCATGTGTGTTCTTTTTAGTAACAACAACTAGTGTCATTGCAAGTGTATTCTATTCAGTAACAACAACTGGAGTCATTGCATGTGTGCTCTTTTCACAATCCACCTATGGATCCACAAGTGTCATTGCATGAGCGTTCTTTTTACTAACAACAACCAGAGTCATTTCATGGCTGTTCTTCTCACATACCACCTACGGATCCACCTGTGTCATTGCATGTGTGTTCTCTTCACAATCCACACATGGACCCACCAGTGTCATTGCATGTGTGTTCTTCTTACTTACAACAACCAGTGTCATTGCATGTGTGTTCTCTTCAGAGACCAGACATGGATCCAGAGTGTCATTGCATGTGTGTTCATTTTACTAACAACAACCAGAGTCATTGAAATGTGTGCTCTCTTCGGAGACCACACATGGATCCACCGGTGTCATTGCATGTATGTTCTTTTCACTAACAACAACTGGACTCATTGCATGTGTGATCTTTTCACATACCACATATGGATCCACCGATGTCATTGCATGTGTGATCTTTTCACAATCCACCCATGGATCCACCAGTGTCATTGCATGTGTGTTCTTTTTAGCAACAACCAGAGTCATTGAAATGTGTGTTCTTCTCACATACCACCTATGGATCCACTGGTGTCATTGCATGTGTGTTCATTTCACTAACAACAACCAGAGTCATTGCATGTGTGTTCTTTTCACATACCACATATGGATCCACCAGTGTCATTGAAATGTGTGTTCTCTTTAGATACCACACATGGATCCACCAGTGTCATTGCATGTGTGTTCTTTTTAGTAACAAGAACCAGAGTCATTGAAATGTGTGTTCTTCTCCCATACCACCTTTGGATCCACCAGTTTCATTGCATGTGTGTTCTTTTCACAATCCACCCATGGATCCACCAGTGTCATTACATGTGTGTTCTTTTTAGTAACAACAACCAGAGTCATTGAAATGTGTGTTCTTTTCACATACCACCTATGGATCCACCAGTGTCATTGCATGTTTGTTCTTTTCACTAACGACAAACAGAGTCATTGCATGTGTGTTCTTTTCACATACCACATATGGATCCACCAGTGGCATTGCATGTATGTTCTTTTCAACAAGAACAACTGGAGTCATTGCATGTGTGCTCTTTTTCACAATCCACACATGGATCCACCAGTGTTATTGCGTGTGTGTTATTTTTAGTAACAACAACCAGTGTCATTGCATGTGTGTTCTCTTCACTAACAACAACTAGAGTCATTGCATGTGTGCTCTTTTCACAATCCACCTATGGATCCACCAGTGTTATTGCATGTGTGTTCTTTTTACTAACAACAACCAGAGTCATTTCATGGTTGTTCTTCTCACATACCACCTATGGATCCACCAGTGTCATTGCATGTGTGTTCTTTTCACAATCCACACATGGATCCACTAGTGTCATTGCATGTGTGTTCTTTTTACTAACAACAACCAGTGTCATTGCATGTGTGTTCTCTTCAGAGACCAGACATGGATCCACCAGTGTCATTGCATGTGTGTTCTTTTTACTAACAACAACCAGAGTCATTGAAATGTGTGCTCTCTTCAAAGACCAGACATGGATCCACCGGTGTCATTGCATGTATGTTCTTTTCACTAACAACAACTAGAGTCATTGCATGTGTGATCTTTTCACATACCACATATGGATCCACCGGTGTCATTGCACGTGTGCTCTTTTCATAATCCACTCATGGATCCACCAGTGTCATTGCATGTGTATTCGTTTTAGTAACAACAACCAGAGTCATTGAAATGTGTGTTCTTTTCACTAACAACAACTAGAGTCATTGCATGTGCGTTCTTTTCACATACCACATATGGATCCACCAGTGTCAGTGCATGTATGTTCTTTTCAATGACAATAACCGGAGTCATTGCATGTGTGCTCTTTTCACAATACACACATGGATCCACCAGTGTCATTGCATGTGTGTTCTTTTTAGTAACAACAACCAGTGTCATGGCATGTGTGTTCTTTTCACTAACAACAACTGGAGTCATTGCATGTGTGGTCTTTTCACAATCCACCGATGGATCTACCAGTGTCATTTCATGTGTGTTCTTTTTACTAACAACAACTAGAGTCATTTCATGGCTGTTCTTCTCACATACCACCTATGGATCCACCAGTGTCATTGCATGTGTGTTCTCTTCACAATCCACACATGGATCCACCAGTGTCATTGCATGTGTGTTCTTTTTACTAACAACAACCAGTGTCATTGCATATGTGTTCTCTTCAGAGACCAGACATGGATCCACCAATGTCGTTGCATGTGTGTTCTTTTTACTAACAACAACCAAAGTCATTGAAATGTGTGCTCTCTTTAGAGACCACACATGGATATAGAGACCACACATGGATCCACCGGTGTCATTGCATGTATGTTCTTTTCACTAACAACAACTAGAGTCATGCATGTGTGTTCTTTTCACATACCACATATGGATCCACCAGTGTCATTGCATGTGTGATCTTTTCACAATCCACCCATGGGTCGACCAGTGTCATTGCGTGTGTGTTCTTTTTAGTAACAACAACCAGTGTCATTGCATGTGTGTTCTTTTCACTAACAACAACTGGAGTCATTGCATCTGTGATCTTTTCACAATCCACCTATGGATCCACCAGTGTCATTGCATGTGTGTTCTTTTTACTAACAACAACCAGAGTCATTTCATGGCTGTTCTTCTCACATACCACCTATGGATCCACCAGTGTCATTGCATGTGTGTTCTCTTCACAATCCACACATGGATCCACTAGTGTCATTGCATGTGTGTTCTTTTTACTAACAACAACCAGTGTCATTGCATGTGTGTTAGTTTCACTAACAACAACCAGAGTCATTGCATGTGTGTTCTTTTCACATACCACATATGGATCTACCAGTGTCATTGCATGTGTGTTCTTTTCACAATCCCCCCATGGATCCACCAGTGTCATTGCATGTGTGTTCTTTTTACTAACAACAACTAGAGTCATTGAAATGTGTGTTCTTCTCACATACCACCTATGGATCCACCGGTGTCATTGCATGTGTGTTCTTTTCACAATCCACCCATGGATCCACCAGTGTCATTGGATGTGTGTTCTTTTTAGTAACAACAACTAGAGTCATTGAAATGTGTGTTCTTTTCACATACCACATATGGATCCACCAGTGTCATTGCATGTGATTTCTTTTCACTAACAACAACCAGAGTCATGGCATGTGTGTTCTTTTCACATACCACATATGGATCAACCAGTGTCATTGCATGTATGTTCTTTTCACTAACAACAACTGGAGTCATCGCATGTGTGCTCTTTTCAAAATCCACACATGGATCCACCAGTGTCATTGCATGTGTGTTCTTTTTAGTAACAACAACCAGTGTCATTGCATGTGTGTTCTTTTCACTAACAACAACTGGAGTCATTGCATGTGTGCTCTTTTCACAATCCACCTATGGATCCACCAGTGTCATTGCATGTGTGTTCTTTTTACTAACAACAACCAGAGTCATTTCATGGCTTTTCTTCTCACATACCACCTATGGATCCACCAGTGTCATTGCATGTGTGTTCTCTTCACAATCCACACATGGATCCACCAGTGTCATTCCATGTGTGTTCTTTTTAGTAACAACAACAAGAGTCATTGAAATGTGTGTTCTTTTCACATACCACCTATGGATCCACCAGTGTCATTGCTTGTGTGTTCTTTTCACTAACAACAACCAGAGTCATTGCATGTGTGTTTTTTTCACATACCAGATATGGATCCACCAGTGTCATTGCATGTTTGTTCTTTTCACTAACAACAACTAGAGTCATTGCATGTGTGCTCTTTTCAAAATCCACACATGGATCCACCAGTGTCATTGCATGTGTGTTCTTTTTAGTAACAAAAACCAGTGTCATTGCATTGTGTTCTTTACACTAACAACACCTGGAGTCATTGCATGTGTGCTCTTTTCACAATCCACCTATGGATCCACCAGTGCCATTGCCTGTGTGTTCTTTTTACTAACAACAACCAGAGTCATTTCATGGTTGTTCTTCTCACATACCACCTATGGATCCACCAGTGTCATTGCATGTGTGTTCTCTTCACAATCCACACATGGATCCACCAGTGTCATTGCATGTATGTTCTTTTCAACAACAACAACCGGAGTCATTGCATGTGTTCTCTTTTCACAATCCACACAAGGATCCACCAGTGTCATTACATGTGTGCTCTTTTCACAATTGACACATCGATCCACTAGTGTCATTGCATGTGTGTTCTTTTTAGTAACAACAACCAGTGTCATTGCATGTGTATTCTTTTCAGTAACAACAACTGGAATCATTGCATGTGTTCTCTTTTCACAATCCACCTATGGATCCTCCAGTGTCATTGCATGAGCGTTCTTTTTACTAACAACAACCAGAGTCATTTCATGGCTGTTCTTCTCACATACCACCTACGGATCCACCTGTGTCATTGCATGTGTGTTCTCTTCACAATCCACACATGGACCCACCAGTGTCATTGCATGTGTGTTCTTCTTACTAACAACTACCAGTGTCATTGCATGTGTGTTCTCTTCAGAGACCAGACATGGATCCCGAGTGTCATTGCATGTGTGTTCTTTTTACTAACAACAACTAGAGTCATTGAAATGTGTTCTCTCTTCGGAGACCACGCATGGATCCACCGGTTTCATTGCATGTATGTTCTTTTCACCAACAACAACTGGAGTCATTGCATGTGTGATCTTTTCACATACCACATATGGACCCACCGGTGTCATTGCACGTGTGCTCTTTTCATAATCCACTCATGGATCCACCAGTGTCATTGCATGTGTATTCGTTTTAGTAACAACAACCAGAGTCATTGAAATGTGTGTTCTTTTCACATACCACATATGGATCCACCAGTATCATTGCATGTGTGTTCTTTTCACTAACAACAACTAGAGTCATTGCATGTGCGTTCTTTTCACATACCACATATGGATCCACCAGTGTTATTGCAAGTATGTTCTTTTCAACAACAATAACCGGAGTCATTGCATGTGTGCTCTTTTCACAATCCACACATGGATCCCCCAGTGTCATTGCATGTGTGTTCTTTTTAGTAACAACAACCAGTATCATGGCATGTGTGTTCTTTTCACTAACAACAACTGGAGTCATTGCATGTGTGGTCTTTTCACAATCCATCTATGGATCTACCAGTGTCATTTCATGTGTGTTCTTTTTACTAACAACAACTAGAGTCATTTCATGGCTGTTCTTCTCACATACCACCTATGGATCCACCAGTGTCATTGCATGTGTGTTCTCTTCACAATCCACACATGGATCCACCAGTGTCATTGCATGTGTGTTCTTTTTACTAACAACAACCAGTGTCATTGCATATGTGTTCTCTTCAGAGACGAGACATGGATCCACCAATGTCGTTGCATGTGTGTTCTTTTTACTAACAACAACCAAAGTCATTGAAATGTGTGCTCTCTTTAGAGACCACACATGGATATAGAGACCACACATGGATCCACCGGTGTCATTGCATGTATGTCCTTTTCACTAACAACAACTAGAGTCATGCATGTGTGTTCTTTTCACATACCACATATGGATCCACCAGTGTCATTGCATGTGTGATCTTTTCACAATCCACCCATGGGTCGACCAGTGTCATTGCGTGTGTGTTCTTTTTAGTAATAACAACCAGAGTCATTGAAATGTGTGTTCTTTTCACATACCACCTATGGATCCACCAGTGTCATTACATGTATGTTCTTTTCACTAACAACAACTAGAGTCATTGCATGTGTGCTCTTTTCAAAATCCACACATGGATCCACCAGTGTCATTGCATGTGTGTTCTTTTTAGTAACAACAACCAGTGTCATTGCATGTGTGTTCTTTTCACTAACAACAACTGGAGTCATTGCATGACTGCTCTTTTCACAATCCACCTATGGATCCACCAGTGTCATTGCATGTGTGTTCTTTTTAGCAACAACAACCAGTGTCATTGAAATGTGTGTTCTTCTCACATACCACCTATGGACCCACCAGTGTCATTGCATGTGTGTTCATTTAACTAACAACAACTAGAGTCATTGCATGTGTGTTCTTTTCACATACCACATATGGATCCACCAGTGTCAATGAAATGTGTGTTCTCTTTAAATACCACACATGGATCCACCAGTGTCATTGCATGTGTGTTCTTTTTAGTAACAACAACCAGAGTCATTGAAATGTGTGTTCTTCTCACATACCACCTATGGATCCACCAGTTTTATTGCATGTGTGTTCTTTTCACAATCCACCCATGGATCCACCAGTGTCATTACATATGTGTTCTTTTTAGTAACAACAACCAGAGTCATTGAAATGTGTGTTCTTTTCACATACCACCTATGGATCCACCAGTGTCATTGCATGTGTGTTCTTTTCACTAACGACAAACAGAGTCATTGAATGTGTGTTCTTTTCACATACCACATATGGATCCACCAGTGTCATTGCATGTATGTTCTTTTCAACAACAACAACTGGAGTCATTGCATGTGTGCTCTTTTTCACAATCCACACATGGATCCACCAGTGTTATTGCATGTGTGTTCTTTTTAGTAACAACAACCAGTGTCATTGCATGTGTGTTCTTTTCTCTAACAACAACTGGAGTCATTGCATGTGTGCTCTTTTCGCAATCCACCTATGGATCCACCAGTGTCATTGCATGTGTGTTCTTTTTACTAACAACAACCAGAGTTATTTCATGGCTGTTCTTCTCACATACCACCTATGGATCCACTAGTGTCATTGCATGTGTGTTCTCTTCACAATCCACACATGGATCCACCAGTGTCATTACATGTGTGTTCTTTTTACTAACAACAACCAGTGTCATTGCATGTGTTTTCTCTTCAGAGAGCAGACATGGATCCACCAGTGTCATTGCATGTGAGTTCTTTCTACTAACAACAACCAGAGTCACTAAAATGTGTGCTCTCTTCAGAGACCACACATGGATCCACCGGTGTCATTGCATGTATGTTATTTTCACTAACAACAATTGGAGTCATTGCATGTGTGTTCTTTTCACATACCACATATGGATCCACCGGTGTCATTGCATGTGTGCTCTTTTCACAATCCACTCATGGATCCACCAGTGTAATTGCATGTCTGTTCGTTTTAGTAACAACAACCAGAGTCATTGAAATGTGTGTTATTTTCACATACCACATATGGATCCACCAGTGTCATTGCATGTGTATTATTTTCACTAACAACAACTAGAGTCATTGCATGTGTGTTCTTTTCACATACCAAATATGGATCCACCGGTGTCATTGCATGTATGTTCTTTTCAACAACAACAACCGGAGTCATTACATGTGTGCTCTTTTCACAATCCACACATGGATCCACCAGTGTCATTACATGTGTGCTCTTTTCACAATCGACACGTGGATCCACCAGTGTCATTGCATGTGTGTTCTTTTTAGTAACAACAACCAGTGTCATTGCATGTGTATTCTTTTCAGTAACAACAACTGGAGTCATTGCATGTGTGCTCTTTTCACAATCCACCTATGGATCCTCCAGTGTCATTGCATGAGCGTTCTTTTTACTAACAACAACCAGAGTCATTTTCATGGCTGTTCTTCTCACATACCACCTACGGATCCACCAGTGTCATTGCATGTGTGTTCTCTTCACAATCCACACATGGACCCACCAGTGTCATTGCATGTGTGTTCTTCTTACTAACAACAACCAGTGTCATTGCATGTGTGTTCTCTTCAGAGACCAGACATGGATCCAGAGTGTCATTGCATGTGTGTTCTTTTTACTAACAACAACCAGAGTCATTGAAATGTGTGCTCTCTTTGGAGACCACACATGGATCCACCGGTGTCATTGCATGTGTGATCTTTTCACATACCACATATGGATCCACCGGTGTCATTGTATGTGTGCTCTTTTCACAATCCACCCATGGATCCACCAGTGTCATTGCATGTGTGTTCTTTTTAGCAACAACAACCAGAGTCATTGAAATGTGTGTTCTTCTCACATACCACCTATGGATCCACTAGTGTCATTGCATGTGTGTTCATTTCACTAACAACAACCAGAGTCATTGCATGTGTGTTCTTTTCACATACCACATATGGATCCACCAGTGTCATTGAAATGTGTGTTCTCTTTAGATACCACACATGGATCCACCAGTGTCATTGCATGTGTGTTCTTTTTAGTAACAACAACCAGAGTCATTGAAATGTGTGTTCTTCTCATATACCACCTATGGATCCACTAGTTTCATTGCATGTGTGTTCTTTTCACAATCCACTCATGGATCCACCAGTGTCATTACATGTGTGTTCTTTTTAGTAACAACAACCAGAGTTATTGAAATGTGTGTTCTTTTCACATACCACCTATGGATCCACTAGTGTCATTGCATGTGTGTTCTTTTCACTAACGACAAACAGAGTCATTGCATGTGTGTTCTTTTCACATACCACATATGGATCCACCAGTGGCATTGCATGTACGTTCTTTTCAGCAACAACAACTGGAGTCATTGCATGTGTGCTCTTTTTCACAATCCACACATGGATCCACCAGTGTTATTGCATGTGTGTTCTTTTTAGTAACAACAACCAGTGTCATTGCATGTGTGTTCTTTTCACTAACAACAACTAGAGTCATTGCATGTGTGCTCTTTTCACAATCCACCTATGGATCCACCAGTGTCATTGCATGTGTGTTCTTTTTACTAACAACAACCAGAGTCATTTCATGGTTGTTCTTCTCACATACCACCTATGGATCTACCAGTGTCATTGCATGTGTGTTCTTTTCACAATCCACACATGGATCCACTAGTGTCGTTGCATGTGTGTTCTTTTTACTAACAACAACTAGTGTCATTGCATGTGTGTTCTCTTCAGAGACCAGACATGGATCCACCAGTGTCATTGCATGTGTGTTCTTTTTACTAACAACAACCAGAGTCACTGAAATGTGTGCTCTCTTCAGAGACCAGACATGGATCCACCGGTGTCATTGCATGTATGTTCTTTTCACTAACAACAATTGGAGTCATTGCATGTGTGTTCTTTTCACATACCACATATGGATCCACCGGTGTCATTGCATGTGTGCTCTTTTCACAATCCACTCATGGATCCACCAGTGTCATTGCATGTGTGTTCGTTTTAGTAACAACAACCAGAGTCATTGAAATGTGGGTTCTTTTCGCATACCACATATGGATCCACCAGTGTCATTGCATGTGTGTTCTTTTTAGTAACAACAACCAGTGTCATTGCATGTGTGTTCTTTTCACTAACAACAACTAGAGTCATTGCATGTGTGCTCTTTTCACAATCCACCTATGGATCCACCAGTGTCATTGCATGTGTGTTCTTTTTACTAACAACAACCAGAGTCTTTCATGGCTGTTCTTCTCACATACCACCTATGGATCCAGCAGTGTCATTGCATGTGTGTTCTCTTCACAATCCACACATGGATCCACTAGTGTCATTGCATGTGTGTTCTTTTTACTAACAACAACCAGTGTCATTGCATGTGTGTTCTCTTCAGAGACCAGACATGGATCCACCAGTGTCATTGCATGTGTGTTCTTTTTACTAACAACAACCAGAGTCACTGAAATGTGTGCTCTCTTCAAAGACCAGACATGGATCCACCGGTGTCATTGCATGTATGTTCTTTTCACTAACAACAATTGGAGTCATTGCATGTGTGTTCTTTTCACATACCACATATGGATCCACCGGTGTCATTGCATGTGTGCTCTTTTCACAATCCACTCATGGATCCACCAGTGTCATTGCATGTGTTTTCCTTTTAGTAACAACAACCAGAGTCATTGACATGTGTGTTCTTTTCACATACCACATATGGATCCACCAGTGTCATTGCATGTGTGTTCTTTTCACTAACAACAACTAGAGTCATTGCATGTGTGTTCTTTTCACGTACCACATATGGATCCACCAGTGTCATTGCATGTATGTTCTTTTCAACAACAATAACCGGAGTCATTGCATGTGTGCTCTTTTCACAATCCACACATGGATCCACCAGTGTCATTGCATTTGTGTTCTTTTTAGTAACAACAACCAGTGTCATGGCATGTGTGTTCTTTTCACTAACAACAACTGGAGTCATTGCATGTGTGCTCTTTTCACAATCTAGATATGGATCCACCAGTGTCATTTCATGTGTGTTCTTTTTACTAACAACAACTAGAGTCATTTCATGGCTGTTCTTCTCACATACAACCTATGGATCCACCAGTGTCATTGCATGTGTGTTCTCTTCACAATCCACACATGGATCCACCAGTGTCATTGCATGTGTGTTCTTTTTACTAACAACAACCAGTGTCATTGCATATGTGTTCTCTTCAGAGACCAGACATGGATCCAGCAATGTCGTTGCATGTGTGTTCTTTTTACTAACAACAACCAAAGTCATTGAAATGTGTGCTCTCTTTAGAGACCACACATGGATATAGAGACCACACATGGATCCACCGGTGTCATTTCATGTATGTTCTTTTCACTAACAACAGCTGGAGTCATGCATGTGTGTTCTTTTCACATACCACATATGGATCCACCAGTGTAATTGCATGTGTTCTCTTTTCACAATCCACCCATGGATCCACCAGTGTCATGTCATGTGTGTTCTTGTCAGTAACAACAACCAGAGTCACTGAAATGTGTGTTCTTTTCACATACCACCTATGGATCCACCAGTGTCATTGCATGTGTGTTCTTTTCACTAACAACAACCAGAGTCATTGCATGTGTGTTCTTTTCACATACCATATATGGATCCACCAGTGGCATTGAAATGTGTGTTCTCTACATAGACCACACATGGATCCACCAGTGTCATTGCATGTGTGTTCTTTTTAGTAACAACAACCAGAGTCATTGAAGTGTGTGTTCTTCTCACATACCACCTATGGATCCCCCAGTGTCATTGCATGTGTGTTCTTTTTAGTAACAACAACCATAGTCATTGAAATGTGTGTTCTTTTCACATACCTCCTATGGATCCACCAGTGTCATTGCATGTGTGTTATTTTCACTAACAACAACCAGAGTCATTGCATGTGTGTTCTTTTCACATACCACATGTGGATCCACCAGTGTCATTGCATGTAAATTCTTTTCACTAACAACAACTGGAGTCATTGCATTTGTCCTCTTTTCAAAATCCACACATGGATCCACCAGTGTCATTGCATGTGTGTTCTTTTTAGTAACAACAACCAGTTTCATTGCATGTGTGTTCTGTTCACTAACAATAACTGGAATCATTGCATGTGTGCTCTTTTCACAATCCACCTATGGATCCACCAGTGTCATTGCATGTGTGTTCTTTTCACATACCACCTATGGATCCACCAGTTTCATTGCATGTGTGTTCTTTTCACAATCCACCCATGGATCCACCAGTGTCATTACATGTGTGTTCTTTTTAGTAACAACAACCAGAGTTATTGAAATGTGTGTTCTTTTCACATACCACCTATGGATCCACTAGTGTCATTGCATGTGTGTTCTTTTCACTAACGACAAACAGAGTCATTGCATGTGTGTTCTTTTCACATACCACAGATGGATCCACCAGTGGCATTGCATGTACGTTCTTTTCAACAACAACAACTGGAGTCATTGCATGTGTGCTCTTTTTCACAATCCACACATGGATCCACCAGTGTTATTGCATGTGTGTTCTTTTTAGTAACAACAACCAGTGTCATTGCATGTGTGTTCTTTTCACTAACAACAACTAGAGTCATTGCATGTGTGCTCTTTTCACAATCCACCTATGGATCCACCAGTGTCATTGCATGTGTGTTCTTTTTACTAACAACAACCAGAGTCATTTCATGGCTGTTCTTCTCACATACCACCTATGGATCTACCAGTGTCATTGCATGTGTGTTCTCTTCACAATCCACACATGGATCCACTAGTGTCATTGCATGTGTGTTCTTTTTACTAACAACAACTAGTGTCATTGCATGTGTGTTCTCTTCAGAGACCAGACATGGATCCACCAGTGTCATTGCATGTGCGTTCTTTTTACTAACAACAACCAGAGTCACTGAAATGTGTGCTCTCTTCAGAGACCAGACATGGATCCACCGGTGTCATTGCATGTATGTTCTTTTCACTAACAACAATTGGAGTCATTGCATGTGTGTTCTTTTCACATACCACATATGGATCCACCGGTGTCATTGCATGTGTGCTCTTTTCACAATCCACTCATGGATCCACCAGTGTCATTGCATGTGTGTTCGTTTTAGTAACAACAACCAGAGTCATTGAAATGTGGGTTCTTTTCGCATACCACATATGGATCCACCAGTGTCATTGCATGTGTGTTCTTTTCACTAACAACAACTAGAGTCATTGCATGTGTGTTCTTTTCACATACCACATATGGATCCAACAGTGTCATTGAAATGTGTGTTCTCTTTAGATACCACACATGGATCCACCAGTGTCATTGCATGTGTGTTCTTTTTAGTAACAACAACCAGAGTCATTGAAATGTGTATTCTTCTCACATACCACCTATGGATCCACCAGTTTCATTGCATGTGTGTTCTTTTCACAATCCACCCATGGATCCACCAGTGTCATTACATGTGTGTTCTTTTTAGTAACAACAACTAGAGTCATTGAAATGTGTGTTCTTTTCACATACCACCTATGGATCCACCAGTATCATTGTATGTGTGTTCTTTTCACTAACGACAAACAGAGTCATTGCATGTGTGTTCTTTTCACATACCACATATGGATCCACCACTTGCATTGCATGTATGTTCTTTTCAACAACAACAACTGGAGTCATTGCATGTGTGCTCTTTGTCACAATCCACACATGGATCCACCAGTGTTATTGCATGTGTGTTCTTTTTAGTAACAACAACCAGTGTCATTGCATGTGTGTTCTTTTCACTAACAACAACTAGAGTCATTGCATGTGTGCTCTTTTCACAATCCACCTATGGATCCACCAGTGTCATTGCATGTGTGTTCTTTTTACTAACAACAACCAGAGTCATTTCATGGCTGTTCTTCTCACATACCACCTATGGATCCACCAGTGTCATTGCATGTGTGTTCTCTTCACAATCCACACATGGATCCACTAGTGTCATTGCATGTGTGTTCTTTTTACTAACAACAACCAGTGTCATTGCATGTGTGTTCTCTTCAGAGACCAGACATGGATCCACCAGTGTCATTGCATGTGTGTTCTTTTTACTAACAACAACCAGAGTCACTGAAATGTGTGCTCTCTTCAAAGACCAGACATGGATCCACCGGTGTCATTGCATGTATGTTCTTTTCACTAACAACAACTGGAGTCATTGCATGTGTGCTCTTTTCAAAATCCACACATGGATCCACCAGTGTCATTGCATGTGTGTTCTTTTTAGTAACAACAACCAGTTTCATTGCATGTGTGTTCTGTTCACTAACAACAACTGGAATCATTGCATGTGTGCTCTTTTCACAATCCACCTATGGATCCACCAGTGTCATTGCATGTGTGTTCTTTTCACATACCACCTATGGATCCACCAGTTTCATTGCATGTGTGTTCTTTTCACAATCCACCCATGGATCTACCAGTGTCACTACATGTGTGTTCTTTTTAGTAACAACAACCAGAGTTATTGAAATGTGTGTTCTTTTCACATACCACCTATGGATCCACTAGTGTCATTGCATGTGTGTTCTTTTCACTAACGACAAACAGAGTCATTGCATGTGTGTTCTTTTCACATACCACAGATGGATCCACCAGTGGCATTGCATGTACGTTCTTTTCAACAACAACAACAACTGGAGTCATTGCATGTGTGCTCTTTTTCACAATCCACACATGGATCCACCAGTGTTATTGCATGTGTGTTCTTTTTAGTAACAACAACCAGTGTCATTGCATGTGTGTTCTTTTCACTAACAACAACTAGAGTCATTGCATATGTGCTCTTTTCACAATCCACCTATGGATCCACCAGTGTCATTGCATGTGTGTTCTTTTTACTAACAACAACCAGAGTCATTTCATGGCTGTTCTTCTCACATACCACCTATGGATCCACCAGTGTCATTGCATGTGTGTTCTCTTCACAATCCACACATGGATCCACTAGTGTCATTGCATGTGTGTTCTTTTTACTAACAACAACCAGTGTCATTGCATGTGTGTTCTCTTCAGAGACCAGACATGGATCCACCAGTGTCATTGCATGTGTGTTCTTTTTACTAACAACAACCAGAGTCACTGAAATGTGTGCTCTCTTCAAAGACCAGACATGGATCCACCGGTGTCATTGCATGTATGTTCTTTTCACTAACAACAATTGGAGTCATTGCATGTGTGTTCTTTTCACATACCACATATGGATCCACCGGTGTCATTGCATGTGTGCTCTTTTCACAATCCACTCATGGATCCACCAGTGTCATTGCATGTGTGTTCCTTTTAGTAACAACAACCAGTGTCATTGACATGTGTGTTCTTTTCACATACCACATATGGATCCACCAGTGTCATTGCATGTGTGTTCTTTTCACTAACAACAACTAGAGTCATTGCATGTGCGTTCTTTTCACGTACCACATATGGATCCACCAGTGTCATTGCATGTATGTTCTTTTCAACAACAATAACCGGAGTCATTGCATGTGTGCTCTTTTCACAATCCACACATGGATCCACCAGTGTCATTGCATTTGTGTTCTTTTTAGTAACAACAACCAGTGTCATGGCATGTGTGTTCTTTTCACTAACAACAACTGGAGTCATTGCATGTGTGCTCTTTTCACAATCCAGATATGGATCCACCAGTGTCATTTCATGTGTGTTCTTTTTACTAACAACAACTAGAGTCATTTCATGGCTGTTCTTCTCACATACAACCTATGGATCCACCAGTGTCATTGCATGTGTGTTCTCTTCACAATCCACACATGGATCCACCAGTGTCATTGCATGTGTGTTCTTTTTACTAACAACAACCAGTGTCATTGCATATGTGTTCTCTTCAGAGACCAGACATGGATCCACCAATGTCGTTGCATGTGTGTTCTTTTTACTAACAACAACCAAAGTCATTGAAATGTGTGCTCTCTTTAGAGACCACACATGGATATAGAGACCACACATGGATCCACCGGTGTCATTTCATGTATGTCCTTTTCACTAACAACAACTGGAGTCATGCATGTGTGTTCTTTTCACATACCACATATGGATCCACCAGTGTAATTGCATGTGTTCTCTTTTCACAATCCACCCATGGATCCACCAGTGTCATGTCATGTGTGTTCTTGTCAGTAACAACAACCAGAGTCACTGAAATGTGTGTTCTTTTCACATACCACCTATGGATCCACCAGTGTCATTGCATGTGTGTTCTTTTCACTAACAACAACCAGAGTCATTGCATGTGTGTTCTTTTCACATACCATATATGGATCCACCAGTGGCATTGAAATGTGTGTTCTCTACATAGACCACACATGGATCCACCAGTGTCATTGCATGTGTGTTCTTTTTAGTAACAACAACCAGAGTCATTGAAATGTGTGTTCTTCTCACATACCACCTATGGATCCCCCAGTGTCATTGCATGTGTGTTCTTTTTAGTAACAACAACCATAGTCATTGAAATGTGTGTTCTTTTCACATACCTCCTATGGATCCACCAGTGTCATTGCATGTGTGTTATTTTCACTAACAACAACCAGAGTCATTGCATGTGTGTTCTTTTCACATACCACATGTGGATCCACCAGTGTCATTGCATGTAAGTTCTTTTCACTAACAACAACTGGAGTCATTGCATGTGTGCTCTTTTCAAAATCCACACATGGATCCACCAGTGTCATTGCATGTGTGTTCTTTTTAGTAACAACAACCAGTTTCATTGCATGTGTGTTCTGTTCACTAACAACAACTAGAATCATTGCATGTGTGCTCTTTTCACAATCCACCTATGGATCCACCAGTGTCATTGCATGTGTGTTCTTTTGACTAACAACAACCAGAGTCATTTCATGGCTGTTCTTCTCACATACCACCTATGGATCCACCAGTATCATTGCATGTGTGTTCTCTTCACAATCCACACATGGATCCACCAGTGTCATTCCATGTGTGTTCTTTTTAGTAACAACAACAAGAGTCATTGAAATGTGTGTTCTTTTCACATACCACCTATGGATCCACCAGTGTCATTGCTTGTGTGTTCTTTTCACTAACAACAACTAGAGTCATTGCATATGTTTTTTTTCACATACCACATATGGATCCACCAGTGTCATTGCCTGTTTTTTCTTTTCACTAACAACAACTGGAGTCATTGCATGTGTGCTCTTTTCAAAATCCACACATGGATCCACTAGTGTCATTGCATGTGTGTTCTTTTTAGTAACAACAACCAGTTTCATTGCATGTGTGTTCTGTTCACTAACAACAACTAGAATCATTGCATGTGTGCTCTTTTCACAATCCACCTATGGATCCACCAGTGTCATTGCATGTGTGTTCTTTTGACTAACAACAACCAGAGTCATTTCATGGCTGTTCTTCTCACATACCACCTATGGATCCACCAGTATCATTGCATGTGTGTTCTCTTCACAATCCACACATGGATCCACCAGTGTCATTCCATGTGTGTTCTTTTTAGTAACAACAACAAGAGTCATTGAAATGTGTGTTCTTTTCACATACCACCTATGGATCCACTAGTGTCATTGCATGTGTGTTCTTTTCACTAACGACAAACAGAGTCATTGCATGTGTGTTCTTTTCACATACCACAGATGGATCCACCAGTGGCATTGCATGTACGTTCTTTTCAACAACAACAACAACTGGAGTCATTGCATGTGTGCTCTTTTTCACAATCCACACATGGATCCACCAGTGTTATTGCATGTGTGTTCTTTTTAGTAACAACAACCAGTGTCATTGCATGTGTGTTCTTTTCACTAACAACAACTAGAGTCATTGCATATGTGCTCTTTTCACAATCCACCTATGGATCCACCAGTGTCATTGCATGTGTGTTCTTTTTACTAACAACAACCAGAGTCATTTCATGGCTGTTCTTCTCACATACCACCTATGGATCCACCAGTGTCATTGCATGTGTGTTCTCTTCACAATCCACACATGGATCCACTAGTGTCATTGCATGTGTGTTCTTTTTACTAACAACAACCAGTGTCATTGCATGTGTGTTCTCTTCAGAGACCAGACATGGATCCACCAGTGTCATTGCATGTGTGTTCTTTTTACTAACAACAACCAGAGTCACTGAAATGTGTGCTCTCTTCAAAGACCAGACATGGATCCACCGGTGTCATTGCATGTATGTTCTTTTCACTAACAACAATTGGAGTCATTGCATGTGTGTTCTTTTCACATACCACATATGGATCCACCGGTGTCATTGCATGTGTGCTCTTTTCACAATCCACTCATGGATCCACCAGTGTCATTGCATGTGTGTTCCTTTTAGTAACAACAACCAGTGTCATTGACATGTGTGTTCTTTTCACATACCACATATGGATCCAGCAGTGTCATTGCATGTGTGTTCTTTTCACTAACAACAACTAGAGTCATTGCATGTGCGTTCTTTTCACGTACCACATATGGATCCACCAGTGTCATTGCATGTATGTTCTTTTCAACAACAATAACCGGAGTCATTGCATGTGTGCTGTTTTCACAATCCACACATGGATCCACCAGTGTCATTGCATTTGTGTTCTTTTTAGTAACAACAACCAGTGTCATGGCATGTGTGTTCTTTTCACTAACAACAACTGGAGTCATTGCATGTGTGCTCTTTTCACAATCCAGATATGGATCCACCAGTGTCATTTCATGTGTGTTCTTTTTACTAACAACAACTAGAGTCATTTCATGGCTGTTCTTCTCACATACAACCTATGGATCCACCAGTGTCATTGCATGTGTGTTCTCTTCACAATCCACACATGGATCCACCAGTGTCATTGCATGTGTGTTCTTTTTACTAACAACAACCAGTGTCATTGCATATGTGTTCTCTTCAGAGACCAGACATGGATCCACCAATGTCGTTGCATGTGTGTTCTTTTTACTAACAACAACCAAAGTCATTGAAATGTGTGCTCTCTTTAGAGACCACACATGGATATAGAGACCACACATGGATCCACCGGTGTCATTTCATGTATGTCCTTTTCACTAACAACAACTGGAGTCATGCATGTGTGTTCTTTTCACATACCACATATGGATCCACCAGTGTAATTGCATGTGTTCTCTTTTCACAATCCACCCATGGATCCACCAGTGTCATGTCATGTGTGTTCTTGTCAGTAACAACAACCAGAGTCACTGAAATGTGTGTTCTTTTCACATACCACCTATGGATCCACCAGTGTCATTGCATGTGTGTTCTTTTCACTAACAACAACCAGAGTCATTGCATGTGTGTTCTTTTCACATACCATATATGGATCCACCAGTGGCATTGAAATGTGTGTTCTCTACATAGACCACACATGGATCCACCAGTGTCATTGCATGTGTGTTCTTTTTAGTAACAACAACCAGAGTCATTGAAATGTGTGTTCTTCTCACATACCACCTATGGATCCCCCAGTGTCATTGCATGTGTGTTCTTTTTAGTAACAACAACCATAGTCATTGAAATGTGTGTTCTTTTCACATACCTCCTATGGATCCACCAGTGTCATTGCATGTGTGTTATTTTCACTAACAACAACCAGAGTCATTGCATGTGTGTTCTTTTCACATACCACATGTGGATCCACCAGTGTCATTGCATGTAAGTTCTTTTCACTAACAACAACTGGAGTCATTGCATGTGTGCTCTTTTCAAAATCCACACATGGATCCACCAGTGTCATTGCATGTGTGTTCTTTTTAGTAACAACAACCAGTTTCATTGCATGTGTGTTCTGTTCACTAACAACAACTAGAATCATTGCATGTGTGCTCTTTTCACAATCCACCTATGGATCCACCAGTGTCATTGCATGTGTGTTCTTTTGACTAACAACAACCAGAGTCATTTCATGGCTGTTCTTCTCACATACCACCTATGGATCCACCAGTATCATTGCATGTGTGTTCTCTTCACAATCCACACATGGATCCACCAGTGTCATTCCATGTGTGTTCTTTTTAGTAACAACAACAAGAGTCATTGAAATGTGTGTTCTTTTCACATACCACCTATGGATCCACCAGTGTCATTGCTTGTGTGTTCTTTTCACTAACAACAACTAGAGTCATTGCATATGTTTTTTTTCACATACCACATATGGATCCACCAGTGTCATTGCCTGTTTTTTCTTTTCACTAACAACAACTGGAGTCATTGCATGTGTGCTCTTTTCAAAATCCACACATGGATCCACCAGTGTCATTGCATGTGTGTTCTTTTTAGTAACAAAAACCAGTGTCATTGCATGTGTGTTCTTTTCACTAACAAAACCTGGAGTCATTGCATGTGTGTTCTTTTCACAATCCACCCATGGATCCACCAGTGTCATTGGATGTGTGTTCTTTTTACTAACAACAACCAGAGTCATTTCATGGCTGTTCTTCTCACATACCACCTATGGATCCACCAGTGTCATTGCATGTGTGCTCTTTTCACAATCCACACAAGGATCCACCAGTGTCATTACATGTGTGCTCTTTTCACAATCGACACATGGATCCACCAGTGTCATTGCATGTGTGTTCTTTTTAGTAACAACAACTAGTGTCATTGCAAGTGTATTCTATTCAGTAACAACAACTGGAGTCATTGCATGTGTGCTCTTTTCACAATCCACCTATGGATCCACAAGTGTCATTGCATGAGCGTTCTTTTTACTAACAACAACCAGAGTCATTTCATGGCTGTTCTTCTCACATACCACCTACGGATCCACCTGTGTCATTGCATGTGTGTTCTCTTCACAATCCACACATGGACCCACCAGTGTCATTGCATGTGTGTTCTTCTTACTTACAACAACCAGTGTCATTGCATGTGTGTTCTCTTCAGAGACCAGACATGGATCCAGAGTGTCATTGCATGTGTGTTCATTTTACTAACAACAACCAGAGTCATTGAAATGTGTGCTCTCTTCGGAGACCACACATGGATCCACCGGTGTCATTGCATGTATGTTCTTTTCACTAACAACAACTGGACTCATTGCATGTGTGATCTTTTCACATACCACATATGGATCCACCGATGTCATTGCATGTGTGATCTTTTCACAATCCACCCATGGATCCACCAGTGTCATTGCATGTGTGTTCTTTTTAGCAACAACCAGAGTCATTGAAATGTGTGTTCTTCTCACATACCACCTATGGATCCACTGGTGTCATTGCATGTGTGTTCATTTCACTAACAACAACCAGAGTCATTGCATGTGTGTTCTTTTCACATACCACATATGGATCCACCAGTGTCATTGAAATGTGTGTTCTCTTTAGATACCACACATGGATCCACCAGTGTCATTGCATGTGTGTTCTTTTTAGTAACAACAACCAGAGTCATTGAAATGTGTGTTCTTCTCACATACCACCTATGGATCCACCAGTTTCATTGCATGTGTGTTCTTTTCACAATCCACCCATGGATCCACCAGTGTCATTACATGTGTGTTCTTTTTAGTAACAACAACCAGAGTCATTGAAATGTGTGTTCTTTTCACATACCATCTATGGATCCACCAGTGTCATTGCATGTGTGTTCTTTTCACTAACGACAAACAGAGTCATTGCATGTGTGTTCTTTTCACATACCACATATGGATCCACCAGTGGCATTGCATGTATGTTCTTTTCAACAAGAACAACTGGAGTCATTGCATGTGTGCTCTTTTTCACAATCCACACATGGATCCACCAGTGTTATTGCGTGTGTGTTATTTTTAGTAACAACAACCAGTGTCATTGCATGTGTGCTCTCTTCACTAACAACAACTAGAGTCATTGCATGTGTGCTCTTTTCACAATCCACCTATGGATCCACCAGTGTCATTGCATGAGCGTTCTTTTTACTAACAACAACCAGAGTCATTTCATGGCTGTTCTTCTCACATACCACCTACGGATCCACCTGTGTCATTGCATGTGTGTTCTCTTCACAATCCACACATGGACCCACCAGTGTCATTGCATGTGTGTTCTTCTTACTAACAACTACCAGTGTCATTGCATGTGTGTTCTCTTCAGAGACCAGACATGGATCCCGAGTGTCATTGCATGTGTGTTCTTTTTACTAACAACAACCAGAGTCATTGAAATGTGTGCTCTCTTCGGAGACCACGCATGGATCCACCGGTGTCATTGCATGTATGTTCTTTTCACCAACAACAACTGGAGTCATTGCATGTGTGATCTTTTCACATACCACATATGGATCCACCGGTGTCATTGCACGTGTGCTCTTTTCATAATCCACTCATGGATCCACCAGTGTCATTGCATGTGTATTCGTTTTAGTAACAACAACCAGAGTCATTGAAATGTGTGTTCTTTTCACATACCACATATGGATCCACCAGTATCATTGCATGTGTGTTCTTTTCACTAACAACAACTAGAGTCATTGCATGTGCGTTCTTTTCACATACCACATATGGATCCACCAGTGTTATTGCAAGTATGTTCTTTTCAACCACAATAACCGGAGTCATTGCATGTGTGCTCTTTTCACAATCCACACATGGATCCCCTAGTGTCATTGCATGTGTGTTCTTTTTAGTAACAACAACCAGTGTCATGGCATGTGTGTTCTTTTCACTAACAACAACTGGACTCATTGCATGTGTGGTCTTTTCACAATCCATCTATGGATCTACCAGTGTCATTTCATGTGTGTTCTTTTTACTAACAACAACTAGAGTCATTTCATGGCTGTTCTTCTCACATACCACCTATGGATCCACCAGTGTCATTGCATGTGTGTTCTCTTCACAATCCACACATGGATCCACCAGTGTCATTGCATGTGTGTTCTTTTTACTAACAACAACCAGTGTCATTGCATATGTGTTCTCTTCAGAGACGAGACATGGATCCACCAATGTCGTTGCATGTGTGTTCTTTTTACTAACAACAACCAAAGTCATTGAAATGTGTGCTCTCTTTAGAGACCACACATGGATATAGAGACCACACATGGATCCACCGGTGTCATTGCATGTATGTCCTTTTCACTAACAACAACTAGAGTCATGCATGTGTGTTCTTTTCACATACCACATATGGATCCACCAGTGTCATTGCATGTGTGATCTTTTCACAATCCACCCATGGGTCGACCAGTGTCATTGCGTGTGTGTTCTTTTTAGTAATAACAACCAGAGTCATTGAAATGTGTGTTCTTTTCACATACCACCTATGGATCCACCAGTGTCATTACATGTATGTTCTTTTCACTAACAACAACTAGAGTCATTGCATGTGTGCTCTTTTCAAAATCCACACATGGATCCACCAGTGTCATTGCATGTGTGTTCTTTTTAGTAACAACAACCAGTGTCATTGCATGTGTGTTCTTTTCACTAACAACAACTGGAGTCATTGCATGACTGCTCTTTTCACAATCCACCTATGGATCCACCAGTGTCATTGCATGTGTGTTCTTTTTACTAACAACAACCAGAGTCATTTCATGGCTGTTCTTCTCACATACCACCTATGGATCCACCAGTGTCATTGCATGTGTGTTCTCTTCACAATCCACACATGGATCCACTAGTGTCATTTCATGTGTGTTCTTTTTACTAACAACAACTAGTGTCATTGCATGTGTGTTAGTTTCACTAACAACAACCAGAGTCATTGCATGTGTGTTCTTTTCACATACCACATATGGATCCACCAGTGTCATTGCATGTATGTTATTTTCACTAACAACAACTGGAGTCATTGCCTGTGTGCTCTTTTCAAAATCCACACATGGATCCACCAGTGTCATTGCATGTGTGTTCTTTTTAGTAACAACAACCAGTGTCATTGCATGTGTGTTCTTTTCACTAACAACAACTGGAGTCATTGCATGTGTGCTCTTTTCACAATCCACCTATGGATCCACCAGTTTCATTGCATGCGTGTTCTTTTTACTAACAACAACCAGAGTCATTTAATGGCTTTTCTTCTCACATACCACCTATGGATCCACCAGTGTCATTGCATGTGTGTTCTCTTCACAATCCACACATGGATCCACCAGTGTCATTCCATGTGTGTTCTTTTTAGTAACAACAACAAGAGTCATTGAAATGTGTGTTCTTTTCACATACCACCTATGGATCCACCAGTGTCATTGCTTGTGTGTTCTTTTCACTAACAACAACCAGAGTCATTGCATGTGTTTTTTTTCACATACCACATATGGATCCACCAGTGTCATTGCATGTTTGTTCTTTTCACTAACAACAACTGGAGTCATTGCATGTGTGCTCTTTTCAAAATCCACACATGGATCCACCAGTGTCATTGCATGTGTGTTCTTTTTAGTAACAAAAACCAGTGTCATTGCATGTGTGTTCTTTTCACTAACAACACCTGGAGTCATTGCATGTGTGCTCTTTTCACAATCCACATATGGATCCACCAGTGCCATTGCCTGTGTGTTCTTTTTACTAACAACAACCAGAGTCATTTCATGATTGTTCTTCTCACATACCACCTATGGATCCACCAGTGTCATTGCATGTGTGTTCTCTTCACAATCCACACATGGATCCACCAGTGTCATTGCATGTATGTTCTTTTCAACAACAACAACCGGAGTCATTGCATGTGTGCTCTTTTCACAATCCACACAAGGATCCACCAGTGTCATTACATGTGTGATCTTTTCACAATCGACACATGGATCCACCAGTGTCATTACATGTGTGTTCTTTTTAGTAAAAAGAACCAGTGTCATTGCATGTGTATTCTTTTCAGTAACAACAACTGGAGTCATTGCATGTGTGCTCTTTTCATAATCCACCTATGGATCCTCTAGTGTCATTGCATGAGCGTTCTTTTTACTAACAACAACCAGAGTCATTTCATGGCTGTTCTTCTCACATACCACCTACGGATCCACCTGTGTCATTGCATGTGTGTTCTCTTCACAATCCACACATGGACCCACCAGTGTCATTGCATGTGTGTTCTTCTTACTAACAACAACCAGTGTCATTGCATGTGTGTTCTCTTCAGAAAACCAGACATGGATCCAGAGTGTCATTGCATGTGTGTTCTTTTTACTAACAACAACCAGAGTCATTGAAATGTGTGCTCTCTTCGGAGACCACACATGGATCCACCGGTGTCATTGCATGTATGTTCTTTTCACTAACAACAACTGGAGTCATTGCATGTGTGATCTTTTCACATACAACAACTGGAGTCATTGCATGTGTGCTCTTTTCACAATCCACCCATGGATCCACCAGTGTCATTGCATGTGTGTTCTTTTTAGAAACAACAACCAGAGTCATTGAAATGTGTGTTCTTCTCACATACCACCTATGGATCCACTAGGGTCATTGCATGTGTGTTCATTTCACTAACAACAATCAGAGTCATTGCATGTGTGTTCTTTTCACATACCACATATGGATCCACGAGTGTCATTGAAATGTGTGTTCTCTTTAGATACCACACATGGATCCACCAGTGTCATTGCATGTGTGTTCTTTTTAGTAACGACAACCAGAGTCATTGAAATGTGTGTTCTTCTCACATACCACCTATGGATCCACCAGTTTCATTGCATGTGTGTTCTTTTCACAATCCACCCATGGATCCACCAGTGTCATTACATGTGTGTTCTTTTTAGTAACAACAACCAGAGTCATTGAAATGTGTGTTCTTTTCACATTCCACCTATGGATCCACCAGTGTCATTGCATGTGTGTTCTTTTCACTAACGACAAACAGAGTCATTGCATGTGTGTTCTTTGCAAATACCACATATGGATCCACCAGTGGCATTGCATGTATGTTCTTTTCAACAACAACAACTGGAGTCATTGCATGTGTGCTCTTTTTCACAATCCACACATGGATCCACCAGTGTTATTGCGTGTGTGTTCTTTTTAGTAACAACAACCAGTGTCATTGCATGTGTGTTCTCTTCACTAACAACAACTAGAGTCATTGCATGTGTGCTCTTTTCACAATCCACCTATGGATCCACCAGTGTCATTGCATGTGTGTTCTTTTTACTAACAACAACCAGAGTCATTTCATGGCTGTTCTTCTCACATACCACCTATGGATCCACCAGTGTCATTGCATGTGTGTTCTCTTCACAATCCACACATGGATCCACCAGTGTCATTGCACGTGTGTTCTTTTTACTAACAACAACCAGTGTCATTGCATGTGTGTTCTCTTCAGAGACCAGACATGGATCAACCAGTGCCATTGCATGTGTGTTATTTTTACTAACAACAACCAGAGTCATTGAAATGTGTCCTCTCTTCAGAGACCACACATGGATCCACCGGTGTTACTGCATGTATGCTCTTTTCACAAACAACAACTGGAGTCATTGCATGTGTGCTCTTTTCACATACCACATATGGATCCACCGGTGTCATTGCATGTGTGCTCTTTTCACAATCCACCCATGGATCCACCAGTGTCATTGCATGTGTGTTCTTTTTAGTAACAACAACCAGTGTCATTGCATGTGTATTCTTTTCAGTAACAACAACTGGAGTCATTGCATGTGTGCTCTTTTCACAATCCACCTATGGATCCTCCAGTGTCATTGCATGAACGTTCTTTTTACTAACAACAACCAGAGTCATTTCATGGTTGTTCTTCTCACATACCACCTATGGATCCACCAGTCTCATTGCATGTGTGTTCTCTTCACAATCCACACATGGACCCACCAGTGTCATTGCATGTGTGTTCTTCTTACTAACAACAACCAGTGTCATTGCATGTGTGTTCTCTTCAGAGACCAGACATGGATCCAGAGTGTCCTTGCATGTGTGTTCTTTTTACTAACAATAACTAGAGTCATTGAAATGTGTGCTCTCTTCAGAGACCATACATGGATCCACCGGTGTCATTGCATGTATGTTCTTTTCACTAACAACAACTGGAGTCATCGCATGTGTGCTCTTTTCACAATCCACACATGGATCCACCAGTGTCATTGCATGTGTGTTCTTTTTAGTAACAACAACCAGTGTCATTGCATGTGTGTTATTTTCACTAACAACAACTGGAGTCATTGCATGTATGCTCTTTTCACAATCCACCTATGGATCCACCAGTGTCATTGCATGTGTGTTATTTTTACTAATAACAACCAGAGTCATTTCATGGCTGTTCTTCTCACATACCACCTATGGATCCACCAGTGTCAGTGCATGTGTGTTCTCTTCACAATCCACACATGGATCCACCAGTGTCATTGCATGTGTGTTCTTTTTACTAACAACCAGTGTCATTGCATGTGTGTTCTCTTCAGAGACCAGACATGGATCCACCAGTGTCATTGCATGTGTGTTCTTTTTACTAACAACAAACAGAGTCATTGAAATGTGTGCTCTCTTCAGAGACCACACATGGATCCACCGGTGTCATTGCATGTATGATCTTTTCACTAACAATAACTGGAGTCATTGCATGTGTGTTCCTTTCACATACCACATATGGATCCATCAGTGTCATTGCATGTGTGCTCTTTTCACAATCCACCCATGGATCCACCAGTATCATTGCATGTGTGTTCTTTTTAGTAACAACAACCAGACTCATTGCATGTATGTTCTTTTCAACAAAAATAATCAGAGTCATTGCATGTGTGCTCTTTTCAGAATCGACACATGGATCCACCAGTGTCATTGCATGTGTGTTCTTTTTAGTAACAACAACCAGTGTCATTGCATGTGTATTCTTTTCAGTAACTACAACCGGAGTAATTGCATGTGTGCTCTTTTCACAATCCACCTATGGATCCTCCAGTGTCATTGCATGAGAGTTCTTTTTACTAACAACAACCAGAGTCATTTCATGGTTGTTCTTGTCACATACCACCTACGGATCCACCAGTGTCATGGCATGTGTGTTCTCTTCACAATCCACACATGGACCCACCAGTGTCATTGCATGTGTGTTCTTTTTACTAACAACAACCAGTGTCATTGCATGTGTGTTGTCTTCAGAGACCAGACATGGATCCAGAGTGTCATTGCATGTGTGTTCTATTTACTAACAACAACCAGAGTCATTGAAATGTGTGCTCTCTTCAGAGACCACACATGGATCCACCGGTGTCATTGCATGTATGTTCTTTTCACTAACAACAAATGGAGTCATTGCATGTGTGTTTTTTTCACATACCACATATGGATCCACCGGTGTCATTGCATGTGTTCTCTTTTCACAATCCACCCATGGATCCACCAGTGTCATTGCATGTGTGTTCTTTTGAGTAACAACAACCAGAGTTAGTGAAATGTGTGTTCTTTTCACATACCACCTATGGATCCACTAGTGTCATTGCATGTGTGTTATTTTCACTAACAACAACCAGAGTCATTGCATGTGTGTTCTTTTCATATACCACATATGGATCCACTAGTGTCATTGCATGTGTGTTCTTTTCACTAACAACAACCAGAGTCACTGCATGTGTGTTCTTTTCACTAACAACAACCAGAGTCATTGCATGTGTGTTCTTTTCACATACCACATATGGATCCACCGGTGTCATTGCATGTGTGCTCTTTTCACAATCCACTCATGGATCCACCAGTGTAATTGCATGTCTGTTCGTTTTAGTAACAACAACCAGTGTCATTGCATATGTGTGTTCTTTTTACTAACAACAACCAGTGTCATTGCATGTGTTTTCTCTTCAGAGAGCAGACATGGATCCACCAGTGTCATTGCATGTGTGTTCTTTCTACTAACAACAACCAGAGTCACTAAAATGTGTGCTCTCTTCAGAGACCACACATGGATCCACCGGTGTCATTGCATGTATGTTCTTTTCACTAACAACAATTGGAGTCATTGCATGTGTGTTCTTTTCACATACCACATATGGATCCACCGGTGTCATTGCATGTGTGCTCTTTTCACAATCTACTCATGGATCCACCAGTGTAATTGCATGTCTGTTCGTTTTAGTAACAACAACCAGAGTCATTGAAATGTGTGTTATTTTAACATACCACATATGGATCCACCAGTGTCATTGCATGTGTATTCTATTGACTAACAACAACTAGAGTCATTGCATGTGTGTTCTTTTCACATACCAAATATGGATCCACCGGTGTCATTGCATGTATGTTCTTTTCAACAACAACAACCGGAGTCATTACATGTGTGCTCTTTTCACAATCCACACATGGATCCACCAGTGTCATTACATGTGTGCTCTTTTCACAATCGACACATGGATCCACCAGTGTCATTGCATGTTTGTTCTTTTTAGTAACAACAACCAGTGTCATTGCATGTGTATTCTTTTCAGTAACTACAACCGGAGTCATTGCATGTGTGCTCTTTTCACAATCCACCTATGGATCCTCCAGTGTCATTGCATGAGAGTTCTTTTTACTAACAACAACCAGAGTCATTTCATGGTTGTTCTTGTCACATACCACCTACGGATCCACCAGTGTCATTGCATGTGTGTTCTCTTCACAATCCACACATGGACCCACCAGTGTCATTGCATGTGTGTTCTTTTTACTAACAACAACCAGTGTCATTGCATGTGTGTTCTCTTCAGAGACCAGACATGGATCCAGAGTGTCATTGCATGTGTGTTCTTTTTACTAACAACAACCAGAGTCATTGAAATGTGTGCTCTCTTCGGAGACCACACATGGATCCACCGGTGTCATTGCATGTATGTTCTTTTCACTAACAACAACTAGATTCATTGCATGCGTGTTCTTTTCACATACCACATATGGATCCACCGGTGTCATTGCATGTGTGGTCTTTTCACAATCCACCCATGGATCCACCAGTGTCATTGCATGTGTGTTCTTTTTAGTAACAACAACCAGAGTCATTGAAATGTGTGTTCTTCTCACATACCACCTATGGACCCACCAGTGTCATTGCATGTGTGTTCATTTAACTAACAACAACCAGAGTCATTGCATGTGTGTTCTTTTCACATACCACATATGGATCCACCAGTGTCATTGAAATGTGTGTTCTCTTTAGATACCACACATGGATCCACCAGTGTCATTGCATGTGTGTTATTTTTAGTAACAACAACCAGAGTCATTGAAATGTGTGTTCTTCTCACATACCACCTATGGATCCACCAGTTTCATTGCATGTGTGTTCTTTTCACAATCCACCCATGGATCCACCAGTGTCATTACATATGTGTTCTTTTTAGTAACAACAACTAGAGTCATTGAAATGTGTGTTCTTTTCACATACCACCTATGGATCCACCAGTGTCATTGCATGTGTGTTCTTTTCACTAACGACAAACAGAGTCATTGCATGTGTGTTCTTTTCACATACCACATATGGATCCACCAGTGTCATTGCATGTATGTTCTTTTCAACAACAACTGGAGTCATTGCATGTGTGCTCTTTTTCACAATCCACACATGGATCCACCAGTGTTATTGCATGTGTGTTCTTTTTATTTACAACAACCAGTGTCATTGCATGTGTGTTCTTTTCACTAACAACAACTGGAGTCATTGCATGTGTGCTCTTTTCGCAATCCACCTATGGATCCACCAGTGTCATTGCATGTGTGTTCTTTTTACTAACAACAACCAGAGTTATTTCATGGCTGTTCTTCTCACATACCACCTATGGATCCACTAGTGTCATTGCATGTGTGTTCTCTTCACAATCCACACATGGATCCACCAGTGTCATTACATGTGTGTTCTTTTTACTAACAACAACCAGTGTCATTGCATGTGTTTTCTCTTCAGAGAGCAGACATGGATCCACCAGTGTCATTGCATGTGTGTTATTTCTACTAACAACAACCAGAGTAACTAAAATGTGTGCTCTCTTCAGAGACCACACATGGATCCACCGGTGTCATTGCATGTATGTTCTTTTCACTAACAACAATTGGAGTCATTGCATGTGTGTTCTTTTCACATACCACATACGGATCCACCGGTGTCATTGCATGTGTGCTCTTTTCACAATCCACTCATGGATCCACCAGTGTAATTGCATGTCTGTTCGTTTTAGTAACAACAACCAGAGTCATTGAAATGTGTGTTATTTTCACATACCACATATGGATCCACCAGTGTCATTGCATGTGTATTCTTTTAACTAACAACAACTAGAGTCATTGCATGTGTGTTCTTTTCACATACCAAATATGGATCCACCGGTGTCATTGCATGTATGTTCTTTTCAACAACAACAACCGGAGTCATTACATGTGTGCTCTTTCCACAATCCACACATGGATCCACCAGTGTCATTACATGTGTGCTCTTTTCACATTCGACACATGGATCCACCAGTGTCATTGCATGTGTGTTCTTTTTAGTAACAACAACCAGTGTCATTGCATGTGTATTCTTTTCAGTAACTACAACCGGAGTCATTGCATGTGTGCTCTTTTCACAATCCACCTATGGATCCTCCAGTGTCATTGCATGAGAGTTCTTTTTACTAACAACAACCAGAGTCATTTCATGGTTGTTCTTGTCACATACCACCTACGGATCCACCAGTGTCATTGCATGTGTGCTCTCTTCACAATCCACACATGGACCCACCAGTGTCATTGCATGTGTGTTCTTTTTACTAACAACAACCAGTGTCATTGCATGTGTGTTCTCTTCAGCGACCAGACATGGATCCAGAGTGTCATTGCATGTGTGTTCTTTTTACTAACAACAACCAGAGTCATTCAAATGTGTGCTCTCTTCGGAGACCACACATGGATCCACCGGTGTCATTGCATGTATGTTCTTTTCACTAATAACAACTAGATTCATTGCATGCGTGTTCTTTTCACATACCACATATGGATCCACCGGTGTCATTGCATGTGTGGTCTTTTCACAATCCACCCATGGATCCACCAGTGTCATTGCATGTGTGTTCTTTTTAGTAACAACAACCAGAGTCATTGAAATGTGTGTTCTTCTCACATACCACCTATGGACCCACCAGTGTCATTGCATGTGTGTTCATTTAACTAACAACAACTAGAGTCATTGCATGTGTGTTCTTTTCACATACCACATATGGATCCACCAGTGTCATTGAAATGTGTGTTCTCTTTAAATATCACACATGGATCCACCAGTGTCATTGCATGTGTGTTCTTTTTAGTAACAACAACCAGAGTCATTGAAATGTGTGTTCTTCTCACATACCACCTATGGATCCACCAGTTTCATTGCATGTGTGTTCTTTTCACAATCCACCCATGGATCCACCAGTGTCATTACATATGTGTTCTTTTTAGTAACAACAACCAGAGTCATTGAAATGTGTGTTCTTTTCACATACCACCTATGGATCCACCAGTGTCATTGCATGTGTGTTCTTTTCACTAACGACAAACAGAGTCATTGAATGTGTGTTCTTTTCACATACCACATATGGATCCACCAGTGTCATTGCATGTATGTTCTTTTCAACAACAACAACTGGAGTCATTGCATGTGTGCTCTTTTTCACAATCCACACATGGATCCACCAGTGTTATTGCATGTGTGTTCTTTTTAGTAACAACAACCAGTGTCATTGCATGTGTGTTATTTTCACTAACAACAACTGGAGTCATTGCATGTGTGCTCTTTTCGCAATCCACCTATGGATCCACCAGTGTCATTGCATGTGTGTTCTTTTTACTAACAACAACCAGAGTTATTTCATGGCTGTTCTTCTCACATACCACCTATGGATCCACTAGTGTCATTGCATGTGTGTTCTCTTCACAATCCACACATGGATCCACCAGTGTCATTACATGTGTGTTCTTTTTACTAACAACAACCAGTGTCATTGCATGTGTTTTCTCTTCAGAGAGCAGACATGGATCCACCAGTGTCATTGCATGTGTGTTCTTTCTACTAACAACAACCAGAGTCACTAAAATGTGTGCTCTCTTCAGAGACCACACATGGATCCACCGGTGTCATTGCATGTATGTTCTTTTCACTAACAACAATTGGAGTCATTGCATGTGTGTTCTTTTCACATACCACATATGGATCCACCGGTGTCATTGCATGTGTGCTCTTTTCACAATCCACTCATGGATCCACCAGTGTAATTGCATGTCTGTTCGTTTTAGTAACAACAACCAGAGTCATTGAAATGTGTGTTATTTTCACATACCACATATGGATCCACCAGTGTCATTGCATGTGTATTATTTTCACTAACAACAACTAGAGTCATTGCATGTGTGTTCTTTTCACATACCAAATATGGATCCACCGGTGTCATTGCATGTATGTTCTTTTCAACAACAACAACCGGAGTCATTACATGTGTGCTCTTTTCACAATCCACACATGGATCCACCAGTGTCATTACATGTGTGCTCTTTTCACAATCGACACATGGATCCACCAGTGTCATTGCATGTGTGTTCTTTTTAGTAACAACAACCAGTGTCATTGCATGTGTATTCTTTTCAGTAACAACAACTGGAGTCATTGCATGTGTGCTCTTTTCACAATCCACCTATGGATCCTCTAGTGTCATTGCATGAGCGTTCTTTTTACTAACAACAACCAGAGTCATTTTCATGGCTGTTCTTCTCACATACCACCTACGGATCCACCAGTGTCATTGCATGTGTGTTCTCTTCACAATCCACACATGGACCCACCAGTGTCATTGCATGTGTGTTCTTCTTACTAACAACAACCAGTGTCATTGCATGTGTGTTCTCTTCAGAGACCAGACATGGATCCAGAGTGTCATTGCATGTGTGTTCTTTTTACTAACAACAACCAGAGTCATTGAAATGTGTGCTCTCTTCGGAGACCACACATGGATCCACCGGTGTCATTGCATGTGTGATCTTTTCACATACCACATATGGATCCACCGGTGTCATTGTATGTGTGCTCTTTTCACAATCCACCCATGGATCCACCAGTGTCATTGCATGTGTGTTCTTTTTAGCAACAACAACCAGAGTCATTGAAATGTGTGTTCTTCTCACATACCACCTATGGATCCACTAGTGTCATTGCATGTGTGTTCATTTCACTAACAACAACCAGAGTCATTGCATGTGTGTTCTTTTCACATACCACATATGGATCCACCAGTGTCATTGAAATGTGTGTTCTCTTTAGATACCACACATGGATCCACCAGTGTCATTGCATGTGTGTTCTTTTTAGTAACAACAACCAGAGTCATTGAAATGTGTGTTCTTCTCATATACCACCTATGGATCCACTAGTTTCATTGCATGTGTGTTCTTTTCACAATCCACCCATGGATCCACCAGTGTCATTACATGTGTGTTCTTTTTAGTAACAACAACCAGAGTTATTGAAATGTGTGTTCTTTTCACATACCACCTATGGATCCACTAGTGTCATTGCATGTGTGTTCTTTTCACTAACGACAAACAGAGTCATTGCATGTGTGTTCTTTTCACATACCACATATGGATCCACCAGTGGCATTGCATGTACGTTATTTTCAACAACAACAACTGGAGTCATTGCATGTGTGCTCTTTTTCACAATCCACACATGGATCCACCAGTGTTATTGCATGTGTGTTCTTTTTAGTAACAACAACCAGTGTCATTGCATGTGTGTTCTTTTCACTAACAACAACTAGAGTCATTGCATGTGTGCTCTTTTCACAATCCACCTATGGATCCACCAGTGTCATTGCATGTGTGTTCTTTTTACTAACAACAACCAGAGTCATTTCATGGCTGTTCTTCTCACATACCACCTATGGATCTACCAGTGTCATTGCATGTGTGTTCTCTTCACAATCCACACATGGATCCACTAGTGTCATTGCATGTGTGTTCTTTTTACTAACAACAACTAGTGTCATTGCATGTGTGTTCTCTTCAGAGACCAGACATGGATCCACCAGTGTCATTGCATGTGCGTTCTTTTTACTAACAACAACCAGAGTCACTGAAATGTGTGCTCTCTTTAGAGACCAGACATGGATCCACCGGTGTCATTGCATGTATGTTCTTTTCACTAACAACAATTGGAGTCATTGCATGTGTGTTCTTTTCACATACCACATATGGATCCACCGGTGTCATTGTATGTGTGCTCTTTTCACAATCCACCCATGGATCCACCAGTGTCATTGCATGTGTGTTCTTTTTAGCAACAACAACCAGAGTCATTGAAATGTGTGTTCTTCTCACATACCACCTATGGATCCACTAGTGTCATTGCATGTGTGTTCATTTCACTAACAACAACCAGAGTCATTGCATGTGTGTTCTTTTCACATACCACATATGGATCCACCAGTGTCATTGAAATGTGTGTTCTCTTTAGATACCACACATGGATCCACCAGTGTCATTGCATGTGTGTTCTTTTTAGTAACAACAACCAGAGTCATTGAAATGTGTATTCTTCTCACATACCACCTATGGATCCACCAGTTTCATTGCACGTGTGTTCTTTTCACAATCCACCCATGGATCCACCAGTGTCATTACATGTGTGTTCTTTTTAGTAACAACAACTAGAGTCATTGAAATGTGTGTTCTTTTCACATACCACCTATGGATCCACCAGTATCATTGTATGTGTGTTCTTTTCACTAACGACAAACAGAGTCATTGCATGTGTGTTCTTTTCACATACCACATATGGATCCACCACTGGCATTGCATGTATGTTCTTTTCAACAACAACAACTGGAGTCATTGCATGTGTGCTCTTTGTCACAATCCACACATGGATCCACCAGTGTTATTGCATGTGTGTTCTTTTTAGTAACAACAACCAGTGTCATTGCATGTGTGTTCTTTTCACTAACAACAACTAGAGTCATTGCATGTGTGCTCTTTTCACAATCCACCTATGGATCCACCAGTGTCATTGCATGTGTGTTCTTTTTACTAACAACAACCAGAGTCATTTCATGGCTGTTCTTCTCACATACCACCTATGGATCCACCAGTGTCATTGCATGTGTGTTCTCTTCACAATCCACACATGGATCCACTAGTGTCATTGCATGTGTGTTCTTTTTACTAACAACAACCAGTGTCATTGCATGTGTGTTCTCTTCAGAGACCAGACATGGATCCACCAGTGTCATTGCATGTGTGTTCTTTTTACTAACAACAACCAGAGTCACTGAAATGTGTGCTCTCTTCAAAGACCAGACATGGATCCACCGGTGTCATTGCATGTATGTTCTTTTCACTAACAACAATTGGAGTCATTGCATGTGTGTTCTTTTCACATACCACATATGGATCCACCGGTGTCATTGCATGTGTGCTCTTTTCACAATCCACTCATGGATCCACCAGTGTCATTGCATGTGTGTTCCTTTTAGTAACAACAACCAGAGTCATTGACATGTGTGTTCTTTTCACATACCACATATGGATCCACCAGTGTCATTGCATGTGTGTTCTTTTCACTAACAACAACTAGAGTCATTGCATGTGTGTTCTTTTCACGTACCACATATGGATCCACCAGTGTCATTGCATGTATGTTCTTTTCAACAACAATAACCGGAGTCATTGCATGTGTGCTCTTTTCACAATCCACACATGGATCCACCAGTGTCATTGCATTTGTGTTCTTTTTAGTAACAACAACCAGTGTCATGGCATGTGTGTTCTTTTCACTAACAACAACTGGAGTCATTGCATGTGTGCTCTTTTCACAATCCAGATATGGATCCACCAGTGTCATTTCATGTGTGTTCTTTTTACTAACAACAACTAGAGTCATTTCATGGCTGTTCTTCTCACATACAACCTATGGATCCACCAGTGTCATTGCATGTGTGTTCTCTTCACAATCCACACATGGATCCACCAGTGTCATTGCATGTGTGTTCTTTTTACTAACAACAACCAGTGTCATTGCATATGTGTTCTCTTCAGAGACCAGACATGGATCCACCAATGTCGTTGCATGTGTGTTCTTTTTACTAACAACAACCAAAGTCATTGAAATGTGTGCTCTCTTTAGAGACCACACATGGATATAGAGACCACACATGGATCCACCGGTGTCATTTCATGTATGTTCTTTTCACTAACAACAGCTGGAGTCATGCATGTGTGTTCTTTTCACATACCACATATGGATCCACCAGTGTAATTGCATGTGTTCTCTTTTCACAATCCACCCATGGATCCACCAGTGTCATGTCATGTGTGTTCTTGTCAGTAACAACAACCAGAGTCACTGAAATGTGTGTTCTTTTCACATACCACCTATGGATCCACCAGTGTCATTGCATGTGTGTTCTTTTCACTAACAACAACCAGAGTCATTGCATGTGTGTTCTTTTCACATACCATATATGGATCCACCAGTGGCATTGAAATGTGTGTCCTCTACATAGACCACACATGGATCCACCAGTGTCATTGCATGTGTGTTCTTTTTAGTAACAACAACCAGAGTCATTGAAATGTGTGTTCTTCTCACATACCACCTATGGATCCCCCAGTGTCATTGCATGTGTGTTCTTTTTAGTAACAACAACCATAGTCATTGAAATGTGTGTTCTTTTCACATACCTCCTATGGATCCACCAGTGTCATTGCATGTGTGTTATTTTCACTAACAACAACCAGAGTCATTCCAAGTGTGTTCTTTTCACATACCACATGTGGATCCACCAGTGTCATTGCATGTAAGTTCTTTTCACTAACAACAACTGGAGTCATTGCATGTGTGCTCTTTTCAAAATCCACACATGGATCCACCAGTGTCATTGCATGTGTGTTCTTTTTAGTAACAACAACCAGTTTCATTGCATGTGTGTTCTGTTCACTAACAACAACTGGAATCATTGCATGTGTGCTCTTTTCACAATCCACCTATGGATCCACCAGTGTCATTGCATGTGTGCTCTTTTCACATACCACCTATGGATCCACCAGTTTCATTGCATGTGTGTTCTTTTCACAATCCACCCATGGATCCACCAGTGTCATTACATGTGTGTTCTTTTTAGTAACAACAACCAGAGTTATTGAAATGTGTGTTCTTTTCACATACCACCTATGGATCCACTAGTGTCATTGCATGTGTGTTCTTTTCACTAACGACAAACAGAGTCATTGCACGTGTGTTCTTTTCACATACCACAGATGGATCCACCAGTGGCATTGCATGTACGTTCTTTTCAACAACAACAACTGGAGTCATTGCATGTGTGCTCTTTTTCACAATCCACACATGGATCCACCAGTGTTATTGCATGTGTGTTCTTTTTAGTAACAACAACCAGTGTCATTGCATGTGTGTTCTTTTCACTAACAACAACTAGAGTCATTGCATGTGTGCTCTTTTCACAATCCACCTATGGATCCACCAGTGTCATTGCATGTGTGTTCTTTTTACTAACAACAACCAGAGTCATTTCATGGCTGTTCTTCTCACATACCACCTATGGATCTACCAGTGTCATTGCATGTGTGTTCTCTTCACAATCCACACATGGATCCACTAGTGTCATTGCATGTGTGTTCTTTTTACTAACAACAACTAGTGTCATTGCATGTGTGTTCTCTTCAGAGACCAGACATGGATCCACCAGTGTCATTGCATGTGCGTTCTTTTTACTAACAACAACCAGAGTCACTGAAATGTGCGCTCTCTTCAGAGACCAGACATGGATCCACCGGTGTCATTGCATGTATGTTCTTTTCACTAACAACAATTGGAGTCATTGCATGTGTGTTCTTTTCACATACCACATATGGATCCACCGGTGTCATTGCATGTGTGCTCTTTTCACAATCCACTCATGGATCCACCAGTGTCATTGCATGTGTGTTCGTTTTAGTAACAACAACCAGAGTCATTGAAATGTGGGTTCTTTTCGCATACCACATATGGATCCACCAGTGTCATTGCATGTGTGTTCTTTTCACTAACAACAACTAGAGTCATTGCATGTGTGTTCTTTTCACATACCACATATGGATCCAACAGTGTCATTGAAATGTGTGTTCTCTTTAGATACCACACATGGATCCACCAGTGTCATTGCATGTGTGTTCTTTTTAGTAACAACAACCAGAGTCATTGAAATGTGTATTCTTCTCACATACCACCTATGGATCCACCAGTTTCATTGCATGTGTGTTCTTTTCACAATCCACCCATGGATCCACCAGTGTCATTACATGTGTGTTCTTTTTAGTAACAACAACTAGAGTCATTGAAATGTGTGTTCTTTTCACATACCACCTATGGATCCACCAGTATCATTGTATGTGTGTTCTTTTCACTAACGACAAACATAGTCATTGCATGTGTGTTCTTTTCACATACCACATATGGATCCACCAGTGTCATTGCATGTATGTTCTTTTCAACAACAATAACCGGAGTCATTGCATGTGTGCTCTTTTCACAATCCACACATGGATCCACCAGTGTCATTGCATTTGTGTTCTTTTTAGTAACAACAACCAGTGTCATGGCATGTGTGTTCTTTTCACTAACAACAACTGGAGTCATTGCATGTGTGCTCTTTTCACAATCCAGATATGGATCCACCAGTGTCATTTCATGTGTGTTCTTTTTACTAACAACAACTAGAGTCATTTCATGGCTGTTCTTCTCACATACAACCTATGGATCCACCAGTGTCATTGCATGTGTGTTCTTTTCACATACCACATATGGATCCACCACTGGCATTGCATGTATGTTCTTTTCAACAACAACAACTGGAGTCATTGCATGTGTGCTCTTTGTCACAATCCACACATGGATCCACCAGTGTTATTGCATGTGTGTTCTTTTTAGTAACAACAACCAGTGTCATTGCATGTGTGTTCTTTTCACTAACAACAACTAGAGTCATTGCATGTGTGCTCTTTTCACAATCCACCTATGGATCCACCAGTGTCATTGCATGTGTGTTCTTTTTACTAGCAACAACCAGAGTCATTTCATGGCTGTTCTTCTCACATACCACCTATGGATCCACCAGTGTCATTGCATGTGTGTTCTCTTCACAATCCACACATGGATCCACTAGTGTCATTGCATGTGTGTTCTTTTTACTAACAACAACCAGTGTCATTGCATGTGTGTTCTCTTCAGAGACCAGACATGGATCCACCAGTGTCATTGCATGTGTGTTCTTTTTACTAACAACAACCAGAGTCACTGAAATGTGTGCTCTCTTCAAAGACCAGACATGGATCCACCGGTGTCATTGCATGTATGTTCTTTTCACTAACAACAATTGGAGTCATTGCATGTGTGTTCTTTTCACATACCACATATGGATCCACCGGTGTCATTGCATGTGTGCTCTTTTCACAATCCACTCATGGATCCACCAGTGTCATTGCATGTGTGTTCCTTTTAGTAACAACAACCAGAGTCATTGACATGTGTGTTCTTTTCACATACCACATATGGATCCACCAGTGTCATTGCATGTGTGTTCTTTTCACTAACAACAACTAGAGTCATTGCATGTGCGTTCTTTTCACGTACCACATATGGATCCACCAGTGTCATTGCATGTATGTTCTTTTCAACAACAATAACCGGAGTCATTGCATGTGTGCTCTTTTCACAATCCACACATGGATCCACCAGTGTCATTGCATTTGTGTTCTTTTTAGTAACAACAACCAGTGTCATGGCATGTGTGTTCTTTTCACTAACAACAACTGGAGTCATTGCATGTGTGCTCTTTTCACAATCCAGATATGGATCCACCAGTGTCATTTCATGTGTGTTCTTTTTACTAACAACAACTATAGTCATTTCATGGCTGTTCTTCTCACATACAACCTATGGATCCACCAGTGTCATTGCATGTGTGTTCTTTTTAGTAACAACAACCAGTTTCATTGCATGTGTGTTCTGTTCACTAACAACAACTGGAATCATTGCATGTGTGCTCTTTTCACAATCCACCTATGGATCCACCAGTGTCATTGCATGTGTGTTCTTTTCACATACCACCTATGGATCCACCAGTTTCATTGCATGTGTGTTCTTTTCACAATCCACCCATGGATCCACCAGTGTCATTACATGTGTGTTCTTTTTAGTAACAACAACCAGAGTTATTGAAATGTGTGTTCTTTTCACATACCACCTATGGATCCACTAGTGTCATTGCATGTGTGTTCTTTTCACTAACGACAAACAGAGTCATTGCACGTGTGTTCTTTTCACATACCACAGATGGATCCACCAGTGGCATTGCATGTACGTTCTTTTCAACAACAACAACTGGAGTCATTGCATGTGTGCTCTTTTTCACAATCCACACATGGATCCACCAGTGTTATTGCATGTGTGTTCTTTTTAGTAACAACAACCAGTGTCATTGCATGTGTGTTCTTTTCACTAACAACAACTAGAGTCATTGCATGTGTGCTCTTTTCACAATCCACCTATGGATCCACCAGTGTCATTGCATGTGTGTTCTTTTTACTAACAACAACCAGAGTCATTTCATGGTTGTTCTTCTCACATACCACCTATGGATCTACCAGTGTCAGTGCATGTGTGTTCTCTTCACAATCCACACATGGATCCACTAGTGTCATTGCATGTGTGTTCTTTTTACTAACAACAACTAGTGTCATTGCATGTGTGTTCTCTTCAGAGACCAGACATGGATCCACCAGTGTCATTGCATGTGCGTTCTTTTTACTAACAACAACCAGAGTCACTGAAATGTGCGCTCTCTTCAGAGACCAGACATGGATCCACCGGTGTCATTGCATGTATGTTCTTTTCACTAACAACAATTGGAGTCATTGCATGTGTGTTCTTTTCACATACCACATATGGATCCACCGGTGTCATTGCATGTGTGCTCTTTTCACAATCCACTCATGGATCCACCAGTGTCATTGCATGTGTGTTCGTTTTAGTAACAACAACCAGAGTCATTGAAATGTGGGTTCTTTTCGCATACCACATATGGATCCACCAGTGTCATTGCATGTGTGTTCTTTTCACTAACAAGAACTAGAGTCATTGCATGTGTGTTCTTTTCACATACCACATATGGATCCAACAGTGTCATTGAAATGTGTGTTCTCTTTAGATACCACACATGGATCCACCAGTGTCATTGCATGTGTGTTCTTTTTAGTAACAATAACCAGAGTCATTGAAATGTGTATTCTTCTCACATACCACCTATGGATCCACCAGTTTCATTGCATGTGTGTTCTTTTCACAATCCACCCATGGATCCACCAGTGTCATTACATGTGTGTTCTTTTTAGTAACAACAACTAGAGTCATTGAAATGTGTGTTCTTTTCACATACCACCTATGGATCCACCAGTATCATTGTATGTGTGTTCTTTTCACTAACGACAAACAGAGTCATTGCATGTGTGTTCTTTTCACATACCACATATGGATCCACCACTGGCATTGCATGTATGTTCTTTTCAACAACAACAACTGGAGTCATTGCATGTGTGCTCTTTGTCACAATCCACACATGGATCCACCAGTGTTATTGCATGTGTGTTCTTTTTAGTAACAACAACCAGTGTCATTGCATGTGTGTTCTTTTCACTAACAACAACTAGAGTCATTGCATGTGTGCTCTTTTCACAATCCACCTATGGATCCACCAGTGTCATTGCATGTGTGTTCTTTTTACTAACAACAACCAGAGTCATTTCATGGCTGTTCTTCTCACATACCCCCTATGGATCCACCAGTGTCATTGCATGTGTGTTCTCTTCACAATCCACACATGGATCCACTAGTGTCATTGCATGTGTGTTCTTTTTACTAACAACAACCAGTGTCATTGCATGTGTGTTCTCTTCAGAGACCAGACATGGATCCACCAGTGTCATTGCATGTGTGTTCTTTTTACTAACAACAACCAGAGTCACTGAAATGTGTGCTCTCTTCAAAGACCAGACATGGATCCACCGGTGTCATTGCATGTATGTTCTTTTCACTAACAACAATTGGAGTCATTGCATGTGTGTTCTTTTCACATACCACATATGGATCCACCGGTGTCATTGCATGTGTGCTCTTTTCACAATCCACTCATGGATCCACCAGTGTCATTGCATGTGTGTTCCTTTTAGTAACAACAACCAGAGTCATTGACATGTGTGTTCTTTTCACATACCACATATGGATCCACTAGTGTCATTGCATGTGTGTTCTTTTCACTAACAACAACTAGAGTCATTGCATGTGCGTTCTTTTCACGTACCACATATGGATCCACCAGTGTCATTGCATGTATGTTCTTTTCAACAACAATAACCGGAGTCATTGCATGTGTGCTCTTTTCACAATCCACACATGGATCCACCAGTGTCATTGCATTTGTGTTGTTTTTAGTAACAACAACCAGTGTCATGGCATGTGTGTTCTTTTCACTAACAACAACTGGAGTCATTGCATGTGTGCTCTTTTCACAATCCAGATATGGATCCACCAGTGTCATTTCATGTGTGTTCTTTTTACTAACAACAACTAGAGTCATTTCATGGCTGTTCTTCTCACATACAACCTATGGATCCACCAGTGTCATTGCATGTGTGTTCTCTTCACTAACAACAACCAGAGTCATTGCATGTGTGTTCTTTTCACATACCATATATGGATCCACCAGTGGCATTGAAATGTGTGTCCTCTACATAGACCACACATGGATCCACCAGTGTCATTGCATGTGTGTTCTTTTTAGTAACAACAACCAGAGTCATTGAAATGTGTGTTCTTCTCACATACCACCTATGGATCCCCCAGTGTCATTGCATGTGTGTTCTTTTTAGTAACAACAACCATAGTCATTGAAATGTGTGTTCTTTTCACATACCTCCTATGGATCCACCAGTGTCATTGCATGTGTGTTATTTTCACTAACAACAACCAGAGTCATTCCAAGTGTGTTCTTTTCACATACCACATGTGGATCCACCAGTGTCATTGCATGTAAGTTCTTTTCACTAACAACAACTGGAGTCATTGCATGTGTGCTCTTTTCAAAATCCACACATGGATCCACCAGTGTCATTGCATGTGTGTTCTTTTTAGTAACAACAACCAGTTTCATTGCATGTGTGTTCTGTTCACTAACAACAACTGGAATCATTGCATGTGTGCTCTTTTCACAATCCACCTATGGATCCACCAGTGTCATTGCATGTGTGCTCTTTTCACATACCACCTATGGATCCACCAGTTTCATTGCATGTGTGTTCTTTTCACAATCCACCCATGGATCCACCAGTGTCATTACATGTGTGTTCTTTTTAGTAACAACAACCAGAGTTATTGAAATGTGTGTTCTTTTCACATACCACCTATGGATCCACTTGTGTCATTGCATGTGTGTTCTTTTCACTAACGACAAACAGAGTCATTGCACGTGTGTTCTTTTCACATACCACAGATGGATCCACCAGTGGCATTGCATGTACGTTCTTTTCAACAACAACAACTGGAGTCATTGCATGTGTGCTCTTTTTCACAATCCACACATGGATCCACCAGTGTTATTGCATGTGTGTTCTTTTTAGTAACAACAACCAGTGTCATTGCATGTGTGTTCTTTTCACTAACAACAACTAGAGTCATTGCATGTGTGCTCTTTTCACAATCCACCTATGGATCCACCAGTGTCATTGCATGTGTGTTCTTTTTACTAACAACAACCAGAGTCATTTCATGGCTGTTCTTCTCACATACCACCTATGGATCTACCAGTGTCATTGCATGTGTGTTCTCTTCACAATCCACACATGGATCCACTAGTGTCATTGCATGTGTGTTCTTTTTACTAACAACAACTAGTGTCATTGCATGTGCGTTCTTTTTACTAACAACAACCAGAGTCACTGAAATGTGCGCTCTCTTCAGAGACCAGACATGGATCCACCGGTGTCATTGCATGTATGTTCTTTTCACTAACAACAATTGGAGTCATTGCATGTGTGTTCTTTTCACATACCACATATGGATCCACCGGTGTCATTGCATGTGTGCTCTTTTCACAATCCACTCATGGATCCACCAGTGTCATTGCATGTGTGTTCGTTTTAGTAACAACAACCAGAGTCATTGAAATGTGGGTTCTTTTCGCATACCACATATGGATCCACCAGTGTCATTGCATGTGTGTTCTTTTCACTAACAACAACTAGAGTCATTGCATGTGTGTTCTTTTCACATACCACATATGGATCCAACAGTGTCATTGAAATGTGTGTTCTCTTTAGATACCACACATGGATCCACCAGTGTCATTGCATGTGTGTTCTTTTTAGTAACAACAACCAGAGTCATTGAAATGTGTATTCTTCTCACATACCACCTATGGATCCACCAGTTTCATTGCATGTGTGTTCTTTTCACAATCCACCCATGGATCCACCAGTGTCATTACATGTGTGTTCTTTTTAGTAACAACAACTAGAGTCATTGAAATGTGTGTTCTTTTCACATACCACCTATGGATCCACCAGTATCATTGTATGTGTGTTCTTTTCACTAACGACAAACATAGTCATTGCATGTGTGTTCTTTTCACATACCACATATGGATCCACCAGTGTCATTGCATGTATGTTCTTTTCAACAACAATAACCGGAGTCATTGCATGTGTGCTCTTTTCACAATCCACACATGGATCCACCAGTGTCATTGCATTTGTGTTCTTTTTAGTAACAACAACCAGTGTCATGGCATGTGTGTTCTTTTCACTAACAACAACTGGAGTCATTGCATGTGTGCTCTTTTCACAATCCAGATATGGATCCACCAGTGTCATTTCATGTGTGTTCTTTTTACTAACAACAACTAGAGTCATTTCATGGCTGTTCTTCTCACATACAACCTATGGATCCACCAGTGTCATTGCATGTGTGTTCTTTTCACATACCACATATGGATCCACCACTGGCATTGCATGTATGTTCTTTTCAACAACAACAACTGGAGTCATTGCATGTGTGCTCTTTGTCACAATCCACACATGGATCCACCAGTGTTATTGCATGTGTGTTCTTTTTAGTAACAACAACCAGTGTCATTGCATGTGTGTTCTTTTCACTAACAACAACTAGAGTCATTGCATGTGTGCTCTTTTCACAATCCACCTATGGATCCACCAGTGTCATTGCATGTGTGTTCTTTTTACTAGCAACAACCAGAGTCATTTCATGGCTGTTCTTCTCACATACCACCTATGGATCCACCAGTGTCATTGCATGTGTGTTCTCTTCACAATCCACACATGGATCCACTAGTGTCATTGCATGTGTGTTCTTTTTACTAACAACAACCAGTGTCATTGCATGTGTGTTCTCTTCAGAGACCAGACATGGATCCACCAGTGTCATTGCATGTGTGTTCTTTTTACTAACAACAACCAGAGTCACTGAAATGTGTGCTCTCTTCAAAGACCAGACATGGATCCACCGGTGTCATTGCATGTATGTTCTTTTCACTAACAACAATTGGAGTCATTGCATGTGTGTTCTTTTCACATACCACATATGGATCCACCGGTGTCATTGCATGTGTGCTCTTTTCACAATCCACTCATGGATCCACCAGTGTCATTGCATGTGTGTTCCTTTTAGTAACAACAACCAGAGTCATTGACATGTGTGTTCTTTTCACATACCACATATGGATCCACCAGTGTCATTGCATGTGTGTTCTTTTCACTAACAACAACTAGAGTCATTGCATGTGCGTTCTTTTCACGTACCACATATGGATCCACCAGTGTCATTGCATGTATGTTCTTTTCAACAACAATAACCGGAGTCATTGCATGTGTGCTCTTTTCACAATCCACACATGGATCCACCAGTGTCATTGCATTTGTGTTCTTTTTAGTAACAACAACCAGTGTCATGGCATGTGTGTTCTTTTCACTAACAACAACTGGAGTCATTGCATGTGTGCTCTTTTCACAATCCAGATATGGATCCACCAGTGTCATTTCATGTGTGTTCTTTTTACTAACAACAACTATAGTCATTTCATGGCTGTTCTTCTCACATACAACCTATGGATCCACCAGTGTCATTGCATGTGTGTTCTTTTTAGTAACAACAACCAGTTTCATTGCATGTGTGTTCTGTTCACTAACAACAACTGGAATCATTGCATGTGTGCTCTTTTCACAATCCACCTATGGATCCACCAGTGTCATTGCATGTGTGTTCTTTTCACATACCACCTATGGATCCACCAGTTTCATTGCATGTGTGTTCTTTTCACAATCCACCCATGGATCCACCAGTGTCATTACATGTGTGTTCTTTTTAGTAACAACAACCAGAGTTATTGAAATGTGTGTTCTTTTCACATACCACCTATGGATCCACTAGTGTCATTGCATGTGTGTTCTTTTCACTAACGACAAACAGAGTCATTGCACGTGTGTTCTTTTCACATACCACAGATGGATCCACCAGTGGCATTGCATGTACGTTCTTTTCAACAACAACAACTGGAGTCATTGCATGTGTGCTCTTTTTCACAATCCACACATGGATCCACCAGTGTTATTGCATGTGTGTTCTTTTTAGTAACAACAACCAGTGTCATTGCATGTGTGTTCTTTTCACTAACAACAACTAGAGTCATTGCATGTGTGCTCTTTTCACAATCCACCTATGGATCCACCAGTGTCATTGCATGTGTGTTCTTTTTACTAACAACAACCAGAGTCATTTCATGGTTGTTCTTCTCACATACCACCTATGGATCTACCAGTGTCAGTGCATGTGTGTTCTCTTCACAATCCACACATGGATCCACTAGTGTCATTGCATGTGTGTTCTTTTTACTAACAACAACTAGTGTCATTGCATGTGTGTTCTCTTCAGAGACCAGACATGGATCCACCAGTGTCATTGCATGTGCGTTCTTTTTACTAACAACAACCAGAGTCACTGAAATGTGCGCTCTCTTCAGAGACCAGACATGGATCCACCGGTGTCATTGCATGTATGTTCTTTTCACTAACAACAATTGGAGTCATTGCATGTGTGTTCTTTTCACATACCACATATGGATCCACCGGTGTCATTGCATGTGTGCTCTTTTCACAATCCACTCATGGATCCACCAGTGTCATTGCATGTGTGTTCGTTTTAGTAACAACAACCAGAGTCATTGAAATGTGGGTTCTTTTCGCATACCACATATGGATCCACCAGTGTCATTGCATGTGTGTTCTTTTCACTAACAAGAACTAGAGTCATTGCATGTGTGTTCTTTTCACATACCACATATGGATCCAACAGTGTCATTGAAATGTGTGTTCTCTTTAGATACCACACATGGATCCACCAGTGTCATTGCATGTGTGTTCTTTTTAGTAACAATAACCAGAGTCATTGAAATGTGTATTCTTCTCACATACCACCTATGGATCCACCAGTTTCATTGCATGTGTGTTCTTTTCACAATCCACCCATGGATCCACCAGTGTCATTACATGTGTGTTCTTTTTAGTAACAACAACTAGAGTCATTGAAATGTGTGTTCTTTTCACATACCACCTATGGATCCACCAGTATCATTGTATGTGTGTTCTTTTCACTAACGACAAACAGAGTCATTGCATGTGTGTTCTTTTCACATACCACATATGGATCCACCACTGGCATTGCATGTATGTTCTTTTCAACAACAACAACTGGAGTCATTGCATGTGTGCTCTTTGTCACAATCCACACATGGATCCACCAGTGTTATTGCATGTGTGTTCTTTTTAGTAACAACAACCAGTGTCATTGCATGTGTGTTCTTTTCACTAACAACAACTAGAGTCATTGCATGTGTGCTCTTTTCACAATCCACCTATGGATCCACCAGTGTCATTGCATGTGTGTTCTTTTTACTAACAACAACCGGAGTCATTTCATGGCTGTTCTTCTCACATACCCCCTATGGATCCACCAGTGTCATTGCATGTGTGTTCTCTTCACAATCCACACATGGATCCACTAGTGTCATTGCATGTGTGTTCTTTTTACTAACAACAACCAGTGTCATTGCATGTGTGTTCTCTTCAGAGACCAGACATGGATCCACCAGTGTCATTGCATGTGTGTTCTTTTTACTAACAACAACCAGAGTCACTGAAATGTGTGCTCTCTTCAAAGACCAGACATGGATCCACCGGTGTCATTGCATGTATGTTCTTTTCACTAACAACAATTGGAGTCATTGCATGTGTGTTCTTTTCACATACCACATATGGATCCACCGGTGTCATTGCATGTGTGCTCTTTTCACAATCCACTCATGGATCCACCAGTGTCATTGCATGTGTGTTCCTTTTAGTAACAACAACCAGAGTCATTGACATGTGTGTTCTTTTCACATACCACATATGGATCCACCAGTGTCATTGCATGTGTGTTCTTTTCACTAACAACAACTAGAGTCATTGCATGTGCGTTCTTTTCACGTACCACATATGGATCCACCAGTGTCATTGCATGTATGTTCTTTTCAACAACAATAACCGGAGTCATTGCATGTGTGCTCTTTTCACAATCCACACATGGATCCACCAGTGTCATTGCATTTGTGTTGTTTTTAGTAACAACAACCAGTGTCATGGCATGTGTGTTCTTTTCACTAACAACAACTGGAGTCATTGCATGTGTGCTCTTTTCACAATCCAGATATGGATCCACCAGTGTCATTTCATGTGTGTTCTTTTTACTAACAACAACTAGAGTCATTTCATGGCTGTTCTTCTCACATACAACCTATGGATCCACCAGTGTCATTGCATGTGTGTTCTCTTCACAATCCACACATGGATCCACCAGTGTCATTGCATGTGTGTTCTTTTTACTAACAACAACCAGTGTCATTGCATATGTGTTCTCTTCAGAGACCAGACATGGATCCACCAATGTCGTTGCATGTGTGTTCTTTTTACTAACAACAACCAAAGTCATTGAAATGTGTGCTCTCTTTAGAGACCACACATGGATATAGAGACCACACATGGATCCACCGGTGTCATTTCATGTATGTTCTTTTCACTAACAACAACTGGAGTCATGCATGTGTGTTCTTTTCACATATCACATATGGATCCACCAGTGTAATTGCATGTGTTCTCTTTTCACAATCCACCCATGGATCCACCAGTGTCATGTCATGTGTGTTCTTGTCAGTCACAACAACCAGAGTCACTGAAATGTGTGTTCTTTTCACATACCACCTATGGATCCACCAGTGTCATTGCATGTGTGTTCTTTTCACTAACAACAACCAGAGTCATTGCATGTGTGTTCTTTTCACATACCATATATGGATCCACCAGTGGCATTGAAATGTGTGTTCTCTACATAGACCACACATGGATCCACCAGTGTCATTGCATGTGTGTTCTTTTTAGTAACAACAACCAGAGTCATTGAAATGTGTGTTCTTCTCACATACCACCTATGGATCCCCCAGTGTCATTGCATGTGTGTTCTTTTTAGTAACAACAACCATAGTCATTGAAATGTGTGTTCTTTTCACATACCTCCTATGGATCCACCAGTGTCATTGCATGTGTGTTATTTTCACTAACAACAACCAGAGTCATTGCATGTGTGTTCTTTTCACATACCACATGTGGATCCACCAGTGTCATTGCATGTAAGTTCTTTTCACTAACAACAACTGGAGTCATTGCATGTGTGCTCTTTTCAAAATCCACACATGGATCCACCAGTGTCATTGCATGTGTGTTCTTTTTAGTAACAACAACCAGTTTCATTGCATGTGTGTTCTGTTCACTAACAACAACTGGAATCATTGCATGTGTGCTCTTTTCACAATCCACCTATGGATCCACCAGTGTCATTGCATGTGTGTTCTTTTCACATACCACCTATGGATCCACCAGTTTCATTGCATGTGTGTTCTTTTCACAATCCACCCATGGATCCACCAGTGTCATTACATGTGTGTTCTTTTTAGTAACAACAACCAGAGTTATTGAAATGTGTGTTCTTTTCACATACCACCTATGGATCCACTAGTGTCATTGCATGTGTGTTCTTTTCACTAACGACAAACAGAGTCATTGCATGTTTGTTCTTTTCACATACCACAGATGGATCCACCAGTGGCATTGCATGTACGTTCTTTTCAACAACAACAACTGGAGTCATTGCATGTGTGCTCTTTTTCACAATCCACACATGGATCCACCAGTGTTATTGCATGTGTGTTCTTTTTAGTAATAACAACCAGTGTCATTGCATGTGTGTTCTTTTCACTAACAACAACTAGAGTCATTGCATGTGTGCTCTTTTCACAATCCACCTATGGATCCACCAGTGTCATTGCATGTGTGTTCTTTTTACTAACAACAACCAGAGTCATTTCATGGCTGTTCTTCTCACATACCACCTATGGATCTACCAGTGTCATTGCATGTGTGTTCTCTTCACAATCCACACATGGATCCACTAGTGTCATTGCATGTGTGTTCTTTTTACTAACAACAACTAGTGTCATTGCATGTGTGTTCTCTTCAGAGACCAGACATGGATCCACCAGTGTCATTGCATGTGCGTTCTTTTTACTAACAACAACCAGAGTCACTGAAATGTGTGCTCTCTTCAGAGACCAGACATGGATCCACCGGTGTCATTGCATGTATGTTCTTTTCACTAACAACAATTGGAGTCATTGCATGTGTGTTCTTTTCACATACCACATATGGATCCACCGGTGTCATTGCATGTGTGCTCTTTTCACAATCCACTCATGGATCCACCAGTGTCATTGCATGTGTGTTCGTTTTAGTAACAACAACCAGAGTCATTGAAATGTGGGTTCTTTTCGCATACCACATATGGATCCACCAGTGTCATTGCATGTGTGTTCTTTTCACTAACAACAACTAGAGTCATTGCATGTGTGTTCTTTTCACATACCACATATGGATCCAACAGTGTCATTGAAATGTGTGTTCTCTTTAGATACCACACATGGATCCACCAGTGTCATTGCATGTGTGTTCTTTTTAGTAACAACAATCAGAGTCATTGAAATGTGTATTCTTCTCACATACCACCTATGGATCCACCAGTTTCATTGCATGTGTGTTCTTTTCACAATCCACCCATGGATCCACCAGTGTCATTACATGTGTGTTCTTTTTAGTAACAACAACTAGAGTCATTGAAATGTGTGTTCTTTTCACATACCACCTATGGATCCACCAGTATCATTGTATGTGTGTTCTTTTCACTAACGACAAACAGAGTCATTGCATGTGTGTTCTTTTCACATACCACATATGGATCCACCACTGGCATTGCATGTATGTTCTTTTCAACAACAACAACTGGAGTCATTGCATGTGTGCTCTTTGTCACAATCCACACATGGATCCCCCAGTGTTATTGCATGTGTGTTCTTTTTAGTAACAACAACCAGTGTCATTGCATGTGTGTTCTTTTCACTAACAACAAGTAGAGTCATTGCATGTGTGCTCTTTTCACAATCCACCTATGGATCCACCAGTGTCATTGCATGTGTGTTCTTTTTACTAACAACAACCAGAGTCATTTCATGGCTGTTCTTCTCACATACCACCTATGGATCCACCAGTGTCATTGCATGTGTGTTCTCTTCACAATCCACACATGGATCCACTAGTGTCATTGCATGTGTGTTCTTTTTACTAACAACAACCAGTGTCATTGCATGTGTGTTCTCTTCAGAGACCAGACATGGATCCACCAGTGTCATTGCATGTGTGTTCTTTTTACTAACAACAACCAGAGTCACTGAAATGTGTGCTCTCTTCAAAGACCAGACATGGATCCACCGGTGTCATTGCATGTATGTTCTTTTCACTAACAACAATTGGAGTCATTGCATGTGTGTTCTTTTCACATACCACATATGGATCCACCGGTGTCATTGCATGTGTGCTCTTTTCACAATCCACTCATGGATCCACCAGTGTCATTGCATGTGTGTTCCTTTTAGTAACAACAACCAGAGTCATTGACATGTGTGTTCTTTTCACATACCACATATGGATCCACCAGTGTCATTGCATGTGTGTTCTTTTCACTAACAACAACTAGAGTCATTGCATGTGCGTTCTTTTCACGTACCACATATGGATCCACCAGTGTCATTGCATGTATGTTCTTTTCAACAACAATAACCGGAGTCATTGCATGTGTGCTCTTTTCACAATCCACACATGGATCCACCAGTGTCATTGCATTTGTGTTGTTTTTAGTAACAACAACCAATGTCATGGCATGTGTGTTCTTTTCACTAACAACAACTGGAGTCATTGCATGTGTGCTCTTTTCACAATCCAGATATGGATCCACCAGTGTCATTTCATGTGTGTTCTTTTTACTAACAACAACTAGAGTCATTTCATGGCTGTTCTTCTCACATACAACCTATGGATCCACCAGTGTCATTGCATGTGTGTTCTCTTCACAATACACACATGGATCCACCAGTGTCATTGCATGTGTGTTCTTTTTACTAACAACAACCAGTGTCATTGCATATGTGTTCTCTTCAGAGACCAGACATGGATCCACCAATGTCGTTGCATGTGTGTTCTTTTTACTAAAAACAACCAAAGTCATTGAAATGTGTGCTCTCTTTAGAGACCACACATGGATATAGAGACCACACATGGATCCACCGGTGTCATTTCATGTATGTTCTTTTCACTAACAACAACTGGAGTCATGCATGTGTGTTCTTTTCACATATCACATATGGATCCACCAGTGTAATTGCATGTGTTCTCTTTTCACAATCCACCCATGGATCCACCAGTGTCATGTCATGTGTGTTCTTGTCAGTAACAACAACCAGAGTCACTGAAATGTGTGTTCTTTTCACATACCACCTATGGATCCACCAGTGTCATTGCATGTGTGTTCTTTTCACTAACAACAACCAGAGTCATTGCATGTGTGTTCTTTTCACATACCATATATGGATCCACCAGTGGCATTGAAATGTGTGTTCTCTACATAGACCACACATGGATCCACCAGTGTCATTGCATGTGTGTTCTTTTTAGTAACAACAACCAGAGTCATTGAAATGTGTGTTCTTCTCACATACCACCTATGGATCCCCCAGTGTCATTGCATGTGTGTTCTTTTTAGTAACAACAACCATAGTCATTGAAATGTGTGTTCTTTTCACATACCTCCTATGGATCCACCAGTGTCATTGCATGTGTGTTATTTTCACTAACAACAACCAGAGTCATTGCATGTGTGTTCTTTTCACATACCACATGTGGATCCACCAGTGTCATTGCATGTAAGTTCTTTTCACTAACAACAACTGGAGTCATTGCATGTGTGCTCTTTTCAAAATCCACACATGGATCCACCAGTGTCATTGCATGTGTGTTCTTTTTAGTAACAACAACCAGTTTCATTGCATGTGTGTTCTGTTCACTAACAACAACTGGAATCATTGCATGTGTGCTCTTTTCACAATCCACCTATGGATCCACCAGTGTCATTGCGTGTGTGTTCTTTTCACATACCACCTATGGATCCACCAGTTTCATTGCATGTGTGTTCTTTTCACAATCCACCCATGGATCCACCAGTGTCATTACATGTGTGTTCTTTTTAGTAACAACAACCAGAGTTATTGAAATGTGTGTTCTTTTCACATACCACCTACGGATCCACTAGTGTCATTGCATGTGTGTTCTTTTCACTAACGACAAACAGAGTCATTGCATGTTTGTTCTTTTCACATACCACAGATGGATCCACCAGTGGCATTGCATGTACGTTCTTTTCAACAACAACAACTGGAGTCATTGCATGTGTGCTCTTTTTCACAATCCACACATGGATCCACCAGTGTTATTGCATGTGTGCTCTTTTTAGTAACAACAACCAGTGTCATTGCATGTGTGTTCTTTTCACTAACAACAACTAGAGTCATTGCATGTGTGCTCTTTTCACAATCCACCTATGGATCCACCAGTGTCATTGCATGTGTGTTCTTTTTACTAACAACAACCAGAGTCATTTCATGGCTGTTCTTCTCACATACCACCTATGGATCTACCAGTGTCATTGCATGTGTGTTCTCTTCACAATCCACACATGGATCCACTAGTGTCATTGCATGTGTGTTCTTTTTACTAACAACAACTAGTGTCATTGCATGTGTGTTCTCTTCAGAGACCAGACATGGATCCACCGGTGTCATTGCATGTGCGTTCTTTTTACTAACAACAACCAGAGTCACTGAAATGTGTGCTCTCTTCAGAGACCAGACATGGATCCACCGGTGTCATTGCATGTATGTTCTTTTCACTAACAACAATTGGAGTCATTGCATGTGTGTTCTTTTCACATACCACATATGGATCCACCGGTGTCATTGCATGTGTGCTCTTTTCACAATCCACTCATGGATCCACCAGTGTCATTGCATGTGTGTTCGTTTTAGTAACAACAACCAGAGTCATTGAAATGTGGGTTCTTTTCGCATACCACATATGGATCCACCAGTGTCATTGCATGTGTGTTCTTTTCACTAACAACAACTAGAGTCATTGCATGTGTGTTCTTTTCACATACCACATATGGATCCAACAGTGTCATTGAAATGTGTGTTCTCTTTAGATACCACACATGGATCCACCAGTGTCATTGCATGTGTGTTCTTTTTAATAACAACAACCAGAGTCATTGAAATGTGTATTCTTCTCACATACCACCTATGGATCCACCAGTTTCATTGCATGTGTGTTCTTTTCACAATCCACCCATGGATCCACCAGTGTCATTACATGTGTGTTCTTTTTAGTAACAACAACTAGAGTCATTGAAATGTGTGTTCTTTTCACATACCACCTATGGATCCACCAGTATCATTGTATGTGTGTTCTTTTCACTAACGACAAACAGAGTCATTGCATGTGTGTTCTTTTCACATACCACATATGGATCCACCACTGGCATTGCATGTATGTTCTTTTCAACAACAACAACTGGAGTCATTGCATGTGTGCTCTTTGTCACAATCCACACATGGATCCCCCAGTGTTATTGCATGTGTGTTCTTTTTAGTAACAACAACCAGTGTCATTGCATGTGTGTTCTTTTCACTAACAACAAGTAGAGTCATTGCATGTGTGCTCTTTTCACAATCCACCTATGGATCCACCAGTGTCATTGCATGTGTGTTCTTTTTACTAACAACAACCAGAGTCATTTCATGGCTGTTCTTCTCACATACCACCTATGGATCCACCAGTGTCATTGCATGTGTGTTCTCTTCACAATCCACACATGGATCCACTAGTGTCATTGCATGTGTGTTCTTTTTACTAACAACAACCAGTGTCATTGCATGTGTGTTCTCTTCAGAGACCAGACATGGATCCACCAGTGTCATTGCATGTGTGTTCTTTTTACTAACAACAACCAGAGTCACTGAAATGTGTGCTCTCTTCAAAGACCAGACATGGATCCACCGGTGTCATTGCATGTATGTTCTTTTCACTAACAACAATTGGAGTCATTGCATGTGTGTTCTTTTCACATACCACATATGGATCCACCGGTGTCATTGCATGTGTGCTCTTTTCACAATCCACTCATGGATCCACCAGTGTCATTGCATGTGTGTTCCTTTTAGTAACAACAACCAGAGTCATTGACATGTGTGTTCTTTTCACATACCACATATGGATCCACCAGTGTCATTGCATGTGTGTTCTTTTCACTAACAACAACTAGAGTCATTGCATGTGCGTTCTTTTCACGTACCACATATGGATCCACCAGTGTCATTGCATGTATGTTCTTTTCAACAACAATAACCGGAGTCATTGCATGTGTGCTCTTTTCACAATCCACACATGGATCCACCAGTGTCATTGCATTTGTGTTCTTTTTAGTAACAACAACCAGTGTCATGGCATGTGTGTTCTTTTCACTAACAACAACTGGAGTCATTGCATGTGTGCTCTTTTCACAATCCAGATATGGATCCACCAGTGTCATTTCATGTGTGTTCTTTTTACTAACAACAACTAGAGTCATTTCATGGCTGTTCTTCTCACATACAACCTATGGATCCACCAGTGTCATTGCATGTGTGTTCTCTTCACAATCCACACATGGATCCACCAGTGTCATTGCATGTGTGTTCTTTTTACTAACAACAACCAGTGTCATTGCATATGTGTTCTCTTCAGAGACCAGACATGGATCCACCAATGTCGTTGCATGTGTGTTCTTTTTACTAACAATAACCAAAGTCATTGAAATGTGTGCTCTCTTTAGAGACCACACATGGATATAGAGACCACACATGGATCCACCGGTGTCATTTCATGTATGTCCTTTTCACTAACAACAACTGGAGTCATGCATGTGTGTTCTTTTCACATACCACATATGGATCCACCAGTGTAATTGCATGTGTTCTCTTTTCACAATCCACCCATGGATCCACCAGTGTCATGTCATGTGTGTTCTTGTCAGTAACAACAACCAGAGTCACTGAAATGTGTGTTCTTTTCACATACCACCTATGGATCCACCAGTGTCATTGCATGTGTGTTCTTTTCACTAACAACAACCAGAGTCATTGCATGTGTGTTCTTTTCACATACCATATATGGATCCACCAGTGGCATTGAAATGTGTGTTCTCTACATAGACCACACATGGATCCACCAGTGTCATTGCATGTGTGTTCTTTTTAGTAACAACAACCAGAGTCATTGAAATGTGTGTTCTTCTCACATACCACCTATGGATCCCCCAGTGTCATTGCATGTGTGTTCTTTTTAGTAACAATAACCATAGTCATTGAAATGTGTGTTCTTTTCACATACCTCCTATGGATCCACCAGTGTCATTGCATGTGTGTTATTTTCACTAACAACAACCAGAGTCATTGCATGTGTGTTCTTTTCACATACCACATGTGGATCCACCAGTGTCATTGCATGTAAGTTCTTTTCACTAACAACAACTGGAGTCATTGCATGTGTGCTCTTTTCAAAATCCACACATGGATCCACCAGTGTCATTGCATGTGTGTTCTTTTTAGTAACAACAACCAGTTTCATTGCATGTGTGTTCTGTTCACTAACAACAACTGGAATCATTGCATGTGTGCTCTTTTCACAATCCACCTATGGATCCACTAGTGTCATTGCATGTGTGTTCTTTTGACTAACAACAACCAGAGTCATTTCATGGCTGTTCTTCTCACATACCACCTATGGATCCACCAGTATCATTGCATGTGTGTTCTCTTCACAATCCACACATGGATCCACCAGTGTCATTCCATGTGTGTTCTTTTTAGTAACAACAACAAGAGTCATTGAAATGTGTGTTCTTTTCACATACCACCTATGGATCCACCAGTGTCATTGCTTGTGTGTTCTTTTCACTAACAACAACTAGAGTCATTGCATATGTTTTTTTTCACATACCACATATGGATCCACCAGTGTCATTGCCTGTTTTTTCTTTTCACTAACAACAACTGGAGTCATTGCATGTGTGCTCTTTTCAAAATCCACACATGGATCCACCAGTGTCATTGCATGTGTGTTCTTTTTAGTAACAAAAACCAGTGTCATTGCATGTGTGTTCTTTTCACTAACAAAACCTGGAGTCATTGCATGTGTGCTCTTTTCACAATCCACCTATGGATCCACCAGTGCCATTGCATGTGTGTTCTTTTTACTAACAACAACCAGAGTCATTTCATGGTTGTTCTTCTCACATACCACCTATGGATCCACCAGTGTCATTGCATGTGTGTTCTGTTCACAATCCACACATGGATCCACCAGTGTCATTGCATGTATGTTCTTTTCAACAACAACAACCGGAGTCATTGCATGTGTGCTCTTTTCACAATCCACACAAGGATCCACCAGTGTCATTACATGTGTGCTCTTTTCACAATCGACACATGGATCCACCAGTGTCATTGCATGTGTGTTCTTTTTAGTAACAACAGCTAGTGTCATTGCAAGTGTATTCTTTTCAGTAACAACAACTGGAGTCATTGCATGTGTGCTCTTTTCACAATCCACCTATGGATCCACAAGTGTCATTGCATGAGCATTCTTTTTACTAACAACAACCAGAGTCATTTCATGGCTGTTCTTCTCACATACCACCTACGGATCCACCAGTGTCATTGCATGTGTGTTCTCTTCACAATCCACACATGGACCCACCAGTGTCATTGCATGTGTGTTCTTCTTACTAACAACAACCAGTGTCATTGCATGTGTGTTCTCTTCAGAGACCAGACATGGATCTAGAGTGTCATTGCATGTGTGTTCATTTTACTAACAACAACCAGAGTCATTGAAATGTGTGCTCTCTTCGGAGACCACACATGGATCCACCGGTGTCATTGCATGTATGTTCTTTTCACTAACAACAACTGGACTCATTGCATGTGTGATCTTTTCAAATACCACATATGGATCCACCGATGTCATTGCATGTGTGATCTTTTCACAATCCACCCATGGATCCACCAGTGTCATTGCATGTGTGTTCTTTTTAGCAACAACCAGAGTCATTGAAATATGTGTTCTTTTTAGCAACAACCAGAGTCATTGCATGTGTGTTCTTTTCACATACCACATATGGATCCACCAGTGTCATTGAAATGTGTGTTCTCTTTAGATACCACACATGGATCCACCAGTGTCATTGCATGTGTGTTCTTTTTAGTAACAACAACCAGAGTCATTGAAATGTGTGTTCTTCTCACATACCACCTATGGATCCACCAGTTTCATTGCATGTGTGTTCTTTTCACAATCCACCCATGGATCCACCAGTGTCATTACATGTGTGTTCTTTTTAGTAACAACAACCAGAGTCATTGAAATGTGTCTTCTTTTCACATACCACCTATGGATCCACCAGTGTCATTGCATGTGTGTTCTTTTCACTAACGACAAACAGAGTCATTGCATGTGTGTTCTTTTCACATACCACATATGGATCCACCAGTGGCATTGCATGTATGTTCTTTTCAACAAGAACAACTGGAGTCATTGCATGTGTGCTCTTTTTCACAATCCACACATGGATCCACCAGTGTTATTGCGTGTGTGTTATTTTTAGTAACAACAACCAGTGTCATTACATGTGTGTTCTCTTCACTAACAACAACTAGAGTCATTGCATGTGTGCTCTTTTCACAATCCACCTATGGATCCACCAGTGTTATTGCATGTGTGTTCTTTTTACTAACAACAACCAGAGTCATTTCATGGCTGTTCTTCTCACATACCACCTATGGATCCACCAGTGTCATTGCATGTGTGTTCTTTTCACAATCCACACATGGATCCACTAGTGTCATTGCATGTGTGTTCTTTTTACTAACAACAACCAGTGTCATTGCATGTGTGTTCTCTTCAGAGACCAGACATGGATCCACCAGTGTCATTGCATGTGTGTTCTTTTTACTAACAACAACCAGAGTCATTGAAATGTGTGCTCTCTTCAAAGACCAGACATGGATCCACCGGTGTCATTGCATGTATGTTCTTTTCACTAACAACAACTGGAGTCATTGCATGTGTGATCTTTTCACATACCACATATGGATCCACCGGTGTCATTGCACGTGTGCTCTTTTCATAATCCACTCATGGATCCACCAGTGTCATTGCATGTGTATTCGTTTTAGTAACAACAACCAGAGTCATTGAAATGTGTGTTCTTTTCACATACCACATATGGATCCACCAGTGTCATTGCATGTGTGTTTTTTCACTAACAACAACTAGAGTCATTGCATGTGCGTTCTTTTCACATACCACATATGGATCCACCAGTGTCATTGCATGTATGTTCTTTTCAACGACAATAACCGGAGTCATTGCATGTGTGCTCTTTTCACAATCCACACATGGATCCACCAGTGTCATTGCATGTGTGTTCTTTTTAGTAACAACAACCAGTGTCATGGCATGTGTGTTCTTTTCACTAACAACAACTGGAGTCATTGCATGTGTGGTCTTTTCACAATCCACCGATGGATCTACCAGTGTCATTTCATGTGTGTTCTTTTTACTAACAACAACTAGAGTCATTTCATGGCTGTTCTTCTCACATACCACCTATGGATCCACCAGTGTCATTGCATGTGTGTTCTCTTCACAATCCACACATGGATCCACCAGTGTCATTGCATGTGTGTTCTTTTTACTAACAACAACCAGTGTCATTGCATATGTGTTCTCTTCAGAGACCAGACATGGATCCACCAATGTCGTTGCATGTGTGTTCTTTTTACTAACAACAACCAAAGTCATTGAAATGTGTGCTCTCTTTAGAGACCACACATGGATATAGAGACCACACATGGATCCACCGGTGTCATTGCATGTATGTTCTTTTCACTAACAACAACTAGAGTCATGCATGTGTGTTCTTTTCACATACCACATATGGATCCACCAGTGTCATTGCATGTGTGATCTTTTCACAATCCACCCATGGGTCGACCAGTGTCACTGCGTGTGTGTTCTTTTTAGTAACAACAACCAGTGTCATTGCATGTGTGTTCTTTTCACTAACAACAACTGGAGTCATTGCATGTGTGATCTTTTCACAATCCACCTATGGATCCACCAGTGTCATTGCATGTGTGTTCTTTTTACTAACAACAACCAGAGTCATTTCATGGCTGTTCTTCTCACATACCACCTATGGATCCACCAGTGTCATTGCATGTGTGTTCTCTTCACAATCCACACATGGATCCACTAGTGTCATTGCATGTGTGTTCTTTTTACTAACAACAACCAGTGTCATTGCATGTGTGTTAGTTTCACTAACAACAACCAGAGTCATTGCATGTGTGTTCTTTTCACATACCACATATGGATCCACCAGTGTCATTGCATGTATGTTCTTTTAACTAACAACAACTGGAGTCATCGCATGTGTGCTCTTTTCAAAATCCACACATGGATCCACCAGTGTCATTGCATGTGTGTTCTTTTTAGTAACAACAACCAGTGTCATTGCATGTGTGTTCTTTTCACTAACAACAACTGGAGTCATTGCATGTGTGCTCTTTTCACAATCCACCTATGGATCCACCAGTGTCATTGCATGTGTGTTCTTTTTACTAACAACAACCAGAGTCATTTCATGGCTTTTCTTCTCACATACCACCTATGGATCCACCAGTGTCATTGCATGTGTGTTCTCTTCACAATCCACACATGGATCCACCAGTGTCATTCCATGTGTGTTCTTTTTAGTAACAACAACAAGAGTCATTGAAATGTGTGTTCTTTTCACATACCACCTATGGATCCACCAGTGTCATTGCTTGTGTGTTCTTTTCACTAACAACAACCAGAGTCATTGCATGTGTGTTTTTTTCACATACCAGATATGGATCCACCAGTGTCATTGCATGTTTGTTCTTTTCACTAACAACAACTAGAGTCATTGCATGTGTGCTCTTTTCAAAATCCACACATGGATCCACCAGTGTCATTGCGTGTGTGTTCTTTTTAGTAACAAAAACCAGTGTCATTGCATTGTGTTCTTTACACTAACAACACCTGGAGTCATTGCATGTGTGCTCTTTTCACAATCCACCTATGGATCCACCAGTGCCATTGCCTGTGTGTTCTTTTTACTAACAACAACCAGAGTCATTTCATGGTTGTTCTTCTCACATACCACCTATGGATCCACCAGTGTCATTGCATGTGTGTTCTCTTCACAATCCACACATGGATCCACCAGTGTCATTGCATGTATGTTCTTTTCAACAACAACAACCGGAGTCATTGCATGTGTTCTCTTTTAACAATCCACACAAGGATCCACCAGTGTCATTACATGTGTGCTCTTTTCACAATTGACTCATGGATCCACTAGTGTCATTGCATGTGTGTTCTTTTTAGTAACAACAACCAGTGTCATTGCATGTGTATTCTTTTCAGTAACAACAACTGGAGTCATTGCATGTGTTCTCTTTTCACAATCCACCTATGGATCCTCCAGTGTCATTGCATGAGCGTTCTTTTTACTAACAACAACCAGAGTCATTTCATGGCTGTTCTTCTCACATACCACCTACGGATCCACCTGTGTCATTGCATGTGTGTTCTCTTCGCAATCCACACATGGACCCACCAGTGTCATTGCATGTGTGTTCTTCTTACTAACAACTACCAGTGTCATTGCATGTGTGTTCTCTTCAGAGACCAGACATGGATCCCGAGTGTCATTGCATGTGTGTTCTTTTTACTAACAACAACTAGAGTCACTGAAATGTGTGCTCTCTTCGGAGACCACGCATGGATCCACCGGTTTCATTGCATGTATGTTCTTTTCACCAACAACAACTGGAGTCATTGCATGTGTGATCTTTTCACATACCACATATGGATCCACCGGTGTCATTGCACGTGTGCTCTTTTCATAATCCACTCATGGATCCACCAGTGTCATTGCATGTGTATTCGTTTTAGTAACAACAACCAGAGTCATTGAAATGTGTGTTCTTTTCACATACCACATATGGATCCACCAGTATCATTGCATGTGTGTTCTTTTCACTAACAACAACTAGAGTCATTGCATGTGCGTTCTTTTCACATACCACATATGGATCCACCAGTGTTATTGCAAGTATGTTCTTTTCAACAACAATAACCGGAGTCATTGCATGTGTGCTCTTTTCACAATCCACACATGGATCCCCCAGTGTCATTGCATGTGTGTTCTTTTTAGTAACAACAACCAGTGTCATGGCATGTGTGTTCTTTTCACTAACAACAACTGGAGTCATTGCATGTGTGGTCTTTTCACAATCCATCTATGGATCTACCAGTGTCATTTCATGTGTGTTCTTTTTACTAACAACAACTAGAGTCATTTCATGGCTGTTCTTCTCACATACCACCTATGGATCCACCAGTGTCATTGCATGTGTGTTCTCTTCACAATCCACACATGGATCCACCAGTGTCATTGCATGTGTGTTCTTTTTACTAACAACAACCAGTGTCATTGCATATGTGTTCTCTTCAGAGACGAGACATGGATCCACCAATGTCGTTGCATGTGTGTTCTTTTTACTAACAACAACCAAAGTCATTGAAATGTGTGCTCTCTTTAGAGACCACACATGGATATAGAGACCACACATGGATCCACCGGTGTCATTGCATGTATGTCCTTTTCACTAACAACAACTAGAGTCATGCATGTGTGTTCTTTTCACATACCACATATGGATCCACCAGTGTCATTGCATGTGTGATCTTTTCACAATCCACCCATGGGTCGACCAGTGTCATTGCGTGTGTGTTCTTTTTAGTAACAACAACCAGAGTCATTGAAATGTGTGTTCTTTTCACATACCACCTATGGATCCACCAGTGTTATTACATGTATGTTCTTTTCACTAACAACAACTAGAGTCATTGCATGTGTGCTCTTTTCAAAATCCACACATGGATCCACCAGTGTCATTGCATGTGTGTTCTTTTTAGTAACAACAACCAGTGTCATTGCATGTGTGTTCTTTTCACTAACAACAACTGGAGTCATTGCATGTTTGCTCTTTTCACAATCCACCTATGGATCCACCAGTGTCATTGCATGTGTGTTCTTTTTACTAACAACAACCAGAGTCATTTCATGGCTGTTCTTCTCACATACCACCTATGGATCCACCAGTGTCATTGCATGTGTGTTCTCTTCACAATCCACACATGGATCCACTAGTGTCATTGCATGTGTGTTCTTTTTACTAACAACAACCAGTGTCATTGCATGTGTGTTAGTTTCACTAACAACAACCAGAGTCATTGCATGTGTGTTCTTTTCACATACCACATATGGATCCACCAGTGTCATTGCATGTATGTTATTTTCACTAACAACAACTGGAGTCATTGCCTGTGTGCTCTTTTCAAAATCCACACATGGATCCACCAGTGTCATTGCATGTGTGTTCTTTTTAGTAACAACAACCAGTGTCATTGCATGTGTGTTCTTTTCACTAACAACAACTGGAGTCATTGCATGTGTGCTCTTTTCACAATCCACCTATGGATCCACCAGTGTCATTGCATGTGTGTTCTTTTTACTAACAACAACCAGAGTCATTTCATGGCTTATCTTCTCACATACCACCTATGGATCCACCAGTGTCATTGCATGTGTGTTCTCTTCACAATCCACACATGGATCCACCAGTGTCATTCCATGTGTGTTCTTTTTAGTAACAACAACAAGAGTCATTGAAATGTGTGTTCTTTTCACATACCACCTATGGATCCACCAGTGTCATTGCTTGTGTGTTCTTTTCACTAACAACAACCAGAGTCATTGCATGTGTTTTTTTTCACATACCACATATGGATCCACCAGTGTCATTGCATGTTTGTTCTTTTCACTAACAACAACTGGAGTCATTGCATGTGTGCTCTTTTCAAAATCCACACATGGATCCACCAGTGTCATTGCGTGTGTGTTCTTTTTAGTAACAAAAACCAGTGTCATTGCATGTGTGTTCTTTTCACTAACAACACCTGGAGTCATTGCATGTGTGCTCTTTTCACAATCCACCTATGGATCCACCAGTGCCATTGCCTGTGTGTTCTTTTTACTAACAACAACCAGAGTCATTTCATGGTTGTTCTTCTCACATACCACCTATGGATCCACCAGTGTCATTGCATGTGTGTTCTCTTCACAATCCACACATGGATCCACCAGTGTCATTGCATGTATGTTCTTTTCAACAACAACAACCGGAGTCATTGCATGTGTGCTCTTTTCACAATCCACACAAGGATCCACCAGTGTCATTACATGTGTGATCTTTTCACAATTGACACATGGATCCACCAGTGTCATTACATGTGTGTTCTTTTTAGTAACAATAACCAGTGTCATTGCATGTGTATTCTTTTCAGTAACAACAACTGGAGTCATTGCATGTGTGCTCTTTTCATAATCCACCTATGGATCCTCTAGTGTCATTGCATGAGCGTTCTTTTTACTAACAACAACCAGAGTCATTTCATGGCTGTTCTTCTCACATACCACCTACGGATCCACCTGTGTCATTGCATGTGTGTTCTCTTCACAATCCACACATGGACCCACCAGTGTCATTGCATGTGTGTTCTTCTTACTAACAACAACCAGTGTCATTGCATGTGTGTTCTCTTCAGAGACCAGACATGGATCCAGAGTGTCATTGCATGTGTGTTCTTTTTACTAACAACAACCAGAGTCATTGAAATGTGTGCTCTCTTCGGAGACCACACATGGATCCACCGGTGTCATTGCATGTATGTTCTTTTCACTAACAACAACTGGAGTCATTGCATGTGTGATCTTTTCACATACAACAACTGGAGTCATTGCATGTGTGCTCTTTTCACAATCCACCCACGGATCCACCAGTGTCATTGCATGTGTGTTCTTTTTAGCAACAACAACCAGAGTCATTGAAATGTGTGTTCTTGTCACATACCACCTATGGATCCACTAGTGTCATTGCATGTGTGTTCATTTCACTAACAACAACCAGAGTCATTGCATGTGTGTTCTTTTCACATACCACATATGGATCCACGAGTGTCATTGAAATGTGTGTTCTCTTTAGATACCACACATGGATCCACCAGTGTCATTGCATGTGTGTTCTTTTTAGTAACGACAACCAGAGTCATTGAAATGTGTGTTCTTCTCACATACCACCTATGGATCCACCAGTTTCATTGCATGTGTGTTCTTTTCACAATCCACCCATGGATCCACCAGTGTCATTACATGTGTGTTCTTTTTAGTAACAACAACCAGAGTCATTGAAATGTGTGTTCTTTTCACATTCCACCTATGGATCCACCAGTGTCATTGCATGTGTGTTCTTTTCACTAACGACAAACAGAGTCATTGCATGTGTGTTCTTTTCAAATACCACATATGGATCCACCAGTGGCATTGCATGTATGTTCTTTTCAACAACAACAACTGGAGTCATTGCATGTGTGCTCTTTTTCACAATCCACACATGGATCCACCAGTGTTATTGCGTGTGTGTTCTTTTTAGTAACAACAACCAGTGTCATTGCATGTGTGTTCTCTTCACTAACAACAACTAGAGTCATTGCATGTGTGCTCTTTTCACAGTCCACCTATGGATCGACCAGTGTCATTGCATGTGTGTTCTTTTTACTAACAACAACCAGAGTCATTTCATGGTTGTTCTTCTCACATACCACCTATGGATCCACCAGTGTCATTGCATGTGTGTTCTTTTTACTAACAACAACCAGTGTCATTGCATGTGTGTTCTCTTCAGAGCCCAGACATGGATCCACTAGTGTCATTGCATGTGTGTTCTTTTTACTAACAACAACCAAAGTCACTGAAATGTGTGCTCTCTTCATAGACCAGACATGGATCCACCGGTGTCATTGCATGTATGTTCTTTTCACTAACAACAGTTGGAGTCATTGCATGTGTGTTCTTTTCACATACCACATATGGATCCACCGGTGTCATTGCATGTGTGCTCTTTTCACGATCCACTCATGGATCCACCAGTGTCATTGCATGTGTGTTCGTTTTAGTAACAACAACCTCAGTCATTGAAATGTGTGTCCTTTTCACATACCATATATGGATCCACCAGTGTCATTGCATGTGTGTTCTTTTCACTAACAACAACTAGAGTCATTGCATGTGCGTTCTTTTCACATACCACATATGGATCCACCAGTGTCATTGCATGTATGTTCTTTTCAACAACAATAACCGGAGTCATTCAATGTGTGCTCTTTTCACAATCCACACATGGATCCGCCAGTGTCATTGCATGTGTGTTCTTTTTAGTAACAACAACCAGTGTCATGGCATGTGTGTTCTTTTCACTAACAACAACTGGAGTCATTGCATGTGTGCTCTTTTCACAATCCACTTATGGATCCACCAGTGTCATTTCATGTGTTTTCTTTTTACTAACAACAACTAGAGTCATTTCATGGTTGTTCTTCTCACATACCACCTATGGATCCACCAGTGTCATTGCATGTGTGTTCTCTTCACAATCCACACATGGATCCACCAGTGTCATTGCATGTGTGTTCTTTTTACTAAGAACAACCAGTGTCATTGCATATGTGTTCTCTTCAGAGACCAGACATGGATCCACCAATGTCGTTGCATGTGTGTTCTTTTTACTATTAACAACCAAAGTCATTGAAATGCGTGCTCTCTTTAGAGACCACACATGGATATAGAGACCACACATGGATCCACCGGTGTCATTGCATGTATGTTCTTTTCACTAACAACAACTGGATTCATTGCATGTGTGTTCTTTTCACATACCACATATGGATCCACCAGTGTCATTGCATGTGTGCTCTTTTCACAATCCACCCATGGGTCGACCAGTGTCATTGCATGTGTGTTCTTTTTAGTAACAACAACCAGAGTCATTGAAATGTGTGTTCTTTTCACATACCACCTATGGATCCACCAGTGTCATTGCATCTGTGTTCTTTTCACTAACAACAACCAGAGTCATTGCATGTGTGTTCTTTTCACATACCATATATGGATCCAACAGTGTCATTGAAATGTGTGTTCTCTACATAGACCACACATGGATCCACCAGTGTCATTGCATGTGTGTTCTTTTTAGTAACAACAACCAGAGTCATTGAAATGTGTGTTCTTCTCACATACCACCTATGGATCCACCAGTGTCATTCCATGTGTGTTCTTTTCACAATCCACCCATGGATCCACCAGTGTCATTGCATGTGTGTTGTTTTTAGTAACAACAACCATAGTCATTGAAATGTGTGTTCTTTTCACATACCACCTATGGATCCACCAGTGTCATTGCATGTGTGTTATTTTCACTAACAACAACCAGAGTCATTGCATGTGTGTTCTTTTCACATACCACATATGGATCCACCAGTTTCATTGCATGTACGTTCTTATCACTAATAACAACTAGAGTCATTGCATGTGTGCTCTTTTCAAAATCCACACATGGATCCACCAGTGTCATTGCATGTGTGTTCTTTTTAGTAACAACAACCAGTGTCATTGCATGTGTGTTCTTTTCACTAACAACAACTGGAGTCATTGCATGTGTGCACTTTTCACAATCCACCTATGGATCCACCAGTGCCATTGCATGTGTGTTCTTTTTACTAACAACAACCAGAGTCATTTCATGGCTGTTCTTCTCACATACCACCTATGGATCCACCAGTGTCATTGCATGTGTGTTCTCTTCACAATCCACACATGGATCCACCAGTGTCATTGCATGTGTGTTATTTTTAGTAACAACAACAAGAGTCATTGAAATGTGTGTTCTTTTCACATACCACCTATGGATCCACCAGTGTCATTGCATGTGTTCTTTTCACTAACAACAACCAGAGTCATTGCATGTGTTTTTTTTCACATACCAGATATGGATCCACCAGTGTCATTGCATGTTTGTTCTTTTCACTAACAACAAATAGAGTCATTGCATGTGTGCTCTTTTCAAAATCCACACATGGATCCACCAGTGTCATTGCATGTGTGTTCTTTTTAGTAACAACAACCAGTGTCATTGCATGTGTGTTCTTTTCACTAACAACACCTGGAGTCATTGCATGTGTGCTCTATTCACAATCCACCTATGGATCCACCAGTGCCATTGCATGTTTGTTCTTTTTACTAACAACAACAAGAGTCATTTCATGGTTGTTCTTCTCACATACCACCTATGGATCCACCAGTGTCGTTGCATGTGTGTTCTCTTCACAATTCACACATGGATCCACCAGTGTCATTGCATGTCTGTTCTTTTTACTAACAACAACCAGTGTCATTGCATGTGTGTTCTCTTCAGAGACAAGACATGGATCCACCAGTGTCATTGCATGTGTGTTCTTTTTACTAACAGCAACCAGAGTCATTGAAATGTGAGCTCTCTTCAGAGACCACACATCGATCCAGCGGTGTCATTGCATGTATGTTCTTTTCACTAACAACAACTGGAGTCATTTCATGTGTGTTCTTTTCACATACCACATATGGATCCACCGATGTCATTTCATGGCTGTTCTTCTCACATACCACCTATGGATCCACCAGTGTCATTGCATGTGTGTTCTTTTTAGTAACAACAACCAGTGTCATTGCATGTGTGTTCTTTTCACTAACAACACCTGGAGTCATTGCATGTGTGCTCTATTCACAATCCACCTATGGATCCACCAGTGCCATTGCATGTTTGTTCTTTTTACTAACAACAACAAGAGTCATTTCATGGTTGTTCTTCTCACATACCACCTATGGATCCACCAGTGTCGTTGCATGTGTGTTCTCTTCACAATTCACACATGGATCCACCAGTGTCATTGCATGTCTGTTCTTTTTACTAACAACAACCAGTGTCATTGCATGTGTGTTCTCTTCAGAGACAAGACATGGATCCACCAGTGTCATTGCATGTGTGTTCTTTTTACTAACAGCAACCAGAGTCATTGAAATGTGAGCTCTCTTCAGAGACCACACATCGATCCAGCGGTGTCATTGCATGTATGTTCTTTTCACTAACAACAACTGGAGTCATTTCATGTGTGTTCTTTTCACATACCACATATGGATCCACCGATGTCATTTCATGGCTGTTCTTCTCACATACCACCTATGGATCCACCAGTGTCATTGCATGTGTGTTCTCTTCACAATCCACACATGGATCCACCAGTGTCATTGCATGTGTGTTCTTTTTACTAACAACAACCAGTGTCATTGCATATGTGTTCTCTTCAGAGACGAGACATGGATCCACCAATGTCGTTGCATGTGTGTTCTTTTTACTAACAACAACCAAAGTCATTGAAATGTGTGCTCTCTTTAGAGACCACACATGGATATAGAGACCACACATGGATCCACCGGTGTCATTGCATGTATGTCCTTTTCACTAACAACAACTAGAGTCATGCATGTGTGTTCTTTTCACATACCACATATGGATCCACCAGTGTCATTGCATGTGTGATCTTTTCACAATCCACCCATGGGTCGACCAGTGTCATTGCGTGTGTGTTCTTTTTAGTAACAACAACCAGAGTCATTGAAATGTGTGTTCTTTTCACATACCACCTATGGATCCACCAGTGTTATTTCATGTATGTTCTTTTCACTAACAACAACTAGAGTCATTGCATGTGTGCTCTTTTCAAAATCCACACATGGATCCACCAGTGTCATTGCATGTGTGTTCTTTTTAGTAACAACAACCAGTGTCATTGCATGTGTGTTCTTTTCACTAACAACAACTGGAGTCATTGCATGTTTGCTCTTTTCACAATCCACCTATGGATCCACCAGTGTCATTGCATGTGTGTTCTTTTTACTAACAACAACCAGAGTCATTTCATGGCTGTTCTTCTCACATACCACCTATGGATCCACCAGTGTCATTGCATGTGTGTTCTCTTCACAATCCACACATGGATCCACTAGTGTCATTGCATGTGTGTTCTTTTTACTAACAACAACCAGTGTCATTGCATGTGTGTTAGTTTCACTAACAACAACCAGAGTCATTGCATGTGTGTTCTTTTCACATACCACATATGGATCCACCAGTGTCATTGCATGTATGTTATTTTCACTAACAACAACTGGAGTCATTGCCTGTGTGCTCTTTTCAAAATCCACACATGGATCCACCAGTGTCATTGCATGTGTGTTCTTTTTAGTAACAACAACCAGTGTCATTGCATGTGTGTTCTTTTCACTAACAACAACTGGAGTCATTGCATGTGTGCTCTTTTCACAATCCACCTATGGATCCACCAGTGTCATTGCATGTGTGTTCTTTTTACTAATAACAACTAGAGTCATTTCATGGCTTTTCTTCTCACATACCACCTATGGATCCACCAGTGTCATTGCATGTGTGTTCTCTTCACAATCCACACATGGATCCACCAGTGTCATTCCATGTGTGTTCTTTTTAGTAACAACAACAAGAGTCATTGAAATGTGTGTTCTTTTCACATACCACCTATGGATCCACCAGTGTCATTGCTTGTGTGTTCTTTTCACTAACAACAACCAGAGTCATTGCATGTGTTTTTTTTCACATACCACATATGGATCCACCAGTGTCATTGCATGTTTGTTCTTTTCACTAACAACAACTGGAGTCATTGCATGTGTGCTCTTTTCAAAATCCACACATGGATCCACCAGTGTCATTGCGTGTGTGTTCTTTTTAGTAACAAAAACCAGTGTCATTGCATGTGTGTTCTTTTCACTAACAACACCTGGAGTCATTGCATGTGTGCTCTTTTCACAATCCACCTATGGATCCACCAGTGCCATTGCCTGTGTGTTCTTTTTACTAACAACAACCAGAGTCATTTCATGGTTGTTCTTCTCACATACCACCTATGGATCCACCAGTGTCATTGCATGTGTGTTCTCTTCACAATCCACACATGGATCCACCAGTGTCATTGCATGTATGTTCTTTTTAGTAACAACAACCAGTGTCATTGCATATGTGTTCTCTTCAGAGACGAGACATGGATCCACCAATGTCGTTGCATGTGTGTTCTTTTTACTAACAACAACCAAAGTCATTGAAATGTGTGCTCTCTTTAGAGACCACACATGGATATAGAGACCACACATGGATCCACCGGTGTCATTGCATGTATGTCCTTTTCACTAACAACAACTAGAGTCATGCATGTGTGTTCTTTTCACATACCACATATGGATCCACCAGTGTCATTGCATGTGTGATCTTTTCACAATCCACCCATGGGTCGACCAGTGTCATTGCGTGTGTGTTCTTTTTAGTAACAACAACCAGAGTCATTGAAATGTGTGTTCTTTTCACATACCACCTATGGATCCACCAGTGTTATTACATGTATGTTCTTTTCACTAACAACAACTAGAGTCATTGCATGTGTGCTCTTTTCAAAATCCACACATGGATCCACCAGTGTCATTGCATGTGTGTTCTTTTTAGTAACAACAACCAGTGTCATTGCATGTGTGTTCTTTTCACTAACAACAACTGGAGTCATTGCATGTTTGCTCTTTTCACAATCCACCTATGGATCCACCAGTGTCATTGCATGTGTGTTCTTTTTACTAACAACAACCAGAGTCATTTCATGGCTGTTCTTCTCACATACCACCTATGGATCCACCAGTGTCATTGCATGTGTGTTCTCTTCACAATCCACACATGGATCCACTAGTGTCATTGCATGTGTGTTCTTTTTACTAACAACAACCAGTGTCATTGCATGTGTGTTAGTTTCACTAACAACAACCAGAGTCATTGCATGTGTGTTCTTTTCACATACCACATATGGATCCACCAGTGTCATTGCATGTATGTTATTTTCACTAACAACAACTGGAGTCATTGCCTGTGTGCTCTTTTCAAAATCCACACATGGATCCACCAGTGTCATTGCATGTGTGTTCTTTTTAGTAACAACAACCAGTGTCATTGCATGTGTGTTCTTTTCACTAACAACAACTGGAGTCATTGCATGTGTGCTCTTTTCACAATCCACCTATGGATCCACCAGTGTCATTGCATGTGTGTTCTTTTTACTAACAACAACTAGAGTCATTTCATGGCTTTTCTTCTCACATACCACCTATGGATCCACCAGTGTCATTGCATGTGTGTTCTCTTCACAATCCACACATGGATCCACCAGTGTCATTCCATGTGTGTTCTTTTTAGTAACAACAACAAGAGTCATTGAAATGTGTGTTCTTTTCACATACCACCTATGGATCCACCAGTGTCATTGCTTGTGTGTTCTTTTCACTAACAACAACCAGAGTCATTGCATGTGTTTTTTTTCACATACCACATATGGATCCACCAGTGTCATTGCATGTTTGTTCTTTTCACTAACAACAACTGGAGTCATTGCATGTGTGCTCTTTTCAAAATCCACACATGGATCCACCAGTGTCATTGCGTGTGTGTTCTTTTTAGTAACAAAAACCAGTGTCACTGCATGTGTGTTCTTTTCACTAACAACACCTGGAGTCATTGCATGTGTGCTCTTTTCACAATCCACCTATGGATCCACCAGTGCCATTGCCTGTGTGTTCTTTTTACTAACAACAACCAGAGTCATTTCATGGTTGTTCTTCTCACATACCACCTATGGATCCACCAGTGTCATTGCATGTGTGTTCTCTTCACAATCCACACATGGATCCACCAGTGTCATTGCATGTATGTTCTTTTCAACAACAACAACCGGAGTCATTGCATGTGTGCTCTTTTCACAATCCACACAAGGATCCACTAGTGTCATTACATGTGTGATCTTTTCACAATTGACACATGGATCCACCAGTGTCATTACATGTGTGTTCTTTTTAGTAACAATAACCAGTGTCATTGCATGTGTATTCTTTTCAGTAACAACAACTGGAGTCATTGCATGTGTGCTCTTTTCATAATCCACCTATGGATCCTCTAGTGTCATTGCATGAGCGTTCTTTTTACTAACAACAACCAGAGTCATTTCATGGCTGTTCTTCTCACATACCACCTACGGATCCACCTGTGTCATTGCATGTGTGTTCTCTTCACAATCCACACATGGACCCACCAGTGTCATTGCATGTGTGTTCTTCTTACTAACAACAACCAGTGTCATTGCATGTGTGTTCTCTTCAGAGACCAGACATGGATCCAGAGTGTCATTGCATGTGTGTTCTTTTTACTAACAACAACCAGAGTCATTGAAATGTGTGCTCTCTTCGGAGACCACACATGGATCCACCGGTGTCATTGCATGTATGTTGTTTTCACTAACAACAACTGGAGTCATTGCATGTGTGATCTTTTCACATACAACAACTGGAGTCATTGCATGTGTGCTCTTTTCACAATCCACCCATGGATCCACCAGTGTCATTGCATGTGTGTTCTTTTTAGCAACAACAACCAGAGTCATTGAAATGTGTGTTCTTCTCACATACCACCTATGGATCCACTAGTGTCATTGCATGTGTGTTCATTTCACTAACAACAACCAGAGTCATTGCATGTGTGTTCTTTTCACATACCACATATGGATCCACGAGTGTCATTGAAATGTGTGTTCTCTTTAGATACCACACATGGATCCACCAGTGTCATTGCATGTGTGTTCTTTTTAGTAACGACAACCAGAGTCATTGAAATGTGTGTTCTTCTCACATACCACCTATGGATCCACTAGTTTCATTGCATGTGTGTTCTTTTCACAATCCACCCATGGATCCACCAGTGTCATTACATGTGTGTTCTTTTTAGTAACAACAACCAGAGTCATTGAAATGTGTGTTCTTTTCACATTCCACCTATGGATCCACCAGTGTCATTGCATGTGTGTTCTTTTCACTAACGACAAACAGAGTCATTGCATGTGTGTTCTTTTCAAATACCACATATGGATCCACCAGTGGCATTGCATGTATGTTCTTTTCAACAACAACAACTGGAGTCATTGCATGTGTGCTCTTTTTCACAATCCACACATGGATCCACCAGTGTTATTGCGTGTGTGTTCTTTTTAGTAACAACAACCAGTGTCATTGCATGTGTGTTCTCTTCACTAACAACAACTAGAGTCATTGCATGTGTGCTCTTTTCACAGTCCACCTATGGATCGACCAGTGTCATTGCATGTGTGTTCTTTTTACTAACAACAACCAGAGTCATTTCATGGTTGTTCTTCTCACATACCACCTATGGATCCACCAGTGTCATTGCATGTGTGTTCTTTTTACTAACAACAACCAGTGTCATTGCATGTGTGTTCTCTTCAGAGCCCAGACATGGATCCACCAGTGTCATTGCATGTGTGTTCTTTTTACTAACAACAACCAAAGTCACTGAAATGTGTGCTCTCTTCATAGACCAGACATGGATCCACCGGTGTCATTGCATGTATGTTCTTTTCACTAACAACAGTTGGAGTCATTGCATGTGTGTTCTTTTCACATACCACATATGGATCCACCGGTGTCATTGCATGTGTGCTCTTTTCACGATCCACTCATGGATCCACCAGTGTCATTGCATGTGTGTTCGTTTTAGTAACAACAACCACAGTCATTGAAATGTGAGTTCTTTTCACATACCATATATGGATCCACCAGTGTCATTGCATGTGTGTTCTTTTCACTAACAACAACTAGAGTCATTGCATGTGCGTTCTTTTCACATACCACATATGGATCCACCAGTGTCATTGCATGTATGTTCTTTTCAACAACAATAACCGGAGTCATTCAATGTGTGCTCTTTTCACAATCCACACATGGATCCGCCAGTGTCATTGCATGTGTGTTCTTTTTAGTAACAACAACCAGTGTCATGGCATGTGTGTTCTTTTCACTAACAACAACTGGAGTCATTGCATGTGTGCTCTTTTCACAATCCACTTATGGATCCACCAGTGTCATTTCATGTGTTTTCTTTTTACTAACAACAACTAGAGTCATTTCATGGTTGTTCTTCTCACATACCACCTATGGATCCACCAGTGTCATTGCATGTGTGTTCTCTTCACAATCCACACATGGATCCACCAGTGTCATTGCATGTGTGTTCTTTTTACTAAGAACAACCAGTGTCATTGCATATGTGTTCTCTTCAGAGACCAGACATGGATCCACCAATGTCGTTGCATGTGTGTTCTTTTTACTATTAACAACCAAAGTCATTGAAATGCGTGCTCTCTTTAGAGACCACACATGGATATAGAGACCACACATGGATCCACCGGTGTCATTGCATGTATGTTCTTTTCACTAACAACAACTGGATTCATTGCATGTGTGTTCTTTTCACATACCACATATGGATCCACCAGTGTCATTGCATGTGTGCTCTTTTCACAATCCACCCATGGGTCGACCAGTGTCATTGCATGTGTGTTCTTTTTAGTAACAACAACCAGAGTCATTGAAATGTGTGTTCTTTTCACATACCACCTATGGATCCACCAGTGTCATTGCATCTGTGTTCTTTTCACTAACAACAACCAGAGTCATTGCATGTGTGTTCTTTTCACATACCATATATGGATCCAACAGTGTCATTGAAATGTGTGTTCTCTACATAGACCACACATGGATCCACCAGTGTCATTGCATGTGTGTTCTTTTTAGTAACAACAACCAGAGTCATTGAAATGTGTGTTCTTCTCACATACCACCTATGGATCCACCAGTGTCATTCCATGTGTGTTCTTTTCACAATCCACCCATGGATCCACCAGTGTCATTGCATGTGTGTTGTTTTTAGTAACAACAACCATAGTCATTGAAATGTGTGTTCTTTTCACATACCACCTATGGATCCACCAGTGTCATTGCATGTGTGTTATTTTCACTAACAACAACCAGAGTCATTGCATGTGTGTTCTTTTCACATACCACATATGGATCCACCAGTTTCATTGCATGTACGTTCTTATCACTAATAACAACTAGAGTCATTGCATGTGTGCTCTTTTCAAAATCCACACATGGATCCACCAGTGTCATTGCATGTGTGTTCTTTTTAGTAACAACAACCAGTGTCATTGCATGTGTGTTCTTTTCACTAACAACAACTGGAGTCATTGCATGTGTGCACTTTTCACAATCCACCTATGGATCCACCAGTGCCATTGCATGTGTGTTCTTTTTACTAACAACAACCAGAGTCATTTCATGGCTGTTCTTCTCACATACCACCTATGGATCCACCAGTGTCATTGCATGTGTGTTCTCTTCACAATCCACACATGGATCCACCAGTGTCATTGCATGTGTGTTATTTTTAGTAAAAACAACAAGAGTCATTGAAATGTGTGTTCTTTTCACATACCACCTATGGATCCACCAGTGTCATTGCATGTGTTCTTTTCACTAACAACAACCAGAGTCATTGCATGTGTTTTTTTTCACATACCAGATATGGATCCACCAGTGTCATTGCATGTTTGTTCTTTTAACTAACAACAAATAGAGTCATTGCATGTGTGCTCTTTTCAAAATCCACACATGGATCCACCAGTGTCATTGCATGTGTGTTCTTTTTAGTAACAACAACCAGTGTCATTGCATGTGTGTTCTTTTCACTAACAACACCTGGAGTCATTGCATGTGTGCTCTATTCACAATCCACCTATGGATCCACCAGTGCCATTGCATGTTTGTTCTTTTTACTAACAACAACAAGAGTCATTTCATGGTTGTTCTTCTCACATACCACCTATGGATCCACCAGTGTCGTTGCATGTGTGTTCTCTTCACAATTCACACATGGATCCACCAGTGTCATTGCATGTCTGTTCTTTTTACTAACAACAACCAGTGTCATTGCATGTGTGTTCTCTTCAGAGACAAGACATGGATCCACCAGTGTCATTGCATGTGTGTTCTTTTTACTAACAACAACCAGAGTCATTGAAATGTGAGCTCTCTTCAGAGACCACACATCGATCCAGCGGTGTCATTGCATGTATGTTCTTTTCACTAACAACAACTGGAGTCATTTCATGTGTGTTCTTTTCACATACCACATATGGATCCACCGATGTCATTGCATGTGTGCTCTTTTAATAATCCAGTCATGGATCCACCAGTGTCATTGCATGTGTGTTATTTTTACTAACAACAACCAGAGTCATTGAAATGTGTGTTCTTTTCACATACCACCTATGGATCCACCAGTGTCATTGCATGTGTGTTCTTTTCACTAACAACAACCAGAGTCATTGCATGTGTGTTCTTTTGACATACCACATATGGATCCACCAGTGTCATTGAAACGTGTGTTCTCTACATAGACCACACATGGATCCACCAGTGTCATTGCATGTGTGTTCTTTTTAGTAACAACAACCAGAGTCATTGAAATGTGTGTTCTTCTCACATACCACTTATGGATCCACCAGTGTCATTGCTTGTGTGTTCTTTTCACAATCCACCCATGGATCCACCAGTGTTATTGCATGTGTGTTCTTTTTAGTAACAACAACCAGAGTCATTGAAATATGTGTTCTTCTCACATACCACCTATGGATCCACCAGTGTCATTCCATCTGTGTTCTTTTCACAATCCACCCATGGATCCACCAGTGTTATTGCATGTGTGTTCTTTTTAGTAACAACAACCATAGTCATTGAAATGTGTGTTCTTTTCACATACCACCTATGGATCCACCAGTGTTATTGCATGTGTGTTATTTTCACTAACAACAACCAAAGTCATTGCATGTGTGTTCTTTTCACATAGCACATATGGATCCACCAGTGTCATTGCATGTATGTTCTTATCACTAACAACAACTAGAGTCATTGCATGTGTGCTCTTTTCAAAATCCACACATGGATCCACCAGTGTCATTGCATGTGTGTTCTTTTTAGTAACAATAACCAGTGTCATTGCATGTGTGTTCTTTTCACTAACAACAACTGGAGTCATTGCATGTGTGCTCTTTTCACAATCCACCTATGGATCCACCAATGCCATTGCATGTGTGTTCTTTTTACTAACAACAACCAGACACATTTCATGGATGTTGTTCTCACATACCACCTATGGATCCACCAGTGTCATTGCATGTGTGTTCTCTTCACAATCCACACATGGATCCACCAGTGTCATTGCATGTGTGTTCTTTTTAGTAACAACAACAAGAGTCATTGAAATGTGTGTTCTTTTCACATACCACCTATGGATCCACCAGTGTCATTGCATGTGTGTTCTTTTCACTAACAACAACCAGAGTCATAGCATGTGTTTTTTTTCACATACCAGATATGGATCCACCAGTGTCATTGCATGTTTGTTCTTTTCACTAACAACAACTAGAGTCATTGCATGTGTGCTCTTTTCAAAATCCACACATGGATCCACCAGTGCCATTGCATGTGTGTTCTTTTTAGTAACAACAACCAGTGTCATTACATGTGTGTTCTTTTCACTAACAACACCTGGAGTCATTGCATGTGTGATCTTTTCACAATCCACCTATGGATCCACCAGTGCCATTGCATGTGTGTTCTTTTTACTAACAACAACCAGACTCATTTCATGGTTGTTCTTCTCACATACCACCTATGGATCCACCAGCGTCATTGCATGTGTGTTCTCTTCACAATCCACACATGGATCCACAAGTGTCATTGCATGTGTGTTCTTTTTACTAACAACAACCAGTGTCATTGCATGTGTGTTCTATTCAGAGACCAGACATGGATCCACCAGTGTCATTGCATGTGTGTTCTTTTCACATACCACATATGGATCCACCAGTGTCATTGAAATGTGTGTTCTCTACATAAACCACATATGGATCCACCAGTGTCATTGCATGTGTGTTCTTTTTAGTAACAACAACCAGAGTCATTGAAATGTGTGTTCTTCTCACATACCACCTATGGATCCACCAGTGTCATTGCATGTGTGTTCCTTTCACAATCCACCCATGGATCCACCAGTGTCATTACATGTGTGTTCTTTTTAGTAACAACAACCAGAGTCATTGAAATGTGTGTTCTTCTCACATACCACCTATGGATCCACCAGTGTCATTCCATGTGTGTTCTTTTCACAATCCACCCATGGATCCACCAGTGTCATTGCATATGTGTTATTTTCAATAACAACAACCAAAGTCATTGCATGTGTGTTCTTTTCACATACCACATATGGATCCACCAGTGTCATTGCATGTACGTTCTTATCACTAACAACAACTAGAGTCATTGCATGTGTGCTCTTTTCAAAATCCACACATGGATCCACTAGTGTCATTGCATGTGTGTTCTTTTTTGTAACAACAACCAGTGTCATTGCATGTGTGTTCTTTTCACTAACAACAATTGGAGTCATTGCATGTGTGCTCTTTTCACAATCCACCTATGGATCCACCAGTGCCATTGCATGTGTGTTCTTTTTACTAACAACAACCAGACACATTTCATGGCTGTTCTTCTCACATACCACCTATGGATCCACCAGTGTCATTGCATGTGTGTTCTCTTCACAATCCACACATGGATCCACCAGTGTCATTGCATGTGTGTTCTTTTTAGTAACAACAACAAGAGTCATTGAAATGTGTGTTCTTTTCACATACCACCTATGGATCCACCAGTGTCATTGCATGTGTGTTCTTTTCACTAACAACAACCAGAGTCATTGCATGTGTTTTTTTTCACATACCAGATATGGATCCACCAGTGTCATTGCATGTTTGTTCTTTTCACTAACAACAACTAGAGTCATTGCATGTGTGCTCTTTTCAAAATCCACACATGGATCCACCAGTGTCATTGCATGTGTGTTCTTTTTTGTAACAACAACCAGTGTCATTGCATGTGTGTTCTTTTCACTAACAACACCTGGAGTCATTGCATGTGTGTTCTCTTCACAATCCACACATGGATCCACAAGTGTCATTGCATGCGTGTTCTTTTTAGTAACAACAACCAGAGTCATTGAAATGTGTGTTCTTCTCACATACCACGTATGGATTCGCCAGTGTCATTGCATGTGTGCTCTTTTCACAATCCACCCATGGATCCACCAGTGTCATTGCATGTGTGTTCTTTTTAGTAACAACAACCAGAGTCATTGAAATGTGTGTTCTTCTCACATACCACCTATGGATCCACCAGTGTCATTGCATGTGTGTTCTTTTCAAGATCCACCCATAGATCCACCAGTGTCATTGGATGTGTGTTCTTTTTAGTAACAACTAGAGTCATTGAAATGTGTGTTCTTTTCACATACCACATATGGATCCACCAGTGTCATTGCATGTGTGTTCTTTTCACTAACAACAACCAGAGTCATTGCATGTGTGTTCTTTTCACATACCGCATATGGATCAACCAGTGTCATTGCATGTCTGTTCTTTTTAGTAACAATAACCAGTGTCATTGCATGTGTGTTCTTTTCACTAACAACAACTGGAGTCATTGCATGTGTGTTCTTTTTAGTAACAACAACCAGAGTCATTGAAATGTGTGTTCTTCTCACATACCACCTATGAATCCACCAGTGTCATTGCTTGTGTGTTCTTTTCACAATCCACCCATGGATCCAACAGTGTCATTGCATGTGTGTTCTTTTTAGTAACAACAACCAGAGTCATTGAAATGTGTGTTCTTCTCACATACCACCTATGGATCCACCAGTGTCATTGCATATGTGTTCTTTTCACAATCCACCCATGGACCCACCAGTGTCATTGCATGTGTGTTCTTTTTAGTAACAACAACTAATGTCATTGAAATGTGTGTTCTTTTCACATACCACATATGGATCCTCCAGTGTCATTGCATGTGTGTTCTTTTCACTAACAACAACCAGAGTCATTGCATGTGTGTTCTTTTCACATACCACATATGGATCCACCAGTGTCATTGCATGTATGTTCTTTTCAACTACAACAACTGGAGTCATTGCATGTGTGCTCTTTTCACAATCCACACATGGATCCACCAGGGTCATTGCATGTGTGTTCTTTTTAGTATACAACAACCAGTGTCAATGCATGTGTGTTCTTTTCACTAGCAACAACTGGAGTCATTGCATGTGTGCTCTTTTCACAATCCAGCTATGGATCCACCAGTGTCATTGCATGTGTGTTCTTTTTACTAACAACAACCAGATTCATTTCATGGTTGTTCTTCTCACATACCACTTATGGATCCATCAGTGTCATTGAATGTGTGTTCTCTTCACAATCCACACATGGATCCACCAGTGTCATTGCATGTGTGTTCTTTTTACTAACAACAACCAGTGTCATTCCATGTGTGTTCTCTTCAGAGACCAGACATGGATCCACCAGTCTCATTGCATGTGTGTTCTTTTTACTAACAACAACCAGAGTCATTGCATGTGTGTTCTTTTCACATACCACATATGGATCCACTAGTGTCATTGAAATGTGTGTTCTCTACATAGACCACACATGGATCCACCAGTGTCATTGCATGTGTGTTCTTTTTAGTAACAACCAGAGTCATTGAAATGTGTGTTCTTCTCACATACCACCTATGGATCCACCAGTGTCATTGCATGTGTGTTCTTTTCACAATCCACCCATGGATCCACCAGTGTCATTGCATGTGTGTTCTTTTTAGTAACAACAACCAGAGTCATTGAAATGTCTGTTCTTTTCACATACCACATATGGATCCACCAGTGTCATTGCATGTGTGTTCTTTTCACTAACAACAACCAGAGTCATTGCATGTGTGTTCTTTTCACATACCACATATGGATCCACCAGTGTCATTGCATGTGTTTTCTTTTTACTAACAACAACCAGAGTTATTTCATGGCTGTTCTTCTCACATACCACCTATGGATCCACCAGTGTCATTGCATGTGTGTTGTCTTCACAATCCACACATGGATCCACCAGTGACATTGCATGTGTGTTCTTTCTACTAACAACAACCAGTGTCATTGCATGTGTGTTCTCTTCAGAGACCAGTCATGGATCCACCATTGTCATTGCATGTGTGTTCTTTTTACTATCAACAACCAGAGTAATTGCATGTGTGTTCTTTTCACGTACCACATATGGATCCACCAGTGTCATTGAAATGTGTGTTCTCTACATAGACCACATAAGGATCCACCAGTGTCATTGCATGTGTGTTCTTTTTAGTTACAACAACCAGAGTCATTGAAAGGTGTGTTCTTCTCACATACCACCTATGGATCCACCATTGTCATTGCATGTGTGTTCCTTTCACAATCCACCCATGGATCCACTAGTGTCATTACATGTGTGTTCTTCTTAGTAACAACAACCAGCGTCAATTAAATGTGTGTTCTTCTCACATACCACCTATGGATCCACCAGTGTCATTGCATGTGTGTTCTTTTCACAATCCACCCATGGATCCACCAGTGTCATTGGATGTGTGCTCTTTTTATTAACAAGAACCAGAGTCATTGAAATGTGTGTTCTTTTCACATACCACATATGGATCCACCAGTGTCATTGCATGTGTGTTCTTTTCACTAACAACAACCAGAGTCAATGCATGTGTGTTCTTTTCACATACCACATATGGATCAACCAGTGTCATTGCATGTATGTTCTTTTCAACAACAACAACTGGAGTCATTACATGTGTGCTCTTTTCACAATCCACACATGGATCCACCAGTGTCATTGCATGTGTGTTCTTTTTAGTAACAACAACCAGTGTCATTGCATGAGTGTTCTTTTCACTAACAACAACTGGAGTCATTGCATGTGTACTCTTTTCACAATCCAACTATGGATCCACCAGTGTCATTGCATGTGTGTTCTTTTTACTAACAACAACCAGAGTCATTTCATGGCTGTTCTTCTCACATACCACCTATGGATCCACCAGTGTCATTGCATGTGTGTTCTCTTCACAATCCACGCATGGATCTACCAGTGTCATTGCATGTGTGTTCTTTTTACTAACAACAACCAGTGTCATTGCATGTGTGTTCTCTTCAGAGACCAGACATGGATTCACCAGTGTCATTGCATGTGTGTTCTTTTTACTAACAACAACCAGAGTCATTGCATGTGTGCTCTTTTCACATACCACATATGGATCCACCAGTGTCATTGAAATGTGTGTTCTCTACATAGACCACACATGGATACACCAGTGTCATTGCATGTGTGTTCTTTTTAGTAAAAAACAACCAGAGTCATTGAAATGTGTGTTCTTCTCACATACCACCTATGGATCCACCAGTGTCATTGCATGTGTGTTCTTTTCACAATCCCCCCATGCATCCACCAGTGTCATTGCATGTGTGTTCTTTTTAGTAACAACAACTAGAGTCATTGAAATGTGTGTTCTTCTCACATACCACCTATGGATCCACCAGTGTCATTGAAATGTGTGTTCTTTTCACATATCACATATGGATCCACCAGTGTCATTGCATGTGTGTTCTTTTCACTAACAACAACCAGAGTCATTGCATGTGTGTTCTTTTCACATACCGCATATGGATCAACTAGTGTCATTGCATGTCTGTTCTTTTCAACAACAACAACAACTAGAGTCATTGCATGTGTGCTCTTTTGGTGGATCCACACATGGATCCACCAGTGTCATTGCATGTGTGTTCTTTTTAGTAACAACAACCAGTGTCATTGCATGTGTGTTCTTTTCACTAACAACAACTGGAGTCATTGCATGTGTGCTCTTTTCACAATCCACCTATGGATCCACCAGTGTCATTGCATGTGTTTTCTTTTTACTAACAACAACCAGAGTTATGTCATGGCTGTTCTTCCCACATACCACCTATGGATCCACCAGTGTCATTGCATGTGTGTTGTCTTCACAATCCAAACATGTATCCACCAGTGTCATTGCATGTGTGTTCTTTCTACTAACAACAACCAGTGTCATTGCATGTGTGTTCTCTTCAGAGACCAGACATGGATCCACCAGTGTCATTGCATGTGTGTTCTTTTTACTAACAACAACCAGATTCATTGAAATGTGAGCTCTCTTTAGAGACCACACATGGATCCAGCGGTGTCATTGCATGTATGTTCTTTTCACTAACAACAAGTGGAGTCATTGCATGTGTGTTCTTTTCACATACCACATATGGATCCACCGATGTCATTGCATGTGTGCTATTTTAATAATCCACCCATGGATCCACCAGTGTCATTGCATGTGTGTTATTTTTACTAACAACAACCAGACTCATTGAAATGTGTGTTCTTTTCACATACCACCTATGGATCCACCAGTGTCATTGCATGTGTGTTCTTTTCACTAACAACAACCAGAGTCATTGCATGTGTGTTCTTTTTACATACCACATATGGATCCACCAGTGTCATTGAAACGTGTGTTCTCTATATAGACCACACATGGATCCACCAGTGTCATTGCATGTGTGTTCTTTTTAGTAACAACAACCAGAGTCATTGAAATGTGTGTTCTTCTCACATACCACCTATGAATCCACCAGTGTCATTGCTTGTGTGTTCTTTTCACAATCCACCCATGGATCCAACAGTGTCATTGCATGTTTGTTCTTTTTAGTAACAACAACCAGAGTCATTGAAATGTGTGTTCTTCTCACATACCACCTATGGATCCACCAGTGTCATTGCATGTGTGTTCTTTTCACAATCCACCCATGGACCCACCAGTGTCATTGCATGTGTGTTCTTTTTAGTAACAACAACTAATGTCATTGAAATGTGTGTTCTTTTCACATACCACATATGGATCCTCCAGTGTCATTGCATGTGTGTTCTTTTCACTAACAACAACCAGAGTCATTGCATGTGTGTTCTTTTCACATGCCACATATGGATCCACCAGTGTCATTGCATGTATGTTCTTTTCAACTACAACAACTGGAGTCATTGCATGTGTGCTCTTTTCACAATCCACACATGGATCCACCAGGGTCATTGCATGTGTGTTCTTTTTAGTATACAACAACCAGTGTCAATGCATGTGTGTTCTTTTCACTAGCAACAACTGGAGTCATTGCATGTGTGCTCTTTTCACAATCCAGCTATGGATCCACCAGTGTCATTGCATGTGTGTTCTTTTTACTAACAACAACCAGATTCATTTCATGGTTGTTCTTCTCACATACCACCTATGGATCCATCAGTGTCATTGCATGTGTGTTCTCTTCACAATCCACACATGGATCCACCAGTGTCATTGCATGTGTGTTCTTTTTACTAACAACAACCAGTGTCATTCCATGTGTGTTCTCTTCAGAGACCAGACATGGATCCACCAGTCTCATTGCATGTGTGTTCTTTTTACTAACAACAACCAGAGTCATTGCATGTGTGTTCTTTTCACATACCACATATGGATCCACTAGTGTCATTGAAATGTGTGTTCTCTACATAGACCACACATGGATCCACCAGTGTCATTGCATGTGTGTTCTTTTTAGTAACAACCAGAGTCATTGAAATGTGTGTTCTTCTCACATACCACCTATGGATCCACCAGTGTCATTGCATGTGTGTTCTTTTCACAATCCACCCATGGATCCACCAGTGTCATTGCATGTGTGTTCTTTTTAGTAACAACAACCAGAGTCATTGAAATGTCTGTTCTTTTCACATACCACATATGGATCCACCAGTGTCATTGCATGTGTGTTCTTTTCACTAACAACAACCAGAGTCATTGCATGTGTGTTCTTTTCACATACCACATATGGATCCACCAGTGTCATTGCATGTGTTTTCTTTTTACGAACAACAACCAGAGTTATTTCATGGCTGTTCTTCTCACATACCACCTATGGATCCACCAGTGTCATTGCATGTGTGTTGTCTTCACAATCCACACATGGATCCACCAGTGACATTGCATGTGTGTTCTTTCTACTAACAACAACCAGTGTCATTGCATGTGTGTTCTCTTCAGAGACCAGTCATGGATCCACCATTGTCATTGCATGTGTGTTCTTTTTACTAACAACAACCAGAGTCATTGCATGTGTGTTCTTTTCACGTACCACATATGGATCCACCAGTGTCATTGAAATGTGTGTTCTCTACATAGACCACATAAGGATCCACCAGTGTCATTGCATGTGTGTTCTTTTTAGTTACAACAACCAGAGTCATTGAAAGGTGTGTTCTTCTCACATACCACCTATGGATCCACCATTGTCATTGCATGTGTGTTCCTTTCACAATCCACCCATGGATCCACCAGTGTCATTACATGTGTGTTCTTCTTAGTAACAACAACCAGCGTCAATGAAATGTGTGTTCATCTCACATACCACCTATGGATCCACCAGTGTCATTGCATGTGTGTTCTTTTCACAATCCACCCATGGATCCACCAGTGTCATTGGATGTGTGCTCTTTTTATTAACAACAACCAGAGTCATTGAAATGTGTGTTCTTTTCACATACCACATATGGATCCACCAGTGTCATTGCATGTGTGTTCTTTTCACTAACAACAACCAGAGTCAATGCATGTGTGTTCTTTTCACATACCACATATGGATCAACCAGTGTCATTGCATGTATGTTCTTTTCAACAACAACAACTGGAGTCATTACATGTGTGCTCTTTTCACAATCCACACATGGATCCACCAGTGTCATTGCATGTGTGTTCTTTTTAGTAACAACAACCAGTGTCATTGCATGAGTGTTCTTTTCACTAACAACAACTGGAGTCATTGCATGTGTACTCTTTTCACAATCCAACTATGGATCCACCAGTGTCATTGCATGTGTGTTCTTTTTACTAACAACAACCAGAGTTATTTCATGGCTGTTCTTCTCACATACCACCTATGGATCCACCAGTGTCATTGCATGTGTGTTGTCTTCACAATCCACCCATGGATCCACCAGTGACATTGCATGTGTGTTCTTTCTACTAACAACAACCAGTGTCATTGCATGTGTGTTCTCTTCAGAGACCAGTCATGGATCCACCATTGTCATTGCATGTGTGTTCTTTTTACTAACAACAACCAGAGTCATTGCATGTGTGTTCTTTTCACGTACCACATATGGATCCACCAGTGTCATTGAAATGTGTGTTCTCTACATAGACCACATAAGGATCCACCAGTGTCATTGCATGTGTGTTCTTTTTAGTTACAACAACTAGAGTCATTGAAAGGTGTGTTCTTCTCACATACCACCTATGGATCCACCATTGTCATTGCATGTGTGTTCCTTTCACAATCCACCCATGGATCCACCAGTGTCATTGCATGTGTGTTCTTCTTAGTAACAACAACCAGCGTCAATGAAATGTGTGTTCATCTCACATACCACCTATGGATCCACCAGTGTCATTGCATGTGTGTTCTTTTCACAATCCACCCATGGATCCACCAGTGTCATTGGATGTGTGCTCTTTTTATTAACAACAACCAGAGTCATTGAAATGTGTGTTCTTTTCACATACCACATATGGATCCACCAGTGTCATTGCATGTGTGTTCTTTTCACTAACAACAACCAGAGTCAATGCATGTGTGTTCTTTTCACATACCACATATGGATCAACCAGTGTCATTGCATGTATGTTCTTTTCAACAACAACAACTGGAGTCATTACATGTGTGCTCTTTTCACAATCCACACATGGATCCACCAGTGTCATTGCATGTGTGTTCTTTTTAGTAACAACAACCAGTGTCATTGCATGAGTGTTCTTTTCACTAACAACAACTGGAGTCATTGCATGTGTACTCTTTTCACAATCCAACTATGGATCCACCAGTGTCTTGCATGTGTGTTCTTCTTACAAACAATAACCAGAGTCATTTCATGGCTGTTCTTCTCACATACCACCTATGGATCCACCAGTGTCATTGCATGTGTGTTCTCTTCACAATCCACGCATGGATCTACCAGTGTCATTGCATGTGTGTTCTTTTTACTAACAACAACCAGTGTCATTGCATGTGTGTTCTCTTCAGAGACCAGACATGGATTCACCAGTGTCATTGCATGTGTGTTCTTTTTACTAACAACAACCAGAGTCATTGCATGTGTGCTCTTTTCACATACCACATATGGATCCACCAGTGTCATTGAAATGTGTGTTCTCTACATAGACCACACATGGATACACCAGTGTCATTGCATGTGTGTTCTTTTTAGTAAAAAACAACCAGAGTCATTGAAATGTGTGTTCTTCTCACATACCACCTATGGATCCACCAGTGTCATTGCATGTGTGTTCTTTTCACAATCCCCCCATGCATCCACCAGTGTCACTACATGTGTGTTCTTTTTAGTAACAACAACTAGAGTCATTGAAATGTGTGTTCTTCTCACATACCACCTATGGATCCACCAGTGTCATTGCATGTGTGTTCTTTTCACAATCCACCCATGGATCCACCAGTGTCATTGGATGTGTGTTCTTTTTAGTAACAACTAGACTCATTGAAATGTGTGTTCTTTTCACATACCACATATGGATCCACCAGTGTCATTGCATGTGTGTTCTTTTCACTAACAACAACCAGAGTCATTGCATGTGTGTTCTTTTCACATACCACATATGGATCAACCAGTGTCATTACATGTATGTTCTTTTCAACAACAACAACTAGAGTCATTGCATGTGTGCTCTTTTCACAATCCACACATGGATCCACCAGTGTCATTGCATGTGTGTTCTTTTTAGTAACAACAACCAGTGTCATTGCATGTGTGTTCTCTTCAGAGACCAGACATGGATCCACCAGTCTCATTGCATGTGTGTTCTTTTTACTAACAACAACCAGAGTCATTGCATGTGTGTTCTTTTCACATACCACATATGGATCCACTAGTGTCATTGAAATGTGTGTTCTCTACATAGACCACACATGGATCCACCAGTGTCATTGCATGTGTGTTCTTTTTAGTAACAACCAGAGTCATTGAAATGTGTGTTCTTCTCACATACCACCTATGGATCCACCAGTGTCATTGCATGTGTGTTCTTTTCACAATCCACCCATGGATGCACCAGTGTCATTGCATGTGTGTTCTTTTTAGTAACAACAACCAGAGTCATTGAAATGTCTGTTCTTTTCACATACCACATATGGATCCACCAGTGTCATTGCATGTGTGTTCTTTTCACTAACAACAACCAGAGTCATTGCATGTGTGTTCTTTTCACATACCACATATGGATCCACCAGTGTCATTGCATGTGTTTTCTTTTTACGAACAACAACCAGAGTTATTTCATGGCTGTTCTTCTCACATACCACCTATGGATCCACCAGTGTCATTGCATGTGTGTTGTCTTCACAATCCACACATGGATCCACCAGTGACATTGCATGTGTGTTCTTTCTACTAACAACAACCAGTGTCATTGCATGTGTGTTCTCTTCAGAGACCAGTCATGGATCCACCATTGTCATTGCATGTGTGTTCTTTTTACTAACAACAACCAGAGTCATTGCATGTGTGTTCTTTTCACGTACCACATATGGATCCACCAGTGTCATTGAAATGTGTGTTCTCTACATAGACCACATAAGGATCCACCAGTGTCATTGCATGTGTGTTCTTTTTAGTTACAACAACCAGAGTCATTGAAAGGTGTGTTCTTCTCACATACCACCTATGGATCCACCATTGTCATTGCATGTGTGTTCCTTTCACAATCCACCCATGGATCCACCAGTGTCATTACATGTGTGTTCTTCTTAGTAACAACAACCAGCGTCAATGAAATGTGTGTTCATCTCACATACCACCTATGGATCCACCGGTGTCATTGCATGTGTGTTCTTTTCACAATCCACCCATGGATCCACCAGTGTCATTGGATGTGTGCTCTTTTTATTAACAACAACCAGAGTCATTGAAATGTGTGTTCTTTTCACATACCACATATGGATCCACCAGTGTCATTGCATGTGTGTTCTTTTCACTAACAACAACCAGAGTCAATGCATGTGTGTTCTTTTCACATACCACATATGGATCAACCAGTGTCATTGCATGTATGTTCTTTTCAACAACAACAACTGGAGTCATTACATGTGTGCTCTTTTCACAATCCACACATGGATCCACCAGTGTCATTGCATGTGTGTTCTTTTTAGTAACAACAACCAGTGTCATTGCATGAGTGTTCTTTTCACTAACAACAACTGGAGTCATTGCATGTGTACTCTTTTCACAATCCAACTATGGATCCACCAGTGTCATTGCATGTGTGTTCTTTTTACTAACAACAACCAGAGTCATTTCATGGCTGTTCTTCTCACATACCACCTATGGATCCACCAGTGTCATTGCATGTGTGTTCTCTTCACAATCCACGCATGGATCTACCAGTGTCATTGTATGTGTGTTCTTTTTACTAACAACAACCAGTGTCATTGCATGTGTGTTCTCTTCAGAGACCAGACATGGATTCACCAGTGTCATTGCATGTGTGTTCTTTTTACTAACAACAACCAGAGTCATTGCATGTGTGCTCTTTTCACATACCACATATGGATCCACCAGTGTCATTGAAATGTGTGTTCTCTACATAGACCACACATGGATACACCAGTGTCATTGCATGTGTGTTCTTTTTAGTAAAAAACAACCAGAGTCATTGAAATGTGTGTTCTTCTTACATACCACCTATGGATCCACCAGTGTCATTGCATGTGTGTTCTTTTCACAATCCCCCCATGCATCCACCAGTGTCATTGCATGTGTGTTCTTTTTAGTAACAACAACTAGAGTCATTGAAATGTGTGTTCTTCTCACATACCACCTATGGATCCACCAGTGTCATTGCATGTGTGTTCTTTTCACAATCCACCCATGGATCCACCAGTGTCATTGGATGTGTGGTCTTTTTAGTAACAACTAGACTCATTGAAATGTGTGTTCTTTTCACATACCACATATGGATCCACCAGTGTCATTGCATGTGTGTTCTTTTCACTAACAACAACCAGAGTCATTGCATGTGTGTTCTTTTCACATACCACATATGGATCAACCAGTGTCATTACATGTATGTTCTTTTCAACAACAACAACTGGAGTCATTGCATGTGTGCTCTTTTCACAATCCACACATGGATCCACCAGTGTCATTGCATGTGTGTTCTTTTTAGTAACAACAACCAGTGTCATTGCATGTGTGTTCTTTTCACTAACAACAACTGGAGTCATTGCATGTGTGATCTTTTCACAATCCACCTATGGATCCACCAGTGTCATTGCATGTGTGTTCTTCTTACTAACAACAACCAGAGTCATTTCATGGCTGTCCTTCTCACATACCACCTATGGATCAACCAGTGTCATTGCATGTGTGTTCTCTTCACAATCCACACATGGATCCCCCAGTGTCATTGCATGTGTGTTCTTTTTACTAACAACAACCAGTGTCATTGCATGTGTGTTCTCTTCAGAGACCATACATGGATCCACTAGTGTCATTGCATGTGTGTTCTTTTTACTAACAACAACCAGAGTCATTGCATGTGTGTTCTTTTCACATACCACATATCGATCCACCAGTGTCATTGAAATGTGTGTTCTCTACATAGACCACACATGGATCCACCAGTGCCATTGTATGTGTGTTCTTTTTAGTAACAACAACCAGAGTCATTGAAATGTGTGTTCTTCTCACATACCACCTATGGATCCACCAGTGTCATTGCATGTGTGTTCTTTTCACAATCCACCCATGGATCCACCAGTGTCATTGCATGTGTGTTCTTTTTAGTAACAACAACTAGAGTCATTGAAATGTGTGTTCTTCTCACATACCACCTATGGATCCACCAGTGTCATTGCATGTGTGTTCTTTTCACAATCCACCCATGGATCCACCAGTGTCATTGGATGTGTGTTCTTTTTAGTAACAACTAGAGTCATTGAAATGTGTGTTCTTTTCACATACCACATATGGATCCACCAGTGTCATTGCATGTGTGTTCTTTTCACTAACAACAACCAGAGTCATTGCATGTGTGTTCTTTTCACATACCGCATATGGATCAACCAGTGTCATTGCATGTCTGTTCTTTTCAACAACAACAACAACTAGAGTCATTGCATGTGTGCCCTTTTGGTGGATCCACACATGGATCCACCAGTGTCATTGCATGTGTGTTCTTTTTAGTAACAACAACTAGTGTCATTGCATGTGTGTTCTTTTCACTAACAACAACTAGAGTCATTGCATGTGTGCTCTTTTCACAATCCACCTATGGATCCACCAGTGTCATTGCATGTGTATTCTTTTTACTAACAACAACCAGAGTTATTTCATGGTTGTTCTTCCCACATACCACCTATGGATCCACCAGTGTCATTGCATGTGTGTTGTCTTCACAATCCAAACATGGATCCACCAGTGTCATTGCATGTGTGTTCTTTCTACTAACAACAACTAGTGTCATTGCATGTGTGTTCTCTTCAGAGACCAGACATGGATCCACCAGTGTCATTGCATGTGTGTTCTTTTTACTAACAACAACCAGAGTCATTGCATGTGTGTTCTTTTCACATACCACATATGGATCCACCAGTGTCATTGAAATGTGTGTTCTCTACATAGACCACATATGGATCCACCAGTGTCATTGCATGTGTGTTCTTTTTAGTAACAACAACACGAGTCATTGAAATGTGTGTTCTTCTCACATACCACCTATGGATCCACCAGTGTCATTGCATGTGTGTTCCTTTCACAATCCACCCATGGATCCACCAGTGTCATTACATGTGTGTTCTTTTTAGTAACAACAACCAGAGTCATTGAAATGTGTGTTCTTCACACATACCACATATGGATCCACCGGTGTCATTGCATGTGTGTTCTTTTCACAATCCACCCATGGATCCACCAGTGTCATTGGATGTGTGTTCTTTTTAGTAACAACAACCAGAGTCATTGAAATGTGTGTTCTTTTCACATACCACATATGGATCCACCAGTGTCATTGCATGTGTGTTCTTTTCACTAACAATAACCAGAGTCATTGCTTGTGTGTTCTTTTCACATACCACATATGGATCAACCAGTGTCATTGCATGTATGTTCTTTTCAACAACAACAACTGGAGTCATTACATGTGTGCTCTTTTCACAATCCACACATGGATCCACCAGTGTCATTGCATGTGTGTTCTTTTTAGTAACAACAACCAGTTTCATTGCATGAGTGTTCTTTTCACTAACAACAACTGGAGTCATTGCATGTGTGCTCTTTTCACAATCCACCTATGGATCCACCAGTGTCATTGCATGTGTGTTCTTTTTACTAACAACAACCAGAGTCATTTCATGGCTGTTCTTCTCACATACCACCTATGGATACACCAGTGTCATTGCATGTGTGTTCTCTTCACAATCCACACATGGATCTACCAGTGTCATTGCATGTGTGTTCTTTTTACTAACAACAACCAGTGTCATTGCATGTGTGTTCTCCTTAGAGACCAGACATGGATCCACCAGTGTCATTGCATGTGTGTTCTTTTTACTAACAACAACCAGAGTCATTGCATGTGTGTTCTTTTCACATACCACATATGGATCCACCAGTGTCATTGAAATGTGTGTTCTCTACATAGACCACACATGGATCCACCAGTGTCATTGCATGTGTGTTCTTTTTAGTAACAACAACCAGAGTCATTGAAATGTGTGTTCTTCTCACATACCACCTATGGATCCACCAGTGTCATTGCATGTATGTTCTTTTCACAATCCACCCATGGATCCACCAGTGTCATTGCATGTGTTTTCTTTTTAGTAACAACAACTAGAGTCATTGAAATGTGTGTTCTTCTCACATACCACCTATGGATCCACCAGTGTCATTGCATGTGTGTTCTTTTCACAATCCACCCATGGATCCACCAGTGTCATTGGATGCGTGTTCTTTTTAGTAACAACTAGAGTCATTGAAATGTGTGTTCTTTTCACATACCACATATGGATCCACCAGTGTCATTGCATGTGTGTTCTTTTCACTAACAACAACCAGAGTCATTGCATGTGTGTTCTTTTCACATACCACATATGGATCAACCAGTGTCATTGCATGTATGTTCTTTTCAACAACAACAACTGGAGTCATTGCATGTGTGCTCTTTTCACAATCCACACATGGATCCACCAGTGTCATTGCATGTGTGTTCTTTTTAGTAACAACAACCAGTGTCATTGCATGTGTGTTCTTTTCACTAACAACAACTGGAGTCATTGTATGTGTGCTCTTTTCACAATCCACCTATGGATCAACCAGTGTCATTGCATGTGTGTTCTTCTTACTAACAACAATCAGAGTCATTTCATGGTTGTTCTTCTCACATACCACCTATGGATCAACCAGTGTCATTGCATGTGTGTTGTCTTCACAATCCAAAGATGGATCCACCAGTGTCATTGCATGTGTGTTCTTTCTACTAACAACAACCAGTGTCATTGCATGTGAGTTCTCTTTAGAGACTAGACATGGATCCACCAGTGTCATTGCATGTGTGTTCTTTTTACTAACAACAACCAGTGTCATTGCATGTGTGTTCTCTTCAGAGACCATACATGGATCCACTAGTGTCATTGCATGTGTGTTCTTTTCACTAACAACAACCAGAGTCATTGCATGTGTGTTCTTTTCACATACCACATATGGATCAACCAGTGTCATTGCATGTATGTTCTTTTCAACAACAACAACCGGAGTCATTGCATGTGTGCTCTTTTCACAATCCACACATGGATCCACCAGTGTCATTGCATGTGTGTTCTTTTTAGTAACAACAACCAGTGTCATTGCATGTGTGTTCTTTTCACTAACAACAACTAGAGTCATTGTATGTGTGCTCTTTTCACAATCCACCTATGGATCCACCAGTGTCATTGCATGTGTGTTCTTCTTACTAACAACAATCAGAGTCATTTCATGGTTGTTCTTCTCACATACCACCTATGGATCAACCAGTGTCATTGCATGTGTGTTGTCTTCACAATCCAAACATGGATCCACCTGTGTCATTGCATGTGTGTTCTTTCTACTAACAACAACAAGTGTCATTGCATGTGTGTTCTCTTCAGAGACTAGACATGGATCCACCAGTGTCACTGCATGTATGTTCTTTTTACTAACAACAACCAGTGTCATTGCATGTGTGTTCTCTTCAGAGACCATACATGGATCCACTAGTGTCATTGCATGTGTGTTCTTTTTACTAACAACAACCAGAGTCACTGAAATGTGTGTTCTTCTCACATACCACCTATGGATCCACCAGTGTCATTGCATGTGTGTTCTCTTCAGAGACCATACATGGATCCACTAGTGTCATTGCATGTGTGTTCTTTTCACTAACAACAACCAGAGTCATTGCATGTGTGTTCTTTTCACATACCACATATGGATCAACCAGTGTCATTACATGTATGTTCTTTTCAACAACAACAACTGGAGTCATTGCATGTGTGCTCTTTTCACAATCCACACATGGATCCACCAGTGTCATTGCATGTGTGTTCTTTTTAGTAACAACAACCAGTGTCATTGCATGTGTGTTCTTTTCACTAACAACAACTGGAGTCATTGCATGTGTGCTCTTTTCACAATCCACCTATGGATCCACCAGTGTCATTGCATGTGTGTTCTTCTTACAAACAATAACCAGAGTCATTTCATGGCTGTTCTTCTCACATACCACCTATGGATCAACCAGTGTCATTGCATGTGTGTTCTCTTCACAATCCACACATGGATCCCCCAGTGTCATTGCATGTGTGTTCTTTTTACTAACAACAACTAGTGTCATTGCATGTGTGTTCTCTTCAGAGACCATACATGGATCCACTAGTGTCATTTCATGTGTGTTCTCTTCAGAGACCATACATGGATCCACTAGTGTCATTGCATGTGTGTTCTTTTTACTAACAACAACCAGAGTCATTGCATGTGTGTTCTTTTCACATACCACATATGGATCCACCAGTGTCATTGAAATGTGTGTTCTCTACATAGACCACACATGGATCCACTAGTGTCATTGCATGTGTGTTCTTTTTAGTAACAACCAGAGTCATTGAAATGTGTGTTCTTCTCACATACCACCTATGGATCCACCAGTGTCATTGCATGTATGTTCTTTTCACAATCCACCCATGGATCCACCGGTGTCATTGCATGTGTTTTCTTTTTAGTAACAACAACTAGAGTCATTGAAATGTGTGTTCTTCTCACATACCACCTATGGATCCACCAGTGTCATTGCATGTGTGTTCTTTTCACAATCCACCCATGGATCCACCAGTGTCATTGCATGTGTGTTCTTTTTAGTAACAACAACCAGAGTCATTGAAATGTCTGTTCTTTTCACATACCACATATGGATCCACCAGTGTCATTGCATGTGTGTTCTTTTCACAATCCACCCATGGATCCACCAGTGTCATTGGATGCGTGTTCTTTTTAGTAACAACTAGAGTCATTGAAATGTGTGTTCTTTTCACATACCACATATGGATCCACCAGTGTCATTGCATGTGTGTTCTTTTCACGATCCACCCATGGATCCACCAGTGTCATTGGATGTGTGTTCTTTTTAGTAACAACTAGAGTCATTGAAATGTGTGTTCTTTTCACATACCACATATGGATCCACCAGTGTCACTGCATGTGTGTTCTTTTCACATACCGCATATGGATCAACCAGTGTCATTGCATGTCTGTTCTTTTCAACAACAACAACAACTAGAGTCATTGCATGTGTGCTCTTTTGGTGGATCCACACATGGATCCACCAGTGTCATTGCATGTGTGTTCTTTTTAGTAACAACAACCAGTGTCATTGCATGTGTGTTCTTTTCACTAACAACAACTGGAGTCATTGCATGTGTGCTCTTTTCACAATCCACCTATGGATCCACCAGTGTCATTGCATGTGTTTTCTTTTTACTAACAACAACCAGAGTTATGTCATGGCTGTTCTTCCCACATACCACCTATGGATCCACCAGTGTCATTGCATGTGTGTTGTCTTCACAATCCAAACATGGATCCACCAGTGTCATTGCATGTGTGTTCTTTCTACTAACAACAACCAGTGTCATTGCATGTGTGTTGTCTTCACAATCCAAACATGGATCCACCAGTGTCATTGCATGTGTGTTGTCTTCACAATCCAAATATGGATCCACCAGTGTCATTGCATGTGTGTTCTTTCTACTAACAACAACCAGTGTCATTGCATGTGTGTTCTCTTCAGAGACCAGACATGGATCCACCAGTGTCATTGCATGTGTGTTCTTTTTACTAACAACAACCAGAGTCATTGCATGTGTGTTCTTTTCACATACCACATATGGATCCACCAGTGTCATTGAAATGTGTGTTCTCTACATAAACCACATATGGATCCACCAGTGTCATTGCATGTGTGTTCTTTTTAGTAACAACAACCAGAGTCATTGAAATGTGTGTTCTTCTCACATACCACCTATGGATCCACCAGTGTCATTGCATGTGTGTTCCTTTCACAATCCACCCATGGATCCACCAGTGTCATTACATGTGTGTTCTTTTTAGTAACAACAACCAGAGTCATTGAAATGTGTGTTCTTCGCACATACCACCTATGGATCCACCAGTGTCATTGCATGTGTGTTCTTTTCATAATCCACCCATGGATCCACCAGTGTCATTGGATGTGTGTTCTTTTTTGTAACAACTAGAGTCATTGAAATGTGTGTTCTTTTCACATACCACATATGGATCCACCAGTGTCATTGCATGTGTGTTCTATTCACTAACAATAACCAGAGTCATTGCTTGTGTGTTCTTTTCACATACCACATATGGATCAACCAGTGTCATTGCATGTATGTTCTTTTCAACAACAACAACTGGAGTCATTACATGTGTGCTCTTTTCACAATCCACACATGGATCCACCAGTGTCATTGCATGTGTGTTCTTTTTAGTAACAACAACCAGTGTCATTGCATGAGTGTTCTTTTCACTAACAACAACTGGAGTCATTGCATGTGTGCTCTTTTCACAATCCACCTATGGATCCAATAGTGTCATTGCATGTGTGTTCTTTTACTAACAACAACCAGAGTCATTTCATGGCTGTTCTTCTCACATACCACCTATGGATCCACCAGTGTCATTGCATGTGTGTTCTCTTCACAGTCCACACATGGATCTACCAGTGTCATTGCATGTGTGTTCTTTTTACTAACAACAACCAGTGTCATTGCATGTGTGTTCTCTTCAGAGACCAGACATGGATCCACCAGTGTCATTGCATGTGTGTTCTTTTTACTAACAACAACCAGAGTCATTGCATGTGTGTTCTTTTCACATACCACATATGGATCCACCAGTGTCATTGAAATGTGTGTTCTCTACATAGACCACAAATGGATCCACTAGTGTCATTGCATGTGTGTTCTTTTTAGTAACAACAACCAGAGTCATTGAAATGTGTGTTCTTCTCACATACCACCTATGGATCCACCAGTGTCATTGCATGTGTGTTCTTTTCACAATCCACCCATGGATCCACCGGTGTCATTGCATGTGTTTTCTTTTTAGTAACAACAACTAGAGTCATTGAAATGTGTGTTCTTCTCACATACCACCTATGGATCCACCAGTGTCATTGCATGTATGTTCTTTTCACAATCCACCCATGGATCCACCAGTGTCATTGGATGCGTGTTCTTTTTAGTAACAACTAGAGTCATTGAAATGTGTGTTCTTTTCACATACCACATATGGATCCACCAGTGTCATTGCATGTGTGTTCTTTTCACGATCCACCCATGGATCCACCAGTGTCATTGGATGTGTGTTCTTTTTAGTAACAACTAGAGTCATTGAAATGTGTGTTCTTTTCACATACCACATATGGATCCACCAGTGTCATTGCATGTATGTTCTTTTCACTAACAACAACCAGAGTCATTGCATGTGTGTTCTTTTCACATACCGCATATGGATCAACCAGTGTCATTGCATGTCTGTTCTTTTCAACAACAACAACAACTAGAGTCATTGCATGTGTGCTCTTTTGGTGGATCCACACATGGATCCACCAGTGTCATTGCATGTGTGTTCTTTTGAGTAACAACAACCAGTGTCATTGCATGTGTGTTCTTTTCACTAACAACAACTGGAGTCATTGCATGTGTGCTCTTTTCACAATCCACCTATGGATCCACCAGTGTCATTGCATGTGTTTTCTTTTTACTAACAACAACCAGAGTTATGTCATGGCTGTTCTTCCCACATACCACCTATGGATCCACCAGTGTCATTGCATGTGTGTTGTCTTCACAATCCAAACATGGATCCACTAGTGTCATTGCATGTGTGTTCTTTCTACTAACAACAACCAGTGTCATTGCATGTGTGTTCTCTTCAGAGACCAGACATGGATCCACCAGTGTCATTGCATGTGTGTTCTTTTTACTAACAACTACCAGAGTCATTGCATGTGTGTTCTTTTCACATACCACATATGGATCCACAAGTGTCATTGAAATGTGTGTTCTCTACATAAACCACATATGGATCCACCAGTGTCATTGCATGTGTGTTCTTTTTAGTAACAACAACCAGAGTCATTGAAATGTGTGTTCTTCTCACATACCACCTATGGATCCACCAGTGTCATTGCATGTGTGTTCCTTTCACAATCCACCCATGGATCCACCAGTGTCATTACATGTGTGTTCTTTTTAGTAACAACAACCAGAGTCATTGAAATGTGTGTTCTTCTCACATACCACCTATGGATCCACCAGTGTCATTGCATGTGTGTTCTTTTCACAATCCACCCATGGATCCACCAGTGTCATTGGATGCGTGTTCTTTTTAGTAACAACTAGAGTCATTGAAATGTGTGTTCTTTTCACATACCACATATGGATCCACCAGTGTCATTGCATGTGTGTTCTTTTCACTAACAATAACCAGAGTCATTGCTTGTGTGTTCTTTTCACATACCACATATGGATCAACCAGTGTCATTGCATGTATGTTCTTTTCAACAACAACAACTGGAGTCATTACATGTGTGCTCTTTTCACAATCCACACATGGATCCACCAGTGTCATTGCATGTGTGTTCTTTTTAGTAACAACAACCAGTGTTATTGCATGAGTGTTCTTTTCACTAACAACAACTGGAGTCATTGCATGTGTGCTCTTTTCACAATCCACCTATGGATCCACCAGTGTCATTGCATGTGTGTTCTTTTTACTAACAACAACCAGAGTTGTTTCATGGCTGTTCTTCCCACATACCACCTATGGATCCACCAGTGTCATTGCATGTGTGTTGTCTTCACAATCCAAACATGGATCCACCAGTGTCATTGCATGTGTGTTCTTTCTACTAACAACAACCAGAGTCATTGCATGTTTGTTCTTTTCACATACCACATATGGATCCACCAGTGTCATTGAAATGTGTGTTCTTTTTACTAACAACAACCAGAGTCATTGCATGTTTGTTCTTTTCACATACCACATATGGATCCACCAGTGTCATTGAAATGTGTGTTCTCTACATAGACCACACATGGATCCACTAGTGTCATTGCATGTGTGTTCTTTTTAGTAACAACCAGAGTCATTGAAATGTGTGTTCTTCTCACATACCACCTATGGATCCACCAGTGTCATTGCATGTATGTTCTTTTCACAATCCACCCATGGATCCACCGGTGTCATTGCATGTGTTTTCTTTTTAGTAACAACAACTAGAGTCATTGAAATGTGTGTTCTTCTCACATACCACCTATGGATCCACCAGTGTCATTGCATGTGTGTTCTTTTCACAATCCACCCATGGATCCACCAGTGTCATTGCATGTGTGTTCTTTTTAGTAACAACAACCAGAGTCATTGAAATGTCTGTTCTTTTCACATACCACATATGGATCCACCAGTGTCATTGCATGTGTGTTCTTTTCACAATCCACCCATGGATCCACCAGTGTCATTGGATGCGTGTTCTTTTTAGTAACAACTAGAGTCATTGAAATGTGTGTTCTTTTCACATGCCACATATGGATCAACCAGTGTCATTACATGTATGTTCTTTTCAACAACAACAACTGGAGTCATTGCATGTGTGCTCTTTTCACAATCCACACATGGATCCACCAGTGTCATTGCATGTGTGTTCTTTTTAGTAACAACAACCAGTGTCAATGCATGTGTGTTCTTTTCACTATCAACAACTGGAGTCATTGCATGTGTGCTCTTTTCACAATCCACCTTTGGATCCACCAGTGTCATTGCATGTGTGTTCTTTTTACTAACAACAACCAGAGTTGTTTCATGGCTGTTCTTCCCACATACCACCTATGGATCCACCAGTGTCATTGCATGTGTGTTGTCTTCACAATCCAAACATGGATCCACCAGTGTCATTGCATGTGTGTTCTTTCTACTAACAACAACCAGAGTCATTGCATGTTTGTTCTTTTCACATACCACATATGGATCCACCAGTGTCATTGAAATGTGTGTTCTTTTTACTAACAACAACCAGAGTCATTGCATGTTTGTTCTTTTCACATACCACATATGGATCCACCAGTGTCATTGAAATGTGTGTTCTCTACATAGACCACACATGGATCCACTAGTGTCATTGCATGTGTGTTCTTTTTAGTAACAACAACCAGAGTCATTGAAATGTGTGTTCTTCTCACATACCACCTATGGATCCACCAGTGTCATTGCATGTATGTTCTTTTCACAATCCACCCGTGGATCCACCAGTGTCATTGCATGTGTTTTGTTTTTAGTAACAACAACTAGAGTCCTTGAAATGTGTGTTCTTCTCACATACCACCTATGGATCCACCAGTGTCATTGCATGTGTGTTCTTTTCACAATCCACCCATGGATCCACCAGTGTCATTAGATGCGTGTTCTTTTTAGTAACAACTAGAGTCATTGAAATGTGTGTTCTTTTCACATACCACATATGGATCCACCAGTGTCATTGAAATGTGTGTTCTTTTTACTAACAACAACCAGAGTCATTGCATGTTTGTTCTTTTCACATACCACATATGGATCCACCAGTGTCATAGAAATGTGTGTTCTCTACATAGACCACACATGGATCCACTAGTGTCATTGCATGTGTGTTCTTTTTAGTAACAACAACCAGAGTCATTGAAATGTGTGTTCTTCTCACATACCACCTATGGATCCACCAGTGTCATTGCATGTATGTTCTTTTCACAATCCACCCATGGATCCACCAGTGTCATTGCATGTGTTTTGTTTTTAGTAACAACAACTAGAGTCCTTGAAATGTGTGTTCTTCTCACATACCACCTATGGATCCACCAGTGTCATTGCATGTGTGTTCTTTTCACAATCCACCCATGGATCCACCAGTGTCATTAGATGCGTGTTCTTTTTAGTAACAACTAGAGTCATTGAAATGTGTGTTCTTTTCACATACCACATATGGATCCACCAGTGTCATTGCATGTGTGTTCTTTTCACTAACAACAACCAGAGTCATTGCATGTGTGTTCTTTTCACATACCACATATGGATCAACCAGTGTCATTGCATGTATGTTCTTTTCAACAACAACAACTGGAGCCATTGCATGTGTGCTCTTTTCACAATCCACACATGGATCCACCAGTGTCATTGCATGTGTATTCTTTTTAGTAACAACAACTAGTGTCATTGCATGTGTGTTCTTTTCACTAACAACAACTGGAGTCATTGTATGTGTGCTCTTTTCACAATCCACCTATGGATCCACCAGTGTCATTGCATGTGTGTTCTTCTTACTAACAACAATCAGAGTCATTTCATGGTTGTTCTTCTCACATACCACCTATGGATCAACCAGTGTCATTGCATGTGTGTTGTCTTCACAATCCAAACATGGATCCACCAGTGTCATTGCATGTGTGTTCTTTCTACTAACAACAACCAGTGTCATTGCATGTGTGTTCTCTTCAGAGACTAGACATGGATCCACCAGTGTCACTGCATGTGTGTTCTTTTTACTAACAACAACCAGTGTCATTGCATGTGTGTTCTCTTCAAAGACCATACATGGATCCACTAGTGTCATTGCATGTGTGTTCTTTTCACTAACAACAACCAGAGTCATTGCATGTATGTTCTTTTCACATACCACATATGGATCAACCAGTGTCATTGCATGTATGTTCTTTTCAACAACAACAACTGGAGTCATTGCATGTGTGCTCTTTTCACAATCCACACATGGATCCACCAGTGTCATTGCATGTGTGTTCTTTTTAGTAACAACAACCAGTGTCATTGCATGTGTGTTCTTTTCACTAACAACAACTGGAGTCATTGTATGTGTGCTCTTTTCACAATCCACCTATGGATCCACCAGTGTCATTGCATGTGTGTTCTTCTTACTAACAACAATCAGAGTCATTTCATGGTTGTTCTTCTCACATACCACCTATGGATCAACCAGTGTCATTGCATGTGTGTTGTCTTCACAATCCACCCATGGATCCACCAGTGTCATTGGATGTGTGTTCTTTTTAGTAACAACTAGAGTCATTGAAACGTGTGTTCTTTTCACATACCACATATGGATCCACCAGTGTCATTGCATGTGTGTTCTTTTCACTAACAACAACCAGAGTCATTGCATGTGTGTTCTTTTCACATACCACATATGGATCAACCAGTGTCATTGCATGTATGTTCTTTTCAACAACAACAACTGGAGTCATTGCATGTGTGCTCTTTTCACAATCCACACATGGATCCACCAGTGTCATTGCATGTGTGTTCTTTTTAGTAACAACAACCAGTGTCATTGCATGTGTGTTCTTTTCACTAACAACAACTGGAGTCATTGTATGTGTGCTCTTTTCACAATCCACCTATGGATCCACCAGTGTCATTGCATGTGTGTTCTTCTTACTAACAACAATCAGAGTCATTTCATGGTTGTTCTTCTCACATACCACCTATGGATCAACCAGTGTCATTGCATGTGTGTTGTCTTCACAATCCAAACATGGATCCACCAGTGTCATTGCATGTGTGTTCTTTCTACTAACAACAACCAGTGTCATTGCATGTGTGTTCTCTTCAGAGACTAGACATGGATCCACCAGTGTCACTGCATGTGTGTTCTTTTTACTAAAAACAACCAGTGTCATTGCATGTGTGTTCTCTTCAGAGACCATACATGGATCCAATAGTGTCATTGCATGTGTGTTCTTTTCACTAACAACAACCAGAGTCATTGCATGTGTGTTCTTTTCACATACCACATATGGATCAACCAGTGTCATTGCATGTATGTTCTTTTCAACAACAACAACTGGAGTCATTGCATGTGTGCTCTTTTCACAATCCACACATGGATCCACCAGTGTCATTGCATGTGTGTTCTTTTTAGTAACAACAACTAGTGTCATTGCATGTGTGTTCTTTTCACTAACAACAACTGGAGTCATTGTATGTGTGCTCTTTTCACAATCCACCTATGGATCCACCAGTGTCATTGCATGTGTGTTCTTCTTACTAACAACAATCAGAGTCATTTCATGGTTGTTCTTCTCACATACCACCTATGGATCAACCAGTGTCATTGCATGTGTGTTGTCTTCACAATCCAAACATGGATCCACCAGTGTCATTGCATGTGTGTTCTTTCTACTAACAACAACCAGTGTCATTGCATGTGTGTTCTCTTCAGAGACTAGACATGGATCCACCAGTGTCACAGCATGTGTGTTCTTTTTACTAACAACAACCAGTGTCATTGCATGTGTGTTCTCTTCAGAGACCATACATGGATCCACTAGTGTCATTGCATGTGTGTTATTTTTACTAACAACAACCAGAGTCATTGAAATGTGTGTTCTTCTCACATACCACCTATGGATCCACCAGTGTCATTGCATGTGTGTTCTTTTCACAATCCCCCCATGGATCCACCAGTGTCATTGCATGTGTGTTCTTTTTAGTAACAACAACTAGAGTCATTGAAATGTGTGTTCTTCTCACATACCACCTATGGATCCACCAGTGTCATTGCATGTGTGTTCTTTTCACAATCCACCCATGGATCCACCAGTGTCATTGGATGTGTGTTCTTTTTAGTAACAACTAGAGTCATTGAAATGTGTGTTCTTTTCACATACCACATATGGATCCGCCAGTGTCATTGCATGTGTGTTCTTTTCACTAACAACAACCAGAGTCATTGCATGTGTGTTCTTTTCACATACCACATATGGATCAACCAGTGTCATTACATGTATGTTCTTTTCAACAACAACAACTGGAGTCATTGCATGTGTGCTCTTTTCACAATCCACACATGGATCCACCAGTGTCATTGCATGTGTGTTATTTTTAGTAACAACAACCAGTGTCATTGCATGTGTGTTCTTTTCACTAACAACAACTAGAGTCATTGCATGTGTGCTCTTTTCACAATCCACCTATGGATCCACCAGTGTCATTGCATGTGTGTTATTTTTACTAACAACAACCAGAGTCATTGCATGTGTGTTCTTTTCACGTACCACATATGGATCCACCAGTGTCATTGAAATATGTGGTCTCTACATAGACCACATATGGATCCACCAGTGTCATTGCATGTGTGTTCTTTTTAGTAACAACAACCAAAGTCATTGAAAGGTGTGTTCTTCTCACATACCACCTATGGATCCACCATTGTCATTGCATGTGTGTTCCTTTCACAATCCACCCATGGATCCACCAGTGTCATTACATGTGTGTTCTTCTTAGTAACAACAACCAGAGTCATTGAAATGTGTGTTCTTCTCACATACCACCTCTGGATCCACCAGTGTCATTGCATGTGTGTTCTTTTCACAATCCACCCATGGATCCACCAGTGTCATTGGATGTGTGCTCTTTTTAGTAACAACAACCAGAGTCATTGAAATGTGTGTTCTTTTCACATACCACATATGGATCCACCAGTGTCATTGCATGTGTGTTCTTTTCACTAACAACAACCAGAGTCATTGCATGTGTGTTCTTTTCACATACCACATATGGATCAACTAGTGTCATTGCATGTATGTTATTTTCAACAACAACAACTGGAGTCATTACATGTGTGCTCTTTTAACAATCCACACATGGATCCACCAGTGTCATTGCATGTGTGTTCTTTTTAGTAACAACAACCAGTGTCATTGCATGAGTGTTCTTTTCACTAACAACAACTGGAGTCATTCCATGTGTACTCTTTTCACAATCCACCTATGGATCCACCAGTGTCATTGCATGTGTGTTCTTTTTAATAACAACAACCAGAGTCATTTCATGATTATTCTTCTCACATACCACCTATGGATCCACCAGTGTCATTGCATGTGTGTTCTCTTCACAATCCACGCATGGATCTACCAGTGTCATTGCATGTGTGTTCTTTTTACTAACAACAACCAGTGTCATTGCATGTGTGTTCTCTTCAGAGACCAGACATGGATTCACCAGTGTCATTGCATGTGTGTTCTTTTACTAACAACAACCAGAGTCATTGCATGTGTGTTCTTTTCACATACCACATATGGATCCACCAGTGTCATTGAAATGTGTGTTCTCTACATAGACCACACATGGATACACCAGTGTCATTGCATGTGTGTTCTTTTTAGTAACAACAACTAGAGTCATTGAAATGTGTGTTCTTCTCACATACCACCTATGGATCCACCAGTGTCATTGCATGTGTGTTCTTTTCACAATCCACCCATGGATCCACCAGTGTCATTAGATGCGTGTTCTTTTTAGTAACAACTAGAGTCATTGAAATGTGTGTTCTTTTCACATACCACATATGGATCCACCAGTGTCATTGCATGTGTGTTCTTTTCACTAACAACAACCAGAGTCATTGCATGTGTGTTCTTTTCACATACCACATATGGATCAACCAGTGTCATTGCATGTATGTTCTTTTCAACAACAACAACAACTGGAGCCATTGCATGTGTGCTCTTTTCACAATCCACACATGGATCCACCAGTGTCATTGCATGTGTATTCTTTTTAGTAACAACAACTAGTGTCATTGCATGTGTGTTCTTTTCACTAACAACAACTGGAGTCATTGTATGTGTGCTCTTTTCACAATCCACCTATGGATCCACCAGTGTCTTGCATGTGTGTTCTTCTTACTAACAACAATCAGAGTCATTTCATGGTTGTTCTTCTCACATACCACCTATGGATCAACCAGTGTCATTGCATGTGTGTTGTCTTCACAATCCAAACATGGATCCACCAGTGTCATTGCATGTGTGTTCTTTCTACTAACAACAACCAGTGTCATTGCATGTGTGTTCTCTTCAGAGACTAGACATGGATCCACCAGTGTCACTGCATGTGTGTTCTTTTTACTAACAACAACCAGTGTCATTGCATGTGTGTTCTCTTCAAAGACCATACATGGATCCACTAGTGTCATTGCATGTGTGTTCTTTTCACTAACAACAACCAGAGTCATTGCATGTATGTTCTTTTCACATACCACATATGGATCAACCAGTGTCATTGCATGTATGTTCTTTTCAACAACAACAACTGGAGTCATTGCATGTGTGCTCTTTTCACAATCCACACATGGATCCACCAGTGTCATTGCATGTGTGTTCTTTTTAGTAACAACAACCAGTGTCATTGCATGTGTGTTCTTTTCACTAACAACAACTGGAGTCATTGTATGTGTGCTCTTTTCACAATCCACCTATGGATCCACCAGTGTCATTGCATGTGTGTTCTTCTTACTAACAACAATCAGAGTCATTTCATGGTTGTTCTTCTCACATACCACCTATGGATCAACCAGTGTCATTGCATGTGTGTTGTCTTCACAATCCACCCATGGATCCACCAGTGTCATTGGATGTGTGTTCTTTTTAGTAACAACTAGAGTCATTGAAACGTGTGTTCTTTTCACATACCACATATGGATCCACCAGTGTCATTGCATGTGTGTTCTTTTCACTAACAACAACCAGAGTCATTGCATGTGTGTTCTTTTCACATACCACATATGGATCAACCAGTGTCATTGCATGTATGTTCTTTTCAACAACAACAACTGGAGTCATTGCATGTGTGCTCTTTTCACAATCCACACATGGATCCACCAGTGTCATTGCATGTGTGTTCTTTTTAGTAACAACAACCAGTGTCATTGCATGTGTGTTCTTTTCACTAAAAACAACTGGAGTCATTGTATGTGTGCTCTTTTCACAATCCACCTATGGATCCACCAGTGTCATTGCATGTGTGTTCTTCTTACTAACAACAATCAGAGTCATTTCATGGTTGTTCTTCTCACATACCACCTATGGATCAACCAGTGTCATTGCATGTGTGTTGTCTTCACAATCCAAACATGGATCCACCAGTGTCATTGCATGTGTGTTCTTTCTACTAACAACAACCAGTGTCATTGCATGTGTGTTCTCTTCAGAGACCATACATGGATCCAATAGTGTCATTGCATGTGTGTTCTTTTCACTAACAACAACCAGAGTCATTGCATGTGTGTTCTTTTCACATACCACATATGGATCAACCAGTGTCATTGCATGTATGTTCTTTTCAACAACAACAACTGGAGTCATTGCATGTGTGCTCTTTTCACAATCCACACATGGATCCACCAGTGTCATTGCATGTGTGTTCTTTTTAGTAACAACAACTAGTGTCATTGCATGTGTGTTCTTTTCACTAACAACAACTGGAGTCATTGTATGTGTGCTCTTTTCACAATCCACCTATGGATCCACCAGTGTCATTGCATGTGTGTTCTTCTTACTAACAACAATCAGAGTCATTTCATGGTTGTTCTTCTCACATACCACCTATGGATCAACCAGTGTCATTGCATGTGTGTTATCTTCACAATCCAAACATGGATCCACCAGTGTCATTGCATGTGTGTTCTTTCTACTAACAACAACCAGTGTCATTGCATGTGTGTTCTCTTCAGAGACTAGACATGGATCCACCAGTGTCACAGCATGTGTGTTCTTTTTACTAACAACAACCAGTGTCATTGCATGTGTGTTCTCTTCAGAGACCATACATGGATCCACTAGTGTCATTGCATGTGTGTTCTTTTTACTAACAACAACCAGAGTCATTGAAATGTGTGTTCTTCTCACATACCACCTATGGATCCACCAGTGTCATTGCATGTGTGTTCTTTTCACAATCCCCCCATGGATCCACCAGTGTCATTGCATGTGTGTTATTTTTAGTAACAACAACTAGAGTCATTGAAATGTGTGTTCTTCTCACATACCACCTATGGATCCACTAGTGTCATTGCATGTGTGTTCTTTTCACAATCCACCCATGGATCCACCAGTGTCATTGGATGTGTGTTCTTTTTAGTAACAACTAGAGTCATTGAAATGTGTGTTCTTTTCACATACCACATATGGATCCGCCAGTGTCATTGCATGTGTGTTCTTTTCACTAACAACAACCAGAGTCATTGCATGTGTGTTCTTTTCACATACCACATATGGATCAACCAGTGTCATTACATGTATGTTCTTTTCAACAACAACAACTGGAGTCATTGCATGTGTGCTCTTTTCACAATCCACACATGGATCCACCAGTGTCATTGCATGTGTGTTCTTTTTAGTAACAACAACCAGTGTCATTGCATGTGTGTTCTTTTCACTAACAACAACTGGAGTCATTGCATGTGTGCTCTTTTCACAATCCACCTATGGATCCACCAGTGTCATTGCATGTGTGTTCTTTTTACTAACAACAACCAGAGTCATTGCATGTGTGTTCTTTTCACGTACCACATATGGATCCACCAGTGTCATTGAAATATGTGGTCTCTACATAGACCACATATGGATCCACCAGTGTCATTGCATGTGTGTTCTTTTTAGTAACAACAACCAAAGTCATTGAAAGGTGTGTTCTTCTCACATACCACCTATGGATCCACCATTGTCATTGCATGTGTGTTCCTTTCACAATCCACCCATGGATCCACCAGTGTCATTACATGTGTGTTCTTCTTAGTAACAACAACCAGAGTCATTGAAATGTGTGTTCTTCTCACATACCACCTCTGGATCCACCAGTGTCATTGCATGTGTGTTCTTTTCACAATCCACCCATGGATCCACCAGTGTCATTGGATGTGTGCTCTTTTTAGTAACAGCAACCAGAGTCATTGAAATGTGTGTTCTTTTCACATACCACATATGGATCCACCAGTGTCATTGCATGTGTGTTCTTTTCACTAACAACAACCAGAGTCATTGCATGTGTGTTCTTTTCACATACCACATATGGATCAACCAGTGTCATTGCATGTATGTTATTTTCAACAACAACAACTGGAGTCATTACATGTGTGCTCTTTTAACAATCCACACATGGATCCACCAGTGTCATTGCATGTGTGTTCTTTTTAGTAACAACAACCAGTGTCATGGCATGAGTGTTCTTTTCACTAACAACAACTGGAGTCATTGCATGTGTGGTCTTTTCACAATCCACCGATGGATCTACCAGTGTCATTGCATGTGTTTTCTTTTTTACTAACAACAACCAGAGTCATTTCATGGTTGTTCTTCTCACATACCACCTATGGATCCACCAGTGTCATTGCATGTGTGTTCTCTCCACAATCCACGCATGGATCTACCAGTGTCATTGCATGTGTGTTCTTTTTACTAACAACAACCAGTGTCATTGCATGTGTGTTCTCTTCAGAGACCAGACATGGATTCACCAGTGTCATTGCATGTGTGTTCTTTTACTAACAACAACCAGAGTCATTGCATGTGTGTTCTTTTCACATACCACATATGGATCCACCAGTGTCATTGAAATGTGTGTTCTCTACATAGACCACACATGGATACACCAGTGTCATTGCATGTGTGTTCTTTTTAGTAACAACAACCAGAGTCATTGAAATGTGTGTTCTTCTCACATACCACCTATGGATCCACCAGTGTCATTGCATGTGTGTTCTTTTCACAATCCCCCCATGCATCCACCAGTGTCATTGCATGTGTGTTCTTTTTAGTAACAACAACCAGAGTCATTGAAATGTGTGTTCTTCTCACATACCACCTATGGATCCACCAGTGTCATTGCATGTGTGTTCCTTTCACAATCCACCCATGGATCCACCAGTGTCATTACATGTGTGTTCTTTTTAGTAACAACAACCAGAGTCATTGAAATGTGTGTTGTTCTCACATACCACCTATGGATCCACCAGTGTCATTGCATGTGTGTTCTTTTCACAATCCACCCATGGATCCACCAGTGTCATTGGATGTGTGTTCTTTTTAGTAAAAACAACCAGAGTCATTGTAATGTGTGTTCTTTTCACATACCACATATGGATCCACCAGTGTCATTGCATGTGTGTTCTTTTCACTAACAATAACCAGAGTCATTGCTTGTGTGTTCTTTTCACATACCACATATGGATCAACCAGTGTCATTGCATGTATGTTCTTTTCAACAACAACAACTGGAGTCATTACATGTGTGCTCTTTTCACAATCCACCCATTGATCCACCAGTGTCATTGCATGTGTGTTCTTTTTAGTAACAACAACCAGTGTCGTTGCGTGAGTGTTCTTTTCACTAACAACAACTGGAGTCATTGCATGTGTGCTCTTTTCACAATCCACCTATGGATCCACCAGTGTCATTGCATGTGTGTTCTTTTTACTAACAACAACCAGAGTCATTTCATGGCTGTTCTTCTCACATACCACCTATGGATCCACCAGTGTCATTGCATGTGTGTTCTTTTCACAATCCCCCCATGCATCCACCAGTGTCATTGCATGTGTGTTCTTTTTAGTAACAACAACCAGAGTCATTGAAATGTGTGTTCTTCTCACATACCACCTATGGATCCACCAGTGTCATTGCATGTGTGTTCCTTTCACAATCCACCCATGGATCCACCAGTGTCATTACATGTGTGTTCTTTTTAGTAACAACAACCAGAGTCATTGAAATGTGTGTTCTTCTCACATACCACCTATGGATCCACCAGTGTCATTGCATGTGTGTTCTTTTCACAATCCACCCATGGATCCACCAGTGTCATTGGATGTGTGTTCTTTTTAGTAAAAACAACCAGAGTCATTGTAATGTGTGTTCTTTTCACATACCACATATGGATCCACCAGTGTCATTGCATGTGTGTTCTTTTCACTAACAACAACCAGAGTCATTGCATGTGTGTTCTTTTCACATACCACATATGGATCAACCAGTGTCATTGCATGTATGTTATTTTCAACAACAACAACTGGAGTCATTACATGTGTGCTCTTTTAACAATCCACACATGGATCCACCAGTGTCATTGCATGTGTGTTCTTTTTAGTAACAACAACCAGTGTCATGGCATGAGTGTTCTTTTCACTAACAACAACTGGAGTCATTGCATGTGTGGTCTTTTCACAATCCACCGATGGATCTACCAGTGTCATTGCATGTGTTTTCTTTTTTACTAACAACAACCAGAGTCATTTCATGGTTGTTCTTCTCACATACCACCTATGGATCCACCAGTGTCATTGCATGTGTGTTCTCTCCACAATCCACGCATGGATCTACCAGTGTCATTGCATGTGTGTTCTTTTTACTAACAACAACCAGTGTCATTGCATGTGTGTTCTCTTCAGAGACCAGACATGGATTCACCAGTGTCATTGCATGTGTGTTCTTTTACTAACAACAACCAGAGTCATTGCATGTGTGTTCTTTTCACATACCACATATGGATCCACCAGTGTCATTGAAATGTGTGTTCTCTACATAGACCACACATGGATACACCAGTGTCATTGCATGTGTGTTCTTTTTAGTAACAACAACCAGAGTCATTGAAATGTGTGTTCTTCTCACATACCACCTATGGATCCACCAGTGTCATTGCATGTGTGTTCTTTTCACAATCCCCCCATGCATCCACCAGTGTCATTGCATGTGTGTTCTTTTTAGTAACAACAACCAGAGTCATTGAAATGTGTGTTCTTCTCACATACCACCTATGGATCCACCAGTGTCATTGCATGTGTGTTCCTTTCACAATCCACCCATGGATCCACCAGTGTCATTACATGTGTGTTCTTTTTAGTAACAACAACCAGAGTCATTGAAATGTGTGTTGTTCTCACATACCACCTATGGATCCACCAGTGTCATTGCATGTGTGTTCTTTTCACAATCCACCCATGGATCCACCAGTGTCATTGGATGTGTGTTCTTTTTAGTAAAAACAACCAGAGTCATTGTAATGTGTGTTCTTTTCACATACCACATATGGATCCACCAGTGTCATTGCATGTGTGTTCTTTTCACTAACAATAACCAGAGTCATTGCTTGTGTGTTCTTTTCACATACCACATATGGATCAACCAGTGTCATTGCATGTATGTTCTTTTCAACAACAACAACTGGAGTCATTACATGTGTGCTCTTTTCACAATCCACCCATTGATCCACCAGTGTCATTGCATGTGTGTTCTTTTTAGTAACAACAACCAGTGTCGTTGCATGAGTGTTCTTTTCACTAACAACAACTGGAGTCATTGCATGTGTGCTCTTTTCACAATCCACCTATGGATCCACCAGTGTCATTGCATGTGTGTTCTTTTTACTAACAACAACCAGAGTCATTTCATGGCTGTTCTTCTCACATACCACCTATGGATCCACCAGTGTCATTGCATGTGTGTTCTTTTCACAATCCCCCCATGCATCCACCAGTGTCATTGCATGTGTGTTCTTTTTAGTAACAACAACCAGAGTCATTGAAATGTGTGTTCTTCTCACATACCACCTATGGATCCACCAGTGTCATTGCATGTGTGTTCCTTTCACAATCCACCCATGGATCCACCAGTGTCATTACATGTGTGTTCTTTTTAGTAACAACAACCAGAGTCATTGAAATGTGTGTTCTTCTCACATACCACCTATGGATCCACCAGTGTCATTGCATGTGTGTTCTTTTCACAATCCACCCATGGATCCACCAGTGTCATTGGATGTGTGTTCTTTTTAGTAAAAACAACCAGAGTCATTGTAATGTGTGTTCTTTTCACATACCACATATGGATCCACTAGTGTCATTGCATGTGTGTTCTTTTCACTAACAATAACCAGAGTCATTGCTTGTGTGTTCTTTTCACATACCACATATGGATCAACCAGTGTCATTGCATGTATGTTCTTTTCAACAACAACAACTGGAGTCATTACATGTGTGCTCTTTTCACAATCCACCCATTGATCCACCAGTGTCATTGCATGTCTGTTCTTTTTAGTAACAACAACCAGTGTCGTTGCATGAGTGTTCCTTTCACTAACAACAACTGGAGTCATTGCATGTGTGCTCTTTTCACAATCCACCTATGGATCCACCAGTGTCATTGCATGTGTGTTCTTTTTACTAACAACAACCAGAGTCATTTCATGGCTGTTCTTCTCACATACCACCTATGGATCCACCAGTGTCATTGCATGTGTGTTCTATTCACAATCCACACATGGATCTACCAGTGTCATTGCATGTGTGTTCTTTTTACTAACAACAACCAGTGTCATTGCATGTGTGTTCTCTTCAGAGACCAGACATGGATCCACCAGTGTCATTGCATGTGTGTTCTTTTTACTAACAACAACCAGAGTCATTGCATGTGTGTTCTTTTCACATACCACATATGGATCCACCAGTGTCATTGAAATGTGTGTTCTCTACATAGACCACACATGGATCCACCAGTGTCATTGCATGTGTGTTCTTTTTAGTAACAACAACCAGAGTCATTGAAATGTGTGTTCTTCTCACATACCACCTATGGATCCACCAGTGTCATTGCATGTATGTTCTTTTCACAATCCACCCATGAATCCACCAGTGTCATTGCATGTGTTTTCTTTTTAGTAACAACAACTAGAGTCATTGAAATGTGTGTTCTTCTCACATACCACCTATGGATCCACCAGTGTCATTGCATGTGTGTTCTTTTCACAATGCACCCATGGATCCACCAGTGTCATTGGATGCGTGTTCTTTTTAGTAACAACTAGAGTCATTGAAATGTGTGTTCTTTTCACATACCACATATGGATCCACTAGTGTCATTGCATGTGTGTTCTTTTCACTAACAACAACCAGAGTCATTGCATGTGTGTTCTTTTCACATACCACATATGGATCAACCAGTGTCATTGCATGTATGTTCTTTTCAACAACAACAGTGGAGTCATTGCATGTGTGCTCTTTTCACAATCCACACATGGATCCACCAGTGTCATTGCATGTGTGTTCTTTTTAGTAACAACAACCAGTGTCATTGCATGTGTGTTCTTTTCACTAACAACAACTGGAGTCATTGTATGTGTGCTCTTTTCACAATCCACCTATGGATCCACCAGTGTCATTGCATGTGTGTTCTTCTTACTAACAACAATCAGAGTCATTTCATGGTTGTTCTTCTCACATACCACCTATGGATCAACCAGTGTCATTGCATGTGTGTTGTCTTCACAATCCAAACATGGATCCACCAGTGTCATTGCATGTGTGTTCTTTTTACTAACAACAACCAGTGTCATTGCATGTGTGTTCTCTTCAGAGACCAGACATGGATCCACCAGTGTCATTGCATGTGTGTTCTTTTTACTAACAACAACCAGAGTCATTGCATGTGTGTTCTTTTCACATACCACATATGGATCCACCAGTGTCATTGAAATGTGTGTTCTCTACATAGACCACACATGGATCCACCAGTGTCATTGCATGTGTGTTCTTTTTAGTAACAACAACCAGAGTCATTGAAATGTGTGTTCTTCTCACATACCACCTATGGATCCACCAGTGTCATTGCATGTATGTTCTTTTCACAATCCACCCATGAATCCACCAGTGTCATTGCATGTGTTTTCTTTTTAGTAACAACAACTAGAGTCATTGACATGTGTGTTCTTCTCACATACCACCTATGGATCCACCAGTGTCATTGCATGTGTGTTCTTTTCACAATGCACCCATGGATCCACCAGTGTCATTGGATGCGTGTTCTTTTTAGTAACAACTAGAGTCATTGAAATGTGTGTTCTTTTCACATACCACATATGGATCCACCAGCGTCATTGCATGTGTGTTCTTTTCACTAACAACAACCAGAGTCATTGCATGTGTGTTCTTTTCACATACCACATATGGATCAACCAGTGTCATTGCATGTATGTTCTTTTCAACAACAACAACTGGAGTCATTGCATGTGTGCTCTTTTCACAATCCACACATGGATCCACCAGTGTCATTGCATGTGTGTTCTTTTTAGTAACAACAACCAGTGTCATTGCATGTGTGTTCTTTTCACTAACAACAACTGGAGTCATTGTATGTGTGCTCTTTTCACAATCCACCTATGGATCCACCAGTGTCATTGCATGTGTGTTCTTCTTACTAACAACAATCAGAGTCATTTCATGGTTGTTCTTCTCACATACCACCTATGGATCAACCAGTGTCATTGCATGTGTGTTGTCTTCACAATCCAAACATGGATCCACCAGTGTCATTGCATGTGTGTTCTTTCTACTAACAACAACTAGTGTCATTGCATGTGTGTTCTCTTCAGAGACTAGACATGGATCCACCAGTGTCACTGCATGTGTGTTCTTTTTACTAACAACAACCAGTGTCATTGCATGTGTGTTCTCTTCAGAGACCATACATGGATCCAATAGTGTCATTGCATGTGTGTTCTTTTCACTAACAACAACCAGAGTCATTGCATGTGTGTTCTTTTCACATACCACATATGGATCAACCAGTGTCATTGCATGTATGTTCTTTTCAACAACAACAACTGGAGTCATTGCATGTGTGCTCTTTTCACAATCCACACATGGATCCACCAGTGTCATTGCATGTGTGTTCTTTTTAGTAACAACAACTAGTGTCATTGCATGTGTGTTCTTTTCACTAACAACAACTGGAGTCATTGTATGTGTCCTCTTTTCACAATCCACCTATGGATCCACCAGTGTCATTGCATGTGTGTTCTTCTTACTAACAACAATCAGAGTCATTTCATGGTTGTTCTTCTCACATACCACCTATGGATCAACCAGTGTCATTGCATGTGTGTTGTCTTCACAATCCAAACATGGATCCACCAGTGTCATTGCATGTGTGTTCTTTCTACTAACAACAACCAATGTCATTGCATGTGTGTTCTCTTCAGAGACTAGACATGGATCCACCAGTGTCACAGCATCTGTGTTCTTTTTACTAACAACAACCAGTGTCATTGCATGTGTGTTCTCTTCAGAGACCATACATGGATCCACTAGTGTCATTGCATGTGTGTTCTTTTTACTAACAACAACCAGAGTCATTGAAATGTGTGTTCTTCTCACATACCACCTATGGATCCACCAGTGTCATTGCATGTGTGTTCTTTTCACAATCCCCCCATGGATCCACCAGTGTCATTGCATGTGTGTTCTTTTTAGTAACAACAACTAGAGTCATTGAAATGTGTGTTCTTCTCACATACCACCTATGGATCCACCAGTGTCATTGCATGTGTGTTCTTTTCACAATCCACCCATGGATCCACCAGTGTCATTGGATGTGTGTTCTTTTTAGTAACAACTAGAGTCATTGAAATGTGTGTTCTTTTCACATACCACATATGGATCCGCCAGTGTCATTGCATGTGTGTTCTTTTCACTAACAACAACCAGAGTCATTGCATGTGTGTTCTTTTCACATACCACATATGGATCAACCAGTGTCATTACATGTATGTTCTTTTCAACAACAACAACTGGAGTCATTGCATGTGTGCTCTTTTCATAATCCACACATGGATCCACCAGTGTCATTGCATGTGTGTTCTTTTTAGTAACAACAACCAGTGTCATTGCATGTGTGTTCTTTTCACTAACAACAACTGGAGTCATTGCATGTGTGCTCTTTTCACAATCCACCTACGGATCCACCAGTGTCATTGCATGTGTGTTCTTTTTACTAACAACAACCAGAGTCATTGCATGTGTGTTCTTTTCACGTACCACATATGGATCCACCAGTGTCATTGAAATATGTGGTCTCTACATAGACCACATATGGATCCACCAGTGTCATTGCATGTGTGTTCTTTTTAGTAACAACAACCAAAGTCATTGAAAGGTGTGTTCTTCTCACATACCACCTATGGATCCACCATTGTCATTGCATGTGTGTTCCTTTCACAATCCACCCATGGATCCACCAGTGTCATTACATGTGTGTTCTTCTTAGTAACAACAACCAGAGTCATTGAAATGTGTGTTCTTCTCACATACCACCTCTGGATCCACCAGTGTCATTGCATGTGTGTTCTTTTCACAATCCACCCATGGATCCACCAGTGTCATTGGATGTGTGCTCTTTTTAGTAACAACAACCAGAGTCATTGAAATGTGTGTTCTTTTCACATACCACATATGGATCCACCAGTGTCATTGCATGTGTGTTATTTTCACTAACAACAACCAGAGTCATTGCATGTGTGTTCTTTTCACATACCACATATGGATCAACCAGTGTCATTGCATGTATGTTCTTTTCAACAACAACAACTGGAGTCATTACATGTGTGCTCTTTTAACAATCCACACATGGATCCACCAGTGTCATTGCCTGTGTGTTCTTTTTAGTAACAACAACCAGTGTCATTGCATGAGTGTTCTTTTCACTAACAACAACTGGAGTCATTGCATGTGTACTCTTTTCACAATCCACCTATGGATCCACCAGTGTCATTGCATGTGTGTTCTTTTTACTAACAACAACCAGAGTCATTTCATGGTTGTTCTTCTCACATACCACCTATGGATCCACCAGTGTCATTGCATGTGTGTTCTGTTCACAATCCACGCATGGATCTACCAGTGTCATTGCATGTGTGTTCTTTTTACTAACAACAACCAGTGTCATTGCATGTGTGTTCTCTTCAGAGACCAGACATGGATTCACCAGTGTCATTGCATGTGTGTTCTTTTACTAACAACAACCAGAGTCATTGCATGTGTGTTCTTTTCACATACCACATATGGATCCACCAGTGTCATTGAAATGTGTGTTCTCTACATAGACCACACATGGATACACCAGTGTCATTGCATGTGTGTTCTTTTTAGTAACAACAACCAGAGTCATTGAAATGTGTGTTCTTCTCACATACCACCTATGGATCCACCAGTGTCATTGCATGTGTGTTCTTTTCACAATCCCCCCATGCATCCACCAGTGTCATTGCATGTGTGTTCTTTTTAGTAACAACAACTAGAGTCATTGAAATGTGTGTTCTTCTCACATACCACCTATGGATCCACCAGTGTCATTGCATGTGTGTTCTTTTCACAATCCACCCATGGATCCACCAGTGTCATTGGATGTGTGTTCTTTTTAGTAACAACTAGACTCATTGAAATGTGTGTTCTTTTCACATACCACATATGGATCCACCAGTGTCATTGCATGTGTGTTCTTTTCACTAACAACAACCAGAGTTATTGCATGTTTGTTCTTTTCACATACCACATGTGGATCAACCAGTGTCATTACATGTATGTTCTTTTCAACAACAACAACTGGAGTCATTGCATGTGTGCTCTTTTCACAATCCACACATGGATCCACCAGTGTCATTGCATGTGTGTTCTTTTTAGTAACAACAACCAGTGTCATTGCATGTGTGTTCTTTTCACTAACAACAACTGGAGTCATTGCATGTGTGATCTTCTCAAAATCCACCTATGGATCCACCAGTGTCATTGCATGTGTGTTCTTCTTACTAACAACAACCAGAGTCATTTCATGGCTGTTCTTCTCACATACCACCTATGGATCAACCAGTGTCATTGCATGTGTGTTCTCTTCACAATCCACACATGGATCCCCCAGTGTCATTGCATGTGTGTTCTTTTTACTAACAACAACCAGTGTCATTGCATCTGTGTTCTCTTCAGAGACCATACATGGATCCACTAGTGTCATTGCATGTGTGTTCTTTTTACTAACAACAACCAGAGTCATTGCATGTGTGTTCTTTTCACATACCACATATGGATCCACCAGTGTCTTTGAAATGTGTGTTCTCTACATAGACCACACATGGATCCACCAGTGCCATTGTATGTGTGTTCTTTTTAGTAACAACAACCAAAGTCATTGAAATGTGTGTTCTTCTCACATACCACCTATGGATCCACCAGTGTCATTGCATGTGTGTTCTTTTCACAATCCACCCATGGATCCACCAGTGTCATTGCTTGTGTGTTCTTTTTAGTAACAACAACCAGAGTCATTGAAATGTGTGTTCTTCTCACATACCACCTATGGATCCACCAGTGTCATTGCATGTGTGTTCTTTTCACAATCCACCCATGGATCCACTAGTGTCATTGGATGTGTGTTCTTTTTAGTAACAACTAGAGTCATTGAAATGTGTGTTCTTTTCACATACCACATATGGATCCACCAGTGTCATTGCATGTGTGTTCTTTTCACTAACAACAACCAGAGTCATTGCATGTGTGTTCTTTTCACATACCGCATATGGATCAACCAGTGTCATTGCATGTCTGTTATTTTCAACAACAACAACAACTAGAGTCATTGCATGTGTGCTCTTTTGGTGGATCCACACATGGATCCACCAGTGTCATTGCATGTGTGTTCTTTTTAGTAACAACAACTAGTGTCATTGCATGTGTGTTCTTTTCACTAACAACAACTGGAGTCATTGCATGTGTGCTCTTTTCACAATCCACCTATGGATCCACCAGTGTCATTGCATGTGTTTTCTTTTTACTAACAACAACCAGAGTTATTTCATGGCTGTTCTTCCCACATACCACCTATGGATCCACCAGTGTCATTGCATGTGTGTTGTCTTCACAATCCAAACATGGATCCACCAGTGTCATTGCATGTGTGTTCTTTCTACTAACAACAACCAGTGTCATTGCATGTGTGTTCTCTTCAGAGACCAGACATGGATCCACCAGTGTCATTGCATGTGTGTTCTTTTTACTAACAACAACCAGAGTCATTGCATGTGTGTTCTTTTCACATACCACATATGGATCCACCAGTGTCATTGAAATGTGTGTTCTCTACATAGACCACATATGGATCCACCAGTGTCATTGCATGTGTGTTCTTTTTAGTAACAACAACCAGAGTCATTGAAATGTGTGTTCTTCTCACATACCACCTATGGATCCACCAGTGTCATTGCATGTGTGTTCTTTTCACAATCCACCCATGGATCCACCAGTGTCATTGCATGTGTGTTCTTTTTAGTAACAACAACCAGTGTCATTGCATGAGTGTTCTTTTCACTAACAACAACTGGAGTCATTGCATGTGTACTCTTTTCACAATCCACCTATGGATCCACCAGTGTCATTGCATGTGTTTTCTTTTTTACTAACAACAACCAGAGTCATTTCATGGTTGTTCTTCTCACATACCACCTATGGATCCACCAGTGTCATTGCATGTGTGTTCTCTTCACAATCCACGCATGGATCTACCAGTGTCATTGCATGTGTGTTCTTTTTACTAACAACAACCAGTGTCATTGCATGTGTGTTCTCTTCAGAGACCAGACATGGATTCACCAGTGTCATTGCATGTGTGTTCTTTTACTAACAACAACCAGAGTCATTGCATGTGTGTTCTTTTCACATACCACATATGGATCCACCAGTGTCATTGAAATGTGTGTTCTCTACATAGACCACACATGGATACACCAGTGTCATTGCATGTGTGTTCTTTTTAGTAACAACAACCAGAGTCATTGAAATGTGTGTTCTTCTCACATACCACCTATGGATCCACCAGTGTCATTGCATGTGTGTTCTTTTCACAATCCCCCCATGCATCCACCAGTGTCATTGCATGTGTGTTCTTTTTAGTAACAACAACCAGAGTCATTGAAATGTGTGTTCTTCTCACATACCACCTATGGATCCACCAGTGTCATTGCATGTGTGTTCCTTTCACAATCCACCCATGGATCCACAAGTGTCATTACATGTGTGTTCTTTTTAGTAACAACAACCAGAGTCATTGAAATGTGTGTTCTTCTCACATACCACCTATGGATCCACCAGTGTCATTGCATGTGTGTTCTTTTCACAATCCACCCATGGATCCACCAGTGTCATTGGATGTGTGTTCTTTTTAGTAAAAACAACCAGAGTCATTGTAATGTGTGTTCTTTTCACATACCACATATGGATCCACCAGTGTCATTGCATGTGTGTTCTTTTCACTAACAATAACCAGAGTCATTGCTTGTGTGTTCTTTTCACATACCACATATGGATCAACTAGTGTCATTGCATGTATGTTCTTTTCAACAACAACAACTGGAGTCATTACATGTGTGCTCTTTTCACAATCCACCCATTGATCCACCAGTGTCATTGCATGTGTGTTCTTTTTAGTAACAACAACCAGTGTCGTTGCATGAGTGTTCTTTTCACTAACAACAACTGGAGTCATTGCATGTGTGCTCTTTTCACAATCCACCTATGGATCCACCAGTGTCATTGCATGTGTGTTCTTTTTACTAACAACAACCAGAGTCATTTCATGGCTGTTCTTCTCACATACCACCTATGGATCCACCAGTGTCATTGCATGTGTGTTCTTTTCACAATCCCCCCATGCATCCACCAGTGTCATTGCATGTGTGTTCTTTTTAGTAACAACAACCAGAGTCATTGAAATGTGTGTTCTTCTCACATACCACCTATGGATCCACCAGTGTCATTGCATGTGTGTTCCTTTCACAATCCACCCATGGATCCACCAGTGTCATTACATGTGTGTTCTTTTTAGTAACAACAACCAGAGTCATTGAAATGTGTGTTCTTCTCACATACCACCTATGGATCCACCAGTGTCATTGCATGTGTGTTCTTTTCACAATCCACCCATGGATCCACCAGTGTCATTGGATGTGTGTTCTTTTTAGTAAAAACAACCAGAGTCATTGTAATGTGTGTTCTTTTCACATACCACATATGGATCCACCAGTGTCATTGCATGTGTGTTCTTTTCACTAACAATAACCAGAGTCATTGCTTGTGTGTTCTTTTCACATACCACATATGGATCAACCAGTGTCATTGCATGTATGTTCTTTTCAACAACAACAACTGGAGTCATTACATGTGTGCTCTTTTCACAATCCACCCATTGATCCACCAGTGTCATTGCATGTCTGTTCTTTTTAGTAACAACAACCAGTGTCATTGCATGAGTGTTCCTTTCACTAACAACAACTGGAGTCATTGCATGTGTGCTCTTTTCACAATCCACCTATGGATCCACCAGTGTCATTGCATGTGTGTTCTTTTTACTAACAACAACCAGAGTCATTTCATGGCTGATCTTCTCACATACCACCTATGGATCCACCAGTGTCATTGCATGTGTGTTCTCTTCACAATCCACACATGGATCTACCAGTGTCATTGCATGTGTGTTCTTTTTACTAACAACAACCAGTGTCATTGCATGTGTGTTCTCTTCAGAGACCAGACATGGATCCACCAGTGTCATTGCATGTGTGTTCTTTTTACTAACAACAACCAGAGTCATTGCATGTGTGTTCTTTTCACATACCACATATGGATCCACCAGTGTCATTGAAATGTGTGTTCTCTACATAGACCACACATGGATCCACCAGTGTCATTGCATGTGTGTTCTTTTTAGTAACAACAACCAGAGTCATTGAAATGTGTGTTCTTCTCACATACCACCTATGGATCCACCAGTGTCATTGCATGTATGTTCTTTTCACAATCCACCCATGAATCCACCAGTGTCATTGCATGTGTTTTCTTTTTAGTAACAACAACTAGAGTCATTGAAATGTGTGTTCTTCTCACATACCACCTATGGATCCACCAGTGTCATTGCAGGTGTGTTCTTTTCACAATGCACCCATGGATCCACCAGTGTCATTGGATGCGTGTTCTTTTTACTAACAACTAGAGTCATTGAAATGTGTGTTCTTTTCACATACCACATATGGATCCACCAGTGTCATTGCATGTGTGTTCTTTTCACTAACAACAACCAGAGTCATTGCATGTGTGTTCTTTTCACATACCACATATGGATCAACCAGTGTCATTGCATGTATGTTCTTTTCAACAACAACAACTGGAGTCATTGCATGTGTGCTCTTTTCACAATCCACACATGGATCCACCAGTGTCATTGCATGTGTGTTCTTTTTAGTAACAACAACCAGTGTCATTGCATGTGTGTTCTTTTCACTAACAACAACTGGAGTCATTGTATGTGTGCTCTTTTCACAATCCACCTATGGATCCACCAGTGTCATTGCATGTGTGTTCTTCTTACTAACAACAATCAGAGTCATTTCATGGTTGTTCTTCTCACATACCACCTATGGATCAACCAGTGTCATTGCATGTGTGTTGTCTTCACAATCCAAACATGGATCCACCAGTGTCATTGCATGTGTGTTCTTTCTACTAACAACAACCAGTGTCATTGCATGTGTGTTCTCTTCAGAGACTAGACATGGATCCACCAGTGTCACTGCATGTGTGTTCTTTTTACTAACAACAACCAGTGTCATTGCATGTGTGTTCTCTTCAGAGACCATACATGGATCCAATAGTGTCATTGCATGTGTGTTCTTTTCACTAACAACAACCAGAGTCATTGCATGTGTGTTCTTTTCACATACCACATATGGATCAACCAGTGTCATTGCATGTATGTTCTTTTCAACAACAACAACTGGAGTCATTGCATGTGTGCTCTTTTCACAATCCACACATGGATCCACCAGTGTCATTGCATGTGTGTTCTTTTTAGTAACAACAACTAGTGTCATTGCATGTGTGTTCTTTTCACTAACAACAACTGGAGTCATTGTATGTGAACTCTTTTCACAATCCACCTATGGATCCACCAGTGTCATTGCATGTGTGTTCTTCTTACTAACAACAATCAGAGTCATTTCATGGTTGTTCTTCTCACATACCACCTATGGATCAACCAGTGTCATTGCATGTGTGTTGTCTTCACAATCCAAACATGGATCCACCAGTGTCATTGCATGTGTGTTCTTTCTACTAACAACAACCAATGTCATTGCATGTGTGTTCTCTTCAGAGACTAGACATGGATCCACCAGTGTCACAGCATCTGTGTTCTTTTTACTAACAACAACCAGTGTCATTGCATGTGTGTTCTCTTCAGAGACCATACATGGATCCACTAGTGTCATTGCATGTGTGTTCTTTTTACTAACAACAACCAGAGTCATTGAAATGTGTGTTCTTCTCACATACCACCTATGGATCCACCAGTGTCATTGCATGTGTGTTCTTTTCACAATCCCCCCATGGATCCACCAGTGTCATTGCATGTGTGTTCTTTTTAGTAACAACAACTAGAGTCATTGAAATGTGTGTTCTTCTCACATACCACCTATGGATCCACCAGTGTCATTGCATGTGTGTTCTTTTCACAATCCACCCATGGATCCACCAGTGTCATTGGATGTGTGTTCTTTTTAGTAACAACTAGAGTCATTGAAATGTGTGTTCTTTTCACATACCACATATGGATCCGCCAGTGTCATTGCATGTGTGTTCTTTTCACTAACAACAACCAGAGTCATTGCATGTGTGTTCTTTTCACATACCACATATGGATCAACCAGTGTCATTACATGTATGTTCTTTTCAACAACAACAACTGGAGTCATTGCATGTGTGCTCTTTTCATAATCCACACATGGATCCACCAGTGTCATTGCATGTGTGTTCTTTTTAGTAACAACAACCAGTGTCATTGCATGTGTGTTCTTTTCACTAACAACAACTGGAGTCATTGCATGTGTGCTCTTTTCACAATCCACCTACGGATCCACCAGTGTCATTGCATGTGTGTTCTTTTTACTAACAACAACCAGAGTCATTGCATGTGTGTTCTTTTCACGTACCACATATGGATCCACCAGTGTCATTGAAATATGTGGTCTCTACATAGACCACATATGGATCCACCAGTGTCATTGCATGTGTGTTCTTTTTAGTAACAACAACCAAAGTCATTGAAAGGTGTGTTCTTCTCACATACCACCTATGGATCCACCATTGTCATTGCATGTGTGTTCCTTTCACAATCCACCCATGGATCCACCAGTGTCATTACATGTGTGTTCTTCTTAGTAACAACAACCAGAGTCATTGAAATGTGTGTTCTTCTCACATACCACCTCTGGATCCACCAGTGTCATTGCATGTGTGTTCTTTTCACAATCCACCCATGGATCCACCAGTGTCATTGGATGTGTGCTCTTTTTAGTAACAACAACCAGAGTCATTGAAATGTGTGTTCTTTTCACATACCACATATGGATCCACCAGTGTCATTGCATGTGTGTTCTTTTCACTAACAACAACCAGAGTCATTGCATGTGTGTTCTTTTCACATACCACATATGGATCAACCAGTGTCATTGCATGTATGTTCTTTTCAACAACAACAACTGGAGTCATTACATGTGTGCTCTTTTAACAATCCACACATGGATCCACCAGTGTTATTGCCTGTGTGTTCTTTTTAGTAACAACAACCAGTGTCATTGCATGAGTGTTCTTTTCACTAACAACAACTGGAGTCATTGCATGTGTACTCTTTTCACAATCCACCTATGGATCCACCAGTGTCATTGCATGTGTGTTCTTTTTACTAACAACAACCAGAGTCATTTCATGGTTGTTCTTCTCACATACCACCTATGGATCCACCAGTGTCATTGCATGTGTGTTCTGTTCACAATCCACGCATGGATCTACCAGTGTCATTGCATGTGTGTTCTTTTTACTAACAACAACCAGTGTCATTGCATGTGTGTTCTCTTCAGAGACCAGACATGGATTCACCAGTGTCATTGCATGTGTGTTCTTTTACTAACAACAACCAGAGTCATTGCATGTGTGTTCTTTTCACATACCACATATGGATCCACCAGTGTCATTGAAATGTGTGTTCTCTACATAGACCACACATGGATACACCAGTGTCATTGCATGTGTGTTCTTTTTAGTAACAACAACCAGAGTCATTGAAATGTGTGTTCTTCTCACATACCACCTATGGATCCACCAGTGTCATTGCATGTGTGTTCTTTTCACAATCCCCCCATGCATCCACCAGTGTCATTGCATGTGTGTTCTTTTTAGTAACAACAACTAGAGTCATTGAAATGTGTGTTCTTCTCACATACCACCTATGGATCCACCAGTGTCATTGCATGTGTGTTCTTTTCACAATCCACCCATGGATCCACCACTGTCATTGGATGTGTGTTCTTTTTAGTAACAACTAGACTCATTGAAATGTGTGTTCTTTTCACATACCACATATGGATCCACCAGTGTCATTGCATGTGTGTTCTTTTCACTAACAACAACCAGAGTCATTGCATGTTTGTTCTTTTCACATACCACATGTGGATCAACCAGTGTCATTACATGTATGTTCTTTTCAACAACAACAACTGGAGTCATTGCATGTGTGCTCTTTTCACAATCCACACATGGATCCACCAGTGTCATTGCATGTGTGTTCTTTTTAGTAACAACAACCAGTGTCATTGCATGTGTGTTCTTTTCACTAACAACAACTGGAGTCATTGCATGTGTGATCTTCTCACAATCCACCTATGGATCCACCAGTGTCATTGCATGTGTGTTCTTCTTACTAACAACAACCAGAGTCATTTCATGGCTGTTCTTCTCACATACCACCTATGGATCAACCAGTGTCATTGCATGTGTGTTCTCTTCACAATCCACACATGGATCCCCCAGTGTCATTGCATGTGTGTTCTTTTTACTAACAACAACCAGTGTCATTGCATCTGTGTTCTCTTCAGAGACCATACATGGATCCACTAGTGTCATTGCATGTGTGTTCTTTTTACTAACAACAACCAGAGTCATTGCATGTGTGTTCTTTTCACATACCACATATGGATCCACCAGTGTCTTTGAAATGTGTGTTCTCTACATAGACCACACATGGATCCACCAGTGCCATTGTATGTGTGTTCTTTTTAGTAACAACAACCAAAGTCATTGAAATGTGTGTTCTTCTCACATACCACCTATGGATCCACCAGTGTCATTGCATGTGTGTTCTTTTCACAATCCACCCATGGATCCACCAGTGTCATTGCATGTGTGTTCTTTTTAGTAACAACAACCAGAGTCATTGAAATGTGTGTTCTTCTCACATACCACCTATGGATCCACCAGTGTCATTGCATGTGTGTTCTTTTCACAATCCACCCATGGATCCACTAGTGTCATTGGATGTGTGTTCTTTTTAGTAACAACTAGAGTCATTGAAATGTGTGTTCTTTTCACATACCACATATGGATCCACCAGTGTCATTGCATGTGTGTTCTTTTCACTAACAACAACCAGAGTCATTGCATGTGTGTTCTTTTCACATACCGCATATGGATCAACCAGTGTCATTGCATGTCTGTTCTTTTCAACAACAACAACAACTAGAGTCATTGCATGTGTGCTCTTTTGGTGGATCCACACATGGATCCACCAGTGTCATTGCATGTGTGTTCTTTTTAGTAACAACAACTAGTGTCATTGCATGTGTGTTCTTTTCACTAACAACAACTGGAGTCATTGCATGTGTGCTCTTTTCACAATCCACCTATGGATCCACCAGTGTCATTGCATGTGTTTTCTTTTTACTAACAACAACCAGAGTTATTTCATGGCTGTTCTTCCCACATACCACCTATGGATCCACCAGTGTCATTGCATGTGTGTTGTCTTCACAATCCAAACATGGATCCACCAGTGTCATTGCATGTGTGTTCTTTCTACTAACAACAACCAGTGTCATTGCTTGTGTGCTCTCTTCAGAGACCAGACATGGATCCACCAGTGTCATTGCATGTGTGTTCTTTTTACTAACAACAACCAGAGTCATTGCATGTGTGTTCTTTTCACATACCACATATGGATCCAGCAGTGTCATTGAAATGTGTGTTCTCTACATAGACCACATATGGATCCACCAGTGTCATTGCATGTGTTTTCTTTTTAGTAACAACAACCAGAGTCATTGAAATGTGTGTTCTTCTCACATACCACCTATGGATCCACCAGTGTCATTGCATGTGTGTTCCTTTCACAATCCACCCATGGATCCACCAGTGTCATTGCATGTGTGTTCTTTTCACTAACAACAACCAGAGTCATTGCATGTGTGTTCTTTTCACATACCACATATGGATCAACCAGTGTCATTGCATGTATGTTCTTTTCAACAACAACAACTGGAGTCATTACATGTGTGCTCTTTTAACAATCCACACATGGATCCACCAGTGTCATTGCATGTGTGTTCTTTTTAGTAACAACAACCAGTGTCATTGCATGAGTGTTCTTTTCACTAACAACAACTGGAGTCATTGCATGTGTACTCTTTTCACAATCCACCTATGGATCCACCAGTGTCATTGCATGTGTGTTCTTTTTACTAACAACAACCAGTGTCATTGCATGTGTGTTCTCTTCAGAGACCAGACATGGATCCACCAGTGTCATTGCATGTGTGTTCTTTTTACTAACAACAACCAGAGTCATTGCATGTGTGTTCTTTTCACATACCACATATGGATCCACCAGTGTCATTGAAATGTGTGTTCTCTACATAGACCACACATGGATCCACCAGTGTCATTGCATGTGTGTTCTTTTTAGTAACAACAACCAGAGTCATTGAAATGTGTGTTCTTCTCACATACCACCTATGGATCCACCAGTGTCATTGCATGTATGTTCTTTTCACAATCCACCCATGAATCCACCAGTGTCATTGCATGTGTTTTCTTTTTAGTAACAACAACTAGAGTCATTGAAATGTGTGTTCTTCTCACATACCACCTATGGATCCACCAGTGTCATTGCATGTGTGTTCTTTTCACAATGCACCCATGGATCCACCAGTGTCATTGGATGCGTGTTCTTTTTAGTAACAACTAGAGTCATTGAAATGTGTGTTCTTTTCACATACCACATATGGATCCACTAGTGTCATTGCATGTGTGTTCTTTTCACTAACAACAACCAGAGTCATTGCATGTGTGTTCTTTTCACATACCACATATGGATCAACCAGTGTCATTGCATGTATGTTCTTTTCAACAACAACAGTGGAGTCATTGCATGTGTGCTCTTTTCACAATCCACACATGGATCCACCAGTGTCATTGCATGTGTGTTCTTTTTAGTAACAACAACCAGTGTCATTGCATGTGTGTTCTTTTCACTAACAACAACTGGAGTCATTGTATGTGTGCTCTTTTCACAATCCACCTATGGATCCACCAGTGTCATTGCATGTGTGTTCTTCTTACTAACAACAATCAGAGTCATTTCATGGTTGTTCTTCTCACATACCACCTATGGATCAACCAGTGTCATTGCATGTGTGTTGTCTTCACAATCCAAACATGGATCCACCAGTGTCATTGCATGTGTGTTCTTTTTACTAACAACAACCAGTGTCATTGCATGTGTGTTCTCTTCAGAGACCAGACATGGATCCACCAGTGTCATTGCATGTGTGTTCTTTTTACTAACAACAACCAGAGTCATTGCATGTGTGTTCTTTTCACATACCACATATGGATCCACCAGTGTCATTGAAATGTGTGTTCTCTACATAGACCACACATGGATCCACCAGTGTCATTGCATGTGTGTTCTTTTTAGTAACAACAACCAGAGTCATTGAAATGTGTGTTCTTCTCACATACCACCTATGGATCCACCAGTGTCATTGCATGTATGTTCTTTTCACAATCCACCCATGAATCCACCAGTGTCATTGCATGTGTTTTCTTTTTAGTAACAACAACTAGAGTCATTGAAATGTGTGTTCTTCTCACATACCACCTATGGATCCACCAGTGTCATTGCATGTGTGTTCTTTTCACAATGCACCCATGGATCCACCAGTGTCATTGGATGCGTGTTCTTTTTAGTAACAACTAGAGTCATTGAAATGTGTGTTCTTTTCACATACCACATATGGATCCACCAGCGTCATTGCATGTGTGTTCTTTTCACTAACAACAACCAGAGTCATTGCATGTGTGTTCTTTTCACATACCACATATGGATCAACCAGTGTCATTGCATGTATGTTCTTTTCAACAACAACAACTGGAGTCATTGCATGTGTGCTCTTTTCACAATCCACACATGGATCCACCAGTGTCATTGCATGTGTGTTCTTTTTAGTAACAACAACCAGTGTCATTGCATGTGTGTTCTTTTCACTAACAACAACTGGAGTCATTGTATGTGTGCTCTTTTCACAATCCACCTATGGATCCACCAGTGTCATTGCATGTGTGTTCTTCTTACTAACAACAATCAGAGTCATTTCATGGTTGTTCTTCTCACATACCACCTATGGATCAACCAGTGTCATTGCATGTGTGTTGTCTTCACAATCCAAACATGGATCCACCAGTGTCATTGCATGTGTGTTCTTTCTACTAACAACAACTAGTGTCATTGCATGTGTGTTCTCTTCAGAGACTAGACATGGATCCACCAGTGTCACTGCATGTGTGTTCTTTTTACTAACAACAACCAGTGTCATTGCATGTGTGTTCTCTTCAGAGACCATACATGGATCCAATAGTGTCATTGCATGTGTGTTCTTTTCACTAACAACAACCAGAGTCATTGCATGTGTGTTCTTTTCACATACCACATATGGATCAACCAGTGTCATTGCATGTATGTTCTTTTCAACAACAACAACTGGAGTCATTGCATGTGTGCTCTTTTCACAATCCACACATGGATCCACCAGTGTCATTGCATGTGTGTTCTTTTTAGTAACAACAACTAGTGTCATTGCATGTGTGTTCTTTTCACTAACAACAACTGGAGTCATTGTATGTGTCCTCTTTTCACAATCCACCTATGGATCCACCAGTGTCATTGCATGTGTGTTCTTCTTACTAACAACAATCAGAGTCATTTCATGGTTGTTCTTCTCACATACCACCTATGGATCAACCAGTGTCATTGCATGTGTGTTGTCTTCACAATCCAAACATGGATCCACCAGTGTCATTGCATGTGTGTTCTTTCTACTAACAACAACCAATGTCATTGCATGTGTGTTCTCTTCAGAGACTAGACATGGATCCACCAGTGTCACAGCATCTGTGTTCTTTTTACTAACAACAACCAGTGTCATTGCATGTGTGTTCTCTTCAGAGACCATACATGGATCCACTAGTGTCATTGCATGTGTGTTCTTTTTACTAACAACAACCAGAGTCATTGAAATGTGTGTTCTTCTCACATACCACCTATGGATCCACCAGTGTCATTGCATGTGTGTTCTTTTCACAATCCCCCCATGGATCCACCAGTGTCATTGCATGTGTGTTCTTTTTAGTAACAACAACTAGAGTCATTGAAATGTGTGTTCTTCTCACATACCACCTATGGATCCACCAGTGTCATTGCATGTGTGTTCTTTTCACAATCCACCCATGGATCCACCAGTGTCATTGGATGTGTGTTCTTTTTAGTAACAACTAGAGTCATTGAAATGTGTGTTCTTTTCACATACCACATATGGATCCGCCAGTGTCATTGCATGTGTGTTCTTTTCACTAACAACAACCAGAGTCATTGCATGTGTGTTCTTTTCACATACCACATATGGATCAACCAGTGTCATTACATGTATGTTCTTTTCAACAACAACAACTGGAGTCATTGCATGTGTGCTCTTTTCATAATCCACACATGGATCCACCAGTGTCATTGCATGTGTGTTCTTTTTAGTAACAACAACCAGTGTCATTGCATGTGTGTTCTTTTCACTAACAACAACTGGAGTCATTGCATGTGTGCTCTTTTCACAATCCACCTACGGATCCACCAGTGTCATTGCATGTGTGTTCTTTTTACTAACAACAACCAGAGTCATTGCATGTGTGTTCTTTTCACGTACCACATATGGATCCACCAGTGTCATTGAAATATGTGGTCTCTACATAGACCACATATGGATCCACCAGTGTCATTGCATGTGTGTTCTTTTTAGTAACAACAACCAAAGTCATTGAAAGGTGTGTTCTTCTCACATACCACCTATGGATCCACCATTGTCATTGCATGTGTGTTCCTTTCACAATCCACCCATGGATCCACCAGTGTCATTACATGTGTGTTCTTCTTAGTAACAACAACCAGAGTCATTGAAATGTGTGTTCTTCTCACATACCACCTCTGGATCCACCAGTGTCATTGCATGTGTGTTCTTTTCACAATCCACCCATGGATCCACCAGTGTCATTGGATGTGTGCTCTTTTTAGTAACAACAACCAGAGTCATTGAAATGTGTGTTCTTTTCACATACCACATATGGATCCACCAGTGTCATTGCATGTGTGTTATTTTCACTAACAACAACCAGAGTCATTGCATGTGTGTTCTTTTCACATACCACATATGGATCAACCAGTGTCATTGCATGTATGTTCTTTTCAACAACAACAACTGGAGTCATTACATGTGTGCTCTTTTAACAATCCACACATGGATCCACCAGTGTCATTGCCTGTGTGTTCTTTTTAGTAACAACAACCAGTGTCATTGCATGAGTGTTCTTTTCACTAACAACAACTGGAGTCATTGCATGTGTACTCTTTTCACAATCCACCTATGGATCCACCAGTGTCATTGCATGTGTGTTCTTTTTACTAACAACAACCAGAGTCATTTCATGGTTGTTCTTCTCACATACCACCTATGGATCCACCAGTGTCATTGCATGTGTGTTCTGTTCACAATCCACGCATGGATCTACCAGTGTCATTGCATGTGTGTTCTTTTTACTAACAACAACCAGTGTCATTGCATGTGTGTTCTCTTCAGAGACCAGACATGGATTCACCAGTGTCATTGCATGTGTGTTCTTTTACTAACAACAACCAGAGTCATTGCATGTGTGTTCTTTTCACATACCACATATAGATCCACCAGTGTCATTGAAATGTGTGTTCTCTACATAGACCACACATGGATACACCAGTGTCATTGCATGTGTGTTCTTTTTAGTAACAACAACCAGAGTCATTGAAATGTGTGTTCTTCTCACATACCACCTATGGATCCACCAGTGTCATTGCATGTGTGTTCTTTTCACAATCCCCCCATGCATCCACCAGTGTCATTGCATGTGTGTTCTTTTTAGTAACAACAACTAGAGTCATTGAAATGTGTGTTCTTCTCACATACCACCTATGGATCCACCAGTGTCATTGCATGTGTGTTCTTTTCACAATCCACCCATGGATCCACCAGTGTCATTGGATGTGTGTTCTTTTTAGTAACAACTAGACTCATTGAAATGTGTGTTCTTTTCACATACCACATATGGATCCACCAGTGTCATTGCATGTGTGTTCTTTTCACTAACAACAACCAGAGTTATTGCATGTTTGTTCTTTTCACATACCACATGTGGATCAACCAGTGTCATTACATGTATGTTCTTTTCAACAACAACAACTGGAGTCATTGCATGTGTGCTCTTTTCACAATCCACACATGGATCCACCAGTGTCATTGCATGTGTGTTCTTTTTAGTAACAACAACCAGTGTCATTGCATGTGTGTTCTTTTCACTAACAACAACTGGAGTCATTGCATGTGTGATCTTCTCAAAATCCACCTATGGATCCACCAGTGTCATTGCATGTGTGTTCTTCTTACTAACAACAACCAGAGTCATTTCATGGCTGTTCTTCTCACATACCACCTATGGATCAACCAGTGTCATTGCATGTGTGTTCTCTTCACAATCCACACATGGATCCCCCAGTGTCATTGCATGTGTGTTCTTTTTACTAACAACAACCAGTGTCATTGCATCTGTGTTCTCTTCAGAGACCATACATGGATCCACTAGTGTCATTGCATGTGTGTTCTTTTTACTAACAACAACCAGAGTCATTGCATGTGTGTTCTTTTCACATACCACATATGGATCCACCAGTGTCTTTGAAATGTGTGTTCTCTACATAGACCACACATGGATCCACCAGTGCCATTGTATGTGTGTTCTTTTTAGTAACAACAACCAAAGTCATTGAAATGTGTGTTCTTCTCACATACCACCTATGGATCCACCAGTGTCATTGCATGTGTGTTCTTTTCACAATCCACCCATGGATCCACCAGTGTCATTGCATGTGTGTTCTTTTTAGTAACAACAACCAGAGTCATTGAAATGTGTGTTCTTCTCACATACCACCTATGGATCCACCAGTGTCATTGCATGTGTGTTCTTTTCACAATCCACCCATGGATCCACTAGTGTCATTGGATGTGTGTTCTTTTTAGTAACAACTAGAGTCATTGAAATGTGTGTTCTTTTCACATACCACATATGGATCCACCAGTGTCATTGCATGTGTGTTCTTTTCACTAACAACAACCAGAGTCATTGCATGTGTGTTCTTTTCACATACCGCATATGGATCAACCAGTGTCATTGCATGTCTGTTCTTTTCAACAACAACAACAACTAGAGTCATTGCATGTGTGCTCTTTTGGTGGATCCACACATGGATCCACCAGTGTCATTGCATGTGTGTTCTTTTTAGTAACAACAACTAGTGTCATTGCATGTGTGTTCTTTTCACTAACAACAACTGGAGTCATTGCATGTGTGCTCTTTTCACAATCCACCTATGGATCCACCAGTGTCATTGCATGTGTTTTCTTTTTACTAACAACAACCAGAGTTATTTCATGGCTGTTCTTCCCACATACCACCTATGGATCCACCAGTGTCATTGCATGTGTGTTGTCTTCACAATCCAAACATGGATCCACCAGTGTCATTGCATGTGTGTTCTTTCTACTAACAACAACCAGTGTCATTGCATGTGTGTTCTCTTCAGAGACCAGACATGGATCCACCAGTGTCATTGCATGTGTGTTCTTTTTACTAACAACAACCAGAGTCATTGCATGTGTGTTCTTTTCACATACCACATATGGATCCACCAGTGTCATTGAAATGTGTGTTCTCTACATAGACCACATATGGATCCACCAGTGTCATTGCATGTGTGTTCTTTTTAGTAACAACAACCAGAGTCATTGAAATGTGTGTTCTTCTCACATACCACCTATGGATCCACCAGTGTCATTGCATGTGTGTTCTTTTCACAATCCACCCATGGATCCACCAGTGTCATTGCATGTGTGTTCTTTTTAGTAACAACAACCAGTGTCATTGCATGAGTGTTCTTTTCACTAACAACAACTGGAGTCATTGCATGTGTACTCTTTTCACAATCCACCTATGGATCCACCAGTGTCATTGCATGTGTTTTCTTTTTTACTAACAACAACCAGAGTCATTTCATGGTTGTTCTTCTCACATACCACCTATGGATCCACCAGTGTCATTGCATGTGTGTTCTCTTCACAATCCACGCATGGATCTACCAGTGTCATTGCATGTGTGTTCTTTTTACTAACAACAACCAGTGTCATTGCATGTGTGTTCTCTTCAGAGACCAGACATGGATTCACCAGTGTCATTGCATGTGTGTTCTTTTACTAACAACAACCAGAGTCATTGCATGTGTGTTCTTTTCACATACCACATATGGATCCACCAGTGTCATTGAAATGTGTGTTCTCTACATAGACCACACATGGATACACCAGTGTCATTGCATGTGTGTTCTTTTTAGTAACAACAACCAGAGTCATTGAAATGTGTGTTCTTCTCACATACCACCTATGGATCCACCAGTGTCATTGCATGTGTGTTCTTTTCACAATCCCCCCATGCATCCACCAGTGTCATTGCATGTGTGTTCTTTTTAGTAACAACAACCAGAGTCATTGAAATGTGTGTTCTTCTCACATACCACCTATGGATCCACCAGTGTCATTGCATGTGTGTTCCTTTCACAATCCACCCATGGATCCACCAGTGTCATTACATGTGTGTTCTTTTTAGTAACAACAACCAGAGTCATTGAAATGTGTGTTCTTCTCACATACCACCTATGGATCCACCAGTGTCATTGCATGTGTGTTCTTTTCACAATCCACCCATGGATCCACCAGTGTCATTGGATGTGTGTTCTTTTTAGTAAAAACAACCAGAGTCATTGTAATGTGTGTTCTTTTCACATACCACATATGGATCCACCAGTGTCATTGCATGTGTGTTCTTTTCACTAACAATAACCAGAGTCATTGCTTGTGTGTTCTTTTCACATACCACATATGGATCAACTAGTGTCATTGCATGTATGTTCTTTTCAACAACAACAACTGGAGTCATTACATGTGTGCTCTTTTCACAATCCACCCATTGATCCACCAGTGTCATTGCATGTGTGTTCTTTTTAGTAACAACAACCAGTGTCGTTGCATGAGTGTTCTTTTCACTAACAACAACTGGAGTCATTGCATGTGTGCTCTTTTCACAATCCACACATGGATACACCAGTGTCATTGCATGTGTGTTCTTTTTAGTAACAACAACCAGAGTCATTGAAATGTGTGTTCTTCTCACATACCACCTATGGATCCACCAGTGTCATTGCATGTGTGTTCTTTTCACAATCCCCCCATGCATCCACCAGTGTCATTGCATGTGTGTTCTTTTTAGTAACAACAACCAGAGTCATTGAAATGTGTGTTCTTCTCACATACCACCTATGGATCCACCAGTGTCATTGCATGTGTGTTCCTTTCACAATCCACCCATGGATCCACCAGTGTCATTACATGTGTGTTCTTTTTAGTAACAACAACCAGAGTCATTGAAATGTGTGTTCTTCTCACATACCACCTATGGATCCACCAGTGTCATTGCATGTGTGTTCTTTTCACAATCCACCCATGGATCCACCAGTGTCATTGGATGTGTGTTCTTTTTAGTAAAAACAACCAGAGTCATTGTAATGTGTGTTCTTTTCACATACCACATATGGATCCACCAGTGTCATTGCATGTGTGTTCTTTTCACTAACAATAACCAGAGTCATTGCTTGTGTGTTCTTTTCACATACCACATATGGATCAACTAGTGTCATTGCATGTATGTTCTTTTCAACAACAACAACTGGAGTCATTACATGTGTGCTCTTTTCACAATCCACCCATTGATCCACCAGTGTCATTGCATGTGTGTTCTTTTTAGTAACAACAACCAGTGTCGTTGCATGAGTGTTCTTTTCACTAACAACAACTGGAGTCATTGCATGTGTGCTCTTTTCACAATCCACCTATGGATCCACCAGTGTCATTGCATGTGTGTTCTTTTTACTAACAACAACCAGAGTCATTTCATGGCTGTTCTTCTCACATACCACCTATGGATCCACCAGTGTCATTGCATGTGTGTTCTTTTCACAATCCCCCCATGCATCCACCAGTGTCATTGCATGTGTGTTCTTTTTAGTAACAACAACCAGAGTCATTGAAATGTGTGTTCTTCTCACATACCACCTATGGATCCACCAGTGTCATTGCATGTGTGTTCCTTTCACAATCCACCCATGGATCCACCAGTGTCATTACATGTGTGTTCTTTTTAGTAACAACAACCAGAGTCATTGAAATGTGTGTTCTTCTCACATACCACCTATGGATCCACCAGTGTCATTGCATGTGTGTTCTTTTCACAATCCACCCATGGATCCACCAGTGTCATTGGATGTGTGTTCTTTTTAGTAAAAACAACCAGAGTCATTGTAATGTGTGTTCTTTTCACATACCACATATGGATCCACCAGTGTCATTGCATGTGTGTTCTTTTCACTAACAATAACCAGAGTCATTGCTTGTGTGTTCTTTTCACATACCACATATGGATCAACCAGTGTCATTGCATGTATGTTCTTTTCAACAACAACAACTGGAGTCATTACATGTGTGCTCTTTTCACAATCCACCCATTGATCCACCAGTGTCATTGCATGTCTGTTCTTTTTAGTAACAACAACCAGTGTCATTGCATGAGTGTTCCTTTCACTAACAACAACTGGAGTCATTGCATGTGTGCTCTTTTCACAATCCACCTATGGATCCACCAGTGTCATTGCATGTGTGTTCTTTTTACTAACAACAACCAGAGTCATTTCATGGATGATCTTCTCACATACCACCTATGGATCCACCAGTGTCATTGCATGTGTGTTCTCTTCACAATCCACACATGGATCTACCAGTGTCATTGCATGTGTGTTCTTTTTACTAACAACAACCAGTGTCATTGCATGTGTGTTCTCTTCAGAGACCAGACATGGATCCACCAGTGTCATTGCATGTGTGTTCTTTTTACTAACAACAACCAGAGTCATTGCATGTGTGTTCTTTTCACATACCACATATGGATCCACCAGTGTCATTGAAATGTGTGTTCTCTACATAGACCACACATGGATCCACCAGTGTCATTGCATGTGTGTTCTTTTTAGTAACAACAACCAGAGTCATTGAAATGTGTGTTCTTCTCACATACCACCTATGGATCCACCAGTGTCATTGCATGTATGTTCTTTTCACAATCCACCCATGAATCCACCAGTGTCATTGCATGTGTTTTCTTTTTAGTAACAACAACTAGAGTCATTGAAATGTGTGTTCTTCTCACATACCACCTATGGATCCACCAGTGTCATTGCAGGTGTGTTCTTTTCACAATGCACCCATGGATCCACCAGTGTCATTGGATGCGTGTTCTTTTTACTAACAACTAGAGTCATTGAAATGTGTGTTCTTTTCACATACCACATATGGATCCACCAGTGTCATTGCATGTGTGTTCTTTTCACTAACAACAACCAGAGTCATTGCATGTGTGTTCTTTTCACATACCACATATGGATCAACCAGTGTCATTGCATGTATGTTCTTTTCAACAACAACAACTGGAGTCATTGCATGTGTGCTCTTTTCACAATCCACACATGGATCCACCAGTGTCATTGCATGTGTGTTCTTTTTAGTAACAACAACCAGTGTCATTGCATGTGTGTTCTTTTCACTAACAACAACTGGAGTCATTGTATGTGTGCTCTTTTCACAATCCACCTATGGATCCACCAGTGTCATTGCATGTGTGTTCTTCTTACTAACAACAATCAGAGTCATTTCATGGTTGTTCTTCTCACATACCACCTATGGATCAACCAGTGTCATTGCATGTGTGTTGTCTTCACAATCCAAACATGGATCCACCAGTGTCATTGCATGTGTGTTCTTTCTACTAACAACAACCAGTGTCATTGCATGTGTGTTCTCTTCAGAGACTAGACATGGATCCACCAGTGTCACTGCATGTGTGTTCTTTTTACTAACAACAACCAGTGTCATTGCATGTGTGTTCTCTTCAGAGACCATACATGGATCCAATAGTGTCATTGCATGTGTGTTCTTTTCACTAACAACAACCAGAGTCATTGCATGTGTGTTCTTTTCACATACCACATATGGATCAACCAGTGTCATTGCATGTATGTTCTTTTCAACAACAACAACTGGAGTCATTGCATGTGTGCTCTTTTCACAATCCACACATGGATCCACCAGTGTCATTGCATGTGTGTTCTTTTTAGTAACAACAACTAGTGTCATTGCATGTGTGTTCTTTTCACTAACAACAACTGGAGTCATTGTATGTGTCCTCTTTTCACAATCCACCTATGGATCCACCAGTGTCATTGCATGTGTGTTCTTCTTACTAACAACAATCAGAGTCATTTCATGGTTGTTCTTCTCACATACCACCTATGGATCAACCAGTGTCATTGCATGTGTGTTGTCTTCACAATCCAAACATGGATCCACCAGTGTCATTGCATGTGTGTTCTTTCTACTAACAACAACCAATGTCATTGCATGTGTGTTCTCTTCAGAGACTAGACATGGATCCACCAGTGTCACAGCATCTGTGTTCTTTTTACTAACAACAACCAGTGTCATTGCATGTGTGTTCTCTTCAGAGACCATACATGGATCCACTAGTGTCATTGCATGTGTGTTCTTTTTACTAACAACAACCAGAGTCATTGAAATGTGTGTTCTTCTCACATACCACCTATGGATCCACCAGTGTCATTGCATGTGTGTTCTTTTCACAATCCCCCCATGGATCCACCAGTGTCATTGCATGTGTGTTCTTTTTAGTAACAACAACTAGAGTCATTGAAATGTGTGTTCTTCTCACATACCACCTATGGATCCACCAGTGTCATTGCATGTGTGTTCTTTTCACAATCCACCCATGGATCCACCAGTGTCATTGGATGTGTGTTCTTTTTAGTAACAACTAGAGTCATTGAAATGTGTGTTCTTTTCACATACCACATATGGATCCGCCAGTGTCATTGCATGTGTGTTCTTTTCACTAACAACAACCAGAGTCATTGCATGTGTGTTCTTTTCACATACCACATATGGATCAACCAGTGTCATTACATGTATGTTCTTTTCAACAACAACAACTGGAGTCATTGCATGTGTGCTGTTTTCATAATCCACACATGGATCCACCAGTGTCATTGCATGTGTGTTCTTTTTAGTAACAACAACCAGTGTCATTGCATGTGTGTTCTTTTCACTAACAACAACTGGAGTCATTGCATGTGTGCTCTTTTCACAATCCACCTACGGATCCACCAGTGTCATTGCATGTGTGTTCTTTTTACTAACAACAACCAGAGTCATTGCATGTGTGTTCTTTTCACGTACCACATATGGATCCACCAGTGTCATTGAAATATGTGGTCTCTACATAGACCACATATGGATCCACCAGTGTCATTGCATGTGTGTTCTTTTTAGTAACAACAACCAAAGTCATTGAAAGGTGTGTTCTTCTCACATACCACCTATGGATCCACCATTGTCATTGCATGTGTGTTCCTTTCACAATCCACCCATGGATCCACCAGTGTCATTACATGTGTGTTCTTCTTAGTAACAACAACCAGAGTCATTGAAATGTGTGTTCTTCTCACATACCACCTCTGGATCCACCAGTGTCATTGCATGTGTGTTCTTTTCACAATCCACCCATGGATCCACCAGTGTCATTGGATGTGTGCTCTTTTTAGTAACAACAACCAGAGTCATTGAAATGTGTGTTCTTTTCACATACCACATATGGATCCACCAGTGTCATTGCATGTGTGTTCTTTTCACTAACAACAACCAGAGTCATTGCATGTGTGTTCTTTTCACATACCACATATGGATCAACCAGTGTCATTGCATGTATGTTCTTTTCAACAACAACAACTGGAGTCATTACATGTGTGCTCTTTTAACAATCCACACATGGATCCACCAGTGTTATTGCCTGTGTGTTCTTTTTAGTAACAACAACCAGTGTCATTGCATGAGTGTTCTTTTCACTAACAACAACTGGAGTCATTGCATGTGTACTCTTTTCACAATCCACCTATGGATCCACCAGTGTCATTGCATGTGTGTTCTTTTTACTAACAACAACCAGAGTCATTTCATGGTTGTTCTTCTCACATACCACCTATGGATCCACCAGTGTCATTGCATGTGTGTTCTGTTCACAATCCACGCATGGATCTACCAGTGTCATTGCATGTGTGTTCTTTTTACTAACAACAACCAGTGTCATTGCATGTGTGTTCTCTTCAGAGACCAGACATGGATTCACCAGTGTCATTGCATGTGTGTTCTTTTACTAACAACAACCAGAGTCATTGCATGTGTGTTCTTTTCACATACCACATATGGATCCACCAGTGTCATTGAAATGTGTGTTCTCTACATAGACCACACATGGATACACCAGTGTCATTGCATGTGTGTTCTTTTTAGTAACAACAACCAGAGTCATTGAAATGTGTGTTCTTCTCACATACCACCTATGGATCCACCAGTGTCATTGCATGTGTGTTCTTTTCACAATCCCCCCATGCATCCACCAGTGTCATTGCATGTGTGTTCTTTTTAGTAACAACAACTAGAGTCATTGAAATGTGTGTTCTTCTGACATACCACCTATGGATCCACCAGTGTCATTGCATGTGTGTTCTTTTCACAATCCACCCATAGATCCACCACTGTCATTGGATGTGTGTTCTTTTTAGTAACAACTAGACTCATTGAAATGTGTGTTCTTTTCACATACCACATATGGATCCACCAGTGTCATTGCATGTGTGTTCTTTTCACTAACAACAACCAGAGTCATTGCATGTTTGTTCTTTTCACATACCACATGTGGATCAACCAGTGTCATTACATGTATGTTCTTTTCAACAACAACAACTGGAGTCATTGCATCTGTGCTCTTTTCACAATCCACACATGGATCCACCAGTGTCATTGCATGTGTGTTCTTTTTAGTAACAACAACCAGTGTCATTGCATGTGTGTTCTTTTCACTAACAACAACTGGAGTCATTGCATGTGTGATCTTCTCACAATCCACCTATGGATCCACCAGTGTCATTGCATGTGTGTTCTTCTTACTAACAACAACCAGAGTCATTTCATGGCTGTTCTTCTCACATACCACCTATGGATCAACCAGTGTCATTGCATGTGTGTTCTCTTCACAATCCACACATGGATCCCCCAGTGTCATTGCATGTGTGTTCTTTTTACTAACAACAACCAGTGTCATTGCATCTGTGTTCTCTTCAGAGACCATACATGGATCCACTAGTGTCATTGCATGTGTGTTCTTTTTACTAACAACAACCAGAGTCATTGAAATGTGTGTTCTTCTCACATACCACCTATGGATCCACAGTGTCATTGCATGTGTGTTCTCTTCACAATCCACCCATGGATCCACCAGTGTCATTACATGTGTGTTCTTTTTAGTAACAACAACCAGAGTCATTGAAATGTGTGTTCTTTTCACATACCACCTATGGATCCACCAGTGTCATTGCATGTTTGTTCTTTTCACTAACGACAAACAGAGTCATTGCATGTGTGTTCTTTTCACATACCACATATGGATCCACCAGTGGCATTGCATGTATGTTCTTTTCAACAAGAACAACTGGAGTCATTGCATGTGTGCTCTTTTTCACAATCCACACATGGATCCACCAGTGTTATTGCGTGTGTGTTATTTTTAGTAACAACAACCAGTGTCATTGCATGTGTGTTCTCTTCACTAACAACAACTAGAGTCATTGCATGTGTGCTCTTTTCACAATCCACCTATGGATCCACCAGTGTCATTGCATGTGTGTTCTTCTTACTAACAACAACCAGAGTCATTTCATGGCTGTTCTTCTCACATACCACCTATGGATCAACCAGTGTCATTGCATGTGTGTTCTCTTCACAATCCACACATGGATCCCCCAGTGTCATTGCATGTGTGTTCTTTTTACTAACAACAACCAGTGTCATTGCATCTGTGTTCTCTTCAGAGACCATACATGGATCCACTAGTGTCATTGCATGTGTGTTCTTTTTACTAACAACAACCAGAGTCATTGCATGTGTGTTCTTTTCACATACCACATATGGATCCACCAGTGTCTTTGAAATGTGTGTTCTCTACATAGACCACACATGGATCCACCAGTGCCATTGTATGTGTGTTCTTTTTAGTAACAACAACCAAAGTCATTGAAATGTGTGTTCTTCTCACATACCACCTATGGATCCACCAGTGTCATTGCATGTGTGTTCTTTTCACAATCCACCCATGGATCCACCAGTGTCATTGCATGTGTGTTCTTTTTAGTAACAACAACCAGAGTCATTGAAATGTGTGTTCTTCTCACATACCACCTATGGATCCACCAGTGTCATTGCATGTGTGTTCTTTTCACAATCCACCCATGGATCCACTAGTGTCATTGGATGTGTGTTCTTTTTAGTAACAACTAGAGTCATTGAAATGTGTGTTCTTTTCACATACCACATATGGATCCACCAGTGTCATTGCATGTGTGTTCTTTTCACTAACAACAACCAGAGTCATTGCATGTGTGTTCTTTTCACATACCGCATATGGATCAACCAGTGTCATTGCATGTCTGTTCTTTTCAACAACAACAACAACTAGAGTCATTGCATGTGTGCTCTTTTGGTGGATCCACACATGGATCCACCAGTGTCATTGCATGTGTGTTCTTTTTAGTAACAACAACTAGTGTCATTGCATGTGTGTTCTTTTCACTAACAACAACTGGAGTCATTGCATGTGTGCTCTTTTCACAATCCACCTATGGATCCACCAGTGTCATTGCATGTGTTTTCTTTTTACTAACAACAACCAGAGTTATTTCATGGCTGTTCTTCCCACATACCACCTATGGATCCACCAGTGTCATTGCATGTGTGTTGTCTTCACAATCCAAACATGGATCCACCAGTGTCATTGCATGTGTGTTCTTTCTACTAACAACAACCAGTGTCATTGCTTGTGTGTTCTCTTCAGAGACCAGACATGGATCCACCAGTGTCATTGCATGTGTGTTCTTTTTACTAACAACAACCAGAGTCATTGCATGTGTGTTCTTTTCACATACCACATATGGATCCAGCAGTGTCATTGAAATGTGTGTTCTCTACATAGACCACATATGGATCCACCAGTGTCATTGCATGTGTGTTCTTTTTAGTAACAACAACCAGAGTCATTGAAATGTGTGTTCTTCTCACATACCACCTATGGATCCACCAGTGTCATTGCATGTGTGTTCCTTTCACAATCCACCCATGGATCCACCAGTGTCATTGCATGTGTGTTCTTTTCACTAACAACAACCAGAGTCATTGCATGTGTGTTCTTTTCACATACCACATATGGATCAACCAGTGTCATTGCATGTATGTTCTTTTCAACAACAACAACTGGAGTCATTACATGTGTGCTCTTTTAACAATCCACACATGGATCCACCAGTGTCATTGCATGTGTGTTCTTTTTAGTAACAACAACCAGTGTCATTGCATGAGTGTTCTTTTCACTAACAACAACTGGAGTCATTGCATGTGTACTCTTTTCACAATCCACCTATGGATCCACCAGTGTCATTGCATGTGTGTTCTTTTTACTAACAACAACCAGAGTCATTTCATGGTTGTTCTTCTCACATACCACCTATGAATCCACCAGTGTCATTGCATGTGTGTTCTCTTCACAATCCACGCATGGATCTACCAGTGTCATTGCATGTGTGTTCTTTTTACTAACAACAACCAGTGTCATTGCATGTGTGTTCTCTTCAGAGACTAGACATGGATTCACCAGTGTCATTGCATGTGTGTTCTTTTTCTAACAACAACCAGAGTCATTGCATGTGTGTTCTTTTCACATACCACATATGGATCCACCAGTGTTATTGAAATGTGTGTTCTCTACATAGACCACACATGGATACACCAGTGTCATTGCATGTGTGTTCTTTTTAGTAACAACAACCAGAGTCATTGAAATGTGTGTTCTTCTCACATACCACCTATGGATCCACCAGTGTCATTGCATGTGTGTTCTTTTCACAATCCCCCCATGCATCCACCAGTGTCATTGCATGTGTGTTCTTTTTAGTAACAACAACTAGAGTCATTGAAATGTGTGTTCTTCTCACATACCACCTATGGATCCACCAGTGTCATTGCATGTGTGTTCTTTTCACAATCCACCCATGGATCCACCAGTGTCATTGGATGTGTGTTCTTTTTATTAACAACTAGACTCATTGAAATGTGTGTTCTTTTCACATACCACATATGGATCCACCAGTGTCATTGCATGTGTGTTCTTTTCACTAACAACAACCAGAGTCATTGCATGTGTGTTCTTTTCACATACCACATGTGGATCAACCAGTGTCATTACATGTATGTTCTTTTCAACAACAACAACTGGAGTCATTGCATGTGTCCTCTTTTCACAATCCACACATGGATCCACCAGTGTCATTGCATGTGTGTTCTTTTTAGTAACAACAACCAGTGTCATTGCATGTGTGTTCTTTTCACTAACAACAACTGGAGTCATTGCATGTGTGATCTTCTCACAATCCACCTATGGATCCACGAGTGTCATTGCATGTGTGTTCTTCTTACTAACAACAACCATAGTCATTTCATGGCTGTTCTCCTCACATACCACCTATGGATCAACCAGTGTCATTGCATGTGTGTTCTCTTCACAATCCACACATGGCTCCCCCAGTGTCATTGCATGTGTGTTCTTTTTACTAACAACAACCAGTTTCATTGCATGTGTGTTCTCTTCAGAGACCATACATGGATCCACTAGTGTCATTGCATGTGTGTTCTTTTTACTAACAACAACCAGAGTCATTGCATGTGTGTTCTTTTCACATACCACATATGGATCCACCAGTGTCATTGAAATGTGTGTTCTCTACATAGACCACACATGGATCCACCAGTGCCATTGTATGTGTGTTCTTTTTAGTAACAACAACCAGAGTCATTGAAATGTGTGTTCTTCTCACATACCACCTATGGATCCACCAGTGTCATTGCATGTGTGTTCTTTTCACAATCCACCCATGGATCCACCAGTGTCATTGCATGTGTGTTCTTTTTAGTAACAACAACCAGAGTCATTGAAATGTGTGTTCTTCTCACATACCACCTATGGATCCACCAGTGTCATTGCATGTGTGTTCTTTTCACAATCCACCCATGGATCCACCAGTGTCATTGGATGTGTGTTCTTTTTAGTAACAACTAGAGTCATTGAAATGTGTGTTCTTTTCACATACCACATATGGATCCACCAGTGTCATTGCATGTGTGTTCTTTTCACTAACAACAACCAGAGTCACTGCATGTGTGTTCTTTTCACATACCGCATATGGATCAACCAGTGTCATTGCATGTCTGTTCTTTTCAACAACAACAACAACTAGAGTCATTGCATGTGTGCTCTTTTGGTGGATCCACACATGGATCCACCAGTGTCATTGCATGTGTGTTCTTTTTAGTAACAACAACTAGTGTCATTGCATGTGTGTTCTTTTCACTAACAACAACTGGAGTCATTGCATGTGTGCTCTTTTCACAATCCACCTATGGATCCACCAGTGTCATTGCATGTGTTTTCTTTTTACTAATAACAACCCGAGTTATTTCATGGCTGTTCTTCCCACATACCACCTATGGATCCACCAGTGTCATTGCATGTGTGTTGTCTTCACAATCCAAACATGGATCCACCAGTGTCATTGCATGTGTGTTCTTTCTACTAACAACAACCAGTGTCATTGCATGTGTGTTCTCTTCAGAGACCAGACATGGATCCACCAGTGTCATTGCATGTGTGTTCTTTTTACTAACAACAACCAGAGTCATTGCATGTGTGTTCTTTTCACATACCACATATGGATCCACCAGTGTCATTGAAATGTGTGTTCTCTACATAGACCACATATGGATCCACCAGTGTCATTGCATGTGTGTTCTTTTTAGTAACAACAACCAGAGTCATTGAAATGTGTGTTCTTCTCACATACCACCTATGGATCCACCAGTGTCATTGCATGTGTGTTCTTTTCACAATCCACCCATGGATCCACCAGTGTCATTGGATGTGTGTTCTTTTTAGTAAAAACAACCAGAGTCATTGTAATGTGTGTTCTTTTCACATACCACATATGGATCCACCAGTGTCATTGCATGTGTGTTCTTTTCACTAACAATAACCAGAGTCATTGCTTGTGTGTTCTTTTCACATACCACATATGGATCAACCAGTGTCATTGCATGTATGTTCTTTTCAACAACAACAACTGGAGTCATTACATGTGTGCTCTTTTCACAATCCACCCATTGATCCACCAGTGTCATTGCATGTGTGTTCTTTTTAGTAACAACAACCAGTGTCATTGCATGAGTGTTCTTTTCACTAACAACAACTGGAGTCATTGCATGTGTGCTCTTTTCACAATCCACCTATGGATCCACCAGTGTCATTGCATGTGTGTTCTTTTTACTAACAACAACCAGAGTCATTTCATGGCTGTTCTTCTCACATACCACCTATGGATCCACCAGTGTCATTGCATGTGTGTTCTCTTCACAATCCACACATGGATCTACCAGTGTCATTGCATGTGTGTTCTTTTTACTAACAACAACCAGTGTCATTGCATGTGTGTTCTCTTCAGAGACCAGACATGGATCCACCAGTGTCATTGCATGTGTGTTCTTTTTACTAACAACAACCAGAGTCATTGCATGTGTGTTCTTTTCACATACCACATATGGATCCACCAGTGTCATTGAAATGTGTGTTCTCTACATAGACCACACATGGATCCACCAGTGTCATTGCATGTGTGTTCTTTTTAGTAACAACAACCAGAGTCATTGAAATGTGTGTTCTTCTCACATACCACCTATGGATCCACCAGTGTCATTGCATGTATGTTCTTTTCACAATCCACCCATGGATCCACCAGTGTCATTGCATGTGTTTTCTTTTTAGTAACAACAACTAGAGTCATTGAAATGTGTGTTCTTCTCACATACCACCTATGGATCCACCAGTGTCATTGCATGTGTGTTCTTTTCACAATGCACCCATGGATCCACCAGTGTCATTGGATGCGTGTTCTTTTTAGTAACAACTAGAGTCATTGAAATGTGTGTTCTTTTCACATACCACATATGGATCCACCAGTGTCATTGCATGTGTGTTCTTTTCACTAACAACAACCAGAGTCATTGCATGTGTGTTCTTTTCACATACCACATATGGATCAACCAGTGTCATTGCATGTATGTTCTTTTCAACAACAACAACTGGAGTCATTGCATGTGTGCTATTTTCACAATCCACACATGGATCCACCAGTGTCATTGCATGTGTGTTCTTTTTAGTAACAACAACCAGTGTCATTGCATGTGTGTTCTTTTCACTAACAACAACTGGAGTCATTGTATGTGTGCTCTTTTCACAATCCACCTATGGATCCACCAGTGTCATTGCATGTGTGTTCTTCTTACTAACAACAATCAGAGTCATTTCATGGTTGTTCTTCTCACATACCACCTATGGATCAACCAGTGTCATTGCATGTGTGTTGTCTTCACAATCCAAACATGGATCCACCAGTGTCATTGCATGTGTGTTCTTTCTACTAACAACAACTAGTGTCATTGCATGTGTGTTCTCTTCAGAGACTAGACATGGATCCACCAGTGTCACTGCATGTGTGTTCTTTTTACTAACAATAACCAGTGTCATTGCATGTGTGTTCTCTTCAGAGACCATACATGGATCCACTAGTGTCATTGCATGTGTGTTCTTTTCACTAACAACAACCAGAGTCATTGCATGTGTGTTCTTTTCACATACCACATATGGATCAACCAGTGTCATTGCATGTATGTTCTTTTCAACAACAACAACCGGATTCATTGCATGCGTGCTCTTTTCACAATCCACACATGGATCCACCAGTGTCATTGCATGTGTGTTCTTTTTAGTAACAACAACCAGTGTCATTGCATGTGTGTTCGTTTCACTAACAACAACTGGAGTCATTGTATGTGTGCTCTTTTCACAGTCCACCCATGGATCCACCAGTGTCATTGCATGTGTGTTCTTCTTACTAACAACAATCAGAGTCATTTCATGGTTGTTCTTCTCACATACCACCTATGGATCAACCAGTGTCATTGCATGTGTGTTGTCTTCACAATCCAAACATGGATCCACCAGTGTCATTGCATGTGTGTTCTTTCTACTAACAACAACCAGTGTCATTGCATGTGTGTTCTCTTCAGAGACTAGACATGGATCCACCAGTGTCACTGCATGTGTGTTCTTTTTACTAACAACAACCAGTGTCATTGCATGTGTGTTCTCTTCAGAGACCATACATGGATCCACTAGTGTCATTGCATGTGTGTTCTTTTTACTAACAACAACCAGAGTCATTGAAATGTGTGTTCTTCTCACATACCACCTATGGATCCACCAGTGTCATTGCATGTGTGTTCTCTTCAGAGACCATACATGGATCCACTAGTGTCATTGCCTGTGTGGTCTTTTCACTAACAACAACCAGAGTCATTGCATGTGTGTTCTTTTCACATACCACATATGGATCAACCAGTGTCATTACATGTATGTTCTTTTCAACAACAACAACTGGAGTCATTGCATGTGAGCTCTTTTCACAATCCACACATGGATCCACCAGTGTCATTGCATGTGTGTTCTTTTTAGTAACAACAACCAGTGTCATTGCATGTGTGTTCTTTTCACTAACAACAACTGGAGTCATTGCATGTGTGCTCTTTTCACAATCCACCTATGGATCCACCAGTGTCATTGCATGTGTGTTCTTCTTACTAACAACAACCAGAGTCATTTCATGGCTGTTCTTCTCACATACCACCTATGGATCAACCAGTGTCATTGCATGTGTGTTCTCTTCACAATCCACACATGGATCCCCCAGTGTCATTGCATGTGTGTTCTTTTTACTAACAAAAACCAGTGTCATTGCATGTGTGTTCTCTTCAGAGACCATACATGGATCCACTAGTGTCATTGCATGTGTGTTCTCTTCAGAGACCATACATGGATCCACTAGTGTCATTGCATGTGTGTTATTTTTACTAACAACAACAAGAGTCATTGCATGTGTGTTCTTTTCATATACCACATATGGATCCACCAGTGTCATTGAAATGTGTGTTATCTACATAGACCACACATGGATCCACCAGTGCCATTGCATGTGTGTTCTTTTTAGTAACAACAACCAGAGTCATTGAAATGTGTGTTCTTCTCACATACCACCTATGGATCCACCAGTGTCATTGCATGTGTGTTCTTTTCACAATCCACCCATGGATCCACCAGTGTCATTGCATGTGTGTTCTTTTTAGTAACAACAACCAGAGTCATTGAAATGTGTGTTCTTCTCACATACCACCTATGGATCCACTAGTGTCATTGCATGTGTGTTCTTTTCATAATCCACCCATGGATCCACCAGTGTCATTGCATGTGTGTTCTTTTTAGTAACAACAACCAGAGTCATTGAAATGTGTGTTCTTCTCACATACCACCTATGGATCCACCAGTGTCATTGCATGTGTGTTCTTTTCACGATCCACCCATGGATCCACCAGTGTCATTGGATGTGTGTTCTTTTTAGTAACAACTAGAGTCATTGAAATGTGTGTTCTTTTCACATACCACATATGGATCCACCAGTGTCATTGCATGTGTGTTCTTTTCACTAAAAACAACCAGAGTCATTGCATGTGTGTTCGTTTCACATACCACATATGGATCAACCAGTGTCATTGCATGTCTGTTCTTTTCAACAACAACAACAACTAGAGTCATTGCATGTGTGCTCTTTTGGTGGATCCACACATGGATCCACCAGTGTCATTGCATGTGTGTTCTTTTTAGTAACAACAACCAGTGTCATTGCATGTGTGTTCTTTTCACTAACAACAACTGGAGTCATTGCATGTGTGCTCTTTTCACAATCCACCTATGGATCCACCAGTGTCATTGCATGTGTTTTCTTTTTACTAACAACAACCAGAGTTATTTCATGGCTGTTCTTCCCACATACCACCTATGGATCCACCAGTGTCATTGCATGTGTGTTGTCTTCACAATCCAAACATGGATCCACCAGTGTCATTGCATGTGTGTTCTTTCTACTAACAACAACCAGTGTCATTGCATGTGTGTTCTCTTTAGAGACCAGACATGGATCCACCAGTGTAATTGCATGTGTGTTCTTTTCACTAAGAACAACTGGAGTCATTGCATGTGTGCTCTTTTCACAATCCACCTATGGATCCACCAGTGTCATTGCATGTGTGTTCTTTTTACTAATAACAACCAGAGTCATTTCATGGCTGTTCTTCTCACATACCACCTATGGATCCACCAGTGTCATTGCATGTGTGTTCTCTTCACAATCCACACATGGATCTACCAGTGTCATTGCATGTGTGTTCTTTTTACTAACAACAACCAGTGTCATTGCATGTGTGTTCTCTTCAGAGACCAGACATGGATCCACCAGTGTCATTGCATGTGTGTTCTTTTTACTAACAACAACCAGAGTCATTGCATGTGTGTTCTTTTCACATACCACATATGGATCCACCAGTGTCATTGAAATGTGTGTTCTCTACATAGACCACACATGGATCCACTAGTGTCATTGCATGTGTGTTCTTTTTAGTAACAACAACCAGAGTCATTGAAATGTGTGTTCTTCTCACATACCACCTATGGATCCACTAGTGTCATTGCATGTATGTTCTTTTCACAATCCACCCATGGATCCACCAGTGTCATTGCATGTGTTTTCTTTTTAGTAACAACATCTAGAGTCATTGAAATGTGTGTTCTTCTCACATACCACCTATGGATCCACCAGTGTCATTGCATGTGTGTTCTTTTCACAATCCACCCATGGATCCACCAGTGTCATTGGATGCGTGTTCTTTTTAGTAACAACTAGAGTCATTGAAATGTGTGTTCTTTTCACATACCACATATGGATCCACCAGTTTCATTGCATGTGTGTTCTTTTCACTAACAACCACCAGAGTCATTGCATGTGTGTTCTTTTCACATACCACATATGGATCAACCAGTGTCATTGCATGTATGTTCTTTTCAACAACAACAACTGGAGTCATTGCATGTGTGCTCTTTTCACAATCCACACATGGATCCACTAGTGTCATTGCATGTGTGTTCTTTTTAGTAACAACAACTAGTGTCATTGCATGTGTGTTCTTTTCACTAACAACAACTGGAGTCATTATATGTGTGCTCTTTTCACAATCCACCTATGGATCCACCAGTGTCATTGCATGTGTGTTCTTCTTATTAACAAAAATAAGAGTCATTTCATGGTTGTTCTTCTCACATACCACCTATGGATCAACCAGTGTCATTGCATGTGTGTTGTCTTCACAATCCAAACATGGATCCACCAGTGTCATTGCATGTGTGTTCTTTCTACTAACCACAACCAGTGTAATTGCATGTGTGTTCTCTTCAGAGACCAGACATGGATCCACCAGTGTCACTACATGTGTGTTCTTTTTACTAACAACAACCAGAGTCATTGCATGTGTGTTCTTTTCACATACCAGATATGGATCCACCAGTGTCATTGCATGTGTGTTCTTTTCACTAACAACAACCAGAGTCATTGCATGTGTGTTCTTTTCACATACCACATATGGATCAACCAGTGTCATTGCATGTATGTTCTTTTCAACAACAACAACTGGAGTCATTGCATGTGTGCTCTTTTCACAATCCACACATGGATCCACCAGTGTCATTGCATGTGTGTTCTTTTTAGTAACAACAACCAGTGTCATTGCATGTGTGTTCTTTTCACTAACAACAACTGGAGTCATTGTATGTGTGCTCTTTTCACAATCCACCTATGGATCCACCAGTGTCATTGCATGTGTGTTCTTCTTACTAACAACAATCAGAGTCATTTCATGGTTATTCTTCTCACATACCACCTATGGATCAACCAGTGTCATTGCATGTGTGTTGTCTTCACAATTCACCCATGGATCCACCAGTGTTATTGGATGTGTGTTCTTTTTAGTAACAACTAGAGTCATTGAAACGTGTGTTCTTTTCACATACCACATATGGATCCACCAGTGTCATTGCATGTGTGTTCTTTTCACTAACAACAACCAGAGTCATTGCATGTGTGTTCTTTTCACATACCACATATGGATCAACCAGTGTCATTGCATGTATGTTCTTTTCAACAACAACAAATGGAGTCATTGCATGTGTGCTCTTTTCACAATCCACACATGGATCCACCAGTGTCATTGCATGTGTGTTCTTTTTAGTAACAACAACCAGTGTCATTGCATGTGTGTTCTTTTCACTAACAACAACTGGAGTCATTGTATGTGTGCTCTTTTCACAATCCACCTATGGATCCACCAGTGTCATTGCATGTGTGTTCTTCTTACTAACAACAATCAGAGTCATTTCATGGTTGTTCTTCTCACATACCACCTATGGATCAACCAGTGTCATTGCATGTGTGTTGTCTTCACAATCCAAACATGGATCCACCAGTGTCATTGCATGTGTGTTCTTTCTACTAACAACAACCAGTGTCATTGCATGTGTGTTCTCTTTAGAGACTAGACATGGATCCACCAGTGTCACTGCATATGTGTTCGTTTTACTAACAACAACGAATGTCATTGCATGTGTGTTCTCTTCAGAGACCATACATGGATCCACTAGTGTCATTGCATGTGTGTTCTTTTCACTAACAACAACCAGAGTGATTGTATGTGTGTTCTTTTCACATACCACATATGGATCAACCAGTGTCATTGCATGTATATTCTTTTCAACAACAACAACTGGAGTCATTGCATGTGTGCTCTTTTCACAATCCACACATGGATCCACTAGTGTCATTGCATGTGTGTTCTTTTTATTAACAACCAGTGTCATTGCATGTGTGTTCTTTTCACTAACAACAACTGGAGTCATTGTATGTGTGCTCTTTTCACAATCCACCTATGGATCCACCAGTGTCATTGCATGTGTGTTCTTCTTACTAACAACAATCAGAGTCTTTTCATGGTTGTTCTTCTCACATACCACCTATGGATCAACCAGTGTCATTGCATGTGTGTTGTCTTCACAATCCACCCATGGATCCACCAGTGTCATTGGATGTGTGTTCTTTTTACTAACAACAACCAGTGTCATTGCATGTGTGTTCTCTTCAGAGACTAGACATGGATCCACCAGTGTCACTGCATGTGTGTTCTTTTTACTAACAACCAGTGTCATTGCATGTGTGTTCTCTTTAGAGACCATACATGGATCCACTAGTGTCATTGCATGTGTGTTCTTTTTACTAACAACCAGAGTCATTGAAATGTGTGTTCTTCTCACATACCACCTATGGATCCGCCAGTGTCATTGCATGTGTGTTCTTTTCACAATCCCCCCATGGATCCACCAGTGTCATTGCATGTGTGTTCTTTTTAGTAAAAACAACTAGAGTCATTGAAATGTGTGTTCTTCTCACATACCACCTATGGATCCACCAGTGTCATTGCATGTGTGTTCTTTTCACAATCCACCCATGGATCCACCAGTGTCATTGGATGTGTGTTCTTTTTAGTAACAACTAGAGTCATTGAAATGTGTGTTCTTTTCACATACCACATATGGATCCGCCAGTGTCATTGCATGTGTGTTCTTTTCACTAACAACAACCAGAGTCATTGCATGTGTGTTCTTTTCACATACCACATATGGATCAACCAGTGTCATTACATGTATGTTCTTTTCAACAACAACACTGGAGTCATTGGATGTGTGCTCTTTTCACAATCCACACATGGATCCACCAGTGTCATTGCATGTGTGTTCTTTTTAGTAACAACAACCAGTGTCATTGCATTTGTGTTCCTTTCACTAACAACAACTGGAGTCATTGTATGTGTGCTCTTTTCACAATCCACCTATGGATCCACCAGTGTCATTGCATGTGTGTTCTTCTTACTAACAACAATCAGAGTCATTTCATGGTTGTTCTTCTCACATACCACCTATGGATCAACCAGTGTCATTGCATGTGTGTTGTCTTCACAATCCAAACATGGATCCACCAGTGTCATTGCATGTGTGTTCTTTCTACTAACAACAACCAGTGTCATTGCATGTGTGTTCTCTTCAGAGACTAGACATGGATCCACCAGTGTCACTGCATGTGTGTTCTTTTTACTAACAACAACCAGTGTCATTGCATGTGTGTTCTCTTCAGAGACCATACATGGATACACTAGTGTCATTGCATGTGTGTTATTTTTACTAACAACAACCAGAGTCATTGAAATGTGTGTTCTTCTCACATACCACCTATGGATCCACCAGTGTCATTGCATGTGTGTTCTCTTCAGAGACCATACATGGATCCACCAGTGTCATTGCATGTGTGTTCTTTTCACTAACAACAACCAGAGTCATTGCATGTGTGTTCTTTGCACATACCACATATGGATCAACCAGTGTCATTACATGTATGTTCTTTTCAACAACAACAACAACTGGAGTCATTGCATGTGTGCTCTTTTCACAATCCACACATGGATCCACCAGTGTCACTGCATGTGTGTTCTTTTTAGTAACAACAACCAGTGTCATTGCATGTGTGTTCTTTTGACTAACAACAACTGGAGTCATTGCATGTGTGCTCTTTTCACAATCCACCTATGGATCCACCAGTGTCATTGCATGTGTGTTCTTCTTACTAACAACAACCAGAGTCATTTCATGGCTGTTTTTCTCACATACCACCTATGGATCAACCATTGTCATTGCATGTGTGTTCTCTTCACAATCCACACATGGATCCCCCAGTGTCATTGCATGTGTGTTCTTTTTACTAACAACAACCAGTGTCATTGCATGTATGTTCTCTTCAGAGACCATACATGGATCCACTAGTGTCATTGCATGTGTGTTCTCTTCAGAGACCATACATGGATCCACTAGTGTCATTGCATGTGTGTTCTTTTTACTAACAACAACCAGAGTCATTGCATGTGTGTTCTTTTCACATACCACATATGGATCCACCAGTGTCATTGAAATGTGTGTTCTCTACATAGACCACACATGGATCCACCAGTGCCATTGCATGTGTGTTCTTTTTAGTAACAACAACCAGAGTCATTGAAATGTGTGTTCTTCTCACATACCACCTATGGATCCACCAGTGTCATTGCATGTGTGTTCTTTTCACAATCCACGCATGGATCCACCAGTGTCATTGCATGTGTGTTCTTTTTAGTAACAACAACCAGAGTCATTGAAATGTGTGTTCTTCTCACATACCACCTATGGATCCACTAGTGTCATTGCATGTGTGTTCTTTTCAAGATCCACCCATAGATCCACCAGTGTCATTGGATGTGTGTTCTTTTTAGTAACAACTAGAGTCATTGAAATGTGTGTTCTTTTCACATACCACATATGGATCCACCAGTGTCATTGCATGTGTGTTCTTTTCACTAACAACAACCAGAGTCATTGCATGTGTGTTCTTTTCACATACCGCATATGGATCAACCAGTGTCATTGCATGTCTGTTCTTTTCAACAACAACAACAACTAGAGTCATTGCATGTGTGCTCTTTTGGTGGATCCACACATGGATCCACCAGTGTCATTGCATGTGTGTTCTTTTTAGTAACAACAACCAGTGTCATTGCATGTGTGTTCTTTTCACTAACAACAACTGGAGTCATTGCATGTGTGCTCTTTTCACAATCCACCTATGGATCCACCAGTGTCATTGCATGTGTTTTCTTTTTACTAACAACAACCAGAGTTATTTCATGGCTGTTCTTCCCACATACCACCTATGGATCCACCAGTGTCATTGCATGTGTGTTGTCTTCACAATCCAAACATGGATCCACCAGTGTCATTGCATGTGTGTTCTTTCTACTAACAACAACCAGTGTCATTGCATGTGTGTTCTCTTCAGAGACCAGACATGGATCCACCACTGTCATTGCATGTGTGTTCTTTTTACTAACAACAACCAGAGTCATTGCATGTGTGTTCTTTTCACATACCACATATGGATCCACCAGTGTCATTGAAATGTGTGTTCTCTACATAGACCACATATGGATCCACCAGTATCATTGCATGTGTGTTCTTTTTAGTAACAACAACCAGAGTCATTGAAATGTGTGTTCTTCTCACATACCACCTATGGATCCACCAGTGTCATTGCATGTGTATTCCTTTCACAATCCACCCATGGATCCACCAGTGTCATTACATGTGTGTTCTTTTTAGTAACAACAACCAGAGTCATTGAAATGTGTGTTCTTCTCACATACCACCTATGGATCCACCAGTGTCATTGCATGTGTGTTCTTTTCACAATCCACCCATGGATCCACCAGTGTCATTGGATGCGTGTTCTTTTTAGTAACAACTAGAGTCATTGAAATGTGTGTTCTTTTCACATACCACATATGGATCCACCAGTGTCATTGCATGTGTGTTCTTTTCACTAACAACAACCAGAGTCATTGCATGTGTGTTCTTTTCACATACCACATATGGATCAACCAGTGTCATTTCATGTATGTTCTTTTCAACACCAACAACTGGAGTCATTGCATGTGTGCTCTTTTCACAATACACACATGGATCCACCAGTGTCATTGCATGTGTGTTCTTTTTAGTAACAACAACTAGTGTCATTGCATGTGTGTTCTTTTCACTAACAACAACTGGAGTCATTGTATGTGTGCTCTTTTCACAATCCACCTATGGATCCACCAGAGTCATTGCATGTGTGTTCTTCTTACTAACAACAATCAGAGTCATTTCATGGTTGTTCTTCTCACATACCACCTATGGATCAACCAGTGTCATTGCATGTGTGTTGTCTTCACAATCCAAACATGGATCCACCAGTGTCATTGCATGTGTGTTCTTTCTACTAACAACAACCACTGTCATTGCATGTGTGTTCTCTTCAGAGACCAGACATGGATCCACCAGTGTCACTGCATGTGTGTTCTTTTTACTAACAACAACCAGAGTCATTGCATGTGTGTTCTTTTCACATACCAGATATGGATCCACCAGTGTCATTGCATGTGTGTTCTTTTCACTAACAACAACCAGAGTCATTGCATGTGTGTTCTTTTCACATACCACATATGGATCAACCAGTGTCATTGCATGTATGTTCTTTTCAACAACAACAACTGGAGTCATTGCATGTGTGCTCTTTTCACAATCCACACATGGATCCACCAGTGTCATTGCATGTGTGTTCTTTTTAGTAACAACAACCAGTGTCATTGCATGTGTGTTCTTTTCACTAACAACAACTGGAGTCATTGTATGTGTGCTCTTTTCACAATCCACCTATGGATCCACCAGTGTCATTGCATGTGTGTTCTTCTTACTAACAACAATCAGAGTCATTTCATGGTTACTCTTCTCACATACCACCTATGGATCAACCAGTGTCATTGCATGTGTGTTGTCTTCACAATCCACCCATGGATCCACCAGTGTCATTGGATGTGTGTTCTTTTTAGTAACAACTAGAGTCATTGAAACGTGTGTTCTTTTCACATACCACATATGGATCCACCAGTGTCATTGCATGTGTGTTCTTTTCACTAACAACAACCAGAGTCATTGCATGTGTGTTCTTTTCACATACCACATATGGATCAACCAGTGTCATTGCATGTATTTTCTTTTCAACAACAACAAATGGAGTCATTGCATGTGTGCTCTTTTCACAATCCACACATGGATCCACCAGTGTCATTGCATGTGTGTTCTTTTTAGTAACAACAACCAGTGTCATTGCATGTGTGTTCTTTTCACTAACAACAACTGGAGTCATTGTATGTGTGCTCTTTTCACAATCCACCTATGGATCCACCAGTTTCATTGCATGTGTGTTCTTCTTACTAACAACAATCAGAGTCATTTCATGGTTGTTCTTCTCACATACCACCTATGGATCAACCAGTGTCATTGCATGTGTGTTGTCTTCACAATCCAAACATGGATCCACATGTGTCATTGCATGTGTGTTCTTTCTACTAACAACAACCAGTGTCATTGCATGTGTGTTCTCTTCACAATCCACACATGGATCCCCCAGTGTCACTGCATGTGTGTTCTTTTTACTAACAACAACCAGTGTCATTGCATGTGTGTTCTCTTCAGAGACCATACATGGATCCACTAGTGTCATTGCATGTGTGTTCTTTTGACTAACAACAACCAGAGTCATTGAAATGTGTGTTCTTCTCACATACCACCTATGGATCCACCAGTCTCATTGCATGTGTGTTCTTTTCACAATCCCCCCATGGATCCACCAGGGTCATTGCATGTGTGTTCTTTTTAGTAACAACAACTAGAGTCATTGAAATGTGTGTTCTTCTCACATACCACCTATGGATCCACCAGTGTCATTGCATGTGTGTTCTTTTCACAATCCACCCATGGATCCACCAGTGTCATTGGATGTGTGTTCTTTTTAGTAACAACTAGAGTCATTGAAATGTGTGTTCTTTTCACATACCACATATGGATCCGCCAGTGTCATTACATGTGTGTTCTTTTCACTAACAACAACCAGAGTCATTGCATGTGTGTTCTTTTCACATACCACATATGGATCAACCAGTGTCATTACATGTATGTTCTTTTCAACAACAACAACTGGAGTCATTGCATGTGTGCTCTTTTCACAATCCAAACATGGATCCACCAGTGTCATTGCATGTGTTTTCTTTTTAGTAACAACAACCAGTGTCATTGCATGTGTGTTCTTTTCACTAACAACAACTGGAGTCATTGCATGTGTGCTCTTTTCACAATCCACCTATGGATCCACCAGTGTCATTGCATGTGTGTTCTTCTTACTAACAACAACCAGAGTCATTTTATGGCTGTTCTTCTCACATACCACCTATGGATCAACCAGTGTCATTGCATGTGTGTTCTCTTCACAATCCACACATGGATCCCCCAGTGTCATTGCATGTGTGTTCTTTTTACTAACAAGAACTAGTGTCATTGCATGTGTGTTCTCTTCAGAGACCATACATGGATCCACTAGTGTCATTACATGTGTGTTATTTTTACTAACAACAACCAGAGTCATTGCATGTGTGTTCTTTTCACATACCACATATGGATCCACCAGTGTCATTGAAATGTGTGTTCTCTACATAGACCACACATGGATCCACCAGTGCCATTGCATGTGTGTTCTTTTTAGTAACAACAACCTGAGTCATTGAAATGTGTGTTCTTCTCACATACCACATATGGATCCACCAGTGTCATTGCATGTGTGTTCTTTTCACAATCCACCCATGGATCCACCAGTGTCATTGCATGTGTGTTCTTTTTAGTAACAACAACCAGAGTCATTGAAATGTGTGTTCTTCTCACATACCACCTATGGATCCACAAGTGTCATTGCATGTGTGTTCTTCTTACTAACAACAATCAGAGTCATTTCATGGCTGTTCTTCTCATATACCACCTATGGATCAACCAGTGTCATTGCATGTGTGTTCTCTTCACAATCCACACATGGATCCCCCAGTGTCACTGCATGTGTGTTCTTTTTACTAACAACAACCAGTGTCATTGCATGTGTGTTCTCTTCAGAGACCATACATGGATCCACTAGTGTCATTGCATGTGTGTTCTTTTTACTAACAACAACCAGAGTCATTGAAATGTGTGTTCGTCTCACATACCACCTATGGATCCACCAGTGTCATTGCATGTGCGTTCTTTTCACAATCCACCCATGGATCCACCAGTGTCATTGCATGTGTGTTCTTTTTAGTAACAACAACCAGAGTCATTGAAATGTGTGTTCTTCTCACATACCACCTATGGATCCACCAGTGTCATTGCATGTGTGTTCTTTTCACAATCCACCCATGGATCCACCAGTGTCATTGGATGTGTGTTCTTTTTATTAACAACCGGAGTCATTGAAATGCGTGTTCTTTTCACATACCACATATGGATCCACCAGTGTCATTGCATGTGTGTTCTTTTCACTAACAACAACCAGAGTCATTGCATGTGTGTTCTTTTCGAATACCACATATGGATCAACCAGTGTCATTGCATGTATGTTCTTTTCAACAACAACAACTGGAGTCATTGCATGTGTGCTCTTTTCACAATCCACACATGGATCCACCAGTGTCATTGCATGTGTGTTCTTTTTAGTAACAACCAGTGTCATTGCATGTGTGTTCTTTTCACTAACAACAACTGGAGTCATTGCATGTGTGCTCTTTTCACAATCCACCTATGGACCAGTGTCATTGCATGTGTGTTCTTTTTACTAACAACAACCAGAGTCATTTCATGGCTGTTCTTCTCACATACCACCTATGGATCAACCAGTGTCATTGCATGTGTGTTCTCTTCACAATCCACACATGGATCCACCAGTGACATTGCATGTGTGTTCTTTTTACTAACAACAAGCAGTGTCATTGCATGTGTGTTCTCTTCAGAGACCAGACATGGAGACACCAGTGTCATTGCATGTGTGTTCTTTTGACCAACAACACCCAGAGTCATTGCATGTGTGTTCTTTTCACATACCACATATGGATCCACCAGTGTCATTGGATGCGTGTTCTTTTTAGTGACAACTAGAGTCATTGAAATGTGTGTTCTTTTCACATACCACATATGGATCCACCAGTGTCATTGCATGTGTGTTCTTTTCACTAACAACAACCAGAGTCATTGCATGTGTGTTCTTTTCACATACCACATATGGATCAACCAGTGTCATTTCATGTATGTTCTTTTCAGCACCAACAACTGGAGTCATTGCATGTGTGCTCTTTTCACAATCCACACATGGATCCACCAGTGTCATTGCATGTGTGTTCTTTTTAGTAACAACAACTAGTGTCATTGCATGTGTGTTCTTTTCACTAACAACAACTGGAGTCATTGTATGTGTGCTCTTTTCACAATCCACCTATGGATCCACCAGTGTCATTGCATGTGTGTTCTTCTTACTAACAACAATCAGAGTCATTTCATGGTTGTTCTTCTCACATACCACCTATGGATCAACCAGTGTCATTGCATGTGTGTTGTCTTCACAATCCAAACATGGATCCACCAGTGTCATTGCATGTGTGTTCTTTCTACTAACAACAACCACTGTCATTGCATGTGTGTTCTCTTCAGAGACCAGACATGGATCCACCAGTGTCACTGCATGTGTGTTCTTTTTACTAACAACAACCAGAGTCATTGCATGTGTGTTCTTTTCACATACCAGATATGGATCCACCAGTGTCATTGCATGTGTGTTCTTTTCACTAACAACAACCAGAGTCATTGCATGTGTCTTCTTTTCACATACCACATATGGATCAACCAGTGTCATTGCATGTATGTTTTTTTCAACAACAACAACTGGAGTCATTGCATGTGTGCTCTTTTCACAATCCACACATGGATCCACCAGTGTCATTGCATGTGTGTTCTTTTTAGTAACAACAACCAGTGTCATTGCATGTGTGTTCTTTTCACTAACAACAACTGGAGTCATTGTATGTGTGCTCTTTTCACAATCCACCTATGGATCCACCAGTGTCATTGCATGTGTGTTCTTCTTACTAACAACAATCAGAGTCATTTCATGGTTACTCTTCTCATATACCACCTATGGATCAACCAGTGTCATTGCATGTGTGTTGTCTTCACAATCCACCCATGGATCCACCAGTGTCATTGGATGTGTGTTCTTTTTAGTAACAACTAGAGTCATTGAAACGTGTGTTCTTTTCACATACCACATATGGATCCACCAGTGTCATTGCATGAGTGTTCTTTTCACTAACAACAACCAGAGTCATTGCATGTGTGTTCTTTTCACATACCACATATGGATCAACCAGTGTCATTGCATGTATGTTCTTTTCAACAACAACAAATGGAGTCATTGCATGTGTGCTCTTTTCACAATCCACACATGGATCCACCAGTGTCATTGCATGTGTGTTCTTTTGAGTAACAACAACCAGTGTCATTGCATGTGTGTTCTTTTCACTAACAACAACTGGAGTCATTGTATGTGTGCTCTTTTCACAATCCACCTATGGATCCACCAGTTTCATTGCATGTGTGTTCTTCTTACTAACAACAATCAGAGTCATTTCATGGTTGTTCTTCTCACATACCACCTATGGATCAACCAGTGTCATTGCATGTGTGTTGTCTTCACAATCCAAACATGGATCCACCTGTGTCATTGCATGTGTGTTCTTTCTACTAACAACAACCAGTGTCATTGCATGTGTGTTCTCTTCACAATCCACACATGGATCCCCCAGTGTCACTGCATGTGTGTTCTTTTTACTAACAACAACCAGTGTCATTGCATGTGTGTTCTCTTCAGAGACCATACATGGATCCACTAGTGTCATTGCATGTGTGTTCTTTTGACTAACAACAACCAGAGTCATTGAAATGTGTGTTCTTCTCACATACCACCTATGGATCCACCAGTGTCATTGCATGTGTGTTCTTTTCACAATCCCCCCATGGATCCACCAGTGTCATTGCATGTGTGTTCTTTTTAGTAACAACAACTAGAGTCATTGAAATGTGTGTTCTTCTCACATACCACCTATGGATCCACCAGTGTCATTGCATGTGTGTTCTTTTCACAATCCACCCATGGATCCACCAGTGTCATTGGATGTGTGTTCTTTTTAGTAACAACTAGAGTCATTGAAATGTGTGTTCTTTTCACATACCACATATGGATCCGCCAGTGTCATTACATGTGTGTTCTTTTCACTAACAACAACCAGAGTCATTGCATGTGTGTTCTTTTCACATACCACATATGGATCAACCAGTGTCATTACATGTATGTTCTTTTCAACAACAACAACTGGAGTCATTGCATGTGTGCTCTTTTCACAATCCAAACATGGATCCACCAGTGTCATTGCATGTGTGTTCTTTTCACAATCCACCCATGGATCCACCAGTGTCATTGGATGTGTGTTCTTTTTAGTAACAACTAGAGTCATTGAAATGTGTGTTCTTTTCACATACCACATATGGATCCGCCAGTGTCATTACATGTGTGTTCTTTTCACTAACAACAACCAGAGTCATTGCATGTGTGTTCTTTTCACATACCACATATGGATCAACCAGTGTCATTACATGTATGTTCTTTTCAACAACAACAACTGGAGTCATTGCATGTGTGCTCTTTTCACAATCCAAACATGGATCCACCAGTGTCATTGCATGTGTTTTCTTTTTAGTAACAACAACCAGTGTCATTGCATGTGTGTTCTTTTCACTAACAACAACTGGAGTCATTGCATGTGTGCTCTTTTCACAATCCACCTATGGATCCACCAGTGTCATTGCATGTGTGTTCTTCTTACTAACAACAACCAGAGTCATTTTATGGCTGTTCTTCTCACATACCACCTATGGATCAACCAGTGTCATTGCATGTGTGTTCTCTTCACAATCCACACATGGATCCCCCAGTGTCATTGCATGTGTGTTCTTTTTACTAACAAGAACTAGTGTCATTGCATGTGTGTTCTCTTCAGAGACCATACATGGATCCACTAGTGTCATTACATGTGTGTTCTTTTTACTAACAACAACCAGAGTCATTGCATGTGTGTTCTTTTCACATACCACATATGGATCCACCAGTGTCATTGAAATGTGTGTTCTCTACATAGACCACACATGGATCCACCAGTGCCATTGCATGTGTGTTCTTTTTAGTAACAACAACCTGAGTCATTGAAATGTGTGTTCTTCTCACATACCACATATGGATCCACCAGTGTCATTGCATGTGTGTTCTTTTCACAATCCACCCATGGATCCACCAGTGTCATTGCATGTGTGTTCTTTTTAGTAACAACAACCAGAGTCATTGAAATGTGTGTTCTTCTCACATACCACCTATGGATCCACAAGTGTCATTGCATGTGTGTTCTTCTTACTAACAACAATCAGAGTCATTTCATGGCTGTTCTTCTCATATACCACCTATGGATCAACCAGTGTCATTGCATGTGTGTTCTCTTCACAATCCACACATGGATCCCCCAGTGTCACTGCATGTGTGTTCTTTTTACTAACAACAACCAGTGTCATTGCATGTGTGTTCTCTTCAGAGACCATACATGGATCCACTAGTGTCATTGCATGTGTGTTCTTTTTACTAACAACAACCAGAGTCATTGAAATGTGTGTTCGTCTCACATACCACCTATGGATCCACCAGTGTCATTGCATGTGCGTTCTTTTCACAATCCACCCATGGATCCACCAGTGTCATTGCATGTGTGTTCTTTTTAGTAACAACAACCAGAGTCATTGAAATGTGTGTTCTTCTCACATACCACCTATGGATCCACCAGTGTCATTGCATGTGTGTTCTTTTCACAATCCACCCATGGATCCACCAGTGTCATTGGATGTGTGTTCTTTTTATTAACAACCGGAGTCATTGAAATGCGTGTTCTTTTCACATACCACATATGGATCCACCAGTGTCATTGCATGTGTGTTCTTTTCACTAACAACAACCAGAGTCATTGCATGTGTGTTCTTTTCGAATACCACATATGGATCAACCAGTGTCATTGCATGTATGTTCTTTTCAACAACAACAACTGGAGTCATTGCATGTGTGCTCTTTTCACAATCCACACATGGATCCACCAGTGTCATTGCATGTGTGTTCTTTTTAGTAACAACCAGTGTCATTGCATGTGTGTTCTTTTCACTAACAACAACTGGAGTCATTGCATGTGTGCTCTTTTCACAATCCACCTATGGACCAGTGTCATTGCATGTGTGTTCTTTTTACTAACAACAACCAGAGTCATTTCATGGCTGTTCTTCTCACATACCACCTATGGATCAACCAGTGTCATTGCATGTGTGTTCTCTTCACAATCCACACATGGATCCACCAGTGACATTGCATGTGTGTTCTTTTTACTAACAACAAGCAGTGTCATTGCATGTGTGTTCTCTTCAGAGACCAGACATGGAGACACCAGTGTCATTGCATGTGTGTTCTTTTGACCAACAACACCCAGAGTCATTGCATGTGTGTTCTTTTCACATACCACATATGGATCCACCAGTGTCATTGGATGCGTGTTCTTTTTAGTGACAACTAGAGTCATTGAAATGTGTGTTCTTTTCACATACCACATATGGATCCACCAGTGTCATTGCATGTGTGTTCTTTTCACTAACAACAACCAGAGTCATTGCATGTGTGTTCTTTTCACATACCACATATGGATCAACCAGTGTCATTTCATGTATGTTCTTTTCAGCACCAACAACTGGAGTCATTGCATGTGTGCTCTTTTCACAATCCACACATGGATCCACCAGTGTCATTGCATGTGTGTTCTTTTTAGTAACAACAACTAGTGTCATTGCATGTGTGTTCTTTTCACTAACAACAACTGGAGTCATTGTATGTGTGCTCTTTTCACAATCCACCTATGGATCCACCAGTGTCATTGCATGTGTGTTCTTCTTACTAACAACAATCAGAGTCATTTCATGGTTGTTCTTCTCACATACCACCTATGGATCAACCAGTGTCATTGCATGTGTGTTGTCTTCACAATCCAAACATGGATCCACCAGTGTCATTGCATGTGTGTTCTTTCTACTAACAACAACCACTGTCATTGCATGTGTGTTCTCTTCAGAGACCAGACATGGATCCACCAGTGTCACTGCATGTGTGTTCTTTTTACTAACAACAACCAGAGTCATTGCATGTGTGTTCTTTTCACATACCAGATATGGATCCACCAGTGTCATTGCATGTGTGTTCTTTTCACTAACAACAACCAGAGTCATTGCATGTGTCTTCTTTTCACATACCACATATGGATCAACCAGTGTCATTGCATGTATGTTTTTTTCAACAACAACAACTGGAGTCATTGCATGTGTGCTCTTTTCACAATCCACACATGGATCCACCAGTGTCATTGCATGTGTGTTCTTTTTAGTAACAACAACCAGTGTCATTGCATGTGTGTTCTTTTCACTAACAACAACTGGAGTCATTGTATGTGTGCTCTTTTCACAATCCACCTATGGATCCACCAGTGTCATTGCATGTGTGTTCTTCTTACTAACAACAATCAGAGTCATTTCATGGTTACTCTTCTCATATACCACCTATGGATCAACCAGTGTCATTGCATGTGTGTTGTCTTCACAATCCACCCATGGATCCACCAGTGTCATTGGATGTGTGTTCTTTTTAGTAACAACTAGAGTCATTGAAACGTGTGTTCTTTTCACATACCACATATGGATCCACCAGTGTCATTGCATGAGTGTTCTTTTCACTAACAACAACCAGAGTCATTGCATGTGTGTTCTTTTCACATACCACATATGGATCAACCAGTGTCATTGCATGTATGTTCTTTTCAACAACAACAAATGGAGTCATTGCATGTGTGCTCTTTTCACAATCCACACATGGATCCACCAGTGTCATTGCATGTGTGTTCTTTTGAGTAACAACAACCAGTGTCATTGCATGTGTGTTCTTTTCACTAACAACAACTGGAGTCATTGTATGTGTGCTCTTTTCACAATCCACCTATGGATCCACCAGTTTCATTGCATGTGTGTTCTTCTTACTAACAACAATCAGAGTCATTTCATGGTTGTTCTTCTCACATACCACCTATGGATCAACCAGTGTCATTGCATGTGTGTTGTCTTCACAATCCAAACATGGATCCACCTGTGTCATTGCATGTGTGTTCTTTCTACTAACAACAACCAGTGTCATTGCATGTGTGTTCTCTTCACAATCCACACATGGATCCCCCAGTGTCACTGCATGTGTGTTCTTTTTACTAACAACAACCAGTGTCATTGCATGTGTGTTCTCTTCAGAGACCATACATGGATCCACTAGTGTCATTGCATGTGTGTTCTTTTGACTAACAACAACCAGAGTCATTGAAATGTGTGTTCTTCTCACATACCACCTATGGATCCACCAGTGTCATTGCATGTGTGTTCTTTTCACAATCCCCCCATGGATCCACCAGTGTCATTGCATGTGTGTTCTTTTTAGTAACAACAACTAGAGTCATTGAAATGTGTGTTCTTCTCACATACCACCTATGGATCCACCAGTGTCATTGCATGTGTGTTCTTTTCACAATCCACCCATGGATCCACCAGTGTCATTGGATGTGTGTTCTTTTTAGTAACAACTAGAGTCATTGAAATGTGTGTTCTTTTCACATACCACATATGGATCCGCCAGTGTCATTACATGTGTGTTCTTTTCACTAACAACAACCAGAGTCATTGCATGTGTGTTCTTTTCACATACCACATATGGATCAACCAGTGTCATTACATGTATGTTCTTTTCAACAACAACAACTGGAGTCATTGCATGTGTGCTCTTTTCACAATCCAAACATGGATCCACCAGTGTCATTGCATGTGTTTTCTTTTTAGTAACAACAACCAGTGTCATTGCATGTGTGTTCTTTTCACTAACAACAACTGGAGTCATTGCATGTGTGCTATTTTCACAATCCACCTATGGATCCACCAGTGTCATTGCATGTGTGTTCTTCTTACTAACAACAACCAGAGTCATTTTATGGCTGTTCTTCACACATACCACCTATGGATCAACCAGTGTCATTGCATGTGTGTTCTCTTCACAATCCACACATGGATCCCCCAGTGTCATTGCATGTGTGTTCTTTTTACTAACAAGAACCAGTGTCATTGCATGTGTGTTCTCTTCAGAGACCATACATGGATCCACTAGTGTCATTACATGTGTGTTCTTTTTACTAACAACAACCAGAGTCATTGCATGTGTGTTCTTTTCACATACCACATATGGATCCACCAGTGTCATTGAAATGTGTGTTCTCTACATAGACCACACATGGATCCACCAGTGCCATTGCATGTGTGTTCTTTTTAGTAACAACAACCTGAGTCATTGAAATGTGTGTTCTTCTCACATACCACATATGGATCCACCAGTGTCATTGCATGTGTGTTCTTTTCACAATCCACCCATGGATCCACCAGTGTCATTGCATGTGTGTTCTTTTTAGTAACAACAACCAGAGTCATTGAAATGTGTGTTCTTCTCACATACCACCTATGGATCCACAAGTGTCATCGCATGTGTGTTCTTCTTACTAACAACAATCAGAGTCATTTCATGGCTGTTCTTCTCACATACCACCTATGGATCAACCAGTGTCATTGCATGTGTGTTCTCTTCACAATCCACACATGGATCCCCCAGTGTCACTGCATGTGTGTTCTTTTTACTAACAACAACCAGTGTCATTGCATGTGTGTTCTCTTCAGAGACCATACATGGATCCACTAGTGTCATTGCATGTGTGTTCTTTTTACTAACAACAACCAGAGTCATTGAAATGTGTGTTCGTCGCACATACCACCTATGGATCCACCAGTGTCATTGCATGTGCGTTCTTTTCACAATCCACCCATGGATCCACCAGTGTCATTGCATGTGTGTTCTTTTTAGTAACAACAACCAGAGTCATTGAAATGTGTGTTCTTCTCACATACCACCTATGGATCCACCAGTGTCATTGCATGTGTGTTCTTTTCACAATCCACCCATGGATCCTCCAGTGTCATTGGATGTGTGTTCTTTTTATTAACAACCAGAGTCATTGAAATGCGTGTTCTTTTCACATACCACATATGGATCCACCAGTGTCATTGCATGTGTGTTCTTTTTAGTAACAACAACCAGTGTCATTGCATGTGTGTTCTTTTCACTAACAACAACTGGAGTCATTGCATGTTTTCTCTTTTCACAATCCACCTATGGATCCACCAATGTCATTGCATGTGTGTTCTTTTGACTAACAACAACCAGAGTCATTGAAATGTGTGTTCTTCTCACATACCACCTATGGATCCACCAGTGTCATTGCATGTGTGTTCTTTTCACAATCCCCCCATGGATCCACCAGTGTCATTGCATGTGTGTTCTTTTTAGTAACAACAACTAGAGTCATTGAAATGTGTGTTCTTCTCACATACCACCTATGGATCCACCAGTGTCATTGCATGTGTGTTCTTTTCACAATCCACCCATGGATCCACCAGTGTCATTGGATGTGTGTTCTTTTTAGTAACAACTAGAGTCATTGAAATGTGTGTTCTTTTCACATACCACATATGGATCCGCCAGTGTCATTACATGTGTGTTCTTTTCACTAACAACAACCAGAGTCATTGCATGTGTGTTCTTTTCACATACCACATATGGATCAACCAGTGTCATTACATGTATGTTCTTTTCAACAACAACAACTGGAGTCATTGCATGTGTGCTCTTTTCACAATCCAAACATGGATCCACCAGTGTCATTGCATGTGTTTTCTTTTTAGTAACAACAACCAGTGTCATTGCATGTGTGTTCTTTTCACTAACAACAACTGGAGTCATTGCATGTGTGCTATTTTCACAATCCACCTATGGATCCACCAGTGTCATTGCATGTGTGTTCTTCTTACTAACAACAACCAGAGTCATTTTATGGCTGTTCTTCACACATACCACCTATGGATCAACCAGTGTCATTGCATGTGTGTTCTCTTCACAATCCACACATGGATCCCCCAGTGTCATTGCATGTGTGTTCTTTTTACTAACAAGAACCAGTGTCATTGCATGTGTGTTCTCTTCAGAGACCATACATGGATCCACTAGTGTCATTACATGTGTGTTCTTTTTACTAACAACAACCAGAGTCATTGCATGTGTGTTCTTTTCACATACCACATATGGATCCACCAGTGTCATTGAAATGTGTGTTCTCTACATAGACCACACATGGATCCACCAGTGCCATTGCATGTGTGTTCTTTTTAGTAACAACAACCTGAGTCATTGAAATGTGTGTTCTTCTCACATACCACATATGGATCCACCAGTGTCATTGCATGTGTGTTCTTTTCACAATCCACCCATGGATCCACCAGTGTCATTGCATGTGTGTTCTTTTTAGTAACAACAACCAGAGTCATTGAAATGTGTGTTCTTCTCACATACCACCTATGGATCCACAAGTGTCATCGCATGTGTGTTCTTCTTACTAACAACAATCAGAGTCATTTCATGGCTGTTCTTCTCACATACCACCTATGGATCAACCAGTGTCATTGCATGTGTGTTCTCTTCACAATCCACACATGGATCCCCCAGTGTCACTGCATGTGTGTTCTTTTTACTAACAACAACCAGTGTCATTGCATGTGTGTTCTCTTCAGAGACCATACATGGATCCACTAGTGTCATTGCATGTGTGTTCTTTTTACTAACAACAACCAGAGTCATTGAAATGTGTGTTCGTCTCACATACCACCTATGGATCCACCAGTGTCATTGCATGTGCGTTCTTTTCACAATCCACCCATGGATCCACCAGTGTCATTGCATGTGTGTTCTTTTTAGTAACAACAACCAGAGTCATTGAAATGTGTGTTCTTCTCACATACCACCTATGGATCCACCAGTGTCATTGCATGTGTGTTCTTTTCACAATCCACCCATGGATCCTCCAGTGTCATTGGATGTGTGTTCTTTTTATTAACAACCAGAGTCATTGAAATGCGTGTTCTTTTCACATACCACATATGGATCCACCAGTGTCATTGCATGTGTGTTCTTTTTAGTAACAACAACCAGTGTCATTGCATGTGTGTTCTTTTCACTAACAACAACTGGAGTCATTGCATGTTTTCTCTTTTCACAATCCACCTATGGATCCACCAATGTCATTGCATGTGTGTTCTTTTGACTAACAACAACCAGAGTCATTGAAATGTGTGTTCTTCTCACATACCACCTATGGATCCACCAGTGTCATTGCATGTGTGTTCTTTTCACAATCCCCCCATGGATCCACCAGTGTCATTGCATGTGTGTTCTTTTTAGTAACAACAACTAGAGTCATTGAAATGTGTGTTCTTCTCACATACCACCTATGGATCCACCAGTGTCATTGCATGTGTGTTCTTTTCACAATCCACCCATGGATCCACCAGTGTCATTGGATGTGTGTTCTTTTTAGTAACAACTAGAGTCATTGAAATGTGTGTTCTTTTCACATACCACATATGGATCCGCCAGTGTCATTACATGTGTGTTCTTTTCACTAACAACAACCAGAGTCATTGCATGTGTGTTCTTTTCACATACCACATATGGATCAACCAGTGTCATTACATGTATGTTCTTTTCAACAACAACAACTGGAGTCATTGCATGTGTGCTCTTTTCACAATCCAAACATGGATCCACCAGTGTCATTGCATGTGTTTTCTTTTTAGTAACAACAACCAGTGTCATTGCATGTGTGTTCTTTTCACTAACAACAACTGGAGTCATTGCATGTGTGCTATTTTCACAATCCACCTATGGATCCACCAGTGTCATTGCATGTGTGTTCTTCTTACTAACAACAACCAGAGTCATTTTATGGCTGTTCTTCACACATACCACCTATGGATCAACCAGTGTCATTGCATGTGTGTTCTCTTCACAATCCACACATGGATCCCCCAGTGTCATTGCATGTGTGTTCTTTTTACTAACAAGAACCAGTGTCATTGCATGTGTGTTCTCTTCAGAGACCATACATGGATCCACTAGTGTCATTACATGTGTGTTCTTTTTACTAACAACAACCAGAGTCATTGCATGTGTGTTCTTTTCACATACCACATATGGATCCACCAGTGTCATTGAAATGTGTGTTCTCTACATAGACCACACATGGATCCACCAGTGCCATTGCATGTGTGTTCTTTTTAGTAACAACAACCTGAGTCATTGAAATGTGTGTTCTTCTCACATACCACATATGGATCCACCAGTGTCATTGCATGTGTGTTCTTTTCACAATCCACCCATGGATCCACCAGTGTCATTGCATGTGTGTTCTTTTTAGTAACAACAACCAGAGTCATTGAAATGTGTGTTCTTCTCACATACCACCTATGGATCCACAAGTGTCATCGCATGTGTGTTCTTCTTACTAACAACAATCAGAGTCATTTCATGGCTGTTCTTCTCACATACCACCTATGGATCAACCAGTGTCATTGCATGTGTGTTCTCTTCACAATCCACACATGGATCCCCCAGTGTCACTGCATGTGTGTTCTTTTTACTAACAACAACCAGTGTCATTGCATGTGTGTTCTCTTCAGAGACCATACATGGATCCACTAGTGTCATTGCATGTGTGTTCTTTTTACTAACAACAACCAGAGTCATTGAAATGTGTGTTCGTCTCACATACCACCTATGGATCCACCAGTGTCATTGCATGTGCGTTCTTTTCACAATCCACCCATGGATCCACCAGTGTCATTGCATGTGTGTTCTTTTTAGTAACAACAACCAGAGTCATTGAAATGTGTGTTCTTCTCACATACCACCTATGGATCCACCAGTGTCATTGCATGTGTGTTCTTTTCACAATCCACCCATGGATCCTCCAGTGTCATTGGATGTGTGTTCTTTTTATTAACAACCAGAGTCATTGAAATGCGTGTTCTTTTCACATACCACATATGGATCCACCAGTGTCATTGCATGTGTGTTCTTTTTAGTAACAACAACCAGTGTCATTGCATGTGTGTTCTTTTCACTAACAACAACTGGAGTCATTGCATGTTTTCTCTTTTCACAATCCACCTATGGATCCACCAATGTCATTGCATGTGTGTTCTTTTTACTAACAACAACCAGAGTCATTTCATGGCTGTTCTTCTCACATACCACCTATGGATCAACCAGTGTCATTGAATGTGTGTTCTCTTCACAATCCACACATGGATCCACCAGTGTCATTGCATGTGTGTTCTTTTTACTAACAACAACCAGAGTCATTGAAATGTGTGTTCTTTTCACATACCACCTATGGATCCACCAGTGTCATTGCATGTGTGTTCTTGTCACTAACAACAACCAGAGTCATTGCATTTGTGTTCTTTTCACTAACAACAACCAGAGTCGTTGCATGTGTGTTCTTTTCACATACCACATATGGATCAACCAGTGTCATTGCATGTATGTTCTTTTCACTAACAACAACTGGAGTCATTGCATGTGTGCTCTTTTCACAATCCACCTATGGACCAGTGTCATTGCATGTGTGTTCTTTTTACTAACAACAACCAGAGTCATTTCATGGCTGTTCTTCTCACATACCACCTATGGATCAACCAGTGTCATTGCATGTGTGTTCTCTTCACAATCCACACATGGATCCACCAGTGACATTGCATGTGTGTTCTTTTTACTAACAACAACCAGTGTCATTGCATGTGTGTTCTCTTCAGAGACCAGACATGGAGACACCAGTGTCATTGCATGTGTGTTCTTTTCACATACCACATATGGATCCACCAGTGTCATTGAAATGTGTGTTCTCTACATAGACCACACATGGATCCACCAGTGTCATTGCATGTGTGTTCTTTTTAGTAACAACAACCAGAGTCATTGAAATGTGTGTTCTTCTCACATACCACCTATGGATCCACCAGTGTCATTGCATGTGTGTTCTTTTCACAATCCACCCATGGATCCACCAGTGTCATTGCATGTGTGTTCTTTTTAGTAACAACAACCAGAGTCATTGAAATGTGTGTTCTTTTCACATACCACATATGGATCCACCAGTGTCATTGCATGTGTGTTCTTTTCACTAAAAACAACCAGAGTCATTGCATGTGTTTTCTTTTCACATACCACATATGGATCCACCAGTGTCATTGCATGTGTGTTCTTTTCACTAACAACAACCAGAGTCATTTCATGTGTGTTCTTTTCACATACCACATATGGATCCACCAGTGTCATTGCATGTATTTTATTTTAAACAACAACAGATGGAGACATTGCATGTGTGCTCTTTTGGTGGATCCACACATGGATCCACCAGTGTCATTGCATGTGTGTTCTTTTTAGTAACAAGAACAAGTGTCATTGCATGTGTGTTCTTTTTAGTAACAACAACCAGAGTCATTGAAATGTGTGTTCTTTTCACATACCACATATGGATCCACCAGTGTCATTGCATGTGTGTTCTTTTCACTAACAACAACCAGAATCATTTCATGGCTGTTCTTCTCACATACCACCTATGGATCCACCAGTGTCATTGCATGTGTGTTCTCTTCACAATCCACGCATGGATCCACCAGTGTCATTGCATGTGTGTTCTTTTTACTAACAACAACCAGTGTCATTGCATGTGTGTTCTCTTCATAGACCAGACATGGATCCACCAGTGTCATTGCATGTGTGTTCTTTTTACTAACAACAACAAGAGTCATTGCATGTGTGTTCTTTTCACATACCACATATGGATCCACCAGTGTCATTGAAATGTGTATTCTCTACATAGACCACACATGGATCCACCAGTGTCATTGCATGTGTGTTCTTTTTAGTAACAACAACCAGAGTCGTTGAAATGTGTGTTCTTCTCACATACCACCTATGGATCCACCAGTGTCATTGCATGTGTGTTCTTTTCACAATCCACCCATGGGTCCACCAGTGTCATTGGATGTGTGTTCTTTTTAGTAACAACTAGAGTCATTGAAATGTGTGTTCTTTTCACATACCACATATGGATCCACCAGTGTCATTGCATGTGTGTTCTTTTCACTAACAACAACCAGAATCATTGCGTGTGTGTTCTTTTCACATACCACATATGGATCAACCAGTGTCATTGCATGTATGTTCTTTTCAACAACGACAACTGGAGTCATTGCATTTGTGCTCTTTTCACAATCCACACATGGATCCACCAGTGTCATTGCATGTGTGTTCTTTTTATTAACAACAACCAGTGTCATTGCATGTGTGTTCTTTTCACTAACAACAACTGGAGTCATTGCATGTGTGCTCTTTTCACAATCCACCTATGGATCCACCAGTGTCATTGCATGTGTGTTCTTTTTACTAACAACAACCAGAGTCATTTCATGGATGTTCTTCTCACATACCACCTATGGATCAACTAGTGTCATTGCATGTGTGTTCTCTTCACAATCCACACATGGATCCACCAGTGTCATTGCATGTGTGTTCTTTTTACTAACAACAACCAGTGTCATTGCATGTGTGTTCTCTTTAGAGACCACACATGGATCCACCAGTGTCACTGCATGTGTGTTCTTTTTACTAACAACAACCAGAGTCGTTGCATGTGTGTTCTTTTCACATACCACATATGGATCCACCAGTGTCATTGAAATGTGTGTTCTCTACATAGACCACACATGGATCCACCAGTGTCATTGCATGTGTGTTCTTTTTAGTAACAACAACCAGAGTCATTGAAACGTGTGTTCTTCTCACATACCACCTATGGATCCACCAGTGTCATTGCATGTGTGTTCTTTTCACAATCCACCCATGGATCCACCAGTGTCATTGCATGTGTGTTCTTTTTAGTAACAACAACCAGAGTCATTTAAATGTGTGTTCTTTTCACATACCACATATGGATCCACCAGTGTCATTGCATGTGTGTTCTTTTCACTAAAACCAACCAGAGTCATTGCATGTGTGTTCTTTTCACTAAAACCAACCAGAGTCATTGCATGTGTTTTCTTTTCACATACCACATATGGATCCACCAGTGTCATTTAATGTGTGTTCTTTTCACTAACAACAACTAGAGTCATTGCATGTGTGTTCTTTTCACATACCACATATGGATCCACCAGTGTCATTGCATGTATGTTCTTTTCACTAACAACAACTGGAGTCATTGCATGTGTGCTCTTTTCAAAATCCACACATGGATCCACTAGTGTCATTGCATGTGTGTGCTTTTTAGTAACAACAACCAGTGTCATTGCATGTGTGTTCTTTTCACTAACAACAACTGGAGTCATTGCATGTGTGCTGTTTTCACAATCCACCTATGGATGCACCAATGCCATTGCATGTATGTTCTTTTTACTAACAACAACTAGAGTCATTTCATGGCTGTTCTTCTCACATACCACCTATGGATCCACCAGTGTCACTGCATGTGTGTTCTCTTTACTAACAATAACCAGTGTCATTGCATGTGTGTTCTCTTCAGAGACCAGACATGGATCAACCAGTGTCATTGCATGTGTGTTCTTTTCACAATCAACCCATGGATCCACCAGTGTCATTGCATGTGTGTTCTTTTTAGTAACAACAACTAGAGTCATTGCATGTGTGTTCTTTTCACATACCACATATGGATCCACCAGTGTCATTGCATGTGTGTTCTTTTCACTAAAAACAACCAGAGTCATTGCATGTGTGTTCTTTTCACATACCACATATGGATCCACCGATGTCATTGCATGTGTGCTCTATTCACAATCCACCCATGGATCCACCAGTGTCAATGCATGTGTGTTCTTTTCACTAACAACAACCAGAGTCATTGCATGTGTGTTCTTTTCACATACCACATATGGATCCACCAGTGTCATTGCATGTATGTTCTTTTCAACAACAACAACTGGAGTCATTGCATGTGTGCTCTTTTCACAATCCACACATGGATCCACCAGGGTCATTGCATGTGTGTTCCTTTTAGTATACAACAACCAGTGTCAATGCATGTGTGTTCTTTTCACTAACAACAACTGGAGTCATTGCATGTGTGCTCTTTTCGCAATCCACCTATGGATCCACCAGTGTCATTGCATGTGTGTTCTTTTTACTAACAACAACCAGATTCATTTCATGGATGTTCTTCTCACATACCACCTATGGATCCACCAGTGTCATTGCATGTGTGTTCTCTTCACAATCCACACATGGATCCACTAGTGTCATTGCATGTGTGTTCTTTTTACTAACAACAACCAGTGTCATTGCATGTGTGTTCTCTTCAGAGACCAGACATGGATCCACCAGTGTCATTGCATGTGTGTTCTTTTTAGTAACAACAACCAGAGTCATTAAAATGTGTGTTCTTTTCACATACCACATATGGATCCACCAGTGTCATTGCATGTGTGTTCTTTTCACTAAAAACAACCAGAGTCATTGCATGTGTTTTCTTTTCACATACCACATATGGATCCACCAGTGTCATTGCATGTATGTTCTTTTCAACAACAACAACTGGAGACATTGCATGTGTGCTCTTTTGGTGGATCCACACATGGATCCACCAGTGTCATTGCATGTGTGTTCTTTTTAGTAACAACAACAAGTGTCATTGCATGTGTGTTCCTTTTAGTAACAACAACCAGAGTCATTGAAATGTGTGTTCTTTTCACATACCACATATGGATCCACCAGTGTCATTGCATTTGTGTTCTTTTCACTAACAACAACCAGAGTCATTTCATGGTTGTTCTTCTCACATACCACCTATGGATCCACCAGTGTCATTGCATGTGTGTTCTTTTTACTAGCAACAACCAGTGTTATTGCATGTGTGTTCTCTTCATAGACCAGACATGGATCCACCAGTGTCATTGCATGTGTGTTCTTTTTACTAACAACAACCAGAGTCATTGCATGTGTGTTCTTTTCCTATACCACATATGGATCCACCAGTGTCATTGAAATGTGTGTTCTCTACATAGACCACACATGGATCCACCAGTGTCATTGCATGTGTGTTCTTTTTAGTAACAACAACCAGAGTCATTGAAATGTGTGTTCTTTTCACATACCACATATGGATCCACCAGTGTCATTGCATGTGTGTTATTTTCACTAAAAACAACCAGAGTCATTGCATGTGGTTTCTTTTCACATACCACATATGGATCCACCAGTGTCATTGCATGTGTGTTCCTTTCACTAACAACAACCAGAGTCATTGCATGTGTGTTCTTTTCACATACCACATATGGATCCACCAGTGTCATTGCATGTATATCCTTTTCAACAACAACAGCTGGAGACATTGCATGTGTGCTCTTTTGGTGGATCCACACATGGATCCACTAGTGTCAGTGCATGTGTGTTCTTTTTAGTAACAACAAGTGTCATTGCATGTGTGTTCTTTTTAGTAACAACAACCAGAGTCATTGAAATGTATGTTCTTTTCACATACCACATATGGATCCAGCAGTGTCATTGCATGTGTGTTCTTTTCACTAACAACAACCAGAGTCATTTCATGGCTGTTCTTCTCATGTACCACCTATGGATCCACCAGTGTCATTGCATGTGTGTTCTTTTCACTAAAACCAACCAGAGTCATTGCATGTGTGTTCTTTTCACGAAAACCAACCAGAGTCATTGCATGTGTTTTCTTTTCACATACCACATATGGATCCACCAGTGTCATTTAATGTGTGTTCTTTTCACTAACAACAACCAGAGTCATTGCATGTGTTTTCTTTTCACATACCACATATGGATCCATCAGTGTCATTGCATGTGTGTTCTTTTCACTAACAACAACCAGAGTCATTGCATGTGTGTTCTTTTCACATACCACATATGGATCCACCAGTGTCATTGCATGTATTTTATTTTAAACAACAACAGATGGAGACATTGCATGTGTGCTCTTTTGGTGGATCCACCAGTGTCATTGCATGTGTGTTCTTTTTAGTAACAAGAACAAGTGTCATTGCATGTGTGTTCTTTTTAGTAACAACAACCAGAGTCATTGAAATGTGTGTTCTTTTCACATACCACATATGGATCCACCAGTGTCATTGCATGTGTGTTCTTTTCACTAACAACAACCAGAATCATTTCATGGCTGTTCTTCTCACATACCACCTATGGATCCACCAGTGTCATTGCATGTGTGTTCTCTTCACAATCCACGCATGGATCCACCAGTGTCATTGCATGTGTGTTCTTTTTACTAACAACAACCAGTGTCATTGCATGTGTGTTCTCTTCATAGACCAGACATGGATCCACCAGTGTCATTGCATGTGTGTTCTTTTTACTAACAACAACAAGAGTCATTGCATGTGTGTTCTTTTCACATACCACATATGGATCCACCAGTGTCATTGAAATGTGTGTTCTCTACATAGACCACACATGGATCCACCAGTGTCATTGCATGTGTGTTCTTTTTAGTAACAACAACCAGAGTCGTTGAAATGTGTGTTCTTCTCACATACCACCTATGGATCCACCAGTGTCATTGCATGTGTGTTCTTTTCACAATCCACCCATGGGTCCACCAGTGTCATTGGATGTGTGTTCTTTTTAGTAACAACTAGAGTCATTGAAATGTGTGTTCTTTTCACATACCACATATGGATCCACCAGTGTCATTGCATGTGTGTTCTTTTCACTAACAACAACCAGAATCATTGCGTGTGTGTTCTTTTGACATACCACATATGGATCAACCAGTGTCATTGCATGTATGTTCTTTTCAACAACGACAACTGGAGTCATTGCATTTGTGCTCTTTTCACAATCCACACATGGATCCACCAGTGTCATTGCATGTGTGTTCTTTTTATTAACAACAACCAGTGTCATTGCATGTGTGTTCTTTTCACTAACAACAACTGGAGTCATTGCATGTGTGCTCTTTTCACAATCCACCTATGGATCCACCAGTGTCATTGCATGTGTGTTCTTTTTACTAACAACAACTAGAGTCATTTCATGGATGTTCTTCTCACATACCACCTATGGATCAACTAGTGTCATTGCATGTGTGTTCTCTTCACAATCCACACATGGATCCACCAGTGTCATTGCATGTGTGTTCTTTTTACTAACAACAACCAGTGTCATTGCATGTGTGTTCTCTTTAGAGACCACACATGGATCCACCAGTGTCACTGCATGTGTGTTCTTTTTACTAACAACAACCAGAGTCGTTGCATGTGTGTTCTTTTCACATACCACATATGGATCCACCAGTGTCATTGAAATGTGTGTTCTCTACATAGACCACACATGGATCCACCAGTGTCATTGCATGTGTGTTCTTTTTAGTAACAACAACCAGAGTCATTGAAACGTGTGTTCTTCTCACATACCACCTATGGATCCACCAGTGTCATTGCATGTGTGTTCTTTTCACAATCCACCCATGGATCCACCAGTGTCATTGCATGTGTGTTCTTTTTAGTAACAACAACCAGAGTCATTTAAATGTGTGTTCTTTTCACATACCACATATGGATCCACCAGTGTCATTGCATGTGTGTTCTTTTCACTAAAACCAACCAGAGTCATTGCATGTGTGTTCTTTTCACTAAAACCAACCAGAGTCATTGCATGTGTTTTCTTTTCACATACCACATATGGATCCACCAGTGTCATTTAATGTGTGTTCTTTTCACTAACAACAACTAGAGTCATTGCATGTGTGTTCTTTTCACATACCACATATGGATCCACCAGTGTCATTGCATGTATGTTCTTTTCACTAACAACAACTGGAGTCATTGCATGTGTGCTCTTTTCAAAATCCACACATGGATCCACTAGTGTCATTGCATGTGTGTGCTTTTTAGTAACAACAACCAGTGTCATTGCATGTGTGTTCTTTTCACTAACAACAACTGGAGTCATTGCATGTGTGCTGTTTTCACAATCCACCTATGGATGCACCAATGCCATTGCATGTATGTTCTTTTTACTAACAACAACTAGAGTCATTTCATGGCTGTTCTTCTCACATACCACCTATGGATCCACCAGTGTCACTGCATGTGTGTTCTCTTTACTAACAATAACCAGTGTCATTGCATGTGTGTTCTCTTCAGAGACCAGACATGGATCAACCAGTGTCATTGCATGTGTGTTCTTTTCACAATCAACCCATGGATCCACCAGTGTCATTGCATGTGTGTTCTTTTTAGTAACAACAACTAGAGTCATTGCATGTGTGTTCTTTTCACATACCACATATGGATCCACCAGTGTCATTGCATGTGTGTTCTTTTCACTAAAAACAACCAGAGTCATTGCATGTGTGTTCTTTTCACATACCACATATGGATCCACCGATGTCATTGCATGTGTGCTCTATTCACAATCCACCCATGGATCCACCAGTGTCAATGCATGTGTGTTCTTTTCACTAACAACAACCAGAGTCATTGCATGTGTGTTCTTTTCACATACCACATATGGATCCACCAGTGTCATTGCATGTATGTTCTTTTCAACAACAACAACTGGAGTCATTGCATGTGTGCTCTTTTCACAATCCACACATGGATCCACCAGGGTCATTGCATGTGTGTTCCTTTTAGTATACAACAACCAGTGTCAATGCATGTGTGTTCTTTTCACTAACAACAACTGGAGTCATTGCATGTGTGCTCTTTTCGCAATCCACCTATGGATCCACCAGTGTCATTGCATGTGTGTTCTTTTTACTAACAACAACCAGATTCATTTCATGGATGTTCTTCTCACATACCACCTATGGATCCACCAGTGTCATTGCATGTGTGTTCTCTTCACAATCCACACATGGATCCACTAGTGTCATTGCATGTGTGTTCTTTTTACTAACAACAACCAGTGTCATTGCATGTGTGTTCTCTTCAGAGACCAGACATGGATCCACCAGTGTCATTGCATGTGTGTTCTTTTTAGTAACAACAACCAGAGTCATTAAAATGTGTGTTCTTTTCACATACCACATATGGATCCACCAGTGTCATTGCATGTGTGTTCTTTTCACTAAAAACAACCAGAGTCATTGCATGTGTTTTCTTTTGACATACCACATATGGATCCACCAGTGTCATTGCATGTATGTTCTTTTCAACAACAACAACTGGAGACATTGCATGTGTGCTCTTTTGGTGGATCCACACATGGATCCACCAGTGTCATTGCATGTGTGTTCTTTTTAGTAACAACAACAAGTGTCATTGCATGTGTGTTCCTTTTAGTAACAACAACCAGAGTCATTGAAATGTGTGTTCTTTTCACATACCACATATGGATCCACCAGTGTCATTGCATTTGTGTTCTTTTCACTAACAACAACCAGAGTCATTTCATGGTTGTTCTTCTCACATACCACCTATGGATCCACCAGTGTCATTGCATGTGTGTTCTTTTTACTAGCAACAACCAGTGTTATTGCATGTGTGTTCTCTTCATAGACCAGACATGGATCCACCAGTGTCATTGCATGTGTGTTCTTTTTACTAACAACAACCAGAGTCATTGCATGTGTGTTCTTTTCCTATACCACATATGGATCCACCAGTGTCATTGAAATGTGTGTTCTCTACATAGACCACACATGGATCCACCAGTGTCATTGCATGTGTGTTCTTTTTAGTAACAACAACCAGAGTCATTGAAATGTGTGTTCTTTTCACATACCACATATGGATCCACCAGTGTCATTGCATGTGTGTTATTTTCACTAAAAACAACCAGAGTCATTGCATGTGGTTTCTTTTCACATACCACATATGGATCCACCAGTGTCATTGCATGTGTGTTCCTTTCACTAACAACAACCAGAGTCATTGCATGTGTGTTCTTTTCACATACCACATATGGATCCACCAGTGTCATTGCATGTATATCCTTTTCAACAACAACAGCTGGAGACATTGCATGTGTGCTCTTTTGGTGGATCCACACATGGATCCACTAGTGTCAGTGCATGTGTGTTCTTTTTAGTAACAACAAGTGTCATTGCATGTGTGTTCTTTTTAGTAACAACAACCAGAGTCATTGAAATGTATGTTCTTTTCGCATACCACATATGGATCCAGCAGTGTCATTGCATGTGTGTTCTTTTCACTAACAACAACCAGAGTCATTTCATGGCTGTTCTTCTCATGTACCACCTATGGATCCACCAGTGTCATTGCATGTGTGTTCTTTTCACTAAAACCAACCAGAGTCATTGCATGTGTGTTCTTTTCACGAAAACCAACCAGAGTCATTGCATGTGTTTTCTTTTCACATACCACATATGGATCCACCAGTGTCATTTAATGTGTGTTCTTTTCACTAACAACAACCAGAGTCATTGCATGTGTTTTCTTTTCACATACCACATATGGATCCATCAGTGTCATTGCATGTGTGTTCTTTTCACTAACAACAACCAGAGTCATTGCATGTGTGTTCTTTTCACATACCACATATGGATCCACCAGTGTCATTGCATGTATTTTATTTTAAACAACAACAGATGGAGACATTGCATGTGTGCTCTTTTGGTGGATCCACCAGTGTCATTGCATGTGTGTTCTTTTTAGTAACAAGAACAAGTGTCATTGCATGTGTGTTCTTTTTAGTAACAACAACCAGAGTCATTGAAATGTGTGTTCTTTTCACATACCACATATGGATCCACCAGTGTCATTGCATGTGTGTTCTTTTCACTAACAACAACCAGAATCATTTCATGGCTGTTCTTCTCACATACCACCTATGGATCCACCAGTGTCATTGCATGTGTGTTCTCTTCACAATCCACGCATGGATCCACCAGTGTCATTGCATGTGTGTTCTTTTTACTAACAACAACCAGTGTCATTGCATGTGTGTTCTCTTCATAGACCAGACATGGATCCACCAGTGTCATTGCATGTGTGTTCTTTTTACTAACAACAACAAGAGTCATTGCATGTGTGTTCTTTTCACATACCACATATGGATCCACCAGTGTCATTGAAATGTGTGTTCTCTACATAGACCACACATGGATCCACCAGTGTCATTGCATGTGTGTTCTTTTTAGTAACAACAACCAGAGTCGTTGAAATGTGTGTTCTTCTCACATACCACCTATGGATCCACCAGTGTCATTGCATGTGTGTTCTTTTCACAATCCACCCATGGGTCCACCAGTGTCATTGGATGTGTGTTCTTTTTAGTAACAACTAGAGTCATTGAAATGTGTGTTCTTTTCACATACCACATATGGATCCACCAGTGTCATTGCATGTGTGTTCTTTTCACTAACAACAACCAGAATCATTGCGTGTGTGTTCTTTTCACATACCACATATGGATCAACCAGTGTCATTGCATGTATGTTCTTTTCAACAACGACAACTGGAGTCATTGCATTTGTGCTCTTTTCACAATCCACACATGGATCCACCAGTGTCATTGCATGTGTGTTCTTTTTATTAACAACAACCAGTGTCATTGCATGTGTGTTCTTTTCACTAACAACAACTGGGGTCATTGCATGTGTGCTCTTTTCACAATCCACCTATGGATCCACCAGTGTCATTGCATGTGTGTTCTTTTTACTAACAACAACCAGAGTCATTTCATGGATGTTCTTCTCACATACCACCTATGGATCAACCAGTGTCATTGCATGTGTGTTCTCTTCACAATCCACACATGGATCCACTAGTGTCATTGCATGTGTGTTCTTTTTACTAAAAACAACCAGTGTCATTGCATGTGTGTTCTCTTTAGAGACCAGACATGGATCCACCAGTGTCATTGCATGTGTGTTCTTTTTACTAACAACAACCAGAGTCGTTGCATGTGTGTTCTTTTCACATACCACATATGGATCCACCAGTGTCATTGAAATGTGTGTTCTCTACATAGACCACACATGGATCCACCAGTGTCATTGCATGTGTGTTCTTTTTAGTAACAACAACCAGAGTCATTGAAACGTGTGTTCTTCTCACATACCACCTATGGATCCACCAGTGTCATTGCATGTGTGTTCTTTTCACAATCCACCCATGGATCCACCAGTGTCATTGCATGTGTGTTCTTTTTAGTAACAACAACCAGAGTCATTTAAATGTGTGTTCTTTTCACATACCACATATGGATCCACCAGTGTCATTGCATGTGTGTTCTTTTCACTAAAACCAACCAGAGTCATTGCATGTGTGTTCTTTTCACTAAAACCAACCAGAGTCATTGCATGTGTTTTCTTTTCACATACCACATATGGATCCACCAGTGTCATTTAATGTGTGTTCTTTTCACTAACAACAACCAGAGTCATTGCATGTGTGTTCTTTTCACATACCACATATGGATCCACCAGTGTCATTGCATGTATGTTCTTTTCACTAACAACAACTGGAGTCATTGCATGTGTGCTCTTTTCAAAATCCACACATGGATCCACTACTGTCATTGCATGTGTGTGCTTTTTAGTAACAACAACCAGTGTCATTGCATGTGTGTTCTTTTCACTAACAACAACTGGAGTCATTGCATGTGTGCTGTTTTCACAATCCACCTATGGATGCACCAGTGCCATTGCATGTATGTTCTTTTTACTAACAACAACTAGAGTCATTTCATGGCTGTTCTTCTCACATACCACCTATGGATCCACCAGTGTCACTGCATGTGTGTTCTCTTTACTAACAATAACCAGTGTCATTGCATGTGTGTTCTCTTCAGAGACCAGACATGGATCAACCAGTGTCATTGCATGTGTGTTCTTTTCACAATCAACCCATGGATCCACCAGTGTCATTGCATGTGTGTTCTTTTTAGTAACAACAACTAGAGTCATTGCATGTGTGTTCTTTTCACATACCACATATGGATCCACCAGTGTCATTGCATGTGTGTTCTTTTCACTAAAAACAACCAGAGTCATTGCATGTGTGTTCTTTTCACATACCACATATGGATCCACCGATGTCATTGCATGTGTGCTCTATTCACAATCCACCCATGGATCCACCAGTGTCAATGCATGTGTGTTCTTTTCACTAACAACAACCAGAGTCATTGCATGTGTGTTCTTTTCACATACCACATATGGATCCACCAGTGTCATTGCATGTATGTTCTTTTCAACAACAACAACTGGAGTCATTGCATGTGTGCTCTTTTCACAATCCACACATGGATCCACCAGGGTCATTGCATGTGTGTTCCTTTTAGTATATAACAACCAGTGTCAATGCATGTGTGTTCTTTTCACTAACAACAACTGGAGTCATTGCATGTGTGCTCTTTTCGCAATCCACCTATGGATCCACCAGTGTCATTGCATGTGTGTTCTTTTTACTAACAACAACCAGATTCATTTCATGGATGTTCTTCTCACATACCACCTATGGATCCACCAGTGTCATTGCATGTGTGTTCTCTTTACAATCCACACATGGATCCACTAGTGTCATTGCATGTGTGTTCTTTTTACTAACAACAACCAGTGTCATTGCATGTGTGTTCTCTTCAGAGACCAGACATGGATCCACCAGTGTCATTGCATGTGTGTTCTTTTTAGTAACAACAACCAGAGTCATTAAAATGTGTGTTCTTTTCACATACCACATATGGATCCACCAGTGTCATTGCATGTGTGTTCTTTTCACTAAAAACAACCAGAGTCATTGCATGTGTTTTCTTTTCACATACCACATATGGATCCACCAGTGTCATTGCATGTATGTTCTTTTCAACAACAACAACTGGAGACATTGCATGTGTGCTCTTTTGGTGGATCCACACATGGATCCACCAGTGTCATTGCATGTGTGTTCTTTTTAGTAACAACAACAAGTGTCATTGCATGTGTGTTCCTTTTAGTAACAACAACCAGAGTCATTGAAATGTGTGTTCTTTTCACATACCACATATGGATCCACCAGTGTCATTGCATGTGTGTTCTTTTCACTAACAACAACCAGAGTCATTTCATGGTTGTTCTTCTCACATACCACCTATGGATGCACCAGTGTCATTCATTGTGTGTTCTTTTTACTAGCAACAACCAGTGTTATTGCATGTGTGTTCTCTTCATAGACTACACATGGATCCACCAGTGTCATTGCATGTGTGTTCTTTTTACTAACAACAACCAGAGTCATTGCATGTGTGTTCTTTTCCTATACCACATATGGATCCACCAGTGTCATTGAAATGTGTGTTCTCTACATAGACCACACATGGATCCACCAGTGTCATTGCATGTGTGTTCTTTTTAGTAACAACAACCAGAGTCATTGAAATGTGTGTTCTTTTCACATACCACATATGGATCCACCAGTGTCATTGCATGTGTGTTATTTTCACTAAAAACAACCAGAGTCATTGCATGTGGTTTCTTTTCACATACCACATATGGATCCACCAGTGTCATTGCATGTGTGTTCCTTTCACTAACAACAACCAGAGTCATTGCATGTGTGTTCTTTTCACATACCACATATGGATCCACCAGTGTCATTGCATGTATATCCTTTTCAACAACAACAGCTGGAGACATTGCATGTGTGCTCTTTTGGTGGATCCACACATGGATCCACTAGTGTCAGTGCATGTGTGTTCTTTTTAGTAACAACAAGTGTCATTGCATGTGTGTTCTTTTTAGTAACAACAACCAGAGTCATTGAAATGTATGTTCTTTTCACATACCACATATGGATCCAGCAGTGTCATTGCATGTGTGTTCTTTTCACTAACAACAACCAGAGTCATTTCATGGCTGTTCTTCTCATGTACCACCTATGGATTCACCAGTGTCATTGCATGTGTGTTCTCTTCACAATCCACACATGGATCCACCAGTGACATTGCATGTGTGTTCTTTTTACTAACAACAACCAGTGTCATTGCATGTGTGTTCTCTTCATAGACCAGACATGGATCCACCAGTGTCATTGCATGTGTGTTCTTTTTACTAACAACAACCAGAGTCATTGCATGTGTGTTCTTTTCACATACCACATATGGATCCACCAGTGTCATTGCATGTATGTTCTTTTCAACAACAACAACTGGAGTCATTGCATGTGTGCTCTTTTCACAATCCACACATGGATCCACCAGGGTCATTGCATGTGTGTTCTTTTTAGTATACAACAACCAGTGTCAATGCATGTGTGTTCTTTTCACTAACAACAACTGGAGTCATTGCATGTGTGCTCTTTTCACAATCCACCTATGGATCCACCAGTGTCATTGCATGTGTGTTCTTTTTACTAACAACAACCAGATTCATTTCATGGTTGTTCTTCTCACATACCACCTATGGATCCACCAGTGTCGTTGCATGTGTGTTCTCTTCACAATCCACACATGGATCCACTAGTGTCATTCCATGTGTGTTCTTTTTACTAACAACAACCAGTGTCATTGCATGTGTGTTCTCTTCAGAGACCAGACATGGATCCACCAGTGTCATTGCATGTGTGTTCTTTTTAGTAACAACAACCAGAGTCATTGAAATGTGTGTTCTTTTCACATACCACATATGGATCCACCAGTGTCATTGCATGTGTGTTCTTTTCACTAAAAACAACCATAGTCATTGCATGTGTTTTCTTTTCACATACCACATATGGATCCACCAGTGTCATTGCATGTGTGTTCTTTTCACTAACAACAACCAGAGTCATTGCATGTGTGTTCTTTTCACATACCACATATGGATCCACCAGTGTCATTGCATGTATGTTCTTTTCAACAACAACAGCTGGAGACATTGCATGTGTGCTCTTTTGGTGGATCCACACATGGATCCACCAGTGTCATTGCATGTGTGTTCTTTTTAGTAACAACAACAAGTGTCATTGCATGTGTGTTCCTTTTAGTAACAACAACCAGAGTCATTGAAATGTGTGTTCTTTTCACATACCACATATGGATCCACCAGTGTCATTGCATGTGTGTTCTTTTCACTAACAACAACCAGAATCATTTCATGGCTGTTCTTCTCACATACCACCTATGGATCCACCAGTGTCATTGCATGTGTGTTCTCTTCACAATCCACACATGGATCCACCAGTGTCATTGCATGTGTGTTCTTTTTACTAGCAACAACCAGTGTTATTGCATGTGTGTTCTCTTCATAGACCAGACATGGATCCACCAGTGTCATTGCATGTGTGTTCTTTTTACTAACAACAACCAGAGGCATTGCATGTGTGTTCTTTTCCTATACCACATATGGATCCACCAGTGTCATTGAAATGTGTGTTCTCTACATAGAGCACACATGGATCCACCAGTGTCATTGCATGTGTGTTCTTTTTAGTAACAACAACCAGAGTCATTGCATGTGGTTTCTTTTCACATACCACATATGGATCCACCAGTGTCATTGCATGTGTGTTCCTTTCACTAACAACAACCAGAGTCATTGCATGTGTGTTCTTTTCACATACCACATATGGATCCACCGGTGTCATTGCATGTATATCCTTTTCAACAACAACAGCTGGAGACATTGCATGTGTGCTCTTTTGGTGGATCCACACATGGATCCACTAGTGTCAGTGCATGTGTGTTCTTTTTAGTAACAACAAGTGTCATTGCATGTGTGTTATTTTTAGTAACAACAACCAGAGTCATTGAAATGTATGTTCTTTTCACATACCACATATGGATCCAGCAGTGTCATTGCATGTGTGTTCTTTTCACTAACAACAACCAGAGTCATTTCATGGCTGTTCTTCTCACGTACCACCTATGGATCCACCAGTGTCATTGCATGTGTGTTCTCTTCACAATCCACACATGGATCCACCAGTGACATTGCATGTGTGTTCTTTTTACGAACAACAACCAGTGTCATTGCATGTGTGTTCTCTTCATAGACCAGACATGGATCCACCAGTGTCATTGCATGTGTGTTCTTTTTACTAACAACAACCAGAGTCATTGCATGTGTGTTCTTTTCACATACCACATATGGATCCACCAGTGTCATTGAAATGTGTGTTCTCAACATAGACCACACATGGATCCACCAGTGTCATTGCATGTGTGTTCTTTTTAGTAACAACAACCAAAGTCATTGAAATGTGTGTTCTTCTCACATACCACCTATGGATCCACCAGTGTCATTACATGTGTGTTCTTTTCACAATCCACCCATGGATCCACCAGTGTAATTGCATGTGTGTTCTTTTTAGTAACAACAACCAGAGTCATTGAAATGTGTGTTCTTCTCACATACCACCTATGGATCCACCAGTGTCATTGCATGTGTGTTCTTTTCACAATCCACCCATGGGTCCACCAGTGTCATTGGATGTGTGTTCTTTTTAGTAACAACTAGAGTCATAGAAATGTGTGTTCTTTTCACATACCACATATGGATCCACCAGTGTCATTGCATGTGTGTTCTTTTCACTAACAACAACCAGAGTCATTGCATGTGTGTTCTTTTCACATACCACATATGGATCAACCAGTGTCATTGCATGTATGTTATTTTCAACAACGACAATTGTAGTCACTGCATGTGTGCTCTTTCCACAATCCACACATGGATCCACCAGTGTCATTGCATGTGTGTTCTTTTTAGTAACAACAACCAGTGTCATTGCATGTGTGTTCTTTTCACTAACAACAACTGGAGTCATTGCATGTGTGCTCTTTTCACAATCCACCTATGGATCCACCAGTGTCATTGCATGTGTGTTATTTTTACTAACAACAACCAGAGTCATTTCATGGCTGTTCTTCTCACCAACCACCTATGGATCAACCAGTGTCATTGCATGTGTGTTCACTTCACAATCCACACATGGATCCACCAGTGTCATTGCATGTGTGTTCTTTTTACTAACAACAACCAGTGTCATTGCATGTGTGTTCTCTTTAGAGACCAGACATGGATCCACCAGTGTCATTGCATGTGTGTTCTTTTTACTAACAACAACCAGAGTCATTGCATGTGTGTTCTTTTCACATACCACATATGGATCCACCAGTGCCATTGAAATGTGTGTTCTCTACATAGACCACACATGGATCCACCAGTGTCATTGCATGTGTGTTCTTTTCAGTAACAATAACCAGAGTCATTGAAATGTGTGTTCTTCTCACATACCACCTATGGATCCACCAGTGTCATTGCATGTGTGTTCTTTTCACAATCCACCCATGGATCCACCAGTGTCATTGCATGTGTGTTCTTTTTAGTAACAACAACTAGAGTCATTGAAATGTGTGTTCTTTTCACATACCACATATGGATCCACCAGTGTCATTGCATGTGTGTTCTTTTCACTAAAACCAACCAGAGTCATTGCATGTGTGTTCTTTTCACTAAAACCAACCAGAGTCATTGGATGTGTTTTCTTTTCACATACCACATATGGATCCACCAGTGTCATTTCATGTGTGTTCTTTTCACTAACAACAACCAGAGTCATTGCATGTGTGTTCTTTTCACATACCACATATGGATCCACCAGTGTCATTGCATGTATGTTCTTTTCACTAACAACAACTGGAGTCACTGCATCTGTGCTCTTTTCAAAATCCACACATGGATCCACTAGTGTCATTGCATGTGTGTTCTTTTTAGTAACAACAACCAGTGTCATTGCATGTGTGTTCTTTTCACTAACAACAACTGGAGTCATTGCATGTGTGCTGTTTTCACAATCCACCAATGGATCCACCAGTGCCATTGCATGTATGTTCTTTTTACTAACAACAACTAGAGTCATTTCATGGCTGTTCTTCTCAGATACCACCTATGGATCCACCAGTGTCACTACATGTGTGTTCTCTTCACAATCTACACATGGATCCACCAGTGTCATTGCATGTGTGTTCGTTTTACTAACAATAACCAGTGTCATTGCATGTGTGTTCTCTTCAGAGACCAGACATGGATCAACCAGTGTCATTGAATGTGTGTTCTTTTCACAATCAACCCATGGATCCACCAGTGTCATTGCATGTGTGTTCTTTTTAGTAACAATAACCAGAGTCATTGAAATGTGTGTTCTTTTCACATACCACATATGGATCCACCAGTGTCATTGCATGTGTGTTCTTTTCACTAAAACCAACCAGAGTCATTGCATGTGTGTTCTTTTCACTAAAACCAACCAGAGTCATTGCATGTGTTTTCTTTTCACATACCACATATGGATCCACCAGTGTCATTTCATGTGTGTTCTTTTCACTAACAACAACCAGAGTCATTGCAGGTGTGTTCTTTTCACATACCACATATGGATCCACCAGTGTCATTGCATGTATGTTCTTTTCACTAACAACAACTGGAGTCACTGCATCTGTGCTCTTTTCAAAATCCACACATGGATCCACTAGTGTCATTGCATGTGTGTTCTTTTTAGTAACAACAACCAGTGTCATTGCATGTGTGTTCTTTTCACTAACAACAACTGGAGTCATTGCATGTGTGCTGTTTTCACAATCCACCAATGGATCCACCAGTGCCATTGCATGTATGTTCTTTTTACTAACAACAACTAGAGTCATTTCATGGCTGTTCTTCTCACATACCACCTATGGATCCACCAGTGTCACTGCATGTGTGTTCTCTTCACAATCTACACATGGATCCACCTGTGTCATTGCTTGTGTGTTCGTTTTACTAACAATAACCAGTGTCATTGCATGTGCGTTCTCTTTAGAGACCAGACATGGATCAACCAGTGTCATTGAATGTGTGTTCTTTTCACAATCAACCCATGGATCCACCAGTGTCATTGCATGTGTGTTCTTTTTAGTAACAACAACCAGAGTCATTGAAATGTGTGTTCTTTTCACATACCACATATGGATCCACCAGTGTCATTGCATGTGTGTTCTTTTCACTAAAAACAACTAGAGTCATTGCATGTGTGTTCTTTTCACATACCACATATGGATCCACCGATGTCATTGCATGTGTGCGCTATTCACAATCCACCCATGGATCCACCAGTGTCATTGCATGTGTGTTCTTTTCACTAACAACAACCAGAGTCATTGCATGTGTGTTCTTTTCACATACCACATATGGATCCACCAGTGTTATTGCATGTATGTTCTTTTCAACAACAACAACTGGAGTCATTGCATGTGTGCTCTTTTGGTGGATCCACACATGGATCCAACAGTGTCATTACATGTGTGTTCTTTTTAGTAATAACAACCAGTGTCATTGCATGTGTGTTCTTTTCACTAACAACAACTGGAGTCATTGCATGTGTGCTCTTTTCATAGTCCACCTATGGATCCACCAGTGTCATTGCATGTATTTTCTATTTACTAACAACAACCAGAGTCATTTCATGGCTGTTCTTATCACATACCACCTATGGATCCACCAGTGTCATTGCATGTGTGTTCTCTTCACAATCCACACATGGATCCACCAGTGTCATTGCATGTGTGTTCTTTTTACTAACAACAACCAGTGTCATTGCATGTGTGTTCTCTTCAGAGACCAGACATGGATCCACCAGTGTCATTGCATGTGTGTTCTTTTTACTAACAACAACCAGAGTCATTGCATGTGTGTTCTTTTCACATACCACATATGGATCCACCAGTGTCATTGAAATGTGTGTTCTTTTTAGTAACAACAACCAGAGTCATTGAAATGTGTGTTCTTCTCACATACCACCTATGGATCCACCAGTGTCATTGCATGTGTGTTCTTTTCACAATCCACCCATGGATCAACCAGTGTCATTGCATGTGTGTTCTTTTTAGTAACAACAACCAGAGTCATTGAAATGTGTGTTCTTTTCACATACCACATATGGATCCACCAGTGTCATTGCATGTGTGTTCTTTTCACTAAAAACAACCAGAGTCATTGCATGTGTGTTCTTTTCACATACCACATATGGATCCAACGATGTCATTGCATGTGTGCTCTATTCACAATCCACCCATGGATCCACCAGTGTCATTGCATGTGTGTTCTTTTTACTAACAACAACTAGAGTCATTGAAATGTGTGTTCTTTTCACAAACCACCTATGGATCCACCAGTGTCATTGCATGTGTGTTCTTTTCACTAACAACAACCAGAGTCATTACATGTGTGTTCTTTTCACATACCACATATGGATCCACCAGTGTCATTGAAATGTGTGTTCTCAACATAGACCACACATGGATCCACCAGTGTCATTGCATGTGTGTTCTTTTTCGTAACAACAACCAGAGTCATTGAAATGTGTGTTCTTCTCACATACCACCTATGGATCCACCAGTGTCATTGCATGTGTGTTCTTTTCACAATCCACCCATGGATCCACCAGTGTCATTACATGTGTGTTCTTTTTAGTAACAACAACCAGAGTCATTGAAATGTGTGTTTTTCTCACATACCACCTATGGATCCACCGGTGTCATTGCATGTGTGTTCTTTTCACAATCCACCCATGGATCCACCAGTGTCATTGGATGTGTGTTCTTTTTAGTAACAACAACTAGAGTCATTGAAATGTGTGTTCTTTTCACATACCACATATGGATCCACCAGTGTCATTGCATGTGTGTTCTTTTCACTAACAACAACCAGAGTCATTGCATGTGTGTTCTTTTCACATACCACATATGGATCAACCAGTGTCATTGCATGTATGTTCTTTTCAACAACAACAACTGGAGTCATTGCATGTGTGCTCTTTTCACAATCCACACATGGATCCACCAGTGTCATTGCATGTGTGTTCTTTTTAGTAACAACAACCAGTGTCATTGCATGTGTGTTCTTTTCACTAACAACAACTGGAGTCATTGCATGTGTGCTCTTTTCACAATCCACCTGTGGATCCACCAGTGTCATTCTATGTGTGTTCTTTTTAGTAACAACAACCAGAGTCATTGAAATGTGTGTTCTTTTCACATACCACATATGGATCCACTAGTGTCATTACATGTGTGTTCTTTTCACTAAAAACAACCAGAGTCATTGCATGTGTTTTCTTTCACATACCACATATGGATCCACCAGTGTCATTGCATGTGTGTTCTTTTCACTAACAACAACCAGAGTCATTGCATGTGTGTTCTTTTCACATACCACATATGGATCCACCAATGTCATTGCATGTATGTTCTTTTCACTAACAACAACTGGAGTCATTGCATGTGTGCTCTTTTCAAAATCCACACATGGATCCACTAGTGTCATTGCATGTGTGTTCTTTTTAGTAACAACAAACAGTGTCATTGCATGTGTGTTCTTTTCACTAACAACAACTGGAGTCATTGCATGTGTGCTCTTTTCACAATCCAGCTATGGATCCACCAGTGCTATTGCATGTATGTTCTTCTTACTAACAACAACTAGAGTCATTTCATGGATGTTCTTCTCACATACCACCTATGGATCCACCAGTGTCATTGCATGTGTGTTCTCTTCACAATCCACACATGGATCCACCAGTGTCATTGCATGTGTGTTGTTTTTACTAACAATAACCAGTACCATTGCATGTGTGTTCTCTTCAGAGACCAGCCATGGATCAACCAGTGTCATTGCATGTGTGTTCTTTTCACAATAAACCCATGGATCCACCAGTGTCATTGCATGTGTGTTCTTTTTAGTAACAACAACTAGTGTCATTGAAATGTGTGTTCTTTTCACATACCACATATGGATCCACCAGTGTCTTTGCATGTGTGTTCTTTTCACTAAAAACAACCAGAGTCATTGCATGTGTGTTCTTTTCACATACCACATATGGATCCACCGATGTCATTGCATGTGTGCTCTATTCACAATCCACCCATGGATCCACCAGTGTCATGGCATGTGTGTTCTTTTTACTAACAACAACCAGAGTCATTGAAATGTGTGTTCTTTTCACATACCACCTATGGATCCACCAGTGTCATTGCATGTGTGTTCTTTTCACTAACAACAACCGGAGTCATTACATGTGTGTTCTTTTCACATACCACATATGGATCCACCAGTGTCATTGAAATGTCTGTTCTCAACATAGACCACACATGGATCCACCAGTGTCATTGCATGTGTGTTCTTTTTAGTAACAACAACCAGAGTCATTGAAATGTGTGTTCTTCTCACATACCACCTATGGATCCACCAGTGTCATTGCATGTGTGTTCTTTTCACAATCCACCCATGGATCCACCAGTATCATTGCATGTGTGTTCTTTTTAGTAACAACAACCAGAGTCATTGAAATGTGTGTTCTTTTCACATACCACATATGGATCCACCAGTGTCATTACATGTGTGTTCTTTTCACTAAAAACAACCAGAGTCATTGCATGTGTTTTCTTTTCACATACCACATATGGATCCACCAGTGTCATTGCATGTGTGTTCTTTTCACTAACAACAACCAGAGTCATTGCTTGTGTGTTCTTTTCACATATCACATATGGATCCACCAGTGTCATTGCATGTATGTTCTTTTCACTAACAACAACTGGAGTCATTGCATGTGTGCTCTTTTCAAAATCCACACATGGATCCACTAGTGTCATTGCATGTTTGTTCTTTTTAGTAACAACAAACAGTGTCATTGCATGTGTGTTCTTTTCACTAACAACAACTGGAGTCATTGCATGTGTGCTCTTTTCACAATCCACCTATGGATCCACCAGTGCTATTGCATGTATGTTCTTTTTACTAACAACAACTAGAGTCATTTCATGGATGTTCTTCTCCCATACCACCTATGGATCCACCAGTGTCATTGCATGTGTGTTCTCTTCACAATCCACACATGGATCCACCAGTGTCATTGCATGTGTGTTCTTTTTACTAACAATAACCAGTGCCATTGCATGTGTGTTCTCTTTAGAGACCAGCCATGGATCAACCAGTGTCATTGCATGTGTGTTCTTTTCACAATCAACCCATGGATCCACCAGTGTCATTGCATGTGTGTTCCTTTTAGTAACAACAACTAGAGTCATTGAAATGTGTGTTCTTTTCACATACCACATATGTATCCACCAGTGTCATTGCATGTGTGTTCTTTTCACTAAAAACAACCAGAGTCATTGCATGTGTGTTCTTTTCACATACCACATATGGATCCACCGATGTCATTGCATGTGTGCTCTATTCACAATCCACCCATGGATCCACCAGTGTCATTGCATGTGTGTTCTTTTTACTAACAACAACCAGAGTCATTGAAATGTGTGTTCTTTTCACATACCACCTATGGATCCACTAGTGTCATTGCATGTGTATTCTTTTCACTAACAACAACCAGAGTCATTACATGTGTGTTCTTTTCACATACCACATATGGACCCACTAGTGTCATTGAAATGTGTGTTCTCAACATAGACCACACATGGATCCACCAGTGTCATTGGATGTGTGTTCTTTTTAGTAACAACTAGACTCATTGAAATGTGTGTTCTTTTCACATACCACATATGGATCCACCAGTGTCATTGCATGTGTGTTCTTTTCACTAACAACAACCAGAGTCATTGCATGTGTGTTCTTTTCACATACCACATATGGATCAACCAGTGTCATTACATGTATGTTCTTTTCAACAACAACAACTGGAGTCATTGCATGTGTGCTCTTTTCACAATCCACACATGGATCCACCAGTGTCATTGCATGTGTGTTCTTTTTAGTAACAACAACCAGTGTCATTGCATGTGTGTTCTTTTCACTAACAACAACTGGAGTCATTGCATGTGTGATCTTTTCACAATCCACCTATGGATCCACCAGTGTCATTGCATGTGTGTTCTTCTTACTAACAACAACCAGAGTCATTTCATGGCTGTTCTTCTCACATACCACCTATGGATCAACCAGTGTCATTGCATGTGTGTTCTCTTCACAATCCACACATGGATCCCCCAGTGTCATTGCATGTGTGTTCTTTTTACTAACAACAACCAGTGTCATTGCATGTGTGTTCTCTTCAGAGACCATACATGGATCCACTAGTGTCATTGCATGTGTGTTCTTTTTACTAACAACAACCAGAGTCATTGCATGTGTGTTCTTTTCACATACCACATATGGATCCACCAGTGTCATTGAAATGTGTGTTCTCTACATAGACCACACATGGATCCACCAGTGCCATTGTATGTGTGTTCTTTTTAGTAACAACAACCAGAGTCATTGAAATGTGTGTTCTTCTCACATACCACCTATGGATCCACCAGTGTCATTGCATGTGTGTTCTTTTCACAATCCACCCATGGATCCACCAGTGTCATTGCATGTGTGTTCTTTTTAGTAACAACAACCAGAGTCATTGAAATGTGTGTTCTTCTCACATACCACCTATGGATCCACCAGTGTCATTGCATGTGTGTTCTTTTCACAATCCACCCATGGATCCACCAGTGTCATTGGATGTGTGTTCTTTTTAGTAACAACTAGAGTCATTGAAATGTGTGTTCTTTTCACATACCACATATGGATCCACCAGTGTCATTGCATGTGTGTTCTTTTCACTAACAACAACCAGAGTCATTGCATGTGTGTTCTTTTCACATACCGCATATGGATCAACCAGTGTCATTGCATGTCTGTTCTTTTCAACAACAACAACAACTAGAGGCATTGCATGTGTGCCCTTTTGGTGGATCCACACATGGATCCACCAGTGTCATTGCATGTGTGTTCTTTTTAGTAACAACAACTAGTGTCATTGCATGTGTGTTCTTTTCACTAACAACAACTGGAGTCATTGCATGTGTGCTCTTTTCACAATCCACCTATGGATCCACCAGTGTCATTGCATGTGTTTTCTTTTTACTAACAACAACCAGAGTTATTTCATGGCTGTTCTTCCCACATACCACCTATGGATCCACCAGTGTCATTGCATGTGTGTTGTCTTCACAATCCAAACATGGATCCACCAGTGTCATTGCATGTGTGTTCTTTCTACTAACAACAACTAGTGTCATTGCATGTGTGTTCTCTTCAGAGACCAGACATGGATCCACCAGTGTCATTGCATGTGTGTTCTTTTTACTAACAACAACCAGAGTCATTGCATGTGTGTTCTTTTCACATACCACATATGGATCCACCAGTGTCATTGAAATGTGTGTTCTCTACATAGACCACATATGGATCCACCAGTGTCATTGCATGTGTGTTCTTTTTAGTAACAACAACCAGAGTCATTGAAATGTGTGTTCTTCTCACATACCACCTATGGATCCACCAGTGTCATTGCATGTGTGTTCCTTTCACAATCCACCCATGGATCCACCAGTGTCATTACATGTGTGTTCTTTTTAGTAACAACAACCAGAGTCATTGAAATGTGTGTTCTTCTCACATACCACATATGGATCCACCAGTGTCATTGCATGTGTGTTCTTTTCACAATCCACCCATGGATCCACCAGTGTCATTGGATGTGTGTTCTTTTTAGTAACAACAACCAGAGTCATTGAAATGTGTGTTCTTTTCACATACCACATATGGATCCACCAGTGTCATTGCATGTGTGTTCTTTTCACTAACAACAACTGGAGTCATTGCATGTGTGCTCTTTTCACAATCCAGCTATGGATCCACCAGTGCTATTGCATGTATGTTCTTTTTACTAACAACAACTAGAGTCATTTCATGGATGTTCTTCTCACATACCACCTATGGATCCACCAGTGTCATTGCATGTGTGTTCTCTTCACAATCCACACATGGATCCACCAGTGTCATTGCATGTGTGTTGTTTTTACTAACAATAACCAGTACCATTGCATGTGTGTTCTCTTCAGAGACCAGCCATGGATCAACCAGTGTCATTGCATGTGTGTTCTTTTCACAATCAACCCATGGATCCACCAGTGTCATTGCATGTGTGTTCTTTTTAGTAACAACAACTAGAGTCATTTAAATGTGTGTTCTTTTCACATACCACATATGGATCCACCAGTGTCTTTGCATGTGTGTTCTTTTCACTAAAAACAACCAGAGTCATTGCATGTGTGTTCTTTTCACATACCACATATGGATCCACCGATGTCATTGCATGTGTGCTCTATTCACAATCCACCCATGGATCCACCAGTGTCATGGCATGTGTGTTCTTTTTACTAACAACAACCAGAGTCATTGAAATGTGTGTTCTTTTCACATACCACCTATGGATCCACCAGTGTCATTGCATGTGTGTTCTTTTCACTAACAACAACCGGAGTCATTACATGTGTGTTCTTTTCACATACCACATATGGATCCACCAGTGTCATTGAAATGTGTGTTCTCAACATAGACCACACATGGATCCACCAGTGTCATTGCATGTGTGTTCTTTTTAGTAACAACAACCAGAGTCATTGAAATGTGTGTTCTTCTCACATACCACCTATGGATCCACCAGTGTCATTGCATGTGTGTTCTTTTCACAATCCACCCATGGATCCACCAGTGTCATTGCATGTGTGTTCTTTTTAGTAACAACCAGAGTCATTGAAATGTGTGTTCTTTTCACATACCACATATGGATCCACCAGTGTCATTACATGTGTGTTCTTTTCACTAAAAACAACCAGAGTCATTGCATGTGTTTTCTTTTCACATACCACATATGGATCCACCAGTGTCATTGCATGTGTGTTCTTTTCACTAACAACAACCAGAGTCATTGCATGTGTGTTCTTTTCACATATCACATATGGATCCACCAGTGTCATTGCATGTATGTTCTTTTCACTAACAACAACTGGAGTCATTGCATGTGTGCTCTTTTCAAAATCCACACATGGATCCACTAGTGTCATTGCATGTTTGTTCTTTTTAGTAACAACAAACAGTGTCATTGCATGTGTGTTCTTTTCACTAACAACAACTGGAGTCATTGCATGTGTGCTCTTTTCACAATCCACCTATGGATCCACTAGTGCTATTGCATGTATGTTCTTTTTACTAACAACAACTAGAGTCATTTCATGGATGTTCTTCTCCCATACCACCTATGGATCCACCAGTGTCATTGCATGTGTGTTCTCTTCACAATCCACACATGGATCCACCAGTGTCATTGCATGTGTGTTCTTTTTACTAACAATAACCAGTGCCATTGCATGTGTGTTCTCTTTAGAGACCAGCCATGGATCAACCAGTGTCATTGCATGTGTGTTCTTTTCACAATCAACCCATGGATCCACCAGTGTCATTGCATGTGTGTTCTTTTTAGTAACAACAACAAGAGTCATTGAAATGTGTGTTCTTTTCACATACCACATATGGATCCACCAGTGTCATTGCATGTGTGTTCTTTTCACTAAAAACAACCAGAGTCATTGCATGTGTGTTCTTTTCACATACCACATATGGATCCACCGATGTCATTGCATGTGTGCTCTATTCACAATCCACCCATGGATCCACCAGTGTCATTGCATGTGTGTTCTTTTTACTAACAACAACCAGAGTCATTGAAATGTGTGTTCTTTTGACATACCACCTATGGATCCACTAGTGTCATTGCATCTGTATTCTTTTCACTAACAACAACCAGAGTCATTACATGTGTGTTCTTTTCACATACCACATATGGATCCACCAGTGTCATTGAAATGTGTGTTCTCAACATAGACCACACATGGATCCACCAGTGTCATTGGATGTGTGTTCTTTTTAGTAACAAGTAGACTCATTGAAATGTGTGTTCTTTTCACATACCACATATGGATCCACCAGTGTCATTGCATGTGTGTTCTTTTCACTAACAACAACCAGAGTCATTGCATGTGTGTTCTTTTCACATACCACATATGGATCAACCAGTGTCATTACATGTATGTTCTTTTCAACAACAACAACTGGAGTCATTGCATGTGTGCTCTTTTCACAATCCACACATGGATCCACCAGTGTCATTGCATGTGTGTTCTTTTTAGTAACAACAACCAGTGTCATTGCATGTGTGTTCTTTTCACTAACAACAACTGGAGTCATTGCATGTGTGATCTTTTCACAATCCACCTATGGATCCACCAGTGTCATTGGATGTGTGTTCTTCTTACTAACAACAACCAGAGTCATTTCATGGCTGTTCTTCTCACATACCACCTATGGATCAACCAGTGTCATTGCATGTGTGTTCTCTTCACAATCCACACATGGATCCCCCAGTGTCATTGCATGTGTGTTCTTTTTACTAACAACAACCAGTGTCATTGCATGTGTGTTCTCTTCAGAGACCATACATGGATCCACTAGTGTCATTGCATGTGTGTTCTTTTTACTAACAACAACCAGAGTCATTGCATGTGTGTTCTTTTCACATACCACATATGGATCCACCAGTGTCATTGAAATGTGTGTCCTCTACATAGACCACACATGGATCCACCAGTGCCATTGTATGTGTGTTCTTTTTAGTAACAACAACCAGAGTCATTGAAATGTGTGTTCTTCTCACATACCACCTATGGATCCACCAGTGTCATTGCATGTGTGTTCTTTTCACAATCCACCCATGGATCCACCAGTGTCATTGGATGTGTGTTCTTTTTAGTAACAACTAGAGTCATTGAAATGTGTGTTCTTTTCACATACCACATATGGATCCACCAGTGTCATTGCATGTGTCTTCTTTTCACTAACAACAACCAGAGTCATTGCATGTGTGTTCTTTTCACATACCGCATATGGATCAACCAGTGTCATTGCATGTCTGTTCTTTTCAACAACAACAACAACTAGAGTCATTGCATGTGTGCCCTTTTGGTGGATCCACACATGGATCCACCAGTGTCATTGCATGTGTGTTCTTTTTAGTAACAACAACTAGTGTCATTGCATGTGTGTTCTTTTCACTAACAACAACTGGAGTCATTGCATGTGTGCTCTTTTCACAATCCACCTATGGATCCACCAGTGTCATTGCATGTGTTTTCTTTTTACTAACAACAACCAGAGTTATTTCATGGCTGTTCTTCCGACATACCACCTATGGATCCACCAGTGTCATTGCATGTGTGTTGTCTTCACAATCCAAACATGGATCCACCAGTGTCATTGCATGTGTGTTCTTTCTACTAACAACAACTAGTGTCATTGCATGTGTGTTCTCTTCAGAGACCAGACATGGATCCACCAGTGTCATTGCATGTGTGTTCTTTTTACTAACAACAACCAGAGTCATTGCATGTGTGTTCTTTTCACATACCACATATGGATCCACCAGTGTCATTGAAATGTGTGTTCTCTACATAGACCACATATGGATCCACCAGTGTCATTGCATGTGTGTTCTTTTTAGTAACAACAACCAGAGTCATTGAAATGTGTGTTCTTCTCACATACCACCTATGGATCCACCAGTGTCATTGCATGTGTGTTCCTTTCACAATCCACCCATGGATCCACCAGTGTCATTACATGTGTGTTCTTTTTAGTAACAACAACCAGAGTCATTGAAATGTGTGTTCTTCTCACATACCACATATGGATCCACCAGTGTCATTGCATGTGTGTTCTTTTCACAATCCACCCATGGATCCACCAGTGTCATTGGATGTGTGTTATTTTTAGTAACAACAACCAGAGTCATTGAAATGTGTGTTCTTTTCACATACCACATATGGATCCACCAGTGTCATTGCATGTGTGTTCTTTTCACTAATAATAACCAGAGTCATTGCTTGTGTGTTCTTTTCACATACCACATATGGATCAACCAGTGTCATTGCATGTATGTTCTTTTCAACAACAACAACCGGAGTCATTGCATGTGTGCTCTTTTCACAATCCACGCATGGATCCACTAGTGTCATTGCATGTGTGTTCTTTTCACTAACAACAACCAGAGTCATTGCATGTGTGTTCTTTTCACATACCACATATGGATCAACCAGTGTCATTGCATGTATGTTCTTTTCAACAACAACAACCGGAGTCATTGCATGTGTGCTCTTTTCACAATCCACACATGGATCCACCAGTGTCATTGCATGTGTGTTCTTTTTAGTAACAACAACCAGTGTCATTGCATGAGTGTTCTTTTCACTAACAACAACTGGAGTCATTGCATGTGTGCTCTTTTCACAATCCACCTATGGATCCACCAGTGTCATTGCATGTGTGTTCTTTTTACTACTAACAACCAGAGTCATTTCATGGCTGTTCTTCTCACATACCACCTATGGATCCACCAGTGTCATTGCATGTGTGTTCTCTTCACAATCCACACATGGATCTACCAGTGTCATTGCATGTGTGTTCTTTTTACTAACAAAAACCAGTGTCATTGCATGTGTGTTCTCTTTAGAGACCAGACATGGATCCACCAGTGTCATTGCATGTGTGTTCTTTTTACTAACAACAACCAGAGTCATTGCATGTGTGTTCTTTTCACATACCACATATGGATCCACCAGTGTCATTGAAATGTGTGTTCTCTACATAGACCACACATGGATCCACCAGTGTCATTGCATGTGTGTTCTTTTTAGTAACAACAACCAGAGTCATTGAAATGTGTGGTCTTCTCACATACCACCTATGGATCCACCAGTGTCATTGCATGTATGTTCTTTTCACAATCCACCCATGGATCCACCAGTGTCATTGCATGTGTTTTCTTTTTAGTAACAACAACTAGAGTCATTGAAATGTGTGTTCTTCTCACATACCACCTATGGATCCACCAGTGTCATTGCATGTGTGTTCTTTTCACAATCCACCCATGGATCCACCAGTGTCATTGGATGCGTGTTCTTTTTAGTAACAACTAGAGTCATTGAAATGTGTGTTCTTTTCACATACCACATATGGATCCACCAGTGTCATTGCATGTGTGTTCTTTTCACTAACAACAACCAGAGTCATTGCATGTGTGTTCTTTTCACATACCACATATGGATCAACCAGTGTCATTGCATGTATGTTCTTTTCAACAACAACAACTGGAGTCATTGCATGTGTGCTCTTTTCACAATCCACACATGGATCCACCAGTGTCATTGCATGTGTGTTCTTTTTAGTAACAACAACCAGTGTCATTGCATGTGTGTTCTTTTCACTAACAACAACTGGAGTCATTGTATGTGTGCTCTTTTCACAATCCACCTATGGATCCACCAGTGTCATTGCATGTGTGTTCTTCTTACTAACAACAATCAGAGTCATTTCATGGTTGTTCTTCTCACATACCACCTATGGATCAACCAGTGTCATTGCATGTGTGTTGTCTTCACAATCCAAACATGGATCCACCAGTGTCATTGCATGTGTGTTCTTTCTACTAACAACAACTAGTGTCATTACATGTGTGTTCTCTTTAGAGACTAGACATGGATCCACCAGTGTCACTGCATGTGTGTTCTTTTTACTAACAACAACCAGTGTCATTGCATGTGTGTTCTCTTCAGAGACCATACATGGATCCACTAGTGTCATTGCATGTGTGTTCTTTTCACTAACAACAACCAGAGTCATTGCATGTGTGTTCTTTTCACATACCACATATGGATCAACCAGTGTCATTGCATGTATGTTCTTTTCAACAACAACAACCGGAGTCATTGCATGTGTGCTCTTTTCACAATCCGCACATGGATCCACCAGTGTCATTGCATGTGTGTTCTTTTTAGTAACAACAACCAGTGTCATTGCATGTGTGTTCTTTTCACTAACAACAACTAGAGTCATTGTATGTGTGCTCTTTTCACAATCCACCTATGGATCCACCAGTGTCATTGCATGTGTGTTCTTCTTACTAACAACAATCAGAGTCATTTCATGGTTGTTCTTCTCACATACCACCTATGGATCAACCAGTGTCATTGCATGTGTGTTGTCTTCACAATCCAAACATGGATCCACCAGTGCCATTGCATGTGTGTTCTTTCTACTAACAACAACCAGTGTCATTGCATGTGTGTTCTCTTCAGAGACTAGACATGGATCCACCAGTGTCACTGCATTTGTGTTCTTTTTACTAACAACAACCAGTGTCATTGCATGTGTGTTCTCTTCAGAGACCATACATGGATCCACTAGTGTCATTGCATGTGTGTTCTTTTCACTAACAACAACCAGAGTCATTGCATGTGTGTTCTTTGCACATACCACATATGGATCAACCAGTGTCATTGCATGTATGTTCTTTTCAACAACAACAACCGGAGTCATTGCATGTGTGCTCTTTTCACAATCCACACATGGATCCACCAGTGTCATTGCATGTGTGTTCTTTTTAGTAACAACAACCAGTGTCATTGCATGTGTGTTCTTTTCACTAACAACAACTAGAGTCATTGTATGTGTGCTCTTTTCACAATCCACCTATGGATCCACCAGTGTCATTGCATGTGTGTTCTTCTTACTAACAACAATCAGAGTCATTTCATGGTTGTTCTTCTCACATACCACCTATGGATCAACCAGTGTCATTGCATGTGTGTTGTCTTCACAATCCAAACATGGATCCACCTGTGTCATTGCATGTGTGTTCTTTCTACTAACAACAACCAGTGTCATTGCATGTGTGTTCTCTTCAGAGACTAGACATGGATCCACCAGTGTCACTGCATGTGTGTTCTTTTTACTAACAACAACCAGTGTCATTGCATGTGTGTTCTCTTCAGAGACCATACATGGATCCACTAGTGTCATTGCATGTGTGTTCTTTTTACTAACAACAACCAGAGTCATTGAAATGTGTGTTCTTCTCACATACCACCTATGGATCCACCAGTGTCATTGCATGTGTGTTCTCTCCAGAGAACATACATGGATCCACTAGTGTCATTGCATGTGTGTTCTTTTCACTAACAACAACCAGAGTCATTGCATGTGTGTTCTTTTCACATGCCACATATGGATCAACCAGTGTCATTACATGTATGTTCTTTTCAACAACAACAACTGGAGTCATTGCATGTGTGCTCTTTTCACAATCCACACATGGATCCACCAGTGTCATTGCATGTGTGTTCTTTTTAGTAACAACAACCAGTGTCAATGCATGTGTGTTCTTTTCACTATCAACAACTGGAGTCATTGCATGTGTGCTCTTTTCACAATCCACCTATGGATCCACCAGTGTCATTGCATGTGTGTTCTTCTTACTAACAACAACCAGAGTCATTTCATGGCTGTTCTTCTCACATACCACCTATGGATCAACCAGTGTCATTGCATGTGTGTTCTCTTCACAATCCACACATGGATCCCCCAGTGTCATTGCATGTGTGTTCTTTTTACTAACAACAACCAGTGTCATTGCATGTGTGTTCTCTTCAGAGACCATACATGGATCCACTAGTGTCATTTCATGTGTGTTCTCTTCAGAGACCATACATGGATCCACTAGTGTCATTGCATGTGTGTTCTTTTTACTAACAACAACAAGAGTCATTGCATGTGTGTTCTTTTCACATACCACATATGGATCCACCAGTGTCATTGAAATGTGTGTTCTCTACATAGACCACACATGGATCCACCAGTGCCATTGCATGTGTGTTCTTTTTAGTAACAACAACCAGAGTCATTGAAATGTGTGTTCTTCTCACATACCACCTATGGATCCACCAGTGTCATTGCATGTGTGTTCTTTTCACAATCGACCCATGGATCCACCAGTGTCATTGCATGTGTGTTCTTTTTAGTAACAACAACCAGAGTCATTGAAATGTGTGTTCTTCTCACATACCACCTATGGATCCACTAGTGTCATTGCATGTGTGTTCTTTTCACAATCCACCCATGGATCCACCAGTGTCATTGCATGTGTGTTCTTTTTAGTATCAACAACCAGAGTCATTGAAATGTGTGTTCTTCTCACATACCACCTATGGATCCACCAGTGTCATTGCATGTGTGTTATTTTCACGATCCACCCATGGATCCACCAGTGTCATTGGATGTGTGGTCTTTTTAGTAACAACTAGAGTCATTGAAATGTGTGTTATTTTCACATACCACATATGGATCCACCAGTGTCATTGCATGTGTGTTCTTTTCACTAACAACAACCAGAGTCATTGCATGTGTGTTCTTTTCAACAACAACAACAACTAGAGTCATTGCATGTGTGCTCTTTTGGTGGATCCACACATGGATCCACCAGTGTCATTGCATGTGTGTTCTTTTTAGTAACAACAAGCAGTGTCATTGCATGTGTGTTCTTTTCACTAACAACAACTGGAGTCATTGCATGTGTGCTCTTTTCCCAATCCACCTATGGATCCACCAGTGTCATTGCATGTGTTTTCTTTTTACTAACAACAACCAGAGTTATGTCATGGCTGTTCTTCCCACATACCACCTATGGATCCACCAGTGTCATTGCATGTGTGTTGTCTTCACAATCCAAACATGGATCCACCAGTGTCATTTCATGTGTGTTCTTTCTACTAACAACAACCAGTGTCATTGCATGTGTGTTCTCTTCAGAGACCAGACATGGATCCACCAGTGTCATTGCATGTGTGTTCTTTTTACTAACAACAACCAGAGTCATTGCATGTGTGTTCTTTTCACATACCACATATGGATCCACCAGTGTCATTGAAATGTGTGTTCTCTACATAAACCACATATGGATCCACTAGTGTCATTGCATGTGTGTTCTTTTTAGTAACAACAACCAGAGTCATTGAAATGTGTGTTCTTCTCACATACCACATATGGATCCACCAGTGTCATTGCATGTGTGTTCTTTTCACAATCCACCAATGGATCCACCAGTGTCATTGGATGTGTGTTCTTTTTAGTAACAACAACCAGAGTCATTGAAATGTGTGTTCTTTTCACATACCACATATGGATCCACCAGTGTCATTGCATGTGTGTTCTTTTCACTAACAATAACCAGAGTCATTGCTTGTGTGTTCTTTTCACATACCACATATGGATCAACCAGTGTCATTGCATGTATGTTCTTTTCAACAACAACAACTGGAGTCATTACATGTGTGCTCTTTTCACAATCCACACATGGATCCACCAGTATCATTGCATGTGTGTTCTTTTTAGTAACAACAACCAGTGTCATTGCATGAGTGTTCTTTTCACTAACAACAACTAGAGTCATTGCATGTGTGCTCTTTTCACAATCCAACTATGGATCCACCAGTGTCATTGCATGTGTGTTCTTTTTACTACTAACAACCAGAGTCATTTCATGGCTGTTCTTCTCACATACCACCTATGGATCCACCAGTGTCATTGCATGTGTGTTCTCTTCACAATCCACACATGGATCTACCAGTGTCATTGCATGTGTGTTCTTTTTACTAACAACAACCAGTGTCATTGCATGTGTGTTCTCTTTAGAGACCAGACATGGATCCACCAGTGTCATTGCATGTGTGTTCTTTTTACTAACAACAACCAGAGTCATTGCATGTGTGTTCTTTTCACATACCACATATGGATCCACCAGTGTCATTGAAATGTGTGTTCTCTACATAGACCACACATGGATCCACCAGTGTCATTGCATGTGTGTTCTTTTTAGTAACAACAACCAGAGTCATTGAAATGTGTGTTCTTCTCACATACCACCTATGGATCCACCAGTGTCATTGCATGTATGTTCTTTTCACAATCCACCCATGGATCCACCAGTGTCATTGCATGTGTTTTCTTTTTAGTAACAACAACTAGAGTCATTGAAATGTGTGTTCTTCTCACATACCACCTATGGATCCACCAGTGTCATTGCATGTGTGTTCTTTTTACAATCCACCCATGGATCCACCAGTGTCATTGGATGCGTGTTCTTTTTAGTAACAACTAGAGTCATTGAAATGTGTGTTCTTTTCACATACCACATATGGATCCACCAGTGTCATTGCATGTGTGTTCTTTTCACTAACAACAACCAGAGTCATTGCATGTGTGTTCTTTTCACATACCACATATGGATCAACCAGTGTCATTGCATGTATGTTCTTTTCAACAACAACAACTGGAGTCATTGCATGTGTGCTCTTTTCACAATCCACACATGGATCCACCAGTGTCATTGCATGTGTGTTCTTTTTAGTAACAACAACCAGTGTCATTGCATGTGTGTTCTTTTCACTAACAACAACTGGAGTCATTGTATGTGTGCTCTTTTCACAATCCACCTATGGATCCACCAGTGTCATTGCATGTGTGTTCTTCTTACTAACAACAATCAGAGTCATTTCATGGTTGTTCTTCTCACATACCACCTATGGATCAACCAGTGTCATTGCATGTGTGTTGTCTTCACAATCCAAACATGGATCCACCAGTGTCATTGCATGTGTGTTCTTTCTACTAACAACAACCAGTGTCATTGCATGTGTGTTCTCTTCAGAGACTAGACATGGATCCACCAGTGTCACTGCATTTGTGTTCTTTTTACTAACAACAACCAGTGTCATTGCATGTGTGTTCTCTTCAGAGACCATACATGGATCCACTAGTGTCATTGCATGTGTGTTCTTTTCACTAACAACAACCAGAGTCATTGCATGTGTGTTCTTTTCACATACCACATATGGATCAACCAGTGTCATTGCATGTATGTTCTTTTCAACAACAACAACCGGAGTCATTGCATGTGTGCTCTTTTCACAATCCACACATGGATCCACCAGTGTCATTGCATGTGTGTTCTTTTTAGTAACAACAACCAGTGTCATTGCATGTGTGTTCTTTTCACTAACAACAACTGGAGTCATTGCATGTGTGCTCTTTTCCCAATCCACCTATGGATCCACCAGTGTCATTGCATGTGTTTTCTTTTTACTAACAACAACCAGAGTTATGTCATGGCTGTTCTTCCCACATACCACCTATGGATCCACTAGTGTCATTGCATGTGTGTTGTCTTCACAATCCAAACATGGATCCACCAGTGTCATTTCATGTGTGTTCTTTCTACTAACAACAACCAGTGTCATTGCATGTGTGTTCTCTTCAGAGACCAGACATGGATCCACCAGTGTCATTGCATGTGTGTTCTTTTTACTAACAACAACCAGAGTCATTGCATGTGTGTTCTTTTCACATACCACATATGGATCCACCAGTGTCATTGAAATGTGTGTTCTCTACATAAACCACATATGGATCGACCAGTGTCATTGCATGTGTGTTCTTTTTAGTAACAACAACCAGAGTCATTGAAATGTGTGTTCTTCTCACATACCACATATGGATCCACCAGTGTCATTGCATGTGTGTTCTTTTCACAATCCACCAATGGATCCACCAGTGTCATTGGATGTGTGTTCTTTTTAGTAACAACAACCAGAGTCATTGAAATGTGTGTTCTTTTCACATACCACATATGGATCCACCAGTGTCATTGCATGTGTGTTCTTTTCACTAACAATAACCAGAGTCATTGCTTGTGTGTTCTTTTCACATACCACATATGGATCAACCAGTGTCATTGCATGTATGTTCTTTTCAACAACAACAACTGGAGTCATTACATGTGTGCTCTTTTCACAATCCACACATGGATCCACCAGTATCATTGCATGTGTGTTCTTTTTAGTAACAACAACCAGTGTCATTGCATGAGTGTTCTTTTCACTAACAACAACTGGAGTCATTGCATGTGTGCTCTTTTCACAATCCAACTATGGATCCACCAGTGTCATTGCATGTGTGTTCTTTTTACTACTAACAACCAGAGTCATTTCATGGCTGTTCTTCTCACATACCACCTATGGATCCACCAGTGTCATTGCATGTGTGTTCTCTTCACAATCCACACATGGATCTACCAGTGTCATTGCATGTGTGTTCTTTTTACTAACAACAACCAGTGTCATTGCATGTGTGTTCTCTTTAGAGACCAGACATGGATCCACCAGTGTCATTGCATGTGTGTTCTTTTTACTAACAACAACCAGAGTCATTGCATGTGTGTTCTTTTCACATACCACATATGGATCCACCAGTGTCATTGAAATGTGTGTTCTCTACATAGACCACACATGGATCCACCAGTGTCATTGCATGTGTGTTCTTTTTAGTAACAACAACCAGAGTCATTGAAATGTGTGTTCTTCTCACATACCACCTATGGATCCACCAGTGTCATTGCATGTATGTTCTTTTCACAATCCACCCATGGATCCACCAGTGTCATTGCATGTGTTTTCTTTTTAGTAACAACAACTAGAGTCATTGAAATGTGTGTTCTTCTCACATACCACCTATGGATCCACCAGTGTCATTGCATGTGTGTTCTTTTTACAATCCACCCATGGATCCACCAGTGTCATTGGATGCGTGTTCTTTTTAGTAACAACTAGAGTCATTGAAATGTGTGTTCTTTTCACATACCACATATGGATCCACCAGTGTCATTGCATGTGTGTTCTTTTCACTAACAACAACCAGAGTCATTGCATGTGTGTTCTTTTCACATACCACATATGGATCAACCAGTGTCATTGCATGTATGTTCTTTTCAACAACAACAACTGGAGTCATTGCATGTGTGCTCTTTTCACAATCCACACATGGATCCACCAGTGTCATTGCATGTGTGTTCTTTTTAGTAACAACAACCAGTGTCATTGCATGTGTGTTCTTTTCACTAACAACAACTGGAGTCATTGTATGTGTGCTCTTTTCACAATCCACCTATGGATCCACCAGTGTCATTGCATGTGTGTTCTTCTTACTAACAACAATCAGAGTCATTTCATGGTTGTTCTTCTCACATACCACCTATGGATCAACCAGTGTCATTGCATGTGTGTTGTCTTCACAATCCAAACATGGATCCACCAGTGTCATTGCATGTGTGTTCTTTCTACTAACAACAACCAGTGTCATTGCATGTGTGTTCTCTTCAGAGACTAGACATGGATCCACCAGTGTCACTGCATTTGTGTTCTTTTTACTAACAACAACCAGTGTCATTGCATGTGTGTTCTCTTCAGAGACCATACATGGATCCACTAGTGTCATTGCATGTGTGTTCTTTTCACTAACAACAACCAGAGTCATTGCATGTGTGTTCTTTTCACATACCACATATGGATCAACCAGTGTCATTGCATGTATGTTCTTTTCAACAACAACAACCGGAGTCATTGCATGTGTGCTCTTTTCACAATCCACACATGGATCCACCAGTGTCATTGCATGTGTGTTCTTTTTAGTAACAACAACCAGTGTCATTGCATGTGTGTTCTTTTCACTAACAACAACTAGAGTCATTGTATGTGTGCTCTTTTCACAATCCACCTATGGATCCACCAGTGTCATTGCATGTGTGTTCTTCTTACTAACAACAATCAGAGTCATTTCATGGTTGTTCTTCTCACATACCACCTATGGATCAACCAGTGTCATTGCATGTGTGTTGTCTTCACAATCCAAACATGGATCCACCAGTGTCATTGCATGTGTGTTCTTTCTACTAACAACAACCAGTGTCATTGCATGTGTGTTCTCTTCAGAGACTAGACATGGATCCACCAGTGTCACTGCATGTGTGTTCTTTTTACTAACAACAACCAGTGTCATTGCATGTGTGTTCTCTTCAGAGACCATACATGGATCCACTAGTGTCATTGCATGTGTGTTCTTTTCAACAACAACAACCAGAGTCATTGCATGTGTGTTCTTTGCACATACCACATATGGATCAACCAGTGTCATTGCATGTATGTTCTTTTCAACAACAACAACCGGAGTCATTGCATGTGTGCTCTTTTCACAATCCACACATGGATCCACCAGTGTCATTGCATGTGTGTTCTTTTTAGTAACAACAACCAGTGTCATTGCATGTGTGTTCTTTTCACTAACAACAACTAGAGTCATTGTATGTGTGCTCTTTTCACAATCCACCTATGGATCCACCAGTGTCATTGCATGTGTGTTCTTCTTACTAACAACAATCAGAGTCATTTCATGGTTGTTCTTCTCACATACCACCTATGGATCAACCAGTGTCATTGCATGTGTGTTGTCTTCACAATCCAAACATGGATCCACCTGTGTCATTGCATGTGTGTTCTTTCTACTAACAACAACCAGTGTCATTGCATGTGTGTTCTCTTCAGAGACTAGACATGGATCCACCAGTGTCACTGCATGTGTGTTCTTTTTACTAACAACAACCAGTGTCATTGCATGTGTGTTCTCTTCAGAGACCATACATGGATCCACTAGTGTCATTGCATGTGTGTTCTTTTTACTAACAACAACCAGAGTCATTGAAATGTGTGTTCTTCTCACATACCACCTATGGATCCACCAGTGTCATTGCATGTGTGTTCTCTCCAGAGAACATACATGGATCCACTAGTGTCATTGCATGTGTGTTCTTTTCACTAACAACAACCAGAGTCATTGCATGTGTGTTCTTTTCACATACCACATATGGTTCAACCAGTGTCATTACATGTATGTTCTTTTCAACAACAACAACTGGAGTCATTGCATGTGTGCTCTTTTCACAATCCACACATGGATCCACCAGTGTCATTGCATGTGTGTTCTTTTTAGTAACAACAACCAGTGTCAATGCATGTGTGTTCTTTTCACTAACAACAACTGGAGTCATTGCATGTGTGCTCTTTTCACAATCCACCTATGGATCCACCAGTGTCATTGCATGTGTGTTCTTCTTACTAACAACAACCAGAGTCATTTCATGGCTGTTCTTCTCACATACCACCTATGGATCAACCAGTGTCATTGCATGTGTGTTCTCTTCACAATCCACACATGGATCCCCCAGTGTCATTGCATGTGTGTTCTTTTTACTAACAACAACCAGTGTCATTGCATGTGTGTTCTCTTCAGAGACCATACATGGATCCACTAGTGTCATTTCATGTGTGTTCTCTTCAGAGACCATACATGGATCCACTAGTGTCATTGCATGTGTGTTCTTTTTACTAACAACAACCAGAGTCATTGCATGTGTGTTCTTTTCACATACCACATATGGATCCACCAGTGTCATTGAAATGTGTGTTCTCTACATAGACCACACATGGATCCACCAGTGCCATTGCATGTGTGTTCTTTTTAGTAACAACAACCAGAGTCATTGAAATGTGTGTTCTTCTCACATACCACCTATGGATCCACCAGTGTCATTGCATGTGTGTTCTTTTCACAATCCACCCATGGATCCACCAGTGTCATTGCATGTGTGTTCTTTTTAGTAACAACAACCAGAGTCATTGAAATGTGTGTTCTTCTCACATACCACCTATGGATCCACTAGTGTCATTGCATGTGTGTTCTTTTCACAATCCAGCCATGGATCCACCAGTGTCATTGCATGTGTGTTCTTTTTAGTATCAACAACCAGAGTCATTGAAATGTGTGTTCTTCTCACATACCACCTATGGATCCACCAGTGTCATTGCATGTGTGTTATTTTCACGATCCACCCATGGATCCACCAGTGTCATTGGATGTGTGTTCTTTTTAGTAACAACTAGAGTCATTGAAATGTGTGTTCTTTTCACATACCACATATAGATCCACCAGTGTCATTGCATGTGTGTTCTTTTCACTAACAACAACCAGAGTCATTGCATGTGTGTTCTTTTCACATACCGCATATGGATCAACCAGTGTCATTGCATGTCTGTTCTTTTCAACAACAACAACAACAACTAGAGTCATTGCATGTGTGCTCTTTTGGTGGATCCACACATGGATCCACCAGTGTCATTGCATGTGTGTTCTTTTTAGTAACAACAACCAGTGTCATTGCATGTGTGTTCTTTTCACTAACAACAACTGGAGTCATTGCATGTGTGCTCTTTTCCCAATCCACCTATGGATCCACCAGTGTCATTGCATGTGTTTTCTTTTTACTAACAACAACCAGAGTTATGTCATGGCTGTTCTTCCCACATACCACCTATGGATCCACCAGTGTCATTGCATGTGTGTTGTCTTCACAATCCAAACATGGATCCACCAGTGTCATTGCATGTGTGTTCTTTCTACTAACAACAACCAGTGTCATTGCATGTGTGTTCTCTTCAGAGACCAGACATGGATCCACCAGTGTCATTGCATGTGTGTTCTTTTTACTAACAACAACCAGAGTCATTGCATGTGTGTTCTTTTCACATACCACATATGGATCCACCAGTGTCATTGAAATGTGTGTTCTCTACATAAACCACATATGGATCCACCAGTGTCATTGCATGTGTGTTCTTTTTAGTAACAACAACCAGAGTCATTGAAATGTGTGTTCTTCTCACATACCACCTATGGATCCACCAGTGTCATTGCATGTGTGTTCCTTTCACAATCCACCCATGGATCCACCAGTGTCATTACATGTGTGTTCTTTTTAGTAACAACAACCAGAGTCATTGAAATGTGTGTTCTTCTCACATACCACCTATGGATCCACCAGTGTTATTGCATGTGTGTTCTTTTCACAATCCACCCATGGATCCACCAGTGTCATTGGATGTGTGTTCTTTTTTGTAACAACTAGAGTCATTGAAATGTGTGTTCTTTTCACATACCACATATGGATCCACCAGTGTCATTGCATGTGTGTTCTTTTCACTAACAATAACCAGAGTCATTGCTTGTGTGTTCTTTTCACATACCACATATGGATCAACCAGTGTCATTGCATGTATGTTCTTTTCAACAACAACAACTGGAGTCATTACATGTGTACTCTTTTCACAATCCACACATGGATCCACCAGTGTCATTGCATGTGTGTTCTTTTTAGTAACAACAACCAGTGTCATTGCATGAGTGTTCTTTTCACTAACAACAACTGGAGTCATTGCATGTGTGCTCTTTTCACAATCCACCTATGGATCCACCAGTGTCATTGCATGTGTGTTCTTTTTACTAACAACAACCAGAGTCATTTCATGGCTGTTCTTCTCACATACCACCTATGGATCCACCAGTGTCATTGCATGTGCGTTCTCTTCACAATCCACACATGGATCTACCAGTGTCATTGCATGTGTGTTCTTTTTACTAACAACAACCAGTGTCATTGCATGTGTGTTCTCTTCAGAGACCAGACATGGATCCACCAGTGTCATTGCATGTGTGTTCTTTTTACTAACAACAACCAGAGTCATTGCATGTGTGTTCTTTTCACATACCACATATGGATCCACCAGTGTCATTGAAATGTGTGTTCTCTACATAGACCACACATGGATCCACTAGTGTCATTGCATGTGTGTTCTTTTTAGTAACAACAACCAGAGTCATTGAAATGTGTGTTCTTCTCACATACCACCTATGGATCCACTAGTGTCATTGCATGTATGTTCTTTTCACAATCCACCCATGGATCCACCGGTGTCATTGCATGTGTTTTCTTTTTAGTAACAACAACTAGAGTCATTGAAATGTGTGTTCTTCTCACATACCACCTATGGATCCACCAGTGTCATTGCATGTGTGTTCTTTTCACAATCCACCCATGGATCCACCAGTGTCATTGGATGTGTGTTCTTTTTAGTAACAACTAGAGTCATTGAAATGTGTGTTCTTTTCACATACCACATATGGATCCACCAGTGTCATTGCATGTGTGTTCTTTTCACTAACAACAACCAGAGTCATTGCATGTGTGTTCTTTTCACATACCGCATATGGATCAACCAGTGTCATTGCATGTCTGTTCTTTTCAACAACAACAACAACTAGAGTCATTGCATGTGTGCTCTTTTGGTGGATCCACACATGGATCCACCAGTGTCATTGCATGTGTGTTCTTTTTAGTAACAACAACCAGTGTCATTGCATGTGTGTTCTTTTCACTAACAACAACTGGAGTCATTGCATGTGTGCTCTTTTCACAATCCACCTATGGATCCACCAGTGTCATTACATGTGTTTTCTTTTTACTAACAACAACCAGAGTTATGTCATGGCTGTTCTTCCCACATACCACCTATGGATCCACCAGTGTCATTGCATGTGTGTTGTCTTCACAATCCAAACATGGATCCACCAGTGTCATTGCATGTGTGTTCTTTCTACTAACAACAACCAGTGTCATTGCATGTGTGTTCTCTTCAGAGACCAGACATGGATCCACCAGTGTCATTGCATGTGTGTTCTTTTTACTAACAACAACCAGAGTCATTGCATGTGTGTTCTTTTCACATACCACATATGGATCCACCAGTGTCATTGAAATGTGTGTTCTCTACATAAACCACATATGGATCCACCAGTGTCATTGCATGTGTGTTCTTTTTAGTAACAACAACCAGAGTCATTGAAATGTGTGTTCTTCTCACATACCACCTATGGATCCACCAGTGTCATTGCATGTGTGTTCCTTTCACAATCCACCCATGGATCCACCAGTGTCATTACATGTGTGTTCTTTTTAGTAACAACAACCAGAGTCATTGAAATGTGTGTTCTTCTCACATACCACCTATGGATCCACCAGTGTCATTGCATGTGTGTTCTTTTCACAATCCACCCATGGATCCACCAGTGTCATTGGATGTGTGTTCTTTTTAGTAACAACTAGAGTCATTGAAATGTGTGTTCTTTTCACATACCACATATGGATCCACCAGTGTCATTGCATGTGTGTTCTTTTCACTAACAATAACCAGAGTCATTGCTTGTGTGTTCCTTTCACATACCACATATGGATCAACCAGTGTCATTGCATGTATGTTCTTTTCAACAACAACAACTGGAGTCATTACATGTGTGCTCTTTTCACAATCCACACATGGATCCACCAGTGTCATTGCATGTGTGTTCTTTTTAGTAACAACAACCAATGTCATTGCATGAGTGTTCTTTTCACTAACAACAACTGGAGTCATTGCATGTGTGCTCTTTTCACAATCCACCTATGGATCCACCAGTGTCATTGCATGTGTGTTCTTTTTACTAACAACAACCAGAGTCATTTCATGGCTGTTCTTCTCACATACCACCTATGGATCCACCAGTGTCATTGCATGTGTGTTCTCTTCACAATCCACACATGGATCTACCAGTGTCATTGCATGTGTGTTCTTTTTACTAACAACAACCAGAGTCATTGCATGTGTGTTCTTTTCACATACCACATATGGATCCACCAGTGTCATTGAAATGTGTTTTCTCTACATAGACCACACATGGATCCACTAGTGTCATGGCATGTGTGTTCTTTTTAGTAACAACAACCAGAGTCATTGAAATGTGTGTTCTTCTCACATACCACCTATGGATCCACCAGTGTCGTTGCATGTATGTTCTTTTCATAATCCACCCATGGATCCACCAGTGTCATTGCATGTGTTTTCTTTTTAGTAACAACAACTAGAGTCATTGAAATGTGTGTTCTTCTCACATACCACCTATGGATCCACCAGTGTCATTGCATGTGTGTTCTTTTCACAATCCACCCATGGATCCACCAGTGTCATTGGATGCGTTTTCTTTTTAGTAACAACTAGTGTCATTGAAATGTGTGTTCTTTTCACATACCACATATGGATCCACCAGTGTCATTGCATGTGTGTTCTTTTCACTAACAACAACCAGAGTCATTGCATGTGTGTTCTTTTCACATACCGCATATGGATCAACTAGTGTCATTGCATGTCTGTTCTTTTCAACAACAACAACAACTAGAGTCATTGCATGTGTGCTCTTTTGGTGGATCCACACATGGATCCACCAGTGTCATTGCATGTGTGTTCTTTTTAGTAACAACAACCAGTGTCTTTGCATGTGTGTTCTTTTCACTAACAACAACTGGAGTCATTGCATGTGTGCTCTTTTCACAATCCACCTATGGATCCACCAGTGTCATTGCATGTGTTTTCTTTTTACTAACAACAACCAGAGTTATGTCATGGCTGTTCTTCCCACATACCACCTATGGATCCACCAGTGTCATTGCATGTGTGTTGTCTTCACAATCCAAACATGGATCCACCAGTGTCATTGCATGTGTGTTCTTTCTACTAACAACAACCAGTGTCATTGCATGTGTGTTCTCTTCAGAGACCAGACATGGATCCACCAGTGTCATTGCATGTGTGTTCTTTTTACTAACAACAACCAGAGTCATTGCATGTTTGTTCTTTTCACATACCACATATGGATCCACCAGTGTCATTGAAATGTGTGTTCTCTACATAGACCACACATGGATCCACTAGTGTCATTGCATGTGTGTTCTTTTTAGTAACAACAACCAGAGTCATTGAAATGTGTGTTCTTCTCACATACCACCTATGGATCCACTTGTGTCATTGCATGTATGTTCTTTTCACAATCCACCCATGGATCCACCAGTGTCATTGCATGTGTTTTCTTTTTAGTAACAACAACTAGAGTCATTGAAATGTGTGTTCTTCTCACATACCACCTATGGATCCACCAGTGTCATTGCATGTGTGTTCTTTTCACAATCCACCCATGGATCCACCAGTGTCATTGGATGCGTGTTCTTTTTAGTAACAACTAGAGTCATTGAAATGTGTGTTCTTTTCACATACCACATATGGATCCACCAGTGTCATTGCATGTGTGTTCTTTTCACTAACAACAACCAGAGTCATTGCATGTGTGTTCTTTTCACATACCACATATGGATCAACCAGTGTCATTGCATGTATGTTCTTTTCAACAACAACAACTGGAGTCATTGCATGTGTGCTCTTTTCACAATCCACACATGGATCCACCAGTGTCATTGCATGTGTGTTCTTTTTAGTAACAACAACTAGTGTCATTGCATGTGTGTTCTTTTCACTAACAACAACTAGAGTCATTGTATGTGTGCTCTTTTCACAATCCACCTATGGATCCACCAGTGTCATTGCATGTGTGTTCTTCTTACTAACAACAATCAGAGTCATTTCATGGTTGTTCTTCTCACATACCACCTATGGATCAACCAGTGTCATTGCATGTGTGTTGTCTTCACAATCCAAACATGGATCCACCAGTGTCATTGCATGTGTGTTCTTTCTACTAACAACAACTAGTGTCATTGCATGTGTGTTCTCTTCAGAGACTAGACATGGATCCACCAGTGTCACTGCATGTGTGTTCTTTTTACTAACAACAACCAGTGTCATTGCATGTGTGTTCTCTTCAGAGACCATACATGGATCCACTAGTGTCATTGCATGTGTGTTCTTTTCACTAACAACAACCAGAGTCATTGCATGTGTGTTCTTTTCACATACCACATATGGATCAACCAGTGTCATTGCATGTATGTTCTTTTCAACAACAACAACTGGAGTCATTGCATGTGTGCTCTTTTCACAATCCACACATGGATCCACCAGTGTCATTGCATGTGTGTTCTTTTTAGTAACAACAACCAGTGTCATTGCATGTGTGTTCTTTTCACTAACAACAACTGGAGTCATTGTATGTGTGCTCTTTTCACAATCCACCTATGGATCCACCAGTGTCATTGGATGTGTGTTCTTCTTACTAACAACAATCAGAGTCATTTCATGGTTGTTCTTCTCACATACCACCTATGGATCAACCAGTGTCATTGCATGTGTGTTGTCTTCACAATCCACCCATGGATCCACCAGTGTCATTGGATGTGTGTTCTTTTTAGTAACAACTAGAGTCATTGAAACGTGTGTTCTTTTCACATACCACATATGGATCCACCAGTGTCATTGCATGTGTGTTCTTTTCACTAACAACAACCAGAGTCATTGCATGTGTGTTCTTTTCACATACCACATATGGATCAACCAGTGTCATTGCATGTATGTTCTTTTCAACAACAACAACTGGAGTCATTGCATGTGTGCTCTTTTCACAATCCACACATGGATCCACCAGTGTCATTGCATGTGTGTTCTTTTTAGTAACAACAACCAGTGTCATTGCATGTGTGTTCTTTTCACTAACAACAACTAGAGTCATTGTATGTGTGCTCTTTTCACAATCCACCTATGGATCCACCAGTGTCATTGCATGTGTGTTCTTCTTACTAACAACAATCAGAGTCATTTCATGGTTGTTCTTCTCACATACCACCTATGGATACACCAGTGTCATTGCATGTGTGTTCTCTTCAGAGACTAGACATGGATCCACCAGTGTCACTGCATGTGTGTTCTTTTTACTAACAACAACCAGTGTCATTGCATGTGTGTTCTCTTTAGAGACCATACATGGATCCAATAGTGTCATTGCATGTGTGTTCTTTTCACTAACAACAACCAGAGTCATTGCATGTGTGTCCTTTTCACATACAACATATGGATCAACCAGTGTCATTGCATGTATGTTCTTTTCAACAACAACAACTGGAGTCATTGCATGTGTGCTCTTTTCACAATCCACACATGGATCCACCAGTGTCATTGCATGTGTGTTCTTTTTAGTAACAACAACTAGTGTCATTGCATGTGTGTTCTTTTCACTAACAACAACTGGAGTCATTGTATGTGTGCTCTTTTCACAATCCACCTATGGATCCACCAGTGTCATTGCATGTGTGTTCTTCTTACTAACAACAATCAGAGTCATTTCATGGTTGTTCTTCTCACATACCACCTATGGATCAACCAGTTTCATTGCATGTGTGTTGTCTTCACAATCCAAACATGGATCCACCAGTGTCATTGCATGTGTGTTCTTTCTACTAACAACAACCAGTGTCATTGCATGTGTGTTCTCTTCAGAGACTAGACATGGATCCACCAGTGTCACTGCATGTGTGTTCTTTTTACTAACAACAACCAGTGTCATTGCATGTGTGTTCTCTTCAGAGACCATACATGGATCCACTAGTGTCATTGCATGTGTGTTCTTTTTACTAACAACAACCAGAGTCATTGAAATGTGTATTCTTCTCACATACCACCTATGGATCCACCAGTGTCATTGCATGTGTGTTCTTTTCACAATCCCCCCATGGATCCACCAGTGTCATTGCATGTGTGTTCTTTTTAGTAACAACAACTAGAGTCATTGAAATGTGTGTTCTTCTCACATACCACCTATGGATCCACCAGTGTCATTGGATGTGTGTTCTTTTCACAATCCACCCATGGATCCACCAGTGTCATTGGATGTGTGTTCTTTTTAGTAACAACTAGAGTCATTGAAATGTGTGTTCTTTTCACATACCACATATGGATCCGCCAGTGTCATTGCATGTGTGTTCTTTTCACTAACAACAACCAGAGTCATTGCATGTGTGTTCTTTTCACATACCACATATGGATCAACCAGTGTCATTACATGTATGTTCTTTTCAACAACAACAACTGGAGTCATTGCATGTGTGCTCTTTTCACAATTCACACATGGATCCACCAGTGTCATTGCATGTGTGTTCTTTTTAGTAACAACAACCAGTGTCATTGCATGTGTGTTCTTTTCACTAACAACAATTGGAGTCATTGCATGTGTGCTCTTTTCACAATCCACCTATGGATCCACCAATGTCATTGCATGTGTGTTCTTTTTACTAACAACAACCAGAGTCATTGCATGTGTGTTCTTTTCACGTACCACATATGGATCCACCAGTGTCATTGAAATATGTGGTCTCTACATAGACCACATATGGATCCACCAGTGTCATTGCATGTGTGTTCTTTTTAGTAACAACAACCAAAGTCATTGAAAGGTGTGTTCTTCTCACATACCACCTATGGATCCACCATTGTCATTGCATGTGTGTTCCTTTCACAATCCACCCATGGATCCACCAGTGTCATTACATGTGTGTTCTTCTTAGTAACAACAATCACAGTCATTGAAATGTGTGTTCTTCTCACATACCACCTCTGGATCCACCAGTGTCATTGCATGTGTGTTCTTTTCACAATCCACCCATGGATCCACCAGTGTCATTGGATGTGTGCTCTTTTTAGTAACAACAACCAGAGTCATTGAAATGTGTGGTCTTTTCACATACCACATATGGATCCACCAGTGTCATTGCATGTGTGTTATTTTCACTAACAACAACCAGAGTCATTGCATGTGTGTTCTTTTCACATACCACATATGGATCAACCAGTGTCATTGCATGTATGTTCTTTTCAACAACAACAACTGGAGTCATTACATGTGTGCTCTTTTCACAATCCACACATGGATCCACCAGTGTCATTGCATGTGTGTTCTTTTTAGTAACAACAACCAGTGTCATTGCATGAGTGTTCTTTTCACTAACAACAACTGGAGTCATTGCATGTGTACTCTTTTCACAATCCACCTATGGATCCACCAGTGTCATTGCATGTGTGTTCTTTTTACTAACAACAACCAGAGTCATTTCATGGTTGTTCTTCTCACATACCACCTATGGATGCACCAGTGTCATTGCATGTGTGTTCTCTTCACAATCCACGCATGGATCTACCAGTGTCATTGCATGTGTGTTCTTTTTACTAACAACAACCAGTGTCATTGCATGTGTGTTCTCTTCAGAGACCAGACATGGATTCACCAGTGTCATTGCATGTGTGTTCTTTTACTAACAACAACCAGAGTCATTGCATGTGTGTTATTTTCGCATACCACATATGGATCCACGAGTGTCATTGAAATGTGTGTTCTCTACATAGACCACACATGGATACACCAGTGTCATTGCATGTGTGTTCTTTTTAGTAACAACAACCAGAGTCATTGAAATGTGTGTTCTTCTCACATACCACCTATGGATCCACCAGTGTCATTGCATGTGTGTTCTTTTCACAATCCCCCCATGCATCCACCAGTGTCATTGCATGTGTGTTCTTTTTAGTAACAACAACTAGAGTCATTGAAATGTGTGTTCTTCTCACATACCACCTATGGATCCACCAGTGTCATTGCATGTGTGTTCTTTTCACAATCCACCCATGGATCCACTAGTGTCATTGGATGTGTGTTCTTTTTAGTAACAACTAGACTCATTGAAATGTGTGTTCTTTTCACATACCACATATGGATCTACCAGTGTCATTGCATGTGTGTTCTTTTCACTAACAACAACCAGAGTCATTGCATGTGTGTTCTTTTCACATACCACATATGGATCAACCAGTGTCATTACATGTATGTTCTTTTCAACAACAACAACTAGAGTCATTGCATGTGTGCTCTTTTCACAATCCACACATGGATCCACCAGTGTCATTGCATGTGTGTTCTTTTTAGTAACAACAACCAGTGTCATTGCATGTGTGTTCTTTTCACTAACAACAACTGGAGTCATTGCATGTGTGATCTTCTCACAATCCACCTATGGATCCACCAGTGTCATTGCATGTGTGTTGTTCTTACTAACAACAACCAGAGTCATTTCATGGCTGTTCTTCTCACATACCACCTATGGATCAACCAGTGTCATTGCATGTGTGTTCTCTTCACAATCCACACAGGGATCCCCCAGTGTCATTGCATGTGTGTTCTTTTTACTAACAACAACCAGTGTCATTGCATGTGTGTTCTCTTCAGAGACCATACATGGATCCACTAGTGTCATTGCATGTGTGTTCTTTTTACTAACAACAACCAGAGTCATTGCATGTGTGTTCTTTTCACATACCACATATGGATCCACCAGTGTCATTGAAATGTGTGTTCTCTACATAGACCACACATGGACACACCAGTGCCATTGTATGTGTGTTCTTTTTAGTAACAACAACCAGAGTCATTGAAATGTGTGTTATTCTCACATACCACCTATGGATCCACCAGTGTCATTGCTTGTGTGTTCTTTTCACAATCCACCCATGGATCCACCAGTGTCATTGCATGTGTGTTCTTTTTAGTAACAACAACCAGAGTCATTGAAATGTGTGTTCTTCTCACATACCACCTATGGATCCACCAGTGTCATTGCATGTGTGTTCTTTTCACAATCCACCCATGGATCCACCAGTGTCATTGGATGTGTGTTCTTTTTAGTAACAACTAGAGTCATTGAAATGTGTGTTCTTTTCACATACCACATATGGATCCACTAGTGTCATTGCATGTGTGTTCTTTTCACTAACAACAACCAGAGTCATTGCATGTGTGTTCTTTTCACATACCGCATATGGATGAACTAGTGTCATTGCATGTCTGTTCTTTTCAACAACAACAACAACTAGAGTCATTGCATGTGTGCTCTTTTGGTGGATCCACACATGGATCCACCAGTGTCATTGCATGTGTGTTCTTTTTAGTAACAACAACTAGTGTCATTGCATGTGTGTTCTTTTCACTAACAACAACTGGAGTCATTGCATGTGTGCTCTTTTCACAATCCACCTATGGATCCACCAGTGTCATTGCATGCGTTTTCTTTTTACTAACAACAACCAGAGTTATTTCATGGCTGTTCTTCCCACATACCACCTATGGATCCACCAGTGTCATTGCATGTGTGTTGTCTTCACAATCCAAACATGGATCCACCAGTGTCATTGCATGTGTGTTCTTTCTACTAACAACAACCAGTGTCATTGCATGTGTGTTCTCTTCAGAGACCAGACATGGATCCACCAGTGTCATTGCTTCTGTGTTCTTTTTACTAACAACAACCAGAGTCATTGCATGTGTGTTCTTTTCACATACCACATATGGATCCACCAGTGTCATTGAAATGTGTGTTCTCTACATAGACCACATATGGATCCACCAGTGTCATTGCATGTGTGTTATTTTTAGTAACAACAACCAGAGTCATTGAAATGTGTGTTCTTCTCACATACCACCTATGGATCCACCAGTGTCATTGCATGTGTGTTCCTTTCACAATCCACCCATGGATCCACCAGTGTCATTACATGTGTGTTCTTTTTAGTAACAATAACCAGAGTCATTGAAATGTGTGTTCTTCTCACATACCACCTATGGATCCACCAGTGTCATTGCATGTGTGTTCTTTTCACAATCCACCCATGGATCCACCAGTGTCATTGGATGTGTGTTCTTTTTAGTAAAAACAACCAGAGTCATTGAAATGTGTGTTCTTTTCACATACCACATATGGATCCACCAGTGTCATTGCATGTGTGTTCTTTTCACTAACAATAACCAGAGTCATTGCTTGTGTGTTCTTTTCACATACCACATATGGATCAACCAGTGTCATTGCATGTATGTTCTTTTCAACAACAACAACTGGAGTCATTACATGTGTGCTCTTTTCACAATCCACCCATGGATCCACCAGTGTCATTGCATGTGTGTTCTTTTTCGTAACAACAACCAGTGTCATTGCATGTGTGTTCTTTTCACTAACAACAAATGGAGTCATTGTATGTGTGCTCTTTTCACAATGCACCTATGGATCCACCAGCGTCATTGCATGTGTGTTCTTCTTACTAACAACAATCAGAGTCAATTCATGGTTGTTCTTCTCACATACCACCTATGGATCAACCAGTGTCATTGCATGTGTGTTGTCTTCACAATCCAAACATGGATCCACCAGTGTCATTGCATGTGTGTTCTTTCTACTAACAACAACCAGTGTCATTGCATGTGTGTTCTCTTCAGAGACTAGACATGGATCCACCAGTGTCACTGCATGTGTGTTCTTTTTACTAACAATAACCAGTGTCATTGCATGTGTGTTCTCTTCAGAGACCATACATGGATCCACTAGTGTCCTTGCATGTGTGTTCTTTTCACTAACAACAACCATAGTCATTGCATGTGTGTTCTTTTCACATACCACATATGGATCAACCAGTGTCATTGCATGTATGTTCTTTTCAACAACAACAACCGGAGTCATTGCATGTGTGCTCTTTTCACAATCCACACATGGATCCACCAGTGTCATTGCATGTGTGTTCTTTTTAGTAACAACAACCAGTGTCATTGCATGTTTGTTCTTTTCACTAACAACAACTGGAGTCATTGTATGTGTGCTCTTTTCACAATCCACCTATGGATCCACCAGTGTCATTGCATGTGTGTTCTTCTTACTAACAACAATCAGAGTCATTTCATGGTTGTTCTTCTCACATACCACTTATGGATCAACTAGTGTCATTGCATGTGTGTTGTCTTCACAATCCAAACATGGATCCACCAGTGTCATTGCATGTGTGTTCTTTCTACTAACAACAACCAGTGTCATTGCATGTGTGTTCTCTTCAGAGACTAGACATGGATCCACCAGTGTCACTGCATGTGTTTTCTTTTTACTAACAACAACCAGTGTCATTGCATGTGTGTTCTCTTTAGAGACCATACATGGATCCACTAGTGTCATTGCATGTGTGTTCTTTTTACTAACAACAACCAGAGTCATTGAAATGTGTGTTCTTCTCACATACCACCTATGGATCCACCAGTGTCATTGCATGTGTGTTCTCTTCAGAGACCATACATGGATCCACTAGTGTCATTGCATGTATGTTCATTTCACTAACAACAACCAGAGTCATTGCATGTGTGTTCTTTTCACATACCACATATGGATCAACCAGTGTCATTACATGTATGTTCTTTTCAACAACAACAACTTGAGTCATTGCATGTGTGCTCTTTTCACAATCCACACATGGATCCACCAGTGTCATTGCATGTGTGTTCTTTTTAGTAACAACAACCAGTGTCATTGCATGTGTGTTCTTTTCACTAACAACAACTGGAGTCATTGCATGTGTGCTCTTTTCACAATCCACCTATGGATCCACCAGTGTCATTGCATGTGTGTTCTTCTTACTAACAACAACCAGAGTCATTTCATGGCTGTTCTTCTCACATACCACCTATGGATCAACCATTGTCATTGCATGTGTGTTCTCTTCACAATCCACACATGGATCCCCCAGTGTCATTGCATGTGTGTTCTTTTTACTAACAACAACCAGTGTCATTGTATGTGTGTTCTCTTCAGAGACCATACATGGATCCACTAGTGTCATTGCATGTGTGTTCTCTTCAGAGACCATACATGGATCCACTAGTGTCATTGCATGTGTGTTCTTTTTACTAACAACAACAAGAGTCATTGCATGTGTGTTCTTTTCACATACCACATATGGATCCACCAGTGTCATTGAAATGTGTGTTCTCTACATAGACCACACATGGATCCACCAGTGCCATTGCATGTGTGTTCTTTTTAGTAACAACAACCAGAGTCATTGAAATGTGTGTTCTTCTCACATACCACCTATGGATCCACCAGTGTCATTGCATGTGTGTTCTTTTCACAATCCACCCATGGATCCACCAGTGTCATTGCATGTGTGTTCTTTTTAGTAACAACAACCAGAGTCATTGAAATGTGTGTTCTTCTCACATACCACCTATGGATCCACTAGTGTCATTGCATGTGTGTTCTTTTCACAATCCACCCATGGATCCACCAGTGTCATTGCATGTGTGTTCTTTTTAGTAACAACAACCAGAGTCATTGAAATGTGTGTTCTTCTCACATACCACCTATGGATCCACCAGTGTCATTGCATGTGTGTTCTTTTCACGATCCACCCATGGATCCACCAGTGTCATTGGATGTGTGTTCTTTTTAGTAACAACTAGAGTCATTGAAATGTGTGTTCTTTTCACATACCACATATGGATCCACCAGTGTCATTGCATGTGTGTTCTTTTCACTAAAAACAACCAGAGTCATTGCATGTGTGTTCTTTTCACATACCGCATATGGATCAACCAGTGTCATTGCATGTCTGTTCTTTTCAACAACAACAACAACTAGAGTCATTGCATGTGTGCTCTTTTGGTGGATCCACACATGGATCCACCAGTGTCATTGCATGTGTGTTCTTTTTAGTAACAAGAACCAGTGTCATTGCATGTGTGTTCTTTTCACTAACAACAACTGGAGTCATTGCATGTCTGCTCTTTTCACAATCCACCTATGGATCCACCAGTGTCATTGCATGTGTTTTCTTTTTACTAACAACAACCAGAGTTATTTCATGGTTGTTCTTCCCACATACCACCTATGGATCCACCAGTGTCATTGCATGTGTGTTGTCTTCACAATCCAAACATGGATCCACCAGTGTCATTGCATGTGTGTTCTTTCTACTAACAACAACCAGTGTCATTGCATGTGTGTTCTCTTCAGAGACCAGACATGGATCCACCAGTGTCATTGCATGTGTGTTCTTTTTACTAACAACAACCAGAGTCATTGCATGTGTGTTCTTTTCACATACCACATATGGATCCACCAGTGTCATTGAAATGTGTGTTCTCTACATAGACCACATATGGATCCACCAGTGTCATTGCATGTGTGTTCTTTTTAGTAACAACAACCAGAGTCATTGAAATGTGTGTTCTTCTCACATACCACCTATGGATCCACCAGTGTCATTGCATGTGTGTTCCTTTCACAATCCACCCATGGATCCACCAGTGTCATTACATGTGTGTTCTTTTTAGTAACAACAACCAGAGTCATTGAAATGTGTGTTCTTCTCACATACCACCTATGGATCCACCAGTGTCATTGCATGTGTGTTCCTTTCACAATCCACCCATGGATCCACCAGTGTCATTACATGTGTGTTCTTTTTAGTAACAATAACCAGAGTCATTGAAATGTGTGTTCTTCTCACATACCACCTATGGATCCACCAGTGTCATTGCATGTGTGTTCTTTTCACAATCCACCCATGGATCCACCAGTGTCATTGGATGTGTGTTCTTTTTAGTAAAAACAACCAGAGTCATTGAAATGTGTGTTCTTTTCACATACCACATATGGATCCACCAGTGTCATTGCATGTGTGTTCTTTTCACTAACAATAACCAGAGTCATTGCTTGTGTGTTCTTTTCACATACCACATATGGATCAACCAGTGTCATTGCATGTATGTTCTTTTCAACAACAACAACTGGAGTCATTACATGTGTGCTCTTTTCACAATCCACCCATGGATCCACCAGTGTCATTGCATGTGTGTTCTTTTTCGTAACAACAACCAGTGTCATTGCATGTGTGTTATTTTCACTAACAACAAATGGAGTCATTGTATGTGTGCTCTTTTCACAATGCACCTATGGATCCACCAGCGTCATTGCATGTGTGTTCTTCTTACTAACAACAATCAGAGTCAATTCATGGTTGTTCTTCTCACATACCACCTATGGATCAACCAGTGTCATTGCATGTGTGTTGTCTTCACAATCCAAACATGGATCCACCAGTGTCATTGCATGTGTGTTCTTTCTACTAACAACAACCAGTGTCATTGCATGTGTGTTCTCTTGAGAGACTAGACATGGATCCACCAGTGTCACTGCATGTGTGTTCTTTTTACTAACAATAACCAGTGTCACTGCATGTGTGTTCTCTTCAGAGACCATACATGGATCCACTAGTGTCATTGCATGTGTGTTCTTTTCACTAACAACAACCATAGTCATTGCATGTGTGTTCTTTTCACATACCACATATGGATCAACCAGTGTCATTGCATGTATGTTCTTTTCAACAACAACAACCGGAGTCATTGCATGTGTGCTCTTTTCACAATCCACACATGGATCCACCAGTGTCATTGCATGTGTGTTCTTTTTAGTAACAACAACCAGTGTCATTGCATGTTTGTTCTTTTCACTAACAACAACTGGAGTCATTGTATGTGTGCTCTTTTCACAATCCACCTATGGATCCACCAGTGTCATTGCATGTGTGTTCTTCTTACTAACAACAATCAGAGTCATTTCATGGTTGTTCTTCTCACATACCACTTATGGATCAACCAGTGTCATTGCATGTGTGTTGTCTTCACAATCCAAACATGGATCCACCAGTGTCATTGCATGTGTGTTCTTTCTACTAACAACAACCAGTGTCATTGCATGTGTGTTCTCTTCAGAGACTAGACATGGATCCACCAGTGTCACTGCATGTGTGTTCTTTTTACTAACAACAACCAGTGTCATTGCATGTGTGTTCTCTTTAGAGACCATACATGGATCCACTAGTGTCATTGCATGTGTGTTCTTTTTACTAACAACAACCAGAGTCATTGAAATGTGTGTTCTTCTCACATACCACCTATGGATCCACCAGTGTCATTGCATGTGTGTTCTCTTCAGAGACCATACATGGATCCACTAGTGTCATTGCATGTGTGTTCATTTCACTAACAACAACCAGAGTCATTGCATGTGTGTTCTTTTCACATACCACATATGGATCAACCAGTGTCATTACATGTATGTTCTTTTCAACAACAACAACTTGAGTCATTGCATGTGTGCTCTTTTCACAATCCACACATGGATCCACCAGTGTCATTGCATGTGTGTTCTTTTTAGTAACAACAACCAGTGTCATTGCATGTGTGTTCTTTTCACTAACAACAACTGGAGTCATTGCATGTGTGCTCTTTTCACAATCCACCTATGGATCCACCAGTGTCATTGCATGTGTGTTCTTCTTACTAACAACAACCAGAGTCATTTCATGGCTGTTCTTCTCACATACCACCTATGGATCAACCATTGTCATTGCATGTGTGTTCTCTTCACAATCCACACATGGATCCCCCAGTGTCATTGCATGTGTGTTCTTTCTACTAACAACAACCAGTGTCATTGCATGTGTGTTCTCTTCAGAGACCATACATGGATCCACTAGTGTCATTGCATGTGTGTTCTCTTCAGAGACCATACATGGATCCACTAGTGTCATTGCGTGTGTGTTCTTTTTACTAACAACAACCAGAGTCATTGCATGTGTGTTCTTTTCACATACCACATATGGATCCACCAGTGTCATTGAAATGTGTGTTCTCTACATAGACCACACATGGATCCACCAGTGCCATTGCATGTGTGTTCTTTTTAGTAACAACAACCAGAGTCATTGAAATGTGTGTTCTTCTCACATACCACCTATGGATCCACCAGTGTCATTGCATGTGTGTCCTTTTCACAATCCACCCATGGATCCACCAGTGTCATTGCATGTGTGTTCTTTTTAGTAACAACAACCAGAGACATTGAAATGTGTGTTCTTCTCACATACCACCTATGGATCCACTAGTGTCATTGCATGTGTGTTCTTTTCACAATCCACCCATGGATCCACCAGTGTCATTGCATGTGTGTTCTTTTTAGTAACAACAACCAGAGTCATTGAAATGTGTGTTCTTCTCACATACCACCTATGGATCCACCAGTGTCATTGCATATGTGTTCTTTTCACGATCCACCCATGGATCCACCAGTGTCATTGGATGTGTGTTCTTTTTAGTAACAACTAGAGTCATTGAAATGTGTGTTCTTTTCACATACCACATATGGATCCACCAGTGTCATGGCATGTGTGTTCTTTTCACTAAAAACAACCAGAGTCATTGCATGTGTGTTCTTTTCACATACCGCATATGGATCAACCAGTGTCATTGCATGTCTGTTCTTTTCAACAACAACAACAACTAGAGTCATTGCATGTGTGCTCTTTTGGTGGATCCACACATGGATCCACCAGTGTCATTGCATGTGTGTTCTTTTTAGTAACAACAACCAGTGTCATCGCATGTGTGTTCTTTTCACTAACAACAACTGGAGTCATTGCATGTGTGCTCTTTTCACAATCCACCTATGGATCCACCAGTGTCATTGCATGTGTTTTCTTTTTACTAACAACAACCAGAGTTATTTCATGGTTGTTCTTCCCACATACCACCTATGGATCCACCAGTGTCATTCCATGTGTGTTGTCTTCACAATCCAAACATGGATCCACCAGTGTCATTGCATGTGTGTTCTTTCTACTAACAACAACTAGTGTCATTGCATGTGTGTTCTCTTCAGAGACCAGACATGGATCCACCAGTGTCATTGCATGTGTGTTCTTTTTACTAACAACAACCAGAGTCATTGCATGTGTGTTCTTTTCACATACCACATATGGATCCACCAGTGTCATTGAAATGTGTGTTCTCTACATAGACCACATATGGATCCACCAGTGTCATTGCATGTGTGTTCTTTTTAGTAACAACAACCAGAGTCATTGAAATGTGTGTTCTTCTCACATACCACCTATGGATCCACCAGTGTCATTGCATGTGTGTTCCTTTCACAATCCACCCATGGATCCACCAGTGTCATTACATGTGTGTTCTTTTTAGTAACAACAACCAGAGTCATTGAAATGTGTGTTCTTCTCACATACCACCTATGGATCCACCAGTGTCATTGCATGTGTGTTCTTTTCACAATCCACCCATGGATCCACCAGTGTCATTGGATGTGTGTTCTTTTTAGTAACAACTAGAGTCATTGAAATGTGTGTTCTTTTCACATACCACATATGGATCCACCAGTGTCATTGCATGTGTGTTCTTTTCACTAACAATAACCAGAGTCATCGCTTGTGTGTTCTTTTCACATACCACATATGGATCAACCAGTGTCATTGCATGTATGTTCTTTTCAACAACAACAACTGGAGTCATTACATGTGTGCTCTTTTCACAATCCACACATGGATCCAACAGTGTCATTGCATGTGTGTTCTTTTTAGTAACAACAACCAGTGTCATTGCATGAGTGTTCTTTTCACTAACAACAACTGGAGTCATTGCATGTGTGTTCTCTTCACAATCCACACATGGATCTACCAGTGTCATTGCATGTGTGTTCTTTTTACTAACAACAACCAGTGTCATTGCATGTGTGTTCTCTTCAGAGACCAGACATGGATCCACCAGTGTCATTGCATGTGTGTTCTTTTTACTAACAACAACCAGAGTCATTGCATGTGTGTTCTTTTCACATACCACATATGGATCCACCAGTGTCATTGAAATGTGTGTTCTCTACATAGACCACACATGGATCCACTAGTGTCATTGCATGTGTGTTCTTTTTAGTAACAACAACCAGAGTCATTGAAATGTGTGTTCTTCTCACATACCACCTATGGATCCACCAGTGTCATTGCATGTATGTTCTTTTCACAATCCACCCATGGATCCACCAGTGTCATTGCATGTGTTTTCTTTTTAGTAACAACAACTAGAGTCATTGAAATGTGTGTTCTTCTCACATACCACCTATGGATCCACCAGTGTCATTGCATGTGTGTTATTTTCACAATCCACCCATGGATCCACCAGTGTCATTGGATGCGTGTTCTTTTTAGTAACAACTAGAGTCATTGAAATGTGTGTTCTTTTCACATACCACATATGGATCCACCAGTGTCATTGCATGTGTGTTCTTTTCACTAACAACAACCAGAGTCATTGCATGTGTGTTCTTTTCACATACCACATATGGATCAACCAGTGTCATTGCATGTATGTTCTTTTCAACAACAACAACTGGAGTCATTGCATGTGTGCTCTTTTCACAATCCACACATGGATCCACTAGTGTCATTGCATGTGTGTTCTTTTTAGTAACAACAACTAGTGTCATTGCATGCGTGTTCTTTTCACTAACAACAACTGGAGTCATTGTATGTGTGCTCTTTTCACAATCCACCTATGGATCCACCAGTGTCATTGCATGTGTGTTCTTCTTACTAACAACAATCAGAGTCATTTCATGGTTGTTCTTCTCACATACCACCTATGGATCAACCAGTGTCATTGCATGTGTGTTGTCTTCACAATCCAAACATGGATCCACCAGTGTCATTGCATGTGTGTTCTTTCTACTAACAAGAACCAGTGTCATTGCATGTGTGTTCTCTTTAGAGACTAGACATGGATCCACCAGTGTCACTGCATATGTGTTCGTTTTACTAACAACAACCAGTGTCATTGCATGTGTGTTCTCTTCAGAGACCATACATGGATCCACTACTGTCATTGCATGTGTGTTCTTTTCACTAACAACAACCAGAGTCATTGCATGTGTGTTCTTTTCACATACCACATATGGATCAACCAGTGTCATTGCATGTATGTTCTTTTCAACAACAACAACTGGAGTCATTGCATGTGTGCTCTTTTCACAATCCACACATGGATCCACCAGTGTCATTGCATGTGTGTTCTTTTTAGTAACAACCAGTGTCATTGCATGTGTGTTCTTTTCACTAACAACAACTGGAGTCATTGTATGTGTGCTCTTTTCACAATCCACCTATGGATCCACCAGTGTCATTGCATGTGTGTTCTTCTTACTAACAACAATCAGAGTCATTTCATGGTTGTTCTTCTCACATACCACCTATGGATCAACCAGTGTCATTGCATGTGTGTTGTCTTCACAATCCACCCATGGATCCACCAGTGTCATTGGATGTGTGTTCTTTTTACTAACAACAACCAGTGTCATTGCATGTGTGTTCTCTTCAGAGACTAGACATGGATCCACCAGTGTCACTGCATGTGTGTTCTTTTTACTAACAACAACCAGTGTCATTGCATGTGTGTTCTCTTTAGAGACCATACATGGATCCACTAGTGTCATTGCATGTGTGTTCTTTTTACTAACAACAACCAGAGTCATTGAAATGTGTGTTCTTCTCACATACCACCTATGGATCCACCAGTGTCATTGCATGTGTGTTCTTTTCACAATCTCCCCATGGATCCACCAGTGTCATTGCATGTGTGTTCTTTTTAGTAACAACAACTAGAGTCATTGAAATGTGTGTTCTTCTCACATACCACCTATGGATCCACCAGTGTCATTGCATGTGTGTTCTTTTCACAATCCACCCATGGATCCACCAGTGTCATTGGATGTGTGTTCTTTTTAGTAACAACTAGAGTCATTGAAATGTGTGTTCTTTTCACATACCACATATGGATCCGCCAGTGTCATTGCATGTGTGTTCTTTTCACTAACAACAACCAGAGTCATTGCATGTGTGTTCTTTTCACATACCACATATGGATCAACCAGTGTCATTACATGTATGTTCTTTTCAACAACAACAACAGGAGTCATTGCATGTGTGCTCTTTTCACAATCCACACATGGATCCACCAGTGTCATTGCATGTGTGTTCTTTTTAGTAACAACAACCAGTGTCATTGCATGTTTGTTCTTTTCACTAACAACAACTGGAGTCATTGTATGTGTGCTCTTTTCACAATCCACCTATGGATCCACCAGTGTCATTGCATGTGTGTTCTTCTTACTAACAACAATCAGAGTCATTTCATGGTTGTTCTTCTCACATACCACCTATGGATCAACCAGTGTCATTGCATGTGTGTTGTCTTCACAATCCAAACATGGATCCACCAGTGTCATTGCATGTGTGTTCTTTCTACTAGCAACAACCAGTGTCGTTGCATGTGTGTTCTCTTCAGAGACTAGACATGGATCCACCAGTGTCACTGCATGTGTGTTCTTTTTACTAACAATAACCAGTGTCATTGCATGTGTGTTCTCTTCAGAGACCATACATGGATCCACTAGTGTCATTGCATGTGTGTTCTTTTCACTAACAACAACCAGAGTCATTGCATGTGTGTTCTTTTCACATACCACATATGGATCAACCAGTGTCATTGCATGTATGTTCTTTTCAACAACAACAATCGGAGTCATTGCATGTGTGCTCTTTTCACAATCCACACATGGATCCACCAGTGTCATTGCATGTGTGTTCTTTTTAGTAACAACAACCAGTGTCATTGCATGTTTGTTCTTTTCACTAACAACAACTGGAGTCATTGTATGTGTGCTCTTTTCACAATCCACCTATGGATCCACCAGTGTCATTGCATGTGTGTTCTTCTTACTAACAACAATCAGAGTCATTTCATGGTTGTTCTTCTCACATACCACCTATGGATCAACCAGTGTCATTGCATGTGTGTTGTCTTCACAATCCAAACATGGATACACCAGTGTCATTGCATGTGTGTTCTTTCTACTAACAACAACCAGTGTCATTGCATGTGTGTTCTCTTCAGAGACTAGACATGGATCCACCAGTGTCACTGCATGTGTGTTCTTTTTACTAACAACAACCAGTGTCATTGCATGTGTGTTCTCTTCAGAGACCATACATGGATCCACTAGTGTCATTGCATGTGTGTTCTTTTTACTAACAACAACCAGAGTCATTGAAATGTGTGTTCTTCTCACATACCACCTATGGATCCACCAGTGTCATTGCATGTGTGTTCTCTTCAGAGACCATACATGGATCCACCAGTGTCATTGCATGTGTGTTCTTTTCACTAACAACAACCAGAGTCATTGCATGTGTGTTCTTTTCACATACCACATATGGATCAACCAGTGTCATTACATGTATGTTCTTTTCAACAACAACAACTGGAGTCATTGCATGTGTGCTCTTTTCACAATCCACACATGGATCCACCAGTGTCATTGCATGTGTGTTCTTTTTAGTAACAACAACCAGTGTCATTGCATGTGTGTTCTTTTCACTAACAACAACTGGAGTCATTGCATGTGTGCTCTTTTCACAATCCACCTATGGATCCACTAGTGTCATTGCATGTGTGTTCTTCTTACTAACAACAACTAGAGTCATTTCATGACTGTTCTTCTCACATACCACCTATGGATCAACCATTGTCATTGCATGTGTGTTCTCTTCACAATCCACACATGGATCCCCAGTGTCATTGCATGTGTGTTCTTTTTACTAACAACAACCAGTGTCATTGCATGTGTGTTCTCTTTAGAGACCATACATGGATCCACTAGTGTCATTGCATGTGTGTTCTCTTCAGAGACCATACATGGATCCACTAGTGTCATTGCATGTGTGTTCTTTTTACTAACAACAACCAGAGTCATTGCATGTGTGTTCTTTTCACATACCACATATGGATCCACCAGTGTCATTGAAATGTGTGTTCTCTACATAGACCACACATGGATCCACCAGTGCCATTGCATGTGTGTTCTTTTTAGTAACAACAACCAGAGTCATTGAAATGTGTGTTCTTCTCACATACCACCTATGGATCCACCAGTGTCATTGCATGTGTGTTCTTTTCACAATCCACGCATGGATCCACCAGTGTCATTGCATGTGTGTTCTTTTTAGTAACAACAACCAGAGTCATTGAAATGTGTGTTCTTCTCACATACTACCTATGGATCCACTAGTGTCATTGCATGTGTGTTCTTTTCACAATCCACCCATGGATCCACCAGTGTCATTGCATGTGTGTTCTTTTTAGTAACAACAACCAGAGTCATTGAAATGTGTGTTCTTCTCACATACCACCTATGGATCCACCAGTGTCATTGCATGTGTGTTCTTTTCACGATCCACCCATAGATCCACCAGTGTCATTGGATGTGTGTTCTTTTTAGTAACAACTAGAGTCATTGAAATGTGTGTTCTTTTCACATACCACATATGGATCCACCAGTGTCATTGCATGTGTGTTCTTTTCACTAACAACAACCAGAGTCATTGCATGTGTGTTCTTTTCACATACCGCATATTGATCAACCAGTGTCATTGCATGTCTGTTCTTTTCAACAACAACAACATCTAGAGTCATTGCATGTGTGCTCTTTTGGTGGATCCACACATGGATCCACCAGTGTCATTGCATGTGTGTTCTTTTTAGTAACAACAACCAGTGTCATTGCATGTGTGTTCTTTTCACTAACAACAACTGGAGTCATTGCATGTGTGCTCTTCCCACATACCACCTATGGATCCACCAGTGTCATTGCATGTGTGTTGTCTTCACAATCCAAACATGGATCCACCAGTGTCATTGCATGTGTGTTCTTTCTACTAACAACAACCAGTGTCATTGCATGTGTGTTCTCTTCAGAGACCAGACATGGATCCACCAGTGTCATTGCATGTGTGTTCTTTTTACTAACAACAACCAGAGTCATTGCATGTGTGTTCTTTTCACATACCACATATGGATCCACCAGTGTCATTGAAATGTGTGTTCTCTACATAGACCACATATGGATCCACCAGTGTCATTGCATGTGTGTTCTTTTTAGTAACAACAACCAGAGTCATTGAAATGTGTGTTCTTCTCACATACCACCTATGGATCCACCAGTGTCATTGCATGTGTGTTCCTTTCACAATCCACCCATGGATCCACCAGTGTCGTTACATGTGTGTTCTTTTTAGTAACAACAACCAGAGTCATTGAAATGTGTGTTCTTCTCACATACCACCTATGGATCCACTAGTGTCATTGCATGTGTGTTCTTTTCACAATCCACCCATGGATCCACTAGTGTCATTGGATGTGTGTTCTTTTTAGTAACAACTAGAGTCATTGAAATGTGTGTTCTTTTCACATACCACATATGGATCCACCAGTGTCATTGCATGTGTGTTCTTTTCACTAACAATAACCAGAGTCATTGCTTGTGTGTTCTTTTCACATACCACATATGGATCAACCAGTGTCATTGCATGTATGTTCTTTTCAACAACAACAACTGGAGTCATTACATGTGTGCTCTTTTCACAATCCACACATGGATCCACCAGTGTCATTGCATGTGTGTTCTTTTTAGTAACAACAACCAGTGTCATTGCATGAGTGTTCTTTTCACTAATAACAACTGGAGTCATTGCATGTGTGTTCTCTTCACAATCCACACATGGATCTACCAGTGTCATTGCATGTGTGTTCTTTTTACTAACAACAACCAGTGTCATTGCATGTGTGTTCTCTTCAGAGACCAGACATGGATCCACCAGTGTCATTGCATGTGTGTTCTTTTTACTAACAACAACCAGAGTCATTGCATGTGTGTTCTTTTCACATACCACATATGGATCCACCAGTGTCATTGAAATGTGTGTTCTCTACATAGACCACACATGGATCCACTAGTGTCATTGCATGTGTGTTCTTTTTAGTAACAACAACCAGAGTCATTGAAATGTGTGTTCTTCTCACATACCACCTATGTATCCACCAGTGTCATTGCATGTATGTTCTTTTCACAATCCACCCATGGATCCACCAGTGTCATTGCATGTGTTTTCTTTTTAGTAACAACAACTAGAGTCATTGAAATGTGTGTTCTTCTCACATACAACCTATGGATCCACCAGTGTCATTGCATGTGTGTTCTTTTCACACTCCACCCATGGATCCACTAGTGTCATTGGATGCGTGTTCTTTTTAGTAACAACTAGAGTCATTGAAATGTGTGTTCTTTTCACATACCACATATGGATCCACCAGTGTCATTGCATGTGTGTTCTTTTCACTAACAACAACCAGAGTCATTGCATGTGTGTTCTTTTCACATACCACATATGGATCAACCAGTGTCATTGCATGTATGTTCTTTTCAACAACAACAACTGGAGTCATTGCATGTGTGCTCTTTTCACAATCCACACATGGATCCACTAGTGTCATTGCATGTGTGTTCTTTTTAGTAACAACAACTAGTGTCATTGCATGTGTGTTCTTCTCACTAACAACAACTGGAGTCATTGTATGTGTGCTCTTTTCACAATCCACCTATGGATCCACCAGTGTCATTGCATGTGTGTTCTTCTTACTAACAACAATTAGAGTCATTTCATGGTTGTTCTTCTCACATACCACCTATGGATCAACCAGTGTCATTGCATGTGTGCTGTCTTCACAATCCAAACATGGATCCACCAGTGTCATTGCATGTGTGTTCTTTCTACTAACAACAACCAGTGTCATTGCATGTGTGTTCTCTTTAGAGACTAGACATGGATCCACCAGTGTCACTGCATATGTGTTCGTTTTACTAACAACAACCAGTGTCATTGCATGTGTGTTCTCTTCAGAGACCATACATGGATCCACTAGTGTCATTGCATGTGTGTTCTTTTCATTAACAACAACTAGAGTCATTGCATGTGTGTTCTTTTCACATACCACATATGGATCAACCAGTGTCATTGCATGTATGTTCTTTTCAACACAACAACTGGAGTCATTGCATGTGTGCTCTTTTCACAATCCACACATGGATCCACCAGTGTCATTGCATGTGTGTTCTTTTTAGTAACAACCAGTGTCATTGCATGTGTGTTATTTTCACTAACAACAACTAGAGTCATTGTATGTGTGCTCTTTTCACAATCCACCTATGGATCCACCAGTGTCATTGCATGTGTGTTCTTCTTACTAACAACAATCAGAGTCATTTCATGGTTGTTCTTCTCACATACCACCTATGGATCAACCAGTGTCATTGCATGTGTGTTGTCTTCACAATCCACCCATGGATCCACCAGTGTCATTGGATGTGTGTTCTTTTTACTAACAACAACCAGTGTCATTGCATGTGTGTTCTCTTCAGAGACTAGACATGGATCCACCAGTGTCACTGCATGTGTGTTCTTTTTACTAACAACAACCAGTGTCATTGCGTGTGTGTTCTCTTTAGAGACCATACATGGATCCACTAGTGTCATTGCATGTGTGTTCTTTTTACTAACAACAACCAGAGTCATTGAAATGTGTGTTCTTCTCACATACCACCTATGGATCTACCAGTGTCATTGCATGTGTGTTCTTTTCACAATCCCCCCATGGATCCACAAGTGTCATTGCATGTGTGTTCTTTTTACTAACAACAACTAGAGTCATTGAAATGTGTGTTCTTCTCACATACCACCTATGGATCCACCAGTGTCATTGCATGTGTGTTCTTTTCACAATCCACCCATGGATCCACCAATGTCATTGCATGTGTGTTCTTTTTAGTAACAACAACCAGAGTCATTGAAATGTGTGTTCTTTTCACATACCACATATGGATCCGCCAGTGTCATTGCATGTGTGTTCTTTTCACTAACAACAACCAGAGTCATTGCATGTGTGTTCTTTTCACATACCACATATGGATCAACCAGTGTCATTACATGTATGTTCTTTTCAACAACAACAACTGGAGTCATTGCATGTGTGCTCTTTTCACAATCCACACATGGATCCACCAGTGTCATTGCATGTGTGTTCTTTTTAGTAACAACAACCAGTATAATTGCATGTTTGTTCTTTTCACTAACAACAACTGGAGTCATTGTATGTGTGCTCTTTTCACAATCCACCTATGGATCCACCAGTGTCATTGCATGTGTGTTCTTCTTACTAACAACAATCAGAGTCATTTCATGGTTGTTCTTCTCACATACCACCTATGGATCAACCAGTGTCATTGCATGTGTGTTGTCTTCACAATCCAAACATGGATCCACCAGTGTCATTGCATGTGTGTTCTTTCTACTAACAACAACCAGTGTCATTGCATGTGTGTTCTCTTCAGAGATTAGACATGGATCCACCAGTGTCACTGCATATGTGTTCGTTTTACTAACAACAACCAGTGTCATTGCATGTGTGTTCTCTTCAGAGACCATACATGGATCCACTAGTGTCATTGCATGTGTGTTCTTTTCACTAACAACAACCAGAGTCATTGCATGTGTGTTCTTTTTAGTAACAACAACTAGTGTCATTGCATGAGTGTTCTTTTCACTAACAACAACTGGAGTCATTGCATGTGTGCTCTTTTCACAATCCACCTATGGATCCACCAATGTCATTGCATGTGTGTTCTTTTTACTAACAACAACGAGAGTCATTTCATGGCTGTTCTTCTCACATACCACCTATGGATCCACCAGTGTCATTGCATGTGTGTTCTCTTCACAATCCACACATGGATCAACCAGTGTCATTGCATGTATGTTCTTTTCAACAACAACAACTGGAGTCATTGCATGTGTGCTCTTTTCACAATCCACACATGGATCCACTAGTGTCATTGCATGTGTGTTCTTTTTAGTAACAACAACTAGTGTCATTGCATGTGTGTTCTTTTCACTAACAACAACTGGAGTCATTGTATGTGTGCTCTTTTCACAATCCACCTATGGATCCACCAGTGTCATTGCATGTGTGTTCTTCTTACTAACAACAATCAGAGTCATTTCATGGTTGTTCTTCTCACATACCACCTATGGATCAACCAGTGTCATTGCATGTGTGCTGTCTTCACAATCCAAACATGGATCCACCAGTGTCATTGCATGTGTGTTCTTTCTACTAACAACAACCAGTGTCATTGCATGTGTGTTCTCTTTAGAGACTAGACATGGATCCACCAGTGTCACTGCATATGTGTTCGTTTTACTAACAACAACCAGTGTCATTGCATGTGTGTTCTCTTCAGAGACCATACATGGATCCACTAGTGTCATTGCATGTGTGTTCTTTTCACTAACAACAACCAGAGTCATTGCATGTGTGTTCTTTTCACATACCACATATGGATCAACCAGTGTCATTGCATGTATGTTCTTTTCAACAACAACAACTGGAGTCATTGCATGTGTGCTCTTTTCACAATCCACACATGGATCCACCAGTGTCATTGCATGTGTGTTCTTTTTAGTAACAACCAGTGTCATTGCATGTGTGTTCTTTTCACTAACAACAACTAGAGTCATTGTATGTGTGCTCTTTTCACAATCCACATATGGATCCACCAGTGTCATTGCATGTGTGTTCTTCTTACTAACAACAATCAGAGTCATTTCATGGTTGTTCTTCTCACATACCACCTATGGATCAACCAGTGTCATTGCATGTGTGTTGTCTTCACAATCCACCCATGGATCCACCAGTGTCATTGGATGTGTGTTCTTTTTACTAACAACAACCAGTGTCATTGCATGTGTGTTCTCTTCAGAGACTAGACATGGATCCACCAGTGTCACTGCATGTGTGTTCTTTTTACTAACAACAACCAGTGTCATTGCGTGTGTGTTCTCTTTAGAGACCATACATGGATCCACTAGTGTCATTGCATGTGTGTTCTTTTTACTAACAACAACCAGAGTCATTGAAATGTGTGTTCTTCTCACATACCACCTATGGATCTACCAGTGTCATTGCATGTGTGTTCTTTTCACAATCCCCCCATGGATCCACCAGTGTCATTGCATGTGTGTTCTTTTTACTAACAACAACTAGAGTCATTGAAATGTGTGTTCTTCTCACATACCACCTATGGATCCACCAGTGTCATTGCATGTGTGTTCTTTTCACAATCCACCCATGGATCCACCAATGTCATTGCATGTGTGTTCTTTTTAGTAACAACAACCAGAGTCATTGAAATGTGTGTTCTTTTCACATACCACATATGGATCCGCCAGTGTCATTGCATGTGTGTTCTTTTCACTAACAACAACCAGAGTCATTGCATGTGTGTTCTTTTCACATACCACATATGGATCAACCAGTGTCATTACATGTATGTTCTTTTCAACAACAACAACTGGAGTCATTGCATGTGTGCTCTTTTCACAATCCACACATGGATCCACCAGTGTCATTGCATGTGTGTTCTTTTTAGTAACAACAACCAGTATAATTGCATGTTTGTTCTTTTCACTAACAACAACTGGAGTCATTGTATGTGTGCTCTTTTCACAATCCACCTATGGATCCACCAGTGTCATTGCATGTGTGTTCTTCTTACTAACAACAATCAGAGTCATTTCATGGTTGTTCTTCTCACATACCACCTATGGATCAACCAGTGTCATTGCATGTGTGTTGTCTTCACAATCCAAACATGGATCCACCAGTGTCATTGCATGTGTGTTCTTTCTACTAACAACAACCAGTGTCATTGCATGTGTGTTCTCTTCAGAGATTAGACATGGATCCACCCGTGTCACTGCATATGTGTTCGTTTTACTAACAACAACCAGTGTCATTGCATGTGTGTTCTCTTCAGAGACCATACATGGATCCACTAGTGTCATTGCATGTGTGTTCTTTTCACTAACAACAACCAGAGTCATTGCATGTGTGTTCTTTTTAGTAACAACAACTAGTGTCATTGCATGAGTGTTCTTTTCACTAACAACAACTGGAGTCATTGCATGTGTGCTCTTTTCACAATCCACCTATGGATCCACCAATGTCATTGCATGTGTGTTCTTTTTACTAACAACAACCAGAGTCATTTCATGGCTGTTCTTCTCACATACCACCTATGGATCCACCAGTGTCATTGCATGTGTGTTCTCTTCACAATCCACACATGGATCAACCAGTGTCATTGCATGTATGTTCTTTTCAACAACAACAACTGGAGTCATTGCATGTGTGCTCTTTTCACAATCCACACATGGATCCACTAGTGTCATTGCATGTGTGTTCTTTTTAGTAACAACAACTAGTGTCATTGCATGTGTGTTCTTTTCACTAACAACAACTGGAGTCATTGTATGTGTGCTCTTTTCACAATCCACCTATGGATCCACCAGTGTCATTGCATGTGTGTTCTTCTTACTAACAACAATCAGAGTCATTTCATGGTTGTTCTTCTCACATACCACCTATGGATCAACCAGTGTCATTGCATGTGTGCTGTCTTCACAATCCAAACATGGATCCACCAGTGTCATTGCATGTGTGTTCTTTCTACTAACAACAACCAGTGTCATTGCATGTGTGTTCTCTTTAGAGACTAGACATGGATCCACCAGTGTCACTGCATATGTGTTCGTTTTACTAACAACAACCAGTGTCATTGCATGTGTGTTCCCTTCAGAGACCATACATGGATCCACTAGTGTCATTGCATGTGTGTTCTTTTCACTAACAACAACCAGAGTCATTGCATGTGTGTTCTTTTCACATACCACATATGGATCAACCAGTGTCATTGCATGTATGTTCTTTTCAACAACAACAACTGGAGTCATTGCATGTGTGCTCTTTTCACAATCCACACATGGATCCACCAGTGTCATTGCATGTGTGTTCTTTTTAGTAACAACCAGTGTCATTGCATGTGTGTTCTTTTCACTAACAACAACTAGAGTCATTGTATGTGTGCTTTTTTCACAATCCACATATGGATCCACCAGTGTCATTGCATGTGTGTTCTTCTTACTAACAACAATCAGAGTCATTTCATGGTTGTTCTTCTCACATACCACCTATGGATCAACCAGTGTCATTGCATGTGTGTTGTCTTCACAATCCACCCATGGATCCACCAGTGTCATTGGATGTGTGTTCTTTTTACTAACAACAACCAGTGTCATTGCATGTGTGTTCTCTTCAGAGACTAGACATGGATCCACCAGTGTCACTGCATGTGTGTTCTTTTTACTAACAACAACCAGTGTCATTGCATGTGTGTTCTCTTTAGAGACCATACATGGATCCACTAGTGTCAGTGCATGTGTGTTCTTTTTACTAACAACAACCAGAGTCATTGAAATGTGTGTTCTTCTCACATACCACCTATGGATCTACCAGTGTCATTGCATGTGTGTTCTTTTCACAATCCCCCCATGGATCCACCAGTGTCATTGCATGTGTGTTCTTTTTACTAACAACAACTAGAGTCATTGAAATGTGTGTTCTTCTCACATACCACCTATGGATCCACCAGTGTCATTGCATGTGTGTTCTTTTCACAATCCACCCATGGATCCACCAGTGTCATTGCATGTGTGTTCTTTTTAGTAACAACAACCAGAGTCATTGAAATGTGTGTTCTTTTCACATACCACATATGGATCCGCCAGTGTCATTGCATGTGTGTTCTTTTCACTAACAACAACCAGAGTCATTGCATGTGTGTTCTTTTCACATACCACATATGGATCAACCAGTGTCATTACATGTATGTTCTTTTCAACAACAACAACTGGAGTCATTGCATGTGTGCTCTTTTCACAATCCACACATGGATCCACCAGTGTCATTGCATGTGTGTTCTTTTTAGTAACAACAACCAGTATAATTGCATGTTTGTTCTTTTCACTAACAACAACTGGAGTCATTGTATGTGTGCTCTTTTCACAATCCACCTATGGATCCACTAGTGTCATTGCATGTGTGTTCTTCTTACTAACAACAATCAGAGTCATTTCATGGTTGTTCTTCTCACATACCACCTATGGATCAACCAGTGTCATTGCATGTGTGTTGTCTTCACAATCCAAACATGGATCCACCAGTGTCATTGCATGTGTGTTCTTTCTACTAACAACAACCAGTGTCATTGCATGTGTGTTCTCTTCAGAGACTAGACATGGATCCACCAGTGTCACTGCATGTGTGTTCGTTTTACTAACAACAACCAGTGTCATTGCATGTGTGTTCTCTTCAGAGACCATACATGGATCCACTAGTGTCATTGCATGTGTGTTCTTTTTACTAACAACAACCAGAGTCAATCAAATGTGTGTTCTTCTCACATACCACCTATGGATCCACCAGTGTCATTGCATGTGTGTTCTCTTCAGAGACCATACATGGATCCACTAGTGTCATTGCATGTGTGTTCTTTTCACTAACAACAACCAGAGTCATTGTATGTGTGTTCTTTTCACATACCACATATGGATCAACCAGTGTCATTACATGTATGTTCTTTTCAACGACAACAACTGGAGTCATTGCATGTGTGCTCTTTTCACAATCCACACATGGATCCACCAGTGTCATTGCATGTGTGTTCTTTTTAGTAACAACAACCAGTGTCATTGCATGTGTGTTCTTTTCACTAACAACAACTGGAGTCATTGCATGTGTGCTCTTTTCACAATCCACCTATGGATCCACTAGTGTCATTGCATGTGTGTTCTTCTTACTAACAACAACTAGAGTCGTTTCATGGCTGTTCTTCTCACATACCACCTATGGATCAACCATTGTCATTGCATGTGTGTTCTCTTCACAATCCACACATGGATCCCCCAATGTCATTGCATGTGTGTTCTTTTTACTAACAACAACCAGTGTCATTGCATGTGTGTTCTCTTTAGAGACCATACATGGATCCACTAGTGTCATTGCATGTGTGTTCTCTTCAGAGACCATACATGGATCCACTAGTGTCATTGCATGTGTGTTCTTTTTACTAACAACAACCAGAGTCATTGCATGTGTGTTCTTTTCACATACCACATATGGATCCACCAGTGTCATTGAAATGTGTGTTCTCTACATAGACCACACATGGATCCACCAGTGCCATTGCATGTGTGTTCTTTTTAGTAACAACAACCAGAGTCATTGAAATGTGTGTTCTTCTCACATACCACCTATGGATCCACCAGTGTCATTGCATGTGTGTTCTTTTCACAATCCACGCATGGATCCACCAGTGTCATTGCATGTGTGTTCTTTTTAGTAACAACAACCAGAGTCATTGAAATGTGTGTTCTTCTCACATACCACCTATGGATCTACTAGTGTCATTGCATGTGTGTTCGTTTCACAATCCACCCATGGATCCACCAGTGTCATTGGATGTGTGTTCTTTTTTGTAACAACAACCAGAGTCATTGAAATGTGTGTTCTTCTCACATACCACCTATGGATCCACCAGTGTCATTGCATGTGTGTTCTTTTCACGATCCACCCTTAGATCCACCAGTGTCATTGGATGTGTGTTCTTTTTAGTAACAACTAGAGTCATTGAAATGTGTGTTCTTTTCACATACCACATATGGATCCACCAGTGTCATTGCATGTGTGTTCTTTTCACTAACAACAACCAGAGTCATTGCATGTGTGTTCTTTTCACATACCGCATATGGATCAACCAGTGTCATTGCATGTCTGTTCTTTTCAACAACAACAACATCTAGAGTCATTGCATGTGTGCTCTTTTGGTGGATCCACACATGGATCCACCAGTGTCATTGCATGTGTGTTCTTTTTAGTAACAACAACCAGTGTCATTGCATGTGTGTTCTTTTCACTAACAACAACTGGAGTCATTGCATGTGTGCTCTTTTCACAATCCACCTATGGATCCACCAGTGTCATTGCATGTGTTTTCTTTTTACTAACAACAACCAGAGTTATTTCATGGTTGTTCTTCCCACATACCACCTATGGATCCACCAGTGTCATTGCATGTGTGTTCTCTTCACAATCCAAACATGGATCCACCAGTGTCATTGCATGTGTGTTCTTTCTACTAACAACAACCAGTGTCATTGCATGTGTGTTCTCTTCAGAGACCAGACATGGATCCACCAGTGTCATTGCATGTGTGTTCTTTTTACTAACAACAACCAGAGTCATTGCATGTGTGTTCTTTTCACATACCTCATATGGATCCACCAGTGTCATTGAAATGTGTGTTCTCTACATAGACCACATATGGATCCACCAGTGTCATTGCATGTGTGTTCTTTTTAGTAACAACCAGAGTCATTGAAATGTGTGTTCTTCTCACATACCACCTATGGATCCACCAGTGTCATTACATGTGTGTTCTTTTTAGTAACAACAACCAGAGTCATTGAAATGTGTGTTCTTCTCACATACCACCTATGGATCCACCAGTGTCATTGCATGTGTGTTCTTTTCACAATCCACCCATGGATCCACCAGTGTCATTGGATGTGTGTTCTTTTTAGTAACAACTAGAGTCATTGAAATGTGTGTTCTTTTCACATACCACATATGGATCCACCAGTGTCATTGCATGTGTGTTCTTTTCACTAACAATAACCAGAGTCATTGCTTGTGTGTTCTTTTCACATACCACATATGGATCAACCAGTGTCATTGCATGTATGTTCTTTTCAACAACAACAACTGGAGTCATTACATGTGTGCTCTTTTCACAATCCACACATGGATCCACCAGTGTCATTGCATGTGTGTTCTTTTTAGTAACAACAACCAGTGTCATTGCATGAGTGTTCTTTTCACTAACAACAACTGGAGTCATTGCATGTGTGCTCTTTTCACAATCCACCTATGGATCCACCAATGTCATTGCATGTGTGTTCTTTTTACTAACAACAACCAGAGTCATTTCATGGTTGTTCTTCTCACATACCACCTATGAATCCACCAGTGTCATTGCATGTGTGTTCTCTTCACAATCCACACATGGATCTACCAGTGTCATTGCATGTGTGTTCTTTTTACTAACAACAACCAGTGTCATTGCATGTGTGTTCTCTTCAAAGACCAGACATGGATCCACCAGTGTCATTGCATGTGTGTTCTTTTTACTAACAACAACCAGAGTCATTGCATGTGTGTTCTTTTGACATACCACATATGGATCCACCAGTGTCATTGAAATGTGTGTTCTCTACATAGACCACACATGGATCCACTAGTGTCATTGCATGTGTGTTATTTTTAGTAACAACAACCAGAGTCATTGAAATGTGTGTTCTTCTCACATACCACCTATGGATCCACCAGTGTCATTGCATGTATGTTCTTTTCACAATCCACCCATGGATCCACCAGTGTCATTACATGTGTTTTCTTTTTAGTAACAACAACTAGAGTCATTGAAATGTGTGTTCTTCTCACATACCACCTATGGATCCACCAGTGTCATTGCATGTGTGTTCTTTTCACAATCCACCCATGGATCCACCAGTGTCATTGGATGCGTGTTCTTTTTAGTAACAACTAGAGTCATTGAAATGTGTGTTCTTTTCACATACCACATATGGATCCACCAGTGTCATTGCATGTGTATTCTTTTCACTAACAACAACAAGAGTCATTGCATGTGTGTTCTTTTCACATACCACATATGGATCAACCAGTGTCATTGCATGTATGTTCTTTTCAACAACAACAACTGGAGTCATTGCATGTGTGCTCTTTTCACAATCCACACATGGATCCACCAGTGTCATTGCATGTGTGTTCTTTTTAGTAACAACAACTAGTGTCATTGCATGTGTGTTCTTTTCACTAACAACAACTGGAGTCATTGTATGTGTGCTCTTTTCACAATCCACCTATGGATCCACCAGTGTCATTGCATGTGTGTTCTTCTTACTAACAACAATCAGAGTCATTTCATGGTTGTTCTTCTCACATACCACCTATGGATCAACCAGTGTCATTGCATGTGTGTTGTCTTCACAATCCAAACATGGATCCACCAGTGTCATTGCATGTGTGTTCTTTCTACTAACAACAACCAGTGTCATTGCATGTGTGTTCTCTTCAGAGACTAGACATGGATCCACCAGTGTCACTGCATATGTGTTCGTTTTACTAACAACAACCAGTGTCATTGCATGTGTGTTCTCTTCAGAGACCATACATGGATCCACTAGTGTCATTGCATGTGTGTTCTTTTCACTAACAACAACCAGAGTCATTGCATGTGTGTTCTTTTTAGTAACAACAACTAGTGTCATTGCATGAGTGTTCTTTTCACTAACAACAACTGGAGTCATTGCATGTGTGCTCTTTTCACAATCCACCTATGGATCCACCAATGTCATTGCATGTGTGTTCTTTTTACTAACAACAACCAGAGTCATTTCATCGCTGTTCTTCTCACATACCACCTATGGATCCACCAGTGTCATTGCATGTGTGTTCTCTTCACAATCCACACATGGATCTACCAGTGTCATTGCATGTGTGTTCTTTTCAACAACAACAACTGGAGTCATTGCATGTGTGCTCTTTTCACAATCCACACATGGATCCACTAGTGTCATTGCATGTGTGTTCTTTTTAGTAACAACAACTAGTGTCATTGCATGTGTGTTCTTTTCACTAACAACAACTGGAGTCATTGTATGTGTGCTCTTTTCACAATCCACCTATGGATCCACCAGTGTCATTGCATGTGTGTTCTTCTTACTAACAACAATCAGAGTCATTTCATGGTTGTTCTTCTCACATACCACCTATGGATCAACCAGTGTCATTGCATGTGTGCTGTCTTCACAATCCAAACATGGATCCACCAGTGTCATTGCATGTGTGTTCTTTCTACTAACAACAACCAGTGTCATTGCATGTGTGTTCTCTTTAGAGACTAGACATGGATCCACCAGTGTCACTGCATATGTGTTCGTTTTACTAACAACAACCAGTGTCATTGCATGTGTGTTCCCTTCAGAGACCATACATGGATCCACTAGTGTCATTGCATGTGTGTTCTTTTCACTAACAACAACCAGAGTCATTGCATGTGTGTTCTTTTCACATACCACATATGGATCAACCAGTGTCATTGCATGTATGTTCTTTTCAACAACAACAACTGGAGTCATTGCATGTGTGCTCTTTTCACAATCCACACATGGATCCACCAGTGTCATTGCATGTGTGTTCTTTTTAGTAACAACCAGTGTCATTGCATGTGTGTTCTTTTCACTAACAACAACTAGAGTCATTGTATGTGTGCTTTTTTCACAATCCACATATGGATCCACCAGTGTCATTGCATGTGTGTTCTTCTTACTAACAACAATCAGAGTCATTTCATGGTTGTTCTTCTCACATACCACCTATGGATCAACCAGTGTCATTGCATGTGTGTTGTCTTCACAATCCACCCATGGATCCACCAGTGTCATTGGATGTGTGTTCTTTTTACTAACAACAACCAGTGTCATTGCATGTGTGTTCTCTTCAGAGACTAGACATGGATCCACCAGTGTCACTGCATGTGTGTTCTTTTTACTAACAACAACCAGTGTCATTGCATGTGTGTTCTCTTTAGAGACCATACATGGATCCACTAGTGTCATTGCATGTGTGTTCTTTTTACTAACAACAACCAGAGTCATTGAAATGTGTGTTCTTCTCACATACCACCTATGGATCTACCAGTGTCATTGCATGTGTGTTCTTTTCACAATCCCCCCATGGATCCACCAGTGTCATTGCATGTGTGTTCTTTTTACTAACAACAACTAGAGTCATTGAAATGTGTGTTCTTCTCACATACCACCTATGGATCCACCAGTGTCATTGCATGTGTGTTCTTTTCACAATCCACCCATGGATCCACCAGTGTCATTGCATGTGTGTTCTTTTTAGTAACAACAACCAGAGTCATTGAAATGTGTGTTCTTTTCACATACCACATATGGATCCGCCAGTGTCATTGCATGTGTGTTCTTTTCACTAACAACAACCAGAGTCATTGCATGTGTGTTCTTTTCACATACCACATATGGATCAACCAGTGTCATTACATGTATGTTCTTTTCAACAACAACAACTGGAGTCATTGCATGTGTGCTCTTTTCACAATCCACACATGGATCCACCAGTGTCATTGCATGTGTGTTCTTTTTAGTAACAACAACCAGTATAATTGCATGTTTGTTCTTTTCACTAACAACAACTGGAGTCATTGTATGTGTGCTCTTTTCACAATCCACCTATGGATCCACTAGTGTCATTGCATGTGTGTTCTTCTTACTAACAACAATCAGAGTCATTTCATGGTTGTTCTTCTCACATACCACCTATGGATCAACCAGTGTCATTGCATGTGTGTTGTCTTCACAATCCAAACATGGATCCACCAGTGTCATTGCATGTGTGTTCTTTCTACTAACAACAACCAGTGTCATTGCATGTGTGTTCTCTTCAGAGACTAGACATGGATCCACCAGTGTCACTGCATGTGTGTTCGTTTTACTAACAACAACCAGTGTCATTGCATGTGTGTTCTCTTCAGAGACCATACATGGATCCACTAGTGTCATTGCATGTGTGTTCTTTTTACTAACAACAACCAGAGTCATTCAAATGTGTGTTCTTCTCACATACCACCTATGGATCCACCAGTGTCATTGCATGTGTGTTCTCTTCAGAGACCATACATGGATCCACTAGTGTCATTGCATGTGTGTTCTTTTCACTAACAACAACCAGAGTCATTGTATGTGTGTTCTTTTCACATACCACATATGGATCAACCAGTGTCATTACATGTATGTTCTTTTCAACGACAACAACTGGAGTCATTGCATGTGTGCTCTTTTCACAATCCACACATGGATCCACCAGTGTCATTGCATGTGTGTTCTTTTTAGTAACAACAACCAGTGTCATTGCATGTGTGTTCTTTTCACTAACAACAGCTGGAGTCATTGCATGTGTGCTCTTTTCACAATCCACCTATGGATCCACTAGTGTCATTGCATGTGTGTTCTTCTTACTAACAACAACTAGAGTCGTTTCATGGCTGTTCTTCTCACATACCACCTATGGATCAACCATTGTCATTGCATGTGTGTTCTCTTCACAATCCACACATGGATCCCCCAATGTCATTGCATGTGTGTTCTTTTTACTAACAACAACCAGTGTCATTGCATGTGTGTTCTCTTTAGAGACCATACATGGATCCACTAGTGTCATTGCATGTGTGTTCTCTTCAGAGACCATACATGGATCCACTAGTGTCATTGCATGTGTGTTCTTTTTACTAACAACAACCAGAGTCATTGCATGTGTGTTCTTTTCACATACCACATATGGATCCACCAGTGTCATTGAAATGTGTGTTCTCTACATAGACCACACATGGATCCACCAGTGCCATTGCATGTGTGTTCTTTTTAGTAACAACAACCAGAGTCATTGAAATGTGTGTTCTTCTCACATACCACCTATGGATCCACCAGTGTCATTGCATGTGTGTTCTTTTCACAATCCACGCATGGATCCACCAGTGTCATTGCATGTGTGTTCTTTTTAGTAACAACAACCAGAGTCATTGAAATGTGTGTTCTTCTCACATACCACCTATGGATCTACTAGTGTCATTGCATGTGTGTTCTTTTCACAATCCACCCATGGATCCACCAGTGTCATTGCATGTGTGTTCTTTTTTGTAACAACAACCAGAGTCATTGAAATGTGTGTTCTTCTCACATACCACCTATGGATCCACCAGTGTCATTGCATGTGTGTTCTTTTCACGATCCACCCTTAGATCCACCAGTGTCATTGGATGTGTGTTCTTTTTAGTAACAACTAGAGTCATTGAAATGTGTGTTCTTTTCACATACCACATATGGATCCACCAGTGTCATTGCATGTGTGTTCTTTTCACTAACAACAACCAGAGTCATTGCATGTGTGTTCTTTTCACATACCGCATATGGATCAACCAGTGTCATTGCATGTCTGTTCTTTTCAACAACAACAACATCTAGAGTCATTGCATGTGTGCTCTTTTGGTGGATCCACACATGGATCCACCAGTGTCATTGCATGTGTGTTCTTTTTAGTAACAACAACCAGTGTCATTGCATGTGTGTTCTTTTCACTAACAACAACTGGAGTCATTGCATGTGTGCTCTTTTCACAATCCACCTATGGATCCACCAGTGTCATTGCATGTGTTTTCTTTTTACTAACAACAACCAGAGTTATTTCATGGTTGTTCTTCCCACATACCACCTATAGATCCACCAGTGTCATTGCATGTGTGTTGTCTTCACAATCCAAACATGGATCCACCAGTGTCATTGCATGTGTGTTCTTTCTACTAACAACAACCAGTGTCATTGCATGTGTGTTCTCTTCAGAGACCAGACATGGATCCACCAGTGTCATTGCATGTGTGTTCTTTTTACTAACAACAACCAGAGTCATTGCATGTGTGTTCTTTTCACATACCTCATATGGATCCACCAGTGTCATTGAAATGTGTGTTCTCTACATAGACCACATATGGATCCACCAGTGTCATTGCATGTGTGTTCTTTTTAGTAACAACCAGAGTCATTGAAATGTGTGTTCTTCTCACATACCACCTATGGATCCACCAGTGTCATTACATGTGTGTTCTTTTTAGTAACAACAACCAGAGTCATTGAAATGTGTGTTCTTCTCACATACCACCTATGGATCCACCAGTGTCATTGCATGTGTGTTCTTTTCACAATCCACCCATGGATCCACCAGTGTCATTGGATGTGTGTTCTTTTTAGTAACAACTAGAGTCATTGAAATGTGTGTTCTTTTCACATACCACATATGGATCCACCAGTGTCATTGCATGTGTGTTCTTTTCACTAACAATAACCAGAGTCATTGCTTGTGTGTTCTTTTCACATACCACATATGGATCAACCAGTGTCATTGCATGTATGTTCTTTTCAACAACAACAACTGGAGTCATTACATGTGTGCTCTTTTCACAATCCACACATGGATCCACCAGTGTCATTGCATGTGTGTTCTTTTTAGTAACAACAACCAGTGTCATTGCATGAGTGTTCTTTTCACTAACAACAACTGGAGTCATTGCATGTGTGCTCTTTTCACAATCCACCTATGGATCCACCAATGTCATTGCATGTGTGTTCTTTTTACTAACAACAACCAGAGTCATTTCATGGTTGTTCTTCTCACATACCACCTATGAATCCACCAGTGTCATTGCATGTGTGTTCTCTTCACAATCCACACATGGATCTACCAGTGTCATTGCATGTGTGTTCTTTTTACTAACAACAACCAGTGTCATTGCATGTGTGTTCTCTTCAAAGACCAGACATGGATCCACCAGTGTCATTGCATGTGTGTTCTTTTTACTAACAACAACCAGAGTCATTGCATGTGTGTTCTTTTGACATACCACATATGGATCCACCAGTGTCATTGAAATGTGTGTTCTCTACATAGACCACACATGGATCCACTAGTGTCATTGCATGTGTGTTATTTTTAGTAACAACAACCAGAGTCATTGAAATGTGTGTTCTTCTCACATACCACCTATGGATCCACCAGTGTCATTGCATGTATGTTCTTTTCACAATCCACCCATGGATCCACCAGTGTCATTACATGTGTTTTCTTTTTAGTAACAACAACTAGAGTCATTGAAATGTGTGTTCTTCTCACATACCACCTATGGATCCACCAGTGTCATTGCATGTGTGTTCTTTTCACAATCCACCCATGGATCCACCAGTGTCATTGGATGCGTGTTCTTTTTAGTAACAACTAGAGTCATTGAAATGTGTGTTCTTTTCACATACCACATATGGATCCACCAGTGTCATTGCATGTGTATTCTTTTCACTAACAACAACAAGAGTCATTGCATGTGTGTTCTTTTCACATACCACATATGGATCAACCAGTGTCATTGCATGTATGTTCTTTTCAACAACAACAACTGGAGTCATTGCATGTGTGCTCTTTTCACAATCCACACATGGATCCACCAGTGTCATTGCATGTGTGTTCTTTTTAGTAACAACAACTAGTGTCATTGCATGTGTGTTCTTTTCACTAACAACAACTGGAGTCATTGTATGTGTGCTCTTTTCACAATCCACCTATGGATCCACCAGTGTCATTGCATGTGTGTTCTTCTTACTAACAACAATCAGAGTCATTTCATGGTTGTTCTTCTCACATACCACCTATGGATCAACCAGTGTCATTGCATGTGTGCTGTCTTCACAATCCAAACATGGATCCACCAGTGTCATTGCATGTGTGTTCTTTCTACTAACAACAACCAGTGTCATTGCATGTGTGTTCTCTTTAGAGACTAGACATGGATCCACCAGTGTCACTGCATATGTGTTCGTTTTACTAACAACAACCAGTGTCATTGCATGTGTGTTCTCTTCAGAGACCATACATGGATCCACTAGTGTCATTGCATGTGTGTTCTTTTCACTAACAACAACCAGAGTCATTGCATGTGTGTTCTTTTCACATACCACATATGGATCAACCAGTGTCATTGCATGTATGTTCTTTTCAACAACAACAACTGGAGTCATTGCATGTGTGCTCTTTTCACAATCCACACATGGATCCACCAGTGTCATTGCATGTGTGTTCTTTTTAGTAACAACCAGTGTCATTGCATGTGTGTTCTTTTCACTAACAACAACTAGAGTCATTGTATGTGTGCTTTTTTCACAATCCACATATGGATCCACCAGTGTCATTGCATGTGTGTTCTTCTTACTAACAACAATCAGAGTCATTTCATGGTTGTTCTTCTCACATACCACCTATGGATCAACCAGTGTCATTGCATGTGTGTTGTCTTCACAACCCACCCATGGATCCACCAGTGTCATTGGATGTGTGTTCTTTTTACTAACAACAACCAGTGTCATTGCATGTGTGTTCTCTTCAGAGACTAGACATGGATCCACCAGTGTCACTGCATGTGTGTTCTTTTTACTAACAACAACCAGTGTCATTGCATGTGTGTTCTCTTTAGAGACCATACATGGATCCACTAGTGTCATTGCATGTGTGTTCTTTTTACTAACAACAACCAGAGTCATTGAAATGTGTGTTCTTCTCACATACCACCTATGGATCTACCAGAGTCATTGCATGTGTGTTCTTTTCACAATCCCCCCATGGATCCACCAGTGTCATTGCATGTGTGTTCTTTTTACTAACAACAACTAGAGTCATTGAAATGTGTGTTCTTCTCACATACCACCTATGGATCCACCAGTGTCATTGCATGTGTGTTCTTTTCACAATCCACCCATGGATCCACCAGTGTCATTGCATGTGTGTTCTTTTTAGTAACAACAACCAGAGTCATTGAAATGTGTGTTCTTTTCACATACCACATATGGATCCGCCAGTGTCATTGCATGTGTGTTCTTTTCACTAACAACAACCAGAGTCATTGCATGTGTGTTCTTTTCACATACCACATATGGATCAACCAGTGTCATTACATGTATGTTCTTTTCAACAACAACAACTGGAGTCATTGCATGTGTGCTCTTTTCACAATCCACACATGGATCCACCAGTGTCATTGCATGTGTGTTCTTTTTAGTAACAACAACCAGTATAATTGCATGTTTGTTCTTTTCACTAACAACAACTGGAGTCATTGTATGTGTGCTCTTTTCACAATCCACCTATGGATCCACCAGTGTCATTGCATGTGTGTTCTTCTTACTAACAACAATCAGAGTCATTTCATGGTTGTTCTTCTCACATACCACCTATGGATCAACCAGTGTCATTGCATGTGTGTTGTCTTCACAATCCAAACATGGATCCACCAGTGTCATTGCATGTGTGTTCTTTCTACTAACAACAACCAGTGTCATTGCATGTGTGTTCTCTTCAGAGACTAGACATGGATCCACCAGTGTCACTGCATGTGTGTTCGTTTTACTAACAACAACCAGTGTCATTGCATGTGTGTTCTCTTCAGAGACCATACATGGATCCACTAGTGTCATTGCATGTGTGTTCTTTTTACTAACAACAACCAGAGTCATTGAAATGTGTGTTCTTCTCACATACCACCTATGGATCCACAGTGTCATTGCATGTGTGTTCTCTTCAGAGACCATACATGGATCCACTAGTGTCATTGCATGTGTGTTCTTTTCACTAACAACAACCAGAGTCATTGTATGTGTGTTCTTTTCACATACCACATATGGATCAACCAGTGTCATTACATGTATGTTCTTTTCAACGACAACAACTGGAGTCATTGCATGTGTGCTCTTTTCACAATCCACACATGGATCCACCAGTGTCATTGCATGTGTGTTCTTTTTAGTAACAACAACCAGTGTCATTGCATGTGTGTTCTTTTCACTAACAACAACTGGAGTCATTGCATGTGTGCTCTTTTCACAATCCACCTATGGATCCACTAGTGTCATTGCATGTGTGTTCTTCTTACTAACAACAACTAGAGTCGTTTCATGGCTGTTCTTCTCACATACCACCTATGGATCAACCATTGTCATTGCATGTGTGTTCTCTTCACAATCCACACATGGATCCCCCAATGTCATTGCATGTGTGTTCTTTTTACTAACAACAACCAGTGTCATTGCATGTGTGTTCTCTTTAGAGACCATACATGGATCCACTAGTGTCATTGCATGTGTGTTCTCTTCAGAGACCATACATGGATCCACTAGTGTCATTGCATGTGTGTTCTTTTTACTAACAACAACCAGAGTCATTGCATGTGTGTTCTTTTCACATACCACATATGGATCCACCAGTGTCATTGAAATGTGTGTTCTCTACATAGACCACACATGGATCCACCAGTGCCATTGCATGTGTGTTCTTTTTAGTAACAACAACCAGAGTCATTGAAATGTGTGTTCTTCTCACATACCACCTATGGATCCACCAGTGTCATTGCATGTGTGTTCTTTTCACAATCCACGCATGGATCCACCAGTGTCATTGCATGTGTGTTCTTTTTAGTAACAACAACCAGAGTCATTGAAATGTGTGTTCTTCTCACATACCACCTATGGATCTACTAGTGTCATTGCATGTGTGTTCTTTTCACAATCCACCCATGGATCCACCAGTGTCATTGCATGTGTGTTCTTTTTTGTAACAACAACCAGAGTCATTGAAATGTGTGTTCTTCTCACATACCACCTATGGATCCACCAGTGTCATTGCATGTGTGTTCTTTTCACGATCCACCCTTAGATCCACCAGTGTCATTGGATGTGTGTTCTTTTTAGTAACAACTAGAGTCATTGAAATGTGTGTTCTTTTCACATACCACATATGGATCCACCAGTGTCATTGCATGTGTGTTCTTTTCACTAACAACAACCAGAGTCATTGCATGTGTGTTCTTTTCACATACCGCATATGGATCAACCAGTGTCATTGCATGTCTGTTCTTTTCAACAACAACAACATCTAGAGTCATTGCATGTGTGCTCTTTTGGTGGATCCACACATGGATCCACCAGTGTCATTGCATGTGTGTTCTTTTTAGTAACAACAACCAGTGTCATTGCATGTGTGTTCTTTTCACTAACAACAACTGGAGTCATTGCATGTGTGCTCTTTTCACAATCCACCTATGGATCCACCAGTGTCATTGCATGTGTTTTCTTTTTACTAACAACAACCAGAGTTATTTCATGGTTGTTCTTCCCACATACCACCTATGGATCCACCAGTGTCATTGCATGTGTGTTGTCTTCACAATCCAAACATGGATCCACCAGTGTCATTGCATGTGTGTTCTTTCTACTAACAACAACCAGTGTCATTGCATGTGTGTTCTCTTCAGAGACCAGACATGGATCCACCAGTGTCATTGCATGTGTGTTCTTTTTACTAACAACAACCAGAGTCATTGCATGTGTGTTCTTTTCACATACCTCATATGGATCCACCAGTGTCATTGAAATGTGTGTTCTCTACATAGACCACATATGGATCCACCAGTGTCATTGCATGTGTGTTCTTTTTAGTAACAACCAGAGTCATTGAAATGTGTGTTCTTCTCACATACCACCTATGGATCCACCAGTGTCATTACATGTGTGTTCTTTTTAGTAACAACAACCAGAGTCATTGAAATGTGTGTTCTTCTCACATACCACCTATGGATCCACCAGTGTCATTGCATGTGTGTTCTTTTCACAATCCACCCATGGATCCACCAGTGTCATTGGATGTGTGTTCTTTTTAGTAACAACTAGAGTCATTGAAATGTGTGTTCTTTTCACATACCACATATGGATCCACCAGTGTCATTGCATGTGTGTTCTTTTCACTAACAATAACCAGAGTCATTGCTTGTGTGTTCTTTTCACATACCACATATGGATCAACCAGTGTCATTGCATGTATGTTCTTTTCAACAACAACAACTGGAGTCATTACATGTGTGCTCTTTTCACAATCCACACATGGATCCACCAGTGTCATTGCATGTGTGTTCTTTTTAGTAACAACAACCAGTGTCATTGCATGAGTGTTCTTTTCACTAACAACAACTGGAGTCATTGCATGTGTGCTCTTTTCACAATCCACCTATGGATCCACCAATGTCATTGCATGTGTGTTCTTTTTACTAACAACAACCAGAGTCATTTCATGGTTGTTCTTCTCACATACCACCTATGAATCCACCAGTGTCATTGCATGTGTGTTCTCTTCACAATCCACACATGGATCTACCAGTGTCATTGCATGTGTGTTCTTTTTACTAACAACAACCAGTGTCATTGCATGTGTGTTCTCTTCAAAGACCAGACATGGATCCACCAGTGTCATTGCATGTGTGTTCTTTTTACTAACAACAACCAGAGTCATTGCATGTGTGTTCTTTTGACATACCACATATGGATCCACCAGTGTCATTGAAATGTGTGTTCTCTACATAGACCACACATGGATCCACTAGTGTCATTGCATGTGTGTTATTTTTAGTAACAACAACCAGAGTCATTGAAATGTGTGTTCTTCTCACATACCACCTATGGATCCACCAGTGTCATTGCATGTATGTTCTTTTCACAATCCACCCATGGATCCACCAGTGTCATTACATGTGTTTTCTTTTTAGTAACAACAACTAGAGTCATTGAAATGTGTGTTCTTCTCACATACCACCTATGGATCCACCAGTGTCATTGCATGTGTGTTCTTTTCACAATCCACCCATGGATCCACCAGTGTCATTGGATGCGTGTTCTTTTTAGTAACAACTAGAGTCATTGAAATGTGTGTTCTTTTCACATACCACATATGGATCCACCAGTGTCATTGCATGTGTGTTCTTTTCACTAACAACAACCAGAGTCATTGCATGTGTGTTCTTTTCACATACCACATATGGATCAACCAGTGTCATTGCATGTATGTTCTTTTCAACAACAACAACTGGAGTCATTGCATGTGTGCTCTTTTCACAATCCACACATGGATCCACCAGTGTCATTGCATGTGTGTTCTTTTTAGTAACAACAACTAGTGTCATTGCATGTGTGTTCTTTTCACTAACAACAACTGGAGTCATTGTATGTGTGCTCTTTTCACAATCCACCTATGGATCCACCAGTGTCATTGCATGTGTGTTCTTCTTACTAACAACAATCAGAGTCATTTCATGGTTGTTCTTCTCACATACCACCTATGGATCAACCAGTGTCATTGCATGTGTGTTGTCTTCACAATCCAAACATGGATCCACCAGTGTCATTGCATGTGTGTTCTTTCTACTAACAACAACCAGTGTCATTGCATGTGTGTTCTCTTCAGAGACTAGACATGGATCCACCAGTGTCACTGCATATGTGTTCGTTTTACTAACAACAACCAGTGTCATTGCATGTGTGTTCTCTTCAGAGACCATACATGGATCCACTAGTGTCATTGCATGTGTGTTCTTTTCACTAACAACAACCAGAGTCATTGCATGTGTGTTCTTTTTAGTAACAACAACTAGTGTCATTGCATGAGTGTTCTTTTCACTAACAACAACTGGAGTCATTGCATGTGTGCTCTTTTCACAATCCACCTATGGATCCACCAATGTCATTGCATGTGTGTTCTTTTTACTAACAACAACCAGAGTCATTTCATGGCTGTTCTTCTCACATACCACCTATGGATCCACCAGTGTCATTGCATGTGTGTTCTCTTCACAATCCACACATGGATCTACCAGTGTCATTGCATGTGTGTTCTTTTTACTAACAACAACCAGTGTCATTGCATGTGTATTCTCTTCAAAGACCAGACATGGATCCACCAGTGTCATTGCATGTGTGTTCTTTTCACAATCCACCCATGGATCCACCAGTGTCATTGCATGTGTGTTCTTTATAGTAACAACAACCAGAGTCATTGAAATGTGTGTTCTTCTCACATACCACCTATGGATCCACCAGTGTCATTGCATGTGTGTTCTTTTCACGATCCACCCATAGATCCACCAGTGTCATTGGATGTGTGTTCTTTTTAGTAACAACTAGAGTCATTGAAATGTGTGTTCTTTTCACATACCACATATGGATCCACCAGTGTCATTGCATGTGTGTTCTTTTCACTAACAACAACCAGAGTCATTGCATGTGTGTTCTTTTCACATACCGCATATGGATCAACCAGTGTCATTGCATGTCTGTTCTTTTCAACAACAACAACATCTAGAGTCATTGCATGTGTGCTCTTTTGGTGGATCCACACATGGATCCACCAGTATCATTGCATGTGTGTTCTTTTTACTAACAACAACCAGTGTCATTGCATGTGTGTTCTTTTCACTAACAACAACTGGAGTCATTGCATGTGTGCTCTTTTCACAATCCACCTATGGATCCACCAGTGTCATTGCATGTGTTTTCTTTTTACTAACAACAACCAGAGTTATTTCATGGTTGTTCTTCCCACATACCACCTATGGATCCACCAGTGTCATTGCATGTGTGTTGTCTTCACAATCCAAACATGGATCCACCAGTGTCATTGCATGTGTGTTCTTTCTACTAACAACAACCAGTGTCATTGCATGTGTGTTCTCTTCAGAGATCAGACATGGATCCACCAGTGTCATTGCATGTGTGTTCTTTTTACTAACAACAACCAGAGTCATTGCATGTGTGTTCTTTTCACATACCACATATGGATCCACCAGTGTCATTGAAATGTGTGTTCTCTACATAGACCACATATGGATCCACCAGTGTCATTGCATGTGTGTTCTTTTTAGTAACAACAACTAGAGTCATTGAAATGTGTGTTCTTCTCACATACCACCTATGGATCCACCAGTGTCATTGCATGTGTGTTCCTTTCACAATCCACCCATGGATCCACCAATGTCATTACATGTGTGTTCTTTTTAGTAACAACAACCAGAGTCATTGAAATGTGTGTTCTTCTCACATACCACCTATGGATCCACCAGTGTCATTGCATGTGTGTTCTTTTCACAATCCACCCATGGATCCACCAGTGTCATTGGATGTGTGTTCTTTTTAGTAACAACTAGAGTCATTGAAATGTGTGTTCTTTTCACATACCACATATGGATCCACCAGTGTCATTGCATGTGTGTTCTTTTCACTAACAATAACCAGAGTCATTGCTTGTGTGTTCTTTTCACATACCACATATGGATCAACCAGTGTCATTGCATGTATGTTCTTTTCAACAACAACAACTGGAGTCATTACATGTGTGCTCTTTTCACAATCCACACATGGATCCACCAGTGTCATTGCATGTGTGTTCTTTTTAGTAACAACAACCAGTGTCATTGCATGAGTGTTCTTTTCACTAACAACAACTAGAGTCATTGCATGTGTGCTCTTTTCACAATCCACCTATGGATCCACCAATGTCATTGCATGTGTGTTCTTTTTACTAACAACAACCAGAGTCATTTCATGGTTGTTCTTCTCACATACCACCTATGAATCCACCAGTGTCATTGCATGTGTGTTCTCTTCACAATCCACACATGGATCTACCAGTGTCATTGCATGTGTGTTCTTTTTACTAACAACAACCAGTGTCATTGCATGTGTGTTCTCTTCAAAGACCAGACATGGATCCACCAGTGTCATTGCATGTGTGTTCTTTTTACTAACAACAACCAGAGTCATTGCATGTGTGTTCTTTTCACATACCACATATGGATCCACCAGTGTCATTGAAATGTGTGTTCTCTACATAGACCACACATGGATCCACTAGTGTCATTGCATGTGTGTTATTTTTAGTAACAACAACCAGAGTCATTGAAATGTGTGTTCTTCTCACATACCACCTATGGATCCACCAGTGTCATTGCATGTATGTTCTTTTCACAATCCACCCATGGATCCACAAGTGTCATTGCATGTGTTTTCTTTTTAGTAACAACAACTAGAGTCATTGAAAAGTGTGTTCTTCTCACATACCACCTATGGATCCACCAGTGTCATTGCATGTGTGTTCTTTTCACAATCCACCCATGGATCCACCAGTGTCATTGGATGCGTGTTCTTTTTAGTAACAACTAGAGTCATTGAAATGTGTGTTCTTTTCACATACCACATATGGATCCACCAGTGTCATTGCATGTGTGTTCTTTTCACTAACAACAACCAGAGTCATTGCACGTGTGTTCTTTTCACATACCACATATGGATCAACCAGTGTCATTGCATGTATGTTCTTTTCAACAACAACAACTGGAGTCATTACATGTGTGCTCTTTTCACAATCCACACATGGATCCACCAGTGTCATTGCATGTGTGTTCTTTTTAGTAACAACAACCAGTGTCATTGCATGAGTGTTCTTTTCAGTAACAACAACTGGAGTCATTGCATGTGTGCTCTTTTCACAATCCACCTATGGATCCACCAATGTCATTGCATGTGTGTTCTTTTTACTAACAACAACCAGAGTCATTTCATGGTTGTTCTTCTCACATACCACCTATGAATCCACCAGTGTCATTGCATGTGTGTTCTCTTCACAATCCACACATGGATCTACCAGTGTCATTGCATGTGTGTTCTTTTTACTAACAACAACCAGTGTCATTGCATGTGTGTTCTCTTCAAAGACCAGACATGGATCCACCAGTGTCATTGCATGTGTGTTCTTTTTACTAACAACAACCAGAGTCATTGCATGTGTGTTCTTTTCACATACCACATATGGATCCACCAGTGTCATTGAAATGTGTGTTCTCTACATAGACCACACATGGATCCACTAGTGTCATTGCATGTGTGTTATTTTTAGTAACAACAACCAGAGTCATTGAAATGTGTGTTCTTCTCACATACCACCTATGGATCCACCAGTGTCATTGCATGTATGTTCTTTTCACAATCCACCCATGGATCCACCAATGTCATTGCATGTGTGTTCTTTTTAGTAACAACAACCAGAGTCATTGAAATGTGTGTTCTTCTCACATACCACCTATGGATCCACCAGTGTCATTGCATGTGTGTTCTTTTCACAATCCACCCATGGATCCACCAGTGTCATTGGATGCGTGTTCTTTTTAGTAACAACTAGAGTCATTGAAATGTGTGTTCTTTTCACATACCACATATGGATCCACCAGTGTCATTGCATGTGTGTTCTTTTCACTAACAACAACCAGAGTCATTGCATGTGTGTTCTTTTCACATACCACATATGGATCAACCAGTGTCATTGCATGTATGTTCTTTTCAACAACAACAACTGGAGTCATTGCATGTGTGCTCTTTTCACAATCCACACATGGATCCACCAGTGTCATTGCATGTGTGTTCTTTTTAGTAACAACAACTAGTGTCATTGCATGTGTGTTCTTTTCACTAACAACAACTGGAGTCATTGTATGTGTGCTCTTTTCACAATCCACCTATGGATCCACCAGTGTCATTGCATGTGTGTTCTTCTTACTAACAACAATCAGAGTCATTTCATGGTTGTTCTTCTCACATACCACCTATGGATCAACCAGTGTCATTGCATGTGTGTTGTCTTCACAATCCAAACATGGATCCACCAGTGTCATTGCATGTGTGTTCTTTCTACTAACAACAACCAGTGTCATTGCATGTGTGTTCTCTTCAGAGATTAGACATGGATCCACCAGTGTCACTGCATATGTGTTCGTTTTACTAACAACAACCAGTGTCATTGCATGTGTGTTCTCTTCAGAGACCATACATGGATCCACTAGTGTCATTGCATGTGTGTTCTTTTCACTAACAACAACCAGAGTCATTGCATGTGTGTTCTTTTTAGTAACAACAACTAGTGTCATTGCATGAGTGTTCTTTTCACTAACAACAACTGGAGTCATTGCATGTGTGCTCTTTTCACAATCCACCTATGGATCCACCAATGTCATTGCATGTGTGTTCTTTTTACTAACAACAACCAGAGTCATTTCATGGCTGTTCTTCTCACATACCACCTATGGATCCACCAGTGTCATTGCATGTGTGTTCTCTTCACAATCCACACATGGATCTACCAGTGTCATTGCATGTGTGTTCTTTTTACTAACAACAACCAGTGTCATTGCATGTGTGTTCTCTTCAAAGACCAGACATGGATCCACCAGTGTCATTGCATGTGTGTTCTTTTTACTAACAACAACCAGAGTCATTGCATGTGTGTTCTTTTCACATACCACATATGGATCCACCAGTGTCATTGAAATGTGTGTTCTCTACATAGACCACACATGGATCCACTAGTGTCATTGCATGTGTGTTATTTTTAGTAACAACAACCAGAGTCATTGAAATGTGTGTTCTTCTCACATACCACCTATGGATCCACCAGTGTCATTGCATGTATGTTCTTTTCACAATCCACCCATGGATCCACCAGTGTCATTGCATGTGTTTTCTTTTTAGTAACAACAACTAGAGTCATTGAAATGTGTGTTCTTCTCACATACCACCTATGGATCCACCAGTGTCATTGCATGTGTGTTCTTTTCACAATCCACCCATGGATCCACCAGTGTCATTGGATGCGTGTTCTTTTTAGTAACAACTAGAGTCATTGAAATGTGTGTTCTTTTCACATACCACATATGGATCCACCAGTGTCATTGCATGTGTGTTCTTTTCACTAACAACAACCAGAGTCATTGCATGTGTGTTCTTTTCACATACCACATATGGATCAACCAGTGTCATTGCATGTATGTTCTTTTCAACAACAACAACTGGAGTCATTGCATGTGTGCTCTTTTCACAATCCACACATGGATCCACCAGTGTCATTGCATGTGTGTTCTCTTCAGAGACCATACATGGATCCACTAGTGTCATTGCATGTGTGTTCTTTTCACTAACAACAACCAGAGTCATTGTATGTGTGTTCTTTTCACATACCACATATGGATCAACCAGTGTCATTACATGTATGTTCTTTTCAACGACAACAACTGGAGTCATTGCATGTGTGCTCTTTTCACAATCCACACATGGATCCACTAGTGTCATTGCATGTGTGTTCTTTTTAGTAACAACAACCAGTGTCATTGCATGTGTGTTCTTTTCACTAACAACAACTGGAGTCATTGCATGTGTGCTCTTTTCACAATCCACCTATGGATCCACCAGTGTCATTGCATGTGTGTTCTTCTTACTAAAAACAATCAGAGTCATTTCATGGTTGTTCTTCTCACATACCACCTATGGATCAACCAGTGTCATTGCATGTGTGTTGTCTTCACAATCCAAACATGGATCCACCAGTGTCATTGCATGTGTGTTCTTTCTACTAACAACAACCAGTGTCATTGCATGTGTGTTCTCTTCAGAGACTAGACATGGATCCACCAGTGTCACTGCATATGTGTTCGTTTTACTAGCAACAACCAGTGTCATTGCATGTGTGTTCTCTTCAGAGACCATACATGGATCCACTAGTGTCATTGCATGTGTGTTCTTTTCACTAACAACAACCAGAGTCATTGCATGTGTGTTCTTTTCACATACCACATATGGATCAACCAGTGTCATTGCATGTATGTTCTTTTCAACAACAACAACTGGAGTCATTGCATGTGTGCTCTTTTCACAATCCACACATGGATCCACCAGTGTCATTGCATGTGTGTTCTTTTTAGTAACAACAACCAGTGTCATTGCATGTGTGTTCTTTTCACTAACAACAACTGGAGTCATTGTATGTGTGCTCTTTTCACAATCCACCTATGGATCCACCAGTGTCATTGCATGTGTGTTCTTCTTACTAACAACAATCAGAGTCATTTCATGGTTGTTCTTCTCACATACCACCTATGGATCAACCAGTGTCATTGCATGTGTGTTGTCTTCACAATCCACCCATGGATCCACCAGTGTCATTGGATGTGTGTTCTTTTTAGTAACAACTAGAGTCATTGAAACGTGTGTTCTTTTCACATACCACATATGGATCCACCAGTGTCATTGCATGTGTGTTCTTTTCACTAACAACAACCAGAGTCATTGCATGTGTGTTCTTTTCACATACCACATATGGATCAACCAGTGTCATTGCATGTATGTTCTTTTCAACAACAACAAATGGAGTCATTGCATGTGTGCTCTTTTCACAATCCACACATGGATCCACCAGTGTCATTGCATGTGTGTTCTTTTTAGTAACAACAACCAGTGTCATTGCATGTGTGTTCTTTTCACTAACAACAACTGGAGTCATTGTATGTGTGCTCTTTTCACAATCCACCTATGGATCCACCAGTGTCATTGCATGTGTGTTCTTCTTACTAACAACAATCAGAGTCATTTCATGGTTGTTCTTCTCACATACCACCTATGGATCAACCAGTGTCATTGCATGTGTGTTGTCTTCACAATCCAAACATGGATCCACCTGTGTCATTGCATGTGTGTTCTTTCTACTAACAACAACCAGTGTCATTGCATGTGTGTTCTCTTCAGAGACTAGATATGGATCCACCAGTGTCACTGCATGTGTGTTCTTTTTACTAACAACAACCAGTGTCATTGCATGTGTGTTCTCTTCAGAGATCATACATGGATCCACTAGTGTCATTGCATGTGTGTTCTTTTTACTAACAACAACCCGAGTCATTGAAATGTGTGTTCTTCTCACATACCACCTATGGATCCACCAGTGTCATTGCATGTGTGTTCTTTTCACAATCCCCCCATGGATCCACCAGTGTCATTGCATGTGTGTTCTTTTTAGTAACAACAACTAGAGTCATTGAAATGTGTGTTCCTCTCACATACCACCTATGGATCCACCAGTGTCATTGCATGTGTGTTCTTTTCACAATCCACCCATGGATCCACCAGTGTCATTGGATGTGTGTTCTTTTTAGTAACAACTAGAGTCATTGAAATGTGTGTTCTTTTCACATACCACATATGGATCCGCCAGTGTCATTGCATGTGTGTTCTTTTCACTAACAACAACCAGAGTCATTGCATGTGTGTTATTTTCACATACCACATATGGATCAACCAGTGTCATTACATGTATGTTCTTTTCAACAACAACAACTGGAGTCATTGCATGTGTGCTCTTTTCACAATCCACACATGGATCCACCAGTGTCATTGCATGTGTGTTCTTTTTAGTAACAACAACCAGTGTCATTGCATGTGTGTTCTTTTCACTAACAAAAACTGGAGTCATTGCATGTGTGCTCTTTTCACAATCCACCTATGGATCCACCAGTGTCATTGCATGTGTGTTCTTCTTACTAACAACAACCAGAGTCATTTCATGGCTGTTCTTCTCACATACCACCTATGGATCAACCAGTGTCATTGCATGTGTGTTCTCTTCACAATCCACACATGGATCCCCCAGTGTCATTGCATGTGTGTTCTTTTTACTAACAACAACCAGTGTCATTGCATGTGTGTTCTCTTCAGAGACCATACATGGATCCACTAGTGTCATTGCATGTGTGTTCTTTTTACTAACAACAACCAGAGTCATTGCATGTGTGTTCTTTTCACATACCACATATGGATTCACCAGTGTCATTGAAATGTGTGTTCTCTACATAGACCACACATGGATCCACCAGTGCCATTGCATGTGTGTTCTTTTTAGTAACAACAACCAGAGTCATTGAAATGTGTGTTCTTCTCACATACCACATATGGATCCACCAGTGTCATTGCATGTGTGTTCTTTTCACAATCCACCCATGGATCCACCTGTGTCATTGCATGTGTGTTCTTTTTAGTAACAACAACCAGAGTCATTGAAATGTGTGTTCTTCTCACATACCACCTATGGATCCACCAGTGTCATTGCATGTGTGTTCTTCTTACTAACAACAATCAGAGTCATTTCATGGCTGTTCTTCTCACATACCACCTATGGATCAACCATGTCATTGCATGTGTGTTCTCTTCACAATCCACACATGGATCCCCCAGTGTCACTGCATGTGTGTTCTTTTTACTAACAACAACCAGTGTCATTGCATGTGTGTTCTCTTCAGAGACCATACATGGATCCACTAGTGTCATTGCATGTGTGTTCTTTTTACTAACAACAACCAGAGTCATTGAAATGTGTGTTCGTCTCACATACCACCTATGGATCCACCAGTGTCTTTGCATGTGCGTTCTTTTCACAATCCACCCATGGATCCACCAGTGTCATTGCATGTGTGTTCTTTTTAGTAACAACAACCAGAGTCATTGAAATGTGTGTTCTTCTCACATACCACCTATGGATCCACCAGTGTCATTGCATGTGTGTTCTTTTCACAATCCACCCATGGATCCACCAGTGTCATTGGATGTGTGTTCTTTTTATTAGCAACCAGAGTCATTGAAATGCGTGTTCTTTTCACATACCACATATGGATCCACCAGTGTCATTGCATGTGTGTTCTTTTCACTAACGACAACCAGAGTCATTGCATGTGTGTTCTTTTCGAATACCACATATGGATCAACCAGTGTCATTGCATGTATGTTCTTTTCAAAAACAACAACTGGAGTCATTGCATGTGTGCTCTTTTCACAATCCACACATGGATCCACCAGTGTCATTGCATGTGTGTTCTTTTTAGTAACAAGAACAAGTGTCATTGCATGTGTGTTCTTTTTAGTAACAACAACCAGAGTCATTGAAATGTGTGTTCTTTTCACATACCACATATGGATCCACCAGTGTCATTGCATGTGTGTTCTTTTCACTAACAACAACCAGAGTCATTTCATGGCTGTTCTTCTCACATACCACCTATGGATCCACCAGTGTCATTGCATGTGTGTTCTCTTCACAATCCACACATGGATCCACCAGTGTCACTGCATATGTGTTCGTTTTACTAGCAACAACCAGTGTCATTGCATGTGTGTTCTCTTCAGAGACCATACATGGATCCACTAGTGTCATTGCATGTGTGTTCTTTTCACTAACAACAACCAGAGTCATTGCATGTGTGTTCTTTTCACATACCACATATGGATCAACCAGTGTCATTGCATGTATGTTCTTTTCAACAACAACAACTGGAGTCATTGCATGTGTGCTCTTTTCACAATCCACACATGGATCCACTAGTGTCATTGCATGTGTGTTCTTTTTAGTAACAACAACCAGTGTCATTGCATGTGTGTTCTTTTCACTAACAACAACTGGAGTCATTGTATGTGTGCTCTTTTCACAATCCACCTATGGATCCACCAGTGTCATTGCATGTGTGTTCTTCTTACTAACAACAATCAGAGTCATTTCATGGTTGTTCTTCTCACATACCACCTATGGATCAACCAGTGTCATTGCATGTGTGTTGTCTTCACAATCCACCCATGGATCCACCAGTGTCATTGGATGTGTGTTCTTTTTAGTAACAACTAGAGTCATTGAAACGTGTGTTCTTTTCACATACCACATATGGATCCACCAGTGTCATTGCATGTGTGTTCTTTTCACTAACAACAACCAGAGTCATTGCATGTGTGTTCTTTTCACATACCACATATGGATCAACCAGTGTCATTGCATGTATGTTCTTTTCAACAACAACAAATGGAGTCATTGCATGTGTGCTCTTTTCACAATCCACACATGGATCCACCAGTGTCATTGCATGTGTGTTCTTTTTAGTAACAACAACCAGTGTCATTGCATGTGTGTTCTTTTCACTAACAACAACTGGAGTCATTGTATGTGTGCTCTTTTCACAATCCACCTATGGATCCACCAGTGTCATTGCATGTGTGTTCTTCTTACTAACAACAATCAGAGTCATTTCATGGTTGTTCTTCTCACATACCACCTATGGATCAACCAGTGTCATTGCATGTGTGTTGTCTTCACAATCCAAACATGGATCCACCTGTGTCATTGCATGTGTGTTCTTTCTACTAATAACAACCAGTGTCATTGCATGTGTGTTCTCTTCAGAGACTAGACATGGATCCACCAGTGTCACTGCATGTGTGTTCTTTTTACTAACAACAACCAGTGTCATTGCATGTGTGTTCTCTTCAGAGACCATACATGGATCCACTAGTGTCATTGCATGTGTGTTCTTTTTACTAACAACAACCCGAGTCATTGAAATGTGTGTTCTTCTCACATACCACCTATGGATCCACCAGTGTCATTGCATGTGTGTTCTTTTCACAATCCCCCCATGGATCCACCAGTGTCATTGCATGTGTGTTCTTTTTAGTAACAACAACTAGAGTCATTGAAATGTGTGTTCCTCTCACATACCACCTATGGATCCACCAGTGTCATTGCATGTGTGTTCTTTTCACAATCCACCCATGGATCCACCAGTGTCATTGGATGTGTGTTCTTTTTAGTAACAACTAGAGTCATTGAAATGTGTGTTCTTTTCACATACCACATATGGATCCGCCAGTGTCATTGCATGTGTGTTCTTTTCACTAACAACAACCAGAGTCATTGCATGTGTGTTGTTTTCACATACCACATATGGATCAACCAGTGTCATTACATGTATGTTCTTTTCAACAACAACAACTGGAGTCATTGCATGTGTGCTCTTTTCACAATCCACACATGGATCCACCAGTGTCATTGCATGTGTGTTCTTTTTAGTAACAACAACCAGTGTCATTGCATGTGTGTTCTTTTCACTAACAAAAACTGGAGTCATTGCATGTGTGCTCTTTTCACAATCCACCTATGGATCCACCAGTGTCATTGCATGTGTGTTCTTCTTACTAACAACAACCAGAGTCATTTCATGGCTGTTCTTCTCACATACCACCTATGGATCAACCAGTGTCATTGCATGTGTGTTCTCTTCACAATCCACACATGGATCCCCTAGTGTCATTGCATGTGTGTTCTTTTTACTAACAACAACCAGTGTCATTGCATGTGTGTTCTTTTCACATACCACATATGGATTCACCAGTGTCATTGAAATGTGTGTTCTCTACATAGACCACACATGGATCCACCAGTGCCATTGCATGTGTGTTCTTTTTAGTAACAACAACCAGAGTCATTGAAATGTGTGTTCTTCTCACATACCACATATGGATCCACCAGTGTCATTGCATGTGTGTTCTTTTCACAATCCACCCATGGATCCACCTGTGTCATTGCATGTGTGTTCTTTTTAGTAACAACAACCAGAGTCATTGAAATGTGTGTTCTTCTCACATACCACCTATGGATCCACCAGTGTCATTGCATGTGTGTTCTTCTTACTAACAACAATCAGAGTCATTTCATGGCTGTTCTTCTCACATACCACCTATGGATCAACCAGTGTCATTGCATGTGTGTTCTCTTCACAATCCACACATGGATCCCCCAGTGTCACTGCATGTGTGTTCTTTTTACTAACAACAACCAGTGTCATTGCATGTGTGTTCTCTTCAGAGACCATACATGGATCCACTAGTGTCATTGCATGTGTGTTCTTTTTACTAACAACAACCAGAGTCATTGAAATGTGTGTTCGTCTCACATACCACCTATGGATCCACCAGTGTCTTTGCATGTGCGTTCTTTTCACAATCCACCCATGGATCCACCAGTGTCATTGCATGTGTGTTCTTTTTAGTAACAACAACCAGAGTCATTGAAATGTGTGTTCTTCTCACATACCACCTATGGATCCACCAGTGTCATTGCATGTGTGTTCTTTTCACAATCCACCCATGGATCCACCAGTGTCATTGGATGTGTGTTCTTTTTATTAACAACCAGAGTCATTGAAATGCGTGTTCTTTTCACATACCACATATGGATCCACCAGTGTCATTGCATGTGTGTTCTTTTCACTAACGACAACCAGAGTCATTGCATGTGTGTTCTTTTCGAATACCACATATGGATCAACCAGTGTCATTGCATGTATGTTCTTTTCAAAAACAACAACTGGAGTCATTGCATGTGTGCTCTTTTCACAATCCACACATGGATCCACCAGTGTCATTGCATGTGTGTTCTTTTTAGTAACAAGAACAAGTGTCATTGCATGTGTGTTCTTTTTAGTAACAACAACCAGAGTCATTGAAATGTGTGTTCTTTTCACATACCACATATGGATCCACCAGTGTCATTGCATGTGTGTTCTTTTCACTAACAACAACCAGAGTCATTTCATGGCTGTTCTTCTCACATACCACCTATGGATCCACCAGTGTCATTGCATGTGTGTTCTCTTCACAATCCACACATGGATCCACCAGTGTCATTGCATGTGTGTTCTTTTTACTAACAACAACCAGTGTCATTGCATGTGTGTTCTCTTCATAGACCAGACATGGATCCACCAGTGTCATTGCATGTGTGTTCTTTTTACTAACAACAACAAGAGTCATTGCATGTGTGTTCTTTTCACATACCACATATGGATCCACCAGTGTAATTGAAATGTGTTCTCTACATAGACCACACATGGATCCACCAGTGTCATTGCATGTGTGTTCTTTTTAGTAACAACAACCAGAGTCGTTGAAATGTGTGTTCTTCTCACATACCACCTATGGATCCACCAGTGTCATTGCATGTGTGTTCTTTTCACAATCCACCCATGGGTCCACCAGTGTCATTGGATGTGTGTTCTTTTTAGTAACAACTAGAGTCATTGAAATGTGTGTTCTTTTCACATACCACATATGGATCCACCAGTGTCATTGCATGTGTGTTCTTTTCACTAACAACAACCAGAATCATTGCATGTGTGTTCTTTTCACATACCACATATGGATAAACCAGTGTCATTGCATGTATGTTCTTTTCAACAACGACTACTGGAGTCACTGCATGTGTGCTCTTTTCCCATCCACACATGGATCCACCAGTGTCATTGCATGTGTGTTCTTTTTAGTAACAACAACCAGTGTCATTGCATGTGTGTTCTTTTCACTAACAACAACTGGAGTCATTACATGTGTGCTCTTTTCACAATCCACCTATGGATCCACCAGTGTCATTGCATGTGTGTTCTTTTTACTAACAACAACAAGAGTCATTTCATGGATGTTCTTCTCACATACCACCTATGGATCAACCAGTGTCATTGCATGTGTGTTCTCTTCACAATCCACACATGGATCCACCAGTGTCATTGCATGTGTGTTCTTTTTACTAACAACAACCAGTGTCATTGCATGTGTGTTCTCTTTAGAGACCAGACATGGATCCACCAGTGTCATTGCATGTGTGTTCTTTTTACTAACAACAACCAGAGTCATTGCATGTGTGTTCTTTTCACATACCACATATGGATCCACCAGTGCCATTGAAATGTGTGTTCTCTACATAGACCACACATGGATCCACCAGTGTCATTGCATGTGTGTTCTTTTTAGTAACAACAACCAGAGTCATTGAAATGTGTGTTCTTCTCACATACCACCTATGGATCCACCAGTGTCATTGCATGTGTGTTCTTTTCACAATCCACCCATGGATCCACCAGTGTCATTGGATGTGTGTTCTTTTTATTAGCAACCAGAGTCATTGAAATGCGTGTTCTTTTCACATACCACATATGGATCCACCAGTGTCATTGCATGTGTGTTCTTTTCACTAACGACAACCAGAGTCATTGCATGTGTGTTCTTTTCGAATACCACATATGGATCAACCAGTGTCATTGCATGTATGTTCTTTTCAAAAACAACAACTGGAGTCATTGCATGTGTGCTCTTTTCACAATCCACACATGGATCCACCAGTGTCATTGCATGTGTGTTCTTTTTAGTAACAAGAACAAGTGTCATTGCATGTGTGTTCTTTTTAGTAACAACAACCAGTGTCATTGCATGTGTGTTCTTTTCACTAACAACAACTGGAGTCATTGCATGTGTGCTGTTTTCAATATCCACCTATGGATGCACCAGTGCCATTGCATGTATGTTCTTTTTACTAACAACAACTAGAGTCATTTCATGGCTGTTCTTCTCACATACCATCTATGGATCCACCAGTGTCACTGCATGTGTGTTCTCTTCACAATCTACACATGGATCCACCAGTGTCATTGCATGTGTGTTCTTTTTACTAACAATAACCAGTGTCATTGCATGTGTGTTCTCTTCGGAGACCAGACATGGATCAACCAGTGTCATTGCATGTGTGTTCTTTTCACAATCAACCCATGGATCCACCAGTGTCATTGCATGTGTGTTCTTTTTAGTAACAACAACCTGAGTCATTGAAATGTGTGTTCTTTTCACATACCACATATGGATCCACCAGTATCATTGCATGTGTGTTCTTTTCACTAAAAACAACTAGAGTCATTGCATGTGTGTTCTTTTCACGTACCACATATGGATCCACCGATGTCATTGCATGTGTGCGCTATTCACAATCCACCCATGGATCCACCAGTGTCATTGCATGTGTGTTCTTTTCACTAACAACAAACAGAGTCATTGCATGTGTGTTCTTTTCACATACCACATATGGATCCACCAGTGTCATTGCATGTATGTTCTTTTCAACAACAACAACTGGAGTCATTGCATGTGTGCTCTTTTGGTGGATCCACACATGGATCCACCAGTGTCATTGCATGTGTGTTCTTTTTAGTAATAACAACCAGTGTCATTGCATGTGTGTTCTTTTCACTAACAACAACTGGAGTCATTGCATGTGTGCTCTTTTCATAGTCCACCTATGGATCCACCAGTGTCATTGCATGTGTTTTCTATTTACTAACAACAACCAGAGTCATTTCATGGCTGTTCTTCTCACATACCACCTATGGATCCACCAGTGTCATTGCATGTGTGTTCTCTTCACAATCCACACATGGATCCACCAGTGTCATTGCATGTGTGTTCTTTTTACTAACAACAACCAGTGTCATTGCATGTGTGTTCTCTTCAGAGACCAAACATGGATCCACCAGTGTCATTGCATGTGTGTTCTTTTTACTAACAACAACAAGAGTCATTGCATGTGTGTTCTTTTCACATACCACATATGGATCCACCAGTGTAATTGAAATGTGTTCTCTACATAGAGCACACATGGATCCACCAGTGTCATTGCATGTGTGTTCTTTTTAGTAACAACAACCAGAGTCGTTGAAATGTGTGTTCTTCTCACATACCACCTATGGATCCACCAGTGTCATTGCATGTGTGTTCTTTTCACAATCCACCCATGGGTCCACCAGTGTCATTGGATGTGTGTTCTTTTTAGTAACAACTAGAGTCATTGAAATGTGTGTTCTTTTCACATACCACATATGGATCCACCAGTGTCATTGCATGTGTGTTCTTTTCACTAACAACAACCAGAATCATTGCATGTGTGTTCTTTTCACATACCACATATGGATAAACCAGTGTCATTGCATGTATGTTCTTTTCAACAACGACTACTGGAGTCACTGCATGTGTGCTCTTTTCACAATCCACACATGGATCCACCAGTGTCATTGCATGTGTGTTCTTTTTAGTAACAACAACCAGTGTCATTGCATGTGTGTTCTTTTCACTAACAACAACTGGAGTCATTGCATGTGTGCTCTTTTCACAATCCACCTATGGATCCACCAGTGTCATTGCATGTGTGTTCTTTTTACTAACAACAACCAGAGTCATTTCATGGATGTTCTTCTCACATACCACCTATGGATCAACCAGTGTCATTGCATGTGTGTTCTCTTCACAATCCACACATGGATCCACCAGTGTCATTGCATGTTTGTTCTTTTTACTAACAACAACCAGTGTCATTGCATGTGTGTTCTCTTTAGAGACCAGACATGGATCCACCAGTGTCATTGCATGTGTGTTCTTTTTACTAACAACAACCAGAGTCATTGCATGTGTGTTCTTTTCACATACCACATATGGATCCACCAGTGCCATTGAAATGTGTGTTCTCTACATAGACCACACATGGATCCACCAGTGTCATTGCATGTGTGTTCTTTTTAGTAACAACAACCAGAGTCATTGAAATGTGTGTTCTTCTCACATACCACCTATGGATCCACCAGTGTCATTGCATGTGTGTTCTTTTCACAATCCACCCATGGATCCACCAGTGTCATTGCATGTGTGTTATTTTTAGTAACAACAACCAGAGTCATTGAAATGTGTGTTCTTTTCACATACCACAGATGGATCCACCAGTGTCATTGCATGTGTGTTCTTTTCACTAAAACCAACCAGAGTCATTGCATCTGTGTTCTTTTCACATACCACATATGGATAAACCAGTGTCATTGCATGTATGTTCTTTTCAACAACGACTACTGGAGTCACTGCATGTGTGCTCTTTTCACAATCCACACATGGATCCACCAGTGTCATTGCATGTGTGTTCTTTTTAGTAACAACAACCAGTGTCATTGCATGTGTGTTCTTTTCACTAACAACAACTGGAGTCATTCCATGTGTGCTCTTTTCACAATCCACCTATGGATCCACCAGTGTCATTGCATGTGTGTTCTTTTTACTAACAACAACCAGAGTCATTTCATGGATGTTCTTCTCACATACCACCTATGGATCAACCAGTGTCATTGCATGTGTGTTCTCTTCACAATCCACACATGGATCCACCAGTGTCATTGCATGTGTGTTCTTTTTACTAACAACAACCAGTGTCATTGCATGTGTGTTCTCTTTAGAGACCAGACATGGATCCACCAGTGTCATTGCATGTGTGTTCTTTTTACTAACAACAACCAGAGTCATTGCATGTGTGTTCTTTTCACATACCACATATGGATCCACCAGTGCCATTGAAATGTGTGTTCTCTACATAGACCACACATGGATCCACCAGTGTCATTGCATGTGTGTTCTTTTTAGTAACAACAACCAGAGTCATTGAAATGTGTGTTCTTCTCACATACCACCTATGGATCCACCAGTGTCATTGCATGTGTGTTCTTTTCACAATCCACCCATGGATCCACCAGTGTCATTGCATGTGTGTTATTTTTAGTAACAACAACCAGAGTCATTGAAATGTGTGTTCTTTTCACATACCACATATGGATCCACCAGTGTCATTGCATGTGTGTTCTTTTCACTAAAACCAACCAGAGTCATTGCATCTGTGTTCTTTTCACTAAAACCAACCAGAGTCATTGCATGTGTTTTCTTTTCACATACCACATATGGATCCACCAGTGTCATTTCATGTGTGTTCTTTTCACTAACAACAACCAGAGTCATTGCATGTGTGTTCTTTTCACATACCACATATGGATCCACCAGTGTCATTGCATGTATGTTCTTTTCAACAACAACAACTGGAGTCATTGCATGTGTGCTCTTTTCACAATCCACACATGGATCCACCAGTGTCATTGCATGTGTGTTCTTTTTAGTAACAACAACCAGTGTCATTGCATGTGTGTTCTTTTCACTAACAACAACTGGAGTCATTGCATGTGTGCTGTTTTCAATATCCACCTATGGATGCACCAGTGCCATTGCATGTATGTTCTTTTTACTAACAACAACTAGAGTCATTTCATGGCTGTTCTTCTCACATACCACCTATGGATCCACCAGTGTCACTGCATGTGTGTTCTCTTCACAATCTACACATGGATCCACCAGTGTCATTGCATGTGTGTTCTTTTTACTAACAATAACCAGTGTCATTGCATGTGTGTTCTCTTCGGAGACCAGACATGGATCAACCAGTGTCATTGCATGTGTGTTCTTTTCACAATCAACCCATGGATCCACCAGTGTCATTGCATGTGTGTTCTTTTTAGTAACAACAACCTGAGTCATTGAAATGTGTGTTCTTTTCACATACCACATATGGATCCACCAGTGTCATTGCATGTGTGTTCTTTTCACTAAAAACAACTAGAGTCATTGCATGTGTGTTCTTTTCACGTACCACATATGGATCCACCGATGTCATTGCATGTGTGCGCTATTCACAATCCACCCATGGATCCACCAGTGTCATTGCATGTGTGTTCTTTTCACTAACAACAAACAGAGTCATTGCATGTGTGTTCTTTTCACATACCACATATGGATCCACCAGTGTCATTGCATGTATGTTCTTTTCAACAACAACAACTGGAGTCATTGCATGTGTGCTCTTTTGGTGGATCCACACATGGATCCACCAGTGTCATTGCATGTGTGTTCTTTTTAGTAATAACAACCAGTGTCATTGCATGTGTGTTCTTTTCACTAACAACAACTGGAGTCATTGCATGTGTGCTCTTTTCATAGTCCACCTATGGATCCACCAGTGTCATTGCATGTGTTTTCTATTTACTAACAACAACCAGAGTCATTTCATGGCTGTTCTTCTCACATACCACCTATGGATCCACTAGTGTCATTGCATGTGTGTTCTCTTCACAATCCACACATGGATCCACCAGTGTCATTGCATGTGTGTTCTTTTTACTAACAACAACCAGTGTCATTGCATGTGTGTTCTCTTCAGAGACCAAACATGGATCCACCAGTGTCATTGCATGTGTGTTCTTTTTACTAACAACAACAAGAGTCATTGCATGTGTGTTCTTTTCACATACCACATATGGATCCACCTGTGTAATTGAAATGTGTTCTCTACATAGACCACACATGGATCCACCAGTGTCATTGCATGTGTGTTCTTTTTAGTAACAACAACCAGAGTCGTTGAAATGTGTGTTCTTCTCACATACCACCTATGGATCCACCAGTGTCATTGCATGTGTGTTCTTTTCACAATCCACCCATGGGTCCACCAGTGTCATTGGATGTGTGTTCTTTTTAGTAACAACTAGAGTCATTGAAATGTGTGTTCTTTTCACATACCACATATGGATCCACCAGTGTCATTGCATGTGTGTTCTTTTCACTAACAACAACCAGAATCATTGCATGTGTGTTCTTTTCACATACCACATATGGCTAAACCAGTGTCATTGCATGTATGTTCTTTTCAACAACGACTACTGGAGTCACTGCATGTGTGCTCTTTTCACAATCCACACATGGATCCACCAGTGTCATTGCATGTGTGTTGTTTTTAGTAACAACAACCAGTGTCATTGCATGTGTGTTCTTTTCACTAACAACAACTGGAGTCATTGCATGTGTGCTCTTTTCACAATCCACCTATGGATCCACCAGTGTCATTGCATGTGTGTTCTTTTTACTAACAACAAACAGAGTCATTTCATGGATGTTCTTCTCACATACCACCTATGGATCAACCAGTGTCATTGCATGTCTGTTCTCTTCACAATCCACACATGGATCCACCAGTGTCATTGCATGTGTGTTCTTTTTACTAACAACAACCAGTGTCATTGCATGTGTGTTCTCTTTAGAGACCAGACATGGATCCACCAGTGTCATTGCATGTGTGTTCTTTTTACTAACAACAACCAGAGTCATTGCATGTGTGTTATTTCACATACCACATATGGATCCACCAGTGCCATTGAAATGTGTGTTCTCTACATAGACCACACATGGATCCACCAGTGTCATTGCATGTGTGTTCTTTTTAGTAACAACAACCAGAGTCATTGAAATGTGTGTTCTTCTCACATACCACCTATGGATCCACCAGTGTCATTGCATGTGTGTTCTTTTCACAATCCACCCATGGATCCACCAGTGTCATTGCATGTGTGTTATTTTTAGTAACAACAACCAGAGTCATTGAAATGTGTGTTCTTTTCACATACCACATATGGATCCACCAGTGTCATTGCATGTGTGTTCTTTTCACTAAAACCAACCAGAGTCATTGCATGTGTTTTCTTTTCACATACCACATATGGATCCACCAGTGTCATTTCATGTGTGTTCTTTTCACTAACAACAACCAGAGTCATTGCATGTGTGTTCTTTTCACATACCACATATGGATCCACCAGTGTCATTGCATGTATGTTCTTTTCAACAACAACAACTGGAGTCATTGCATGTGTGCTCTTTTCACAATCCACACATGGATCCACCAGTGTCATTGCATGTGTGTTCTTTTTAGTAACAACAACCAGTGTCATTGCATGTGTGTTCTTTTCACTAACAACAACTGGAGTCATTGCATGTGTGTTGTTTTCAATATCCACCTATGGATGCACCAGTTCCATTGCATGTATGTTCTTTTTACTAACAACAACTAGAGTCATTTCATGGCTGTTCTTCTCACATACCACCTATGGATCCACCAGTGTCACTGCATGTGTGTTCTCTTCACAATCTACACATGGATCCACCAGTGTCATTGCATGTGTGTTCTTTTTACTAACAATAACCAGTGTCATTGCATGTGTGTTCTCTTCGGAGACCAGACATGGATCAACCAGTGTCATTGCATGTGTGTTCTTTTCACAATCAACCCATGGATCCACCAGTGTCATTGCATGTGTGTTCTTTTTAGTAACAACAACCTGAGTCATTGAAATGTGTGTTCTTTTCACATACCACATATGGATCCACCAGTGTCATTGCATGTGTGTTCTTTTCACTAAAAACAACTAGAGTCATTGCATGTGTGTTATTTTCATGTACCACATATGGATCCACCGATGTCATTGCATGTGTGCGCTATTCACAATCCACCCATGGATCCACCAGTGTCATTGCATGTGTGTTCTTTTCACTAACAACAAACAGAGTCATTGCATGTGTGTTCTTTTCACATACCACATATGGATCCACCAGTGTCATTGCATGTATGTTCTTTTCAACAACAACAACTGGAGTCATTGCATGTGTGCTCTTTTGGTGGATCCACACATGGATCCACCAGTGTCATTGCATGTGTGTTCTTTTTAGTAATAACAACCAGTGTCATTGCATGTGTGTTCTTTTCACTAACAACAACTGGAGTCATTGCATGTGTGCTCTTTTCATAGTCCACCTATGGATCCACCAGTGTCATTGCATGTGTTTTCTATTTACTAACAACAACCAGAGTCATTTCATGGCTGTTCTTCTTACATACCACCTATGGATCCACCAGTGTCATTGCATGTGTGTTCTCTTCACAATCCACACATGGATCCACAAGTGTCATTGCATGTGTGTTCTTTTTACTAACAACAACCAGTGTCATTGCATGTGTGTTCTCTTCAGAGACCAAACATGGATCCACCAGTGTCATTGCATGTGTGTTCTTTTTACTAACAACAACAAGAGTCATTGCATGTGTGTTCTTTTCACATACCACATATGGATCCACCTGTGTAATTGAAATGTGTTCTCTACATAGACCACACATGGATCCACCAGTGTCATTGCATGTGTGTTCTTTTTAGTAACAACAACCAGAGTCGTTGAAATGTGTGTTCTTCTCACATACCACCTATGGATCCACCAGTGTCATTGCCTGTGTGTTCTTTTCACAATCCACCCATGGGTCCACCAGTGTCATTGGATGTGTGTTCTTTTTAGTAACAACTAGAGTCATTGAAATGTGTGTTCTTTTCACATACAACATATGGATCCACCAGTGTCATTGCATGTGTGTTCTTTTCACTAACAACAACCAGAATCATTGCATGTGTGTTCTTTTCACATACCACATATGGATAAACCAGTGTCATTGCATGTATGTTCTTTTCAACAACGACTACTGGAGTCACTGCATGTGTGCTCTTTTCACAATCCACACATGGATCCACCAGTGTCATTGCATGTGTGTTCTTTTTAGTAACAACAACCAGTGTCATTGCATGTGTGTTCTTTTCACTAACAACAACTGGAGTCATTGCATGTGTGCTCTTTTCACAATCCACCTATGGATCCACCAGTGTCATTGCATGTGTGTTCTTTTTACTAACAACAACCAGAGTCATTTCATGGCTGTTCTTCTCACATACCACCTTTGGATCAACCAGTGTCATTTCATGGCTGTTCTTCTCACATACCACCTATGGATCAACCAGTGTCATTGCATGTGTGTTCTCTTCACAATCCACACATGGATCCACCAGTGTCATTGCATGTGTGTTCTTTTTACTAACAACAACCAGAGTCATTGAAATGTGTGTTCTTTTCACATACCACCTATGGATCCACCAGTGTCATTGCATGTGTGTTCTTTTCACTAACAACAACCAGAGTCATTGCATGTGTGTTCTTTTCACATACCACATATGGATCCACCAGTGTCAGTGAAATGTGTGTTCTCAACATAGACCACACATGGATCCACCAGTGTCACTGCATGTGTGTTCTTTTTAGTAACAACAACCAGAGTCATTGAAATGTGTGTTCTTCTCACATACCACCTATGGATCCACCAGTGTCATTGCATGTATGTTCTTGTCAACAACAACAACTAGAGTCATTGCATGTGTGCTCTTTTCACAATCCACAGATGGATCCACCAGTGTCATTGCATGTGTGTTCTTTTTAGTAACAACAACCAGTGTCATTGCATGTGTGTTCTTTTCACTACCAACAACTAGAGTCATTGCATGTGTGCTCTTTTCACAATCCACCTATGGATCCACCAGTGTCATTGCATGTGTGTTCTTTTTACTAACAACAACCAGAGTCATTTCATGGCTGTTCTTCTCACGTACCACCTATGGATCAACCAGTGTCATTGCATGTGTGTTCTCTTCACAATCCACACATGGATCCACCAGTGTCATTGCATGTGTGTTCTTTTTACTAACAACAACCAGTGTCATTGCATGTGTGTTCTCTTCAGAGACCAGACATGGATCCACCAGTGTCATTGCATGTGTGTTCTTTTTACTAACAACAACCAGAGTCATTGCATGTGTGTTCATTTCACATACCACATATGGATCCACCAGTGTCATTGAAATGTGTGTTCTCTACATAGACCACAAATGGATCCACTAGTGTCATTGCATGTGTGTTCTTTTTAGTAACAACAACCAGAGTCATTGAAATGTGTGTTCTTCTCACATACCACGTATGGATCCACCAGTGTCATTGCATGTGTGTTCTTTTCACAATCCACCCATGGATCCACCAGTGTCATTGCATGTGTGTTATTTTTAGTAACAACAACCAGAGTCATTGAAATGTGTGTTCTTTTCACATACCACATATGGATCCACCAGTGTCATTGCATGTGTCTTCTTTTCACTAAAACCAACCAGAGTCATTGCATCTGTGTTCTTTTCACTAAAACCAACCAGAGTCATTGCATGTGTTTTCTTTTCACATACCACATATGGATCCACCAGTGTCATTTCATGTGTGTTCTTTTCACTAACAACAACCAGAGTCATTGCATGTGTGTTCTTTTCACATACCACATATGGATCCACCAGTGTCATTGCATGTATGTTCTTTTCAACAACAACAACTGGAGTCATTGCATGTGTGCTCTTTTCACAATCCACACATGGATCCACCAGTGTCATTGCATGTGTGTTCTTTTTAGTAACAACAACCAGTGTCATTGCATGTGTGTTCTTTTCACTAACAACAACTGGAGTCATTGCATGTGTGCTGTTTTCAATATCCACCTATGGATGCACCAGTTCCATTGCATGTATGTTCTTTTTACTAACAACAACTAGAGTCATTTCATGGTTGTTCTTCTCACATACCACCTATGGATCCACCAGTGTCACTGCATGTGTGTTCTCTTCACAATCTACACATGGATCCACCAGTGTCATTGCATGTGTGTTCTTTTTACTAACAATAACCAGTGTCATTGCATGTGTGTTCTCTTCGGAGACCAGACATGGATCAACCAGTGTCATTGCATGTGTGTTCTTTTCACAATCAACCCATGGATCCACCAGTGTCATTGCATGTGTGTTCTTTTTAGTAACAACAACCTGAGTCATTGAAATGTGTGTTCTTTTCACATACCACATATGGATCCACCAGTGTCATTGCATGTGTGTTCTTTTCACTAAAAACAACTAGAGTCATTGCATGTGTGTTATTTTCATGTACCACATATGGATCCACCGATGTCATTGCATGTGTGCGCTATTCACAATCCACCCATGGATCCACCAGTGTCATTGCATGTGTGTTCTTTTCACTAACAACAAACAGAGTCATTGCATGTGTGTTCTTTTCACGTACCACATATGGATCCACCAGTGTCATTGCATGTATGTTCGTTTCAACAACAACAACTGGAGTCATTGCATGTGTGCTCTTTTGGTGGATCCACACATGGATCCACCAGTGTCATTGCATGTGTGTTCTTTTTAGTAATAACAACCAGTGTCATTGCATGTGTGTTCTTTTCACTAACAACAACTGGAGTCATTGCATGTGTGCTCTTTTCATAGTCCACCTATGGATCCACCAGTGTCATTGCATGTGTTTTCTATTTACTAACAACAACCAGAGTCATTTCATGGCTGTTCTTCTCACATACCACCTATGGATCCACCAGTGTCATTGCATGTGTGTTCTCTTCACAATCCACACATGGATCCACCAGTGTCATTGCATGTGTGTTCTTTTTACTAACAACAACCAGTGTCATTGCATGTGTGTTCTCTTCAGAGACCAAACATGGATCCACCAGTGTCATTGCATGTGTGTTCTTTTTACTAACAACAACCAGAGTCATTGCATGTGTGTTCTTTTCACATACCACATATGGATCCACCAGTGTCATTGAAATGTGTGTTCTTTTTAGTAACAACAACCAGAGTCATTGAAATGTGTGTTCTTCTCACATACCACCTATGGATCCACCAGTGTCATTGCATGTGTGTTCTTTTCACAATCCACCCATGGATCAACCAGTGTCATTGCATGTGTGTTCTTTTTAGTAACAACAACTAGAGTCATTGAAATGTGTGTTCTTTTCACATACCACATATGGATCCACCAGTGTCATTGCATGTGTGTTCTTTTCACTAAAAACAACCAGAGTCATTGCATGTGTGTTCTTTTCACATACCACATATGGATCCAACGATGTCATTTCATGTGTGCTCTATTCACAATCCACCCATGGATCCACCAGTGTCATTGCATGTGTGTTCTTTTTACTAACAACAACTAGAGTCATTGAAATGTGTGTTCTTTTCACTAACAACAACCAGAGTCATTACATGTGTGTTCTTTTCACATACCACATATGGATCCACCAGTGTCATTGAAATGTGTGTTCTCAACATAGACCACACATGGATCCACCAGTGTCATTGCATGTGTGTTCTTTTTCGTAACAACAACCAGAGTCATTGAAATGTGTTTTCTTCTCACATACCACCTATGGATCCACCAGTGTCATTGCATGCGTGTTCTTTTCACAATCCACCCATGGATCCACCAGTGTCATTGGATGTGTGTTCTTTTTAGTAACAACAACTAGAGTCATTGAAATGTGTGTTCTTTTCACATACCACATATGGATCCACCAGTGTCATTGCATGTGTGTTCTTTTCACTAACAACAACCAGAGTCATTGCATGTGTGTTCTTTTCACATACCACATATGGATCAACCAGTGTCATTGCATGTATGTTCTTTTCAACAACAACAACTGGAGTCATTGCATGTGTGCTCTTTTCACAATCCACACATGGATCCACCAGTGTCATTGCATGTGTGTTCTTTTTAGTAACAACAACCAGTGTCATTGCATGTGTGTTCTTTTCACTAACAGCAACTGGAGTCATTGCATGTGTGCTGTTTTCAATATCCACCTATGGATGCACCAGTGCCATTGCATGTATGTTCTTTTTACTAACAACAACTAGAGTCATTTCATGGCTGTTCTTCTCACATACCACCTATGGATCCACCAGTGTCACTGCATGTGTGTTCTCTTCACAATCTACACATGGATCCACCAGTGTCATTGCATGTGTGTTCTTTTTACTAACAATAACCAGTGTCATTGCATGTGTGTTCTCTTCGGAGACCAGACATGGATCAACCAGTGTCATTGCATGTGTGTTCTTTTCACAATCAACCCATGGATCCACCAGTGTCATTGCATGTGTGTTCTTTTTAGTAACAACAACCAGAGTCATTGAAATGTGTGTTCTTTTCTCATACCACATATGGATCCACCAGTGTCATTGCATGTGTGTTCTTTTCACTAAAAACAACTAGAGTCATTGCATGTGTGTTCTTTTCACATACCACATATGGATCCACCGATGTCATTGCATGTGTGCGCTATTCACAATCCACCCATGGATCCACCAGTGTCATTGCATGTGTGTTCTTTTCACTAACAACAAATAGAGTCATTGCATGTGTGTTCTTTTCACATACCACATATGGATCCACCAGTGTCATTGCATGTATGTTCTTTTCAACAACAAAAATTGGAGTCATTGCATGTGTGCTCTTTTGGTGGATCCACACATGGATCCACCAGTGTCATTGCATGTGTGTTCTTTTTAGTAATAACAACCAGTGTCATTGCATGTGTGTTCTTTTCACTAACAACAACTGAAGTCATTGCATGTGTGCTCTTTTCATAGTCCACCTATGGATCCACCAGTGTCATTGCATGTGTTTTCTATTTACTAATAACAACCAGAGTCATTTCATGGCTGCTCTTCTCACATACCACCTATGGATCCACCAGTGTCATTGCATGTGTGTTCTCTTCACAATCCACACATGGATCCACCAGTGTCATTGCATGTGTGTTCTCTTCAGAGACCAAACATGGATCCACCAGTGTCATTGCATGTGTGTTCTTTTTACTAACAACAACCAGAGTCATTGCATGTGTGTTCTTTTCACATACCACATATGGATCCCCCAGTGTCATTGAAATGCGTGTTCTTTTTAGTAACAACAACCAGAGTCATTGAAATGTGTGTTCTTCTCACATACCACCTATGGATCCACCAGTGTCATTGCATGTGTGTTCTTTTCACAATCCACCCATGGATCAACCAGTGTCATTGCATGTGTGTTCTTTTTAGTAACAACAACCAGAGTCATTGAAATGTGTGTTCTTTTCACTTACCACATATGGATCCACCAGTGTCATTGCATGTGTGTTCTTTTCACTAAAAACAACCAGAGTCATTGCATGTGTGTTCTTTTCACATACCACATATGGATCCAACGATGTCATTTCATGTGTGCTCTATTCATAATCCACCCATGGATCCACCAGTGTCATTGCATGTGTGTTCTTTTTACTAACAACAACTAGAGTCATTGAAATGTGTGTTCTTTTCACAAACCACATATGGATCCACCAGTGTCATTGCATGTGTGTTCTTTTCACTAACAACAACTGGAGTCATTGCATGTGTGCTGTTTTCAATATCCACCTATGGATGCACCAGTTCCATTGCATGTATGTTCTTTTTACTAACAACAACTAGAGTCATTTCATGGCTGTTCTTCTCACATACCACCTATGGATCCACCAGTGTCACTGCATGTGTGTTCTCTTCACAATCTACACATGGATCCACCAGTGTCATTGCATGTGTGTTCTTTTTACTAACAATAACCAGTGTCATTGCATGTGTGTTCTCTTCGGAGACCAGACATGGATCAACCAGTGTCATTGCATGTGTGTTCTTTTCACAATCAACCCATGGATCCACCAGTGCCATTGCATGTGTGTTCTTTTTAGTAACAACAACCTGAGTCATTGAAATGTGTGTTCTTTTCACATACCACATATGGATCCACCAGTGTCATTGCATGTGTGTTCTTTTCACTAAAAACAACTAGAGTCATTGCATGTGTGTTATTTTCATGTACCACATATGGATCCACCGATGTCATTGCATCTGTGCGCTATTCACAATCCACCCATGGATCCACCAGTGTCATTGCATGTGTGTTCTTTTCACTAACAACAAACAGAGTCATTGCATGTGTGTTCTTTTCACATACCACATATGGATCCACCAGTGTCATTGCATGTATGTTCTTTTCAACAACAACAACTGGAGTCATTGCATGTGTGCTCTTTTGGTGGATCCACACATGGATCCACCAGTGTCATTGCATGTGTGTTCTTTTTAGTAATAACAACCAGTGTCATTGCATGTGTGTTCTTTTCACTAACAACAACTGGAGTCATTGCATGTGTGCTCTTTTCATAGTCCACCTATGGATCCACCAGTGTCATTGCATGTGTTTTCTATTTACTAACAACAACCAGAGTCATTTCATGGCTGTTCTTCTCACATACCACCTATGGATCCACCAGTGTCATTGCATGTGTGTTCTCTTCACAATCCACACATGGATCCACCAGTGTCATTGCATGTGTGTTCTTTTTACTAACAACAACCAGTGTCATTGCATGTGTGTTCTCTTCAGAGACCAAACATGGATCCACCAGTGTCATTGCATGTGTGTTCTTTTTACTAACAACAACCAGAGTCATTGCATGTGTGTTCTTTTCACATACCACATATGGATCCACCAGTGTCATTGCATGTATGTTCTTTTCAACAACAACAACTGGAGTAATTGCATGTGTGCTCTTTTGGTGGATCCACACATGGATCCACCAGTGTCATTGCATGTGTGTTCTTTTTAGTAATAACAACCAGTGTCATTGCATGTGTGTTCTTTTCACTAACAACAACTGGAGTCATTGCATGTGTGCTCTTTTCATAGTCCACCTATGGATCCACCAGTGTCATTGCATGTGTTTTCTATTTACTAACAACAACCAGAGTCATTTCATGGCTGTTCTTCTCACATACCACCTATGGATCCACCAGTGTCATTGCATGTGTGTTCTCTTCACAATCCACACATGGATCCACCAGTGTCATTGCATGTGTGTTCTTTTTACTAACAACAACCAGTGTCATTGCATGTGTGTTCTCTTCAGAGACCAAACATGGATCCACCAGTGTCATTGCATGTGTGTTCTTTTTACTAACAACAACCAGAGTCATTGCATGTGTGTTCTTTTCACATACCACATATGGATCCACCAGTGTCATTGAAATGTGTGTTCTTTTTAGTAACAACAACCAGAGTCATTGAAATGTGTGTTCTTCTCACATACCACCTATGGATCCACCAGTGTCATTGCATGTGTGTTCTTTTCACAATCCACCCATGGATCAACCAGTGTCATTGCATGTGTGTTCTTTTTAGTAACAACAACTAGAGTCATTGAAATGTGTGTTCTTTTCACATACCACATATGGATCCACCAGTGTCATTGCATGTGTGTTCTTTTCACTAAAAACAACCAGAGTCATTGCATGTGTGTTCTTTTCACATACCACATATGGATCCAACGATGTCATTTCATGTGTGCTCTATTCACAATCCACCCATGGATCCACCAGTGTCATTGCATGTGTGTTCTTTTTACTAACAACAACTAGAGTCATTGAAATGTGTGTTCTTTTCACTAACAACAACCAGAGTCATTACATGTGTGTTCTTTTCACATACCACATATGGATCCACCAGTGTCATTGAAATGTGTGTTCTCAACATAGACCACACATGGATCCACCAGTGTCATTGCTTGTGTGTTCTTTTTCGTAACAACAACCAGAGTCATTGAAATGTGTTTTCTTCTCACATACCACCTATGGATCCACCAGTGTCATTGCATGTGTGTTCTTTTCACAATCCACCCATGGATCCACCAGTGTCATTACATGTGTGTTCTTTTTAGTAACAACAACCAGAGTCATTGAAATGTGTGTTTTTCTCACATACCACCTATGGATCCACCGGTGTCATTGCATGCGTGTTCTTTTCACAATCCACCCATGGATCCACCAGTGTCATTGGATGTGTGTTCTTTTTAGTAACAACAACTAGAGTCATTGAAATGTGTGTTCTTTTCACATACCACATATGGATTCACCAGTGTCATTGCATGTGTGTTCTTTTCACTAACAACAGCCAGAGTCATTGCATGTGTGTTCTTTTCACATACCACATATGGATCAACCAGTGTCATTGCATGTATGTTCTTTTCAACAACAACAACTGGAGTCATTGCATGTGTGCTCTTTTCACAATCCACACATGGATCCACCAGTGTCATTGCATGTGTGTTCTTTTTAGTAACAACAACCAGTGTCATTGCATGTGTGTTCTTTTCACTAACAGCAACTGGAGTCATTGCATGTGTGCTGTTTTCAATATCCACCTATGGATGCACCAGTGCCATTGCATGTATGTTCTTTTTACTAACAACAACTAGAGTCATTTCATGGTTGTTCTTCTCACATACCACCTATGGATCCACCAGTGTCACTGCATGTGTGTTCTCTTCACAATCTACACATGGATCCACCAGTGTCATTGCATGTGTGTTCTTTTTACTAACAATAACCAGTGTCATTGCATGTGTGTTCTCTTCGGAGACCAGACATGGATCAACCAGTGTCATTGCATGTGTGTTCTTTTCACAATCAACCCATGGATCCACCAGTGTCATTGCATGTGTGTTCTTTTTAGTAACAACAACCAGAGTCATTGAAATGTGTGTTCTTTTCTCATACCACATATGGATCCACCAGTGTCATTGCATGTGTGTTCTTTTCACTAAAAACAACTAGAGTCATTGCATGTGTGTTCTTTTCACATACCACATATGGATCCACCGATGTCATTGCATGTGTGCGCTATTCACAATCCACCCATGGATCCACCAGTGTCATTGCATGTGTGTTCTTTTCACTAACAACAAATAGAGTCATTGCATGTGTGTTCTTTTCACATACCACATATGGATCCACCAGTGTCATTGCATGTATGTTCTTTTCAACAACAACAATTGGAGTCATTGCATGTGTGCTCTTTTGGTGGATCCACACATGGATCCACCAGTGTCATTGCATGTGTGTTCTTTTTAGTAATAACAACCAGTGTCATTGCATGTGTGTTCTTTTCACTAACAACAACTGAAGTCATTGCATGTGTGCTCTTTTCATAGTCCACCTATGGATCCACCAGTGTCATTGCATGTGTTTTCTATTTACTAATAACAACCAGAGTCATTTCATGGCTGCTCTTCTCACATACCACCTATGGATCCACCAGTGTCATTGCATGTGTGTTCTCTTCACAATCCACACATGGATCCACCAGTGTCATTGCATGTGTGTTCTCTTCAGAGACCAAACATGGATCCACCAGTGTCATTGCATGTGTGTTCTTTTTACTAACAACAACCAGAGTCATTGCATGTGTGTTCTTTTCACATACCACATATGGATCCACCAGTGTCATTGAAATGTGTGTTCTTTTTAGTAACAACAACCAGAGTCATTGAAATGTGTGTTCTTCTCACATACCACCTATGGATCCACCAGTGTCATTGCATGTGTGTTCTTTTCACAATCCACCCATGGATCAACCAGTGTCATTGCATGTGTGTTCTTTTTAGTAACAACAACCAGAGTCATTGAAATGTGTGTTCTTTTCACATACCACATATGGATCCACCAGTGTCATTGCATGTGTGTTCTTTTCACTAAAAACAACCAGAGTCATTGCATGTGTGTTCTTTTCACATACCACATATGGATCCAACGATGTCATTTCATGTGTGCTCTATTCATAATCCACCCATGGATCCACCAGTGTCATTGCATGTGTGTTCTTTTTACTAACAACAACTAGAGTCATTGAAATGTGTGTTCTTTTCACAAACCACCTATGGATCCACCAGTGTCATTGCATGTGTGTTCTTTTCACTAACAACAACCAGAGTCATTACATGTGTGTTCTTTTCACATACCACATATGGATCCACCAGTGTCATTGAAATGTGTGTTCTCAACATAGACCACACATGGATCCACCAGTGTCATTGCATGTGTGTCCTTTTTCGTAACAACAACCAGAGTCATTGAAATTTGTGTTCTTCTCACATACCACCTATGGATCCACCAGTGTCATGGCATGTGTGTTCTTTTCACAATCCACCCATGGATCCACCAGTGTCTTACATGTGTGTTCTTTTTAGTAACAACAAACAGAGTCATTGAAATGTGTGTTTTTCTCACATACCACCTATGGATCCACCGGTGTCATTGCATGTGTGTTCTTTTCACAATCCACCCATGGATCCACCAGTGTCATTGGATGTGTGTTCTTTTTAGTAACAACAACTAGAGTCATTGAAATGTGTGTTCTTTTCACATACCACATATGGATCCACCAGTGTCATTGCATGTGATTTCTTTTCACTAACAACAACCAGAGTCATTGCATGTGTGTTCTTTTCACATACCACATATGGATCAACCAGTGTCATTGCATGTATGTTCTTTTCAACAACAACAACTGGAGTCATTGCATGTGTGCTCTTTTCACAATCCACACATGGATCCACCAGTGTCATTGCATGTGTGTTCTTTTCACTAACAACAACCAGAGTCATTGCATGTGTGTTCTTTTCACATACCACATATGGATCAACCAATGTCATTGCATGTATGTTCTTTTCAACAACAACAACTGGAGTCATTGCATGTGTGCTCTTTTCACAATCCACACATGGATCCACCAGTGTCATTGCATGTGTGTTCTTTTTAGTAACAACAACCAGTGTCATTGCATGTGTGTTCTTTTCACTAACAGCAACTGGAGTCATTGCATGTGTGCTGTTTTCAATATCCACCTATGGATGCACCAGTGCCATTGCATGTATGTTCTTTTTACTAACAACAACTAGAGTCATTTCATGGCTGTTCTTCTCACATACCACCTATGGATCCACCAGTGTCACTGCATGTGTGTTCTCTTCACAATCTACACATGGATCCACCAGTGTCATTGCATGTGTGTTCTTTTTACTAACAATAACCAGTGTCATTGCATGTGTGTTCTCTTCGGAGACCAGACATGGATCAACCAGTGTCATTGCATGTGTGTTCTTTTCACAATCAACCCATGGATCCACCAGTGTCATTGCATGTGTGTTCTTTTTAGTAACAACAACCAGAGTCATTGAAATGTGTGTTCTTTTCTCATACCACATATGGATCCACCAGTGTCATTGCATGTGTGTTCTTTTCACTAAAAACAACTAGAGTCATTGCATGTGTGTTCTTTTCACATACCACATATGGATCCACCGATGTCATTGCATGTGTGCGCTATTCACAATCCACCCATGGATCCACCAGTGTCATTGCATGTGTGTTCTTTTCACTAACAACAAATAGAGTCATTGCATGTGTGTTCTTTTCACATACCACATATGGATCCACCAGTGTCATTGCATGTATGTTCTTTTCAACAACAACAATTGGAGTCATTGCATGTGTGCTCTTTTGGTGGATCCACACATGGATCCACCAGTGTCATTGCATGTGTGTTCTTTTTAGTAATAACAACCAGTGTCATTGCATGTGTGTTCTTTTCACTAACAACAACTGAAGTCATTGCATGTGTGCTCTTTTCATAGTCCACCTATGGATCCACCAGTGTCATTGCATGTGTTTTCTATTTACTAATAACAACCAGAGTCATTTCATGGCTGCTCTTCTCACATACCACCTATGGATCCACCAGTGTCATTGCATGTGTGTTCTCTTCACAATCCACACATGGATCCACCAGTGTCATTGCATGTGTGTTCTCTTCAGAGACCAAACATGGATCCACCAGTGTCATTGCATGTGTGTTCTTTTTACTAACAACAACCAGAGTCATTGCATGTGTGTTCTTTTCACATACCACATATGGATCCACCAGTGTCATTGAAATGTGTGTTCTTTTTAGTAACAACAACCAGAGTCATTGAAATGTGTGTTCTTCTCACATACCACCTATGGATCCACCAGTGTCATTGCATGTGTGTTCTTTTCACAATCCACCCATGGATCAACCAGTGTCATTGCATGTGTGTTCTTTTTAGTAACAACAACCAGAGTCATTGAAATGTGTGTTCTTTTCACATACCACATATGGATCCACCAGTGTCATTGCATGTGTGTTCTTTTCACTAAAAACAACCAGAGTCATTGCATGTGTGTTCTTTTCACATACCACATATGGATCCAACGATGTCATTTCATGTGTGCTCTATTCATAATCCACCCATGGATCCACCAGTGTCATTGCATGTGTGTTCTTTTTACTAACAACAACTAGTGTCATTGAAATGTGTGTTCTTTTCACAAACCACCTATGGATCCACCAGTGTCATTGCATGTGTGTTCTTTTCACTAACAACAACCAGAGTCATTACATGTGTGTTCTTTTCACATACCACATATGGATCCACCAGTGTCATTGAAATGTGTGTTCTCAACATAGACCACACATGGATCCACCAGTGTCATTGCATGTGTGTCCTTTTTCGTAACAACAACCAGAGTCATTGAAATTTGTGTTCTTCTCACATACCACCTATGGATCCACCAGTGTCATGGCATGTGTGTTCTTTTCACAATCCACCCATGGATCCACCAGTGTCATTACATGTGTGTTCTTTTTAGTAACAACAAACAGAGTCATTGAAATGTGTGTTTTTCTCACACACCACCTATGGATCCACCGGTGTCATTTCATGTGTGTTCTTTTCACAATCCACCCATGGATCCACCAGTGTCATTGGATGTGTGTTCTTTTTAGTAACAACAACTAGAGTCATTGAAATGTGTGTTCTTTTCACATACCACATATGGATCCACCAGTGTCATTGCATGTGATTTCTTTTCACTAACAACAACCAGAGTCATTGCATGTGTGTTCTTTTCACATACCACATATGGATCAACCAGTGTCATTGCATGTATGTTCTTTTCAACAACAACAACTGGAGTCATTGCATGTGTGCTCTTTTCACAATCCACACATGGATCCACCAGTGTCATTGCATGTGTGTTCTTTTTAGTAACAACAACCAGTGTCATTGCATGTGTGTTCTTTTCACTAACAACAACTGGAGTCATTGAATGTGTGCTCTTTTCACAATCCACCTGTGGATCCACCAGTGTCATTGCATGTGTGTTCTTTTTAGTAACAACAACCAGAGTCATTGAAATGTGTGTTCTTTTCACATACCACATATGGATCCACCAGTGTCATTACATGTGTGTTCTTTTCACTAAAAACAACCAGAGTCATTGGATGTGTTTTCTTTCACATACCACATATGGATCCACCAGTGTCATTGCATGTGTGTTCTTTTCATTAACAACAACCAGAGTCATTGCATGTGTGTTCTTTTCACATACCACATATGGATCCACCAGTGTCATTGCATGTATGTTCTTTTCACTAACAACAACTGGAGTCATTGCATGTGTGCTCTTTTGAAAATCCACACATGGATCCACTAGTGTCATTGCATGTGTGTTCTTTTTAGTAACAACAAACAGTGTCAGTGCATGTGTGTTCTTTTCACTAACAACAACTGGAGTCATTGCATGTGTGCTGTTTTCACAATCCAGCTATGGATCCACCAGTGCTATTGCATGTATGTTCTTTTTATTAACAACAACTAGAGTCATTTCGTGGATGTTCTTCTCACATACCACCTATGGATCCTCCAGTGTCATTGCATGTGTGTTCTCTTCACAATCCACACATGGATCCACCAGTGTCATTGCATGTGTGTTGTTTTTACTAACAATAACCAGTACCATTGCATGTGTGTTCTCTTCAGAGACCAGCCATGGATCAACCAGTGTCATTGCATGTGTGTTCTTTTCACAATCAACCCATGGATCCACCAGTGTCATTGCATGTGTGTTCTTTTTAGTAACAACAACTAGAGTCATTAAAATGTGTGTTCTTTTCACATACCACATATGGATCCACCAGTGTCATTGCATGTGTGTTCTTTTCACTAAAAACAACCAGAGTCATTGCGTGTGTGTTCTTTTCACATACCACATATGGATCCACCGATGTCATTGCATGTGTGCTCTATTCACAATCCACCCATGGATCCACCAGTGTCATGGCATGTGTGTTCTTTTTACTAACAACAACCAGAGTCATTGAAATGTGTGTTCTTTTCACATACCACCTATGGATCCACCAGTGTCATTGCATGTGTGTTCTTTTCACTAACAACAACCGGAGTCATTACATGTGTGTTCTTTTCACATACCACATATGGATCCACCAGTGTCATTGAAATGTGTGTTCTCAACATAGACCACACATGGATCCACCAGTGTCATTGCATGTGTGTTCTTTTTAGTAACAACAACCAGAGTCATTGAAATGTGTGTTCTTCTCACATACCACCTATGGATCCACCAGTGTCATTGCATGTGTGTTCTTTTCACAATCCACCCATGTATCCACCAGTGTCATTGCATGTGTGTTCTTTTTAGTAACAACAACCAGAGTCATTGAAATGTGTGTTCTTTTCACATACCACATATGGATCCACCAGTGTCATTGCATGTGTTTTCTTTTCACATACCACATATGGATCCACCAGTGTCATTGCATGTGTGTTCTTTTCACTAACAACAACCAGAGTCATTGCATGTGTGTTCTTTTCACATACCACATATGGATCCACCAGTGTCATTGCATGTATATCCTTTTCACTAACAACAACTAGAGTCATTGCATGTGTGCCCTTTTCAAAATCCACACATGGATCCACTAGTGTCATTGCATGTGTGTTCTTTTTAGTAACAACAACCAGTGTCATTGCATGTGTGTTCTTTTCACTAACAACAACTGGAGTCATTGCATGTGTGCTCTTTTCACATACCACCTATGGATCCACCAGTGTCATTGCATGTGTGTTCTCTTCACAATCCAAACATGGATCCACCAGTGTCATTGCATGTGTGTTCTTTTTACTAACAACAACAAGTGTCGTTGCATGTGTGTTCTCTTCAGAGACCAGACATGGATCAACCAGTGTTATTGCATGTGTGTTCTTTTTACTAACAACAACCAGAGTCATTGAAATGTGTGCTCTCTTCAGAGACCACACATGGATCCACCGGTGTCATTGCATGTATGTTCTTTTCACTAACAACAACTGGAGTCATTGCATGTGTGTTATTTTCACATAAAACATATGGATCCACCGATGTCATTGCATGTTTACTCTTTTCACAATCCACCCATGGATCCACCAGTGTCATTGCATGTGTGTTCTTTTGACTAACAACAACCAGAGTCATTGAAATGTGTGTTCTTTTCACATACCACCTATGGATCCACTAGTGTCATTGCATGTGTGTTATTTTCACTAACAACAACCAGACTCATTACATGTGTGTTCGTTTCACATACCACATATGGATCCACCAGTGTCATTGAAATATGTGTTCTCAACATAGACCACACATGGATCCACTAGTGTCATTGCATGTGTGTTCTTTTTAGTAACAACAACCAGAGTCATTGAAATGTGTGTTCTTCTCACATACCACATATGGATCCACCAGTGTCATTGCATGTATATTCTTTTCACTAACAACAACTAGAGTCATTGCATGTGTGCCCTTTTCAAAATCCACACATGGATCCACTAGTGTCATTGCATGTGTGTTCTTTTTAGTAACAACAACCAGTGTCATTGCATGTGTGTTCTTTTCACTAACAACAACTGGAGTCATTGCATGTGTGCTCTTTTCACATACCACCTATGGATCCACCAGTGTCATTGCATGTGTGTTATTTTTACTAACAACAACAAGTGTCGTTGCATGTGTGTTCTCTTCAGAGACTAGACATGGATCAACCAGTGTCATTGCATGTGTGTTCTTTTTACTAACAACAACCAGAGTCATTGAAATGTGTGCTCTCTTCAGAGACCACACATGGATCCACCGGTGTCATTGCATGTATGTTCTTTTCACGAACAACAACTGGAGTCATTGCATGTGTGTTCTTTTCACATACCACATATGGATCCACCGATGTCATTGCATGTTTACTCTTTTCACAATCCACCCATGGATCCACCAGTGTCATTGCATGTGTGTTCTTTTCACTACCAACAACCAGAGTCATTGAAATGTGTGTTCTTTTCACATACCACCTATGGATCCACTAGTGTCATTGCATGTGTGTTATTTTCACTAACAACAACCAGACTCATTACATGTGTGTTCTTTTCACATACCACATATGGATCCACCAGTGTCATTGAAATGTGTGTTCTCAACATAGACCACACATGGATCCACTAGTGTCATTGCATGTGTGTTCTTTTTAGTAACAACAACCAGAGTCATTGAAATGTGTGTTCTTCTCACATACCACCTATGGATCCACCAGTGTCATTGCATGTGTGTTCTTTTCACAATCCACCCATGGATCCACCAGTGTCATTACATGTGTGTTCTTTTTAGTAACAACAACCAGAGTCATTGAAATGTGTGTTCTTCTCACATACCACCTATGGATCCACCAGTGTCATTGCATGTGTGTTCTTTTCACAATCCACCCATGGATCCACCAGTGTCATTGCATGTGTGTTCTTTTTACTAACAACAACCAGAGTCATTGAAATGTGTTTTCTTCTCACATACCACCTATGGATCCACCAGTGTCATTGCATGTGTGTTCTTTTCACAATCCACCCATGGATACACCAGTGTCATTGGATGTGTGTTCTTTTTAGTAACAACTAGAGTCATTGAAATGTGTGTTCTTTTCACATACCACATATGGATCCACCAGTGTCATTGCATGTGTGTTCTTTTCACTACCAACAACCAGAGTCATTGCATGTGTGTTCTTTTCACATACCACATATGGATCAACCAGTGTCATTGCATGTATGTTGTTTTCAACAACAACAACCGGAGTCATTGCATGTGTGCTCTTTTCACAATCCACACATGGATCCACCAGTGTCATTGCATGTGTGTTCTTTTTAGTAACAACAACCAGTGTCATTGCATGTGTGTTCTTTTCACTAACAACAACTGGAGTCATTGCATGTATGCTCTTTTCATAATCCACCTATGGATCCACCAGTGTCATTGCATGTGTGTTCTTTTTACTAACAACAACCAGAGTCATTTCATGGCTGTTCTTCTCACATACCACCTATGGATCAACCAGTGTCATTGCATGTGTGTTCTCTTCACAATCCACACATGGATCCACCAGTGTCATTGCATGTGTGTTCTTTTTACTAACAACAACCAGTGTCATTGCATGTGTGTTCTCTTCAGAGACCAGACATGGATCCACCAGTGTCATTGCATGTGTGTTCTTTTTACTAACAAGAACCAGAGTCAATGCATGTGTGATCTTTTCACATACCACATATGGATCCACCAGTGTCATTGAAATGTGTGTTCTCTACATAAACCACACATGGATCCACCAGTGTCATTGCATGTGTGTTCTTTTTAGTAACAACAACCAGAGTCATTTAAATGTATGTTCTTCTCACATACCACCTATGGATCCACCAGAGTCATTGCATGTGTGTTCTTTTCACATACCACATATGGATCAACCAGTGTCATTGCATGTATGTTGTTTCCAACAACAACCGGAGTCATTGCATGTGTGCTCTTTTCATAATCCACACATGGATCCACCAGTGTCATTGCATGTGTGTTCTTTTTAGTAACAACAACTAGTGTCATTGCATGTGTGTTCTTTTCACTAACAACAACTGGAGTCATTGCATGTGTGCTCTTTTCACAATCCACCTATGGATCCACCAGTGTCATTGCATGTGTGTTCTTTTTAGTAACAACAACCAGTGTCATTGCATGTGTGTTATTTTCACTAACAAAAACTGGAGTCATTGCATGTGTGCTCTTTTCACAATCCACCTATGGATCCACCAGTGTCATTGCATGTGTGTTCTTTTTACTAACAACAACCAGAGTCATTTCATGGCTGTTCTTCTCACATACCACCTATGGATCAACCAGTGTCATTGCATGTGTGTTCTCTTCACAATCCACACATGGATCCACCAGTGTCATTGCATGTGTGTTCTTTTTACTAACAACAACTAGTGTCATTGCATGTGTGTTCTCTTCAGAGACCAGACATGGATCCACCAGTGTCATTGCATGTGTGTTCTTTTTACTAACAAGAACCAGAGTCATTGCATGTGTGCTCTTTTCACATACCACATATGGATCCACCAGTGTCATTGAAATGTGTGTTCTCTACATAGACCACACATGGATCCACCAGTGTCATTGCATGTGTGTTCTTTTTAGTAACAACAACCAGAGTCATTTAAATGTATGTTCTTCTCACATACCACCTATGGATCCACCAGTGTCATTGCATGTGTGTTCTTTTCACAATCCACCCATGGATCCACCAGTGCCATTGCATGTGTGTTCTTTTTAGTAACAACAACCAGAGTCATTGAAATGTGTGTTCTTTTCAACTACCACATATGGATCCACCAGTGTCATTGCATGTGTGTTCTTTTCACTAAAAACAACCAGAGTCATTGCATGTGTTTTCTTTTCACATACCACATATGGATCCACCAGTGTCATTGCATGTGTGTTCTTTTCACTAACAACAACCAGAGTCATTGCATGTGTGTTCTTTTCACATACCACATATGGATCCACCAGTGTCATTGCATGTATATTCTTTTCACTAACAACAACTAGAGTCATTGCATGTGTGCTCTTTTCAAAATCCACACATGGATCCACTAGTGTCATTGCATGTGTGTTCTTTTTAGTAACAACAACCAGTGTCATTGCATGTGTGTTCTTTTCACTAAGAACAACTGGAGTCATTGCATGTGTGCTCTTTTCACATACCACCTATGGATCCACCAGTGTCATTGCATGTGTGTTCTCTTCACAATCCACACATGGATCCACCAGTGTCATTGCATGTGTGTTCTTTTTACTAACAACAACAAGTGTCGTTGCATGTGTGTTCTCTTCAGAGACCAGACATGGATCAACCAGTGTCATTGCATGTGTGTTCTTTTTACTAACAACAACCAGAGTCATTGAAATGTGTGCTCTCTTCAGAGACCACACATGGATCCACCGGTGTCATTGCATGTATGTTCTTTTCACTAACAACAACTGGAGTCATTGCATGTGTGTTCTTTTCACATACCACATATGGATCCACCGATGTCATTGCATGTTTACTCTTTTCACAATCCACCCATTGATCCACCAGTGTCATTGCATGTGTGTTCTTTTCACTAACAACAACCAGAGTCATTGAAATGTGTGTTCTTTTCACATACCACCTATGGATCCACTAGTGTCATTGCAAGTGTGTTATTTTCACTAACAACAACCAGACTCATTACATGTGTGTTCTTTTCACATACCACATATGGATCCACCAGTGTCATTGAAATGTGTGTTCTCAACATAGACCACACATGGATCCACTAGTGTCATTGCATGTGTGTTCTTTTTAGTAACAACAACCAGAGTCATTGAAATGTGTGGTCTTCTCACATACCACCTATGGATCCACTAGTGTCATTGCATGTGTGTTCTTTTCACAATCCACCCATGGATCCACCAGTGTCATTACATGTGTGTTCTTTTTAGTAACAACAACCAGAGTCATTGAAATGTGTGTTATTCTCACATACCACCTATGGATCCACCAGTGTCATTGCATGTGTGTTCTTTTCACAATCCACCCATGGATCCACTAGTGTCATTGGATGTGTGTTCTTTTTAGTAACAACAACCAGAGTCATTGAAATGTGTGTTCTTTTCACATACCACATATGGATCCACCAGTGTCATTGCATTTGTGTTCTTTTCACTAACAACAACCAGAGTCATTGCATGTCTGTTCTTTTCACATACCACATATGGATCCACCAGTGTCATTGCATGTATGTTCTTGTCACTAACAACAACTAGGGTTATTGCATGTGTGCTCTTTTCAAAATCCACACATGGATCCACCAGTGTCATTGCATGTGTGTTCTTTTTAGTAACAACAACCAGTGTCATTGCATGTGTGTTCTTTTCACTAACAACAACTGGAGTCATTGCATGTGTGCTCTTTTCACAATCCACCGATGGATCCACCAGTGCCATTGCATGTATGTTCTTTTTACTAACAACAACTAGAGTCATTTCATGGCTGTTCTTCTCACATACCAGCTATGGATCCACCAGTGTCATTGCATGTGTGTTCTCTTCACAATCCACACATGGATCCACCAGTGTCATTGCATGTGTGTTCTTTTTACTAACAACAACCAGTGTCATTGCATGTGTGTTCTCTTCAGAGACCAGACATGGATCAACCAGTGTCATTGCATGTGTGTTCTGTTTACTAACAACAACCAGAGTCATTGAAATGTGTGCCCTCTTCATAGACCACACATGGATCCACCGGTGTCATTTCATGTATGTTCTTTTCACTAACAACAACTGGAGTCATTGCATGTGTGTTCTTTTCACATACCACATATGGATCCACCGATGTCATTGCATGTGTGCACTTTTCACAATCCACCCATGGATCCACCAGTGTCATTGCATGTGTGTTCTTTTTACTAACAACAACCAGAGTCATTGAAATGTGTGTTATTTTCACATACCACCTATGGATCCACCAGTGTCATTGCATGTGTGTTCTTTTCACTAACAACAACCAGAGTCATGACATGTGTGTTCTTTTCACATACCACATATGGATCCACCAGTGTCACTGAAATGTGTGTTCTCAACGTAGACCACACATGGATCCACCAGTGTCATTGCATGTGTGTTCTTTTTAGTAACAACAACCAGAGTCATTGAAATGTTTGTTCTTCTCACATACCACCTATGGATCCACCAGTGTCATTGCATGTGTGCTCTTTTCACAATCCATCTATGGATCCACCAGTGTCATTGCATGTGTGTTCTTTTTACTAACAACAACCAGAGTCATTCATGGTTGTTCTTCTCACACACCACCTATGGATCCACAAGTGTCATTGCATGTGCGTTCTCTTCACAATCCACACATGGATCCACCAGTGTCATTGCATGTGTGTTCTTTTTACTAACAACAACCAGTGTCATTGCATGTGTGTTCTCTTCAGAGACTAGACATGGATCCACCAGTGTCATTGCATGTGTGTTCTTTTTACTAACAACAACTAGAGTCATTGCATGTGTGTTCTTTTCACATACCACATATGGATCCACCAGTGTCATTGAAATGTGTGTTCTCTACATAGACAACACATGGATCCACCAGTGTCATTGCATGTGTGTTCTTTTTACTAACAACCAGTGTCATTGCATGTGTGTTCTCTTCAGAGACTAGACATGGATCCACCAGTGTCATTGCATGTGTGTTCTTTTTACTAACAACAACTAGAGTCATTGCATGTGTGTTCTTTTCACATACCACATATGGATCCACCAGTGTCATTGAAATGTGTGTTCTCTACATAGACCACACATGGATCCACCAGTGTCATTGCATGTGTGTTCTTTTTAGTAACAACAACCAGAGTCATTGAAATGTCTGTTCTTCTCACATACCACCTATGGATCCACCAGTGTCATTGCATGTGTGTTCTTTTCACAATCCACCCATGGATCCACCAGTGTCATTAAATGTGTGTTCTTTTTAGTAACAACAACCAGAGTCATTGAAATGTGTGTTCTTTTCAACTACCACATATGAATCCACCAGTGTCATTGCATGTGTGTTCTTTTCACTAAAAACAACCAGAGTCATTGCATGTGTTTTCTTTTCACATACCACATATGGATACACCAGTGTCATTGCATGTGTGTTCTTTTCACTAACAACAACCAGAGTCATTGCATGTCTGTTCTTTTCACATACCACATATGGATCCACCAGTGTCATTGAATGTATATTCTTTTCACTAACAACAACTAGAGTCATTGCATGTGTGCTCTTTTCAAAATCCACACATGGATCCACTAGTGTCATTGCATGTGTGTTCTTTTTAGTAACAACAACCAGTGTCATTGCATGTGTGTTCTTTTCACTAACAACAACTGGAGTCATTGCATGTGTGCTCTTTTCACATACCACCTATGGATCCACCAGTGTCATTGCATGTGTGTTCTCTTCACAATCCACACATGGATCCACCAGTGTCATTGCATGTGTGTTCTTTTTACTAACAACAACAAGTGTCGTTGCATGTGTGTTCTCTTCAGAGACCAGACATGGATCAACCAGTGTCATTGCATGTGTGTTCTTTTTACTAACAACAACCAGAGTCATTGAAATGTGTGCTCTCTTCAGAGACCACACATGGATCCACCGGTGTCATTGCATGTATGTTCTTTTCACTAACAACAACTGGAGTCATTGCATGTGTGTTCTTTTCACATACCACATATGGATCCACCGATGTCATTGCATGTTTACTCTTTTCACAATCCACCCATGGATCCACCAGTGTCATTGCATGTGTGTTCTTTTCACTAACAACAACCAGAGTCATTGAAATGTGTGTTCTTTTCACATACCACCTATGGATCCACTAGTGTCATTGCATGTGTGTTATTTTCACTAACAACAACCAGACTCATTACATGTGTGTTCTTTTCACATACCACATATGGATCCCTAGTGTCATTGAAATGTGTGTTCTCAACATAGACCACACATGGATCCACTAGTGTCATTGCATGTGTGTTCTTTTTAGTAACAACAACCAGAGTCATTGAAATGTGTGTTCTTCTCACATACCACCTATGGATCCACCAGTGTCATTGCATGTGTGTTCTTTTCACAATCCACCCATGGATCCACCAGTGTCATTGGATGTGTGTTCTTTTTAGTAACAACAACTAGAGTCATTGAAATGTGTGTTCTTTTCACATACCACATATGGATCCACCAGTGTCATTGCATGTGTGTTCTTTTCACTAACAACAACCAGAGTCATTGCATGTGTGTTCTTTTCACATACCACATATGGATCAACCAGTGTCATTGCATGTATGTTCTTTTCAACAACAACAACTGGAGTCATTGCATGTGTGCTCTTTTCACAATCCACACATGGATCCACCAGTGTCATTGCATGTGTGTTCTTTTTAGTAACAACAACCAGTGTCATTGCATGTGTGTTCTTTTCACTAACAGCAACTGGAGTCATTGCATGTGTGCTGTTTTCAATATCCACCTATGGATGCACAGTGCCATTGCATGTATGTTCTTTTTACTAACAACAACTAGAGTCATTTCATGGCTGTTCTTCTCACATACCACCTATGGATCCACCAGTGTCATTGCATGTGTGTTCTCTTCACAATCCACACATGGATCCACCAATGTCATTGCATGTGTGTTCTTTTTACTAACAACAACCAGTGTCATTGCATGTGTGTTCTCTTCAGAGACCAGACATGGATCAACCAGTGTCATTGCATGTGTGTTCTATTTACTAACAACAACCAGAGTCATTGAAATGTGTGCCCTCTTTAGAGACCACACATGGATCCACCGGTGTCATTGCATGTATGTTCTTTTCACTAACAACAACTGGAGTCATTGCATGTGTGTTCTTTTCACATACCACATATGGATCCACCGATGTCATTGCATGTGTGCTCTTTTCACAATCCACCCATGGATCCACCAGTGTCATTGCATGTGTGTTCTTTTTACTAACAACAACCAGAGTCATTGAAATGTGTGTTCTTTTCACGTACCACCTATGGATCCACCAGTGTCATTGCATGTGTGTTCTTTTCACTAACAACAACCAGAGTCATTACATGTGTGTTCTTTTCACATACCACATATGGATCCACCAGTGTCATTGAAATGTGTGTTCTCAACATAGGCCACACATGGATCCACCAGTGTCATTGCATGTGTGTTCTTTTTAGTAACAACAACCAGAGTCATTGAAATGTGTGTTCTTCTCACATACCACCTATGGATCCACCAGTGTCATTGCATGTGTGCTCTTTTCACAATCCATCTATGGATCCACCAGTGTCATTGCATGTGTGTTCTTTTTACTAACAACAACCAGAGTCATTCATGGCTGTTCTTCTCACACACCACCTATGGATCCACCAGTGTCATTGCATGTGCGTTCTCTTCACAATCCACACATGGATCCACCAGTGTCATTGCATGTGTGTTCTTTTTACTAACAATAACCAGTGTCATTGCATGTGTGTTCTCTTCAGAGACTAGACATGGATCCACCAGTGTCATTGCATGTGTGTTCTTTTTACTAACAACAACTAGAGTCATTGCATGTGTGTTCTTTTCACATACCACATATGGATCCACAAGTGTCATTGAAATGTGTGTTCTCTACATAGACAACACATGGATCCACCAGTGTCATTGCATGTGTGTTCTTTTTACTAACAACAACCAGAGTCATTGAAATGTGTGTTCCTTTCACATACCACCTATGGATCCACCAGTGTCATTGCATGTGTGTTCTTTTCACAATCCACCTATGGATCCACCAGTGTCATTGCATGTGTGTTCTTTTTACTAACAACAACCAGAGTCATTTCATGGCTGTTCTTCTCACATACCACCTATGGATCCACCAGTGTCATTGCATGTGCGTTCTCTACACAATCCACACATGAATCCACCAGTATCATTGCATGTGTGTTCTTTTTACTAACAACAACCAGTGTCATTGCATGTGTGTTCTCTTCAGAGACTAGACATGGATCCACCAGTGTCATTGCATGTGTGTTCTTTTTACTAACAACAAGTAGAGTCATTGCATGTGTGTTCTTTTCACATACCACATATGGATCCACCAGTGTCATTGAAATGTGTGTTCTCTACATAGACAACACATGGATCCACCAGTGTCATTGCATGTGTGTTCTTTTTAGTAACAACAACCAGAGTCATTGAAATGTGTGTTCTTCTCACATACCACCTATGGATCCACCAGTGTCATTGCATGTATGTTCTTGTCAACAACAACAACTAGAGTCATTGCATGTGTGCTCTTTTCACAATCCACAGATGGATCCACCAGTGTCATTGCATGTGTGTTCTTTTTAGTAACAACAACCAGTGTCATTGCATGTGTGTTCTTTTCACTAACAACAACTGGAGTCATTGCGTGTGTGCTCGTTTCACAATCCACCTATGGATCCACCAGTGTCATTGCATGTTTGTTCTTTTTACTAACAACAACCAGAGTCATTTCATGGATGTTCTTCTCACATACAGCCTATGGATCCACCAGTGTCATTACATGTGTGTTCTCTTCACAATCCACACATGGATCCACCAGTGTCATTGCATGCGTGTTCTTTTTACTAACAACAACCGGTGTCATTGCATGTGTGTTCACTTCAGAGACGAGACATGGATCAACCAGTGTCATTGCATGTGTGTTCTTTTCACAATCCACCCATGGATCCACCAGTGTCATTGCATGTGTGTTCTTTTTAGTAACAATAACCAGAGTCATTGAAATGTGTGTTCTTTTCACATACCACATATGGATCCACCAGTGTCATTGCATGTGTGTTCTTTTCACTAAAAACAACCAGAGTCATTGCATGTCTGTTCTTTTCACATACCACATATGGATCCACCGATGTCATTGCATGTGTGCTCTATTCACAATCCACCCATGGATCCACCAGTGTCATTGCGTGTGTGTTCTTTTTACTAACAACAACCAGAGTCATTGAAATGTGTGTTCTTTTCACATACCACCTATGGATCCACCAGTGTCATTGCATGTGTGTTCTTTTCACTAACAACATCCAGAGTCATTACATGTGTGTTCTTTTCACATACCACATATGGATCCACCAGTGTCATTGAAATGTGTGTTCTCAACATAGACCACACATGGATCCACATGGTGTCATTGCATGTGTGTTCTTTTTAGTAACAACAACCAGAGTCATTGAAATATGTGTTCTTCTCACATACCACCTATGGATCCACCAGTGTCATTGCATGTGTGTTCTTTTCACTAACAACATCTAGAGTCATTACATGTGTGTTCTTTTCACATACCACATATGGATCCACCAGTGTCATTGAAATGTGTGTTCTCTACATAGACAACACATGGATCCACCAGTGTCATTGCATGTGTGTTCTTTTTAGTAACAACAACCAGAGTCATTGAAATGTGTGTTCTTCTCACATACCACCTATGGATCCACCAGTGTCATTGCATGTATGTTCTTGTCAACAACAACAACTAGAGTCATTGCATGTGTGCTCTTTTCACAATCCACAGATGGATCCACCAGTGTCATTGCATGTGTGTTCTTTTTAGTAACAACAACCAGTGTCATTGCATGTGTGTTCTTTTCACTAACAACAACTGGAGTCATTGCGTGTGTGCTCATTTCACAATCCACCTATGGATCCACCAGTGTCATTGCATGTTTGTTCTTTTTACTAACAACAACCAGAGTCATTTCATGGATGTTCTTCTCACATACAGCCTATGGATCCACCAGTGTCATTACATGTGTGTTCTCTTCACAATCCACACATGGATCCACCAGTGTCATTGCATGCGTGTTCTTTTTACTAACAACAACCGGTGTCATTGCATGTGTGTTCACTTCAGAGACGAGACATGGATCAACCAGTGTCATTGCATGTGTGTTCTTTTCACAATCCACCCATGGATCCACCAGTGTCATTGCATGTGTGTTCTTTTTAGTAACAATAACCAGAGTCATTGAAATGTGTGTTCTTTTCACATACCACATATGGATCCACCAGTGTCATTGCATGTGTGTTCTTTTCACTAAAAACAACCAGAGTCATTGCATGTCTGTTCTTTTCACATACCACATATGGATCCACCGATGTCATTGCATGTGTGCTCTATTCACAATCCACCCATGGATCCACCAGTGTCATTGCGTGTGTGTTCTTTTTACTAACAACAACCAGAGTCATTGAAATGTGTGTTCTTTTCACATACCACCTATGGATCCACCAGTGTCATTGCATGTGTGTTCTTTTCACTAACAACATCCAGAGTCATTACATGTGTGTTCTTTTCACATACCACATATGGATCCACCAGTGTCATTGAAATGTGTGTTCTCAACATAGACCACACATGGATCCACATGGTGTCATTGCATGTGTGTTCTTTTTAGTAACAACAACCAGAGTCATTGAAATATGTGTTCTTCTCACATACCACCTATGGATCCACCAGTGTCATTGCATGTGTGTTCTTTTCACTAACAACATCTAGAGTCATTACATGTGTGTTCTTTTCACATACCACATATGGATCCACCAGTGTCATTGCATGTGTGTTCTTTTCACTAACAACAACCAGAGTCATTGCATGTGTGTTCTTTTCACATACCACATATGGATCAACCAGTGTCATTGCATGTATGTTCTTTTCCACAACAACAACTGGAGTCATTGCATGTGTGCTCTTTTCACAATCCACACATGGATCCACCAGTGTCATTGCATGTGTGTTCTTTTTAGTAACAACAACCAGTGTCATTGCAATTGTGTTCTTTTCACTAACAACAACTGGAGTCATTGCATGTGTGCTCTTTTCACAATCCACCTATGGATCCACCAGTGTCATTGCATGTGTGTTCTTTTTACTAACAACAACCAGAGTCATTTCATGGCTGTTCTTCTCACATACCACCTATGGATCAACCAGTGTCATTGCATGTGCGTTCTCTACACAATCCACACATGAATCCACTAGTGTCATTGCATGTGTGTTCTTTTTACTAACAACAACCAGTGTCATTGCATGTGTGTTCTCTTCAGAGACTAGACATGGATCCACCAGTGTCATTGCATGTGTGTTCTTTTTACTAACAACAACTAGAGTCATTGCATGTGTGTTCTTTTCACATACCACATATGGATCCACCAGTATCATTGAAATGTGTGTTCTCTACATAGACAACACATGGATCCACCAGTGTCATTGCATGTGTGTTCTTTTTAGTAACAACAACCAGAGTCATTGAAATGTGTGTTCTTCTCACATACCACCTATGGATCCACCAGTGTCATTGCATGTATGTTCTTGTCAACAACAACAACTAGAGTCATTGCATGTGTGCTCTTTTCATAATCCACAGATGGATCCACTAGTGTCATTGCATGTGTGTTCTTTTTAGTAACAACAACCAGTGTCATTGCATGTGTGTTCTTTTCACTAACAACAACTAGAGTCATTGCGTGTGTGCTCGTTTCACAATCCACCTATGGATCCACCAGTGTCATTGCATGTTTGTTCTTTTTACTAACAACAACTAGAGTCATTTCATGGATGTTCTTCTCACATACAGCCTATGGATCCACCAGTGTCATTACATGTGTGTTCTCTTCACAATCCACACATGGATCCACCAGTGTCATTGCATGCGTGTTCTTTTTACTAACAGCAACCAGAGTCATTGAAATGTGTGTTCTTTTCACATACCACATATGGATCCACCAGTGTCATTGCATGTGTGTTCTTTTCACTAACAACAACCAGAGTCATTGCATGTGTTTTCTTTTCACATACCACATATGGATCAACCAGTGTCATTGCATGTATGTTCTTTTCGACAACAACAACTGGAGTCATTGCATGTGTGCTCTTTTCACAATCCACACATGGATCCACCAGTGTCATTGCATGTGTGTTCTTTTTAGTAACAACAACCAGTGTCATTGCATGTGTGTTCTTTTCACTAACAATAACTGGAGTCATTGCATGTGTGCTCTTTTCACAATCCACCTATCAATCCACCAGTGTCATTGCATGTGTGTTATTTTTACTAACAACAACCAGAGTCATTTCATGGCTGTTCTTCTCACATACCACCTATGGATCCACCAGTGTCATTGCATGTGTGTTCTCTTCACAATCCACACATGGATCTACCAGTGTCATTGCATGTGTGTTATTTTTACAAATAACAACCAGTGTCATTGCATGTGTGTTCTCTTCAGAGACCAGACATGGATCCACCAGTGTCATTGCATGTGTGTTCTTTTTACTAACAACAACCAGAGTCATTGCATGTGTGTTCTTTTCACATACCACATATGGATCCACCAGTGTCATTGAAATGTGTGTTCTCTACATAGACCACACATGAATCCACCAGTGTCATTGCATGTGTGTTCTTTTTAGTAACAACAACCAGAGTCATTGAAATGTGTGTTCTTCTCACATACCACCTATGGATCCACCAGTGTCATTGCATGTGTGTTCTTTTCACAATCCACACATGGATCCACCAGTGTCATTGCATGCGTGTTCTTTTTACTAACAACAACCAGTCTCATTGCATGTGTGTTCTCTTCAGAGACTAGACATGGATCAACCAGTGTCATTGCATGTGTGTTCTTTTCACAAACCACCCATGGATCCACCAGTGTCATTGCATGTGTGTTCTTTTTAGTAACAATAACCAGAGTCATTGAAATGTGTGTTCTTTTCACATACCACATATGGATCCACCAGTGTTATTGCATTGTGTTCTTTTCACTAACAACAACCAGAGTCATTGCCTGTGTGTTCTTTTCACATACCACATATGGATCAACCAGTGTCATTGCATGTATGTTCTTTTCAACAACAACAACTGGAGTCATTGCATGTGTGCTCTTTTCACAATCCACACATGGATCCACCAGTGTCATTGCATGTGTGTTCTTTTTAGTAACAACAACCAGTGTCATTGCATGTGTGTTCTTTTCACTAACAACAACTGGAGTCATTGCATGTGTGCTCTTTTCACAATCCACCTATGGATCCACCAGTGTCATTGCATGTGTGTTCTTTTTACTAACAACAACCAGAGTCATTTCATGGCTGTTCTTCTCATGTACCACCTATGGATCAACCAGTGTCATTGCATGTGTGTTCTCTTCACAATCCACACATGGATCCACCAGTGTCATAGCATGTGTGTTCTTTTCACTAACAACATCCAGAGTCATTACATGTGTGTTCTTTTCACATACCACATATGGATCCACCAGTGTCATTGAAATGTGTGTTCTCAACATAGGCCACACATGGATCCACCAGTGTCATTGCATGTGTGTTCTTTTTAGTAACAACAACCAGAGTCATTGAAATGTGTGTTCTTCTCACATACCACCTATGGATCCACCAGTGTCATTGCATGTGTGCTCTTTTCACAATCCATCTATGGATCCACCAGTGTCATTGCATGTGTGTTCTTTTTACTAACAACAACCAGAGTCATTCATGGCTGTTCTTCTCACACACCACCTATGGATCCACCAGTGTCATTGCATGTGCGTTCTCTTCACAATCCACACATGGATCCACCAGTGTCATTGCATGTGTGTTCTTTTTACTAACAATAACCAGTGTCATTGCATGTGTGTTCTCTTCAGAGACTAGACATGGATCCACCAGTGTCATTGCATGTGTGTTCTTTTTACTAACAACAACTAGAGTCATTGCATGTGTGTTCTTTTCACATACCACATATGGATCCACAAGTGTCATTGAAATGTGTGTTCTCTACATAGACAACACATGGATCCACCAGTGTCATTGCATGTGTGTTCTTTTTACTAACAACAACCAGAGTCATTGAAATGTGTGTTCCTTTCACATACCACCTATGGATCCACCAGTGTCATTGCATGTGTGTTCTTTTCACAATCCACCTATGGATCCACCAGTGTCATTGCATGTGTGTTCTTTTTACTAACAACAACCAGAGTCATTTCATGGCTGTTCTTCTCACATACCACCTATGGATCCACCAGTGTCATTGCATGTGCGTTCTCTACACAATCCACACATGAATCCACCAGTGTCATTGCATGTGTGTTCTTTTTACTAACAACAACCAGTGTCATTGCATGTGTGTTCTCTTCAGAGACTAGACATGGATCCACCAGTGTCATTGCATGTGTGTTCTTTTTACTAACAACAAGTAGAGTCATTGCATGTGTGTTCTTTTCACATACCACATATGGATCCACCAGTGTCATTGAAATGTGTGTTCTCTACATAGACAACACATGGATCCACCAGTGTCATTGCATGTGTGTTCTTTTTAGTAACAACAACCAGAGTCATTGAAATGTGTGTTCTTCTCACATACCACCTATGGATCCACCAGTGTCATTGCATGTATGTTCTTGTCAACAACAACAACTAGAGTCATTGCATGTGTGCTCTTTTCACAATCCACAGATGGATCCACCAGTGTCATTGCATGTGTGTTCTTTTTAGTAACAACAACCAGTGTCATTGCATGTGTGTTCTTTTCACTAACCACAACTGGAGTCATTGCGTGTGTGCTCGTTTCACAATCCACCTATGGATCCACCAGTGTCATTGCATGTTTGTTCTTTTTACTAACAACAACCAGAGTCATTTCATGGATGTTCTTCTCACATACAGCCTATGGATCCACCAGTGTCATTACATGTGTGTTCTCTTCACAATCCACACATGGATCCACCAGTGTCATTGCATGCGTGTTCTTTTTACTAACAACAACCGGTGTCATTGCATGTGTGTTCACTTCAGAGACGAGACATGGATCAACCAGTGTCACTGCATGTGTGTTCTTTTCACAATCCACCCATGGATCCACCAGTGTCATTGCATGTGTGTTCTTTTTAGTAACAATAACCAGAGTCATTGAAATGTGTGTTCTTTTCATATACCACATATGGATCCACCAGTGTCATTGCATGTGTGTTCTTTTCACTAAAAACAACCAGAGTCATTGCATGTCTGTTCTTTTCACATACCACATATGGATCCACCGATGTCATTGCATGTGTGCTCTATTCACAATCCACCCATCGATCCACCAGTGTCATTGCGTGTGTGTTCTTTTTACTAACAACAACCAGAGTCATTGAAATGTGTGTTCTTTTCACATACCACCTATGGATCCACCAGTGTCATTGCATGTGTGTTCTTTTCACTAACAACATCCAGAGTCATTACATGTGTGTTCTTTTCACATACCACATATGGATCCACCAGTGTCATTGAAATGTGTGTTCTCAACATAGACCACACATGGATCCACATGGTGTCATTGCATGTGTGTTCTTTTTAGTAACAACAACCAGAGTCATTGAAATATGTGTTCTTCTCACATACCACCTATGGATCCACCAGTGTCATTGCATGTGTGTTCTTTTCACTAACAACATCTAGAGTCATTACATGTGTGTTCTTTTCACATACCACATATGGATCCACCAGTGTCATTGCATGTGTGTTCTTTTCACTAACAACAACCAGAGTCATTGCATGTGTGTTCTTTTCACATACCACATATGGATCAACCAGTGTCATTGCATGTATGTTCTTTTCCACAACAACAACTGGAGTCATTGCATGTGTGCTCTTTTCACAATCCACACATGGATCCACCAGTGTCATTGCATGTGTGTTCTTTTTAGTAACAACAACCAGTGTCATTGCAATTGTGTTCTTTTCACTAACAACAACTGGAGTCATTGCATGTGTGCTCTTTTCACAATCCACCTATGGATCCACCAGTGTCATTGCATGTGTGTTCTTTTTACTAACAACAACCAGAGTCATTTCATGGCTGTTCTTCTCACATACCACCTATGGATCAACCAGTGTCATTGCATGTGCGTTCTCTACACAATCCACACATGAATCCACTAGTGTCATTGCATGTGTGTTCTTTTTACTAACAACAACCAGTGTCATTGCATGTGTGTTCTCTTCAGAGAATAGACATGGATCCACCAGTGTCATTGCATGTGTGTTCTTTTTACTAACAACAACTAGAGTCATTGCATGTGTGTTCTTTTCACATACCACATATGGATCCACCAGTATCATTGAAATGTGTGTTCTCTACATAGACAACACATGGATCCACCAGTGTCATTGCATGTGTGTTCTTTTTAGTAACAACAACCAGAGTCATTGAAATGTGTGTTCTTCTCACATACCACCTATGGATCCACCAGTGTCATTGCATGTATGTTCTTGTCAACAACAACAACTAGAGTCATTGCATGTGTGCTCTTTTCATAATCCACAGATGGATCCACTAGTGTCATTGCATGTGTGTTCTTTTTAGTAACAACAACCAGTGTCATTGCATGTGTGTTCTTTTCACTAACAACAACTAGAGTCATTGCGTGTGTGCTCGTTTCACAATCCACCTATGGATCCACCAGTGTCATTGCATGTTTGTTCTTTTTACTAACAACAACTAGAGTCATTTCATGGATGTTCTTCTCACATACAGCCTATGGATCCACCAGTGTCATTACATGTGTGTTCTCTTCACAATCCACACATGGATCCACCAGTGTCATTGCATGCGTGTTCTTTTTACTAACAGCAACCAGAGTCATTGAAATGTGTGTTCTTTTCACATACCACATATGGATCCACCAGTGTCATTGCATGTGTGTTCTTTTCACTAACAACAACCAGAGTCATTGCATGTGTTTTCTTTTCACATACCACATATGGATCAACCAGTGTCATTGCATGTATGTTCTTTTCGACAACAACAACTGGAGTCATTGCATGTGTGCTCTTTTCACAATCCACACATGGATCCACCAGTGTCATTGCATGTGTGTTCTTTTTAGTAACAACAACCAGTGTCATTGCATGTGTGTTCTTTTCACTAACAATAACTGGAGTCATTGCATGTGTGCTCTTTTCACAATCCACCTATCAATCCACCAGTGTCATTGCATGTGTGTTATTTTTACTAACAACAACCAGAGTCATTTCATGGCTGTTCTTCTCACATACCACCTATGGATCCACCAGTGTCATTGCATGTGTGTTCTCTTCACAATCCACACATGGATCTACCAGTGTCATTGCATGTGTGTTATTTTTACAAATAACAACCAGTGTCATTGCATGTGTGTTCTCTTCAGAGACCAGACATGGATCCACCAGTGTCATTGCATGTGTGTTCTTTTTACTAACAACAACCAGAGTCATTGCATGTGTGTTCTTTTCACATACCACATATGGATCCACCAGTGTCATTGAAATGTGTGTTCTCTACATAGACCACACATGAATCCACCAGTGTCATTGCATGTGTGTTCTTTTTAGTAACAACAACCAGAGTCATTGAAATGTGTGTTCTTCTCACATACCACCTATGGATCCACCAGTGTCATTGCATGTGTGTTCTTTTCACAATCCACACATGGATCCACCAGTGTCATTGCATGCGTGTTCTTTTTACTAACAACAACCAGTCTCATTGCATGTGTGTTCTCTTCAGAGACTAGACATGGATCAACCAGTGTCATTGCATGTGTGTTCTTTTCACAAACCACCCATGGATCCACCAGTGTCATTGCATGTGTGTTCTTTTTAGTAACAATAACCAGAGTCATTGAAATGTGTGTTCTTTTCACATACCACATATGGATCCACCAGTGTTATTGCATTGTGTTCTTTTCACTAACAACAACCAGAGTCATTGCCTGTGTGTTCTTTTCACATACCACATATGGATCAACCAGTGTCATTGCATGTATGTTCTTTTCAACAACAACAACTGGAGTCATTGCATGTGTGCTCTTTTCACAATCCACACATGGATCCACCAGTGTCATTGCATGTGTGTTCTTTTTAGTAACAACAACCAGTGTCATTGCATGTGTGTTCTTTTCACTAACAACAACTGGAGTCATTGCATGTGTGCTCTTTTCACAATCCACCTATGGATCCACCAGTGTCATTGCATGTGTGTTCTTTTTACTAACAACAACCAGAGTCATTTCATGGCTGTTCTTCTCATGTACCACCTATGGATCAACCAGTGTCATTGCATGTGTGTTCTCTTCACAATCCACACATGGATCCACCAGTGTCATAGCATGTGTGTTCTTTTCACTAACAACATCCAGAGTCATTACATGTGTGTTCTTTTCACATACCACATATGGATCCACCAGTGTCATTGAAATGTGTGTTCTCAACATAGGCCACACATGGATCCACCAGTGTCATTGCATGTGTGTTCTTTTTAGTAACAACAACCAGAGTCATTGAAATGTGTGTTCTTCTCACATACCACCTATGGATCCACCAGTGTCATTGCATGTGTGCTCTTTTCACAATCCATCTATGGATCCACCAGTGTCATTGCATGTGTGTTCTTTTTACTAACAACAACCAGAGTCATTCATGGCTGTTCTTCTCACACACCACCTATGGATCCACCAGTGTCATTGCATGTGCGTTCTCTTCACAATCCACACATGGATCCACCAGTGTCATTGCATGTGTGTTCTTTTTACTAACAATAACCAGTGTCATTGCATGTGTGTTCTCTTCAGAGACTAGACATGGATCCACCAGTGTCATTGCATGTGTGTTCTTTTTACTAACAACAACTAGAGTCATTGCATGTGTGTTCTTTTCACATACCACATATGGATCCACAAGTGTCATTGAAATGTGTGTTCTCTACATAGACAACACATGGATCCACCAGTGTCATTGCATGTGTGTTCTTTTTACTAACAACAACCAGAGTCATTGAAATGTGTGTTCCTTTCACATACCACCTATGGATCCACCAGTGTCATTGCATGTGTGTTCTTTTCACAATCCACCTATGGATCCACCAGTGTCATTGCATGTGTGTTCTTTTTACTAACAACAACCAGAGTCATTTCATGGCTGTTCTTCTCACATACCACCTATGGATCCACCAGTGTCATTGCATGTGCGTTCTCTACACAATCCACACATGAATCCACCAGTGTCATTGCATGTGTGTTCTTTTTACTAACAACAACCAGTGTCATTGCATGTGTGTTCTCTTCAGAGACTAGACATGGATCCACCAGTGTCATTGCATGTGTGTTCTTTTTACTAACAACAAGTAGAGTCATTGCATGTGTGTTCTTTTCACATACCACATATGGATCCACCAGTGTCATTGAAATGTGTGTTCTCTACATAGACAACACATGGATCCACCAGTGTCATTGCATGTGTGTTCTTTTTAGTAACAACAACCAGAGTCATTGAAATGTGTGTTCTTCTCACATACCACCTATGGATCCACCAGTGTCATTGCATGTATGTTCTTGTCAACAACAACAACTAGAGTCATTGCATGTGTGCTCTTTTCACAATCCACAGATGGATCCACCAGTGTCATTGCATGTGTGTTCTTTTTAGTAACAACAACCAGTGTCATTGCATGTGTGTTCTTTTCACTAACAACAACTGGAGTCATTGCGTGTGTGCTCGTTTCACAATCCACCTATGGATCCACCAGTGTCATTGCATGTTTGTTCTTTTTACTAACAACAACCAGAGTCATTTCATGGATGTTCTTCTCACATACAGCCTATGGATCCACCAGTGTCATTACATGTGTGTTCTCTTCACAATCCACACATGGATCCACCAGTGTCATTGCATGCGTGTTCTTTTTACTAACAACAACCGGTGTCATTGCATGTGTGTTCACTTCAGAGACGAGACATGGATCAACCAGTGTCACTGCATGTGTGTTCTTTTCACAATCCACCCATGGATCCACCAGTGTCATTGCATGTGTGTTCTTTTTAGTAACAATAACCAGAGTCATTGAAATGTGTGTTCTTTTCATATACCACATATGGATCCACCAGTGTCATTGCATGTGTGTTCTTTTCACTAAAAACAACCAGAGTCATTGCATGTCTGTTCTTTTCACATACCACATATGGATCCACCGATGTCATTGCATGTGTGCTCTATTCACAATCCACCCATCGATCCACCAGTGTCATTGCGTGTGTGTTCTTTTTACTAACAACAACCAGAGTCATTGAAATGTGTGTTCTTTTCACATACCACCTATGGATCCACCAGTGTCATTGCATGTGTGTTCTTTTCACTAACAACATCCAGAGTCATTACATGTGTGTTCTTTTCACATACCACATATGGATCCACCAGTGTCATTGAAATGTGTGTTCTCAACATAGACCACACATGGATCCACATGGTGTCATTGCATGTGTGTTCTTTTTAGTAACAACAACCAGAGTCATTGAAATATGTGTTCTTCTCACATACCACCTATGGATCCACCAGTGTCATTGCATGTGTGTTCTTTTCACTAACAACATCTAGAGTCATTACATGTGTGTTCTTTTCACATACCACATATGGATCCACCAGTGTCATTGCATGTGTGTTCTTTTCACTAACAACAACCAGAGTCATTGCATGTGTGTTCTTTTCACATACCACATATGGATCAACCAGTGTCATTGCATGTATGTTCTTTTCCACAACAACAACTGGAGTCATTGCATGTGTGCTCTTTTCACAATCCACACATGGATCCACCAGTGTCATTGCATGTGTGTTCTTTTTAGTAACAACAACCAGTGTCATTGCAATTGTGTTCTTTTCACTAACAACAACTGGAGTCATTGCATGTGTGCTCTTTTCACAATCCACCTATGGATCCACCAGTGTCATTGCATGTGTGTTCTTTTTACTAACAACAACCAGAGTCATTTCATGGCTGTTCTTCTCACATACCACCTATGGATCAACCAGTGTCATTGCATGTGCGTTCTCTACACAATCCACACATGAATCCACTAGTGTCATTGCATGTGTGTTCTTTTTACTAACAACAACCAGTGTCATTGCATGTGTGTTCTCTTCAGAGACTAGACATGGATCCACCAGTGTCATTGCATGTGTGTTCTTTTTACTAACAACAACTAGAGTCATTGCATGTGTGTTCTTTTCACATACCACATATGGATCCACCAGTATCATTGAAATGTGTGTTCTCTACATAGACAACACATGGATCCACCAGTGTCATTGCATGTGTGTTCTTTTTAGTAACAACAACCAGAGTCATTGAAATGTGTGTTCTTCTCACATACCACCTATGGATCCACCAGTGTCATTGCATGTATGTTCTTGTCAACAACAACAACTAGAGTCATTGCATGTGTGCTCTTTTCATAATCCACAGATGGATCCACTAGTGTCATTGCATGTGTGTTCTTTTTAGTAACAACAACCAGTGTCATTGCATGTGTGTTCTTTTCACTAACAACAACTAGAGTCATTGCGTGTGTGCTCGTTTCACAATCCACCTATGGATCCACCAGTGTCATTGCATGTTTGTTCTTTTTACTAACAACAACTAGAGTCATTTCATGGATGTTCTTCTCACATACAGCCTATGGATCCACCAGTGTCATTACATGTGTGTTCTCTTCACAATCCACACATGGATCCACCAGTGTCATTGCATGCGTGTTCTTTTTACTAACAGCAACCAGAGTCATTGAAATGTGTGTTCTTTTCACATACCACATATGGATCCACCAGTGTCATTGCATGTGTGTTCTTTTCACTAACAACAACCAGAGTCATTGCATGTGTTTTCTTTTCACATACCACATATGGATCAACCAGTGTCATTGCATGTATGTTCTTTTCGACAACAACAACTGGAGTCATTGCATGTGTGCTCTTTTCACAATCCACACATGGATCCACCAGTGTCATTGCATGTGTGTTCTTTTTAGTAACAACAACCAGTGTCATTGCATGTGTGTTCTTTTCACTAACAATAACTAGAGTCATTGCATGTGTGCTCTTTTCACAATCCACCTATCAATCCACCAGTGTCATTGCATGTGTGTTCTTTTTACTAACAACAACCAGAGTCATTTCATGGCTGTTCTTCTCACATACCACCTATGGATCCACCAGTGTCATTGCATGTGTGTTCTCTTCACAATCCACACATGGATCTACCAGTGTCATTGCATGTGTGTTATTTTTACAAATAACAACCAGTGTCATTGCATGTGTGTTCTCTTCAGAGACCAGACATGGATCCACCAGTGTCATTGCATGTGTGTTCTTTTTACTAACAACAACCAGAGTCATTGCATGTGTGTTCTTTTCACATACCACATATGGATCCACCAGTGTCATTGAAATGTGTGTTCTCTACATAGACCACACATGAATCCACCAGTGTCATTGCATGTGTGTTCTTTTTAGTAACAACAACCAGAGTCATTGAAATGTGTGTTCTTCTCACATACCACCTATGGATCCACCAGTGTCATTGCATGTGTGTTCTTTTCACAATCCACACATGGATCCACCAGTGTCATTGCATGCGTGTTCTTTTTACTAACAACAACCAGTCTCATTGCATGTGTGTTCTCTTCAGAGACTAGACATGGATCAACCAGTGTCATTGCATGTGTGTTCTTTTCACAAACCACCCATGGATCCACCAGTGTCATTGCATGTGTGTTCTTTTTAGTAACAATAACCAGAGTCATTGAAATGTGTGTTCTTTTCACATACCACATATGGATCCACCAGTGTTATTGCATTGTGTTCTTTTCACTAACAACAACCAGAGTCATTGCCTGTGTGTTCTTTTCACATACCACATATGGATCAACCAGTGTCATTGCATGTATGTTCTTTTCAACAACAACAACTGGAGTCATTGCATGTGTCCTCTTTTCACAATCCACACATGGATCCACCAGTGTCATTGCATGTGTGTTCTTTTTAGTAACAACAACCAGTGTCATTGCATGTGTGTTCTTTTCACTAACAACAACTGGAGTCATTGCATGTGTGCTCTTTTCACAATCCACCTATGGATCCACCAGTGTCATTGCATGTGTGTTCTTTTTACTAACAACAACCAGAGTCATTTCATGGCTGTTCTTCTCATGTACCACCTATGGATTAACCAGTGTCATTGCATGTGTGTTCTCTTCACAATCCACACATGGATCCACCAGTGTCATAGCATGTGTGTTCTTTTTACTAACAACAACCAGTGTCATTGCATGTGTGTTCTCTTCAGAGACCAGACATGGATCCACCAGTGTCATTGCATGTGTGTTCTTTTTACTAACAATAACCAGAGTCATTGCATGTGTGTTCATTTCACATACCACATATGGATCCACCAGCGTCATTGAAATGTGTGTTCTCTACATAGACCACACATGGATCCACCAGTGTCATTGCATGTGTGTTCTTTTTAGTAACAACAACTAGAGTCATTGAAATGTGTGTTCTTCTCACATACCACGTATGGATTCGCCAGTGTCATTGCATGTGTTCTCTTTTCACAATCCACCCATGGATCCACCAGTGTCATTGCATGTGTGTTCTTTTTAGTAACAACAACCAGAGTCATTGAAATGTGTGTTCTTCTCACATACCACCTATGAATCCACCAGTGTTATTGCATGTGTGTTCTTTTCACAATCCACCCATGGATCCACCAGTGTCATTGGATGTGTGTTCTTTTTAGTAACAACTAGAGTCATTGAAATGTGTGTACTTTTCACATACCACATATGGATCCACCAGTGTCATTGCATGTGTGTTCTTTTTACTAACAACAACCAGAGTCATTCATGGCTGTTCTTCTCACACACCACCTATGGATCCACCAGTGTCATTGCATGTGCGTTCTCTTCACAATCCACACATGGATCCACCAGTGTCATTGCATGTGTGTTCTTTTTACTAACAATAACCAGTGTCATTGCATGTGTGTTCTCTTCAGAGACTAGACATGGATCCACCAGTGTCATTGCATGTGTGTTCTTTTTACTAACAACAACTAGAGTCATTGCATGTGTGTTCTTTTCACATACCACATATGGATCCACCAGTGTCATTGAAATGTGTGTTCTCTACATAGACAACACATGGATCCACCAGTGTCATTGCATGTGTGTTCTTTTTACTAACAACAACCAGAGTCATTGAAATGTGTGTTCCTTTCACATACCACCTATGGATCCACCAGTGTCATTGCATGTGTGTTCTTTTCACAATCCACCTATGGATCCACCAGTGTCATTGCATGTGTGTTCTTTTTACTAACAACAACCAGAGTCATTTCATGGCTGTTCTTCTCACATACCACCTATGGATCCACCAGTGTCATTGCATGTGCGTTCTCTACACAATCCACACATGAATCCACCAGTGTCATTGCATGTGTGTTCTTTTTACTAACAACAACCAGTGTCATTGCATGTGTGTTCTCTTCAGAGACTAGACATGGATCCACCAGTGTCATTGCATGTGTGTTCTTTTTACTAACAACAACTAGAGTCATTGCATGTGTGTTCTTTTCACATACCACATATGGATCCACCAGTGTCATTGAAATGTGTGTTCTCTACATAGACAACACATGGATCCACCAGTGTCATTGCATGTGTGTTCTTTTTAGTAACAACAACCAGAGTCATTGAAATGTGTGTTCTTCTCACATACCACCTATGGATCCACCAGTGTCATTGCATGTATGTTCTTGTCAACAACAACAACTAGAGTCATTGCATGTGTGCTCTTTTCACAATCCACAGATGGATCCACCAGTGTCATTGCATGTGTGTTCTTTTTAGTAACAACAACCAGTGTCATTGCATGTGTGTTCTTTTCACTAACAACAACTGGAGTCATTGCGTGTGTGCTCGTTTCACAATCCACCTATGGATCCACCATTGTCATTGCATGTTTGTTCTTTTTACTAACAACAACCAGAGTCATTTCATGGATGTTCTTCTCACATACAGCCTATGGATCCACCAGTGTCATTACATGTGTGTTCTCTTCACAATCCACACATGGATCCACCAGTGTCATTGCATGCGTGTTCTTTTTACTAACAACAACCGGTGTCATTGCATGTGTGTTCACTTCAGAGACGAGACATGGATCAACCAGTGTCATTGCATGTGTGTTCTTTTCACAATCCACCCATGGATCCACCAGTGTCATTGCATGTGTGTTCTTTTTAGTAACTATAACCAGAGTCATTGAAATGTGTGTTCTTTTCACATACCACATATGGATCCACCAGTGTCATTGCATGTGTGTTCTTTTCACTAAAAACAACCAGAGTCATTGCATGTCTGTTCTTTTCACATACCACATATGGATCCACCGATGTCATTGCATGTGTGCTCTATTCACAATCCACCCATGGATCCACCAGTGTCATTGCGTGTGTGTTCTTTTTACTAACAACAACCAGAGTCATTGAAATGTGTGTTCTTTTCACATACCACCTATGGATCCACCAGTGTCATTGCATGTGTGTTCTTTTCACTAACAACATCCAGAGTCATTACATGTGTGTTCTTTTCACATACCACATATGGATCCACCAGTGTCATTGAAATGTGTGTTCTCAACATAGACCACACATGGATCCACATGGTGTCATTGCATGTGTGTTCTTTTTAGTAACAACAACCAGAGTCATTGAAATATGTGTTCTTTTCACAATCCACCCATGGATCCACCAGTGTCATTGCATGTGTGTTCTTTTCACTAACAACATCTAGAGTCATTGAAATGTGTGTTCTTTTCACATACCACATATGGATCCACCAGTGTCATTGCATGTGTGTTCTTTTCACTAACAACAACCAGAGTCATTGCATGTGTGTTCTTTTCACATACCACATATGGATCAACCAGTGTCATTGCATGTATGTTCTTTTCCACAACAACAACTGGAGTCATTGCATGTGTGCTCTTTTCACAATCCACACATGGATCCACCAGTGTCATTGCATGTGTGTTCTTTTTAGTAACAACAACCAGTGTCATTGCAATTGTGTTCTTTTCACTAACAACAACTGGAGTCATTGCATGTGTGCTCTTTTCACAATCCACCTATGGATCCACCAGTGTCATTGCATGTGTGTTCTTTTTACTAACAACAACCAGAGTCATTTCATGGCTGTTCTTCTCACATACCACCTATGGATCAACCAGTGTCATTGCATGTGCGTTCTCTACACAATCCACACATGAATCCACTAGTGTCATTGCATGTGTGTTCTTTTTACTAACAACAACCAGTGTCATTGCATGTGTGTTCTCTTCAGAGACTAGACATGGATCCACCAGTGTCATTGCATGTGTGTTCTTTTTACTAACAACAACTAGAGTCATTGCATGTGTGTTCTTTTCACATACCACATATGGATCCACCAGTATCATTGAAATGTGTGTTCTCTACATAGACAACACATGGATCCACCAGTGTCATTGCATGTGTGTTCTTTTTAGTAGTAACAACCAGAGTCATTGAAATGTGTGTTCTTCTCACATACCACCTATGGATCCACCAGTGTCATTGCATGTATGTTCTTGTCAACAACAACAACTAGAGTCATTGCATGTGTGCTCTTTTCACAATCCACAGATGGATCCACTAGTGTCATTGCATGTGTGTTCTTTTTAGTAACAACAACCAGTGTCATTGCATGTGTGTTCTTTTCACTAACAACAACTAGAGTCATTGCGTGTGTGCTCGTTTCACAATCCACCTATGGATCCACCAGTGTCATTGCATGTTTGTTCTTTTTACTAACAACAACTAGAGTCATTTCATGGATGTTCTTCTCACATACAGCCTATGGATCCACCAGTGTCATTACATGTGTGTTCTCTTCACAATCCACACATGGATCCACCAGTGTCATTGCATGCGTGTTCTTTTTACTAACAGCAACCAGAGTCATTGAAATGTGTGTTCTTTTCACATACCACATATGGATCCACCAGTGTCATTGCATGTGTGTTCTTTTCACTAACAACAACCAGAGTCATTGCATGTGTTTTCTTTTCACATACCACATATGGATCAACCAGTGTCATTGCATGTATGTTCTTTTCGACAACAACAACTGGAGTCATTGCATGTGTGCTCTTTTCACAATCCACACATGGATCCACCAGTGTCATTGCATGTGTGTTCTTTTTAGTAACAACAACCAGTGTCATTGCATGTGTGTTCTTTTCACTAACAATAACTGGAGTCATTGCATGTGTGCTCTTTTCACAATCCACCTATCAATCCACCAGTGTCATTGCATGTGTGTTCTTTTTACTAACAACAACCAGAGTCATTTCATGGCTGTTCTTCTCACATACCACCTATGGATCCACCAGTGTCATTGCATGTGTGTTCTCTTCACAATCCACACATGGATCTACCAGTGTCATTGCATGTGTGTTATTTTTACAAATAACAACCAGTGTCATTGCATGTGTGTTCTCTTCAGAGACCAGACATGGATCCACCAGTGTCATTGCATGTGTGTTCTTTTTACTAACAACAACCAGAGTCATTGCATGTGTGTTCTTTCCACATACCACATATGGATCCACCAGTGTCATTGAAATGTGTGTTCTCTACATAGACCACACATGAATCCACCAGTGTCATTGCATGTGTGTTCTTTTTAGTAACAACAACCAGAGTCATTGAAATGTGTGTTCTTCTCACATACCACCTATGGATCCACCAGTGTCATTGCATGTGTGTTCTTTTCACAATCCACACATGGATCCACCAGTGTCATTGCATGCGTGTTCTTTTTACTAACAACAACCAGTCTCATTACATGTGTGTTCTCTTCAGAGACTAGACATGGATCAACCAGTGTCATTGCATGTGTGTTCTTTTCACAAACCACCCATGGATCCACCAGTGTCATTGCATGTGTGTTCTTTTTAGTAACAATAACCAGAGTCATTGAAATGTGTGTTCTTTTCACATACCACATATGGATCCACCAGTGTTATTGCATTGTGTTCTTTTCACTAACAACAACCAGAGTCATTGCATGTGTGTTCTTTTCACATACCACATATGGATCAACCAGTGTCATTGCATGTATGTTCTTTTCAACAACAACAACTGGAGTCATTGCATGTGTGCTCTTTTCACAATCCACACATGGATCCACCAGTGTCATTGCATGTGTGTTCTTTTTAGTAACAACAACCAGTGTCATTGCATGTGTGTTCTTTTCACTAACAACAACTGGAGTCATTGCATGTGTGCTCTTTTCACAATCCACCTATGGATCCACCACTGTCATTGCATGTGTGTTCTTTTTACTAACAACAACCAGAGTCATTTCATGGCTGTTCTTCTCACGTACCACCTATGGATCAACCAGTGTCATTGCATGTGTGTTCTCTTCACAATCCACACATGGATCCACCAGTGTCATAGCATGTGTGTTCTTTTTACTAACAACAACCAGTGTCATTGCATGTGTGTTCTCTTCAGAGACCAGACATGGATCCACCAGTTTCATCGCATGTGTGTTCTTTTTACTAACAATAACCAGAGTCATTGCATGTGTGTTCATTTCACATACCACATATGGATCCACCAGCGTCATTGAAATGTGTGTTCTCTACATAGACCACACATGGATCCACCAGTGTCATTGCATGTGTGTTCTTTTTAGTAACAACAACTAGAGTCATTGAAATGTGTGTTCTTCTCACATACCACGTATGGATTCGCCAGTGTCATTGCATGTGTTCTCTTTTCACAATCCACCCATGGATCCACCAGTGTCATTGCATGTGTGTTCTTTTTAGTAACAACAACCAGAGTCATTGAAATGTGTGTTCTTCTCACATACCACCTATGGATCCACCAGTGTTATTGCATGTGTGTTCTTTTCACAATCCACCCATGGATCCACCAGTGTCATTGGATGTGTGTTCTTTTTAGTAACAACTAGAGTCATTGAAATGTGTGTACTTTTCACATACCACATGTGGATCCACCAGTGTCATTGCATGTGTGTTCTTTTCACTAACAACAACCAGAGTCATTGCATGTGTGTTCTTTTCACATACCACATATGGATCAACCAGTGTCATTGCATGTATGTTCTTTTCAACAACAACAACTGGAGTCATTGCATGTGTGCTCTTTTCACAATCCACACATGGATCCACCAGTGTCATTGCATGTGTGTTCTTTTTAGTAACAATAACCAGTGTCATTGCATGTGTGTTCTTTTCACTAACAACAACTGGAGTCATTGCATGTTTTCTCTTTTCACAATCCACCTATGGATCCGCCAATGTCATTGCATGTGTGTTCTTTTTACTAACAACAACCAGAGTCATTTCATGGCTGTTCTTCTCACATACCACCTATGGATCAACCAGTGTCATCGAATGTGTGTTCTCTTCACAATCCACACATGGATCCACCAGTGTCATTGCATGTGTGTTCTTTTTACTAACAACAACCAGAGTCATTGAAATGTGTGTTCTTTTCACATACCACCTATGGATCCACCAGTGTCATTGCATGTGTGTTCTTGTCACTAACAACAACCAGAGTCATTGCATGTGTGTTCTTTTCACATACCACAGATGGATCCACCAGTGTCATTGAAATGTGTGTTCTCAACATATACCACACATGGATCCACCAGTGTCATTGCATGTGTGTTCTTTTTAGTAACAATAACCAGAGTCATTGAAATGTGTGTTCTTCTCACATACCACCTATGGATCCACCAGTGTCATTGAATGTATGTTCTTGTCAACAACAACAACTAGAGTCATTGCATGTGTGCTCTTTTCACAATCCACAGATGGATCCACCAGTGTCATTGCATGTGTGTTCTTTTTAGTAACAAAAACCAGTGTCATTGCATGTGTGTTCTTTTCACTAACAACAACTGGAGTCATTGCGTGTGTGCTCGTTTCACAATCCACCTATGGATCCACCAGTGTCATTGCATGTTTGTTCTTTTTACTAACAACAACAAGAGTCATTTCATGGATGTTCTTCTCACATACAGCTTATGGATCCACCAGTGTCATTACATGTGTGTTCTCTTCACAATCCACACATGGATCCACCAGTGTCATTGCATGCGTGTTCTTTTTACTAACAACAACCAGTGTCATTGCACGTGTGTTCTCTTCAGAGACTAGACATGGATCAACCAGTGTCATTGCATGTGTGTTCTTTTCACAATCCACCCATGGATCCACCAGTGTCATTGCACGTGTGTTCTTTTTAGTAACAATAACCAGAGTCATTGAAATGTGTGTTCTTTTCACATACCACATATGGATCCACCAGTGTCATTGCATGTGTGTTCTTTTCACTAAAAACAACCAGAGTCATTGCATGTCTGTTCTTTTCACATACCACATATGGATCCACCGATGTCATTGCATGTTTGCTCTATTCACAATCCACCCAAGGATCCACCAGTGTCATTGCATGTGTGTTCTTTTTACTAACAACAACCAGAGTCATTGAAATGTGTGTTCTTTTCACATACCACCTATGGATCCACCAGTGTCATTGCATGTGTGTTCTTTTCACTAACAACATCCAGAGTCATTACATGTGTGTTCTTTTCACATACCACATATGGATCCACTAGTGTCATTGAAATGTGTGTTCTCAACATAGACCACACATGGATCCACCAGTGTCATTGCATGTGTGTTCTTTTTAGTAACAACAACCAGGGTCATTGAAATATGTGTTCTTCTCACATACCACCTATGGATCCACCAGTGTCATTGCATTTGTGTTCTTTTCACAATCCACCCATGGATCCACCAGTGTCATTACATGTGTGTTCTTTTTAGTAACAACAACCAGAGTCATTGAAATGTGTGTTCTTCTCACGTACCACCTATGGATCCACCAGTGTCATTGCATGTGTGTTCTTTTCACAATCTACCCATGGATCCACCAGTGTCATTGGATGTGTGTTCTTTTTAGTAACAACAACCAGAGTCATTGAAATGTGTGTTCTTTTCACATACCACATATGGATCCACCAGTGTCATTGCATGTGTGTTCTTTTCACTAACAACAACCAGAGTCATTGCATGTGTGTTCTTTTCACATACCACATATGGATCAACCAGTGTCATTGCATGTATGTTCTTTTCAACAACAACAACTGGAGTCATTGCATGTGTGCTCTTTTCACAATCCACACATGGATCCACCAGTGTCATTGCATGTGTGTTCTTTTTAGTAACAACAACCAGTGTCATTGCATGTGTGTTCTTTTCACTAACAATAACTGGAGTCATTGCATGTGTGCTCTTTTCACAATCCACCTATGGATCCACCAATGTCATTGCATGTGTGTTCTTTTTACTAACAACAACCAGAGTCATTTCATGGCTGTTCTTCTCACATACCACCTATGGATCAACCAGTGTCATTGAATGTGTGTTCTCTTCACAATCCACACATGGATCCACCAGTGTCATTGCATGTGTGTTCTTTTTACTAACAACAACCAGAGTCATTGAAATGTGTGTTCTTTTCACATACCACCTATGGATCCACCAGTGTCATTGCATGTGTGTTCTTTTCACTAACAACAACCAGAGTCATTGCATGTGTGTTCTTTTCACATACCACATATGGATCCACCAGTGTCATTGAAATGTGTGTTCTCAACATAGACCACACATGGATCCACCAGTGTCATTGCATGTGTGTTCTTTTTAGTAACAACAACCAGAGTCATTGAAATGTGTGTTCTTCTCACATACCACCTATGGATCCACCAGTGTCATTGCATGTATGTTCTTGTCAACAACAACAACTAGAGTCATTGCATGTGTGCTCTTTTCACAATCCACAGATGGATCCACCAGTGTCATTGCATGTGTGTTCTTTTTAGTAACAACAACCAGTGTCATTGCATCTGTGTTCTTTTCACTAACAACAACTAGAGTCATTGCGTGTGTGCTCGTTTCACAATCCACCTATGGATCCACCAGTGTCATTGCATGTTTGTTCTTTTTACTAACAACAACAAGAGTCATTTCATGGATGTTCTTCTCACATACAGCTTATGGATCCACCAGTGTCATTACATGTGTGTTCTCTTCACAATCCACACATGGATCCACCAGTGTCATTGCATGCGTGTTCTTTTTACTAACAACAACCAGTGTCATTGCACGTGTGTTCTCTTCAGAGACTACACATGGATCAACCAGTGTCATTGCATGTGTGTTCTTTTCACAATTCACCCATGGATCCACCAGTGTCAATGGATGTGTGTTCTTTTTAGTAACAATAACCAGAGTCATTGAAATGTGTGTTCTTTTCACATACCACATATGGATCCACCAGTGTCATTGCATGTGTGTTCTCTACATAGACCACACATGAATCCACCAGTGTCATTGCATGTGTGTTCTTTTTAGTAACAACAAGCAGAGTCATTGAAATGTGTGTTCTTCTCACATACCACCTATGGATCCACCAGTGTCATTGCATGTGTGTTCTTTTTACTAACAACTACCAGAGTCATTTCATGGCTGTTCTTCTCACATACCACCTATGGATCCACCAGTGTCATTGCATGTGTGTTCTCTTCACAATCCACACATGGATCTACCAGTGTCATTGCATGTGTGTTCTTTTTACAAACAACAACCAGTGTCATTGCATGTTTGTTCTCTTCAGAGACCAGACATGGATCCACCAGTGTCATTGCATGTTTGTTCTTTTTACTAACAACAACCAGAGTCATTGCATGTGTGTTCTTTTCACATACCACATATGGATCCACCAGTCTCATTGAAATGTGTGTTCTCTACATAGACCACACATGAATCCACCAGTGTCATTGCATGTGTGTTCTTTTTAGTAACAACAACCAGAGTCATTGAAATGTGTGTTCTTCTCACATACCACCTATGGATCCACCAGTGTCATTGCATGTGTGTTCTTTTCACAATCCACACATGGATCCACCAGTCTCATTGCATGCGTGTTCTTTTTACTAACAACAACCAGTCTCATTGCATGTGTGTTCTCTTCAGAGACTAGACATGGATCAACCAGTGTCATTGCATGTGTGTTCTTTTCACAATCCACCCATGGATCCACCAGTGTCATTGCATGTGTGTTCTTTTTAGTAACAATAACCAGAGTCATTGAAATGTGTGTTCTTTTCACATACCACATATGGATCCACCAGTGTCTTTGCATGTGTGTTCTTTTCACTAACAACAACCAGAGTCATTGCATGTGTGTTGTTTTCACATACCACATATGGATCAACCAGTGTCATTGCATGTATGTTCTTTTCAACAACAACAACTGGAGTCATTGCATGTGTGCTCTTTTCACAATCCACACATGGATCCACCAGTGTCATTGCATGTGTGTTCTTTTTAGTAACAACAACCAGTGTTATTGCATGTGTGTTCTTTTCACTAACAACAAATGGAGTCATTGCATGTGTGCTCTTTTCACAATCCACCAATGGATCCACCAGTGTCATTGCATGTGTGTTCTTTTTACTAACAACCAGAGTCATTTCATGGCTGTTCTTCTCACGTACCACCTATGGATCAACCAGTGTCATTGCATGTGTGTTCTCTTCACAATCCACAAATGGATCCACCAGTGTCATTGCATGTGTGTTCTTTTTACTAACAACAACCAGTGTCATTGCATGTGTGTTCTCTTCAGAGACCAGACATGGATCCACCAGTGTCATTGCATGTGTGTTCTTTTTACTTACAACAACCAGAGTCATTGCATGTGTGTTCATTTCACATACCACATATGGATCCACCAGCGTCATTGAAATGTGTGTTCTCTACATAGACCACACATGGATCCACCAGTGTCATTGCATGTGTGTTCTTTTTAGTAACAACAACCAGAGTCATTGAAATGTGTGTTCTTCTCACGTACCACGTATGGATTCGCCAGTGTCATTGCATGTGTGCTCTTTTCACAATCCACCCATGGATCCACCAGTGTCATTGCATGTGTGTTCTTTTTAGTAACAACAACCAGAGTCATTGAAATGTGTGTTCTTCTCACATACCACCTATGGATCCACCAGTGTTATTCCATGTGTGTTCTTTTCAAAATCCACCCATCGATCCACCAGTGTCATTGGATGTGTGTTCTTTTTAGTAACAACTAGAGTCATTGAAATGTGTGTTCTTTTCACATACCACATATGGATCCACCAGTGTCATTGCATGTGTGTTCTTTTCACTAACAACAACCAGAGTCATTGCATGTGTGTTCTTTTCACATACCACATATGGATCAACCAGTGTCATTGCATGTATGTTCTTTTCAACAACAACAACTGGAGTCATTGCATGTGTGCTCTTTTCACAATCCACACATGGATCCACCAGTGTCATTGGATGTGTGTTCTTTTTAGTAACAACAACCAGTGTCATTGCATGTGTGTTCTTTTAACTAACAACAACTGGAGTCATTGCATGTGTGCTCTTTTTACAATCCACCTATGGATCCACCAATGTCATTGCATGTGTGTTCTTTTTACTAACAACAACCAGAGTCATTTCATGGCTGTTCTTCTCACATACCACCTATGGATCAACCAGTGTCATTGAATGTGTGTTCTCTTCACAATCCACATATGGATCCACCAGTGTCATTGCATGTGTGTTCTTTTTACTAACAACAACCAGAGTCATTGAAATGTGTGTTCTTTTCACATACCACCTATGGATCCACCAGTGTCATTGCATGTGTGTTCTTTTCACTAACAACAACCAGAGTCATTGCATGTGTGTTCTTTTCACATACCACATATGGATCCACCAGTGTCATTGAAATGTGTGTTCTCAACATACACCACACATGGATCCACCAGTGTCATTGCATGTGTGTTCTTTTTAGTAACAACAACCAGAGTCATTGAAATGTGTGTTCTTCTCACATACCACCTATGGATCCACCAGTGTCATTGCATGTATGTTCTTGTCAACAACAACAACTAGAGTCATTGCATGTGTGCTCTTTTCACAATCCACAGATGGATCCACCAGTGTCATTGCATGTGTGTTCTTTTTAGTAACAATAACCAGTGTCATTGCATTTTGTTCTTTTCACTAACAACAACTGGAGTCATTGCGTGTGTGCTCGTTTCACAATCCACCTATGGATCCACCAGTGTCATTGCATGTTTGTTCTTTTTACTAACAACAACCAGAGTCATTTCATGGATGTTCTTCTCACATACAGCCTATGGATCCACCAGTGTCATTACATGTGTGTTCTCTTCACCATCCACACATGGATCCACCAGTGTCATTGCATGCGTGTTCTTTTTACTAACAACAACCAGTGTCATTGCATGTGTGTTCTCTTCAGAGACTAGACATGGATCAACCAGTGTCATTGCATGTGTGTTCTTTTCACAATCCACCCATGGATCCACCAGTGTCATTGCATGTGTGTTCTTTTTAGTAACAATAACCAGAGTCATTGAAATGTGTGTTCTTTTCACATACCACATATGGATCCACCAGTGTCATTGCATGTGTGTTCTTTTCACTAAAAACAACCAGAGTCATTGCATGTCTGTTCTTTTCACATACCACATATGGATCCACCGATGTCATTGCATGTGTGCTCTATTCACAATCCACCCATGGATCCACCAGTGTCATTGCATGTGTGTTCTTTTTACTAACAACAACCAGAGTCATTGAAATGTGTGTTCTTTTCACATACCACCTATGGATCCACCAGTGTCATTGCATGTGTGTTCTTTTCACTAACAACATCGAGAGTCATTACATGTGTGTTATTTTCACATACCACACATGGATCCACCAGTGTCATTGAAATGTATGTTCTCAACATAGACCACACATGGATCCACCAGTGTCATTGCATGTGTGTTCTTTTTAGTAACAACAACCAGAGTCATTGAAATATGTGTTCTTCTCACATACCACCTATGGATCCACCAGTGTCATTGCATGTGTGTTCTTTTCACTAACAGCATCCAGAGTCATTACATGTGTGTTCTTTTCACATACCACATATGGATCCACTAGTGTCATTGAAATGTGTGTTCTCAACATAGACCACAGATGGATCCACCAGTGTCATTGCATGTGTGTTCTTTTTAGTAACAACAACCAGGGTCATTGAAATATGTGTTCTTCTCACATACCACCTATGGATCCACCAGTGTCATTGCATTTGTGTTCTTTTCACAATCCACCCATGGATCCACCAGTGTCATTACATGTGTGTTCTTTTTAGTAACAACAACCAGAGTCATTGAAATGTGTGTTCTTCTCACATACCACCTATGGATCCACCAGTGTCATTGCATGTGTGTTCTTTTCACAATCCACCCATGGATCCACCAGTGTCATTGGATGTGTGTTCTTTTTAGTAACAACAACCAGAGTCATTGAAATGTGTGTTCTTTTCACATACCACATATGGATCCACCAGTGTCATTGCATGTGTGTTCTTTTCACTAACAACAACCAGAGTCATTGCATGTGTGTTCTTTTCACATACCACATATGGATCAACTAGTGTCATTGCATGTATGTTCTTTTCAACAACAACAACTGGAGTCATTGCATGTGTGCTCTTTTCACAATCCACACATGGATCCACCAGTGTCATTGCATGTGTGTTCTTTTTAGTAACAACAACCAGTGTCATTGCATGTGTGTTCTTTTCACTAACAACAACTGGAGTCATTGCATGTGTGCTCTTTTCACAATCCACCTATGGATCCACCAGTGTCATTGCATGTGTGTTCTTTTTACTAACAACAACCAGAGTCATTTCATGGCTGTTCTTCTCACGTACCACCTATGGATCAACCAGTGTCATTGCATGTGTGTTCTCTTCACAATCCACACATGGATCCACCAGTGTCATTGCATGTGTGTTCTTTTTACTAACAATAACCAGTGTCATTGCATGTGTGTTCTCTTCAGAGACCAGACATGGATCCACCAGTGTCATTGCATGTGTGTTATTTTTACTAACAACAACCAAGGTCATTGCATGTGTGTTCATTTCACATACCACATATGGATCCACCAGCGTCATTGAAATGTGTGTTCTCTACATAGACCACACATGGATCCACCAGTGTCATTGCATGTGTGTTCTTTTTAGTAACAACAACCAGAGTCATTGAAATGTGTGTTCTTCTCACATACCACGTATGGATTCGCCAGTGTCATTGCATGTGTGCTCTTTTCACAATCCACCCATGGATCCACCAGTGTCATTGCATGTGTGTTCTTTTTAGTAACAACAACCAGAGTCATTGAAATGTGTGTTCTTCTCACATACCACCTATGGATCCACCAGTGTTATTGCATGTGTGTTCTTTTCACAATCCACCCATGGATCCACCAGTGTCATTGGATGTGTGTTCTTTTTAGTAACAACTAGAGTCATTGAAATGTGTGTTCTTTTCACATACCACATATGGATCCACCAGTGTCATTGCATGTGTGTTCTTTTCACTAACAACAACCAGAGTCATTGCATGTGTGTTCTTTTCACATACCACATATGGATCAACTAGTGTCATTGCATGTATGTTCTTTTCAACAACAACAACTGGAGTCATTGCATGTGTGCTCTTTTCACAATCCACACATGGATCCACCAGTGTCATTGCATGTGTGTTCTTTTTAGTAACAACAACCAGTGTCATTGCATGTGTGTTCTTTTCACTAACAACAACTGGAGTCATTGCATGTGTGCTCTTTTCACAATTCACCTATGGATCCACCAATGTCATTGCATGTGTGTTCTTTTTACTAACAACAACCAGAGTCATTTCATGGCTGTTCTTCTCACATACCACCTATGGATCAACCAGTGTCATTGAATGTGTGTTCTCTTCACAATCCACACATGGATCCACCAGTGTCATTGCATATGTGTTCTTTTTACTAACAACAACCAGAGTCATTGAAATGTGTGTTCTTTTCACATACCACCTATGGATCCACCAGTGTCATTGCATGTGTGTTCTTTTCACTAACAACAACCAGAGTCATTGCATGTGTGTTATTTTCACATACCACATATGGATCCACCAGTGTCATTGAAATGTGTGTTCTCAACATAGACCACACATGGATCCACCAGTGTCATTGCATGTGTGTTCTTTTTAGTAACAACAACCAGAGTCATTGAAATGTGTGTTCTTCTCACATACCACCTATGGATCCACCAGTGTCATTGCATGTATGTTCTTGTCAACAACAACAACTAGAGTCATTGCATGTGTGCTCTTTTCACAATCCATAGATGGATCCACCAGTGTCATTGCATGTGTGTTCTTTTTAGTAACAACAACCAGTGTCATTGCATGTGTGTTCTTTTCACTAACAACAACTGGAGTCATTGCGTGTGTGCTCGTTTCACAATCCACCTATGGATCCACCAGTGTCATTTCATGTTTGTTCTTTTTACTAACAACAACCAGAGTCATTTCATGGATGTTCTTCTCACATACAGCCTATGGATCCACCAGTGTCATTACATGTGTGTTCTCTTCACAATCCACACATGGATCCACCAGTGTCATTGCATGCGTGTTCTTTTTACTAACAACAACCAGTGTCATTGCATGTGTGTTCTCTTCAGAGACTAGACATGGATCAACCAGTGTCATTGCATGTGTGTTCTTTTCACAATCCACCCATGGATCCACCAGTGTCATTGGATGTGTGTTCTTTTTAGTAACAACTAGAGTCATTGAAATGTGTGTTCTTTTCACTTACCACATATGGATCCACCAGTGTCATTGCATGTGTGTTCTTTTCACTAACAACAACCAGAGTCATTGCATGTGTGTTCTTTTCACATACCACATATGGATCAACCAGTGTCATTGCATGTATGTTCTTTTCAACAACAACAACTGGAGTCATTGCATGTGTGCTCTTTTCACAATCCACACATGGATCCACCAGTGTCATTGCATGTGTGTTCTTTTTAGTAACAACAACCAGTGTCATTGCATGTGTGTTCTTTTCACTAACAACAACTGGAGTCATTGCATGTGTGCTCTTTTCACAATCCACCTATGGATCCACCAATGTCATTGCATGTGTGTTCTTTTTACTAACAAAAACCAGAGTCATTTCATGGCTGTTCTTCTCACATACCACCCATGGATCATCCAGTGTCATTGAATGTGTGTTCTCTTCACAATCCACACATGGATCCACCAGTGTCATTGCATGTGTGTTCTTTTTACTAACAACAACCAGAGTCATTGAAATGTGTGTTCTTTTCACATACCACCTATGGATCCACTAGTGTCATTGCATGTGTGTTCTTTTCACTGACAACAACCAGAGTCATTGCATGTGTGTTCTTTTCACATACCACATATGGATCCACCAGTGTCATTGAAATGTGTGTTCTCAACATAGACCACACATGGATCCACCAGTGTCATTGCATGTGTGTTCTTTTTAGTAACAACAACCAGAGTCATTGAAATGTGTGTTCTTCTCACATACCACCTATGGATCCACCAGTGTCATTGCATGTATGTTCTTGTCAACAACAACAACTAGAGTCTTTGCATGTGTGCTCTTTTCACAATCCACAGATGGATCCACCAGTGTCATTGCATGTGTGTTCTTTTTAGTAACAACTACCAGTGTCATTGCATGTGTGTTCTTTTCACTAACAACAACTGGAGTCGTTGCGTGTGTGCTCGTTTCACAATCCACCTATGGATCCACCAGTGTCATTGCATGTTTGTTCTTTTTACTAACAACAACCAGAGTCATTTCATGGATGTTCTTCTCACATACAGCATATGGATCCACCAGTGTCATTACATGTGTGTTCTCTTCACAATCCACACATGGATCCACCAGTGTCATTGCATGCGTGTTCTTTTTACTAACAACAACCAGTGTCATTGCATGTGTGTTCTCTTCAGACACTAGACATGAATCAACCAGTGTCATTGCATGTGTGTTCTTTTCACAATCCACCCATGGATCCACCAGTGTCATTGGATGTGTGTTCTTTTTAGTAACAACTAGAGTCATTGAAATGTGTGTTCTTTTCACATACCACATATGGATCCACCAGTGTCATTGCATGTGTGTTCTTTTCACTAACAACAACCAGAGTCATTGCATGTGTGTTCTTTTCACATACCACATATGGATCAACCAGTGTCATTGCATGTATGTTCTTTTCAACAACAACAACTGGAGTCATTGCATGTGTGCTCTTTTCACAATCCACACATGGATCCACCAGTGTCATTGCATGTGTGTTCTTTTTAGTAACAACAACCAGTGTCATTGCATGTGTGTTCTTTTCACTAACAACAACTGGAGTCATTGCATGTGTGCTCTTTTCACAATCCACCTATGGATCCACCAGTGTCATTGCATGTGTGTTCTTTTTACTAACAACAACCAGGGTCATTTCATGGCTGTTCTTCTCACGTACCACCTATGGATCAACCAGTGTCATTGCATGTGTGTTCTCTTCACAATCCACACATGGATCCACCAGTGTCATTGCATGTGTGTTCTTTTTACTAACAATAACCAGTGTCATTGCATGTGTGTTCTCTTCAGAGACCAGACATGGATCCACCAGTGTCATTGCATGTGTGTTATTTTTACTAACAACAACCAAGGTCATTGCATGTGTGTTCATTTCACATACCACATATGGATCCACCAGCGTCATTGAAATGTGTGTTCTCTACATAGACCACACATGGATCCACCAGTGTCATTGCATGTGTGTTCTTTTTAGTAACAACAACCAGAGTCATTGAAATGTGTGTTCTTCTCACATACCACGTATGGATTCGCCAGTGTCATTGCATGTGTGCTCTTTTCACAATCCACCCATGGATCCACCAGTGTCATTGCATGTGTGTTCTTTTTAGTAACAACAACCAGAGTCATCGAAATGTGTGTTCTTCTCACATACCACCTATGGATCCACCAGTGTTATTGCATGTGTGTTCTTTTCACAATCCACCCATGGATCCACCAGTGTCATTGGATGTGTGTTCTTTTTAGTAACAACTAGAGTCATTGAAATGTGTGTTCTTTTCACATACCACATATGGATCCACCAGTGTCATTGCATGTGTGTTCTTTTCACTAACAACAACCAGAGTCATTGCATGTGTGTTCTTTTCACATACCACATATGGATCAACTAGTGTCATTGCATGTATGTTCTTTTCAACAACAACAACTGGAGTCATTGCATGTGTGCTCTTTTCACAATCCACACATGGATCCACCAGTGTCATTGCATGTGTGTTCTTTTTAGTAACAACAACCAGTGTCATTGCATGTGTGTTCTTTTCACTAACAACAACTGGAGTCATTGCATGTGTGCTCTTTTCACAATCCACCTATGGATCCACCAATGTCATTGCATGTGTGTTCTTTTTACTAACAACAACCAGAGTCATTTCATGGCTGTTCTTCTCACATACCACCTATGGATCAACCAGTGTCATTGAATGTGTGTTCTCTTCACAATCCACACATGGATCCACCAGTGTCATTGCATATGTGTTCTTTTTACTAACAACAACCAGAGTCATTGAAATGTGTGTTCTTTTCACATACCACCTATGGATCCACCAGTGTCATTGCATGTGTGTTCTTTTCACTAACAACAACCAGAGTCATTGCATGTGTGTTATTTTCACATACCACATATGGATCCACCAGTGTCATTGAAATGTGTGTTCTCAACATAGACCACACATGGATCCACCAGTGTCATTGCATGTGTGTTCTTTTTAGTAACAACAACCAGAGTCATTGAAATGTGTGTTCTTCTCACATACCACCTATGGATCCACCAGTGTCATTGCATGTATGTTCTTGTCAACAACAACAACTAGAGTCATTGCATGTGTGCTCTTTTCACAATCCACAGATGGATCCACCAGTGTCATTGCATGTGTGTTCTTTTTAGTAACAACAACCAGTGTCATTGCATGTGTGTTCTTTTCACTAACAACAACTGGAGTCATTGCGTGTGTGCTCGTTTCACAATCCACCTATGGATCCACCAGTGTCATTTCATGTTTGTTCTTTTTACTAACAACAACCAGAGTCATTTCATGGATGTTCTTCTCACATACAGCCTATGGATCCACCAGTGTCATTACATGTGTGTTCTCTTCACAATCCACACATGGATCCACCAGTGTCATTGCATGCGTGTTCTTTTTACTAACAACAACCAGTGTCATTGCATGTGTGTTCTCTTCAGAGACTAGACATGGATCAACCAGTGTCATTGCATGTGTGTTCTTTTCACAATCCACCCATGGATCCACCAGTGTCATTGGATGTGTGTTCTTTTTAGTAACAACTAGAGTCATTGAAATGTGTGTTCTTTTCACTTACCACATATGGATCCACCAGTGTCATTGCATGTGTGTTCTTTTCACTAACAACAACCAGAGTCATTGCATGTGTGTTCTTTTCACATACCACATATGGATCAACCAGTGTCATTGCATGTATGTTCTTTTCAACAACAACAACTGGAGTCATTGCATGTGTGCTCTTTTCACAATCCACACATGGATCCACCAGTGTCATTGCATGTGTGTTCTTTTTAGTAACAACAACCAGTGTCATTGCATGTGTGTTCTTTTCACTAACAACAACTGGAGTCATTGCATGTGTGCTCTTTTCACAATCCACCTATGGATCCACCAATGTCATTGCATGTGTGTTCTTTTTACTAACAACAACCAGAGTCATTTCATGGCTGTTCTTCTCACATACCACCCATGGATCATCCAGTGTCATTGAATGTGTGTTCTCTTCACAATCCACACATGGATCCACCAGTGTCATTGCATGTGTGTTCTTTTTACTAACAACAACCAGAGTCATTGAAATGTGTGTTCTTTTCACATACCACCTATGGATCCACTAGTGTCATTGCATGTGTGTTCTTTTCACTAACAACAACCAGAGTCATTGCATGTGTGTTCTTTTCACATACCACATATGGATCCACGAGTGTCATTGAAATGTGTGTTCTCAACATAGACCACACATGGATCCACCAGTGTCATTGCATGTGTGTTCTTTTTAGTAACAACAACCAGAGTCATTGAAATGTGTGTTCTTCTCACATACCACCTATGGATCCACCAGTGTCATTGCATGTATGTTCTTGTCAACAACAACAACTAGAGTCATTGCATGTGTGCTCTTTTCACAATCCACAGATGGATCCACCAGTGTCATTGCATGTGTGTTCTTTTTAGTAACAACTACCAGTGTCATTGCATGTGTGTTCTTTTCACTAACAACAACTGGAGTCGTTGCGTGTGTGCTCGTTTCACAATCCACCTATGGATCCACCAGTGTCATTGCATGTTTGTTCTTTTTACTAACAACAACCAGAGTCATTTCATGGATGTTCTTCTCACATACAGCATATGGATCCACCAGTGTCATTACATGTGTGTTCTCTTCACAATCCACACATGGATCCACCAGTGTCATTGCATGCGTGTTCTTTTTACTAACAACAACCAGTGTCATTGCATGTGTGTTCTCTTCAGAGACTAGACATGAATCAACCAGTGTCATTGCATGTGTGTTCTTTTCACAATCCACCCATGGATCCACCAGTGTCATTGGATGTGTGTTCTTTTTAGTAACAACTAGAGTCATTGAAATGTGTGTTCTTTTCACATACCACATATGGATCCACCAGTGTCATTGCATGTGTGTTCTTTTCACTAAAAACAACCAGAGTCATTGCATGTGTGTTCTTTTCACATACCACATATGGATCAACCAGTGTCATTGCATGTATGTTCTTTTCAACAACAACAACTGGAGTCATTGCATGTGTGCTCTTTTCACAATCCACACATGGATCCACCAGTGTCATTGCATGTGTGTTCTTTTTAGTAACAACAACCAGTGTCATTGCATGTGTGTTCTTTTCACTAACAACAACTGGAGTCATTGCATGTGTGCTCTTTTCACAATCCACCTATGGATCCACCAATGTCATTGCATGTGTGTTCTTTTTACTAACAACAACCAGAGTCATTTCATGGCTGTTCTTCTCACATACCACCCATGGATCAACCAGTGTCATTGAATGTGTGTTCTCTTCACAATCCACACATGGATCCACCAGTGTCATTGCATGTGTGTTCTTTTTACTAACAACAACCAGAGTCATTGAAATGTGTGTTCTTTTCACATACCACCTATGGATCCACCAGTGTCATTGCATGTGTGTTCTTTTCACTAACAACAACCAGAGTCATTGCATGTGTGTTCTTTTCACATACCACATATGGATCCACCAGTGTCATTGAAATGTGTGTTCTCAACATAGACCACACATGGATCCACCAGTGTCATTGCATGTGTGTTCTTTTTAGTAACAACAACCAGAGTCATTGAAATGTGTGTTCTTCTCACATACCACCTATGGATCAACTAGTGTCATTGCATGTATGTTCTTGTCAACAACAACAACTAGAGTCATTGCATGTGTGCTCTTTTCACAATCCACAGATGGATCCACCAATGTCATTGCATGTGTGTTCTTTTTAGTAACAACAACCAGTGTCATTGCATGTGTGTTCTTTTCACTAACAACAACTGGAGTCATTGCGTGTGTGCTCGTTTCACAGTCCACCTATGGATCCACCAGTGTCATTCCATGTTTGTTCTTTTTACTAACAACAACCAGAGTCATTTCATGGATGTTCTTCTCACATACAGCCTATGGATCCACCAGTGTCATTACATGTGTGTTCTCTTCACAATCCACACATGGATCCACCAGTGTCATTGCATGCGTGTTCTTTTTACTAACAACAACCAGTGTCATTGCATGTGTGTTCTCTTCAGAGACTAGACATGGATCAACGAGTGTCATTGCATGTGTGTTCTTTTCACAATCCACCCATGGATCCACCAGTGTCATTGCATGTGTGTTCTTTTTAGTAACAATAACCAGAGTCATTGAAATGTGTGTTCTTTTCACATACCACATATGGATCCACCAGTGTCATTGCATGTGTGTTCTTTTCACTAAAAACAACCAGAGTCATTGCATGTCTGTTCTTTTCACATACCACATATGGATCCACCGATATCATTACATGTGTGCTCTATTCACAATCCACCCATGGATCCACCAGTGTCATTGCATGTGTGTTCTTTTTACTAACAACAACCAGAGTCATTGAAATGTTTGTTCTTTTCACATACCACCTATGGATCCACCAGTGTCATTGCATGTGTGTTCTTTTCACTAACAACATCCAGAGTCATTACATGTGTGTTCTTTTCACATACCACATATGGATCCACCAGTGTCATTGAAATGTGTGTTCTCAACATAGACCACACATGGATCCACCAGTGTCATTGCATGTGTGTTCTTTTTACTAACAACAACCAGAGTCATTGAAATATGTGTTCTTCTCACATACCACCTATGGATCCACCAGTGTCATTGCATGTGTGTTCTTTTCACTAACAACATCCAGAGTCATTACATGTGTGTTCTTTTCACATACCACATATGGATCCACCAGTGTCATTGAAATGTGTGTTCTCAACATAGACCACACATGGATCCACCAGTGTCATTGCATGTGTGTTCTTTTTAGTAACAACAACCAGGGTCATTGAAATATGTGTTCTTCTCACATACCACCTATGGATCCACCAGTGTCATTGCATTTGTGTTCTTTTCACAATCCACCCATGGATCCACCAGTGTTATTACATGTGTGTTCTTTTTAGTAACAACAACCAGAGTCATTGAAATGTGTGTTCTTCTCACATACCAACTATGGATCCACCAGTGTCATTGCATGTGTGTTCTTTTCACAATCCACCCATGGATCCACCAGTGTCATTGGATGTGTGTTCTTTTTAGTAACAACTAGAGTCATTGAAATGTGTGTTCTTTTCACATACCACATATGGATCCACCAGTGTCATTGCATGTGTGTTCTTTTCACTAACAACAACCAGAGTCATTGTTTGTGTGTTCTTTTCACATACCACATATGGATCAACCAGTGTCATTGCATGTATGTTCTTTTCAACAACAACAACTGGAGTCATTGCATGTGTGCTCTTTTCACAATCCACACATGGATCCACCAGTGTCATTGCATGTGTGTTCTTTTTAGTAACAACAACCAGTGTCATTGCATGTGTGTTCTTTTCACTAACAACAACTGGAGTCATTGCATGTGTGCTCTTTTCACAATCCACCTATGGATCCACCAGTGTCATTGCATGTGTGTTCTTTTTACTAACAACAACCAGAGTCATTTCATGGCTGTTCTTCTCACATACCACCTATGGATCAACCAGTGTCATTGCATGTGTGTTCTCTTCACAATCCACACATGGATCCACCAGTGTCATTGCATGTGTGTTCTTTTTACTAACAACAACCAGAGTCATTGAAATGTGTGTTCTTTTCACATACCACCTATGGATCCACCAGTGTCATTGCATGTGTGTTCTTTTCACTAACAACAACCAGAGTCATTGCATGTGTGTTCTTTTCACATACCACATATCGATCCACCAGTGTCATTGAAATGTGTGTTCTCAACATAGACCACACATGGATCCACCAGTGTCATTGCATGTGTGTTCTTTTTAGTAACAACAACCAGAGTCATTGAAATGTGTGTTCTTCTCACATACCACCTATGGATCCACCAGTGTCATTGCATGTATGTTCTTGTCAACAACAACAACTAGAGTCAGTGCATGTGTGCTCTTTTCACAATCCACAGATGGATCCACCAGTGTCATTGCATGTGTGTTCTTTTTAGTAACAACAACCAGTGTCATTGCATGTGTGTTCTTTTCACTAACAACAACTGGAGTCATTGCGTGTGTGCTCGTTTCACAATCCACCTATGGATCCACCAGTGTCATTGCATGTTTGTTCTTTTTACTAACAACCAGAGTCATTTCATGGATGTTCTTCTCACATACAGCCTATGGATCCACCAGTGTCATTACATGTGTGTTCTCTTCACAATCCACACATGGATCCACTAGTGTCATTGCATGCGTGTTCTTTTTACTAACAACAACCAGTGTCATTGCATGTGTGTTCTCTTCAGAGACTAGACATGGATCAACCAGTGTCATTGCATGTGTGTTCTTTTCACAATCCACCCATGGATCCACCAGTGTCATTGCATGTGTGTTCTTTTTAGTAACAATAACCAGAGTCATTGAAATGTGTGTTCTTTTCATATACCACATATGGATCCACCAGTGTCATTGCATGTGTGTTCTTTTCACTAAAAACAACCAGAGTCATTGCATGTCTGTTCTTTTCACATACCACATATGGATCCACCGATGTCATTGCATGTGTGCTCTATTCACAATCCACCCATGGATCCACCAGTGTCATTGCATGTGTGTTCTTTTTACTAACAACAACCAGAGTCATTGAAATGTGTGTTCTTTTCACATACCACCTATGGATCCACCAGTGTCATTGCATGTGTGTTCTTTTCACTAACAACATCCAGAGTCATTACATGTGTGTTCTTTTCACATACCACATATGGATCCACCAGTGTCATTGAAATGTGTGTTCTCAACATAGACCACACATGGATCCACCAGTGTCATTGCATGTGTGTTCTTTTTAGTAACAACAACCAGAGTCATTGAAATATGTGTTCTTCTCACATACCACCTATGGATCCACCAGTATCATCGCATGTGTGTTCTTTTCACTAACAACATCCAGAGTCATTACATGTGTGTTCTTTTCACACACCACATATGGATCCACCAGTGTCATTGAAATGTGTGTTCTCAACATAGACCACACATGGATCCACCAGTGTCATTGCATGTGTGTTCTTTTTAGTAACAACAACCAGGGTCATTGAAATATGTGTTCTTCTCACATACCACCTATGGATCCACCAGTGTCATTGCATTTGTGTTCTTTTCACAATCCACCCATGGATCCACCAGTGTCATTACATGTGTGTTCTTTTTAGTAACAACAACCAGAGTCATTGAAATGTGTGTTCTTCTCACATACCACCTATGAATCCACCAGTGTCATTGCATGTGTATTCTTTTCACAATCCACCCATGGATCCACCAGTGTCATTGGATGTGTGTTCTTTTTAGTAACAACAACCAGAGTCATTGAAATGTGTGTTCTTTTCACAGACCACATATGGATCCACCAGTGTCATTGAATGTGTGTTCTTTTCACTAACAACATCTAGAGTCATTACATGTGTGTTCTTTTCACATACCACATATGGATCCACCAGTGTCATTGAAATGTGTGTTCTCAACATAGACCACACATGGATCCACCAGTGTCATTGCATGTGTGTTCTTTTTAGTAACAACAACCAGAGTCATTGAAATATGTGTTCTTCTCACATACCACCTATGGATCCACCAGTGTCATTGCATGTGTGTTCTTTTCACTAACAACATCCAGAGTCATTACATGTGTGTTCTTTTCACACACCACATATGGATCCACCAGTGTCATTGAAATGTGTGTTCTCAACATAGACCACACATGGATCCACCAGTGTCATTGCATGTGTGTTCTTTTTAGTAACAACAACCAGGGTCATTGAAATATGTGTTCTTCTCACATACCACCTATGGATCCACCAGTGTCATTGCATTTGTGTTCTTTTCACAATCCACCCATGGATCCACTAGTGTCATTACATGTGTGTTCTTTTTAGTAACAACAACCAGAGTCATTGAAATGTGTGTTCTTCTCACATACCACCTATGAATCCACCAGTGTCATTGCATGTGTATTCTTTTCACAATCCACCCATGGATCCACCAGTGTCATTGGATGTGTGTTCTTTTTAGTAACAACAACCAGAGTCATTGAAATGTGTGTTCTTTTCACAGACCACATATGGATCCACCAGTGTCATTGCATGTGTGTTCTTTTTACAAACAACAACCAGTGTCATTGCATGTGTGTTCTCTTCAGAGACCAGACATGGATCCACCAGTGTCATTGCATGTGTGTTCTTTTTACTAACAACAACCAGAGTTATTGCATGTGTGTTCTTTTCACATACCACATATGGATCCACCAGTGTCATTGAAATGTGTGTTCTCTACATAGACCACACATGAATCTACCAGTGTCATTGCATGTGTGTTCTTTTTAGTAACAACAACCAGAGTCATTGAAATGTGTGTTCTTCTCACATACCACCTATGGATCCACTAGTGTCATTGCATGTGTGTTCTTTTCACAATCCACACATGGATCCACCAGTGTCATTGCATGCGTGTTCTTTTTACTAACAACAACCAGTGTCATTGCATGTGTGTTCTCTTCAGAGACTAGACATGGATCAACCAGTGTCATTGCATGTGTGTTCTTTTCACAATCCACCCATGGATCCACCAGTGTCATTGCATGTGTGTTCCTTTTAGTAACAATAACCAGAGTCATTGAAATGTGTGTTCTTTTCACATACCACATATGGATCCACCAGTGTCATTGCATGTGTGTTCTTTTCACTAACAACAACCAGAGTCATTGCATGTGTGTTCTTTTCACATACCACATATGGATCAACCAGTGTCATTGCATGTATGTTCTTTTCAACAACAACAACTGGAGTCATTGCATGTGTGCTCTTTTCACAATCCACACATGGATCCACCAGTGTCATTGCATGTGTGTTCTTTTTAGTAACAACAACCAGTGTTATTGCATGTGTGTTCTTTTCACTAACAACAACTGGAGTCATTGCATGTGTGCTGTTTTCAATATCCACCTATGGATGCACCAGTGCCATTGCATGTATGTTCTTTTTACTAACAACAACTAGAGTCATTTCATGTGTGTTCTTTTCACTAATAACAACCAGTGTCATTGCATGTGTGTTTTTTCACTAACAACAACTGGAGTCATTGCATGTGTGCTCTTTTCACAATCCACCTATGGATCCACCAGTGTCATTGCATGTGTGTTCTTTTTACTAACAACAACCAGAGTCATTTCATGGCTGTTCTTCTCACGTACCACCTATGGATCAACCAGTGTCATTGCATGTGTGTTCTCTTCATAATCCACACATGGATCCACCAGTGTCATTGCATGTGTGTTCTTTTTACTAACAACAACCAGTGTCATTGCATGTGTGTTCTCTTTAGAGACCAGACATGGATCCACCAGTGTCATTGCATGTGTGTTCTTTTTACTAACAACAACCAGAGTCATTGCATGTGTGTTCATTTCACATACCACATATGGATCCACCAGCGTCATTGAAATGTGTGTTCTCTACATAGACCACACATGGATCCACCAGTGTCATTGCATGTGTGTTCTTTTTAGTAACAACAACCAGAGTCATTGAAATGTGTGTTCTTCTCACATACCACGTATGGATTCGCCAGTGTCATTGCATGTGTGCTCTTTTCACAATCCACCCATGGATCCACCAGTGTCATTGCATGTGTGTTCTTTTTAGTAACAACAACCAGAGTCATTGAAATGTGTGTTCTTCTCACATACCACCTATGGATCCACCAGTGTTATTGCATGTGTGTTCTTTTCACAATCCACCCATGGATCCACCAGTGTCATTGGATGTGTGTTCTTTTTAGTAACAACTAGAGTCATTGAAATGTGTGTTCTTTTCACATACCACATATGGATCCACCAGTGTCATTGCATGTGTGTTCTTTTCACTAACAACAACCAGAGTCATTGCATGTGTGTTCTTTTCACATACCACATATGGATCAACCAGTGTCATTGCATGTATGCTCTTTTCAACAACAATTACTGGAGTCATTGCATGTGTGCTCTTTTCACAATCCACACATGGATCCACCAGTGTCATTGCATGTGTGTTCTTTTTAGTAACAACAACCAGTGTCATTGCATGTGTGTTCTTTTCACTAACAACAACTGGAGTCATTGCATGTGTGCTCTTTTCACAATCGACCTATGGATCCACCAGTGTCATTGCATGTCTGTTCTTTTTACTAACCACAACCAGAGTCATTTCATGGTTGTTCTTCTCACATACCACCTATGGATCAACCAGTGTCATTGCATGTGTGTTCTCTTCACAATCCACACATGGATCCACCAGTGTCATTGCATGTGTGTTCTTTTTACTAACGACAACCAGAGTCATTGAAATGTGTGTTCTTTGCACATACCACCTATGGATCCACCAGTGTCATTGCATGTGTGTTCTTTTCACTAACAACAACCAGAGTCATTGCATGTGTGTTCTTTTCACATACCACATATGGATCCACCAGTGTCATTGAAATGTGTGTTCTCAACATAGACCACACATGGATCCACCAGTGTCATTGCATGTGTGTTCTTTTTAGTAACAACAACCAGAGTCATTGAAATGTGTGTTCTTCTCACATACCACCTATGGATCCACCAGTGTCATTGCATGTATGTTCTTGTCAACAACAACAACTAGAGTCATTGCATGTGTGCTCTTTTCACAATCCACAGATGGATCCACCAGTGTCATTGCATGTGTGTTCTTTTTAGTAACAACAACCAGTGTCATTGCATGTGTGTTCTTTTCACTAACAACAACTGGAGTCATTGCGTGTGTGCTCGTTTCACAATCCACCTATGGATCCACCAGTGTCATTGCATGTTTGTTCTTTTTACTAACAACAACTAGAGTCATTTCATGGATGTTCTTCTCACATACAGCCTATCGATCCACCAGTGTCATTACATGTGTGTTCTCTTCACAATCCACACATGGATCCACCAATGAGATTGCATGCGTGTTCTTTTTACCAACAACAACCAGTGTCATTGCATGTGTGTTCTCTTCAGAGACTAGACATGGATCAACCAGTGTCATTGCATGTGTGTTCTTTTCACAATCCACCCATGGATCCACCAGTGTCATTGCATGTGTGTTCTTTTTAGTAACAATAACCAGAGTCATTGAAATGTGTGTTCTTTTCACATACCACATATGGAACCACCAGTGTCATTGCATGTGTGTTCTTTTCACTAAAAACAACCAGAGTCATTGCATGTCTGTTCTTTTCACATACCACATATGGATCCACCGATGTCGTTACATGTGTGCTCTATTCACAATCCACCCATGGATCCACCAGTGTCATTACATGTGTGTTCTTTTTACTAACAACAACCAGAGTCATTGAAATGTGTGTTCTTTTCACATACCACCTATGGATCCACCAGTGTCATTGCATGTGTGTTCTTTTCACTAACAACATCCAGAGTCATTACATGTGTGTTCTTTTCACATACCACATATGGATCCACCAGTGTCATTGAAATGTGTGTTCTCAACATAGACCACACATGGATCCACCAGTGTCATTGCATGTGTGTTCTTTTTAGTAACAACAACTAGAGTCATTGAAATATGTGTTCTTCTCACATACCACCTATGGATCCACCAGTGTAATTGCATGTGTGTTCTTTTCACTAACAACATCTAGAGTCATTACATGTGTGTTCTTTTCACATACCACATATGGATCCACCAGTGTCATTGAAATGTGTGTTCTCAACATAGACCACAGATGGATCCACCAGTGTCATTGCATGTGTGTTCTTTTTAGTAACAACAACCAGGGTCATTGAAATATGTGTTCTTCTCACATACCACCTATGGATCCACCAGTGTCATTGCATTTGTGTTCTTTTCACAATCCACCCATGGATCCACCAGTGTCATTACATGTGTGTTCTTTTTAGTAACAACAACCAGAGTCATTGAAATGTGTGTTCTTCTCACATACCACCTATGGATCCACCAGTGTCATTGCATGTGTGTTCTTTTCACAATCCACCCATGGATCCACCAGTGTCATTGGATGTGTGTTCTTTTTATTAACAACTAGAGTCATTGAAATGTGTGTTCTTTTCACATACCACATATGGATCCACCAGTGTCATTGCATGTGTGTTCTTTTCACTAACAACAACAAGAGTCATTGTTTGTGTGTTCTTTTCACATACCACATATGGATCAACCAGTGTCATTGCATGTATGTTCTTTTCAACAACAACAACTGGAGTCATTGCATGTGTGCTCTCTTCACAATCCACACATGGATCCACCAGTGTCATTGCATGTGTGTTCTTTTTAGTAACAACAACCAGTGTCATTGCATGTGTGTTCTTTTCACTAACAACAACTGGAGTCATTGCATGTGTGCTCTTTTCACAATCCACCTATGGATCCACCAATGTCATTGCATGTGTGTTCTTTTTACTAACAACAACCAGAGTCATTTCATGGCTGTTCTTCTCACATACCACCTATGGATCAACCAGTGTCATTGAATGTGTGTTCTCTTCACAATCCACACATGGAGCCACCAGTGTCATTGCATGTGTGTTCTTTTTACTAACAACAACCAGAGTCATTGAAATGTGTGTTCTTTTCACATACCACCTATGGATCCACCAGTGTCATTGCATGTGTGTTCTTTTCACTAACAACAACCAGAGTCATTGCATGTGTGTTCTTTTCACATACCAAATATGGATCCACCAGTGTCATTGAAATGTGTGTTCTCAACATAGACCACACATGGATCCACCAGTGTCATTGCATGTGTGTTCTTTTTAGTAACAACAACCAGAGTCATTGAAATGTGTGTTCTTCTCACATACCACCTATGGATCCACCAGTGTCATTGCATGTATGTTCTTGTCAACAACAACAACTAGAGTCATTGCATGTGTGCTCTTTTCACAATCCACAGATGGATCCACCAGTGTCATTGCATGTGTGTTCTTTTTAGTAACAACAACCAGTGTCATTGCATGTGTGTTCTTTTCACTAACAACAACTGGAGTCATTGCGTGTGTGCTCGTTTCACAATCCACCTATGGATCCACCAGTGTCATTGCATGTTTGTTCTTTTTACTAACAACAACCAGAGTCATTTCATGGATGTTCTTCTCACATACAGCCTATGGATCCACCAGTGTCATTACATGTGTGTTCTCTTCACAATCCACACATGGATCCACCAGTGTCATTGCATGCGTGTTCTTTTTACTAACAACAACCAGTGTCATTGCATGTGTGTTCTCTTCAGAGACTATACATGGATCAACCAGTGTCATTGCATGTGTGTTCTTTTTAGTAACAATAACCAGAGTCATTGAAATGTGTGTTCTTTTCACATACCACATATGGATCCACCAGTGTCATTGCATGTGTGTTCTTTTCACTAAAAACAACCAGAGTCATTGCATGTCTGTTCTTTTCACATACCACATATGGATCCACCGATGTCATTACATGTGTGCTCTATTCACAATCCACCCATGGATCCACCAGTGTCATTGCATGTGTGTTCTTTTTACTAACAACAACCAGTGTCATTGCATGTGTGTTCTTTTCACTAACAACAACTGGAGTCATTGCATGTGTGCTCTTTTCACAATCGACCTATGGATCCACCAGTGTCATTGCATGTCTGTTCTTTTTACTAACCACAACCAGAGTCATTTCATGGTTGTTCTTCTCACATACCACCTATGGATCAACCAGTGTCATTGCATGTGTGTTCTCTTCACAATCCACACATGGATCCACCAGTGTCATTGCATGTGTGTTCTTTTTACTAACGACAACCAGAGTCATTGAAATGTGTGTTCTTTGCACATACCACCTATGGATCCACCAGTGTCATTGCATGTGTGTTCTTTTCACTAACAACAACCAGAGTCATTGCATGTGTGTTCTTTTCACATACCACATATGGATCCACCAGTGTCATTGAAATGTGTGTTCTCAACATAGACCACACATGGATCCACCAGTGTCATTGCATGTGTGTTCTTTTTAGTAACAACAACCAGAGTCATTGAAATGTGTGTTCTTCTCACATACCACCTATGGATCCACCAGTGTCATTGCATGTATGTTCTTGTCAACAACAACAACTAGAGTCATTGCATGTGTGCTCTTTTCACAATCCACAGATGGATCCACCAGTGTCATTGCATGTGTGTTCTTTTTAGTAACAACAACCAGTGTCATTGCATGTGTGTTCTTTTCACTAACAACAACTGGAGTCATTGCGTGTGTGCTCGTTTCACAATCCACCTATGGATCCACCAGTGTCATTGCATGTTTGTTCTTTTTACTAACAACAACCAGAGTCATTTCATGGATGTTCTTCTCACATACAGCCTATCGATCCACCAGTGTCATTACATGTGTGTTCTCTTCACAATCCACACATGGATCCACCAATGAGATTGCATGCGTGTTCTTTTTACCAACAACAACCAGTGTCATTGCATGTGTGTTCTCTTCAGAGACTAGACATGGATCAACCAGTGTCATTGCATGTGTGTTCTTTTCACAATCCACCCATGGATCCACCAGTGTCATTGCATGTGTGTTCTTTTTAGTAACAATAACCAGAGTCATTGAAATGTGTGTTCTTTTCACATACCACATATGGAACCACCAGTGTCATTGCATGTGTGTTCTTTTCACTAAAAACAACCAGAGTCATTGCATGTCTGTTCTTTTCACATACCACATATGGATCCACCGATGTCGTTACATGTGTGCTCTATTCACAATCCACCCATGGATCCACCAGTGTCATTACATGTGTGTTCTTTTTACTAACAACAACCAGAGTCATTGAAATGTGTGTTCTTTTCACATACCACCTATGGATCCACCAGTGTCATTGCATGTGTGTTCTTTTCACTAACAACATCCAGAGTCATTACATGTGTGTTCTTTTCACATACCACATATGGATCCACCAGTGTCATTGAAATGTGTGTTCTCAACATAGACCACACATGGATCCACCAGTGTCATTGCATGTGTGTTCTTTTTAGTAACAACAACTAGAGTCATTGAAATATGTGTTCTTCTCACATACCACCTATGGATCCACCAGTGTAATTGCATGTGTGTTCTTTTCACTAACAACATCTAGAGTCATTACATGTGTGTTCTTTTCACATACCACATATGGATCCACCAGTGTCATTGAAATGTGTGTTCTCAACATAGACCACACATGGATCCACCAGTGTCATTGCATGTGTGTTCTTTTTAGTAACAACAACCAGGGTCATTGAAATATGTGTTCTTCTCACATACCACCTATGGATCCACCAGTGTCATTGCATTTGTGTTCTTTTCACAATCCACCCATGGATCCACCAGTGTCATTACATGTGTGTTCTTTTTAGTAACAACAACCAGAGTCATTGAAATGTGTGTTCTTCTCACATACCACCTATGGATCCACCAGTGTCATTGCATGTGTGTTCTTTTCACAATCCACCCATGGATCCACCAGTGTCATTGGATGTGTGTTCTTTTTATTAACAACTAGAGTCATTGAAATGTGTGTTCTTTTCACATACCACATATGGATCCACCAGTGTCATTGCATGTGTGTTCTTTTCACTAACAACAACAAGAGTCATTGTTTGTGTGTTCTTTTCACATACCACATATGGATCAACCAGTGTCATTGCATGTATGTTCTTTTCAACAACAACAACTGGAGTCATTGCATGTGTGCTCTCTTCACAATCCACACATGGATCCACCAGTGTCATTGCATGTGTGTTCTTTTTAGTAACAACAACCAGTGTCATTGCATGTGTGTTCTTTTCACTAACAACAACTGGAGTCATTGCATGTGTGCTCTTTTCACAATCCACCTATGGATCCACCAATGTCATTGCATGTGTGTTCTTTTTACTAACAACAACCAGAGTCATTTCATGGCTGTTCTTCTCACATACCACCTATGGATCAACCAGTGTCATTGAATGTGTGTTCTCTTCACAATCCACACATGGAGCCACCAGTGTCATTGCATGTGTGTTCTTTTTACTAACAACAACCAGAGTCATTGAAATGTGTGTTCTTTTCACATACCACCTATGGATCCACCAGTGTCATTGCATGTGTGTTCTTTTCACTAACAACAACCAGAGTCATTGCATGTGTGTTCTTTTCACATACCAAATATGGATCCACCAGTGTCATTGAAATGTGTGTTCTCAACATAGACCACACATGGATCCACCAGTGTCATTGCATGTGTGTTCTTTTTAGTAACAACAACCAGAGTCATTGAAATGTGTGTTCTTCTCACATACCACCTATGGATCCACCAGTGTCATTGCATGTATGTTCTTGTCAACAACAACAACTAGAGTCATTGCATGTGTGCTCTTTTCACAATCCACAGATGGATCCACCAGTGTCATTGCATGTGTGTTCTTTTTAGTAACAACAACCAGTGTCATTGCATGTGTGTTCTTTTCACTAACAACAACTGGAGTCATTGCGTGTGTGCTCGTTTCACAATCCACCTATGGATCCACCAGTGTCATTGCATGTTTGTTCTTTTTACTAACAACAACCAGAGTCATTTCATGGATGTTCTTCTCACATACAGCCTATGGATCCACCAGTGTCATTACATTTGTGTTCTCTTCACAATCCACACATGGATCCACCAGTGTCATTGCATGCGTGTTCTTTTTACTAACAACAACCAGTGTCATTGCATGTGTGTTCTCTTCAGAGACTATACATGGATCAACCAGTGTCATTGCATGTGTGTTCTTTTTAGTAACAATAACCAGAGTCATTGAAATGTGTGTTCTTTTCACATACCACATATGGATCCACCAGTGTCATTGCATGTGTGTTCTTTTCACTAAAAACAACCAGAGTCATTGCATGTCTGTTCTTTTCACATACCACATATGGATCCACCGATGTCATTACATGTGTGCTCTATTCACAATCCACCCATGGATCCACCAGTGTCATTGCATGTGTGTTCTTTTTACTAACAACAACCAGATTCATTGAAATGTGTGTTCTTTTCACATACCACCTATGGATCCACCAGTGTCATTGCATGTGTGTTCTTTTCACTAACAACATCCAGAGTCATTACATGTGTGTTCTTTTCACATACCACATATGTTGGATCCACCAGTGTCATTGAAATGTGTGTTCTCAACATAGACCACACATGGATCCACCAGTGTCATTGCATGTGTGTTCTTTTTAGTAACAACAACCAGAGTCATTAAAATATGTGTTCTTCTGACATACCACCTATGGATCCACCAGTGTCATTGCATGTGTGTTCTTTTCACTAACAACATCCAGAGTCATTACATGTGTGTTCTTTTCACATACCACATATGGATCCACCAGTGTCATTGAAATGTGTGTTCTCAACATAGACCACACATGGATCCACCAGTGTTATTGCATGTGTTTTATTTTTAGTAACAACAACCAGGGTCATTGAAATATGTGTTCTTCTCACATACCACCTATGGATCCACCAGTGTCATTGCATTTGTGTTCTTTTCACAATCCACCCATGGATCCACCAGTGTCATTACATGTGTGTTCTTTTTAGTAAAAACAACCAGAGTCATTGAAATGTGTGTTCTTCTCACATACCACCTATGGATCCACCAGTGTCATTGCATGTGTGTTCTTTTCACAATCCACCCATGGATCCACCAGTGTCATTGGATGTGTGTTCTTTTTAGTAACAACTAGAGTCATTGAAATGTGTGTTCTTTTCACATACCACATATGGATCCACCAGTGTCATTGCATGTGTGTTCTTTTCACTAACAACAACCAGAGTCATTGTTTGTGTGTTCTTTTCACATACCACATATGGATCAACCAGTGTCATTGCATGTATGTTCTTTTCAACAACAACAACTGGAGTCATTGCATGTGTGCTCTTTTCACAATCCACACATGGATCCACCAATGTCATTGCATGTGTGTTCTTTTTAGTAACAACAACCAGTGTCATTGCATGTGTGTTCTTTTCACTAACAACAACTGGAGTCATTGCATGTGTGCTCTTTTCACAATCCACCTATGGATCCACCAGTGTCATTGCATGTGTGTTCTTTTTACTAACAACAACCAGAGTCATTTCATGGCTGTTCTTCTCACATACCACCTATGGATCAACCAGTGTCATTGCATGTGTGTTCTCTTCACAATCCACACATGGATCCACCAGTGTCATTGCATGTGTGTTCTTTTTACTAACAACAACCAGAGTCATTGAAATGTGTGTTCTTTTCACATACCACCTATGGATCCACCAGTGTCATTGCATGTGTGTTCTTTTCACTAACAACAACCAGAGTCATTGCATGTGTGTTCTTTTCACATACCACATATGGATCCACCAGTGTCATTGAAATCTGTGTTCTCAACATAGACCACACATGGATCCACCAGTGTCATTGCATGTGTGTTCTTTTTAGTAACAACCAGAGTCATTGAAATGTGTGTTCTTCTCACATACCACCTATGGATCCACCAGTGTCATTGCATGTATGTTCTTGTCAACAACAACAACTAGAGTCATTGCATGTGTGCTCTTTTCACAATCCACAGATGGATCCAGCAGTGTCATTGCATGTGTGTTCTTTTTAGTAACAACAACCAGTGTCATTGCATGTGTGTTCTTTTCACTAACAACAACTGGAGTCATTGCATGTGTGCTCGTTTCACAATCCACCTATGGATCCACCGGTGTCATTGCATGTTTGTTATTTTTACTAACAACAACCAGAGTCATTTCATGGATGTTCTTCTCACATACAGCCTATGGATCCACCAGTGTCATTACATGTGTGTTCTCTTCACAATCCACACATGGATCCACCAGTGTCATTGCATGCGTGTTCTTTTTACTAACAACAACCAGTGTCATTCCATGTGTGTTCTCTTCAGAGACTAGACATGGATCAACCAGTGTCATTGCATGTGTGTTCTTTTCACAATCCACCCATGGATCCACCAGTGTCATTGCATGTGTGTTCTTTTTAGTAACAATAACCAGAGTCATTGAAATGTGTGTTCTTTTCATATACCACGTATGGATCCACCAGTGTCATTGCATGTGTGTTCTTTTCACTAAAAACAACCAAAGTCATTGCATGTCTGTTCTTTTCACATACCACATATGGATCCACCGATGTCATTGCATGTGTGCTCTATTCACAATCCACCCATGGATCCACCAGTGTCATTGCATGTGTGTTCTTTTTACTAACAACAACCAGAGTCATTGAAATGTGTGTTCTTTTCACATACCACCTATGGATCCACCAGTGTCATTGCATGTGTGTTCTTTTCACTAACAACATCCAGAGTCATTACATGTGTGTTCTTTTCACATACCACATATGGATCCACCAGTGTCATTGAAATGTGTGTTCTCAACATAGACCACACATGGATCCACCAGTGTCATTGCATGTGTGTTCTTTTTAGTAACAACCAGAGTCATTGAAATATGTGTTCTTCTCACATACCACCTATGGATCCACCAATGTCATTGCATGTGTGTTCTTTTCACTAACAACATCCAGAGTCATTACATGTGTGTTCTTTTCACACACCACATATGGATCCACCAGTGTCATTGAAATGTGTGTTCTCAACATAGACCACACATGGATCCACCAGTGTCATTGCATGTGTGTTCTTTTTAGTAACAACAACCAGGGTCATTGAAATATGTGTTCTTCTCACATACCACCTATGGATCCACCAGTGTCATTGCATTTGTGTTCTTTTCACAATCCACCCATGGATTCACCAGTGTCATTACATGTGTGTTCTTTTTAGTAAAAACAACCAGAGTCATTGAAATGTGTGTTCTTCTCACATACCACCTATGGATCCACCAGTGTCATTGCATGTGTGTTCTTTTCACAATCCACCCATGGATCCACCAGTGTCATTGGATGTGTGTTCTTTTTAGTAACAACAACCAGAGTCATTAAAATGTGTGTTCTTTTCACATACCACATATGGATCCACCAGTGTCATTGCATGTGTGTTCTTTTCACTAACAACATCCAGAGTCATTACATGTGTGTTCTTTTCACATACCACATATGGATCCACCAGTGTCATTGAAATGTGTGTTCTCAACATAGACCACACATGGATCCACCAGTGTCATTGCATGTGTGTTCTTTTTAGTAACAACAACCAGAGTCATTGAAATATGTGTTCTTCTCACATACCACCTATGGATCCACCAGTGTCATTGCATGTGTGTTCTTTTCACTAACAACATCCAGAGTCATTACATGTGTGTTCTTTTCACACACCACATATGGATCCACCAGTGTCATTGAAATGTGTGTTCTCAACATAGACCACACATGGATCCACCAGTGTCATTGCATGTGTGTTCTTTTTAGTAACAACAACCAGGGTCATTGAAATATGTGTTCTTCTCACATACCACCTATGGATTCACCAGTGTCATTGCATTTGTGTTCTTTTCACAATCCACCCATGGATCCACCAGTGTCATTACATGTGTGTTCTTTTTAGTAACAACAACCAGAGTCATTGAAATGTGTGTTCTTCTCACATACCACCTATGGATCCACCAGTGTCATTGCATGTGTGTTCTTTTCACAATCCACCCATGGATCCACCAGTGTCATTGGATGTGTGTTCTTTTTAGTAACAACAACCAGAGTCATTGAAATGTGTGTTCTTTTCACATACCACATATGGATCCACCAGTGTCATCTCATGTGTGTTCTTTTCACTAACAACAACCAGAGTCATTGCATGTGTGTTCTTTTCACATACCACATATGGATCAACCAGTGTCATTGCATGTATGTTCTTTTCAACAACGACAACTGGTGTCATTGCATGTGTGCTCTTTTCACAATCCACACATGGATCCACCAGTGTCATTGCATGTGTGTTCTTTTTTGTAACAACAACCAGTGTCATTGCATGTGTGTTCTTTTCACTAACAATAACTGGAGTCATTGCATGTGTGCTCTTTTCACAATCCACCTATCGATCCACCAGTGTCATTGCATGTGTGTTCTTTTTACTAACAACAACCAGAGTCATTTCATGGCTGTTCTTCTCACATACCACCTATGGATCCACCAATGTCATTGCATGTGTGTTCTCTTCACAATCCACACATGGATCTACCAGTGTCATTGCATGTGTGTTCTTTTCACATACCACATATGGATCCACCAGTGTCATTGCATGTGTGTTCTTTTCACTAACAACAACCAGAGTCATTGCATCTGTGTTCTTTTCACATACCACATATGGAATAACCAGTGTCATTGCATGTATGTTCTTTTCAACAACAACAACTGGAGTCATTGCATGTGTGCTCTTTTCACAATCCACACATGGATCCACCAGTGTCATTGCATGTGTGTTCTTTTTAGTAACAACAACCAGTGTCATTGCATGTGTGTTCTTTTCACTAACAACAACTGGAGTCATTGCATGTTTTCTCTTTTCACAATCCACCTATGGATCCACCAATGTCATTGCATGTGTGTTCTTTTTACTAACAACAACCAGAGTCATTTCATGGCTGTTCTTCTCACATACCACCTATGGATCAACCAGTGTCATTGAATGTGTGTTCTCTTCACAATCCACACATGGATCCACCAGTGTCATTGCATGTGTGTTCTTTTTACTAACAACAACCAGAGTCATTGAAATGTGTGTTCTTTTCACATACCACCTATGGATCCACCAGTGTCATTGCATGTGTGTTCTTGTCACTAACAACAACCAGAGTCATTGCATTTGCGTTCTTTTCACTAACAACAACCAGAGTCATTGCATGTGTGTTCTTTTCACATACCACATATGGATCAACCAGTGTCATTGCATGTATGTTCTTTTCAACAACAACAACTAGAGTCATTGCATGTGTGCTCTTTTCACAATCCACACATGGATCCACCAGTGTCATTGCATGTGTGTTCTTTTTAGTAACAACAACCAGTGTCATTGCATGTGTGTTCTTTTCACTAACAACAACTGGAGTCATTGCACGTGTGCTCTTTTCACAATCCACCTATGGATCCACCAGTGTCATTGCATGTGTGTTCTTTTTACTAACAACAACCAGAGTCATTTCATGGCTGTTCTTCTCACGTACCACCTATGGATCAACCAGTGTCATTGCATGTGTGTTCTCTTCACAATCCACACATGGATCCACCAGTGTCATTGCATGTTTGTTCTCTTCAGAGACCAGACATGGATCCACCAGTGTCATTGCATGTGTGTTCTCTTCAGAGACCAGACATGGATCCACCAGTGTCATTGCATGTGTGTTCTTTTTACTAACAACAACCAGAGTCATTGCATGTGTGTTCATTTCACATACCACATATGGATCCACCAGCGTCATTGAAATGTGTGTTCTCTACATAGACCACACATGGATCCACCAGTGTCATTGCATGTGTGTTCTTTTTAGTAACAACAACCAGAGTCATTGAAATGTGTGTTCTTCTCACATACCACGTATGGATTCGCCAGTGTCATTGCATGTGTGCTCTTTTCACAATCCACCCATGGATCCACCAGTGTCATTGCATGTGTGTTCTTTTTAGTAACAACAACCAGAGTCATTGAAATGTGTGTTCTTCTCACATACCACCTAAGGATCCAGCAGTGTTATTGCATGTGTGTTCTTTTCACAATCCACCCATGGATCCACCAGTGTCATTGGATGTGTGTTCTTTTTAGTAACAACTAGAGTCATTGAAATGTGTGTTCTTTTCACATACCACATATGGATCCACCAGTGTCATTGCATGTGCGTTCTTTTCACTAACAACAACCAGAGTCATTGTATGTGTGTTCTTTTCACATACCACATATGGATCAACCAGTGTCATTGCATGTATGTTCTTTTCAACAACAACAACTGGAGTCATTGCATGTGTGCTCTTTTCACAATCCACACATGGATCCACCAGTGTCATTGCATGTGTGTTCTTTTTAGTAACAACAACCAGTGTCATTGCATGTGTGTTCTTTTCACTAACAACAACTGGAGTCATTGCATGTGTGCTCTTTTCACAATCCACCTATGGATCCACCAGTGTCATTGCATGTGTGTTCTTTTTACTAACCACAACCAGAGTCATTTCATGGATGTTCTTCTCACATACCACCTATGGATCAACCAGTGTCATTGCATGTGTGTTCTCTTCACAATCCACACATGGATCCACCAGTGTCATTGCATGTGTGTTCTTTTTACTAACAACAACCAGAGTCATTGAAATGTGTGTTCTTTTCACATACCACCTATGGATCCACCAGTGTCATTGCATGTGTGTTCTTTTCACTAACAACAACCTGAGTCATTGCATGTGTGTTCTTTTCACATACCACATATGGATCCACCAGTGTCATTGAAATGTGTGTTCTCAACATAGACCACATATGGATCCACCAGTGTCATTGCATGTGTGTTCTTTTTAGTAACAACAACCAGAGTCATTGAAATGTGTGTTCTTCTCACATACCACCTATGGATCCACCAGTGTCATTGCATGTATGTTCTTGTCAACAACAACAACTAGAGTCATTGCATGTGTGCTCTTTTCACAATCCACAGATGGATCCACCAGTGTCATTGCATGTGTGTTCTTTTTAGTAACAACAACCAGTGTCATTGCATGTGTGTTCTTTTCACTAACAACAACTGGAGTCATTGCGTGTGTGCTTGTTTCACAATCCACCTATGGATCCACCAGTGTCATTGCATGTTTGTTCTTTTTACTAACAACAACCAGAGTCATTTCATGGATGTTCTTCTCACATACAGCCTATGGATCCACCAGTGTCATTACATGTGTGTTCTCTTCACAATCCACACATGGATCCACCAGTGTCATTGCATGCGTGTTCTTTTTACTAACAACAACCAGTGTCATTGCATGTGTGTTCTCTTCATAGACTAGACATGGATCAACCAGTGTCATTGCATGTGTGTTCTTTTCACAATCCACCCATGGATCCACCAGTGTCATTGCATGTGTGTTCTTTTTAGTAACAATAACCAGAGTCATTGAAATGTGTGTTCTTTTCACATACCACATATGGATCCACCAGTGTCATTGCATGTGTGTTCTTTTCACTAAAAACAACCAGAGTCATTGCATGTCTGTTCTTTTCACATACCACATATGGATCCACCGATGTCATTGCATGTGTGCTCTATTCACAATCCACCCATGGATCCACCAGTGTCATTGCATGTGTGTTCTTTTTACTAACAACAACAAGAGTCATTGAAATGTGTGTTCTTTTCACATACCACCTATGGATCCACCAGTGTCATTGCATGTGTGTTCTTTTCCCTAACAACATCCAGAGTCATTACATGTGTGTTCTTTTCACATACCACATATGGATCCACCAGTGTCATTGAAATGTGTGTTCTCAACATAGACCACACATGGATCCACCAGTGTCATTGCATGTGTGTTCTTTTTAGTAACAACAACCAGAGTCATTGAAATATGTGTTCTTCTCACATACCACCAATGGATCCACCAGTGTCATTGCATGTGTGTTCTTTTCACTAACAACATCCAGAGTCATTACATGTGTGTTCTTTCAAATACCACATATGGATCCACCAGTGTCATTGAAATGTGTGTTCTCAACATAGACCACACATGGATCCACCAGTGTCATTGCATGTGTGTTCTTTTCAGTAACAACAACCAGGGTCATTGAAATATGTGTTCTTCTCACATACCACCTATGGATCCACCAGTGTCATTGCATTTGTGTTCTGTTCACAATCCACCCATGGATCCACCAGTTTCATTACATGTGTGTTCTTTTTAGTAACAACAACCAGAGTCGTTGAAATGTGTGTTCTTCTCACATACCACCTATGGATCCACCAGTGTCATTGCATGTGTGTTCTTTTCACAATCCACCCATGGATCCACCAGTGTCATTGGATGTGTGTTCTTTTTAGTAACAACAACCAGAGTCATTGAAATGTGTGTTCTTTTCACATACCACATATGGATCCACCAGTGTCATCTCATGTGTGTTTTTTTCACTAACAACAACCAGAGTCATTGCATGTGTGTTCTTTTCACATACCACATATGGATGAACCAGTGTCATTGCATGTATGTTCTTTTCAACAACGACAACTGGTGTCATTGCATGTGTGCTCTTTTCACAATCCACCCATGGATCCACCAGTGTCATTGCATGTGTGTTCTTTTTAGTAACAACAACCAGTGTCATTGCATGTGTGTTCTTTTCACTAATAATAACTGGAGTCATTGCATGTGTGCTCTTTACACAATCCACCTATCGATCCACCAGTGTCATTGCATGTGTGTTCTTTTTACTAACAACAACCAGAGTCATTTCATGGCTGTTCTTCTCACATACCACCTATGGATCCACCAGTGTCATTGCATGTGTGTTCTCTTCACAATCCACACATGGATCTACCGGTGTCATTGCATGTGTGTTCTTTTTACAAACAACAACCAGTGTATATTGCATGTGTGTTCTCTTCAGAGACTAGACATGGATCAACCAGTGTCATTGCATGTGTGTTCTTTTCACAATCCACCCATGGATCCATCAGTGTCATTGCATGTGTGTTCTTTTTAGTAACAATAACCAGAGTCATTGAAATGTGTGTTCTTTTCACATACCACATATGGATCCACCAGTGTCATTGCATGTGTGTTCTTTTCACTAACAACAACCAGAGTCATTGCATGTGTGTTCTTTTCACATACCACATATGGATCAACCAGTCTCATTGCTTGTATGTGTTTTTCAACAACAACAACTGGAGTCATTGCATGTGTGCTCTTTTCACAATCCACACATGGATCCACCAGTGTCATTGCATGTGTGTTCTTTTTAGTAACAACAACCAGTGTCATTGCATGTGTGTTCTTTTCACTAACAACAACTGGAGTCATTGCATGTGTGCTCTTTTCACAATCCACCTATGGATCCACCAGTGTCATTGCATGTGTGTTCTTTTTACTAACAACAACCAGAGTCATTTCATGGCTGTTCTTCTCACGTACCACCTATGGATCAACCAGTGTCATTGCATGTGTGTTCTCTTCACAATCCACACATGGATCCACCAGTGTCATTTCATGTGTGTTCTTTTTACTAACAACAACCAATGTCATTGCATGTGTGTTCTCTTCAGAGACTAGACATGGATCCACCAGTGTCATTGCATGTGTGTTCTTTTGACTAACAACAACCAGAGTCATTGCATGTGTGTTCATTTCACATACCACATATGGATCCACCAGCGTCATTGAAATGTGTGTTCTCTACATAGACCACACATGGATCCACCAGTGTCATTGCATGTGTGTTCGTTTTAGTAACAACAACAAGAGTCATTGAAATGTGTGTTCTTCTCACATACCACGTATGAATTCGCCAGTGTCATTGCATGTGTGCTCTTTTCACAATCCACCCATGGATCCACCAGTGTCATTGCATGTGTGTTCTTTTTAGTAACAACAACCAGAGTCGTTGAAATGTGTGTTCTTCTCACATACCACCTATGGATCAACCAGTGTTATTGCATGTGTGTTCTTTTCACAATCCACCCATGGATCCACCAGTGTCATTGTATGTGTGTTCTTTTTAGTAACAACTAGAGTCATTGAAATGTGTGTTCTTTTCACATACCACATATGGATCCACCAGTGTCATTGCATGTGCGTTCTTTTCACTAACAACAACCAGAGTCATTGTATGTGTGTTCTTTTCACATACCACATATGGATCAACCAGTGTTATTGCATGTATGTTCTTTTCAACAACAACAACTGGAGTAATTGCATGTGTGCTCTTTTCACAATCCACAAATGGATCCACCTGTGTCATTGCATGTGTGTTCTTTTTAGTAACAACAACCAGTGTCATTGCATGTGTGTTCTTTTCACTAACAACAACTGGAGTCATTGCATGTGTGCTCTTTTCACAATCCACCTATGGATCCACCAGTGTCATTGCATGTGTGTTCTTTTTACTAACCACAACCAGAGTCATTTCATGGATGTTCTTCTCACATACCACCTATGGATCAACCAGTGTCATTGCATGTGTGTTCTCTTCACAATCCACACATGGATCCACCAGTGTCATTGCATGTGTGTTCTTTTTACTAACAACAACCAGAGTCATTGAAATGTGTGTTCTTTTCACATACCACCTATGGATCCACCAGTGTCATTGCATGTGTGTTCTTTTCACTAACAACAACCCGAGTCATTGCATGTGTGTTCTTTTCACATACCACATATGGATCCACTAGTGTCATTGAAATGTGTGTTCTCAACATAGACCACACATGGATCCACCAGTGTCATTGCATGTGTGTTCTTTTTAGTAACAACAACCAGAGTCATTGAAATGTGTGTTCTTCTCACATACCACCTATGGATCCACCAGTGTCATTGCATGTATGTTCTTGTCAACAACAACAACTAGAGTCATTGCATGTGTGCTCTTTTCACAATCCACAGATGGATCCACCAGTGTCATTGCATGTGTGTTCTTTTTAGTAACAATAACCAGTGTCATTGCATGTGTGTTCTTTTCACTAACAACAACTGGAGTCATTGCGTGTGTGCTTGTTTCACAATCCACCTATGGATCCACCAGTGTCATTGCATGTTTGTTCTTTTTACTAACAACAACCAGAGTCATTTCATGGATGTTCTTCTCACATACAGCCTATGGATCCACCAGTGTCATTACATGTGTGTTCTCTTCACAATCCACACATGGATCCACCAGTGTCATTGCATGCGTGTTCTTTTTACTAACAACAACCAGTGTCATTGCATGTGTGTTCTCTTCAGAGACTAGACATGGATCAACCAGTGTCATTGCATGTGTGTTCTTTTCACAATCCACCCATGGATCCACCAGTGTCATTGCATGTGTGTTCTTTTTAGTAACAATAACCAGAGTCATTGAAATGTGTGTTCTTTTCACATACCACATATGGATCCACCAGTGTCATTGCATGTGTGTTCTTTTCACTAAAAACAACCAGAGTCATTGCATGTCTGTTCTTTTCACATACCACATATGGATCAACCGATGTCATTGCATGTGTGCTCTATTCACAATCCACCCATGGATCCACCAGTGTCATTGCATGTGTGTTCTTTTTACTAACAACAACCAGAGTCATTTCATGGCTGTTCTTCTCACATACCACCTATGGATCCACCAGTGTCATTGCATGTGTGTTCTCTTCACAATCCACACATGGATCTACCAGTGTCATTGCATGTGTGTTCTTTTCACATACCACATATGGATCCACCAGTGTCATTGCATGTGTGTTCTTTTCACTAACAACAACCAGAGTCATTGCATCTGTGTTCTTTTCACATACCACATATGGATCAACCAGTGTCATTGCATGTATGTTCTTTTCAACAACAACAACTGGAGTCATTGCATGTGTGCTCTTTTCACAATCCACCCATGGATCCACCAGTGTCATTGCATGTGTGTTCTTTTTAGTAACAACAACCAGTGTCATTGCATGTGTGTTCTTTTCACTAACAACAACTGGAGTCATTGCATGTTTTCTCTTTTCACAATCCACTTATGGATCCACCAATGTCATTGCATGTGTGTTCTTTTTACTAACAACAACCAGAGTCATTTCATGGCTGTTCTTCTCACATACCACCTATGGATCAACCAGTGTCATTGAATGTGTGTTCTCTTCACAATCCACACATGGATCCACCAGTGTCATTGCATGTGTGTTCTTTTTACTAACAACAACCAGAGTCATTGAAATGTGTGTTCTTTTCACATACCACCTATGGATCCACCAGTGTCATTGCATGTGTGTTCTTGTCACTAACAACAACCAGAGTCATTGCATGTGCGTTCTTTTCACTAACAACAACCAGAGTCATTGCATGTGTGTTCTTTTCACATACCACATATGGATCAACCAGTGTCATTGCATGTATGTTCTTTTCAACAACAACAACTGGAGTCATTGCATGTGTGCTCTTTTCACAATCCACACATGGATCCACCAGTGTCATTGCATGTGTGTTCTTTTTAGTAACAACAACCAGTGTCATTGCATGTGTGTTCTTTTCACTAACAACAACTGGAGTCATTGCATGTGTGCTCTTTTCACAATCCACCTATGGATCCACCAGTGTCATTGCATGTGTGTTCTTTTTACTAACAACAACCAGAGTCATTTCATGGCTGTTCTTCTCACGTACCACCTATGGATCAACCAGTGTCATTGCATGTGTGTTCTCTTCACAATCCACACATGGATCCACCAGTGTCATTGCATGTTTGTTCTCTTCAGAGACCAGACATGGATCCACCAGTGTCATTGCATGTGTGTTCTCTTCAGAGACCCGACATGGATCCACCAGTGTCATTGCATGTGTGTTCTTTTTACTAACAACAACCAGAGTCATTGCATGTGTGTTCATTTCACATACCACATACGGATCCACCAGCGTCATTGAAATGTGTGTTCTCTACATAGACCACACATGGATCCACCAGTGTCATTGCATGTGTGTTCTTTTTAGTAACAACAACCAGAGTCATTGAAATGTGTGTTCTTCTCACATACCACCTAAGGATCCAACAGTGTTATTGCATGTGTGTTCTTTTCACAATCCACCCATGGATCCACCAGTGTCATTGGATGTGTGTTCTTTTTAGTAACAACTAGAGTCATTGAAATGTGTGTTCTTTTCACATACCACATATGGATCCACCAGTGTCATTGCATGTGCGTTCTTTTCACTAACAACAACCAGAGTCATTGTATGTGTGTTCTTTTCACATACCACATATGGATCAACCAGTGGCATTGCATGTATGTTCTTTTCAACAACAACAACTGGAGTCATTGCATGTGTGCTCTTTTCACAATCCACACATGGATCCACCAGTGTCATTGCATGTGTGTTCTTTTTAGTAACAACAACCAGTGTCATTGCATGTGTGTTCTTTTCACTAACAACAACTGGAGTCATTGGATGTGTGCTCTTTTCACAATCCACCTATGGATCCACCCGTGTCATTGCATGTGTGTTCTTTTTACTAACCACAACCAGAGTCATTTCATGGATGTTCTTCTCACATACCACCTATGGATCAACCAGTGTCATTGCATGTGTGTTCTCTTCACAATCCACACATGGATCCACCAGTGTCATTGCATGTGTGTTCTTTTTACTAACAACAACCAGAGTCATTGAAATGTGTGTTCTTTTCACATACCACCTATGGATCCACCAGTGTCATTGCATGTGTGTTCTTTTCACTAACAACAACCCGAGTCATTGCATGTGTGTTCTTTTCACATACCACATATGGATCCACCAGTGTCATTGAAATGTGTGTTCTCAACATAGACCACACATGGATCCACCAGTGTCATTGCATGTGTGTTCTTTTTAGTAACAACAACCAGAGTCATTGAAATGTGTGTTCTTCTCACATACCACCTATGGATCCACCAGTGTCATTGCATGTATGTTCTTGTCAACAACAACAACTAGAGTCATTGCATGTGTGCTCTTTTCACAATCCACAGATGGATCCACTAGTGTCATTGCATGTGTGTTCTTTTTAGTAACAACAACCAGTGTCATTGCATGTGTGTTCTTTTCACTAACAACAACTGGAGTCATTGCGTGTGTGCTTGTTTCACAATCCAGCTATGGATCCACCAGTGTCATTGCATGTTTGTTATTTTTACTAACAACAACCAGAGTCATTTCATGGATGTTCTTCTCACATACAGCCTATGGATCCACCAGTGTCATTACATGTGTGTTCTCTTCACAATCCACACATGGATCCACCAGTGTCATTGCATGCGTGTTCTTTTTACTAACAACAACCAGTGTCATTGCATGTGTGTTCTCTTCAGAGACTAGACATGGATCAACCAGTGTCATTGCATGTGTGTTCTTTTCACAATCCACCCATGGATCCACCAGTGTCATTGCATGTGTGTTCTTTTTAGTAACAATAACCAGAGTCATTGAAATGTGTGTTCTTTTCACATACCACATATGGATCCACCAGTGTCATTGCATGTGTGTTCTTTTCACTAAAAACAACCAGAGTCATTGCATGTCTGTTCTTTTCACATACCACATATGGATCCACCGATGTCATTGCATGTGTGCTCTATTCACAATCCACCCATGGATCCACCAGTGTCATTGCATGTGTGTTCTTTTTACTAACAACAACCAGAGTCATTGAAATGTGTGTTCTTTTCACATACCACCTATGGATCCACCAGTGTCATTGCATGTGTGTTCTTTTCACTAACAACATCCAGAGTCATTACATGTGTGTTCTTTTCACATACCACATATGGATCCACCAGTGTCATTGAAATGTGTGTTCTCAACATAGACCACACATGGATCCACCAGTGTCATTGCATGTGTGTTCTTTTTAGTAACAACAACCAGAGTCATTGAAATATGTGTTCTTCTCACATACCACCTATGGATCCACCAGTGTCATTGCATGTGTGTTCTTTTCACTAACAACATCCAGAGTCATTACATGTGTGTTCTTTCACATACCACATATGGATCCACCAGTGTCATTGAAATGTGTGTTCTCAACATAGACCACACATGGATCCACCAGTGTCATTGCATGTGTGTTCTTTTCAGTAACAACAACCAGGGTCATTGAAATATGTGTTCTTCTCACATACCACCTATGGATCCACCAGTGTCATTGCATTTGTGTTCTGTTCACAATCCACCCATGGATCCACCAGTTTCATTACATGTGTGTTCTTTTTAGTAACAACAACTAGAGTCGTTGAAATGTGTGTTCTTCTCACATACCACCTATGGATCCACCAGTGTCATTGCATGTGTGTTCTTTTCACAATCCACCCATGGATCCACCAGTGTCATTGTATGTGTGTTCTTTTTAGTAACAACAACCAGAGTCATTGAAATGTGTGTTCTTTTCACATACCACATATGGATCCACCAGTGTCATCTCATGTGTGTTCTTTTCACTAACAACAACCAGAGTCATTGCATGTGTGTTCTTTTCACATACCACATATGGATCAACCAGTGTCATTGCATGTATGTTCTTTTCAACAACGACAACTGGTGTCATTGCATGTGTGCTCTTTTCACAATCCACACATGGATCCACCAGTGTCATTGCATGTGTGTTCTTTTTAGTAACAACAACCAGTGTCATTGCATGTGTGTTCTTTTCACTAATAATAACTGGAGTCATTGCATGTGTGCTCTTTTCACAATCCACCTATCGATCCACCAGTGTCATTGCATGTGTGTTCTTTTTACTAACAACAACCAGAGTCATTTCATGGCTGTTCTTCTCACATACCACCTATGGATCCACCAGTGTCATTGCATGTGTGTTCTCTTCACAATCCACACATGGATCTACCAGTGTCATTGCATGTGTGTTCTTTTTACAAACAACAACCAGTGTCATTGCATGTGTGTTCTCTTCAGAGACTAGACATGGATCAACCAGTGTCATTGCATGTGTGTTCTTTTCACAATCCACCCATGGATCCATCAGTGTCATTGCATGTGTGTTCTTTTTAGTAACAATAACCAGAGTCATTGAAATATGTGTTCTTTTCACATACCACATATGGATCCACCAGTGTCATTGCATGTGTGTTCTTTTCACTAACAACAACCAGAGTCATTGCATGTGTGTTCTTTTCACATACCACATATGGATCAACCAGTGTCATTGCTTGTATGTTCTTTTCAACAACAACAACTGGAGTCATTGCATGTGTGCTCTTTTCACAATCCACACATGGATCCACCAGTGTCATTGCATGTGTGTTCTTTTTAGTAACAACAACCAGTGTCATTGCATGTGTGTTCTTTTCACTAACAACAACTGAAGTCATTGCATGTGTGCTCTTTTCACAATCCACCTATGGATCCACCAGTGTCATTGCATGTGTGTTCTTTTTACTAACAACAACCAGAGTCATTTCATGGCTGTTCTTCTCACGTACCACCTATGGATCAACCAGTGTCATTGCATGTGTGTTCTCTTCACAATCCACACATGGATCCACCAGTGTCATTGCATGTGTGTTCTTTTTACTAACAACAACCAGTGTCATTGCATGTGTGTTCTCTTCAGAGACTAGACATGGATCCACCAGTGTCATTGCATGTGTGTTCTTTTGACTAACAACAACCAGAGTCATTGCATGTTTGTTCATTTCACATACCACATATGGATCCACCAGCGTCATTGAAATGTGTGTTCTCTACATAGACCACACATGGATCCACCAGTGTCATTGCATGTGTGTTCGTTTTAGTAACAACAACAAGAGTCATTGAAATGTGTGTTCTTCTCACATACCACGTATGAATTCGCCAGTGTCATTGCATGTGTGCTCTTTTCACAATCCACCCATGGATCCACCAGTGTCATTGCATGGGTGTTCTTTTTAGTAACAACAACCAGAGTCGTTGAAATGTGTGTTCTTCTCACATACCACCTATGGATCCACCAGTGTTATTGCATGTGTGTTCTTTTCACAATCCACCCATGGATCCACCAGTGTCATCGGATGTGTGTTCTTTTTAGTAACAACTAGAGTCATTGAAATGTGTGTTCTTTTCACATACCACATATGGATCCACCAATGTCATTGCATGTGTGTTCTTTTCACTAACAACAACCAGAGTCATTGCATGTGTGTTCTTTTAACATAACACATATGGATCAACCAGTGTCATTGCATGTATGTTCTTTTCAACAACAACAACTGGAGTCATTGCATGTGTGCTCTTTTCACAATCCACACATGGATCCACCAGTGTCATTGCATGTGTGTTCTTTTTAGTAACAACAACCAGTGTCATTGCATGTGTGTTCTTTTCACTAACAACAACTGGAGTCAGTGCATGTGTGCTCTTTTCACAATCCACCTATGGATCCACCAATGTCATTGCATGTGTGTTCTTTTAACTAACAACAACCAGAGTCATTTCATGGCTGTTCTTCTCACATACCACCTATGGATCAACCAGTGTCATTGCATGTGTGTTCTCTTCACAATCCACACATGGATCCACCAGTGTCATTGCATGTGTGTTCTTTTTACTAACAACAACCAGTGTCATTGCATGTGTGTTCTCTTCAGAGACTAGACATGGATCCACCAGTGTCATTGCATGTGTGTTCTTTTCACTAACAACATCCAGAGTCATTACATGTGTGTTCTTTTCACATACCACATATGGATCCACCAGTGTCATTGAAATGTGTGTTCTCAACATAGACCACACATGGATCCACCAGTGTCATTGCATGTGTGTTCTTTTTAGTAACAACCAGAGTCATTGAAATATGTGTTCTTCTCACATACCACCTATGGATCCACCAGTGTCATTGCATGTGTGTTCTTTTCACTAACAACATCCAGAGTCATTACATGTGTGTTCTTTTCACACACCACATATGGATCCACCAGTGTCATTGAAATGTGTGTTCTCAACATAGACCACACATGGATCCACCAGTGTCATTGCATGTGTGTTCTTTTTAGTAACAACAACCAGGGTCATTGAAATATGTGTTCTTCTCACATACCACCTATGGATCCACCAGTGTCATTGCATTTGTGTTCTTTTCACAATCCACCCATGGATCCACCAGTGTCATTACATGTGTGTTCTTTTTAGTAAAAACAACCAGAGTCATTGAAATGTGTGTTCTTCTCACATACCACCTATGGATCCACCAGTGTCATTGCATGTGTGTTCTTTTCACTAACAACATCCAGAGTCATTACATGTGTGTTCTTTTCACACACCACATATGGATCCACCAGTGTCATTGAAATGTGTGTTCTCAACATAGACCACACATGGATCCACCAGTGTCATTGCATGTGTGTTCTTTTTAGTAACAACAACCAGGGTCATTGAAATATGTGTTCTTCTCACATACCACCTATGGATTCACCAGTGTCATTGCATTTGTGTTCTTTTCACAATCCACCCATGGATCCACCAGTGTCATTACATGTGTGTTCTTTTTAGTAACAACAACCAGAGTCATTGAAATGTGTGTTCTTCTCACATACCACCTATGGATCCACCAGTGTCATTGCATGTGTGTTCTTTTCACAATCCACCCATGGATCCACCAGTGTCATTGGATGTGTGTTCTTTTTAGTAACAACAACCAGAGTCATTGAAATGTGTGTTCTTTTCACATACCACATATGGATCCACCAGTGTCATCTCATGTGTGTTCTTTTCACTAACAACAACCAGAGTCATTGCATGTGTGTTCTTTTCACATACCACATATGGATCAACCAGTGTCATTGCATGTATGTTCTTTTCAACAACGACAACTGGTGTCATTGCATGTGTGCTCTTTTCACAATCCACACATGGATCCACCAGTGTCATTGCATGTGTGTTCTTTTTTGTAACAACAACCAGTGTCATTGCATGTGTGTTCTTTTCACTAACAATAACTGGAGTCATTGCATGTGTGCTCTTTTCCCAATCCACCTATCGATCCACCAGTGTCATTGCATGTGTGTTCTTTTTACTAACAACAACCAGAGTCATTTCATGGCTGTTCTTCTCACATACCACCTATGGATCCACCAATGTCATTGCATGTGTGTTCTCTTCACAATCCACACATGAATCTACCAGTGTCATTGCATGTGTGTTCTTTTCACATACCACATATGGATCCACCAGTGTCATTGCATGTGTGTTCTTTTCACTAACAACAACCAGAGTCATTGCATCTGTGTTCTTTTCACATACCACATATGGAATAACCAGTGTCATTGCATGTATGTTCTTTTCAACAACAACAACTGGAGTCATTGCATGTGTGCTCTTTTCACAATCCACACATGGATCCACCAGTGTCATTGCATGTGTGTTCTTTTTAGTAACAACAACCAGTGTCATTGCATGTGTGTTCTTTTCACTAACAACAACTGGAGTCATTGCATGTTTTCTCTTTTCACAATCCACCTATGGATCCACCAATGTCATTGCATGTGTGTTCTTTTTACTAACAACAACCAGAGTCATTTCATGGCTGTTCTTCTCACATACCACCTATGGATCAACCAGTGTCATTGAATGTGTGTTCTCTTCACAATCCACACATGGATCCACCAGTGTCATTGCATGTGTGTTCTTTTTACTAACAACAACCAGAGTCATTGAAATGTGTGTTCTTTTCACATACCACCTATGGATCCACCAGTGTCATTGCATGTGTGTTCTTGTCACTAACAACAACCAGAGTCATTGCATTTGCGTTCTTTTCACTAACAACAACCAGAGTCATTGCATGTGTGTTCTTTTCACATACCACATATGGATCAACCAGTGTCATTGCATGTATGTTCTTTTCAACAACAACAACTGGAGTCATTGCATGTGTGCTCTTTTCACAATCCACACATGGATCCACCAGTGTCATTGCATGTGTGTTCTTTTTAGTAACAACAACCAGTGTCATTGCATGTGTGTTCTTTTCACTAACAACAACTGGAGTCATTGCATGTGTGCTCTTTTCACAATCCACCTATGGATCCACCAGTGTCATTGCATGTGTGTTCTTTTTACTAACAACAACCAGAGTCATTTCATGGCTGTTCTTCTCACGTACCACCTATGGATCAACCAGTGTCATTGCATGTGTGTTCTCTTCACAATCCACACATGGATCCACCAGTGTCATTGCATGTTTGTTCTCTTCAGAGACCAGACATGGATCCACCAGTGTCATTGCATGTGTGTTCTCTTCAGAGACCAGACATGGATCCACCAGTGTCATTGCATGTGTGTTCTTTTTACTAACAACAACCAGAGTCATTGCATGTGTGTTCATTTCACATACCACATATGGATCCACCAGCGTCATTGAAATGTGTGTTCTCTACATAGACCACACATGGATCCACCAGTGTCATTGCATGTGTGTTCTTTTTCGTAACAACAACCAGAGTCATTGAAATGTGTGTTCTTCTCACATACCACGTATGGATTCGCCAGTGTCATTGCATGTGTGCTCTTTTCACAATCCACCCATGGATCCACCAGTGTCATTGCATGTGTGTTCTTTTTAGTAACAACAACCAGAGTCATTGAAATGTGTGTTCTTCTCACATACCACCTAAGGATCCAGCAGTGTTATTGCATGTGTGTTCTTTTCACAATCCACCCATGGATCCACCAGTGTCATTGGATGTGTGTTCTTTTTAGTAACAACTAGAGTCATTGAAATGTGTGTTCTTTTCACATACCACATATGGATCCACCAGTGTCATTGCATGTGTGTTCTTTTCACTAACAACAACCAGAGTCATTGTATGTGTGTTCTTTTCACATACCACATATGGATCAACCAGTGTCATTGCATGTATGTTCTTTTCAACAACAACAACTGGAGTCATTGCATGTGTGCTCTTTTCACAATCCACACATGGATCCACCAGTGTCATTGCATGTGTGTTCTTTTTAGTAACAACAACCAGTGTCATTGCATGTGTGTTCTTTTCACTAACAACAACTAGAGTCATTGCATGTGTGCTCTTTTCACAATCCACCTATGGATCCACCAGTGTCATTGCATGTGTGTTCTTTTTACTAACCACAACCAGAGTCATTTCATGGATGTTCTTCTCACATACCACCTATGGATCAACCAGTGTCATTGCATGTGTGTTCTTTTTACTAACAACAACCAGAGTCATTGAAATGTGTGTTCTTTTCACATACCACCTATGGATCCACCAGTGTCATTGCATGTGTGTTCTTTTCACTAACAACAACCCGAGTCATTGCATGTGTGTTCTTTTCACATACCACATATGGATCCACCAGTGTCATTGAAATGTGTGTTCTCAACATAGACCACATATGGATCCACCAGTGTCATTGCATGTGTGTTCTTTTTAGTAACAACAACCAGAGTCATTGAAATGTGTGTTCTTCTCACATACCACCTATGGATCCACCAGTGTCATTGCATGTATGTTCTTGTCAACAACAACAACTAGAGTCATTGCATGTGTGCTCTTTTCACAATCCACAGATGGATCCACCAGTGTCATTGCATGTGTGTTCTTTTTAGTAACAACAACCAGTGTCATTGCATGTGTGTTCTTTTCACTAACAACAACTGGAGTCATTGCGTGTGTGCTTGTTTCACAATCCACCTATGGATCCACCAGTGTCATTGCATGTTTGTTCTTTTTACTAACAACAACCAGAGTCATTTCATGGATGTTCTTCTCACATACAGCCTATGGATCCACCAGTGTCATTACATGTGTGTTCTCTTCACAATCCACACATGGATCCACCAGTGTCATTGCATGCGTGTTCTTTTTACTAACAACAACCAGTGTCATTGCATGTGTGTTCTCTTCAGAGACTAGACATGGATCAACCAGTGTCATTGCATGTGTGTTCTTTTCACAATCCACCCATGGATCCACCAGTGTCATTGCATGTGTGTTCTTTTTAGTAACAATAACCAGAGTCATTGAAATGTGTGTTCTTTTCACATACCACATATGGATCCACCAGTGTCATTGCATGTGTGTTCTTTTCACTAAAAACAACCAGAGTCATTGCATGTCTGTTCTTTTCACATACCACATATGGATCCACCGATGTCATTGCATGTGTGCTCTATTCACAATCCACCCATGGATCCACCAGTGTCATTGCATGTGTGTTCTTTTTACTAACAACAACCAGAGTCATTGAAATGTGTGTTCTTTTCACATACCACCTATGGATCCACCAGTGTCATTGCATGTGTGTTCTTTTCCCTAACAACATCCAGAGTCATTACATGTGTGTTCTTTTCACATACCACATATGGATCCACCAGTGTCATTGAAATGTGTGTTCTCAACATAGACCACACATGGATCCACCAGTGTCATTGCATGTGTGTTCTTTTTAGTAACAACAACCAGAGTCATTGAAATATGTGTTCTTCTCACATACCACCTATGGATCCACCAGTGTCATTGCATGTGTGTTCTTTTCACTAACAACATCCAGAGTCATTACATGTGTGTTCTTTTCACACACCACATATGGATCCACCAGTGTCATTGAAATGTGTGTTCTCAACATAGACCACACATGGATCCACCAGTGTCATTGCATGTGTGTTCTTTTTAGTAACAACAACCAGGGTCATTGAAATATGTGTTCTTCTCACATACCACCTATGGATTCACCAGTGTCATTGCATTTGTGTTCTTTTCACAATCCACCCATGGATCCACCAGTGTCATTACATGTGTGTTCTTTTTAGTAACAACAACCAGAGTCATTGAAATGTGTGTTCTTCTCACATACCACCTATGGATCCACCAGTGTCATTGCATGTGTGTTCTTTTCACAATCCACCCATGGATCCACCAGTGTCATTGGATGTGTGTTCTTTTTAGTAACAACAACCAGAGTCATTGAAATGTGTGTTCTTTTCACATACCACATATGGATCCACCAGTGTCATCTCATGTGTGTTCTTTTCACTAACAACAACCAGAGTCATTGCATATGTGTTCTTTTCACATACCACATATGGATCAACCAGTGTCATTGCATGTATGTTCTTTTCAACAACGACAACTGGTGTCATTGCATGTGTGCTCTTTTCACAATCCACACATGGATCCACCAGTGTCATTGCATGTGTGTTCTTTTTTGTAACAACAACCAGTGTCATTGCATGTGTGTTCTTTTCACTAACAATAACTGGAGTCGTTGCATGTGTGCTCTTTTCACAATCCACCTATCGATCCACCAGTGTCATTGCATGTGTGTTCTTTTTACTAACAACAACCAGAGTCATTTCATGGCTGTTCTTCTCACATACCACCTATGGATCCACCAATGTCATTGCATGTGTGTTCTCTTCACAATCCACACATGGATCTACCAGTGTCATTGCATGTGTGTTCTTTTCACATACCACATATGGATCCACCAGTGTCATTGCATGTGTGTTCTTTTCACTAACAACAACCAGAGTCATTGCATCTGTGTTCTTTTCACATACCACATATGGAATAACCAGTGTCATTGCATGTATGTTCTTTTCAACAACAACAACTGGAGTCATTGCATGTGTGCTCTTTTCACAATCCACACATGGATCCACCAGTGTCATTGCATGTGTGTTCTTTTTAGTAACAACAACCAGTGTCATTGCATGTGTGTTCTTTTCACTAACAACAACTGGAGTCATTGCATGTTTTCTCTTTTCACAATCCACCTATGGATCCACCAATGTCATTGCATGTGTGTTCTTTTTACTAACAACAACCAGAGTCATTTCATGGCTGTTCTTCTCACATACCACCTATGGATCAACCAGTGTCATTGAATGTGTGTTCTCTTCACAATCCACACATGGATCCACCAGTGTCATTGCATGTGTGTTCTTTTTACTAACAACAACCAGAGTCATTAAAATGTGTGTTCTTTTCACATACCACCTATGGATCCACCAGTGTCATTGCATGTGTGTTCTTGTCACTAACAACAACCAGAGTCATTGCATTTGTGTTCTTTTCACTAACAACAACCAGAGTCGTTGCATGTGTGTTCTTTTCACATACCACATATGGATCAACCAGTGTCATTGCATGTATGTTCTTTTCAACAACAACAACTGGAGTCATTGCATGTGTGCTCTTTTCACAATCCACACATGGATCCACCAGTGTCATTGCATGTGTGTTCTTTTCACTAACAACAACTGGAGTCATTGCATGTGTGCTCTTTTCACAATCCACCTATGGATCCACCAGTGTCATTGCATGTGTGTTCTTTTTACTAACAACAACCAGAGTCATTTCATGGCTGTTCTTCTCACGTACCACCTATGGATCAACCAGTGTCATTGCATGTGTGTTCACTTCACAATCCACACATGGATCCACCAGTGTCATTGCATGTTTGTTCTCTTCAGAGACCAGACATGGATCCACCAGTGTCATTGCATGTGTGTTCTCTTCAGAGACCAGACATGGATCCACCAGTGTCATTGCATGTGTGTTCTTTTTACTAACAACAACCAGAGTCATTGCATGTGTGTTCATTTCACATACCACATATGGATCCACCAGCGTCATTGAAATGTGTGTTCTCTACATAGACCACACATGGATCCACCAGTGTCATTGCATGTGTGTTCTTTTTAGTAACAACAACCAGAGTCATTGAAATGTGTGTTCTTCTCACATACCACGTATGGATTCGCCAGTGTCATTGCATGTGTGCTCTTTTCACAATCCACCCATGGATCCACCAGTGTCATTGCATGTGTGTTCTTTTTAGTAACAACAACCAGAGTCATTGAAATGTGTGTTCTTCTCACATACCACCTAAGGATCCAGCAGTGTTATTGCATGTGTGTTCTTTTCACAATCCACCCATGGATCCACCAGTGTCATTGGATGTGTGTTCTTTTTAGTAACAACTAGAGTCATTGAAATGTGTGTTCTTTTCACATACCACATATGGATCCACCAGTGTCATTGCATGTGCGTTCTTTTCACTAACAACAACCAGAGTCATTGTATGTGTGTTCTTTTCACATACCACATATGGATCAACCAGTGTCATTGCATGTATGTTCTTTTCAACAACAACAACTGGAGTCATTGCATGTGTGCTCTTTTCACAATCCACACATGGATCCACCAGTGTCATTGCATGTGTGTTCTTTTTAGTAACAACAACCAGTGTCATTGCATGTGTGTTCTTTTCACTAACAACAACTGGAGTCATTGCATGTGTGCTCTTTTCACAATCCACCTATGGATCCACCAGTGTCATTGCATGTGTGTTCTTTTTACTAACCACAACCAGAGTCATTTCATGGATGTTCTTCTCACATACCACCTATGGATCAACCAGTGTCATTGCATGTGTGTTCTCTTCACAATCCACACATGGATCCACCAGTGTCATTGCATGTGTGTTCTTTTTACTAACAACAACCAGAGTCATTGAAATGTGTGTTCTTTTCACATACCACCTATGGATCCACCAGTGTCATTGCATGTGTGTTCTTTTCACTAACAACAACCCGAGTCATTGCATGTGTGTTCTTTTCACATACCACATATGGATCCACCAGTGTCATTGAAATGTGTGTTCTCAACATAGACCACATATGGATCCACCAGTGTCATTGCATGTGTGTTCTTTTTAGTAACAACAACCAGAGTCATTGAAATGTGTGTTCTTCTCACATACCACCTATGGATCCACCAGTGTCATTGCATGTATGTTCTTGTCAACAACAACAACTAGAGTCATTGCATGTGTGCTCTTTTCACAATCCACAGATGGATCCACCAGTGTCATTGCATGTGTGTTCTTTTTAGTAACAACAACCAGTGTCATTGCATGTGTGTTATTTTCACTAACAACAACTGGAGTCATTGCGTGTGTGCTTGTTTCACAATCCACCTATGGATCCACCAGTGTCATTGCATGTTTGTTCTTTTTACTAACAACAACCAGAGTCATTTCATGGATGTTCTTCTCACATACAGCCTATGGATCCACCAGTGTCATTACATGTGTGTTCTCTTCACAATCCACACATGGATCCACCAGTGTCATTGCATGCGTGTTCTTTTTACTAACAACAACCAGTGTCATTGCATGTGTGTTCTCTTCAGAGACTAGACATGGATCAACTAGTGTCATTGCATGTGTGTTATTTTCACAATCCACCCATGGATCCACCAGTGTCATTGCATGTGTGTTCTTTTTAGTAAAAATAACCAGAGTCATTGAAATGTGTGTTCTTTTCACATACCACATATGGATCCACCAGTGTCATTGCATGTGTGTTCTTTTCACTAAAAACAACCAGAGTCATTGCATGTCTGTTCTTTTCACATACCACATATGGATCCACCGATGTCATTGCATGTGTGCTCTATTCACAATCCACCCATGGATCCACCAGTGTCATTGCATGTGTGTTCTTTTTACTAACAACAACCAGAGTCATTGAAATGTGTGTTCTTTTCACATACCACCTATGGATCCACCAGTGTCATTGCATGTGTGTTCTTTTCCCTAACAACATCCAGAGTCATTGAAATGTGTGTTCTTTTCACATACCACATATGGATCCACCAGTGTCATTGAAATGTGTGTTCTCAACATAGACCACACATGGATCCACCAGTGTCATTGCATGTGTGTTCTTTTTAGTAACAACAACCAGAGTCATTGAAATATGTGTTCTTCTCACATACCACCAATGGATCCACCAGTGTCATTGCATGTGTGTTCTTTTCACTAACAACATCTAGAGTCATTACATGTGTGTTCTTTCAAATACCACATATGGATCCACCAGTGTCATTGAAATGTGTGTTCTCAACATAGACCACACATGGATCCACCAGTGTCATTGCATGTGTGTTCTTTTCAGTAACAACAACCAGGGTCATTGAAATATGTGTTCTTCTCACATACCACCTATGGATCCACCAGTGTCATTGCATTTGTGTTCTGTTCACAATCCACCCATGGATCCACCAGTTTCATTACATGTGTGTTCTTTTTAGTAACAACAACCAGAGTCGTTGAAATGTGTGTTCTTCTCACATACCACCTATGGATCCACCAGTGTCATTGCATGTGTGTTCTTTTCACAATCCACCCATGGATCCACCAGTGTCATTGGATGTGTGTTCTTTTTAGTAACAACAACCAGAGTCATTGAAATGTGTGTTCTTTTCACATACCACATATGGATCCACCAGTGTCATCTCATGTGTGTTCTTTTCACTAACAACAACCAGAGTCATTGCATGTGTGTTCTTTTCACATACCACATATGGATCAACCAGTGTCATTGCATGTATGTTCTTTTCAACAACGACAACTGGTGTCATTGCATGTGTGCTCTTTTCACAATCCACACATGGATCCACCAGTGTCATTGCATGTGTGTTCTTTTTTGTAACAACAACCAGTGTCATTGCATGTGTGTTCTTTTCACTAACAATAACTGGAGTCGTTGCATGTGTGCTCTTTTCACAATCCACCTATCGATCCACCAGTGTCATTGCATGTGTGTTCTTTTTACTAACAACAACCAGAGTCATTTCATGGCTGTTCTTCTCACATACCACCTATGGATCCACCAATGTCATTGCATGTGTGTTCTCTTCACAATCCACACATGGATCTACCAGTGTCATTGCATGTGTGTTCTTTTCACATACCACATATGGATCCACCAGTGTCATTGCATGTGTGTTCTTTTCACTAACAACAACCAGAGTCATTGCATCTGTGTTCTTTTCACATACCACATATGGAATAACCAGTGTCATTGCATGTATGTTCTTTTCAACAACAACAACTGGAGTCATTGCATGTGTGCTCTTTTCACAATCCACACATGGATCCACCAGTGTCATTGCATGTGTGTTCTTTTTAGTAACAACAACCAGTGTCATTGCATGTGTGTTCTTTTCACTAACAACAACTGGAGTCATTGCATGTTTTCTCTTTTCACAATCCACCTATGGATCCACCAATGTCATTGCATGTGTGTTCTTTTTACTAACAACAACCAGAGTCATTTCATGGCTGTTCTTCTCACATACCACCTATGGATCAACCAGTGTCATTGAATGTGTGTTCTCTTCACAATCCACACATGGATCCACCAGTGTCATTGCATGTGTGTTCTTTTTACTAACAACAACCAGAGTCATTAAAATGTGTGTTCTTTTCACATACCACCTATGGATCCACCAGTGTCATTGCATGTGTGTTCTTGTCACTAACAACAACCAGAGTCATTGCATTTGTGTTCTTTTCACTAACAACAACCAGAGTCGTTGCATGTGTGTTCTTTTCACATACCACATATGGATCAACCAGTGTCATTGCATGTATGTTCTTTTCAACAACAACAACTGGAGTCATTGCATGTGTGCTCTTTTCACAATCCACACATGGATCCACCAGTGTCATTGCATGTGTGTTCTTTTCACTAACAACAACTGGAGTCATTGCATGTGTGCTCTTTTCACAATCCACCTATGGATCCACCAGTGTCATTGCATGTGTGTTCTTTTTACTAACAACAACCAGAGTCATTTCATGGCTGTTCTTCTCACGTACCACCTATGGATCAACCAGTGTCATTGCATGTGTGTTCACTTCACAATCCACACATGGATCCACCAGTGTCATTGCATGTTTGTTCTCTTCAGAGACCAGACATGGATCCACCAGTGTCATTGCATGTGTGTTCTCTTCAGAGACCAGACATGGATCCACCAGTGTCATTGCATGTGTGTTCTTTTTACTAACAACAACCAGAGTCATTGCATGTGTGTTCATTTCACATACCACATATGGATCCACCAGCGTCATTGAAATGTGTGTTCTCTACATAGACCACACATGGATCCACCAGTGTCATTGCATGTGTGTTCTTTTTAGTAACAACAACCAGAGTCATTGAAATGTGTGTTCTTCTCACATACCACGTATGGATTCGCCAGTGTCATTGCATGTGTGCTCTTTTCACAATCCACCCATGGATCCACCAGTGTCATTGCATGTGTGTTCTTTTTAGTAACAACAACCAGAGTCATTGAAATGTGTGTTCTTCTCACATACCACCTAAGGATCCAGCAGTGTTATTGCATGTGTGTTCTTTTCACAATCCACCCATGGATCCACCAGTGTCATTGGATGTGTGTTCTTTTTAGTAACAACTAGAGTCATTGAAATGTGTGTTCTTTTCACATACCACATATGGATCCACCAGTGTCATTGCATGTGCGTTCTTTTCACTAACAACAACCAGAGTCATTGTATGTGTGTTCTTTTCACATACCACATATGGATCAACCAGTGTCATTGCATGTATGTTCTTTTCAACAACAACAACTGGAGTCATTGCATGTGTGCTCTTTTCACAATCCACACATGGATCCACCAGTGTCATTGCATGTGTGTTCTTTTTAGTAACAACAACCAGTGTCATTGCATGTGTGTTCTTTTCACTAACAACAACTGGAGTCATTGCATGTGTGCTCTTTTCACAATCCACCTATGGATCCACCAGTGTCATTGCATGTGTGTTCTTTTTACTAACCACAACCAGAGTCATTTCATGGATGTTCTTCTCACATACCACCTATGGATCAACCAGTGTCATTGCATGTGTGTTCTCTTCACAATCCACACATGGATCCACCAGTGTCATTGCATGTGTGTTCTTTTTACTAACAACAACCAGAGTCATTGAAATGTGTGTTCTTTTCACATACCACCTATGGATCCACCAGTGTCATTGCATGTGTGTTCTTTTCACTAACAACAACCCGAGTCATTGCATGTGTGTTCTTTTCACATACCACATATGGATCCACCAGTGTCATTGAAATGTGTGTTCTCAACATAGACCACATATGGATCCACCAGTGTCATTGCATGTGTGTTCTTTTTAGTAACAACAACCAGAGTCATTGAAATGTGTGTTCTTCTCACATACCACCTATGGATCCACCAGTGTCATTGCATGTATGTTCTTGTCAACAACAACAACTAGAGTCATTGCATGTGTGCTCTTTTCACAATCCACAGATGGATCCACCAGTGTCATTGCATGTGTGTTCTTTTTAGTAACAACAACCAGTGTCATTGCATGTGTGTTATTTTCACTAACAACAACTGGAGTCATTGCGTGTGTGCTTGTTTCACAATCCACCTATGGATCCACCAGTGTCATTGCATGTTTGTTCTTTTTACTAACAACAACCAGAGTCATTTCATGGATGTTCTTCTCACATACAGCCTATGGATCCACTAGTGTCATTACATGTGTGTTCTCTTCACAATCCACACATGGATCCACCAGTGTCATTGCATGCGTGTTCTTTTTACTAACAACAACCAGTGTCATTGCATGTGTGTTCTCTTCAGAGACTAGACATGGATCAACTAGTGTCATTGCATGTGTGTTATTTTCACAATCCACCCATGGATCCACCAGTGTCATTGCATGTGTGTTCTTTTTAGTAAAAATAACCAGAGTCATTGAAATGTGTGTTCTTTTCACATACCACATATGGATCCACCAGTGTCATTGCATGTGTGTTCTTTTCACTAAAAACAACCAGAGTCATTGCATGTCTGTTCTTTTCACATACCACATATGGATCCACCGATGTCATTGCATGTGTGCTCTATTCACAATCCACCCATGGATCCACCAGTGTCATTGCATGTGTGTTCTTTTTACTAACAACAACCAGAGTCATTGAAATGTGTGTTCTTTTCACATACCACCTATGGATCCACCAGTGTCATTGCATGTGTGTTCTTTTCCCTAACAACATCCAGAGTCATTGAAATGTGTGTTCTTTTCACATACCACATATGGATCCACCAGTGTCATTGAAATGTGTGTTCTCAACATAGACCACACATGGATCCACCAGTGTCATTGCATGTGTGTTCTTTTTAGTAACAACAACCAGAGTCATTGAAATATGTGTTCTTCTCACATACCACCAATGGATCCACCAGTGTCATTGCATGTGTGTTCTTTTCACTAACAACATCTAGAGTCATTACATGTGTGTTCTTTCAAATACCACATATGGATCCACCAGTGTCATTGAAATGTGTGTTCTCAACATAGACCACACATGGATCCACCAGTGTCATTGCATGTGTGTTCTTTTCAGTAACAACAACCAGGGTCATTGAAATATGTGTTCTTCTCACATACCACCTATGGATCCACCAGTGTCATTGCATTTGTGTTCTGTTCACAATCCACCCATGGATCCACCAGTTTCATTACATGTGTGTTCTTTTTAGTAACAACAACCAGAGTCGTTGAAATGTGTGTTCTTCTCACATACCACCTATGGATCCACCAGTGTCATTGCATGTGTGTTCTTTTCACAATCCACCCATGGATCCACCAGTGTCATTGGATGTGTGTTCTTTTTAGTAACAACAACCAGAGTCATTGAAATGTGTGTTCTTTTCACATACCACATATGGATCCACCAGTGTCATCTCATGTGTGTTCTTTTCACTAACAACAACCAGAGTCATTGCATGTGTGTTCTTTTCACATACCACATATGGATGAACCAGTGTCATTGCATGTATGTTCTTTTCAACAACGACAACTGGTGTCATTGCATGTGTGCTCTTTTCACAATCCACACATGGATCCACCAGTGTCATTGCATGTGTGTTCTTTTTAGTAACAACAACCAGTGTCATTCCATGTGTGTTCTTTTCACTAATAATAACTGGATTCATTGCATGTGTGCTCTTTTCACAATCCACCTATCGATCCACCAGTGTCATTGCATGTGTGTTCTTTTTACTAACAATAACCAGAGTCATTTCATGGCTGTTCTTCTCACATACCACCTATGGATCCACCAGTGTCATTGCATGTGTGTTCTCTTCACAATCCACACATGGATCTACCGGTGTCATTGCATGTGTGTTCTTTTTACAAACAACAACCAGTGTCATTGCATGTGTGTTCTCTTCAGAGACTAGACATGGATCAACCAGTGTCATTGCATGTGTGTTCTTTTCACAATCCACCCATGGATCCATCAGTGTCATTGCATGTGTGTTCTTTTTAGTAACAATAACCAGAGTCATTGAAATGTGTGTTCTTTTCACATACCACATATGGATCCACCAGTGTCATTGCATGTGTGTTCTTTTCACTAACAACAACCAGAGTCATTGCATGTGTGTTCTTTTCACATACCACATATGGATCAACCAGTGTCATTGCTTGTATGTGTTTTTCAACAACAACAACTGGAGTCATTGCATGTGTGCTCTTTTCACAATACACACATGGATCCACCAGTGTCATTGCATGTGTGTTCTTTTTAGTAACAACAACCAGTGTCATTGCATGTGTGTTCTTTTCACTAACAACAACTGGAGTCATTGCATGTGTGCTCTTTTCACAATCCACCTATGGATCCACCAGTGTCATTGCATGTGTGTTCTTTTTACTAACAACAACCAGAGTCATTTCATGGCTGTTCTTCTCACGTACCACCTATGGATCAACCAGTGTCATTGCATGTGTGTTCTCTTCACAATCCACACATGGATCCACCAGTGTCATTGCATGTGTGTTCTTTTTACTAACAACAACCAGTGTCATTGCATGTGTGTTCTCTTCAGAGACTAGACATGGATCCACCAGTGTCATTGCATGTGTGTTCTTTTGACTAACAACAACCAGAGTCATTGCATGTGTGTTCATTTCACATACCACATATGGATCCACCAGCGTCATTGAAATGTGTGTTCTCTACATAGACCACACATGGATCCACCAGTGTCATTGCATGTGTGTTCGTTTTAGTAACAACAACAAGAGTCATTGAAATGTGTGTTCTTCTCACATACCACGTATGAATTCGCCAGTGTCATTGCATGTGTGCTCTTTTCACAATCCACCCATGGATCCACCAGTGTCATTGCATGTGTGTTCTTTTTAGTAACAACAACCAGAGTCGTTGAAATGTGTGTTCTTCTCACATACCACCTATGGATCAACCAGTGTTATTGCATGTGTGTTCTTTTCACAATCCACCCATGGATCCACCAGTGTCATTGTATGTGTGTTCTTTTTAGTAACAACTAGAGTCATTGAAATGTGTGTTCTTTTCACATACCACATATGGATCCACCAGTGTCATTGCATGTGCGTTCTTTTCACTAACAACAACCAGAGTCATTGTATGTGTGTTCTTTTCACATACCACATATGGATCAACCAGTGTCATTGCATGTATGTTCTTTTCAACAACAACAACTGGAGTAATTGCATGTGTGCTCTTTTCACAATCCACAAATGGATCCACCAGTGTCATTGCATGTGTGTTCTTTTTAGTAACAACAACCAGTGTCATTGCATGTGTGTTCTTTTCACTAACAACAACTGGAGTCATTGCATGTGTGCTCTTTTCACAATCCACCTATGGATCCACCAGTGTCATTGCATGTGTGTTCTTTTTACTAACCACAACCAGAGTCATTTCATGGATGTTCTTCTCACATACCACCTATGGATCAACCAGTGTCATTGCATGTGTGTTCTCTTCACAATCCACACATGGATCCACCAGTGTCATTGCATGTGTGTTCTTTTTACTAACAACAACCAGAGTCATTGAAATGTGTGTTCTTTTCACATACCACCTATGGATCCACCAGTGTCATTGCATGTGTGTTCTTTTCACTAACAACAACCCGAGTCATTGCATGTGTGTTCTTTTCACATACCACATATGGATCCACCAGTGTCATTGAAATGTGTGTTCTCAACATAGACCACACATGGATCCACCAGTGTCATTGCATGTGTGTTCTTTTTAGTAACAACAACCAGAGTAATTGAAATGTGTGTTCTTCTCACATACCACCTATGGATCCACCAGTGTCATTGCATGTATGTTCTTGTCAACAACAACAACTAGAGTCATTGCATGTGTGCTCTTTTCACAATCCACAGATGGATCCACCAGTGTCATTGCATGTGTGTTCTTTTTAGTAACAACAACCAGTGTCATTGCATGTGTGTTCTTTTCACTAACAACAACTGGAGTCATTGCGTGTGTGCTTGTTTCACAATCCACCTATGGATCCACCAGTGTCATTGCATGTTTGTTCTTTTTACTAACAACAACCAGAGTCATTTCATGGATGTTCTTCTCACATACAGCCTATGGATCCACCAGTGTCATTACATGTGTGTTCTCTTCACAATCCACACATGGATCCACCAGTGTCATTGCATGCGTGTTCTTTTTACTAACAACAACCAGTGTCATTGCATGTGTGTTCTCTTCAGAGACTAGACATGGATCAACCAGTGTCATTGCATGTGTGTTATTTTCACAATCCACCCATGGATCCACCAGTGTCATTGCATGTGTGTTCTTTTTAGTAAAAATAACCAGAGTCATTGAAATGTGTGTTCTTTTCACATACCACATATGGATCCACCAGTGTCATTGCATGTGTGTTCTTTTCACTAAAAACAACCAGAGTCATTGCATGTCTGTTCTTTTCACATACCACATATGGATCCACCGATGTCATTGCATGTGTGCTCTATTCACAATCCACCCATGGATCCACCAGTGTCATTGCATGTGTGTTCTTTTTACTAACAACAACCAGAGTCATTGAAATGTGTGTTCTTTTCACATACCACCTATGGATCCACCAGTGTCATTGCATGTGTGTTCTTTTCCCTAACAACATCCAGAGTCATTACATGTGTGTTCTTTTCACATACCACATATGGATCCACCAGTGTCATTGAAATGTGTGTTCTCAACATAGACCACACATGGATCCACCAGTGTCATTGCATGTGTGTTCTTTTTAGTAACAACAACCAGAGTCATTGAAATATGTGTTCCTCTCACATACCACCAATGGATCCACCAGTGTCATTGCATGTGTGTTCTTTTCACTAACAACATCCAGAGTCATTACATGTGTGTTCTTTCAAATACCACATATGGATCCACCAGTGTCATTGAAATGTGTGTTCTCAACATAGACCACACATGGATCCACCAGTGTCATTGCATGTGTGTTCTTTTCAGTAACAACAACCAGGGTCATTGAAATATGTGTTCTTCTCACATACCACCTATGGATCCACCAGTGTCATTGCATTTGTGTTCTGTTCACAATCCACCCATGGATCCACCAGTTTCATTACATGTGTGTTCTTTTTAGTAACAACAACCAGAGTCGTTGAAATGTGTGTTCTTCTCACATACCACCTATGGATCCACCAGTGTCATTGCATGTGTGTTCTTTTCACAATCCACCCATGGATCCACCAGTGTCATTGGATGTGTGTTCTTTTTAGTAACAACAACCAGAGTCATTGAAATGTGTGTTCTTTTCACATACCACATATGGATCCACCAGTGTCATCTCATGTGTGTTCTTTTCACTAACAACAACCAGAGTCATTGCATGTGTGTTCTTTTCACATACCACATATGGATGAACCAGTGTCATTGCATGTATGTTCTTTTCAACAACGACAACTGGTGTCATTGCATGTGTGCTCTTTTCACAATCCACACATGGATCCACCAGTGTCATTGCATGTGTGTTCTTTTTAGTAACAACAACCAGTGTCATTGCATGTGTGTTCTTTTCACTAATAATAACTGGAGTCATTGCATGTGTGCTCTTTTCACAATCCACCTATCGATCCACCAGTGTCATTGCATGTGTGTTCTTTTTACTAACAATAACCAGAGTCATTTCATGGCTGTTCTTCTCACATACCACCTATGGATCCACCAGTGTCATTGCATGTGTGTTCTCTTCACAATCCACACATGGATCTACCGGTGTCATTGCATGTGTGTTCTTTTTACAAACAACAACCAGTGTCATTGCATGTGTGTTCTCTTCAGAGACTAGACATGGATCAACCAGTGTCATTGCATGTGTGTTCTTTTCACAATCCACCCATGGATCCATCAGTGTCATTGCATGTGTGTTCTTTTTAGTAACAATAACCAGAGTCATTGAAATGTGTGTTCTTTTCACATACCACATATGGATCCACCAGTGTCATTGCATGTGTGTTCTTTTCACTAACAACAACCAGAGTCATTGCATGTGTGTTCTTTTCACATACCACATATGGATCAACCAGTGTCATTGCTTGTATGTGTTTTTCAACAACAACAACTGGAGTCATTGCATGTGTGCTCTTTTCACAATCCACACATGGATCCACTAGTGTCATTGCATGTGTGTTCTTTTTAGTAACAACAACCAGTGTCATTGCATGTGTGTTCTTTTCACTAACAACAACTGGAGTCATTGCATGTGTGCTCTTTTCACAATCCACCTATGGATCCACCAGTGTCATTGCATGTGTGTTCTTTTTACTAACAACAACCAGAGTCATTTCATGGCTGTTCTTCTCACGTACCACCTATGGATCAACCAGTGTCATTGCATGTGTGTTCTCTTCACAATCCACACATGGATCCACCAGTGTCATTGCATGTGTGTTCTTTTTACTAACAACAACCAGTGTCATTGCATGTGTGTTCTCTTCAGAGACTAGACATGGATCCACCAGTGTCATTGCATGTGTGTTCTTTTGACTAACAACAACCAGAGTCATTGCATGTGTGTTCATTTCACATACCACATATGGATCCACCAGCGTCATTGAAATGTGTGTTCTCTACATAGACCACACATGGATCCACCAGTGTCATTGCATGTGTGTTCGTTTTAGTAACAACAACAAGAGTCATTGAAATGTGTGTTCTTCTCACATACCACGTATGAATTCGCCAGTGTCATTGCATGTGTGCTCTTTTCACAATCCACCCATGGATCCACCAGTGTCATTGCATGTGTGTTCTTTTTAGTAACAACAACCAGAGTCGTTGAAATGTGTGTTCTTCTCACATACCACCTATGGATCAACCAGTGTTATTGCATGTGTGTTCTTTTCACAATCCACCCATGGATCCACCAGTGTCATTGTATGTGTGTTCTTTTTAGTAACAACTAGAGTCATTGAAATGTGTGTTCTTTTCACATACCACATATGGATCCACCAGTGTCATTGCATGTGCGTTCTTTTCACTAACAACAACCAGAGTCATTGTATGTGTGTTCTTTTCACATACCACATATGGATCAACCAGTGTCATTGCATGTATGTTCTTTTCAACAACAACAACTGGAGTAATTGCATGTGTGCTATTTTCACAATCCACAAATGGATCCACCAGTGTCATTGCATGTGTGTTCTTTTTAGTAACAACAACCAGTGTCATTGCATGTGTGTTCTTTTCACTAACAACAACTGGAGTCATTGCATGTGTGCTCTTTTCACAATCCACCTATGGATCCACCAGTGTCATTGCATGTGTGTTCTTTTTACTAACCACAACCAGAGTCATTTCATGGATGTTCTTCTCACATACCACCTATGGATCAACCAGTGTCATTGCATGTGTGTTCTCTTCACAATCCACACATGGATCCACCAGTGTCATTGCATGTGTGTTCTTTTTACTAACAACAACCAGAGTCATTGAAATGTGTGTTCTTTTCACATACCACCTATGGATCCACCAGTGTCATTGCATGTGTGTTCTTTTCACTAACAACAACCCGAGTCATTGCATGTGTGTTCTTTTCACATACCACATATGGATCCACCAGTGTCATTGAAATGTGTGTTCTCAACATAGACCACACATGGATCCACCAGTGTCATTGCATGTGTGTTCTTTTTAGTAACAACAACCAGAGTAATTGAAATGTGTGTTCTTCTCACATACCACCTATGGATCCACCAGTGTCATTGCATGTATGTTCTTGTCAACAACAACAACTAGAGTCATTGCATGTGTGCTCTTTTCACAATCCACAGATGGATCCACCAGTGTCATTGCATGTGTGTTCTTTTTAGTAACAACAACCAGTGTCATTGCATGTGTGTTCTTTTCACTAACAACAACTGGAGTCATTGCGTGTGTGCTTGTTTCACAATCCACCTATGGATCCACCAGTGTCATTGCATGTTTGTTCTTTTTACTAACAACAACCAGAGTCATTTCATGGATGTTCTTCTCACATACAGCCTATGGATCCACCAGTGTCATTACATGTGTGTTCTCTTCACAATCCACACATGGATCCACCAGTGTCATTGCATGCGTGTTCTTTTTACTAACAACAACCAGTGTCATTGCATGTGTGTTCTCTTCAGAGACTAGACATGGATCAACCAGTGTCATTGCATGTGTGTTATTTTCACAATCCACCCATGGATCCACCAGTGTCATTGCATGTGTGTTCTTTTTAGTAAAAATAACCAGAGTCATTGAAATGTGTGTTCTTTTCACATACCACATATGGATCCACCAGTGTCATTGCATGTGTGTTCTTTTCACTAAAAACAACCAGAGTCATTGCATGTCTGTTCTTTTCACATACCACATATGGATCCACCGATGTCATTGCATGTGTGCTCTATTCACAATCCACCCATGGATCCACCAGTGTCATTGCATGTGTGTTCTTTTTACTAACAACAACCAGAGTCATTGAAATGTGTGTTCTTTTCACATACCACCTATGGATCCACCAGTGTCATTGCATGTGTGTTCTTTTCCCTAACAACATCCAGAGTCATTACATGTGTGTTCTTTTCACATACCACATATGGATCCACCAGTGTCATTGAAATGTGTGTTCTCAACATAGACCACACATGGATCCACCAGTGTCATTGCATGTGTGTTCTTTTTAGTAACAACAACCAGAGTCATTGAAATATGTGTTCCTCTCACATACCACCAATGGATCCACCAGTGTCATTGCATGTGTGTTCTTTTCACTAACAACATCCAGAGTCATTACATGTGTGTTCTTTCAAATACCACATATGGATCCACCAGTGTCATTGAAATGTGTGTTCTCAACATAGACCACACATGGATCCACCAGTGTCATTGCATGTGTGTTCTTTTCAGTAACAACAACCAGGGTCATTGAAATATGTGTTCTTCTCACATACCACCTATGGATCCACCAGTGTCATTGCATTTGTGTTCTGTTCACAATCCACCCATGGATCCACCAGTTTCATTACATGTGTGTTCTTTTTAGTAACAACAACCAGAGTCGTTGAAATGTGTGTTCTTCTCACATACCACCTATGGATCCACCAGTGTCATTGCATGTGTGTTCTTTTCACAATCCACCCATGGATCCACCAGTGTCATTGGATGTGTGTTCTTTTTAGTAACAACAACCAGAGTCATTGAAATGTGTGTTCTTTTCACATACCACATATGGATCCACCAGTGTCATCTCATGTGTGTTCTTTTCACTAACAACAACCAGAGTCATTGCATGTGTGTTCTTTTCACATACCACATATGGATGAACCAGTGTCATTGCATGTATGTTCTTTTCAACAACGACAACTGGTGTCATTGCATGTGTGCTCTTTTCACAATCCACACATGGATCCACCAGTGTCATTGCATGTGTGTTCTTTTTAGTAACAACAACCAGTGTCATTGCATGTGTGTTCTTTTCACTAATAATAACTGGAGTCATTGCATGTGTGCTCTTTTCACAATCCACCTATCGATCCACCAGTGTCATTGCATGTGTGTTCTTTTTACTAACAATAACCAGAGTCATTTCATGGCTGTTCTTCTCACATACTACCTATGGATCCACCAGTGTCATTGCATGTGTGTTCTCTTCACAATCCACACATGGATCTACCGGTGTCATTGCATGTGTGTTCTTTTTACAAACAACAACCAGTGTCATTGCATGTGTGTTCTCTTCAGAGACTAGACATGGATCAACCAGTGTCATTGCATGTGTGTTCTTTTCACAATCCACCCATGGATCCATCAGTGTCATTGCATGTGTGTTCTTTTTAGTAACAATAACCAGAGTCATTGAAATGTGTGTTCTTTTCACATACCACATATGGATCCACCAGTGTCATTGCATGTGTGTTCTTTTCACTAACAACAACCAGAGTCATTGCATGTGTGTTCTTTTCACATACCACATATGGATCAACCAGTGTCATTGCTTGTATGTGTTTTTCAACAACAACAACTGGAGTCATTGCATGTGTGCTCTTTTCACAATCCACACATGGATCCACTAGTGTCATTGCATGTGTGTTCTTTTTAGTAACAACAACCAGTGTCATTGCATGTGTGTTCTTTTCACTAACAACAACTGGAGTCATTGCATGTGTGCTCTTTTCACAATCCACCTATGGATCCACCAGTGTCATTGCATGTGTGTTCTTTTTACTAACAACAACCAGAGTCATTTCATGGCTGTTCTTCTCACGTACCACCTATGGATCAACCAGTGTCATTGCATGTGTGTTCTCTTCACAATCCACACATGGATCCACCAGTGTCATTGCATGTGTGTTCTTTTTACTAACAACAACCAGTGTCATTGCATGTGTGTTCTCTTCAGAGACTAGACATGGATCCACCAGTGTCATTGCATGTGTGTTCTTTTGACTAACAACAACCAGAGTCATTGCATGTGTGTTCATTTCACATACCACATATGGATCCACCAGCGTCATTGAAATGTGTGTTCTCTACATAGACCACACATGGATCCACCAGTGTCATTGCATGTGTGTTCGTTTTAGTAACAACAACAAGAGTCATTGAAATGTGTGTTCTTCTCACATACCACGTATGAATTCGCCAGTGTCATTGCATGTGTGCTCTTTTCACAATCCACCCATGGATCCACCAGTGTCATTGCATGTGTGTTCTTTTTAGTAACAACAACCAGAGTCGTTGAAATGTGTGTTCTTCTCACATACCACCTATGGATCAACCAGTGTTATTGCATGTGTGTTCTTTTCACAATCCACCCATGGATCCACCAGTGTCATTGTATGTGTGTTCTTTTTAGTAACAACTAGAGTCATTGAAATGTGTGTTCTTTTCACATACCACATATGGATCCACCAGTGTCATTGCATGTGCGTTCTTTTCACTAACAACAACCAGAGTCATTGTATGTGTGTTCTTTTCACATACCACATATGGATCAACCAGTGTCATTGCATGTATGTTCTTTTCAACAACAACAACTGGAGTAATTGCATGTGTGCTCTTTTCACAATCCACAAATGGATCCACCAGTGTCATTGCATGTGTGTTCTTTTTAGTAACAACAACCAGTGTCATTGCATGTGTGTTCTTTTCACTAACAACAACTGGAGTCAATGCATGTGTGCTCTTTTCACAATCCACCTATGGATCCACCAGTGTCATTGCATGTGTGTTCTTTTTACTAACCACAACCAGAGTCATTTCATGGATGTTCTTCTCACATACCACCTATGGATCAACCAGTGTCATTGCATGTGTGTTCTCTTCACAATCCACACATGGATCCACCAGTGTCATTGCATGTGTGTTCTTTTTACTAACAACAACCAGAGTCATTGAAATGTGTGTTCTTTTCACATACCACCTATGGATCCACCAGTGTCATTGCATGTGTGTTCTTTTCACTAACAACAACCCGAGTCATTGCATGTGTGTTCTTTTCACATACCACATATGGATCCACCAGTGTCATTGAAATGTGTGTTCTCAACATAGACCACACATGGATCCACCAGTGTCATTGCATGTGTGTTCTTTTTAGTAACAACAACCAGAGTAATTGAAATGTGTGTTCTTGTCACATACCACCTATGGATCCACCAGTGTCATTGCATGTATGTTCTTGTCAACAACAACAACTAGAGTCATTGCATGTGTGCTCTTTTCACAATCCACAGATGGATCCACCAGTGTCATTGCATGTTTGTTCTTTTTACTAACAACAACCAGAGTCATTTCATGGATGTTTTCTCACATACAGCCTATGGATCCACCAGTGTCATTACATGTGTGTTCTCTTCACAATCCACACATGGATCCACCAGTGTCATTGCATGCGTGTTCTTTTTACTAACAACAACCAGTGTCATTGCATGTGTGTTCTCTTCAGAGACTAGACATGGATCAACCAGTGTCATTGCATGTGTGTTCTTTTCACAATCCACCCATGGATCCACCAGTGTCATTGCATGTGTGTTCTTTTTAGTAACAATAACCAGAGTCATTGAAATGTGTGTTCTTTTCACATACCACATATGGATCCACCAGTGTCATTGCATGTGTGTTCTTTTCACTAAAAACAACCAGAGTCATTGCATGTCTGTTCTTTTCACATACCACATATGGATCCACCGATGTCATTGCATGTGTGCTCTATTCACAATCCACCCATGGATCCACCAGTGTCATTGCATGTGTGTTCTTTTTACTAACAACAACCAGAGTCATTTCATGGCTGTTCTTCTCACATACCACCTATGGATCCACCAGTGTCATTGCATGTGTGTTCTCTTCACAATCCACACATGGATCTACCAGTGTCATTGCATGTGTGTTCTTTTCACATACCACATATGGATCCACCAGTGTCATTGCATGTGTGTTCTTTTCACTAACAACAACCAGAGTCATTGCATGTGTGTTCTTTTCACATACCACATATGGATCAACCAGTGTCATTGCATGTATGTTCTTTTCAACAACAACAACTGGAGTCATTGCATGTGTGCTCTTTTCACAATCCACACATGGATCCACCAGTGTCATTGCATGTGTGTTCTTTTTAGTAACAACAACCAGTGTCATTGCATGTGTGTTCTTTTCACTAACAACAACTGGAGTCATTGCATGTTTTCTCTTTTCACAATCCACTTATGGATCCACCAATGTCATTGCATGTGTGTTCTTTTTACTAACAACAACCAGAGTCATTTCATGGATGTTCTTCTCACATACCACCTATGGATCAACCAGTGTCATTGAATGTGTGTTCTCTTCACAATCCACACATGGATCCACCAGTGTCATTGCATGTTTGTTCTCTTCAGAGACCAGACATGGATCCACCAGTGTCATTGCATGTGTGTTCTCTTCAGAGACCAGACATGGATCCACCAGTGTCATTGCATGTGTGTTCTTTTTACTAACAACAACCAGAGTCATTGCATGTGTGTTCATTTCACATACCACATATGGATCCACCAGCGTCATTGAAATGTGTGTTCTCTACATAGACCACACATGGATCCACCAGTGTCATTGCATGTGTGTTCTTTTTAGTAACAACAACCAGAGTCATTGAAATGTGTGTTCTTCTCACATACCACGTATGGATTCGCCAGTGTCATTGCATGTGTGCTCTTTTCACAATCCACCAGTGTCATTGCATGTGTGTTCTTTTTAGTAACAACAACCAGAGTCATTGAAATGTGTGTTCTTCTCACATACCACCTAAGGATCCAGCAGTGTTATTGCATGTGTGTTCTTTTCACAATCCACCCATGGATCCACCAGTGTCATTGGATGTGTGTTCTTTTTAGTAACAACTAGAGTCATTGAAATGTGTGTTCTTTTCACATACCACATATGGATCCACCAGTGTCATTGCATGTGCGTTCTTTTCACTAACAACAACCAGAGTCATTGTATGTGTGTTCTTTTCACATACCACATATGGATCAACCAGTGTCATTGCATGTATGTTCTTTTCAACAACAACAACTGGAGTCATTGCATGTGTGCTCTTTTCACAATCCACACATGGATCCACCAGTGTCATTGCATGTGTGTTCTTTTTAGTAACAACAACCAGTGTCATTGCATGTGTGTTCTTTTCACTAACAACAACTGGAGTCATTGCATGTGTGCTCTTTTCACAATCCACCTATGGATCCACCAGTGTCATTGCATGTGTGTTCTTTTTACTAACCACAACCAGAGTCATTTCATGGATGTTCTTCTCACATACCACCTATGGATCCACCAGTGTCATTGCATGTGTGTTCTTTTTACTAACAACAACCAGAGTCATTGAAATGTGTGTTCTTTTCACATACCACCTATGGATCCACCAGTGTCATTGCATGTGTGTTCTTTTCACTAACAACAACCCGAGTCATTGCATGTGTGTTCTTTTCACATACCACATATGGATCCACCAGTGTCATTGAAATGTGTGTTCTCAACATAGACCACACATGGATCCACCAGTGTCATTGCATGTGTGTTCTTTTTAGTAACAACAACCAGAGTCATTGAAATGTGTGTTCTTCTCACATACCACCTATGGATCCACCAGTGTCATTGCATGTGTGCTCTTTTCACAATCCACACATGGATCCACCAGTGTCATTGCATGTGTGTTCTTTTTAGTAACAACAACCAGTGTCATTGCATGTGTGTTCTTTTCACTAACAACAACTGGAGTCATTGCATGTTTTCTCTTTTCACAATCCACTTATGGATCCACCAATGTCATTGCATGTGTGTTCTTTTTACTAACAACAACCAGAGTCATTTCATGGATGTTCTTCTCACATACCACCTATGGATCAACCAGTGTCATTGAATGTGTGTTCTCTTCACAATCCACACATGGATCCACCAGTGTCATTGCATGTGTGTTCTTTTTACTAACAACAACCAGAGTCATTGAAATGTGTGTTCTTTTCACATACCACCTATGGATCCACCAGTGTCATTGCATGTGTGTTCTTGTCACTAACAACAACCAGAGTCATTGCATGTGCGTTCTTTTCACTAACAACAACCAGAGTCATTGCATGTGTGTTCTTTTCACATACCACATATGGATCAACCAGTGTCATTGCATGTATGTTCTTTTCAACAACAACAACTGGAGTCATTGCATGTGTGCTCTTTTCACAATCCACACATGGATCCACCAGTGTCATTGCATGTGTGTTCTTTTTAGTAACAACAACCAGTGTCATTGCATGTGTGTTCTTTTCACTAACAACAACTGGAGTCATTGCATGTGTGCTCTTTTCACAATCCACCTATGGATCCACCAGTGTCATTGCATGTGTGTTCTTTTTACTAACAACAACCAGAGTCATTTCATGGCTGTTCTTCTCATGTACCACCTATGGATCAACCAGTGTCATTGCATGTGTGTTCTCTTCACAATCCACACATGGATCCACCAGTGTCATTGCATGTTTGTTCTCTTCAGAGACCAGACATGGATCCACCAGTGTCATTGCATGTGTGTTCTCTTCAGAGACCAGACATGGATCCACCAGTGTCATTGCATGTGTGTTCTTTTTACTAACAACAACCAGAGTCATTGCATGTGTGTTCATTTCACATACCACATATGGATCCACCAGCGTCATTGAAATGTGTGTTCTCTACATAGACCACACATGGATCCACCAGTGTCATTGCATGTGTGTTCTTTTTAGTAACAACAACCAGAGTCATTGAAATGTGTGTTCTTCTCACATACCACGTATGGATTCGCCAGTGTCATTGCATGTGTGCTCTTTTCACAATCCACCCATGGATCCACCAGTTTCATTACATGTGTGTTCTTTTTAGTAACAACAACCAGAGTCATTGAAATGTGTGTTCTTCTCACATACCACCTAAGGATCCAGCAGTGTTATTGCATGTGTGTTCTTTTCACAATCCACCCATGGATCCACCAGTGTCATTGGATGTGTGTTCTTTTTAGTAACAACTAGAGTCATTGAAATGTGTGTTCTTTTCACATACCACATATGGATCCACCAGTGTCATTGCATGTGCGTTCTTTTCACTAACAACAACCAGAGTCATTGTATGTGTGTTCTTTTCACATACCACATATGGATCAACCAGTGTCATTGCATGTATGTTCTTTTCAACAACAACAACTGGAGTCATTGCATGTGTGCTCTTTTCACAATCCACACATGGATCCACCAGTGTCATTGCATGTGTGTTCTTTTTAGTAACAACAACCAGTGTCATTGCATGTGTGTTCTTTTCACTAACAACAACTGGAGTCATTGCATGTGTGCTCTTTTCACAATCCACCTATGGATCCACCAGTGTCATTGCATGTGTGTTCTTTTTACTAACCACAACCAGAGTCATTTCATGGATGTTCTTCTCACATACCACCTATGGATCCACCAGTGTCATTGCATGTGTGTTCTTTTTACTAACAACAACCAGAGTCATTGAAATGTGTGTTCTTTTCACATACCACCTATGGATCCACCAGTGTCATTGCATGTGTGTTCTTTTCACTAACAACAACCCGAGTCATTGCATGTGTGTTCTTTTTACATACCACATATGGATCCACCAGTGTCATTGAAATGTGTGTTCTCAACATAGACCACACATGGATCCACCAGTGTCATTGCATGTGTGTTCTTTTTAGTAACAACAACCAGAGTCATTGAAATGTGTGTTCTTCTCACATACCACCTATGGATCCACCAGTGTCATTGCATGTATGTTCTTGTCAACAACAACAACTAGAGTCATTGCATGTGTGCTCTTTTCACAATCCACAGATGGATCCACTAGTGTCATTGCATGTGTGTTCTTTTTAGTAACAACAACCAGTGTCATTGCATGTGTGTTCTTTTCACTAACAACAACTGGAGTCATTGCGTGTGTGCTTGTTTCACAATCCAGCTATGGATGCACCAGTGTCATTGCATGTTTGTTATTTTTACTAACAACAACCAGAGTCATTTCATGGATGTTCTTCTCACATACAGCCTATGGATCCACCAGTGTCATTACATGTGTGTTCTCTTCACAATCCACACATGGATCCACCAGTGTCATTGCATGCGTGTTCTTTTTACTAACAACAACCAGTGTCATTGCATGTGTGTTCTCTTCAGAGACTAGACATGGATCAACCAGTGTCATTGCATGTGTGTTCTTTTCACAATCCACCCATGGATCCACCAGTGTCATTGCATGTGTGTTCTTTTTAGTAACAATAACCAGAGTCATTGAAATGTGTGTTCTTTTCACATACCACATATGGATCCACCAGTGTCATTGCATGTGTGTTCTTTTCACTAAAAACAACCAGAGTCATTGCATGTCTGTTCTTTTCACATACCACATATGGATCCACCGATGTCATTGCATGTGTGCTCTATTCACAATCCACCCATGGATCCACCAGTGTCATTGCATGTGTGTTCTTTTTACTAACAACAACCAGAGTCATTGAAATGTGTGTTCTTTTCACATACCACCTATGGATCCACCAGTGTCATTGCATGTGTGTTCTTTTCACTAACAACATCCAGAGTCATTACATGTGTGTTCTTTTCACATACCACATATGGATCCACCAGTGTCATTGAAATGTGTGTTCTCAACATAGACCACACATGGATCCACCAGTGTCATTGCATGTGTGTTCTTTTTAGTAACAACAACCAGAGTCATTGAAATATGTGTTCTTCTCACATACCACCTATGGATCCACCAGTGTCATTGCATGTGTGTTCTTTTCACTAACAACATCCAGAGTCATTACATGTGTGTTCTTTCACATACCACATATGGATCCACCAGTGTCATTGAAATGTGTGTTCTCAACATAGACCACACATGGATCCACCAGTGTCATTGCATGTGTGTTCTTTTCAGTAACAACAACCAGGGTCATTGAAATATGTGTTCTTCTCACATACCACCTATGGATCCACCAGTGTCATTGCATTTGTGTTCTGTTCACAATCCACCCATGGATCCACCAGTTTCATTACATGTGTGTTCTTTTTAGTAACAACAACCAGAGTCGTTGAAATGTGTGTTCTTCTCACATACCACCTATGGATCCACCAGTGTCATTGCATATGTGTTCTTTTCACAATCCACCCATGGATCCACCAGTGTCATTGGATGTGTGTTCTTTTTAGTAACAACAACCAGAGTCATTGAAATGTGTGTTCTTTTCACATACCACATATGGATCCACCAGTGTCATCTCATGTGTGTTCTTTTCACTAACAACAACCAGAGTCATTGCATGTGTGTTCTTTTCACATACCACATATGGATCAACCAGTGTCATTGCATGTATGTTCTTTTCAACAACGACAACTGGTGTCATTGCATGTGTGCTCTTTTCACAATCCACACATGGATCCACCAGTGTCATTGCATGTGTGTTCTTTTAAGTAACAACAACCAGTGTCATTGCATGTGTGTTCTTTTCACTAATAATAACTGGAGTCATTGCATGTGTGCTCTTTTCACAATCCACCTATCGATCCACCAGTGTCATTGCATGTGTGTTCTTTTTACTAACAACAACCAGAGTCATTTCATGGCTGTTCTTCTCACATACCACCTATGGATCCACCAGTGTCATTGCATGTGTGTTCTCTTCACAATCCACACATGGATCTACCAGTGTCATTGCATGTGTGTTCTTTTTACAAACAACAACCAGTGTCATTGCATGTGTGTTCTCTTCAGAGACTAGACATGGATCAACCAGTGTCATTGCATGTGTGTTCTTTTCACAATCCACCCATGGATCCATCAGTGTCATTGCATGTGTGTTCTTTTTAGTAACAATAACCAGAGTCATTGAAATATGTGTTCTTTTCACATACCACATATGGATCCACCAGTGTCATTGCATGTGTGTTCTTTTCACTAACAACAACCAGAGTCATTGCATGTGTGTTCTTTTCACATACCACATATGGATCAACCAGTGTCATTGCTTGTATGTTCTTTTCAACAACAACAACTGGAGTCATTGCATGTGTGCTCTTTTCACAATCCACACATGGATCCACCAGTGTCATTGCATGTGTGTTCTTTTTAGTAACAACAACCAGTGTCATTGCATGTGTGTTCTTTTCACTAACAACAACTGGAGTCATTGCATGTGTGCTCTTTTCACAATCCACCTATGGATCCACCAGTGTCATTGCATGTGTGTTCTTTTTACTAACAACAACCAGAGTCATTTCATGGCTGTTCTTCTCACGTACCACCTATGGATCAACCAGTGTCATTGCATGTGTGTTCTCTTCACAATCCACACATGGATCCACCAGTGTCATTGCATGTGTGTTCTTTTTACTAACAACAACCAGTGTCATTGCATGTGTGTTCTCTTCAGAGACTAGACATGGATCCACCAGTGTCATTGCATGTGTGTTCTTTTGACTAACAACAACCAGAGTCATTGCATGTTTGTTCATTTCACATACCACATATGGATCCACCAGCGTCATTGAAATGTGTGTTCTCTACATAGACCACACATGGTTCCACCAGTGTCATTGCATGTGTGTTCGTTTTAGTAACAACAACAAGAGTCATTGAAATGTGTGTTCTTCTCACATACCACGTATGAATTCGCCAGTGTCATTGCATGTGTGCTCTTTTCACAATCCACCCATGGATCCACCAGTGTCATTGCATGTGTGTTCTTTTTAGTAACAACAACCAGAGTCGTTGAAATGTGTGTTCTTCTCACATACCACCTATGGATCCACCAGTGTTATTGCATGTGTGTTCTTTTCACAATCCACCCATGGATCCACCAGTGTCATTGCATGTGTGTTCTTTTTAGTAACAATAACCAGAGTCATTGAAATGTGTGTTCTTTTCACATACCACATATGGATCCACCAGTGTCATTGCATGTGTGTTCTTTTCACTAAAAACAACCAGAGTCATTGCATGTCTGTTCTTTTCACATACCACATATGGATCCACCGATGTCATTGCATGTGTGCTCTATTCACAATCCACCCATGGATCCACCAGTGTCATTGCATGTGTGTTCTTTTTACTAACAACAACCAGAGTCATTGAAATGTGTGTTCTTTTCACATACCACCTATGGATCCACCAGTGTCATTGCATGTGTGTTCTTTTCACTAACAACATCCAGAGTCATTACATGTGTGTTCTTTTCACATACCACATATGGATCCACCAGTGTCATTGAAATGTGTGTTCTCAACATAGACCACACATGGATCCACCAGTGTCATTGCATGTGTGTTCTTTTTAGTAACAACAACCAGAGTCATTGAAATATGTGTTCTTCTCACATACCACCTATGGATCCACCAGTGTCATTGCATGTGTGTTCTTTTCACTAACAACATCCAGAGTCATTACATGTGTGTTCTTTCACATACCACATATGGATCCACCAGTGTCATTGAAATGTGTGTTCTCAACATAGACCACACATGGATCCACCAGTGTCATTGCATGTGTGTTCTTTTCAGTAACAACAACCAGGGTCATTGAAATATGTGTTCTTCTCACATACCACCTATGGATCCACCAGTGTCATTGCATTTGTGTTCTGTTCACAATCCACCCATGGATCCACCAGTTTCATTACATGTGTGTTCTTTTTAGTAACAACAACCAGAGTCGTTGAAATGTGTGTTCTTCTCACATACCACCTATGGATCCACCAGTGTCATTGCATATGTGTTCTTTTCACAATCCACCCATGGATCCACCAGTGTCATTGGATGTGTGTTCTTTTTAGTAACAACAACCAGAGTCATTGAAATGTGTGTTCTTTTCACATACCACATATGGATCCACCAGTGTCATCTCATGTGTGTTCTTTTCACTAACAACAACCAGAGTCATTGCATGTGTGTTCTTTTCACATACCACATATGGATCAACCAGTGTCATTGCATGTATGTTCTTTTCAACAACGACAACTGGTGTCATTGCATGTGTGCTCTTTTCACAATCCACACATGGATCCACCAGTGTCATTGCATGTGTGTTCTTTTAAGTAACAACAACCAGTGTCATTGCATGTGTGTTCTTTTCACTAATAATAACTGGAGTCATTGCATGTGTGCTCTTTTCACAATCCACCTATCGATCCACCAGTGTCATTGCATGTGTGTTCTTTTTACTAACAACAACCAGAGTCATTTCATGGCTGTTCTTCTCACATACCACCTATGGATCCACCAGTGTCATTGCATGTGTGTTCTCTTCACAATCCACACATGGATCTACCAGTGTCATTGCATGTGTGTTCTTTTTACAAACAACAACCAGTGTCATTGCATGTGTGTTCTCTTCAGAGACTAGACATGGATCAACCAGTGTCATTGCATGTGTGTTCTTTTCACAATCCACCCATGGATCCATCAGTGTCATTGCATGTGTGTTCTTTTTAGTAACAATAACCAGAGTCATTGAAATATGTGTTCTTTTCACATACCACATATGGATCCACCAGTGTCATTGCATGTGTGTTCTTTTCACTAACAACAACCAGAGTCATTGCATGTGTGTTCTTTTCACATACCACATATGGATCAACCAGTGTCATTGCTTGTATGTTCTTTTCAACAACAACAACTGGAGTCATTGCATGTGTGCTCTTTTCACAATCCACACATGGATCCACCAGTGTCATTGCATGTGTGTTCTTTTTAGTAACAACAACCAGTGTCATTGCATGTGTGTTCTTTTCACTAACAACAACTGGAGTCATTGCATGTGTGCTCTTTTCACAATCCACCTATGGATCCACCAGTGTCATTGCATGTGTGTTCTTTTTACTAACAACAACCAGAGTCATTTCATGGCTGTTCTTCTCACGTACCACCTATGGATCAACCAGTGTCATTGCATGTGTGTTCTCTTCACAATCCACACATGGATCCACCAGTGTCATTGCATGTGTGTTCTTTTTACTAACAACAACCAGTGTCATTGCATGTGTGTTCTCTTCAGAGACTAGACATGGATCCACCAGTGTCATTGCATGTGTGTTCTTTTGACTAACAACAACCAGAGTCATTGCATGTTTGTTCATTTCACATACCACATATGGATCCACCAGCGTCATTGAAATGTGTGTTCTCTACATAGACCACACATGGTTCCACCAGTGTCATTGCATGTGTGTTCGTTTTAGTAACAACAACAAGAGTCATTGAAATGTGTGTTCTTCTCACATACCACGTATGAATTCGCCAGTGTCATTGCATGTGTGCTCTTTTCACAATCCACCCATGGATCCACCAGTGTCATTGCATGTGTGTTCTTTTTAGTAACAACAACCAGAGTCGTTGAAATGTGTGTTCTTCTCACATACCACCTATGGATCCACCAGTGTTATTGCATGTGTGTTCTTTTCACAATCCACCCATGGATCCACCAGTGTCATCGGATGTGTGTTCTTTTTAGTAACAACTAGAGTCATTGAAATGTGTGTTCTTTTCACATACCACATATGGATCCACCAATGTCATTGCATGTGTGTTCTTTTCACTAACAACAACCAGAGTCATTGCATGTGTGTTCTTTTAACATAACACATATGGATCAACCAGTGTCATTGCATGTATGTTCTTTTCAACAACAACAACTGGAGTCATTGCATGTGTGCTCTTTTCACAATCCACACATGGATCCACCAGTGTCATTGCATGTGTGTTCTTTTTAGTAACAACAACCAGTGTCATTGCATGTGTGTTCTTTTCACTAACAACAACTGGAGTCAGTGCATGTGTGCTCTTTTCACAATCCACCTATGGATCCACCAATGTCATTGCATGTGTGTTCTTTTTACTAACAACAACCAGAGTCATTTCATGGCTGTTCTTCTCACATACCACCTATGGATCAACCAGTGTCATTGCATGTGTGTTCTCTTCACAATCCACACATGGATCCACCAGTGTCATTGCATGTGTGTTCTTTTTACTAACAACAAATAGAGTCATTGAAATGTGTGTTCTTTTCACATACCACCTATGGATCCACCAGTGTCATTGCATGTGTGTTCTTTTCACTAACAACAACCAAAGTCATTGCATGTGTGTTCTTTTCACATACCACATATGGATCCACCAGTGTCATTGAAATGTGTGTTCTCAACATAGACCACACATGGATCCACCAGTGTCACTGCATGTGTGTTCTTTTTAGTAACAAGAACCAGAGTCATTGAAATGTGTGTTCTTCTCACATACCACCTATGGATCCACCAGTGTCATTGCATGTATCTTCTTGTCAACAACAACAACTAGAGTCATTGCATGTGTGCTCTTTTCACAATCCACAGATGGATCCACCAGTGTCATTGCATGTGTGTTCTTTTTAGTAACAACAACCAGTGTCATTGCATGTGTGTTCTTTTCACTAACAACAACTAGAGTCATTGCATGTGTGCTCTTTTCATAATCCACCTATGGATCCACCAGTGTCATTGCATGTGTGTTCTTTTTACTAACAACAACCAGAGTCATTTCATGGCTGTTCTTCTCACGTACCACCTATGGATCAACCAGTGTCATTGCATGTGTGTTCTCTTCACAATCCACACATGGATCCACCAGTGTCATTGCATGTGTGTTCTTTTTACTAACAACAACCAGTGTCATTGCATGTGTGTTCTCTTCAGAGACCAGACATGGATCCACCAGTGTCATTGCATGTGTGTTCTTTTTACTAACAACAACCAGAGTCATTGCATGTGTGTTCATTTCACATACCACATATGGATCCACCAGCGTCATTGAAATGTGCGTTCTCTACATAGACCACACATGGATCCACCAGTGTCATTGCATGTGTGTTCTTTTTAGTAACAACAACCAGAGTCATTGAAATGTGTGTTCTTCTCACATACCACGTATGGATTCGCCAGTGTCATTGCATGTGTGCTCTTTTCACAATCCACCCATGGATCCACCAGTGTCATTGCATGTGTGTTCTTTTTAGTAACAACAACCAGAGTCATTGAAATGTGTGTTCTTCTCACATACCACCTATGGATCCACCAGTGTCATTGCATGTGTGTTCTCTTCACAATCCACACATGGATCCACCAGTGTCTTTGGATGTGTGTTCTTTTTAGTAACAACAACCAGAGTCATTGAAATGTGTGTTCTTTTCACATACCACATATGGATCCACCAGTGTCATCTCATGTGTGTTCTTTTCACTAACAACAACCAGAGTCATTGCATGTGTGTTCTTTTCACATACCACATATGGATCAACCAGTGTCATTGCATGTATGTTCTTTTCAACAACGACAACTGGTGTCATTGCATGTGTGCTCTTTTCACAATCCACACATGGATCCACCAGTGTCATTGCATGTGTGTTCTTTTTAGTAACAACAACCAGTGTCATTGCATGTGTGTTCTTTTCACTAATAATAACTGGAGTCATTGCATGTGTGCTCTTTTCACAATCCACCTATCGATCCACCAGTGTCATTGCATGTGTGTTCTTTTTACTAACAACAACCAGAGTCATTTCATGGCTGTTCTTCTCACATACCACCTATGGATCCACCAGTGTCATTGCATGTGTGTTCTCTTCACAATCCACACATGGATCTACCAGTGTCATTGCATGTGTGTTCTTTTTACAAACAACAACCAGTGTCATTGCATGTGTGTTCTCTTCAGAGACTAGACATGGATCAACCAGTGTCATTGCATGTGTGTTCTTTTCACAATCCACCCATGGATCCATCAGTGTCATTGCATGTGTGTTCTTTTTAGTAACAATAACCAGAGTCATTGAAATGTGTGTTCTTTTCACATACCACATATGGATCCACCAGTGTCACTTCATGTGTGTTCTTTTCACTAACAACAACCAGAGTCATTGCATGTGTGTTCTTTTCACATACCACATATGGATCAACCAGTTTCATTGCATGTATGTTCTTTTCAACAACAACAACTGGAGTCATTGCATGTGTGCTCTTTTCACAATCCACACATGGATCCACCAGTGTCATTGCAAGTGCGTTCTTTTTAGTAACAACAACCAGTGTCATTGCATGTGTGTTCTTTTCACTAACAACAACTGGAGTCATTGCATGTGTGCTCTTTTCACAATCCACCTATGGATCCACCAGTGTCATTGCATGTGTGTTCTTTTTACTAATAACAACCAGAGTCATTTCATGGCTGTTCTTCTCACGTACCACCTATGGATCAACCAGTGTCATTGCATGTGTGTTCTCTTCACAATCCACACATGGATCCACCAGTGTCATTGCATGTGTGTTCTTTTTACTAACAACAACCAGTGTCATTGCATGTGTGTTCTCTTCAGAGACTAGACATGGATCCACCAGTGTCATTGCATGTGTGTTCTTTTGACTAACAACAACCAGAGTCATTGCATGTTTGTTCATTTCACATACCACATATGGATCCACCAGCGTCATTGAAATGTGTGTTCTCTACATAGACCACACATGGATCCACCAGTGTCATTGCATGTGTGTTCGTTTTAGTAACAACAACAAGAGTCATTGAAATGTGTGTTCTTCTCACATACCACGTATGAATTCGCCAGTGTCATTGCATGTGTGCTCTTTTCACAATCCACCCATGGATCCACCAGTGTCATTGCATGTGTGTTCTTTTTAGTAACAACAACCAGAGTCGTTGAAATGTGTGTTCTTCTCACATACCACCTATGGATCCACCAGTGTTATTGCATGTGTGTTCTTTTCACAATCCACCCATGGATCCACCAGTGTCATCGGATGTGTGTTCTTTTTAGTAACAACTAGAGTCATTGAAATGTGTGTTCTTTTCACATACCACATATGGATCCACCAATGTCATTGCATGTGTGTTCTTTTCACTAACAACAACCAGAGTCATTGCATGTGTGTTCTTTTAACATAACACATATGGATCAACCAGTGTCATTGCATGTATGTTCTTTTCAACAACAACAACTGGAGTCATTGCATGTGTGCTCTTTTCACAATCCACACATGGATCCACCAGTGTCATTGCATGTGTGTTCTTTTTAGTAACAACAACCAGTGTCATTGCATGTGTGTTCTTTTCACTAACAACAACTGGAGTCAGTGCATGTGTGCTCTTTTCACAATCCACCTATGGATCCAACAATGTCATTGCATGTGTGTTCTTTTTACTAACAACAACCAGAGTCATTTCATGGCTGTTCTTCTCACATACCACCTATGGATCAACCAGTGTCATTGCATGTGTGTTCTCTTCACAATCCACACATGGATCCACCAGTGTCATTGCATGTGTGTTCTTTTTACTAACAACAACTAGAGTCATTGAAATGTGTGTTCTTTTCACATACCACCTATGGATCCACCAGTGTCATTGCATGTGTGTTCTTTTCACTAACAACAACCAGAGTCATTGCATGTGTGTTCTTTTCGCATACCACATATGGATCCACCAGTGTCATTGAAATGTGTGTTCTCAACATAGACCACACATGGATCCCCCCAGTGTCACTGCATGTGTGTTCTTTTTAGTAACAACAACCAGAGTCATTGAAATGTGTGTTCTTCTCACATACCACCTATGGATCCACCAGTGTCATTGCATGTATGTTCTTGTCAACAACAACAACTAGAGTCATTGCATGTGTGCTCTTTTCACAATCCACAGATGGATCCACCAGTGTCATTGCATGTGTGTTCTTTTTAGTAACAACAACCAGTGTCATTGCATGTGTGTTCTTTTCACTAACAACAACTAGAGTCATTGCATGTGTGCTCTTTTCACAATCCACCTATGGATCCACCAGTGTCATTGCATGTGTGTTCTTTTTACTAACAACAACCAGAGTCATTTCATGGCTGTTCTTCTCACGTACCACCTATGGATCAACCAGTGTCATTGCATGTGTGTTCTCTTCACAATCCACACATGGATCCACCAGTGTCATTGCATGTGTGTTCTTTTTACTAACAACAACTAGAGTCATTGAAATGTGTGTTCTTTTCACATACCACCTATGGATCCACCAGTGTCATTGCATGTGTGTTCTTTTCACTAACAACAACCAGAGTCATTGCATGTGTGTTCTTTTCGCATACCACATATGGATCCACCAGTGTCATTGAAATGTGTGTTCTCAACATAGACCACACATGGATCCCCCCAGTGTCACTGCATGTGTGTTCTTTTTAGTAACAACAACCAGAGTCATTGAAATGTGTGTTCTTCTCACATACCACCTATGGATCCACCAGTGTCATTGCATGTATGTTCTTGTCAACAACAACAACTAGAGTCATTGCATGTGTGCTCTTTTCACAATCCACAGATGGATCCACCAGTGTCATTGCATGTGTGTTCTTTTTAGTAACAACAACCAGTGTCATTGCATGTGTGTTCTTTTCACTAACAACAACTAGAGTCATTGCATGTGTGCTCTTTTCACAATCCACCTATGGATCCACCAGTGTCATTGCATGTGTGTTCTTTTTACTAACAACAACCAGAGTCATTTCATGGCTGTTCTTCTCACGTACCACCTATGGATCAACCAGTGTCATTGCATGTGTGTTCTCTTCACAATCCACACATGGATCCACCAGTGTCATTGCATGTGTGTTCTTTTTACTAACAACAACCAGTGTCATTGCATGTGTGTTCTCTTCAGAGACCAGACATGGATCCACCAGTGTCATTGCATGTGTGTTCTTTTTACTAACAACAACCAGAGTCATTGCATGTGTGTTCATTTCACATACCACATATGGATCCACCAGCGTCATTGAAATGTGTGTTCTCTACATAGACCACACATGGATCCACCAGTGTCAGTGCATGTGTGTTCTTTTTAGTAACAACAACCAGAGTCATTGAAATGTGTGTTCTTCTCACATACCACGTATGGATTCGCCAGTGTCATTGCATGTGTGCTCTTTTCACAATCCACCCATGGATCCACCAGTGTCATTGCATGTGTGTTCTTTTTAGTAACAACAACCAGAGTCATTGAAATGTGTGTTCTTCTCACATACCACCTATGGATCCACCAGTGTCATTGCATGTGTGTTCTTTTCACAATCCACCCATGGATCCACCAGTGTCATTGGATGTGTGTTCTTTTTAGTAACAACAACCAGAGTCATTGAAATGTGTGTTCTTTTCACATACCACATATGGATCCACCAGTGTCATCTCATGTGTGTTCTTTTCACTAACAACAACCAGAGTCATTGCATGTGTGTTCTTTTCACATACCACATATGGATCAACCAGTGTCATTGCATGTATGTTCTTTTCAACAACGACAACTGGTGTCATTGCATGTGTGCTCTTTTCACAATCCACACATGGATCCACCAGTGTCATTGCATGTGTGTTCTTTTTAGTAACAACAACCAGTGTCATTGCATGTGTGTTCTTTTCACTAATAATAACTGGAGTCATTGCATGTGTGCTCTTTTCACAATCCACCTATCGATCCACCAGTGTCATTTCATGTGTGTTCTTTTTACTAACAACAACCAGAGTCATTTCATGGCTGTTCTTCTCACATACCACCTATGGATCCACCAGTGTCATTGCATGTGTGTTCTCTTCACAATCCACACATGGATCTACCAGTGTCATTGCATGTGTGTTCTTTTTACAAACAACAACCAGTGTCATTGCATGTGTGTTCTCTTCAGAGACTAGACATGGATCAACCAGTGTCATTGCATGTGTGTTCTTTTCACAATCCACCCATGGATCCATCAGTGTCATTGCATGTGTGTTCTTTTTAGTAACAATAACCAGAGTCATTGAAATGTGTGTTCTTTTCACATACCACATATGGATCCACCAGTGTCATTGCATGTGTGTTCTTTTCACTAACAACAACCAGAGTCATTGCATGTGTGTTCTTTTCACATACCACATATGGATCAACCAGTGTCATTGCATGTATGTTCTTTTCAACAACAACAACTGGAGTCATTGCATGTGTGCTCTTTTCACAATCCACACATGGATCCACCAGTGTCATTGCAAGTGCGTTCTTTTTAGTAACAACAACCAGTGTCATTGCATGTGTGTTCTTTTCACTAACAACAACTGGAGTCATTGCATGTGTGCTCTTTTCACAATCCACCTATGGATCCACCAGTGTCATTGCATGTGTGTTATTTTTACTAACAACAACCAGAGTCATTTCATGGCTGTTCTTCTCACGTACCACCTATGGATCAACCAGTGTCATTGCATGTGTGTTCTCTTCACAATCCACACATGGATCCACCAGTGTCATTGCATGTGTGTTCTTTTTACTAACAACAACCAGTGTCATTGCATGTGTGTTCTCTTCAGAGACTAGACATGGATCCACCAGTGTCATTGCATGTGTGTTCTTTTGACTAACAACAACCAGAGTCATTGCATGTGTGTTCATTTCACATACCACATATGGATCCACCAGCGTCATTGAAATGTGTGTTCTCTACATAGACCACACATGGATCCACCAGTGTCATTGCATGTGTGTTCGTTTTAGTAACAACAACAAGAGTCATTGAAATGTGTGTTCTTCTCACATACCACGTATGAATTCGCCAGTGTCATTGCATGTGTGCTCTTTTCACAATCCACCCATGGATCCACCAGTGTCATTGCATGTGTGTTCTTTTTAGTAGCAACAACCAGAGTCGTTGAAATGTGTGTTCTTCTCACATACCACCTATGGATCCACCAGTGTTATTGCATGTGTGTTCTTTTCACAATCCACCCATGGATCCACCAGTGTCATTGGATGTGTGTTCTTTTTAGTAACAACTAGAGTCATTGAAATGTGTGTTCTTTTCACATACCACATATGGATCCACCAATGTCATTGCATGTGTGTTCTTTTCACTAACAACAACCAGAGTCATTGCATGTGTATTCTTTTCACATACCACATATGGATCATCCAGTGTCATTGCATGTATGTTCTTTTCAACAACAACAACTGGAGTCATTGCATGTGTGCTCTTTTCACAATCCACACATGGATCCACCAGTGTCATTGCATGTGTGTTCTTTTTAGTAACAACAACCAGTGTCATTGCATGTGTGTTCTTTTCACTAACAACAACTGGAGTCAGTGCATGTGTGCTCTTTTCACAATCCACCTATGGATCCACCAATGTCATTGCATGTGTGTTCTTTTTACTAACAACAACCAGAGTCATTTCATGGCTGTTCTTCTCACATACCACCTATGGATCAACCAGTGTCATTGCATGTGTGTTCTCTTCACAATCCACACATGGATCCACCAGTGTAATTGCATGTGTGTTCTTTTTACTAACAACAACTAGAGTCATTGAAATGTGTGTTCTTTTCACATACCACCTATGGATCCACCAGTGTCATTGCATGTGTATTCTTTTCACTAACAACAACCAGAGTCATTGCATGTGTGTTCTTTTCACATACCACATATGGATCCACCAGTGTCATTGAAATGTGTGTTCTCAACATAGACCACACATGGATCCACCAGTGTCACTGCATGTGTGTTCTTTTTAGTAACAACAACCAGAGTCATTGAAATGTGTGTTCTTCTCACATACCACCTATGGATCCACCAGTGTCATTGCATGTATGTTCTTGTCAACAACAACAACTAGAGTCATTGCATGTGTGCTCTTTTCACAATCCACAGATGGATCCACCAGTGTCATTGCATGTGTGTTCTTTTTAGTAACAACAACCAGTGTCATTGCATGTGTGTTCTTTTCACTAACAACAACTAGAGTCATTGCATGTGTGCTCTTTTCACAATCCACCTATGGATCCACCAGTGTCATTGCATGTGTGTTCTTTTTACTAACAATAACCAGAGTCATTTCATGGCTGTTCTTCTCACGTACCACCTATGGATCAACCAGTGTCATTGCATGTGTGTTCTCTTCACAATCCACACATGGATCCACCAGTGTCATTGCATGTGTGTTCTTTTTACTAACAACAACCAGTGTCATTGCATGTGTGTTCTCTTCAGAGACCAGACATGGATCCACCAGTGTCATTGCATGTGTGTTCTTTTTACTAACAACAACCAGAGTCATTGCATGTGTGTTCATTTCACATACCACATATGGATCCACCAGCGTCATTGAAATGTGCGTTCTCTACATAGACCACACATGGATCCACCAGTGTCATTGCATGTGTGTTCTTTTTAGTAACAACAACCAGAGTCATTGAAATGTGTGTTCTTTTCACATACCACGTATGGATTCGCCAGTGTCATTGCATGTGTGCTCTTTTCACAATCCACCCATGGATCCACCAGTGTCATTGCATGTGTGTTCTTTTTAGTAACAACAACCAGAGTCATTGAAATGTGTGTTCTTCTCACATACCACCTATGGATCCACCAGTGTCATTGCATGTGTGTTCTTTTCACAATCCACCCATGGATCCACCAGTGTCATTGGATGTGTGTTCTTTTTAGTAACAACAACCAGAGTCATTGAAATGTGTGTTCTTTTCACATACCACATATGGATCCACCAGTGTCATCTCATGTGTGTTCTTTTCACTAACAACAACCAGAGTCATTGCATGTGTGTTCTTTTCACATACCACATATGGATCAACCAGTGTCATTGCATGTATGTTCTTTTCAACAACGACAACTGGTGTCATTGCATGTGTGCTCTTTTCACAATCCACACATGGATCCACCAGTGTCATTGCATGTGTGTTCTTTTTAGTAACAACAACCAGTGTCATTGCATGTGTGTTCTTTTCACTAATAATAACTGGAGTCATTGCATGTGTGCTCTTTTCACAATCCACCTATCGATCCACCAGTGTCATTGCATGTGTGTTCTTTTTACTAACAACAACCAGAGTCATTTCATGGCTGTTCTTCTCACATACCACCTATGGATCCACCAGTGTCATTGCATGTGTGTTCTCTTCACAATCCACACATGGATCTACCAGTGTCATTGCATGTGTGTTCTTTTTACAAACAACAACCAGTGTCATTGCATGTGTGTTCTCTTCAGAGACTAGACATGGATCAACCAGTGTCATTGCATGTGTGTTCTTTTCACAATCCACCCATGGATCCATCAGTGTCATTGCATGTGTGTTCTTTTTAGTAACAATAACCAGAGTCATTGAAATGTGTGTTCTTTTCACATACCACATATGGATCCACCAGTGTCATTGCATGTGTGTTCTTTTCACTAACAACAACCAGAGTCATTGCATGTGTGTTCTTTTCACATACCACATATGGATCAACCAGTGTCATTGCATGTATGTTCTTTTCAACAACAACAACTGGAGTCATTGCATGTGTGCTCTTTTCACAATCCACACATGGATCCACCAGTGTCATTGCAAGTGCGTTCTTTTTAGTAACAACAACCAGTGTCATTGCATGTGTGTTCTTTTCACTAACAACAACTGGAGTCATTGCATGTGTGCTCTTTTCACAATCCACCTATGGATCCACCAGTGTCATTGAATTGTGTGTTCTCAACATAGACCACACATGGATCCACCAGTGTCATTGCATGTGTGTTCTTTTTAGTAACAACAACCAGTGTCATTGCATGTGTGTTCTTTTCACTAACAACAACTGGAGTCATTGCATGTGTGCTCTTTTCACAATCCACCTATGGATCCACCAGTGTCATTGCATGTGTGTTCTTTTTACTAACAACAACCAGAGTCATTTCATGGCTGTTCTTCTCACGTACCACCTATGGATCAACCAGTGTCATTGCATGTGTGTTCTCTTCACAATCCACACATGGATCCACCAGTGTCATTGCATGTGTGTTCTTTTTACTAACAACAACCAGTGTCATTGCATGTGTGTTCTCTTCAGAGACTAGACATGGATCCACCAGTGTCATTGCATGTGTGTTCTTTTGACTAACAACAACCAGAGTCATTGCATGTGTGTTCATTTCACATACCACATATGGATCCACCAGCGTCATTGAAATGTGTGTTCTCTACATAGACCACACATGGATCCACCAGTGTCATTGCATGTGTGTTCGTTTTAGTAACAACAACAAGAGTCATTGAAATGTGTGTTCTTCTCACATACCACGTATGAATTCGCCAGTGTCATTGCATGTGTGCTCTTTTCACAATCCACCCATGGATCCACCAGTGTCATTGCATGTGTGTTCTTTTTAGTAGCAACAACCAGAGTCGTTGAAATGTGTGTTCTTCTCACATACCACCTATGGATCCACCAGTGTTATTGCATGTGTGTTCTTTTCACAATCCACCCATGGATCCACCAGTGTCATTGGATGTGTGTTCTTTTTAGTAACAACTAGAGTCATTGAAATGTGTGTTCTTTTCACATACCACATATGGATCCACCAATGTCATTGCATGTGTGTTCTTTTCACTAACAACAACCAGAGTCATTGCATGTGTATTCTTTTCACATACCACATATGGATCATCCAGTGTCATTGCATGTATGTTCTTTTCAACAACAACAACTGGAGTCATTGCATGTGTGCTCTTTTCACAATCCACACATGGATCCACCAGTGTCATTGCATGTGTGTTCTTTTTAGTAACAACAACCAGTGTCATTGCATGTGTGTTCTTTTCACTAACAACAACTGGAGTCAGTGCATGTGTGCTCTTTTCACAATCCACCTATGGATCCACCAATGTCATTGCATGTGTGTTCTTTTTACTAACAACAACCAGAGTCATTTCATGGCTGTTCTTCTCACATACCACCTATGGATCAACCAGTGTCATTGCATGTGTGTTCTCTTCACAATCCACACATGGATCCACCAGTGTAATTGCATGTGTGTTCTTTTTACTAACAACAACTAGAGTCATTGAAATGTGTGTTCTTTTCACATACCACCTATGGATCCACCAGTGTCATTGCATGTGTATTCTTTTCACTAACAACAACCAGAGTCATTGCATGTGTGTTCTTTTCACATACCACATATGGATCCACCAGTGTCATTGAAATGTGTGTTCTCAACATAGACCACACATGGATCCACCAGTGTCACTGCATGTGTGTTCTTTTTAGTAACAACAACCAGAGTCATTGAAATGTGTGTTCTTCTCACATACCACCTATGGATCCACCAGTGTCATTGCATGTATGTTCTTGTCAACAACAACAACTAGAGTCATTGCATGTGTGCTCTTTTCACAATCCACAGATGGATCCACCAGTGTCATTGCATGTGTGTTCTTTTTAGTAACAACAACCAGTGTCATTGCATGTGTGTTCTTTTCACTAACAACAACTAGAGTCATTGCATGTGTGCTCTTTTCACAATCCACCTATGGATCCACCAGTGTCATTGCATGTGTGTTCTTTTTACTAACAATAACCAGAGTCATTTCATGGCTGTTCTTCTCACGTACCACCTATGGATCAACCAGTGTCATTGCATGTGTGTTCTCTTCACAATCCACACATGGATCCACCAGTGTCATTGCATGTGTGTTCTTTTTACTAACAACAACCAGTGTCATTGCATGTGTGTTCTCTTCAGAGACCAGACATGGATCCACCAGTGTCATTGCATGTGTGTTCTTTTTACTAACAACAACCAGAGTCATTGCATGTGTGTTCATTTCACATACCACATATGGATCCACCAGCGTCATTGAAATGTGCGTTCTCTACATAGACCACACATGGATCCACCAGTGTCATTGCATGTGTGTTCTTTTTAGTAACAACAACCAGAGTCATTGAAATGTGTGTTCTTTTCACATACCACGTATGGATTCGCCAGTGTCATTGCATGTGTGCTCTTTTCACAATCCACCCATGGATCCACCAGTGTCATTGCATGTGTGTTCTTTTTAGTAACAACAACCAGAGTCATTGAAATGTGTGTTCTTCTCACATACCACCTATGGATCCACCAGTGTCATTGCATGTGTGTTCTTTTCACAATCCACCCATGGATCCACCAGTGTCATTGGATGTGTGTTCTTTTTAGTAACAACAACCAGAGTCATTGAAATGTGTGTTCTTTTCACATACCACATATGGATCCACCAGTGTCATCTCATGTGTGTTCTTTTCACTAACAACAACCAGAGTCATTGCATGTGTGTTCTTTTCACATACCACATATGGATCAACCAGTGTCATTGCATGTATGTTCTTTTCAACAACGACAACTGGTGTCATTGCATGTGTGCTCTTTTCACAATCCACACATGGATCCACCAGTGTCATTGCATGTGTGTTCTTTTTAGTAACAACAACCAGTGTCATTGCATGTGTGTTCTTTTCACTAATAATAACTGGAGTCATTGCATGTGTGCTCTTTTCACAATCCACCTATCGATCCACCAGTGTCATTGCATGTGTGTTCTTTTTACTAACAACAACCAGAGTCATTTCATGGCTGTTCTTCTCACATACCACCTATGGATCCACCAGTGTCATTGCATGTGTGTTCTCTTCACAATCCACACATGGATCTACCAGTGTCATTGCATGTGTGTTCTTTTTACAAACAACAACCAGTGTCATTGCATGTGTGTTCTCTTCAGAGACTAGACATGGATCAACCAGTGTCATTGCATGTGTGTTCTTTTCACAATCCACCCATGGATCCATCAGTGTCATTGCATGTGTGTTCTTTTTAGTAACAATAACCAGAGTCATTGAAATGTGTGTTCTTTTCACATACCACATATGGATCCACCAGTGTCATTGCATGTGTGTTCTTTTCACTAACAACAACCAGAGTCATTGCATGTGTGTTCTTTTCACATACCACATATGGATCAACCAGTGTCATTGCATGTATGTTCTTTTCAACAACAACAACTGGAGTCATTGCATGTGTGCTCTTTTCACAATCCACACATGGATCCACCAGTGTCATTGCAAGTGCGTTCTTTTTAGTAACAACAACCAGTGTCATTGCATGTGTGTTCTTTTCACTAACAACAACTGGAGTCATTGCATGTGTGCTCTTTTCACAATCCACCTATGGATCCACCAGTGTCATTGAATTGTGTGTTCTCAACATAGACCACACATGGATCCACCAGTGTCATTGCATGTGTGTTCTTTTTAGTAACAACAACCAGTGTCATTGCATGTGTGTTCTTTTCACTAACAACAACTGGAGTCATTGCATGTGTGCTCTTTTCACAATCCACCTATGGATCCACCAGTGTCATTGCATGTGTGTTCTTTTTACTAACAACAACCAGAGTCATTTCATGGCTGTTCTTCTCACGTACCACCTATGGATCAACCAGTGTCATTGCATGTGTGTTCTCTTCACAATCCACACATGGATCCACCAGTGTCATTGCATGTGTGTTCTTTTTACTAACAACAACCAGTGTCATTGCATGTGTGTTCTCTTCAGAGACTAGACATGGATCCACCAGTGTCATTGCATGTGTGTTCTTTTGACTAACAACAACCAGAGTCATTGCATGTGTGTTCATTTCACATACCACATATGGATCCACCAGCGTCATTGAAATGTGTGTTCTCTACATAGACCACACATGGATCCACCAGTGTCATTGCATGTGTGTTCGTTTTAGTAACAACAACAAGAGTCATTGAAATGTGTGTTCTTCTCACATACCACGTATGAATTCGCCAGTGTCATTGCATGTGTGCTCTTTTCACAATCCACCCATGGATCCACCAGTGTCATTGCATGTGTGTTCTTTTTAGTAACAACAACCAGAGTCGTTGAAATGTGTGTTCTTCTCACATACCACCTATGGATCAACCAGTGTTATTGCATGTGTGTTCTTTTCACAATCCACCCATGGATCCACCAGTGTCATTGTATGTGTGTTCTTTTTAGTAACAACTAGAGTCATTGAAATGTGTGTTCTTTTCACATACCACATATGGATCCACCAGTGTCATTGCATGTGCGTTCTTTTCACTAACAACAACCAGAGTCATTGTATGTGTGTTCTTTTCACATACCACATATGGATCAACCAGTGTCATTGCATGTATGTTCTTTTCAACAACAACAACTGGAGTAATTGCATGTGTGCTCTTTTCACAATCCACAAATGGATCCACCAGTGTCATTGCATGTGTGTTCTTTTTAGTAACAACAACCAGTGTCATTGCATGTGTGTTCTTTTCACTAACAACAACTGGAGTCATTGCATGTGTGCTCTTTTCACAATCCACCTATGGATCCACCAGTGTCATTGCATGTGTGTTCTTTTTACTAACCACAACCAGAGTCATTTCATGGATGTTCTTCTCACATACCACCTATGGATCAACCAGTGTCATTGCATGTGTGTTCTCTTCACAATCCACACATGGATCCACCAGTGTCATTGCATGTGTGTTCTTTTTACTAACAACAACCAGAGTCATTGAAATGTGTGTTCTTTTCACATACCACCTATGGATCCACCAGTGTCATTGCATGTGTGTTCTTTTCACTAACAACAACCCGAGTCATTGCATGTGTGTTCTTTTCACATACCACATATGGATCCACCAGTGTCATTGAAATGTGTGTTCTCAACATAGACCACACATGGATCCACCAGTGTCATTGCATGTGTGTTCTTTTTAGTAACAACAACCAGAGTAATTGAAATGTGTGTTCTTCTCACATACCACCTATGGATCCACCAGTGTCATTGCATGTATGTTCTTGTCAACAACAACAACTAGAGTCATTGCATGTGTGCTCTTTTCACAATCCACAGATGGATCCACCAGTGTCATTGCATGTGTGTTCTTTTTAGTAACAACAACCAGTGTCATTGCATGTGTGTTCTTTTCACTAACAACAACTGGAGTCATTGCGTGTGTGCTTGTTTCACAATCCACCTATGGATCCACCAGTGTCATTGCATGTTTGTTCTTTTTACTAACAACAACCAGAGTCATTTCATGGATGTTCTTCTCACATACAGCCTATGGATCCACCAGTGTCATTACATGTGTGTTCTCTTCACAATCCACACATGGATCCACCAGTGTCATTGCATGCGTGTTCTTTTTACTAACAACAACCAGTGTCATTGCATGTGTGTTCTCTTCAGAGACTAGACATGGATCAACCAGTGTCATTGCATGTGTGTTATTTTCACAATCCACCCATGGATCCACCAGTGTCATTGCATGTGTGTTCTTTTTAGTAAAAATAACCAGAGTCATTGAAATGTGTGTTCTTTTCACATACCACATATGGATCCACCAGTGTCATTGCATGTGTGTTCTTTTCACTAAAAACAACCAGAGTCATTGCATGTCTGTTCTTTTCACATACCACATATGGATCCACCGATGTCATTGCATGTGTGCTCTATTCACAATCCACCCATGGATCCACCAGTGTCATTGCATGTGTGTTCTTTTTACTAACAACAACCAGAGTCATTGAAATGTGTGTTCTTTTCACATACCACCTATGGATCCACCAGTGTCATTGCATGTGTGTTCTTTTCCCTAACAACATCCAGAGTCATTACATGTGTGTTCTTTTCACATACCACATATGGATCCACCAGTGTCATTGAAATGTGTGTTCTCAACATAGACCACACATGGATCCACCAGTGTCATTGCATGTGTGTTCTTTTTAGTAACAACAACCAGAGTCATTGAAATATGTGTTCCTCTCACATACCACCAATGGATCCACCAGTGTCATTGCATGTGTGTTCTTTTCACTAACAACATCCAGAGTCATTACATGTGTGTTCTTTCAAATACCACATATGGATCCACCAGTGTCATTGAAATGTGTGTTCTCAACATAGACCACACATGGATCCACCAGTGTCATTGCATGTGTGTTCTTTTCAGTAACAACAACCAGGGTCATTGAAATATGTGTTCTTCTCACATACCACCTATGGATCCACCAGTGTCATTGCATTTGTGTTCTATTCACAATCCACCCATGCATCCACCAGTTTCATTACATGTGTGTTCTTTTTAGTAACAACAACCAGAGTCGTTGAAATGTGTGTTCTTCTCACATACCACCTATGGATCCACCAGTGTCATTGCATGTGTGTTCTTTTCACAATCCACCCATGGATCCACCAGTGTCATTGGATGTGTGTTCTTTTTAGTAACAACAACCAGAGTCATTGAAATGTGTGTTCTTTTCACATACCACATATGGATCCACCAGTGTCATCTCATGTGTGTTCTTTTCACTAACAACAACCAGAGTCATTGCATGTGTGTTCTTTTCACATACCACATATGGATGAACCAGTGTCATTGCATGTATGTTCTTTTCAACAACGACAACTGGTGTCATTGCATGTGTGCTCTTTTCACAATCCACACATGGATCCACCAGTGTCATTGCATGTGTGTTCTTTTTAGTAACAACAACCAGTGTCATTGCATGTGTGTTCTTTTCACTAATAATAACTGGAGTCATTGCATGTGTGCTCTTTTCACAATCCACCTATCGATCCACCAGTGTCATTGCATGTGTGTTCTTTTTACTAACAATAACCAGAGTCATTTCATGGCTGTTCTTCTCACATACTACCTATGGATCCACCAGTGTCATTGCATGTGTGTTCTCTTCACAATCCACACATGGATCTACCGGTGTCATTGCATGTGTGTTCTTTTTACAAACAACAACCAGTGTCATTGCATGTGTGTTCTCTTCAGAGACTAGACATGGATCAACCAGTGTCATTGCATGTGTGTTCTTTTCACAATCCACCCATGGATCCATCAGTGTCATTGCATGTGTGTTCTTTTTAGTAACAATAACCAGAGTCATTGAAATGTGTGTTCTTTTCACATACCACATATGGATCCACCAGTGTCATTGCATGTGTGTTCTTTTCACTAACAACAACCAGAGTCATTGCATGTGTGTTCTTTTCACATACCACATATGGATCAACCAGTGTCATTGCTTGTATGTGTTTTTCAACAACAACAACTGGAGTCATTGCATGTGTGCTCTTTTCACAATCCACACATGGATCCACTAGTGTCATTGCATGTGTGTTCTTTTTAGTAACAACAACCAGTGTCATTGCATGTGTGTTCTTTTCACTAACAACAACTGGAGTCATTGCATGTGTGCTCTTTTCACAATCCACCTATGGATCCACCAGTGTCATTGCATGTGTGTTCTTTTTACTAACAACAACCAGAGTCATTTCATGGCTGTTCTTCTCACGTACCACCTAGGGATCAACCAGTGTCATTGCATGTGTGTTCTCTTCACAATCCACACATGGATCCACCAGTGTCATTGCATGTGTGTTCTTTTTACTAACAACAACCAGTGTCATTGCATGTGTGTTCTCTTCAGAGACTAGACATGGATCCACCAGTGTCATTGCATGTGTGTTCTTTTGACTAACAACAACCAGAGTCATTGCATGTGTGTTCATTTCACATACCACATATGGATCCACCAGCGTCATTGAAATGTGTGTTCTCTACATAGACCACACATGGATCCACCAGTGTCATTGCATGTGTGTTCGTTTTAGTAACAACAACAAGAGTCATTGAAATGTGTGTTCTTCTCACATACCACGTATGGATTAGCCAGTGTCATTGCATGTGTGCTCTTTTCACAATCCACCCATGGATCCACCAGTGTCATTGCATGTGTGTTCTTTTTAGTAACAACAACCAGAGTCGTTGAAATGTGTGTTCTTCTCACATACCACCTATGGATCAACCAGTGTTATTGCATGTGTGTTCTTTTCACAATCCACCCATGGATCCACCAGTGTCATTGTATGTGTGTTCTTTTTAGTAACAACTAGAGTCATTGAAATGTGTGTTCTTTTCACATACCACATATGGATCCACCAGTGTCATTGCATGTGCGTTCTTTTCACTAACAACAACCAGAGTCATTGTATGTGTGTTCTTTTCACATACCACATATGGATCAACCAGTGTCATTGCATGTATGTTCTTTTCAACAACAACAACTGGAGTAATTGCATGTGTGCTCTTTTCACAATCCACAAATGGATCCACCAGTGTCATTGCATGTGTGTTCTTTTTAGTAACAACAACCAGTGTCATTGCATGTGTGTTCTTTTCACTAACAACAACTGGAGTCAATGCATGTGTGCTCTTTTCACAATCCACCTATGGATCCACCAGTGTCATTGCATGTGTGTTCTTTTTACTAACCACAACCAGAGTCATTTCATGGATGTTCTTCTCACATACCACCTATGGATCAACCAGTGTCATTGCATGTGTGTTCTCTTCACAATCCACACATGGATCCACCAGTGTCATTGCATGTGTGTTCTTTTTACTAACAACAACCAGAGTCATTGAAATGTGTGTTCTTTTCACATACCACCTATGGATCCACCAGTGTCATTGCATGTGTGTTCTTTTCACTAACAACAACCCGAGTCATTGCATGTGTGTTCTTTTCACATACCACATATGGATCCACCAGTGTCATTGAAATGTGTGTTCTCAACATAGACCACACATGGATCCACCAGTGTCATTGCATGTGTGTTCTTTTTAGTAACAACAACCAGAGTAATTGAAATGTGTGTTCTTGTCACATACCACCTATGGATCCACCAGTGTCATTGCATGTATGTTCTTGTCAACAACAACAACTAGAGTCATTGCATGTGTGCTCTTTTCACAATCCACAGATGGATCCACCAGTGTCATTGCATGTTTGTTCTTTTTACTAACAACAACCAGAGTCATTTCATGGATGTTTTCTCACATACAGCCTATGGATCCACCAGTGTCATTACATGTGTGTTCTCTTCACAATCCACACATGGATCCACCAGTGTCATTGCATGCGTGTTCTTTTTACTAACAACAACCAGTGTCATTGCATGTGTGTTCTCTTCAGAGACTAGACATGGATCAACCAGTGTCATTGCATGTGTGTTCTTTTCACAATCCACCCATGGATCCACCAGTGTCATTGCATGTGTGTTCTTTTTAGTAACAATAACCAGAGTCATTGAAATGTGTGTTCTTGTCACATACCACATATGGATCCACCAGTGTCATTGCATGTGTGTTCTTTTCACTAAAAACAACCAGAGTCATTGCATGTCTGTTCTTTTCACATACCACATATGGATCCACCGATGTCATTGCATGTGTGCTCTATTCACAATCCACCCATGGATCCACCAGTGTCATTGCATGTGTGTTCTTTTTACTAACAACAACCAGAGTCACTTCATGGCTGTTCTTCTCACATACCACCTATGGATCCACCAGTGTCATTGCATGTGTGTTCTCTTCACAATCCACACATGGATCTACCAGTGTCATTGCATGTGTGTTCTTTTCACATACCACATATGGATCCACCAGTGTCATTGCATGTGTGTTCTTTTCACTAACAACAACCAGAGTCATTGCATCTGTGTTCTTTTCACATACCACATATGGATCAACCAGTGTCATTGCATGTATGTTCTTTTCAACAACAACAACTGGAGTCATTGCATGTGTGCTCTTTTCACAATCCACACATGGATCCACCAGTGTCATTGCATGTGTGTTCTTTTTAGTAACAACAACCAGTGTCATTGCATGTGTGTTCTTTTCACTAACAACAACTGGAGTCATTGCATGTTTTCTCTTTTCACAATCCACTTATGGATCCACCAATGTCATTGCATGTGTGTTCTTTTTACTAACAACAACCAGAGTCATTTCATGGATGTTCTTCTCACATACCACCTATGGATCAACCAGTGTCATTGAATGTGTGTTCTCTTCACAATCCACACATGGATCCACCAGTGTCATTGCATGTGTGTTCTTTTTACTAACAACAACCAGAGTCATTGAAATGTGTGTTCTTTTCACATACCACCTATGGATCCACCAGTGTCATTGCATGTGTGTTCTTGTCACTAACAACAACCAGAGTCATTGCATGTGCGTTCTTTTCACTAACAACAACCAGAGTCATTGCATGTGTGTTCTTTTCACATACCACATATGGATCAACCAGTGTGATTGCATGTATGTTCTTTTCAACAACAACAACTGGAGTCATTGCATGTGTGCTCTTTTCACAATCCAAACATGGATCCACCAGTGTCATTGCATGTGTGTTCTTTTTAGTAACAACAACCAGTGTCATTGCATGTGTGTTCTTTTCACTAACAACAACTGGAGTCATTGCATGTGTGCTCTTTTCACAATCCACCTATGGATCCACCAGTGTCATTGCATGTGTGTTCTTTTTACTAACAACAACCAGAGTCATTTCATGGCTGTTCTTCTCATGTACCACCTATGGATCAACCAGTGTCATTGCATGTGTGTTCTCTTCACAATCCACACATGGATCCACCAGTGTCATTGCATGTTTGTTCTCTTCAGAGACCAGACATGGATCCACCAGTGTCATTGCATGTGTGTTCTCTTCAGAGACCAGACATGGATCCACCAGTGTCATTGCATGTGTGTTCTTTTTACTAACAACAACCAGAGTCATTGCATGTGTGTTCATTTCACATACCACATATGGATCCACCAGCGTCATTGAAATGTGTGTTCTCTACATAGACCACACATGGATCCACCAGTGTCATTGCATGTGTGTTCTTTTTAGTAACAACAACCAGAGTCATTGAAATGTGTGTTCTTCTCACATACCACGTATGGATTCGCCAGTGTCATTGCATGTGTGCTCTTTTCACAATCCACCCATGGATCCACCAGTGTCATTGCATGTGTGTTCTTTTTAGTAACAACAACCAGAGTCATTGAAATGTGTGTTCTTCTCACATACCACCTAAGGATCCAGCAGTGTTATTGCATGTGTGTTCTTTTCACAATCCACCCATGGATCCACCAGTGTCATTGGATGTGTGTTCTTTTTAGTAACAACTAGAGTCATTGAAATGTGTGTTCTTTTCACATACCACATATGGATCCACCAGTGTCATTGCATGTGCGTTCTTTTCACTAACAACAACCAGAGTCATTGTATGTGTGTTCTTTTCACATACCACATATGGATCAACCAGTGTCATTGCATGTATGTTCTTTTCAACAACAACAACTGGAGTCATCGCATGTGTGCTCTTTTCACAATCCACACATGGATCCACCAGTGTCATTGCATGTGTGTTCTTTTTAGTAACAACAACCAGTGTCATTGCATGTGTGTTCTTTTCACTAACAACAACTGGAGTCATTGCATGTGTGCTCTTTTCACAATCCACCTATGGATCCACCAGTGTCATTGCATGTGTGTTCTTTTTACTAACCACAACCAGAGTCATTTCATGGATGTTCTTCTCACATACCACCTATGGATCCACCAGTGTCATTGCATGTGTGTTCTTTTTACTAACAACAACCAGAGTCATTGAAATGTGTGTTCTTTTCACATACCACCTATGGATCCACCAGTGTCATTGCATGTGTGTTCTTTTCACTAACAACAACCCGAGTCATTGCATGTGTGTTCTTTTCACATACCACATATGGATCCACCAGTGTCATTGAAATGTGTGTTCTCAACATAGACCACACATGGATCCACCAGTGTCATTGCATGTGTGTTCTTTTTAGTAACAACAACCAGAGTCATTGAAATGTGTGTTCTTCTCACATACCACCTATGGATCCACCAGTGTCATTGCATGTGTGCTCTTTTCACAATCCACACATGGATCCACCAGTGTCATTGCATGTGTGTTCTTTTTAGTAACAACAACCAGTGTCATTGCATGTGTGTTCTTTTCACTAACAACAACTGGAGTCATTGCATGTTTTCTCTTTTCACAATCCACTTATGGATCCACCAATGTCATTGCATGTGTGTTCTTTTTACTAACAACAACCAGAGTCATTTCATGGATGTTCTTCTCACATACCACCTATGGATCAACCAGTGTCATTGAATGTGTGTTCTCTTCACAATCCACACATGGATCCACCAGTGTCATTGCATGTGTGTTCTTTTTACTAACAACAACCAGAGTCATTGAAATGTGTGTTCTTTTCACATACCACCTATGGATCCACCAGTGTCATTGCATGTGTGTTCTTGTCACTAACAACAACCAGAGTCATTGCATGTGCGTTCTTTTCACTAACAACAACCAGAGTCATTGCATGTGTGTTCTTTTCACATACCACATATGGATCAACCAGTGTCATTGCATGTATGTTCTTTTCAACAACAACAACTGGAGTCATTGCATGTGTGCTCTTTTCACAATCCACACATGGATCCACCAGTGTCATTGCATGTGTGTTCTTTTTAGTAACAACAACCAGTGTCATTGCATGTGTGTTCTTTTCACTAACAACAACTGGAGTCATTGCATGTGTGCTCTTTTCACAATCCACCTATGGATCCACCAGTGTCATTGCATGTGTGTTCTTTTTACTAACAACAACCAGAGTCATTTCATGGCTGTTCTTCTCATGTACCACCTATGGATCAACCAGTGTCATTGCATGTGTGTTCTCTTCACAATCCACACATGGATCCACCAGTGTCATTGCATGTTTGTTCTCTTCAGAGACCAGACATGGATCCACCAGTGTCATTGCATGTGTGTTCTCTTCAGAGACCAGACATGGATCCACCAGTGTCATTGCATGTGTGTTCTTTTTACTAACAACAACCAGAGTCATTGCATGTGTGTTCATTTCACATACCACATATGGATCCACCAGCGTCATTGAAATGTGTGTTCTCTACATAGACCACACATGGATCCACCAGTGTCATTGCATGTGTGTTCTTTTTAGTAACAACAACCAGAGTCATTGAAATGTGTGTTCTTCTCACATACCACGTATGGATTCGCCAGTGTCATTGCATGTGTGCTCTTTTCACAATCCACCCATGGATCCACCAGTTTCATTACATGTGTGTTCTTTTTAGTAACAACAACCAGAGTCATTGAAATGTGTGTTCTTCTCACATACCACCTAAGGATCCAGCAGTGTTATTGCATGTGTGTTCTTTTCACAATCCACCCATGGATCCACCAGTGTCATTGGATGTGTGTTCTTTTTAGTAACAACTAGAGTCATTGAAATGTGTGTTCTTTTCACATACCACATATGGATCCACCAGTGTCATTGCATGTGCGTTCTTTTCACTAACAACAACCAGAGTCATTGTATGTGTGTTCTTTTCACATACCACATATGGATCAACCAGTGTCATTGCATGTATGTTCTTTTCAACAACAACAACTGGAGTCATTGCATGTGTGCTCTTTTCACAATCCACACATGGATCCACCAGTGTCATTGCATGTGTGTTCTTTTTAGTAACAACAACCAGTGTCATTGCATGTGTGTTCTTTTCACTAACAACAACTGGAGTCATTGCATGTGTGCTCTTTTCACAATCCACCTATGGATCCACCAGTGTCATTGCATGTGTGTTCTTTTTACTAACCACAACCAGAGTCATTTCATGGATGTTCTTCTCACATACCACCTATGGATCCACCAGTGTCATTGCATGTGTGTTCTTTTTACTAACAACAACCAGAGTCATTGAAATGTGTGTTCTTTTCACATACCACCTATGGATCCACCAGTGTCATTGCATGTGTGTTCTTTTCACTAACAACAACCCGAGTCATTGCATGTGTGTTCTTTTTACATACCACATATGGATCCACCAGTGTCATTGAAATGTGTGTTCTCAACATAGACCACACATGGATCCACCAGTGTCATTGCATGTGTGTTCTTTTTAGTAACAACAACCAGAGTCATTGAAATGTGTGTTCTTCTCACATACCACCTATGGATCCACCAGTGTCATTGCATGTATGTTCTTGTCAACAACAACAACTAGAGTCATTGCATGTGTGCTCTTTTCACAATCCACAGATGGATCCACTAGTGTCATTGCATGTGTGTTCTTTTTAGTAACAACAACCAGTGTCATTGCATGTGTGTTCTTTTCACTAACAACAACTGGAGTCATTGCGTGTGTGCTTGTTTCACAATCCAGCTATGGATGCACCAGTGTCATTGCATGTTTGTTATTTTTACTAACAACAACCAGAGTCATTTCATGGATGTTCTTCTCACATACAGCCTATGGATCCACCAGTGTCATTACATGTGTGTTCTCTTCACAATCCACACATGGATCCACCAGTGTCATTGCATGCGTGTTCTTTTTACTAACAACAACCAGTGTCATTGCATGTGTGTTCTCTTCAGAGACTAGACATGGATCAACCAGTGTCATTGCATGTGTGTTCTTTTCACAATCCACCCATGGATCCACCAGTGTCATTGCATGTGTGTTCTTTTTAGTAACAATAACCAGAGTCATTGAAATGTGTGTTCTTTTCACATACCACATATGGATCCACCAGTGTCATTGCATGTGTGTTCTTTTCACTAAAAACAACCAGAGTCATTGCATGTCTGTTCTTTTCACATACCACATATGGATCCACCGATGTCATTGCATGTGTGCTCTATTCACAATCCACCCATGGATCCACCAGTGTCATTGCATGTGTGTTCTTTTTACTAACAACAACCAGAGTCATTGAAATGTGTGTTCTTTTCACATACCACCTATGGATCCACCAGTGTCATTGCATGTGTGTTCTTTTCACTAACAACATCCAGAGTCATTACATGTGTGTTCTTTTCACATACCACATATGGATCCACCAGTGTCATTGAAATGTGTGTTCTCAACATAGACCACACATGGATCCACCAGTGTCATTGCATGTGTGTTCTTTTTAGTAACAACAACCAGAGTCATTGAAATATGTGTTCTTCTCACATACCACCTATGGATCCACCAGTGTCATTGCATGTGTGTTCTTTTCACTAACAACATCCAGAGTCATTACATGTGTGTTCTTTCACATACCACATATGGATCCACCAGTGTCATTGAAATGTGTGTTCTCAACATAGACCACACATGGATCCACCAGTGTCATTGCATGTGTGTTCTTTTCAGTAACAACAACCAGGGTCATTGAAATATGTGTTCTTCTCACATACCACCTATGGATCCACCAGTGTCATTGCATTTGTGTTCTGTTCACAATCCACCCATGGATCCACCAGTTTCATTACATGTGTGTTCTTTTTAGTAACAACAACCAGAGTCGTTGAAATGTGTGTTCTTCTCACATACCACCTATGGATCCACCAGTGTCATTGCATATGTGTTCTTTTCACAATCCACCCATGGATCCACCAGTGTCATTGGATGTGTGTTCTTTTTAGTAACAACAACCAGAGTCATTGAAATGTGTGTTCTTTTCACATACCACATATGGATCCACCAGTGTCATCTCATGTGTGTTCTTTTCACTAACAACAACCAGAGTCATTGCATGTGTGTTCTTTTCACATACCACATATGGATCAACCAGTGTCATTGCATGTATGTTCTTTTCAACAACGACAACTGGTGTCATTGCATGTGTGCTCTTTTCACAATCCACACATGGATCCACCAGTGTCATTGCATGTGTGTTCTTTTAAGTAACAACAACCAGTGTCATTGCATGTGTGTTCTTTTCACTAATAATAACTGGAGTCATTGCATGTGTGCTCTTTTCACAATCCACCTATCGATCCACCAGTGTCATTGCATGTGTGTTCTTTTTACTAACAACAACCAGAGTCATTTCATGGCTGTTCTTCTCACATACCACCTATGGATCCACCAGTGTCATTGCATGTGTGTTCTCTTCACAATCCACACATGGATCTACCAGTGTCATTGCATGTGTGTTCTTTTTACAAACAACAACCAGTGTCATTGCATGTGTATTCTCTTCAGAGACTAGACATGGATCAACCAGTGTCATTGCATGTGTGTTCTTTTCACAATCCACCCATGGATCCATCAGTGTCATTGCATGTGTGTTCTTTTTAGTAACAGTAACCAGAGTCATTGAAATATGTGTTCTTTTCACATACCACATATGGATCCACCAGTGTCATTGCATGTGTGTTCTTTTCACTAACAACAACCAGAGTCATTGCATGTGTGTTCTTTTCACATACCACATATGGATCAACCAGTGTCATTGCTTGTATGTTCTTTTCAACAACAACAACTGGAGTCATTGCATGTGTGCTCTTTTCACAATCCACACATGGATCCACCAGTGTCATTGCATGTGTGTTCTTTTTAGTAACAACAACCAGTGTCATTGCATGTGTGTTCTTTTCACTAACAACAACTGGAGTCATTGCATGTGTGCTCTTTTCACAATCCACCTATGGATCCACCAGTGTCATTGCATGTGTGTTCTTTTTACTAACAACAACCAGAGTCATTTCATGGCTGTTCTTCTCACGTACCACCTATGGATCAACCAGTGTCATTGCATGTGTGTTCTCTTCACAATCCACACATGGATCCACCAGTGTCATTGCATGTGTGTTCTTTTTACTAACAACAACCAGTGTCATTGCATGTGTGTTCTCTTCAGAGACTAGACATGGATCCACCAGTGTCATTGCATGTGTGTTCTTTTGACTAACAACAACCAGAGTCATTGCATGTTTGTTCATTTCACATACCACATATGGATCCACCAGCGTCATTGAAATGTGTGTTCTCTACATAGACCACACATGGTTCCACCAGTGTCATTGCATGTGTGTTCGTTTTAGTAACAACAACAAGAGTCATTGAAATGTGTGTTCTTCTCACATACCACGTATGAATTCGCCAGTGTCATTGCATGTGTGCTCTTTTCACAATCCACCCATGGATCCACCAGTGTCATTGCATGTGTGTTCTTTTTAGTAACAACAACCAGAGTCGTTGAAATGTGTGTTCTTCTCACATACCACCTATGGATCCACCAGTGTTATTGCATGTGTGTTCTTTTCACAATCCACCCATGGATCCACCAGTGTCATCGGATGTGTGTTCTTTTTAGTAACAACTAGAGTCATTGAAATGTGTGTTCTTTTCACATACCACATATGGATCCACCAATGTCATTGCATGTGTGTTCTTTTCACTAACAACAACCAGAGTCATTGCATGTGTGTTCTTTTAACATAACACATATGGATCAACCAGTGTCATTGCATGTATGTTCTTTTCAACAACAACAACTGGAGTCATTGCATGTGTGCTCTTTTCACAATCCACACATGGATCCACCAGTGTCATTGCATGTGTGTTCTTTTTAGTAACAACAACCAGTGTCATTGCATGTGTGTTCTTTTCACTAACAACAACTGGAGTCAGTGCATGTGTGCTCTTTTCACAATCCACCTATGGATCCACCAATGTCATTGCATGTGTGTTCTTTTTACTAACAACAACCAGAGTCATTTCATGGTTGTTCTTCTCACATACCACCTATGGATCAACCAGTGTCATTGCATGTGTGTTCTCTTCACAATCCACACATGGATCCACCAGTGTCATTGCATGTGTGTTCTTTTTACTAACAACAAATAGAGTCATTGAAATGTGTGTTCTTTTCACATACCACCTATGGATCCACCAGTGTCATTGCATGTGTGTTCTTTTCACTAACAACAACCAAAGTCATTGCATGTGTGTTCTTTTCACATACCACATATGGATCCACCAGTGTCATTGAAATGTGTGTTCTCAACATAGACCACACATGGATCCACCAGTGTCACTGCATGTGTGTTCTTTTTAGTAACAAGAACCAGAGTCATTGAAATGTGTGTTCTTCTCACATACCACCTATGGATCCACCAGTGTCATTGCATGTATCTTCTTGTCAACAACAACAACTAGAGTCATTGCATGTGTGCTCTTTTCACAATCCACAGATGGATCCACCAGTGTCATTGCATGTGTGTTCTTTTTAGTAACAACAACCAGTGTCATTGCATGTGTGTTCTTTTCACTAACAACAACTAGAGTCATTGCATGTGTGCTCTTTTCATAATCCACCTATGGATCCACCAGTGTCATTGCATGTGTGTTCTTTTTACTAACAACAACCAGAGTCATTTCATGGCTGTTCTTCTCACGTACCACCTATGGATCAACCAGTGTCATTGCATGTGTGTTCTCTTCACAATCCACACATGGATCCACCAGTGTCATTGCATGTGTGTTCTTTTTACTAACAACAACCAGTGTCATTGCATGTGTGTTCTCTTCAGAGACCAGACATGGATCCACCAGTGTCATTGCATGTGTGTTCTTTTTACTAACAACAACCAGAGTCATTGCATGTGTGTTCATTTCACATACCACATATGGATCCACCAGCGTCATTGAAATGTGCGTTCTCTACATAGACCACACATGGATCCACCAGTGTCATTGCATGTGTGTTCTTTTTAGTAACAACAACCAGAGTCATTGAAATGTGTGTTCTTCTCACATACCACGTATGGATTCGCCAGTGTCATTGCATGTGTGCTCTTTTCACAATCCACCCATGGATCCACCAGTGTCATTGCATGTGTGTTCTTTTTAGTAACAACAACCAGAGTCATTGAAATGTGTGTTCTTCTCACATACCACCTATGGATCCACCAGTGTCATTGCATGTGTGTTCTCTTCACAATCCACACATGGATCCACCAGTGTCATTGGATGTGTGTTCTTTTTAGTAACAACAACCAGAGTCATTGAAATGTGTGTTCTTTTCACATACCACATATGGATCCACCAGTGTCATCTCATGTGTGTTCTTTTCACTAACAACAACCAGAGTCATTGCATGTGTGTTCTTTTCACATACCACATATGGATCAACCACTGTCATTGCATGTATGTTCTTTTCAACAACGACAACTGGTGTCATTGCATGTGTGCTCTTTTCACAATCCACACATGGATCCACCAGTGTCATTGCATGTGTGTTCTTTTTAGTAACAACAACCAGTGTCATTGCATGTGTGTTCTTTTCACTAATAATAACTGGAGTCATTGCATGTGTGCTCTTTTCACAATCCACCTATCGATCCACCAGTGTCATTGCATGTGTGTTCTTTTTACTAACAACAACCAGAGTCATTTCATGGCTGTTCTTCTCACATACCACCTATGGATCCACCAGTGTCATTGCATGTGTGTTCTCTTCACAATCCACACATGGATCTACCAGTGTCATTGCATGTGTGTTCTTTTTACAAACAACAACCAGTGTCATTGCATGTGTGTTCTCTTCAGAGACTAGACATGGATCAACCAGTGTCATTGCATGTGTGTTCTTTTCACAATCCACCCATGGATCCATCAGTGTCATTGCATGTGTGTTCTTTTTAGTAACAATAACCAGAGTCATTGAAATGTGTGTTCTTTTCACATACCACATATGGATCCACCAGTGTCACTGCATGTGTGTTCTTTTCACTAACAACAACCAGAGTCATTGCATGTGTGTTCTTTTCACATACCACATATGGATCAACCAGTGTCATTGCATGTATGTTCTTTTCAACAACAACAACTGGAGTCATTGCATGTGTGCTCTTTTCACAATCCACACATGGATCCACCAGTGTCATTGCAAGTGCGTTCTTTTTAGTAACAACAACCAGTGTCATTGCATGTGTGTTCTTTTCACTAACAACAACTGGAGTCATTGCATGTGTGCTCTTTTCACAATCCACCTATGGATCCACCAGTGTCATTGCATGTGTGTTCTTTTTACTAACAACAACCAGAGTCATTTCATGGCTGTTCTTCTCACGTACCACCTATGGATCAACCAGTGTCATTGCATGTGTGTTCTCTTCACAATCCACACATGGATCCACCAGTGTCATTGCATGTGTGTTCTTTTTACTAACAACAACCAGTGTCATTGCATGTGTGTTCTCTTCAGAGACTAGACATGGATCCACCAGTGTCATTGCATGTGTGTTCTTTTGACTAACAACAACCAGAGTCATTGCATGTTTGTTCATTTCACATACCACATATGGATCCACCAGCGTCATTGAAATGTGTGTTCTCTACATAGACCACACATGGATCCACCAGTGTCATTGCATGTGTGTTCGTTTTAGTAACAACAACAAGAGTCATTGAAATGTGTGTTCTTCTCACATACCACGTATGAATTCGCCAGTGTCATTGCATGTGTGCTCTTTTCACAATCCACCCATGGATCCACCAGTGTCATTGCATGTGTGTTCTTTTTAGTAACAACAACCAGAGTCGTTGAAATGTGTGTTCTTCTCACATACCACCTATGGATCCACCAGTGTTATTGCATGTGTGTTCTTTTCACAATCCACCCATGGATCCACCAGTGTCATCGGATGTGTGTTCTTTTTAGTAACAACTAGAGTCATTGAAATGTGTGTTCTTTTCACATACCACATATGGATCCACCAATGTCATTGCATGTGTGTTCTTTTCACTAACAACAACCAGAGTCATTGCATGTGTGTTCTTTTAACATAACACATATGGATCAACCAGTGTCATTGCATGTATGTTCTTTTCAACAACAACAACTGGAGTCATTGCATGTGTGCTCTTTTCACAATCCACACATGGATCCACCAGTGTCATTGCATGTGTGTTCTTTTTAGTAACAACAACCAGTGTCATTGCATGTGTGTTCTTTTCACTAACAACAACTGGAGTCAGTGCATGTGTGCTCTTTTCACAATCCACCTATGGATCCAACAATGTCATTGCATGTGTGTTCTTTTTACTAACAACAACCAGAGTCATTTCATGGCTGTTCTTCTCACATACCACCTATGGATCAACCAGTGTCATTGCATGTGTGTTCTCTTCACAATCCACACATGGATCCACCAGTGTCATTGCATGTGTGTTCTTTTTACTAACAACAACTAGAGTCATTGAAATGTGTGTTCTTTTCACATACCACCTATGGATCCACCAGTGTCATTGCATGTGTGTTCTTTTCACTAACAACAACCAGAGTCATTGCATGTGTGTTCTTTTCGCATACCACATATGGATCCACCAGTGTCATTGAAATGTGTGTTCTCAACATAGACCACACATGGATCCCCCCAGTGTCACTGCATGTGTGTTCTTTTTAGTAACAACAACCAGAGTCATTGAAATGTGTGTTCTTCTCACATACCACCTATGGATCCACCAGTGTCATTGCATGTATGTTCTTGTCAACAACAACAACTAGAGTCATTGCATGTGTGCTCTTTTCACAATCCACAGATGGATCCACCAGTGTCATTGCATGTGTGTTCTTTTTAGTAACAACAACCAGTGTCATTGCATGTGTGTTCTTTTCACTAACAACAACTAGAGTCATTGCATGTGTGCTCTTTTCACAATCCACCTATGCATCCACCAGTGTCATTGCATGTGTGTTCTTTTTACTAACAACAACCAGAGTCATTTCATGGCTGTTCTTCTCACGTACCACCTATGGATCAACCAGTGTCATTGCATGTGTGTTCTCTTCACAATCCACACATGGATCCACCAGTGTCATTGCATGTGTGTTCTTTTTACTAACAACAACCAGTGTCATTGCATGTGTGTTCTCTTCAGAGACCAGACATGGATCCACCAGTGTCATTGCATGTGTGTTCTTTTTACTAACAACAACCAGAGTCATTGCATGTGTGTTCATTTCACATACCACATATGGATCCACCAGCGTCATTGAAATGTGTGTTCTCTACATAGACCACACATGGATCCACCAGTGTCATTGCATGTGTGTTCTTTTTAGTAACAACAACCAGAGTCATTGAAATGTGTGTTCTTCTCACATACCACGTATGGATTCGCCAGTGTCATTGCATGTGTGCTCTTTTCACAATCCACCCATGGATCCACCAGTGTCATTGCATGTGTGTTCTTTTTAGTAACAACAACCAGAGTCATTGAAATGTGTGTTCTTCTCACATACCACCTATGGATCCACCAGTGTCATTGCATGTGTGTTCTTTTCACAATCCACCCATGGATCCACCAGTGTCATTGGATGTGTGTTCTTTTTAGTAACAACAACCAGAGTCATTGAAATGTGTGTTCTTTTCACATACCACATATGGATCCACCAGTGTCATCTCATGTGTGTTCTTTTCACTAACAACAACCAGAGTCATTGCATGTGTGTTCTTTTCACATACCACATATGGATCAACCAGTGTCATTGCATGTATGTTCTTTTCAACAACGACAACTGGTGTCATTGCATGTGTGCTCTTTTCACAATCCACACATGGATCCACCAGTGTCATTGCATGTGTGTTCTTTTTAGTAACAACAACCAGTGTCATTGCATGTGTGTTCTTTTCACTAATAATAACTGGAGTCATTGCATGTGTGCTCTTTTCACAATCCACCTATCGATCCACCAGTGTCATTGCATGTGTGTTCTTTTTACTAACAACAACCAGAGTCATTTCATGGCTGTTCTTCTCACATACCACCTATGGATCCACCAGTGTCATTGCATGTGTGTTCTCTTCACAATCCACACATGGATCTACCAGTGTCATTGCATGTGTGTTCTTTTTACAAACAACAACCAGTGTCATTGCATGTGTGTTCTCTTCAGAGACTAGACATGGATCAACCAGTGTCATTGCATGTGTGTTCTTTTCACAATCCACCCATGGATCCATCAGTGTCATTGCATGTGTGTTCTTTTTAGTAACAATAACCAGAGTCATTGAAATGTGTGTTCTTTTCACATACCACATATGGATCCACCAGTGTCATTGCATGTGTGTTCTTTTCACTAACAACAACCAGAGTCATTGCATGTGTGTTCTTTTCACATACCACATATGGATCAACCAGTGTCATTGCATGTATGTTCTTTTCAACAACAACAACTGGAGTCATTGCATGTGTGCTCTTTTCACAATCCACACATGGATCCACCAGTGTCATTGCAAGTGCGTTCTTTTTAGTAACAACAACCAGTGTCATTGCATGTGTGTTCTTTTCACTAACAACAACTGGAGTCATTGCATGTGTGCTCTTTTCACAATCCACCTATGGATCCACCAGTGTCATTGCATGTGTGTTATTTTTACTAACAACAACCAGAGTCATTTCATGGCTGTTCTTCTCACGTACCACCTATGGATCAACCAGTGTCATTGCATGTGTGTTCTCTTCACAATCCACACATGGATCCACCAGTGTCATTGCATGTGTGTTCTTTTTACTAACAACAACCAGTGTCATTGCATGTGTGTTCTCTTCAGAGACTAGACATGGATCCACCAGTGTCATTGCATGTGTGTTCTTTTGACTAACAACAACCAGAGTCATTGCATGTGTGTTCATTTCACATACCACATATGGATCCACCAGCGTCATTGAAATGTGTGTTCTCTACATAGACCACACATGGATCCACCAGTGTCATTGCATGTGTGTTCGTTTTAGTAACAACAACAAGAGTCATTGAAATGTGTGTTCTTCTCACATACCACGTATGAATTCGCCAGTGTCATTGCATGTGTGCTCTTTTCACAATCCACCCATGGATCCACCAGTGTCATTGCATGTGTGTTCTTTTTAGTAACAACAACCAGAGTCGTTGAAATGTGTGTTCTTCTCACATACCACCTATGGATCCACCAGTGTTATTGCATGTGTGTTCTTTTCACAATCCACCCATGGATCCACCAGTGTCATTGGATGTGTGTTCTTTTTAGTAACAACTAGAGTCATTGAAATGTGTGTTCTTTTCACATACCACATATGGATCCACCAATGTCATTGCATGTGTGTTCTTTTCACTAACAACAACCAGAGTCATTGCATGTGTATTCTTTTCACATACCACATATGGATCATCCAGTGTCATTGCATGTATGTTCTTTTCAACAACAACAACTGGAGTCATTGCATGTGTGCTCTTTTCACAATCCACACATGGATCCACCAGTGTCATTGCATGTGTGTTCTTTTTAGTAACAACAACCAGTGTCATTGCATGTGTGTTCTTTTCACTAACAACAACTGGAGTCAGTGCATGTGTGCTCTTTTCACAATCCACCTATGGATCCACCAATGTCATTGCATGTGTGTTCTTTTTACTAACAACAACCAGTGTCATTGCATGTGTGTTCTCTTCAGAGACCAGACATGGATCCACCAGTGTCATTGCATGTGTGTTCTTTTTACTAACAACAACCAGAGTCATTGCATGTGTGTTCATTTCACATACCACATATGGATCCACCAGCGTCATTGAAATGTGTGTTCTCTACATAGACCACACATGGATCCACCAGTGTCATTGCATGTGTGTTCTTTTTAGTAACAACAACCAGAGTCATTGAAATGTGTGTTCTTCTCACATACCACGTATGGATTCGCCAGTGTCATTGCATGTGTGCTCTTTTCACAATCCACCCATGGATCCACCAGTGTCATTGCATGTGTGTTCTTTTTAGTAACAACAACCAGAGTCATTGAAATGTGTGTTCTTCTCACATACCACCTATGGATCCACCAGTGTCATTGCATGTGTGTTCTTTTCACAATCCACCCATGGATCCACCAGTGTCATTGGATGTGTGTTCTTTTTAGTAACAACAACCAGAGTCATTGAAATGTGTGTTCTTTTCACATACCACATATGGATCCACCAGTGTCATCTCATGTGTGTTCTTTTCACTAACAACAACCAGAGTCATTGCATGTGTGTTCTTTTCACATACCACATATGGATCAACCAGTGTCATTGCATGTATGTTCTTTTCAACAACGACAACTGGTGTCATTGCATGTGTGCTCTTTTCACAATCCACACATGGATCCACCAGTGTCATTGCATGTGTGTTCTTTTTAGTAACAACAACCAGTGTCATTGCATGTGTGTTCTTTTCACTAATAATAACTGGAGTCATTGCATGTGTGCTCTTTTCACAATCCACCTATCGATCCACCAGTGTCATTGCATGTGTGTTCTTTTTACTAACAACAACCAGAGTCATTTCATGGCTGTTCTTCTCACATACCACCTATGGATCCACCAGTGTCATTGCATGTGTGTTCTCTTCACAATCCACACATGGATCTACCAGTGTCATTGCATGTGTGTTCTTTTTACAAACAACAACCAGTGTCATTGCATGTGTGTTCTCTTCAGAGACTAGACATGGATCAACCAGTGTCATTGCATGTGTGTTCTTTTCACAATCCACCCATGGATCCATCAGTGTCATTGCATGTGTGTTCTTTTTAGTAACAATAACCAGAGTCATTGAAATGTGTGTTCTTTTCACATACCACATATGGATCCACCAGTGTCATTGCATGTGTGTTCTTTTCACTAACAACAACCAGAGTCATTGCATGTGTGTTCTTTTCACATACCACATATGGATCAACCAGTGTCATTGCATGTATGTTCTTTTCAACAACAACAACTGGAGTCATTGCATGTGTGCTCTTTTCACAATCCACACATGGATCCACCATGTCATTGCAAGTGCGTTCTTTTTAGTAACAACAACCAGTGTCATTGCATGTGTGTTCTTTTCACTAACAACAACTGGAGTCATTGCATGTGTGCTCTTTTCACAATCCACCTATGGATCCACCAGTGTCATTGCATGTGTGTTATTTTTACTAACAACAACCAGAGTCATTTCATGGCTGTTCTTCTCACGTACCACCTATGGATCAACCAGTGTCATTGCATGTGTGTTCTCTTCACAATCCACACATGGATCCACCAGTGTCATTGCATGTGTGTTCTTTTTACTAACAACAACCAGTGTCATTGCATGTGTGTTCTCTTCAGAGACTAGACATGGATCCACCCGTGTCATTGCATGTGTGTTCTTTTGACTAACAACAACCAGAGTCATTGCATGTGTGTTCATTTCACATACCACATATGGATCCACCAGCGTCATTGAAATGTGTGTTCTCTACATAGACCACACATGGATCCACCAGTGTCATTGCATGTGTGTTCGTTTTAGTAACAACAACAAGAGTCATTGAAAAGTGTGTTCTTCTCACATACCACGTATGAATTCGCCAGTGTCATTGCATGTGTGCTCTTTTCACAATCCACCCATGGATCCACCAGTGTCATTGCATGTGTGTTCTTTTTAGTAACAACAACCAGAGTCGTTGAAATGTGTGTTCTTCTCACATACCACCTATGGATCCACCAGTGTTATTGCATGTGTGTTCTTTTCACAATCCACCCATGGATCCACCAGTGTCATTGGATGTGTGTTCTTTTTAGTAACAACTAGAGTCATTGAAATGTGTGTTCTTTTCACATACCACATATGGATCCACCAATGTCATTGCATGTGTGTTCTTTTCACTAACAACAACCAGAGTCATTGCATGTGTATTCTTTTCACATACCACATATGGATCATCCAGTGTCATTGCATGTATGTTCTTTTCAACAACAACAACTGGAGTCATTGCATGTGTGCTCTTTTCACAATCCACACATGGATCCACCAGTGTCATTGCATGTGTGTTCTTTTTAGTAACAACAATCAGTGTCATTGCATGTGTGTTCTTTTCACTAACAACAACTGGAGTCAGTGCATGTGTGCTCTTTTCACAATCCACCTATGGATCCACCAATGTCATTGCATGTGTGTTCTTTTTACTAACAACAACCAGAGTCATTTCATGGCTGTTCTTCTCACATACCACCTATGGATCAACCAGTGTCATTGCATGTGTGTTCTCTTCACAATCCACACATGGATCCACCAGTGTAATTGCATGTGTGTTCTTTTTACTAACAACAACTAGAGTCATTGAAATGTGTGTTCTTTTCACATACCACCTATGGATCCACCAGTGTCATTGCATGTGTGTTCTTTTCACTAACAACAACCAGAGTCATTGCATGTGTGTTCTTTTCACATACCACATATGGATCCACCAGTGTCATTGAAATGTGTGTTCTCAACATAGACCACACATGGATCCACCAGTGTCACTGCATGTGTGTTCTTTTTAGTAACAACAACCAGAGTCATTGAAATGTGTGTTCTTCTCACATACCACCTATGGATCCACCAGTGTCATTGCATGTATGTTCTTGTCAACAACAACAACTAGAGTCATTGCATGTGTGCTCTTTTCACAATCCACAGATGGATCCACCAGTGTCATTGCATGTGTGTTCTTTTTAGTAACAACAACCAGTGTCATTGCATGTGTGTTCTTTTCACTAACAACAACTAGAGTCATTGCATGTGTGCTCTTTTCACAATCCACCTATGGATCCACCAGTGTCATTGCATGTGTGTTCTTTTTACTAACAATAACCAGAGTCATTTCATGGCTGTTCTTCTCACGTACCACCTATGGATCAACCAGTGTCATTGCATGTGTGTTCTCTTCACAATCCACACATGGATCCACCAGTGTCATTGCATGTGTGTTCTTTTTACGAACAACAACCAGTGTCATTGCATGTGTGTTCTCTTCAGAGACCAGACATGGATCCACCAGTGTCATTGCATGTGTGTTCTTTTTACTAACAACAACCAGAGTCATTGCATGTGTGTTCATTTCACATACCACATATGGATCCACCAGCGTCATTGAAATGTGCGTTCTCTACATAGACCACACATGGATCCACCAGTGTCATTGCATGTGTGTTCTTTTTAGTAACAACAACCAGAGTCATTGAAATGTGTGTTCTTTTCACATACCACGTATGGATTCGCCAGTGTCATTGCATGTGTGCTCTTTTCACAATCCACCCATGGATCCACCAGTGTCATTGCATGTGTGTTCTTTTTAGTAACAACAACCAGAGTCATTGAAATGTGTGTTCTTCTCACATACCACCTATGGATCCACCAGTGTCATTGCATGTGTGTTCTTTTCACAATCCACCCATGGATCCACCAGTGTCATTGGATGTGTGTTCTTTTTAGTAACAACAACCAGAGTCATTGAAATGTGTGTTCTTTTCACATACCACATATGGATCCACCAGTGTCATCTCATGTGTGTTCTTTTCACTAACAACAACCAGAGTCATTGCATGTGTGTTCTTTTCACATACCACATATGGATCAACCAGTGTCATTGCATGTATGTTCTTTTCAACAACGACAACTGGTGTCATTGCATGTGTGCTCTTTTCACAATCCACACATGGATCCACCAGTGTCATTGCATGTGTGTTCTTTTTAGTAACAACAACCAGTGTCATTGCATGTGTGTTCTTTTCACTAATAATAACTGGAGTCATTGCATGTGTGCTCTTTTCACAATCCACCTATCGATCCACCAGTGTCATTGCATGTGTGTTCTTTTTACTAACAACAACCAGAGTCATTTCATGGCTGTTCTTCTCACATACCACCTATGGATCCACCAGTGTCATTGCATGTGTGTTCTCTTCACAATCCACACATGGATCTACCAGTGTCATTGCATGTGTGTTCTTTTTACAAACAACAACCAGTGTCATTGCATGTGTGTTCTCTTCAGAGACTAGACATGGATCAACCAGTGTCATTGCATGTGTGTTCTTTTCACAATCCACCCATGGATCCATCAGTGTCATTGCATGTGTGTTCTTTTTAGTAACAATAACCAGAGTCATTGAAATGTGTGTTCTTTTCACATACCACATATGGATCCACCAGTGTCATTGCATGTGTGTTCTTTTCACTAACAACAACCAGAGTCATTGCATGTGTGTTCTTTTCACATACCACATATGGATCAACCAGTGTCATTGCATGTATGTTCTTTTCAACAACAACAACTGGAGTCATTGCATGTGTGCTCTTTTCACAATCCACACATGGATCCACCAGTGTCATTGCAAGTGCGTTCTTTTTAGTAACAACAACCAGTGTCATTGCATGTGTGTTCTTTTCACTAACAACAACTGGAGTCATTGCATGTGTGCTCTTTTCACAATCCACCTATGGATCCACCAGTGTCATTGCATGTGTGTTATTTTTACTAACAACAACCAGAGTCATTTCATGGCTGTTCTTCTCACGTACCACCTATGGATCAACCAGTGTCATTGCATGTGTGTTCTCTTCACAATCCACACATGGATCCACCAGTGTCATTGCATGTGTGTTCTTTTTACTAACAACAACCAGTGTCATTGCATGTGTGTTCTCTTCAGAGACTAGACATGGATCCACCAGTGTCATTGCATGTGTGTTCTTTTGACTAACAACAACCAGAGTCATTGCATGTGTGTTCATTTCACATACCACATATGGATCCACCAGCGTCATTGAAATGTGTGTTCTCTACATAGACCACACATGGATCCACCAGTGTCATTGCATGTGTGTTCGTTTTAGTAACAACAACAAGAGTCATTGAAATGTGTGTTCTTCTCACATACCACGTATGAATTCGCCAGTGTCATTGCATGTGTGCTCTTTTCACAATCCACCCATGGATCCACCAGTGTCATTGCATGTGTGTTCTTTTTAGTAACAACAACCAGAGTCGTTGAAATGTGTGTTCTTCTCACATACCACCTATGGATCCACCAGTGTTATTGCATGTGTGTTCTTTTCACAATCCACCCATGGATCCACCAGTGTCATTGGATGTGTGTTCTTTTTAGTAACAACTAGAGTCATTGAAATGTGTGTTCTTTTCACATACCACATATGGATCCACCAATGTCATTGCATGTGTGTTCTTTTCACTAACAACAACCAGAGTCATTGCATGTGTATTCTTTTCACATACCACATATGGATCAACCAGTGTCATTGCATGTATGTTCTTTTCAACAACAACAACTGGAGTCATTGCATGTGTGCTCTTTTCACAATCCACACATGGATCCACCAGTGTCATTGCATGTGTGTTCTTTTTAGTAACAACAACCAGTGTCATTGCATGTGTGTTCTTTTCACTAACAACAACTGGAGTCAGTGCATGTGTGCTCTTTTCACAATCCACCTATGGATCCACCAATGTCATTGCATGTGTGTTCTTTTTACTAACAACAACCAGAGTCATTTCATGGCTGTTCTTCTCACATACCACCTATGGATCAACCAGTGTCATTGCATGTGTGTTCTCTTCACAATCCACACATGGATCCACCAGTGTCATTGCATGTGTGTTCTTTTTACTAACAACAACTAGAGTCATTGAAATGTGTGTTCTTTTCACATACCACCTATGGATCCACCAGTGTCATTGCATGTGTGTTCTTTTCACTAACAACAACCAGAGTCATTGCATGTGTGTTCTTTTCACATACCACATATGGATCCACCAGTGTCATTGAAATGTGTGTTCTCAACATAGACCACACATGGATCCACCAGTGTCACTGCATGTGTGTTCTTTTTAGTAACAACAACCAGAGTCATTGAAATGTGTGTTCTTCTCACATACCACCTATGGATCCACCAGTGTCATTGCATGTATGTTCTTGTCAACAACAACAACTAGAGTCATTGCATGTGTGCTCTTTTCACAATCCACAGATGGATCCACCAGTGTCATTGCATGTGTGTTCTTTTTAGTAACAACAACCAGTGTCATTGCATGTGTGTTCTTTTCACTAACAACAACTAGAGTCATTGCATGTGTGCTCTTTTCACAATCCACCTATGGATCCACCAGTGTCATTGCATGTGTGTTCTTTTTACTAACAATAACCAGAGTCATTTCATGGCTGTTCTTCTCACGTACCACCTATGGATCAACCAGTGTCATTGCATGTGTGTTCTCTTCACAATCCACACATGGATCCACCAGTGTCATTGCATGTGTGTTCTTTTTACTAACAACAACCAGTGTCATTGCATGTGTGTTCTCTTCAGAGACCAGACATGGATCCACCAGTGTCATTGCATGTGTGTTCTTTTTACTAACAACAACCAGAGTCATTGCATGTGTGTTCATTTCACATACCACATATGGATCCACCAGCGTCATTGAAATGTGCGTTCTCTACATAGACCACACATGGATCCACCAGTGTCATTGCATGTGTGTTCTTTTTAGTAACAACAACCAGAGTCATTGAAATGTGTGTTCTTCTCACATACCACGTATGGATTCGCCAGTGTCATTGCATGTGTGCTCTTTTCACAATCCACCCATGGATCCACCAGTGTCATTGCATGTGTGTTCTTTTTAGTAACAACAACCAGAGTCATTGAAATGTGTGTTCTTCTCACATACCACCTATGGATCCACCAGTGTCATTGCATGTGTGTTCTTTTCACAATCCACCCATGGATCCACCAGTGTCATTGGATGTGTGTTCTTTTTAGTAACAACAACCAGAGTCATTGAAATGTGTGTTCTTCTCACATACCACATATGGATCCACCAGTGTCATCTCATGTGTGTTCTTTTCACTAACAACAACCAGAGTCATTGCATGTGTGTTCTTTTCACATACCACATATGGATCAACCAGTGTCATTGCATGTATGTTCTTTTCAACAACGACAACTGGTGTCATTGCATGTGTGCTCTTTTCACAATCCACACATGGATCCACCAGTGTCATTGCATGTGTGTTCTTTTTAGTAACAACAACCAGTGTCATTGCATGTGTGTTCTTTTCACTAATAATAACTGGAGTCATTGCATGTGTGCTCTTTTCACAATCCACCTATCGATCCACCAGTGTCATTGCATGTGTGTTCTTTTTACTAACAACAACCAGAGTCATTTCATGGCTGTTCTTCTCACATACCACCTATGGATCCACCAGTGTCATTGCATGTGTGTTCTCTTCACAATCCACACATGGATCTACCAGTGTCATTGCATGTGTGTTCTTTTTACAAACAACAACCAGTGTCATTGCATGTGTGTTCTCTTCAGAGACTAGACATGGATCAACCAGTGTCATTGCATGTGTGTTCTTTTCACAATCCACCCATGGATCCATCAGTGTCATTGCATGTGTGTTCTTTTTAGTAACAATAACCAGAGTCGTTGAAATGTGTGTTCTTCTCACATACCACCTATGGATCAACCAGTGTTATTGCATGTGTGTTCTTTTCACAATCCACCCATGGATCCACCAGTGTCATTGTATGTGTGTTCTTTTTAGTAACAACTAGAGTCATTGAAATGTGTGTTCTTTTCACATACCACATATGGATCCACCAGTGTCATTGCATGTGCGTTCTTTTCACTAACAACAACCAGAGTCATTGTATGTGTGTTCTTTTCACATACCACATATGGATCAACCAGTGTCATTGCATGTATGTTCTTTTCAACAACAACAACTGGAGTAATTGCATGTGTGCTCTTTTCACAATCCACAAATGGATCCACCAGTGTCATTGCATGTGTGTTCTTTTTAGTAACAACAACCAGTGTCATTGCATGTGTGTTCTTTTTACTAACAACAACTGGAGTCAATGCATGTGTGCTCTTTTCACAATCCACCTATGGATCCACCAGTGTCATTGCATGTGTGTTCTTTTTACTAACCACAACCAGAGTCATTTCATGGATGTTCTTCTCACATACCACCTATGGATCAACCAGTGTCATTGCATGTGTGTTCTCTTCACAATCCACACATGGATCCACCAGTGTCATTGCATGTGTGTTCTTTTTACTAACAACAACCAGAGTCATTGAAATGTGTGTTCTTTTCACATACCACCTATGGATCCACCAGTGTCATTGCATGTGTGTTCTTTTCACTAACAACAACCCGAGTCATTGCATGTGTGTTCTTTTCACATACCACATATGGATCCACCAGTGTCATTGAAATGTGTGTTCTCAACATAGACCACACATGGATCCACCAGTGTCATTGCATGTGTGTTCTTTTTAGTAACAACAACCAGAGTAATTGAAATGTGTGTTCTTGTCACATACCACCTATGGATCCACCAGTGTCATTGCATGTATGTTCTTGTCAACAACAACAACTAGAGTCATTGCATGTGTGCTCTTTTCACAATCCACAGATGGATCCACCAGTGTCATTGCATGTTTGTTCTTTTTACTAACAACAACCAGAGTCATTTCATGGATGTTTTCTCACATACAGCCTATGGATCCACCAGTGTCATTACATGTGTGTTCTCTTCACAATCCACACATGGATCCACCAGTGTCATTGCATGCGTGTTCTTTTTACTAACAACAACCAGTGTCATTGCATGTGTGTTCTCTTCAGAGACTAGACATGGATCAACCAGTGTCATTGCATGTGTGTTCTTTTCACAATCCACCCATGGATCCACCAGTGTCATTGCATGTGTGTTCTTTTTAGTAACAATAACCAGAGTCATTGAAATGTGTGTTCTTTTCACATACCACATATGGATCCACCAGTGTCATTGCATGTGTGTTGTTTTCACTAAAAACAACCAGAGTCATTGCATGTCTGTTCTTTTCACATACCACATATGGATCCACCGATGTCATTGCATGTGTGCTCTATTCACAATCCACCCATGGATCCACCAGTGTCATTGCATGTGTGTTCTTTTTACTAACAACAACCAGAGTCATTTCATGGCTGTTCTTCTCACATACCACCTATGGATCCACCAGTGTCATTGCATGTGTGTTCTCTTCACAATCCACACATGGATCTACCAGTGTCATTGCATGTGTGTTCTTTTCACATACCACATATGGATCCACCAGTGTCATTGCATGTGTGTTCTTTTCAATAACAACAACCAGAGTCATTGCATCTGTGTTCTTTTCACATACCACATATGCATCAACCAGTGTCATTGCATGTATGTTCTTTTCAACAACAACAACTGGAGTCATTGCATGTGTGCTCTTTTCACAATCCACACATGGATCCACCAGTGTCATTGCATGTGTGTTCTTTTTAGTAACAACAACCAGTGTCATTGCATGTGTGTTCTTTTCACTAACAACAACTGGAGTCATTGCATGTTTTCTCTTTTCACAATCCACTTATGGATCCACCAATGTCATTGCATGTGTGTTCTTTTTACGAACAACAACCAGAGTCATTTCATGGATGTTCTTCTCACATACCACCTATGGATCAACCAGTGTCATTGAATGTGTGTTCTCTTCACAATCCACACATGGATCCACCAGTGTCATTGCATGTGTGTTCTTTTTACTAACAACAACCAGAGTCATTGAAATGTGTGTTCTTTTCACATACCACCTATGGATCCACCAGTGTCATTGCATGTGTGTTCTTGTCACTAACAACAACCAGAGTCATTGCATGTGCGTTCTTTTCACTAACAACAACCAGAGTCATTGCATGTGTGTTCTTTTCACATACCACATATGGATCAACCAGTGTCATTGCATGTATGTTCTTTTCAACAACAACAACTGGAGTCATTGCATGTGTGCTCTTTTCACAATCCACACATGGATCCACCAGTGTCATTGCATGTGTGTTCTTTTTAGTAACAACAACCAGTGTCATTGCATGTGTGTTCTTTTCACTAACAACAACTGGAGTCATTGCATGTGTGCTCTTTTCACAATCCACCTATGGATCCACCAGTGTCATTGCATGTGTGTTCTTTTTACTAACAACAACCAGAGTCATTTCATGGCTGTTCTTCTCATGTACCACCTATGGATCAACCAGTGTCATTGCATGTGTGTTCTCTTCACAATCCACACATGGATCCACCAGTGTCATTGCATGTTTGTTCTCTTCAGAGACCAGACATGGATCCACCAGTGTCATTGCATGTGTGTTCTCTTCAGAGACCAGACATGGATCCACCAGTGTCATTGCATGTGTGTTCTTTTTACTAACAACAACCAGAGTCATTGCATGTGTGTTCATTTCACATACCACATATGGATCCACCAGCGTCATTGAAATGTGTGTTCTCTACATAGACCACACATGGATCCACCAGTGTCATTGCATGTGTGTTCTTTTTAGTAACAACAACCAGAGTCATTGAAATGTGTGTTCTTCTCACATACCACGTATGGATTCGCCAGTGTCATTGCATGTGTGCTCTTTTCACAATCCACCCATGGATCCACCAGTGTCATTGCATGTGTGTTCTTTTTAGTAACAACAACCAGAGTCATTGAAATGTGTGTTCTTCTCACATACCACCTAAGGATCCAGCAGTGTTATTGCATGTGTGTTCTTTTCACAATCCACCCATGGATCCACCAGTGTCATTGGATGTGTGTTCTTTTTAGTAACAACTAGAGTCATTGAAATGTGTGTTCTTTTCACATACCACATATGGATCCACCAGTGTCATTGCATGTGCGTTCTTTTCACTAACAACAACCAGAGTCATTGTATGTGTGTTCTTTTCACATACCACATATGGATCAACCAGTGTCATTGCATGTATGTTCTTTTCAACAACAACAACTGGAGTCATTGCATGTGTGCTCTTTTCACAATCCACACATGGATCCACCAGTGTCATTGCATGTGTGTTCTTTTTAGTAACAACAACCAGTGTCATTGCATGTGTGTTCTTTTCACTAACAACAACTGGAGTCATTGCATGTGTGCTCTTTTCACAATCCACCTATGGATCCACCAGTGTCATTGCATGTGTGTTCTTTTTACTAACCACAACCAGAGTCATTTCATGGATGTTCTTCTCACATACCACCTATGGATCCACCAGTGTCATTGCATGTGTGTTCTTTTTACTAACAACAACCAGAGTCATTGAAATGTGTGTTCTTTTCACATACCACCTATGGATCCACCAGTGTCATTGCATGTGTGTTCTTTTCACTAACAACAACCCGAGTCATTGCATGTGTGTTCTTTTCACATACCACATATGGATCCACCAGTGTCATTGAAATGTGTGTTCTCAACATAGACCACACATGGATCCACCAGTGTCATTGCATGTGTGTTCTTTTTAGTAACAACAACCAGAGTCATTGAAATGTGTGTTCTTCTCACATACCACCTATGGATCCACCAGTGTCATTGCATGTGTGCTCTTTTCACAATCCACACATGGATCCACCAGTGTCATTGCATGTGTGTTCTTTTTAGTAACAACAACCAGTGTCATTGCATGTGTGTTCTTTTCACTAACAACAACTGGAGTCATTGCATGTTTTCTCTTTTCACAATCCACTTATGGATCCACCAATGTCATTGCATGTGTGTTCTTTTTACTAACAACAACCAGAGTCATTTCATGGATGTTCTTCTCACATACCACCTATGGATCAACCAGTGTCATTGAATGTGTGTTCTCTTCACAATCCACACATGGATCCACCAGTGTCATTGCATGTGTGTTCTTTTTACTAACAACAACCAGAGTCATTGAAATGTGTGTTCTTTTCACATACCACCTATGGATCCACCAGTGTCATTGCATGTGTGTTCTTGTCACTAACAACAACCAGAGTCATTGCATGTGCGTTCTTTTCACTAACAACAACCAGAGTCATTGCATGTGTGTTCTTTTCACATACCACATATGGATCAACCAGTGTCATTGCATGTATGTTCTTTTCAACAACAACAACTGGAGTCATTGCATGTGTGCTCTTTTCACAATCCACACATGGATCCACCAGTGTCATTGCATGTGTGTTCTTTTTAGTAACAACAACCAGTGTCATTGCATGTGTGTTCTTTTCACTAACAACAACTGGAGTCATTGCATGTGTGCTCTTTTCACAATCCACCTATGGATCCACCAGTGTCATTGCATGTGTGTTCTTTTTACTAACAACAACCAGAGTCATTTCATGGCTGTTCTTCTCATGTACCACCTATGGATCAACCAGTGTCATTGCATGTGTGTTCTCTTCACAATCCACACATGGATCCACCAGTGTCATTGCATGTTTGTTCTCTTCAGAGACCAGACATGGATCCACCAGTGTCATTGCATGTGTGTTCTCTTCAGAGACCAGACATGGATCCACCAGTGTCATTGCATGTGTGTTCTTTTTACTAACAACAACCAGAGTCATTGCATGTGTGTTCATTTCACATACCACATATGGATCCACCAGCGTCATTGAAATGTGTGTTCTCTACATAGACCACACATGGATCCACCAGTGTCATTGCATGTGTGTTCTTTTTAGTAACAACAACCAGAGTCATTGAAATGTGTGTTCTTCTCACATACCACGTATGGATTCGCCAGTGTCATTGCATGTGTGCTCTTTTCACAATCCACCCATGGATCCACCAGTTTCATTACATGTGTGTTCTTTTTAGTAACAACAACCAGAGTCATTGAAATGTGTGTTCTTCTCACATACCACCTAAGGATCCAGCAGTGTTATTGCATGTGTGTTCTTTTCACAATCCACCCATGGATCCACCAGTGTCATTGGATGTGTGTTCTTTTTAGTAACAACTAGAGTCATTGAAATGTGTGTTCTTTTCACATACCACATATGGATCCACCAGTGTCATTGCATGTGCGTTCTTTTCACTAACAACAACCAGAGTCATTGTATGTGTGTTCTTTTCACATACCACATATGGATCAACCAGTGTCATTGCATGTATGTTCTTTTCAACAACAACAACTGGAGTCATTGCATGTGTGCTCTTTTCACAATCCACACATGGATCCACCAGTGTCATTGCATGTGTGTTCTTTTTAGTAACAACAACCAGTGTCATTGCATGTGTGTTCTTTTCACTAACAACAACTGGAGTCATTGCATGTGTGCTCTTTTCACAATCCACCTATGGATCCACCAGTGTCATTGCATGTGTGTTCTTTTTACTAACCACAACCAGAGTCATTTCATGGATGTTCTTCTCACATACCACCTATGGATCCACCAGTGTCATTGCATGTGTGTTCTTTTTACTAACAACAACCAGAGTCATTGAAATGTGTGTTCTTTTCACATACCACCTATGGATCCACCAGTGTCATTGCATGTGTGTTCTTTTCACTAACAACAACCCGAGTCATTGCATGTGTGTTCTTTTTACATACCACATATGGATCCACCAGTGTCATTGAAATGTGTGTTCTCAACATAGACCACACATGGATCCACCAGTGTCATTGCATGTGTGTTCTTTTTAGTAACAACAACCAGAGTCATTGAAATGTGTGTTCTTCTCACATACCACCTATGGATCCACCAGTGTCATTGCATGTATGTTCTTGTCAACAACAACAACTAGAGTCATTGCATGTGTGCTCTTTTCACAATCCACAGATGGATCCACTAGTGTCATTGCATGTGTGTTCTTTTTAGTAACAACAACCAGTGTCATTGCATGTGTGTTCTTTTCACTAACAACAACTGGAGTCATTGCGTGTGTGCTTGTTTCACAATCCAGCTATGGATGCACCAGTGTCATTGCATGTTTGTTATTTTTACTAACAACAACCAGAGTCATTTCATGGATGTTCTTCTCACATACAGCCTATGGATCCACCAGTGTCATTACATGTGTGTTCTCTTCACAATCCACACATGGATCCACCAGTGTCATTGCATGCGTGTTCTTTTTACTAACAACAACCAGTGTCATTGCATGTGTGTTCTCTTCAGAGACTAGACATGGATCAACCAGTGTCATTGCATGTGTGTTCTTTTCACAATCCACCCATGGATCCACCAGTGTCATTGCATGTGTGTTCTTTTTAGTAACAATAACCAGAGTCATTGAAATGTGTGTTCTTTTCACATACCACATATGGATCCACCAGTGTCATTGCATGTGTGTTCTTTTCACTAAAAACAACCAGAGTCATTGCATGTCTGTTCTTTTCACATACCACATATGGATCCACCGATGTCATTGCATGTGTGCTCTATTCACAATCCACCCATGGATCCACCAGTGTCATTGCATGTGTGTTCTTTTTACTAACAACAACCAGAGTCATTGAAATGTGTGTTCTTTTCACATACCACCTATGGATCCACCAGTGTCATTGCATGTGTGTTCTTTTCACTAACAACATCCAGAGTCATTACATGTGTGTTCTTTTCACATACCACATATGGATCCACCAGTGTCATTGAAATGTGTGTTCTCAACATAGACCACACATGGATCCACCAGTGTCATTGCATGTGTGTTCTTTTTAGTAACAACAACCAGAGTCATTGAAATATGTGTTCTTCTCACATACCACCTATGGATCCACCAGTGTCATTGCATGTGTGTTCTTTTCACTAACAACATCCAGAGTCATTACATGTGTGTTCTTTCACATACCACATATGGATCCACCAGTGTCATTGAAATGTGTGTTCTCAACATAGACCACACATGGATCCACCAGTGTCATTGCATGTGTGTTCTTTTCAGTAACAACAACCAGGGTCATTGAAATATGTGTTCTTCTCACATACCACCTATGGATCCACCAGTGTCATTGCATTTGTGTTCTGTTCACAATCCACCCATGGATCCACCAGTTTCATTACATGTGTGTTCTTTTTAGTAACAACAACCAGAGTCGTTGAAATGTGTGTTCTTCTCACATACCACCTATGGATCCACCAGTGTCATTGCATATGTGTTCTTTTCACAATCCACCCATGGATCCACCAGTGTCATTGGATGTGTGTTCTTTTTAGTAACAACAACCAGAGTCATTGAAATGTGTGTTCTTTTCACATACCACATATGGATCCACCAGTGTCATCTCATGTGTGTTCTTTTCACTAACAACAACCAGAGTCATTGCATGTGTGTTCTTTTCACATACCACATATGGATCAACTAGTGTCATTGCATGTATGTTCTTTTCAACAACGACAACTGGTGTCATTGCATGTGTGCTCTTTTCACAATCCACACATGGATCCACCAGTGTCATTGCATGTGTGTTCTTTTAAGTAACAACAACCAGTGTCATTGCATGTGTGTTCTTTTCACTAATAATAACTGGAGTCATTGCATGTGTGCTCTTTTCACAATCCACCTATCGATCCACCAGTGTCATTGCATGTGTGTTCTTTTTACTAACAACAACCAGAGTCATTTCATGGCTGTTCTTCTCACATACCACCTATGGATCCACCAGTGTCATTGCATGTGTGTTCTCTTCACAATCCACACATGGATCTACCAGTGTCATTGCATGTGTGTTCTTTTTACAAACAACAACCAGTGTCATTGCATGTGTGTTCTCTTCAGAGACTAGACATGGATCAACCAGTGTCATTGCATGTGTGTTCTTTTCACAATCCACCCATGGATCCATCAGTGTCATTGCATGTGTGTTCTTTTTAGTAACAATAACCAGAGTCATTGAAATATGTGTTCTTTTCACATACCACATATGGATCCACCAGTGTCATTGCATGTGTGTTCTTTTCACTAACAACAACCAGAGTCATTGCATGTGTGTTCTTTTCACATACCACATATGGATCAACCAGTGTCATTGCTTGTATGTTCTTTTCAACAACAACAACTGGAGTCATTGCATGTGTGCTCTTTTCACAATCCACACATGGATCCACCAGTGTCATTGCATGTGTGTTCTTTTTAGTAACAACAACCAGTGTCATTGCATGTGTGTTCTTTTCACTAACAACAACTGGAGTCATTGCATGTGTGCTCTTTTCACAATCCACCTATGGATCCACCAGTGTCATTGCATGTGTGTTCTTTTTACTAACAACAACCAGAGTCATTTCATGGCTGTTCTTCTCACGTACCACCTATGGATCAACCAGTGTCATTGCATGTGTGTTCTCTTCACAATCCACACATGGATCCACCAGTGTCATTGCATGTGTGTTCTTTTTACTAACAACAACCAGTGTCATTGCATGTGTGTTCTCTTCAGAGACTAGACATGGATCCACCAGTGTCATTGCATGTGTGTTCTTTTGACTAACAACAACCAGAGTCATTGCATGTTTGTTCATTTCACATACCACATATGGATCCACCAGCGTCATTGAAATGTGTGTTCTCTACATAGACCACACATGGTTCCACCAGTGTCATTGCATGTGTGTTCGTTTTAGTAACAACAACAAGAGTCATTGAAATGTGTGTTCTTCTCACATACCACGTATGAATTCGCCAGTGTCATTGCATGTGTGCTCTTTTCACAATCCACCCATGGATCCACCAGTGTCATTGCATGTGTGTTCTTTTTAGTAACAACAACCAGAGTCGTTGAAATGTGTGTTCTTCTCACATACCACCTATGGATCCACCAGTGTTATTGCATGTGTGTTCTTTTCACAATCCACCCATGGATCCACCAGTGTCATCGGATGTGTGTTCTTTTTAGTAACAACTAGAGTCATTGAAATGTGTGTTCTTTTCACATACCACATATGGATCCACCAATGTCATTGCATGTGTGTTCTTTTCACTAACAACAACCAGAGTCATTGCATGTGTGTTCTTCTCACATACCACCTATGGATCCACCAGTGTCATTGCATGTATCTTCTTGTCAACAACAACAACTAGAGTCATTGCATGTGTGCTCTTTTCACAATCCACAGATGGATCCACCAGTGTCATTGCATGTGTGTTCTTTTTAGTAACAACAACCAGTGTCATTGCATGTGTGTTCTTTTCACTAACAACAACTAGAGTCATTGCATGTGTGCTCTTTTCATAATCCACCTATGGATCCACCAGTGTCATTGCATGTGTGTTCTTTTTACTAACAACAACCAGAGTCATTTCATGGCTGTTCTTCTCACGTACCACCTATGGATCAACCAGTGTCATTGCATGTGTGTTCTCTTCACAATCCACACATGGATCCACCAGTGTCATTGCATGTGTGTTCTTTTTACTAACAACAACCAGTGTCATTGCATGTGTGTTCTCTTCAGAGACCAGACATGGATCCACCAGTGTCATTGCATGTGTGTTCTTTTTACTAACAACAACCAGAGTCATTGCATGTGTGTTCATTTCACATACCACATATGGATCCACCAGCGTCATTGAAATGTGCGTTCTCTACATAGACCACACATGGATCCACCAGTGTCATTGCATGTGTGTTCTTTTTAGTAACAACAACCAGAGTCATTGAAATGTGTGTTCTTCTCACATACCACGTATGGATTCGCCAGTGTCATTGCATGTGTGCTCTTTTCACAATCCACCCATGGATCCACCAGTGTCATTGCATGTGTGTTCTTTTTAGTAACAACAACCAGAGTCATTGAAATGTGTGTTCTTCTCACATACCACCTATGGATCCACCAGTGTCATTGCATGTGTGTTCTCTTCACAATCCACACATGGATCCACCAGTGTCATTGGATGTGTGTTCTTTTTAGTAACAACAACCAGAGTCATTGAAATGTGTGTTCTTTTCACATACCACATATGGATCCACCAGTGTCATCTCATGTGTGTTCTTTTCACTAACAACAACCAGAGTCATTGCATGTGTGTTCTTTTCACATACCACATATGGATCAACCACTGTCATTGCATGTATGTTCTTTTCAACAACGACAACTGGTGTCATTGCATGTGTGCTCTTTTCACAATCCACACATGGATCCACCAGTGTCATTGCATGTGTGTTCTTTTTAGTAACAACAACCAGTGTCATTGCATGTGTGTTCTTTTCACTAATAATAACTGGAGTCATTGCATGTGTGCTCTTTTCACAATCCACCTATCGATCCACCAGTGTCATTGCATGTGTGTTCTTTTTACTAATAACAACCAGAGTCATTTCATGGCTGTTCTTCTCACATACCACCTATGGATCCACCAGTGTCATTGCATGTGTGTTCTCTTCACAATCCACACATGGATCTACCAGTGTCATTGCATGTGTGTTCTTTTTACAAACAACAACCAGTGTCATTTCATGTGTGTTCTCTTCAGAGACTAGACATGGATCAACCAGTGTCATTGCATGTGTGTTCTTTTCACAATCCACCCATGGATCCATCAGTGTCATTGCATGTGTGTTCTTTTTAGTAACAATAACCAGAGTCATTGAAATGTGTGTTCTTTTCACATACCACATATGGATCCACCAGTGTCACTGCATGTGTGTTCTTTTCACTAACAACAACCAGAGTCATTGCATGTGTGTTCTTTTCACATACCACATATGGATCAACCAGTGTCATTGCATGTATGTTCTTTTCAACAACAACAACTGGAGTCATTGCATGTGTGCTCTTTTCACAATCCACACATGGATCCACCAGTGTCATTGCAAGTGCGTTCTTTTTAGTAACAACAACCAGTGTCATTGCATGTGTGTTCTTTTCACTAACAACAACTGGAGTCATTGCATGTGTGCTCTTTTCACAATCCACCTATGGATCCACCAGTGTCATTGCATGTGTGTTCTTTTTACTAACAACAACCAGAGTCATTTCATGGCTGTTCTTCTCACGTACCACCTATGGATCAACCAGTGTCATTGCATGTGTGTTCTCTTCACAATCCACACATGGATCCACCAGTGTCATTGCATGTGTGTTCTTTTTACTAACAACAACCAGTGTCATTGCATGTGTGTTCTCTTCAGAGACTAGACATGGATCCACCAGTGTCATTGCATGTGTGTTCTTTTGACTAACAACAACCAGAGTCATTGCATGTTTGTTCATTTCACATACCACATATGGATCCACCAGCGTCATTGAAATGTGTGTTCTCTACATAGACCACACATGGATCCACCAGTGTCATTGCATGTGTGTTCGTTTTAGTAACAACAACAAGAGTCATTGAAATGTGTGTTCTTCTCACATACCACGTATGAATTCGCCAGTGTCATTGCATGTGTGCTCTTTTCACAATCCACCCATGGATCCACCAGTGTCATTGCATGTGTGTTCTTTTTAGTAACAACAACCAGAGTCGTTGAAATGTGTGTTCTTCTCACATACCACCTATGGATCCACCAGTGTTATTGCATGTGTGTTCTTTTCACAATCCACCCATGGATCCACCAGTGTCATCGGATGTGTGTTCTTTTTAGTAACAACTAGAGTCATTGAAATGTGTGTTCTTTTCACATACCACATATGGATCCACCAATGTCATTGCATGTGTGTTCTTTTCACTAACAACAACCAGAGTCATTGCATGTGTGTTCTTTTAACATAACACATATGGATCAACCAGTGTCATTGCATGTATGTTCTTTTCAACAACAACAACTGGAGTCATTGCATGTGTGCTCTTTTCACAATCCACACATGGATCCACCAGTGTCATTGCATGTGTGTTCTTTTTAGTAACAACAACCAGTGTCATTGCATGTGTGTTCTTTTCACTAACAACAACTGGAGTCAGTGCATGTGTGCTCTTTTCACAATCCCCCTATGGATCCAACAATGTCATTGCATGTGTGTTCTTTTTACTAACAACAACCAGAGTCATTTCATGGCTGTTCTTCTCACATACCACCTATGGATCAACCAGTGTCATTGCATGTGTGTTCTCTTCACAATCCACACATGGATCCACCAGTGTCATTGCATGTGTGTTCTTTTTACTAACAACAACTAGAGTCATTGAAATGTGTGTTCTTTTCACATACCACCTATGGATCCACCAGTGTCATTGCATGTGTGTTCTTTTCACTAACAACAACCAGAGTCATTGCATGTGTGTTCTTTTCGCATACCACATATGGATCCACCAGTGTCATTGAAATGTGTGTTCTCAACATAGACCACACATGGATCCCCCCAGTGTCACTGCATGTGTGTTCTTTTTAGTAACAACAACCAGAGTCATTGAAATGTGTGTTCTTCTCACATACCACCTATGGATCCACCAGTGTCATTGCATGTATGTTCTTGTCAACAACAACAACTAGAGTCATTGCATGTGTGCTCTTTTCATAATCCACAGATGGATCCACCAGTGTCATTGCATGTGTGTTCTTTTTAGTAACAACAACCAGTGTCATTGCATGTGTGTTCTTTTCACTAACAACAACTAGAGTCATTGCATGTGTGCTCTTTTCACAATCCACCTATGGATCCACCAGTGTCATTGCATGTGTGTTCTTTTTACTAACAACAACCAGAGTCATTTCATGGCTGTTCTTCTCACGTACCACCTATGGATCAACCAGTGTCATTGCATGTGTGTTCTCTTCACAATCCACACATGGATCCACCAGTGTCATTGCATGTGTGTTCTTTTTACTAACAACAACCAGTGTCATTGCATGTGTGTTCTCTTCAGAGACCAGACATGGATCCACCAGTGTCATTGCATGTGTGTTCTTTTTACTAACAACAACCAGAGTCATTGCATGTGTGTTCATTTCACATACCACATATGGATCCACCAGCGTCATTGAAATGTGTGTTCTCTACATAGACCACACATGGATCCACCAGTGTCATTGCATGTGTGTTCTTTTTAGTAACAACAACCAGAGTCATTGAAATGTGTGTTCTTCTCACATACCACGTATGGATTCGCCAGTGTCATTGCATGTGTGCTCTTTTCACAATCCACCCATGGATCCACCAGTGTCATTGCATGTGTGTTCTTTTTAGTAACAACAACCAGAGTCATTGAAATGTGTGTTCTTCTCACATACCACCTATGGATCCACCAGTGTCATTGCATGTGTGTTCTTTTCACAATCCACCCATGGATCCACCAGTGTCATTGGATGTGTGTTCTTTTTAGTAACAACAACCAGAGTCATTGAAATGTGTGTTCTTTTCACATACCACATATGGATCCACCAGTGTCATCTCATGTGTGTTCTTTTCACTAACAACAACCAGAGTCATTGCATGTGTGTTCTTTTCACATACCACATATGGATCAACCAGTGTCATTGCATGTATGTTCTTTTCAACAACGACAACTGGTGTCATTGCATGTGTGCTCTTTTCACAATCCACACATGGATCCACCAGTGTCATTGCATGTGTGTTCTTTTTAGTAACAACAACCAGTGTCATTGCATGTGTGTTCTTTTCACTAATAATAACTGGAGTCATTGCATGTGTGCTCTTTTCACAATCCACCTATCGATCCACCAGTGTCATTGCATGTGTGTTCTTTTTACTAACAACAACCAGAGTCATTTCATGGCTGTTCTTCTCACATACCACCTATGGATCCACCAGTGTCATTGCATGTGTGTTCTCTTCACAATCCACACATGGATCTACCAGTGTCATTGCATGTGTGTTCTTTTTACAAACAACAACCAGTGTCATTGCATGTGTGTTCTCTTCAGAGACTAGACATGGATCAACCAGTGTCATTGCATGTGTGTTCTTTTCACAATCCACCCATGGATCCATCAGTGTCATTGCATGTGTGTTCTTTTTAGTAACAATAACCAGAGTCATTGAAATGTGTGTTCTTTTCACATACCACATATGGATCCACCAGTGTCATTGCATGTGTGTTCTTTTCACTAACAACAACCAGAGTCATTGCATGTGTGTTCTTTTCACATACCACATATGGATCAACCAGTGTCATTGCATGTATGTTCTTTTCAACAACAACAACTGGAGTCATTGCATGTGTGCTCTTTTCACAATCCACACATGGATCCACCAGTGTCATTGCAAGTGCGTTCTTTTTAGTAACAACAACCAGTGTCATTGCATGTGTGTTCTTTTCACTAACAACAACTGGAGTCATTGCATGTGTGCTCTTTTCACAATCCACCTATGGATCCACCAGTGTCATTGCATGTGTGTTATTTTTACTAACAACAACCAGAGTCATTTCATGGCTGTTCTTCTCACGTACCACCTATGGATCAACCAGTGTCATTGCATGTGTGTTCTCTTCACAATCCACACATGGATCCACCAGTGTCATTGCATGTGTGTTCTTTTTACTAACAACAACCAGTGTCATTGCATGTGTGTTCTCTTCAGAGAATAGACATGGATCCACCAGTGTCATTGCATGTGTGTTCTTTTGACTAACAACAACCAGAGTCATTGCATGTGTGTTCATTTCACATACCACATATGGATCCACCAGCGTCATTGAAATGTGTGTTCTCTACATAGACCACACATGGATCCACCAGTGTCATTGCATGTGTGTTCGTTTTAGTAACAACAACAAGAGTCATTGAAATGTGTGTTCTTCTCACATACCACGTATGAATTCGCCAGTGTCATTGCATGTGTGCTCTTTTCACAATCCACCCATGGATCCACCAGTGTCATTGCATGTGTGTTCTTTTTAGTAACAACAACCAGAGTCGTTGAAATGTGTGTTCTTCTCACATACCACCTATGGATCCACCAGTGTTATTGCATGTGTGTTCTTTTCACAATCCACCCATGGATCCACCAGTGTCATTGGATGTGTGTTCTTTTTAGTAACAACTAGAGTCATTGAAATGTGTGTTCTTTTCACATACCACATATGGATCCACCAATGTCATTGCATGTGTGTTCTTTTCACTAACAACAACCAGAGTCATTGCATGTGTATTCTTTTCACATACCACATATGGATCAACCAGTGTCATTGCATGTATGTTCTTTTCAACAACAACAACTGGAGTCATTGCATGTGTGCTCTTTTCACAATCCACACATGGATCCACCAGTGTCATTGCATGTGTGTTCTTTTTAGTAACAACAACCAGTGTCATTGCATGTGTGTTCTTTTCACTAACAACAACTGGAGTCAGTGCATGTGTGCTCTTTTCACAATCCACCTATGGATCCACCAATGTCATTGCATGTGTGTTCTTTTTACTAACAACAACCAGAGTCATTTCATGGCTGTTCTTCTCACATACCACCTATGGATCAACCAGTGTCATTGCATGTGTGTTCTCTTCACAATCCACACATGGATCCACCAGTGTCATTGCATGTGTGTTCTTTTTACTAACAACAACTAGAGTCATTGAAATGTGTGTTCTTTTCACATACCACCTATGGATCCACCAGTGTCATTGCATGTGTGTTCTTTTCACTAACAACAACCAGAGTCATTGCATGTGTGTTCTTTTCACATACCACATATGGATCCACCAGTGTCATTGAAATGTGTGTTCTCAACATAGACCACACATGGATCCACCAGTGTCACTGCATGTGTGTTCTTTTTAGTAACAACAACCAGAGTCATTGAAATGTGTGTTCTTCTCACATACCACCTATGGATCCACCAGTGTCATTGCATGTATGTTCTTGTCAACAACAACAACTAGAGTCATTGCATGTGTGCTCTTTTCACAATCCACAGATGGATCCACCAGTGTCATTGCATGTGTGTTCTTTTTAGTAACAACAACCAGTGTCATTGCATGTGTGTTCTTTTCACTAACAACAACTAGAGTCATTGCATGTGTGCTCTTTTCACAATCCACCTATGGATCCACCAGTGTCATTGCATGTGTGTTCTTTTTACTAACAATAACCAGAGTCATTTCATGGATGTTCTTCTCACGTACCACCTATGGATCAACCAGTGTCATTGCATGTGTGTTCTCTTCACAATCCACACATGGATCCACCAGTGTCATTGCATGTGTGTTCTTTTTACTAACAACAACCAGTGTCATTGCATGTGTGTTCTCTTCAGAGACCAGACATGGATCCACCAGTGTCATTGCATGTGTGTTCTTTTTACTAACAACAACCAGAGTCATTGCATGTGTGTTCATTTCACATACCACATATGGATCCACCAGCGTCATTGAAATGTGCGTTCTCTACATAGACCACACATGGATCCACCAGTGTCATTGCATGTGTGTTCTTTTTAGTAACAACAACCAGAGTCATTGAAATGTGTGTTCTTTTCACATACCACGTATGGATTCGCCAGTGTCATTGCATGTGTGCTCTTTTCACAATCCACCCATGGATCCACCAGTGTCATTGCATGTGTGTTCTTTTTAGTAACAACAACCAGAGTCATTGAAATGTGTGTTCTTCTCACATACCACCTATGGATCCACCAGTGTCATTGCATGTGTGTTCTTTTCACAATCCACCCATGGATCCACCAGTGTCATTGGATGTGTGTTCTTTTTAGTAACAACAACCAGAGTCATTGAAATGTGTGTTCTTTTCACATACCACATATGGATCCACCAGTGTCATCTCATGTGTGTTCTTTTCACTAACAACAACCAGAGTCATTGCATGTGTGTTCTTTTCACATACCACATATGGATCAACCAGTGTCATTGCATGTATGTTCTTTTCAACAACGACAACTGGTGTCATTGCATGTGTGCTCTTTTCACAATCCACACATGGATCCACCAGTGTCATTGCATGTGTGTTCTTTTTAGTAACAACAACCAGTGTCATTGCATGTGTGTTCTTTTCACTAATAATAACTGGAGTCATTGCATGTGTGCTCTTTTCACAATCCACCTATCGATCCACCAGTGTCATTGCATGTGTGTTCTTTTTACTAACAACAACCAGAGTCATTTCATGGCTGTTCTTCTCACATACCACCTATGGATCCACCAGTGTCATTGCATGTGTGTTCTCTTCACAATCCACACATGGATCTACCAGTGTCATTGCATGTGTGTTCTTTTTACAAACAACAACCAGTGTCATTGCATGTGTGTTCTCTTCAGAGACTAGACATGGATCAACCAGTGTCATTGCATGTGTGTTCTTTTCACAATCCACCCATGGATCCATCAGTGTCATTGCATGTGTGTTCTTTTTAGTAACAATAACCAGAGTCATTGAAATGTGTGTTCTTTTCACATACCACATATGGATCCACCAGTGTCATTGCATGTGTGTTCTTTTCACTAACAACAACCAGAGTCATTGCATGTGTGTTCTTTTCACATACCACATATGGATCAACCAGTGTCATTGCATGTATGTTCTTTTCAACAACAACAACTGGAGTCATTGCATGTGTGCTCTTTTCACAATCCACACATGGATCCACCAGTGTCATTGCAAGTGCGTTCTTTTTAGTAACAACAACCAGTGTCATTGCATGTGTGTTCTTTTCACTAACAACAACTGGAGTCATTGCATGTGTGCTCTTTTCACAATCCACCTATGGATCCACCAGTGTCATTGCATGTGTGTTATTTTTACTAACAACAACCAGAGTCATTTCATGGCTGTTCTTCTCACGTACCACCTATGGATCAACCAGTGTCATTGCATGTGTGTTCTCTTCACAATCCACACATGGATCCACCAGTGTCATTGCATGTGTGTTCTTTTTACTAACAACAACCAGTGTCATTGCATGTGTGTTCTCTTCAGAGACTAGACATGGATCCACCAGTGTCATTGCATGTGTGTTCTTTTGACTAACAACAACCAGAGTCATTGCATGTGTGTTCATTTCACATACCACATATGGATCCACCAGCGTCATTGAAATGTGTGTTCTCTACATAGACCACACATGGATCCACCAGTGTCATTGCATGTGTGTTCGTTTTAGTAACAACAACAAGAGTCATTGAAATGTGTGTTCTTCTCACATACCACGTATGAATTCGCCAGTGTCATTGCATGTGTGCTCTTTTCACAATCCACCCATGGATCCACCAGTGTCATTGCATGTGTGTTCTTTTTAGTAACAACAACCAGAGTCGTTGAAATGTGTGTTCTTCTCACATACCACCTATGGATCCACCAGTGTTATTGCATGTGTGTTCTTTTCACAATCCACCCATGGATCCACCAGTGTCATTGGATGTGTGTTCTTTTTAGTAACAACTAGAGTCATTGAAATGTGTGTTCTTTTCACATACCACATATGGATCCACCAATGTCATTGCATGTGTGTTCTTTTCACTAACAACAACCAGAGTCATTGCATGTGTATTCTTTTCACATACCACATATGGATCAACCAGTGTCATTGCATGTATGTTCTTTTCAACAACAACAACTGGAGTCATTGCATGTGTGCTCTTTTCACAATCCACACATGGATCCACCAGTGTCATTGCATGTGTGTTCTTTTTAGTAACAACAACCAGTGTCATTGCATGTGTGTTCTTTTCACTAACAACAACTGGAGTCAGTGCATGTGTGCTCTTTTCACAATCCACCTATGGATCCACCAATGTCATTGCATGTGTGTTCTTTTTACTAACAACAACCAGAGTCATTTCATGGCTGTTCTTCTCACATACCACCTATGGATCAACCAGTGTCATTGCATGTGTGTTCTCTTCACAATCCACACATGGATCCACCAGTGTCATTGCATGTGTGTTCTTTTTACTAACAACAACTAGAGTCATTGAAATGTGTGTTCTTTTCACATACCACCTATGGATCCACCAGTGTCATTGCATGTGTGTTCTTTTCACTAACAACAACCAGAGTCATTGCATGTGTGTTCTTTTCACATACCACATATGGATCCACCAGTGTCATTGAAATGTGTGTTCTCAACATAGACCACACATGGATCCACCAGTGTCACTGCATGTGTGTTCTTTTTAGTAACAACAACCAGAGTCATTGAAATGTGTGTTCTTCTCACATACCACCTATGGATCCACCAGTGTCATTGCATGTATGTTCTTGTCAACAACAACAACTAGAGTCATTGCATGTGTGCTCTTTTCACAATCCACAGATGGATCCACCAGTGTCATTGCATGTGTGTTCTTTTTAGTAACAACAACCAGTGTCATTGCATGTGTGTTCTTTTCACTAACAACAACTAGAGTCATTGCATGTGTGCTCTTTTCACAATCCACCTATGGATCCACCAGTGTCATTGCATGTGTGTTCTTTTTACTAACAATAACCAGAGTCATTTCATGGCTGTTCTTCTCACGTACCACCTATGGATCAACCAGTGTCATTGCATGTGTGTTCTCTTCACAATCCACACATGGATCCACCAGTGTCATTGCATGTGTGTTCTTTTTACTAACAACAACCAGTGTCATTGCATGTGTGTTCTCTTCAGAGACCAGACATGGATCCACCAGTGTCATTGCATGTGTGTTCTTTTTACTAACAACAACCAGAGTCATTGCATGTGTGTTCATTTCACATACCACATATGGATCCACCAGCGTCATTGAAATGTGCGTTCTCTACATAGACCACACATGGATCCACCAGTGTCATTGCATGTGTGTTCTTTTTAGTAACAACAACCAGAGTCATTGAAATGTGTGTTCTTCTCACATACCACGTATGGATTCGCCAGTGTCATTGCATGTGTGCTCTTTTCACAATCCACCCATGGATCCACCAGTGTCATTGCATGTGTGTTCTTTTTAGTAACAACAACCAGAGTCATTGAAATGTGTGTTCTTCTCACATACCACCTATGGATCCACCAGTGTCATTGCATGTGTGTTCTTTTCACAATCCACCCATGGATCCACCAGTGTCATTGGATGTGTGTTCTTTTTAGTAACAACAACCAGAGTCATTGAAATGTGTGTTCTTCTCACATACCACATATGGATCCACCAGTGTCATCTCATGTGTGTTCTTTTCACTAACAACAACCAGAGTCATTGCATGTGTGTTCTTTTCACATACCACATATGGATCAACCAGTGTCATTGCATGTATGTTCTTTTCAACAACGACAACTGGTGTCATTGCATGTGTGCTCTTTTCACAATCCACACATGGATCCACCAGTGTCATTGCATGTGTGTTCTTTTTAGTAACAACAACCAGTGTCATTGCATGTGTGTTCTTTTCACTAATAATAACTGGAGTCATTGCATGTGTGCTCTTTTCACAATCCACCTATCGATCCACCAGTGTCATTGCATGTGTGTTCTTTTTACTAACAACAACCAGAGTCATTTCATGGCTGTTCTTCTCACATACCACCTATGGATCCACCAGTGTCATTGCATGTGTGTTCTCTTCACAATCCACACATGGATCTACCAGTGTCATTGCATGTGTGTTCTTTTTACAAACAACAACCAGTGTCATTGCATGTGTGTTCTCTTCAGAGACTAGACATGGATCAACCAGTGTCATTGCATGTGTGTTCTTTTCACAATCCACCCATGGATCCATCAGTGTCATTGCATGTGTGTTCTTTTTAGTAACAATAACCAGAGTCATTGAAATGTGTGTTCTTTTCACATACCACATATGGATCCACCAGTGTCATTGCATGTGTGTTCTTTTCACTAACAACAACCAGAGTCATTGCATGTGTGTTCTTTTCACATACCACATATGGATCAACCAGTGTCATTGCATGTATGTTCTTTTCAACAACAACAACTGGAGTCATTGCATGTGTGCTCTTTTCACAATCCACACATGGATCCACCAGTGTCATTGCAAGTGCGTTCTTTTTAGTAACAACAACCAGTGTCATTGCATGTGTGTTCTTTTCACTAACAACAACTGGAGTCATTGCATGTGTGCTCTTTTCACAATCCACCTATGGATCCACCAGTGTCATTGCATGTGTGTTCTTTTTACTAACAACAACCAGAGTCATTTCATGGCTGTTCTTCTCACGTACCACCTATGGATCAACCAGTGTCATTGCATGTGTGTTCTCTTCACAATCCACACATGGATCCACCAGTGTCATTGCATGTGTGTTCTTTTTACTAACAACAACCAGTGTCATTGCATGTGTGTTCTCTTCAGAGACTAGACATGGATCCACCAGTGTCATTGCATGTGTGTTCTTTTGACTAACAACAACCAGAGTCATTGCATGTTTGTTCATTTCACATACCACATATGGATCCACCAGCGTCATTGAAATGTGTGTTCTCTACATAGACCACACATGGATCCACCAGTGTCATTGCATGTGTGTTCGTTTTAGTAACAACAACAAGAGTCATTGAAATGTGTGTTCTTCTCACATACCACGTATGAATTCGCCAGTGTCATTGCATGTGTGCTCTTTTCACAATCCACCCATGGATCCACCAGTGTCATTGCATGTGTGTTCTTTTTAGTAACAACAACCAGAGTCGTTGAAATGTGTGTTCTTCTCACATACCACCTATGGATCCACCAGTGTTATTGCATGTGTGTTCTTTTCACAATCCACCCATGGATCCACCAGTGTCATCGGATGTGTGTTCTTTTTAGTAACAACTAGAGTCATTGAAATGTGTGTTCTTTTCACATACCACATATGGATCCACCAATGTCATTGCATGTGTGTTCTTTTCACTAACAACAACCAGAGTCATTGCATGTGTGTTCTTTTAACATAACACATATGGATCAACCAGTGTCATTGCATGTATGTTCTTTTCAACAACAACAACTGGAGTCATTGCATGTGTGCTCTTTTCACAATCCACACATGGATCCACCAGTGTCATTGCATGTGTGTTCTTTTTAGTAACAACAACCAGTGTCATTGCATGTGTGTTCTTTTCACTAACAACAACTGGAGTCAGTGCATGTGTGCTCTTTTCACAATCCACCTATGGATCCAACAATGTCATTGCATGTGTGTTCTTTTTACTAACAACAACCAGAGTCATTTCATGGCTGTTCTTCTCACATACCACCTATGGATCAACCAGTGTCATTGCATGTGTGTTCTCTTCACAATCCACACATGGATCCACCAGTGTCATTGCATGTGTGTTCTTTTTACTAACAACAACTAGAGTCATTGAAATGTGTGTTCTTTTCACATACCACCTATGGATCCACCAGTGTCATTGCATGTGTGTTCTTTTCACTAACAACAACCAGAGTCATTGCATGTGTGTTCTTTTCGCATACCACATATGGATCCACCAGTGTCATTGAAATGTGTGTTCTCAACATAGACCACACATGGATCCACCAGTGTCACTGCATGTGTGTTCTTTTTAGTAACAACAACCAGAGTCATTGAAATGTGTGTTCTTCTCACATACCACCTATGGATCCACCAGTGTCATTGCATGTATGTTCTTGTCAACAACAACAACTAGAGTCATTGCATGTGTGCTCTTTTCACAATCCACAGATGGATCCACCAGTGTCATTGCATGTGTGTTCTTTTTAGTAACAACAACCAGTGTCATTGCATGTGTGTTCTTTTCACTAACAACAACTAGAGTCATTGCATGTGTGCTCTTTTCACAATCCACCTATGGATCCACCAGTGTCATTGCATGTGTGTTCTTTTTACTAACAATAACCAGAGTCATTTCATGGCTGTTCTTCTCACGTACCACCTATGGATCAACCAGTGTCATTGCATGTGTGTTCTCTTCACAATCCACACATGGATCCACCAGTGTCATTGCATGTGTGTTCTTTTTACTAACAACAACCAGTGTCATTGCATGTGTGTTCTCTTCAGAGACCAGACATGGATCCACCAGTGTCATTGCATGTGTGTTCTTTTTACTAACAACAACCAGAGTCATTGCATGTGTGTTCATTTCACATACCACATATGGATCCACCAGCGTCATTGAAATGTGCGTTCTCTACATAGACCACACATGGATCCACCAGTGTCATTGCATGTGTGTTCTTTTTAGTAACAACAACCAGAGTCATTGAAATGTGTGTTCTTCTCACATACCACGTATGGATTCGCCAGTGTCATTGCATGTGTGCTCTTTTCACAATCCACCCATGGATCCACCAGTGTCATTGCATGTGTGTTCTTTTTAGTAACAACAACCAGAGTCATTGAAATGTGTGTTCTTCTCACATACCACCTATGGATCCACCAGTGTCATTGCATGTGTGTTCTTTTCACAATCCACCCATGGATCCACCAGTGTCATTGGATGTGTGTTCTTTTTAGTAACAACAACCAGAGTCATTGAAATGTGTGTTCTTCTCACATACCACATATGGATCCACCAGTGTCATCTCATGTGTGTTCTTTTCACTAACAACAACCAGAGTCATTGCATGTGTGTTCTTTTCACATACCACATATGGATCAACCAGTGTCATTGCATGTATGTTCTTTTCAACAACGACAACTGGTGTCATTGCATGTGTGCTCTTTTCACAATCCACACATGGATCCACCAGTGTCATTGCATGTGTGTTCTTTTTAGTAACAACAACCAGTGTCATTGCATGTGTGTTCTTTTCACTAATAATAACTGGAGTCATTGCATGTGTGCTCTTTTCACAATCCACCTATCGATCCACCAGTGTCATTGCATGTGTGTTCTTTTTACTAACAACAACCAGAGTCATTTCATGGCTGTTCTTCTCACATACCACCTATGGATCCACCAGTGTCATTGCATGTGTGTTCTCTTCACAATCCACACATGGATCTACCAGTGTCATTGCATGTGTGTTCTTTTTACAAACAACAACCAGTGTCATTGCATGTGTGTTCTCTTCAGAGACTAGACATGGATCAACCAGTGTCATTGCATGTGTGTTCTTTTCACAATCCACCCATGGATCCATCAGTGTCATTGCATGTGTGTTCTTTTTAGTAACAATAACCAGAGTCATTGAAATGTGTGTTCTTTTCACATACCACATATGGATCCACCAGTGTCATTGCATGTGTGTTCTTTTCACTAACAACAACCAGAGTCATTGCATGTGTGTTCTTTTCACATACCACATATGGATCAACCAGTGTCATTGCATGTATGTTCTTTTCAACAACAACAACTGGAGTCATTGCATGTGTGCTCTTTTCACAATCCACACATGGATCCACCAGTGTCATTGCAAGTGCGTTCTTTTTAGTAACAACAACCAGTGTCATTGCATGTGTGTTCTTTTCACTAACAACAACTGGAGTCATTGCATGTGTGCTCTTTTCACAATCCACCTATGGATCCACCAGTGTCATTGCATGTGTGTTCTTTTTACTAACAACAACCAGAGTCATTTCATGGCTGTTCTTCTCACGTACCACCTATGGATCAACCAGTGTCATTGCATGTGTGTTCTCTTCACAATCCACACATGGATCCACCAGTGTCATTGCATGTGTGTTCTTTTTACTAACAACAACCAGTGTCATTGCATGTGTGTTCTCTTCAGAGACTAGACATGGATCCACCAGTGTCATTGCATGTGTGTTCTTTTGACTAACAACAACCAGAGTCATTGCATGTTTGTTCATTTCACATACCACATATGGATCCACCAGCGTCATTGAAATGTGTGTTCTCTACATAGACCACACATGGATCCACCAGTGTCATTGCATGTGTGTTCGTTTTAGTAACAACAACAAGAGTCATTGAAATGTGTGTTTTTCTCACATACCACGTATGAATTCGCCAGTGTCATTGCATGTGTGCTCTTTTCACAATCCACCCATGGATCCACCAGTGTCATTGCATGTGTGTTCTTTTTAGTAACAACAACCAGAGTCGTTGAAATGTGTGTTCTTCTCACATACCACCTATGGATCCACCAGTGTTATTGCATGTGTGTTCTTTTCACAATCCACCCATGGATCCACCAGTGTCATCGGATGTGTGTTCTTTTTAGTAACAACTAGAGTCATTGAAATGTGTGTTCTTTTCACATACCACATATGGATCCACCAATGTCATTGCATGTGTGTTCTTTTCACTAACAACAACCAGAGTCATTGCATGTGTGTTCTTTTAACATAACACATATGGATCAACCAGTGTCATTGCATGTATGTTCTTTTCAACAACAACAACTGGAGTCATTGCATGTGTGCTCTTTTCACAATCCACACATGGATCCACCAGTGTCATTGCATGTGTGTTCTTTTTAGTAACAACAACCAGTGTCATTGCATGTGTGTTCTTTTCACTAACAACAACTGGAGTCAGTGCATGTGTGCTCTTTTCACAATCCACCTATGGATCCAACAATGTCATTGCATGTGTGTTCTTTTTACTAACAACAACCAGAGTCATTTCATGGCTGTTCTTCTCACATACCACCTATGGATCAACCAGTGTCATTGCATGTGTGTTCTCTTCACAATCCACACATGGATCCACCAGTGTCATTGCATGTGTGTTCTTTTTACTAACAACAACTAGAGTCATTGAAATGTGTGTTCTTTTCACATACCACCTATGGATCCACCAGTGTCATTGCATGTGTGTTCTTTTCACTAACAACAACCAGAGTCATTGCATGTGTGTTCTTTTCGCATACCACATATGGATCCACCAGTGTCATTGAAATGTGTGTTCTCAACATAGACCACACATGGATCCACCAGTGTCACTGCATGTGTGTTCTTTTTAGTAACAACAACCAGTGTCATTGAAATGTGTGTTCTTCTCACATACCACCTATGGATCCACCAGTGTCATTGCATGTATGTTCTTGTCAACAACAACAACTAGAGTCATTGCATGTGTGCTCTTTTCACAATCCACAGATGGATCCACCAGTGTCATTGCATGTGTGTTCTTTTTAGTAACAACAACCAGTGTCATTGCATGTGTGTTCTTTTCACTAACAACAACTAGAGTCATTGCATGTGTGCTCTTTTCACAATCCACCTATGGATCCACCAGTGTCATTGCATGTGTGTTCTTTTTACTAACAACAACCAGAGTCATTTCATGGCTGTTCTTCTCACGTACCACCTATGGATCAACCAGTGTCATTGCATGTGTGTTCTCTTCACAATCCACACATGGATCCACCAGTGTCATTGCATGTGTGTTCTTTTTACTAACAACAACCAGTGTCATTGCATGTGTGTTCTCTTCAGAGACCAGACATGGATCCACCAGTGTCATTGCATGTGTGTTCTTTTTACTAACAACAACTAGAGTCATTGCATGTGTGTTCATTTCACATACCACATATGGATCCACCAGCGTCATTGAAATGTGTGTTCTCTACATAGACCACACATGGATCCACCAGTGTCATTGCATGTGTGTTCTTTTTAGTAACAACAACCAGAGTCATTGAAATGTGTGTTCTTCTCACATACCACGTATGGATTCGCCAGTGTCATTGCATGTGTGCTCTTTTCACAATCCACCCATGGATCCACCAGTGTCATTGCATGTGTGTTCTTTTTAGTAACAACAACCAGAGTCATTGAAATGTGTGTTCTTCTCACATACCACCTATGGATCCACCAGTGTCATTGCATGTGTGTTCTTTTCACAATCCACCCATGGATCCACCAGTGTCATTGGATGTGTGTTCTTTTTAGTAACAACAACCAGAGTCATTGAAATGTGTGTTCTTTTCACATACCACATATGGATCCACCAGTGTCATCTCATGTGTGTTCTTTTCACTAACAACAACCAGAGTCATTGCATGTGTGTTCTTTTCACATACCACATATGGATCAACCAGTGTCATTGCATGTATGTTCTTTTCAACAACGACAACTGGTGTCATTGCATGTGTGCTCTTTTCACAATCCACACATGGATCCACCAGTGTCATTGCATGTGTGTTCTTTTTAGTAACAACAACCAGTGTCATTGCATGTGTGTTCTTTTCACTAATAATAACTGGAGTCATTGCATGTGTGCTCTTTTCACAATCCACCTATCGATCCACCAGTGTCATTGCATGTGTGTTCTTTTTACTAACAACAACCAGAGTCATTTCATGGCTGTTCTTCTCACATACCACCTATGGATCCACCAGTGTCATTGCATGTGTGTTCTCTTCACAATCCACACATGGATCTACCAGTGTCATTGCATGTGTGTTCTTTTTACAAACAACAACCAGTGTCATTGCATGTGTGTTCTCTTCAGAGACTAGACATGGATCAACCAGTGTCATTGCATGTGTGTTCTTTTCACAATCCACCCATGGATCCATCAGTGTCATTGCATGTGTGTTCTTTTTAGTAACAATAACCAGAGTCATTGAAATGTGTGTTCTTTTCACATACCACATATGGATCCACCAGTGTCATTGCATGTGTGTTCTTTTCACTAACAACAACCAGAGTCATTGCATGTGTGTTCTTTTCACATACCACATATGGATCAACCAGTGTCATTGCATGTATGTTCTTTTCAACAACAACAACTGGAGTCATTGCATGTGTGCTCTTTTCACAATCCACACATGGATCCACCAGTGTCATTGCAAGTGCGTTCTTTTTAGTAACAACAACCAGTGTCATTGCATGTGTGTTCTTTTCACTAACAACAACTGGAGTCATTGCATGTGTGCTCTTTTCACAATCCACCTATGGATCCACCAGTGTCATTGCATGTGTGTTATTTTTACTAACAACAACCAGAGTCATTTCATGGCTGTTCTTCTCACGTACCACCTATGGATCAACCAGTGTCATTGCATGTGTGTTCTCTTCACAATCCACACATGGATCCACCAGTGTCATTGCATGTGTGTTCTTTTTACTAACAACAACCAGTGTCATTGCATGTGTGTTCTCTTCAGAGACTAGACATGGATCCACCAGTGTCATTGCATGTGTGTTCTTTTGACTAACAACAACCAGAGTCATTGCATGTGTGTTCATTTCACATACCACATATGGATCCACCAGCGTCATTGAAATGTGTGTTCTCTACATAGACCACACATGGATCCACCAGTGTCATTGCATGTGTGTTCGTTTTAGTAACAACAACAAGAGTCATTGAAATGTGTGTTCTTCTCACATACCACGTATGAATTCGCCAGTGTCATTGCATGTGTGCTCTTTTCACAATCCACCCATGGATCCACCAGTGTCATTGCATGTGTGTTCTTTTTAGTAACAACAACCAGAGTCGTTGAAATGTGTGTTCTTCTCACATACCACCTATGGATCCACCAGTGTTATTGCATGTGTGTTCTTTTCACAATCCACCCATGGATCCACCAGTGTCATCGGATGTGTGTTCTTTTTAGTAACAACTAGAGTCATTGAAATGTGTGTTCTTTTCACATACCACATATGGATCCACCAATGTCATTGCATGTGTGTTCTTTTCACTAACAACAACCAGAGTCATTGCATGTGTGTTCTTTTCACATACCACATATGGATCAACCAGTGTCATTGCATGTATGTTCTTTTCAACAACAACAACTGGAGTCATTGCATGTGTGCTCTTTTCACAATCCACACATGGATCCACCAGTGTCATTGCATGTGTGTTCTTTTTAGTAACAACAACCAGTGTCATTGCATGTGTGTTCTTTTCACTAACAACAACTGGAGTCAGTGCATGTGTGCTCTTTTCACAATCCACCTATGGATCCACCAATGTCATTGCATGTGTGTTCTTTTTACTAACAACAACCAGAGTCATTTCATGGCTGTTCTTCTCACATACCACCTATGGATCAACCAGTGTCATTGCATGTGTGTTCTCTTCACAATCCACACATGGATCCACCAGTGTCATTGCATGTGTGTTCTTTTTACTAACAACAACTAGAGTCATTGAAATGTGTGTTCTTTTCACATACCACCTATGGATCCACCAGTGTCATTGCATGTGTGTTCTTTTCACTAACAACAACCAGAGTTATTGCATGTGTGTTCTTTTCACATACCACATATGGATCCACCAGTGTCATTGAAATGTGTGTTCTCAACATAGACCACACATGGATCCACCAGTGTCACTGCATGTGTGTTCTTTTTAGTAACAACAACCAGAGTCATTGAAATGTGTGTTCTTCTCACATACCACCTATGGATCCACCAGTGTCATTGCATGTATGTTCTTGTCAACAACAACAACTAGAGTCATTGCATGTGTGCTCTTTTCACAATCCACAGATGGATCCACCAGTGTCATTGCATGTGTGTTCTTTTTAGTAACAACAACCAGTGTCATTGCATGTGTGTTCTTTTCACTAACAACAACTAGAGTCATTGCATGTGTGCTCTTTTCACAATCCACCTATGGATCCACCAGTGTCATTGCATGTGTGTTCTTTTTACTAACAATAACCAGAGTCATTTCATGGCTGTTCTTCTCACGTACCACCTATAGATCAACCAGTGTCATTGCATGTGTGTTCTCTTCACAATCCACACATGGATCCACCAGTGTCATTGCATGTGTGTTCTTTTTACTAACAACAACCAGTGTCATTGCATGTGTGTTCTCTTCAGAGACCAGACATGGATCCACCAGTGTCATTGCATGTGTGTTCTTTTTACTAACAACAACCAGAGTCATTGCATGTGTGTTCATTTCACATACCACATATGGATCCACCAGCGTCATTGAAATGTGTGTTCTCTACATAGACCACACATGGATCCACCAGTGTCATTGCATGTGTGTTCTTTTTAGTAACAATAACCAGAGTCATTGAAATGTGTGTTCTTCTCACATACCACGTATGGATTCGCCAGTGTCATTGCATGTGTGCTCTTTTCACAATCCACCCATGGATCCACCAGTGTCATTGCATGTGTGTTCTTTTTAGTAACAACAACCAGAGTCATTGAAATGTGTGTTCTTCTCACATACCACCTATGGATCCACCAGTGTCATTGCATGTGTGTTCTTTTCAAAATCCACCCATGGATCCACCAGTGTCATTGGATGTGTGTTCTTTTTAGTAACAACAACCAGAGTCATTGAAATGTGTGTTCTTTTCACATACCACATATGGATCCACCAGTGTCATCTCATGTGTGTTCTTTTCACTAACAACAACCAGAGTCATTGCATGTGTGTTCTTTTCACATACCACATATGGATCAACCAGTGTCATTGCATGTATGTTCTTTTCAACAACGACAACTGGTGTCATTACATGTGTGCTCTTTTCACAATCCACACATGGATCCACCAGTGTCATTGCATGTGTGTTCTTTTTAGTAACAACAACCAGTGTCATTGCATGTGTGTTCTTTTCACTAATAATAACTGGAGTCATTGCATGTGTGCTCTTTTCACAATCCACCTATCGATCCACCAGTGTCATTGCATGTGTGTTCTTTTTACTAACAACAACCAGAGTCATTTCATGGCTGTTCTTCTCACATACCACCTATGGATCCACCAGTGTCATTGCATGTGTGTTCTCTTCACAATCCACACATGGATCTACCAGTGTCATTGCATGTGTGTTCTTTTTACAAACAACAACCAGTGTCATTGCATGTGTGTTCTCTTCAGAGACTAGACATGGATCAACCAGTGTCATTGCATGTGTGTTCTTTTCACAATCCACCCATGGATCCATCAGTGTCATTGCATGTGTGTTCTTTTTAGTAACAATAACCAGAGTCATTGAAATGTGTGTTCTTTTCACATACCACATATGGATCCACCAGTGTCATTGCATGTGTGTTCTTTTCACTAACAACAACCAGAGTCATTGCATGTGTGTTCTTTTCACATACCACATATGGATCAACCAGTGTCATTGCATGTATGTTCTTTTCAACAACAACAACAGGAGTCATTGCATGTGTGCTCTTTTCACAATCCACACATGGATCCACCAGTGTCATTGCAAGTGCGTTCTTTTTAGTAACAACAACCAGTGTCATTGCATGTGTGTTCTCTTCACTAACAACAACTGGAGTCATTGCATGTGTGCTCTTTTCACAATCCACCTATGGATCCACCAGTGTCATTGCATGTGTGTTCTTTTTACTAACAACAACCAGAGTCATTTCATGGCTGTTCTTCTCACGTACCACCTATGGATCAACCAGTGTCATTGCATGTGTGTTCTCTTCACAATCCACACATGGATCCACCAGTGTCATTGCATGTGTGTTCTTTTTACTAACAACAACCAGTGTCATTGCATGTGTGTTCTCTTCAGAGACTAGACATGGATCCACCAGTGTCATTGCATGTGTGTTCTTTTGACTAACAACAACCAGAGTCATTGCATGTGTGTTCATTTCACATACCACATATGGATCCACCAGCGTCATTGAAATGTGTGTTCTCTACATAGACCACACATGGATCCACCAGTGTCATTGCATGTGTGTTCGTTTTAGTAACAACAACAAGAGTCATTGAAATGTGTGTTCTTCTCACATACCACGTATGAATTCGCCAGTGTCATTGCATGTGTGCTCTTTTCACAATCCACCCATGGATCCACCAGTGTCATTGCATGTGTGTTCTTTTTAGTAACAACAACCAGAGTCGTTGAAATGTGTGTTCTTCTCACATACCACCTATGGATCCACCAGTGTTATTGCATGTGTGTTCTTTTCACAATCCACCCATGGATCCACCAGTGTCATTGGATGTGTGTTCTTTTTAGTAACAACTAGAGTCATTGAAATGTGTGTTCTTTTCACATACCACATATGGATCCACCAATGTCATTGCATGTGTGTTCTTTTCACTAACAACAACCAGAGTCATTGCATGTGTGTTCTTTTCACATACCACATATGGATCAACCAGTGTCATTGCATGTATGTTCTTTTCAACAACAACAACTGGAGTCATTGCATGTGTGCTCTTTTCACAATCCACACATGGATCCACCAGTGTCATTGCATGTGTGTTCTTTTTAGTAACAACAACCAGTGTCATTGCATGTGTGTTCTTTTCACTAACAACAACTGGAGTCAGTGCATGTGTGCTCTTTTCACAATCCACCTATGGATCCACCAATGTCATTGCATGTGTGTTCTTTTTACTAACAACAACCAGAGTCATTTCATGGCTGTTCTTCTCACATACCACCTATGGATCAACCAGTGTCATTGCATGTGTGTTCTCTTCACAATCCACACATGGATCCACCAGTGTCATTGCATGTGTGTTCTTTTTACTAACAACAACTAGAGTCATTGAAATGTGTGTTCTTTTCACATACCACCTATGGATCCACCAGTGTCATTGCATGTGTGTTCTTTTCACTAACAACAACCAGAGTCATTGCATGTGTGTTCTTTTCACATACCACATATGGATCCACCAGTGTCATTGAAATGTGTGTTCTCAACATAGACCACACATGGATCCACCAGTGTCACTGCATGTGTGTTCTTTTTAGTAACAACAACCAGAGTCATTTAAATGTGTGTTCTTCTCACGTACCACCTATGGATCCACCAGTGTCATTGCATGTATGTTCTTGTCAACAACAACAACTAGAGTCATTGCATGTGTGCTCTTTTCACAATCCACAGATGGATCCACCAGTGTCATTGCATGTGTGTTCTTTTTAGTAACAACAACCAGTGTCATTGCATGTGTGTTCTTTTCACTAACAACAACTAGAGTCATTGCATGTGTGCTCTTTTCACAATCCACCTATGGATCCACCAGTGTCATTGCATGTGTGTTCTTTTTACTAACAACAACCAGAGTCATTTCATGGCTGTTCTTCTCACGTACCACCTATGGATCAACCAGTGTCATTGCATGTGTGTTCTCTTCACAATCCACACATGGATCCACCAGTGTCATTGCATGTGTGTTCTTTTTACAAACAACAACCAGTGTCATTGCATGTGTGTTCTCTTTAGAGACCAGACATGGATCCACCAGTGTCATTGCATGTGTGTTCTTTTTACTAACAACAACCAGAGTCATTGCATGTGTGTTCATTTCACATACCACATATGGATCCACCAGCGTCATTGAAATGTGTGTTCTCTACATAGACCACACATGGATCCACCAGTGTCATTGCATGTGTGTTCTTTTTAGTAACAACAACCAGAGTCATTGAAATGTGTGTTCTTCTCACATACCACGTATGGATTCGCCAGTGTCATTGCATGTGTGCTCTTTTCACAATCCACCCATGGATCCACCAGTGTCATTGCATGTGTGTTCTTTTTAGTAACAACAACCAGAGTCATTGAAATGTGTGTTATTCTCACATACCACCTATGGATCCACCAGTGTTATTGCATGTGTGTCTTTTCACAATCCACCAATGGATCCACCAGTGTCATTGGATGTGTGTTCTTTTTAGTAACAACTAGAGTCATTGAAATGTGTGTTCTTTTCACATACCACATATGGATCCACCAATGTCATTGCATGTGTGTTCTTTTCACTAACAACAACCAGAGTCATTGCATGTGTGTTCTTTTCACATACCACATATGGATCCACCAGTGTCATTGAAATGTGTGTTCTCAACAAAGACCACACATGGATCCACCAGTGTCACTGCATGTGTGTTCTTTTTAGTAACAACAACCAGAGTCATTGAAATGTGTGTTCTTCTCACATACCACCTATGGATCCACCAGTGTCATTGCATGTATGTTCTTCTAAACAACAACAACTAGAGTCATTGCATGTGTGCTCTTTTCACAATCCACAGATGGATCCACCAGTGTCATTGCATGTGTGTTCTTTTTAGTAACAACAACCAGTGTCATTGCATGTGTGTTCTTTTCACTAACAACAACTAGAGTCATTGCATGTGTGCTCTTTTCACAATCCACCTATGGATCCACCAGTGTCATTGCATGTGTGTTCTTTTTACTAACAACAACCAGAGTCATTTCATGGCTGTTCTTCTCACGTACCACCTATGGATCAACCAGTGCCATTGCATGTGTGTTCTCTTCACAATCCACACATGGATCCACCAGTGTCATTGCATGTGTGTTCTTTTTACTAACAACAACCAGTGTCATTGCATGTGTGTTCTCTTCAGAGACCAGACATGGATCCACCAGTGTCATTGCATGTGTGTTCTTTTTACTAACAACAACCAGAGTCATTGCATGTGTGTTCATTTCACATACCACATATGGATCCACCAGCGTCATTGAAATGTGTGTTCTCTACATAGACCACACATGGATCCACCAGTGTCATTGCATGTGTGTTCTTTTTAGTAACAACAACCAGAGTCATTGAAATGTGTGTTCTTCTCACATACCACGTATGGATTCGCCAGTGTCATTGCATGTGTGCTCTTTTCACAATCCACCCATGGATCCACTAGTGTCATTGCATGTGTGTTCTTTTTAGTAACAACAACCAGAGTCATTGAAATGTGTGTTCTTCTCACATACCACCTATGGATCCACCAGTGTTATTGCATGTGTGTTCTTTTCACAATCCACCAATGGATCCACCAGTGTCATTGGATGTGTGTTCTTTTTAGTAACAACTAGAGTCATTGAAATGTGTGTTCTTTTCACATACCACATATGGATCCACCAATGTCATTACATGTGTGTTCTTTTCACTAACAACAACCAGAGTCATTGCATGTGTGTTCTTTTCACATACCACATATGGATCAACCAGTGTCATTGCATGTATGTTCTTTTCAACAACAACAACTGGAGTCATTGCATGTGTGCTCTTTTCACAATCCACACATGGATCCTCCAGTGTCATTGCATGTGTGTTCTTTTTAGTAACAATAACCAGTGTCATTGCATGTGTGTTCTTTTCACTAACAACAACTGGAGTCATTGCATGTGTGCTCTTTTCACAATCCACCTATGGATCCACCAGTGTCATTGCATGTGTGTTCTTTTTACTAACAACAACCAGAGTCATTTCATGGCTGTTCTTATCACATACCACCTTTGGATCAACCAGTGTCATTTCATGGCTGTTCTTCTCACATACCACCTATGGATCAACCAGTGTCATTGCATGTGTGTTCTCTTCACAATCCACACATGGATCCACCAGTGTCATTGCATGTGTGTTCTTTTTACTAACAACAACCAGAGTCATTGAAATGTGTGTTCTTTTCACATACCACCTATGGATCCACCAGTGTCATTGCATGTGTGTTCTTTTCACTAACAACAACCAGAGTCATTGCATGTGTGTTCTTTTCACATACCACATATGGATCCACCAGTGTCATTGAAATGTGTGTTCTCAACATAGACCACACATGGATCCACCAGTGTCACTGCATGTGTGTTCTTTTTAGTAACAACAACCAGAGTCATTGAAATGTGTGTTCTTCTCACATACCACCTATGGATCCACCAGTGTCATTGCATGTATGTTCTTGTCAACAACAACAACTAGAGTCATTGCATGTGTGCTCTTTTCACAATCCACAGATGGATCCACCAGTGTCATTGCATGTGTGTTCTTTTTAGTAACAACAACCAGTGTCATTGCATGTGTGTTCTTTTCACTAACAACAACTAGAGTCATTGCATGTGTGCTCTTTTCACAATCCACCTATGGATCCACCAGTGTCATTGCATGTGTGTTCTTTTTACTAACAACAACCAGAGTCATTTCATGGATGTTCTTCTCACGTACCACCTATGGATCAACCAGTGTCATTGCATGTGTGTTCTCTTCACAATCCACACATGGATCCACCAGTGTCATTGCATGTGTGTTCTTTTTACTAACAACAACCAGTGTCATTGCATGTGTGTTCTCTTCAGAGACCAGACATGGATCCACCAGTGTCATTGCATGTGTGTTCTTTTTACTAACAACAACCAGAGTCATTGCATGTGTGTTCATTTCACATACCACATATGGATCCACCAGCGTCATTGAAATGTGTGTTCTCTACATAGACCACACATGGATCCACCAGTGTCATTGCATGTGTGTTCTTTTTAGTAACAACAACCAAAGTCATTGAAATGTGTGTTCTTCTCACATACCACGTATGGATTCGCCAGTGTCATTGCATGTGTGCTCTTTTCACAATCCACCCATGGATCCACCAGTGTCATTGCATGTGTGTTCTTTTTAGTAACAACAACCAGAGTCATTTAAATGTGTGTTCTTCTCACATACCACCTATGGATCCACCAGTGTTATTGCATGTGTGTTCTTTTCACAATCCACCAATGGATCCACCAGTGTCATTGGATGTGTGTTCTTTTTAGTAACAACTAGAGTCATTGAAATGTGTGTTCTTTTCACATACCACATATGGATCCACCAGTGTCATTACATGTGTGTTCTTTTCACTAACAACAACCAGAGTCATTGCATGTGTGTTCTTTTCACATACCACATATGGATCAACCAGTGTCATTGCATGTATGTTCTTTTCAACAACAACAACTGGAGTCATTGCATGTGTGCTCTTTTCACAATCCACACAAGGATCCTCCAGTGTCATTGCATGTGTGTTCTTTTTAGTAACAATAACCAGTGTCATTGCATGTGTGTTCTTTTCACTAACAACAAATGGAGTCATTGCATGTGTGCTCTTTTCACAATCCACCTATGGATCTACCAGTGTCATTGCATGTGTGTTCTTTTTACTAACAACAACCAGAGTCATTTCATGGCTGTTCTTCTCACATACCACCTATGGATCAACCAGTGTCATTGCATGTGTGTTCTCTTCACAATCCACACATGGATCCACCAGTGTCATTGCATGTGTGTTCTTTTTACTAACAACAACCAGAGTCATTGAAATGTGTGTTCTTTTCACATACCACCTATGGATCCACCAGTGTCATTGCATGTGTGTTCTTTTCACTAACAACAACCAGAGTCATTGCATGTGTGTTCTTTTCACATACCACATATGGATCCACCAGTGTCATTGAAATGTGTGTTCTCAACATAGACCACACATGGATCCACCAGTGTCATTGCATGTGTGTTCTTTTTAGTAACAACAACCAGAGTCATTGAAATGTGTGTTCTTCTCACATACCACCTATGGATCCACCAGTGTCATTGCATGTGTGCTCTTTTCACAATCCATCTATGGATCCACCAGTGTCATTGCATGTGTGTTCTTTTTACTAACAACAACCAGAGTCATTTCATGGCTGTTCTTCTCACACACCACCTATGGATCCACCAGTGTCATTGCATGTGCGTTCTCTTCACAATCCACACATGGATCCACCAGTGTCATTGCATGTGTGTTCTTTTTACTAACAACAACCAGTGTCATTGCATGTGTGTTCTCTTCAGAGACTAGACATGGATCCACCAGTGTCATTGCATGTGTGTTCTTTTTACTAACAACAACTAGAGTCATTGCATGTGTGTTCTTTTCACATACCACATATGGATCCACCAGTGTCATTGAAATGTGTGTTCTCTACATAGACAACACATGGATCCACCAGTGTCATTGCATGTGTGTTCTTTTTACTAACAACAACCAGAGTCATTGAAATGTGTGTTCCTTTCACATACCACCTATGGATCCACCAGTTTCATTGCATGTGTGTTCTTTTCACAATCCACCTATGGATCCACCAGTGTCATTGCATGTGTGTTCTTTTTACTAACAACAACCAGAGTCATTTCATGGCTGTTCTTCTCACATACCACCTATGGATCCACCAGTGTCATTACATGTGCGTTCTCTACACAATCCACACATGAATCCACCAGTGTCATTGCATGTGTGTTCTTTTTACAAACAACAACCAGTGTCATTGCATGTGTGTTCTCTTCAGAGACTAGACATGGATCCACCAGTGTCATTGCATGTGTGTTCTTTTTACTAACAACAACTAGAGTCATTGCATGTGTGTTCTTTTCACATACCACATATGGATCCACCAGTGTCATTGAAATGTGTGTTCTCTACATAGACAACACATGGATCCACCAGTGTCATTGCATGTGTTTTCTTTTTAGTAACAACAACCAGAGTCATTGAAATGTGTGTTCTTCTCACATACCACCTATGGATCCACCAGTGTCATTGCATGTATGTTCTTGTCAACAACAACAACTAGAGTCATTGCATGTGTGCTCTTTTCACAATCCACAGATGGATCCACCAGTGTCATTGCATGTGTGTTCTTTTTGGTAACAACAACCAGTGTCATTGCATGTGTGTTCTTTTCACTAACAACAACTGGAGTCATTGCGTGTGTGCTCGTTTCACAATCCACCTATGGATCCACCAGTGTCATTGCATGTGTGTTCTTTTTACTAACAACAACCAGAGTCATTTCATGGATGTTCTTCTCACATACAGCCTATGGATCCACAAGTGTCATTACATGTGTGTTCTCTTCACAATCCACACATGGATCCACCAGTGTCATTGCATGCGTGTTCTTTTTACTAACAACAACCAGTGTCATTGCATGTGTGTTCTGTTCAGAGACTAGACATGGATCAACTAGTGTCATTGCATGTGTGTTCTTTTCACAATCCACCCATGGATCCACCAGTGTCATTGCATGTGTGTTCTTTTTAGTAACAATAACCAGAGTCATTGAAATGTGTGTTCTTTTCACATACCACATATGGATCCACTAGTGTCATTGCGTGTGTGTTCTTTTCACTAAAAACAACCAGAGTCATTACATGTGTGTTCTTTTCACATACGACATATGGATCCACCGATGTCATTGCATGTGTGCTCTATTCACAATCCACCCATGGATCCACCAGTGTCATTGCATGTGTGTTCTTTTCACATACCACATATGGATCCACCAGTGTCATTGAAATGTGTGTTCTCTACATAGACAACACATGGATCCACCAGTGTCATTGCATGTGTGTTCTTTTTACTAACAACAACCAGAGTCATTGAAATGTGTGTTCCTTTCACATACCACCTATGGATCCACCAGTTTCATTGCATGTGTGTTCTTTTCACAATCCACCTATGGATCCACCAGTGTCATTGCATGTGTGTTCTTTTTACTAACAACAACCAGAGTCATTTCATGGTTGTTCTTCTCACATACCACCTATGGATCCACCAGTGTCATTACATGTGCGTTCTCTACACAATCCACACATGAATCCACCAGTGTCATTGCATGTGTGTTCTTTTTACAAACAACAACCAGTGTCATTGCATGTGTGTTCTCTTCAGAGACTAGACATGGATCCACCAGTGTCATTGCATGTGTGTTCTTTTTACTAACAACAACTAGAGTCATTGCATGTGTGTTCTTTTCACATACCACATATGGATCCACCAGTGTCATTGAAATGTGTGTTCTCTACATAGACAACACATGGATCCACCAGTGTCATTGCATGTGTTTTCTTTTTAGTAACAACAACCAGAGTCATTGAAATGTGTGTTCTTCTCACATACCACCTATGGATCCACCAGTGTCATTGCATGTATGTTCTTGTCAACAACAACAACTAGAGTCATTGCATGTGTGCTCTTTTCACAATCCACAGATGGATCCACCAGTGTCATTGCATGTGTGTTCTTTTTGGTAACAACAACCAGTGTCATTGCATGTGTGTTCTTTTCACTAACAACAACTGGAGTCATTGCGTGTGTGCTCGTTTCACAATCCACCTATGGATCCACCAGTGTCATTGCATGTGTGTTCTTTTTACTAACAACAACCAGAGTCATTTCATGGATGTTCTTCTCACATACAGCCTATGGATCCACAAGTGTCATTACATGTGTGTTCTCTTCACAATCCACACATGGATCCACCAGTGTCATTGCATGCGTGTTCTTTTTACTAACAACAACCAGTGTCATTGCATGTGTGTTCTGTTCAGAGACTAGACATGGATCAACTAGTGTCATTGCATGTGTGTTCTTTTCACAATCCACCCATGGATCCACCAGTGTCATTGCATGTGTGTTCTTTTTAGTAACAATAACCAGAGTCATTGAAATGTGTGTTCTTTTCACATACCACATATGGATCCACTAGTGTCATTGCGTGTGTGTTCTTTTCACTAAAAACAACCAGAGTCATTACATGTGTGTTCTTTTCACATACGACAGATGGATCCACCGATGTCATTGCATGTGTGCTCTATTCACAATCCACCCATGGATCCACCAGTGTCATTGCATGTGTGTTCTTTTTACTAACAACAACCAGAGTCATTGAAATGTGTGTTCTTTTCACATACCACCTATGGATCCACCAGTGTCATTGCATGTGTGTTCTTTTCACTAACAACATCCAGAGTCATTACATGTGTGTTCTTTTCACATACCACATATGGATCCACCAGTGTCATTGAAATGTGTGTTCTCAACATAGACCACACATGGATCCACCAGTGTCATCGCATGTGTGTTCTTTTTAGTAACAACCAGAGTCATTGAAATATGTGTTCTTCTCACATACCACCTATGGATCCACCAGTGTCATTGCATGTGTGTTCTTTTCACTAACAACATCCAGAGTCATTACATGTGTGTTCTTTTCACATACCACATATGGATCCACCAGTGTCATTGAAATGTGTGTTCTCAACATAGACCACACATGGATCCACCAGTGTCATGTCATGTGTGTTCTTTTTAGTAACAACAACTAGAGTCATTGAAATATGTGTTCTTCTCACATACCACCTATGGATCCACCAGTGTCATTGCATGTGTGTTCTTTTCACAATCCACCCATGGATCCACCAGTGTCATTACATGTGTGTTCTTTTACTAACAACAACCAGAGTCATTGAAATGTGTGTTCTTCTCACATACCACCTATGGATCCACCAGTGTCAATGCATGTGTGTTCTTTTCACAATCCACCCATGGATCCACCAGTGTCATTGGATGTGTGTTCTTTTTAGTAACAACAACCAGAGTCATTGAAATGTGTGTTCTTTTCACATACCACATATGGATCCACCAGTGTCATTGCATGTGTGTTCTTTTCACTAACAACCAGAGTCATTGCATGTGTGTTCCTTTCACATACCACATATGGATCAACCAGTGTCATTGCATGTATGTTCTTTTCAACAACAACAACTGGAGTCATTGCATGTGTGCTCTTTTCACAATCCACACATGGATCCACCAGTGTCATTGCATGTGTGTTCTTTTTAGTAACAACAACCAGTGTCATTGCATGTGTGTTCTTTTCACTAACAATAACTGGAGTCATTGCATGTGTGATCTTTTCACAATCCACCTATCGATCCACCAGTGTCATTGCATGTGTGTTCTTTTTACTAACAACAACCAGAGTCATTTCATGGCTGTTCTTCTCACATACCACCTATGGATCCACCAATTTCATTGCATGTGTGTTCTCTTCATAATCCACACATGGATCTACCAGTGTCATTGCATGTGTGTTCTTTTTACAAACAACAACCAGTGTCATTGCATGTGTGTTCTCTGCAGAGACCAGACATGGATCCACCAGTGTCATTGCATGTGTGTTATTTTTACTAACAACAACCAGAGTCATTGCATGTGTGTTCTTTTCACATACCACATATGGATCCACCAGTGTCATTGAAATGTGTGTTCTCTACATAGACCACACATGAATCCACCAGTGTCACTACATGTGTGTTCTTTTTAGTAACAACAACCAGAGTCATTGAAATGTGTGTTCTTCTCACATACCACCTATGGATCCACCAGTGTTATTGCATGTGTGTTCTTTTCACAATCCACACATGGATCCACCAGTGTCATTGCATGCGTGTTCTTTTTACTAACAACAACCAGTGTCATTGCATGTGTGTTCTCTTCAGAGACTAGACATGGATCAACCAGTGTCATTGCATGTGTGTTCTTTTTAGTAACAACAACCAGAGTCATTGAAATGTGTGTTCTTCTCACATACCACCTATGGATCCACCAGTGTCATTGCATGTATGTTCTTGTCAACAACAACAACTAAATTCATTGCATGTTTGCTCTTTTCATAATCCACACATGGATCCACCAGTGTCATTGCATGTGTGTTCTTTTTAGTAACAACAACCAGTGTCATTGCATGTGTGTTCTTTTCACTAACAACAACTGAAGTCATTGCATGTGTGCTCTTTTCACAATCCAAATATGGATCCACCAGTGTCATTGCATGTGTGTTCTTTTTACTAACAACAACCAGAGTCATTTCATGGTTGTTCTTCTCACGTACCACCTATGGATCAACCAGTGTCATTGCATGTGTGTTCTCTTCACAATCCACACATGGATCCACCAGTGTCATTGCATGTGTGTTCTTTTTACTAACAACAACCAGTGTCATTGCATGTGTGTTCTCTTCAGAGACTAGACATGGATCCACCAGTGTCATTGCCTGTGTGTTCTTTTTACTAACAACAACCAGAGTCATTGCATGTGTGTTCATTTCACATACCACATATGGATCCACCAGCGTCATTGAAATGTGTGTTCTCTACATAGACCACACATGGATCCACCAGTGTCATTGCATGTGTGTTCGTTTTAGTAACAACAACAAGAGTCATTGAAATGTGTGTTCTTCTCACATACCACGTATGAATTCGCCAGTGTCATTGCATGTGTGCTCTTTTCACAATCCACCCATGGATCCACCAGTGTCATTGCATGTGTGTTCTTTTTAGTAACAACAACCAGAGTCGTTGAAATGTGTGTTCTTCTCACATACCACCTATGGATCCACCAGTGTTATTGCATGTGTGTTCTTTTCACAATCCACCCATGGATCCACCAGTGTCATTGGATGTGTGTTCTTTTTAGTAACAACTAGAGTCATTGAAATGTGTGTTCTTTTCACATACCACATATGGATCCACCAATGTCATTGCATGTGTGTTCTTTTCACTAACAACAACCAGAGTCATTGCATGTGTGTTCTTTTCACATACCACATATGGATCAACCAGTGTCATTGCATGTATGTTCTTTTCAACAACAACAACTGGAGTCATTGCATGTGTGCTCTTTTCACAATCCACACATGGATCCACCAGTGTCATTGCATGTGTGTTCTTTTTGGTAACAACAACCAGTGTCATTGCATGTGTGTTCTTTTCACTAACAACAACTGGAGTCAGTGCATGTGTGCTCTTTTCACAATCCACCTATGGATCCACCAATGTCATTGCATGTGTGTTCTTTTTACTAACAACAACCAGAGTCATTTCATGGCTGTTCTTCTCACATACCACCTATGGATCAACCAGTGTCATTGCATGTGTGTTCTCTTCACAATCCACACATGGATCCACCAGTGTCATTGCATGTGTGTTCTTTTTACTAACAACAACTAGAGTCATTGAAATGTGTGTTCTTTTCACATACCACCTATGGATCCACCAGTGTCATTGCATGTGTGTTCTTTTCACTAACAACAACCAGAGTCATTGCATGTGTGTTCTTTTCACATACCACATATGGATCCACCAGTGTCATTGAAATGTGTGTTCTCAACATAGACCACACATGGATCCACCAGTGTCACTACATGTGTGTTCTTTTTAGTAACAACAACCAGAGTCATTTAAATGTGTGTTCTTCTCACATACCACCTATGGATCTACCAGTGTCATTGCATGTATGTTCTTGTCAACAACAACAACTAGAGTCATTGCATGTGTGCTCTTTTCACAATCCACAGATGGATCCACCAGTGTCATTGCATGTGTGTTCTTTTTAGTAACAACAACCAGTGTCATTGCATGTGTGTTCTTTTCACTAACAACAACTAGAGTCATTGCATGTGTGCTCTCTTCACAATCCACCTATGGATCCACCAGTGTCATTGCATGTGTGTTCTTTTTACTAACAACAACCAGAGTCATTTCATGGCTGTTCTTCTCACGTACCACCTATGGATCAACCAGTGCCATTGCATGTGTGTTCTCTTCACAATCCACACATGGATCCACCAGTGTCATTGCATGTGTGTTCTTTTTACTAACAACAACCAGTGTCATTGCATGTGTGTTCTCTTCAGAGACCAGACATGGATCCACCAGTGTCATTGCATGTGTGTTCTTTTTACTAACAACAACCAGAGTCATTAAATGTGTGTTCATTTCACATACCACATATGGATCCACCAACGTCATTGAAATGTGTGTTCTCTACATAGACCACACATGGATCCACCAGTGTCATTGCATGTGTGTTCTTTTTAGTAACAACAACCAGAGTCATTGAAATGTGTGTTCTTCTCACATACCACGTATGGATTCGCCAGTGTCATTGCATGTGTGCTCTTTTCACAATCCACCCATGGATCCACCAGTGTCATTGCATGTGTGTTCTTTTTAGTAACAACAACCAGAGTCATTGAAATGTGTGTTCTTCTCACATACCACCTATGGATCCACCAGTGTTATTGCATGTGTGTTCTTTTCACAATCCACCAATGGATCCACCAGTGTCATTGGATGTGTGTTCTTTTTAGTAACAACTAGAGTCATTGAAATGTGTGTTCTTTTCACATACCACATATGGATCCACCAATGTCATTCCATGTGTGTTCTTTTCACTAACAACAACCAGAGTCATTGCATGTGTGTTCTTTTCACATACCACATATGGATCAACCAGTGTCATTGCATGTATGTTCTTTTCAACAACAACAACTGGAGTCATTGCATGTGTGCTCTTTTCACAATCCACACATGGATCCTCCAGTGTCATTGCATGTGTGTTCTTTTTAGTAACAATAACCAGTGTCATTGCATGTGTGTTCTTTTCACTAACAACAACTGGAGTCATTGCATGTGTGCTCTTTTCACAATCCACCTATGGATCCACCAGTGTCATTGCATGTGTGTTCTTTTTACTAACAACAACCAGAGTCATTTCATGGCTGTTCTTCTCACATACCACCTTTGGATCAACCAGTGTCATTTCATGGCTGTTCTTCTCACATACCACCTATGGATCAACCAGTGTCATTGCATGTGTGTTCTCTTCACAATCCACACATGGATCCACCAGTGTCATTGCATGTGTGTTCTTTTTACTAACAACAACCAGAGTCATTGAAATGTGTGTTCTTTTCACATACCACCTATGGATCCACCAGTGTCATTGCATGTGTGTTCTTTTCACTAACAACAACCAGAGTCATTGCATGTGTGTTCTTTTCACATACCACATATGGATCCACCAGTGTCAGTGAAATGTGTGTTCTCAACATAGACCACACATGGATCCACCAGTGTCACTGCATGTGTGTTCTTTTTAGTAACAACAACCAGAGTCATTGAAATGTGTGTTCTTCTCACATACCACCTATGGATCCACCAGTGTCATTGCATGTATGTTCTTGTCAACAACAACAACTAGAGTCATTGCATGTGTGCTCTTTTCACAATCCACAGATGGATCCACCAGTGTCATTGCATGTGTGTTCTTTTTAGTAACAACAACCAGTGTCATTGCATGTGTGTTCTTTTCACTAACAACAACTAGAGTCATTGCATGTGTGCTCTTTTCACAATCCACCTATGGATCCACCAGTGTCATTGCATGTGTGTTCTTTTTACTAACAACAACCAGAGTCATTTCATGGCTGTTCTTCTCACGTACCACCTATGGATCAACCAGTGTCATTGCATGTGTGTTCTCTTCACAATCCACACATGGATCCACCAGTGTCATTGCATGTGTGTTCTTTTTACTAACAACAACCAGTGTCATTGCATGTGTGTTCTCTTCAGAGACCAGACATGGATCCACCAGTGTCATTGCATGTGTGTTCTTTTTACTAACAACAACCAGAGTCATTGCATGTGTGTTCATTTCACATACCACATATGGATCCACCAGTGTCATTGAAATGTGTGTTCTCTACATAGACCACAAATGGATCCACTAGTGTCATTGCATGTGTGTTCTTTTTAGTAACAACAACCAGAGTCATTGAAATGTGTGTTCTTCTCACATACCACGTATGGATTCGCCAGTGTCATTGCATGTGTGCTCTTTTCACAATCCACCCATGGATCCACCAGTGTCATTGCATGTTTGTTCTTTTTAGTAACAACAACCAGAGTCATTGAAATGTGTGTTCTTCTCACATACCACCTATGGATCCACCAGTGTTATTGCATGTGTGTTCTTTTCACAATCCACCAATGGATCCACCAGTGTCATTGGATGTGTGTTCTTTTTAGTAACAACTAGAGTCATTGAAATGTGTGTTCTTTTCACATACCACATATGGATCCACCAGTGTCATTACATGTGTGTTCTTTTCACTAACAACAACCAGAGTCATTGCATGTGTGTTCTTTTCACATACCACATATGGATCAACCAGTGTCATTGCATGTATGTTCTTTTCAACAACAACAACTGGAGTCATTGCATGTGTGCTCTTTTCACAATCCACACATGGATCGTCCAGTGTCATTGCATGTGTGTTCTTTTTAGTAACAATAACCAGTGTCATTGCATGTGTGTTCTTTTCACTAACAACAACTGGAGTCATTGCATGTGTGCTCTTTTCACTATCCACCTATGGATCCACCAGTGTCATTGCATGTGTGTTCTTTTTACTAACAACAACCAGAGTCATTTCATGGCTGTTCTTCTCACATACCACCTATGGATCAACCAGTGTCATTTCATGGCTGTTCTTCTCACATACCACCTATGGATCAACCAGTGTCATTGCATGTGTGTTCTCTTCACAATCCACACATGGATCCACCAGTGTCATTGCATGTGTGTTCTTTTTACTAACAACAACCAGAGTCATTGAAATGTGTGTTCTTTTCACATACCACCTATGGATCCACCAGTGTCATTGCATGTGTGTTCTTTTCACTAACAACAACCAGAGTCATTGCATGTGTGTTCTTTTCACATACCACATATGGATCCACCAGTGTCATTGAAATGTGTGTTCTCAACATAGACCACACATGGATCCACCAGTGTCACTGCATGTGTGTTCTTTTTAGTAACAACAACCAGAGTCATTGAAATGTGTGTTCTTCTCACATACCACCTATGGATCCACCAGTGTCATTGCATGTATGTTCTTGTCAACAACAACAACTAGAGTCATTGCATGTGTGCTCTTTTCACAATCCACAGATGGATCCACCAGTGTCATTGCATGTGTGTTCTTTTTAGTAACAACAACCAGTGTCATTGCATGTGTGTTCTTTTCACTAACAACAACTAGAGTCATTGCATGTGTGCTCTTTTCACAATCCACCTATGGATCCACCAGTGTCATTGCATGTGTGTTCTTTTTACTAACAACAACCAGAGTCATTTCATGGATGTTCTTCTCACGTACCACCTATGGATCAACCAGTGTCATTGCATGTGTGTTCTCTTCACAATCCACACATGGATCCACCAGTGTCATTGCATGTGTGTTCTTTTTACTAACAACAACCAGTGTCATTGCATGTGTGTTCTCTTCAGAGACCAGACATGGATCCACCAGTGTCATTGCATGTGTGTTCTTTTTACTAACAACAACCAGAGTCATTGCATGTGTGTTCATTTCACATACCACATATGGATCCACCAGCGTCATTGAAATGTGTGTTCTCTACATAGACCACACATGGATCCACCAGTGTCATTGCATGTGTGTTCTTTTTAGTAACAACAACCAGAGTCATTGAAATGTGTGTTCTTCTCACATACCACGTATGGATTCGCCAGTGTCATTGCATGTGTGCTCTTTTCACAATCCACCCATGGATCCACCAGTGTCATTGCATGTGTGTTCTTTTTAGTAACAACAACCAGAGTCATTGAAATGTGTGTTCTTCTCACATACCACCTATGGATCCACCAGTGTTATTGCATGTGTGTTCTTTTCACAATCCACCAATGGATCCACCAGTGTCATTGGATGTGTGTTCTTTTTAGTAACAACTAGAGTCATTGAAATGTGTGTTCTTTTCACATACCACATATGGATCCACCAGTGTTATTACATGTGTGTTCTTTTCACTAACAACAACCAGAGTCATTGCATGTGTGTTCTTTTCACATACCACATATGGATCAACCAGTGTCATTGCATGTATGTTCTTTTCAACAACAACAACTGGAGTCATTGCATGTGTGCTCTTTTCACAATCCACACAAGGATCCTCCAGTGTCATTGCATGTGTGTTCTTTTTAGTAACAATAACCAGTGTCATTGCATGTGTGTTCTTTTCACTAACAACAAATGGAGTCATTGCATGTGTGCTCTTTTCACAATCCACCTATGGATCCACCAGTGTCATTGCATGTGTGTTCTTTTTACTAACAACAACCAGAGTCATATCATGGCTGTTCTTCTCACATACCACCTATGGATCAACCAGTGTCATTGCATGTGTGTTCTCTTCACAATCCACACATGGATCCACCAGTGTCATTGCATGTGTGTTCTTTTTACTAACAACAACCAGAGTCATTGAAATGTGTGTTCTTTTCACATACCACCTATGGATCCACCAGTGTCATTGCATGTGTGTTCTTTTCACTAACAACAACCAGAGTCATTGCATGTGTGTTCTTTTCACATACCACATATGGATCCACCAGTGTCATTGAAATGTGTGTTCTCAACATAGACCACACATGGATCCACCAGTGTCATTGCATGTGTGTTCTTTTTAGTAACAACAACCAGAGTCATTGAAATGTGTGTTCTTCTCACATACCACCTATGGATCCACCAGTGTCATTGCATGTGTGCTCTTTTCACAATCCATCTATGGATCCACCAGTGTCATTGCATGTGTGTTCTTTTTACTAACAACAACCAGAGTCATTAAATGTGTGTTCATTTCACATACCACATATGGATCCACCAGCGTCATTGAAATGTGTGTTCTCTACATAGACCACACATGGATCCACCAGTGTCATTGCATGTGTGTTCTTTTTAGTAACAACAACCAGAGTCATTGAAATGTGTGTTCTTCTCACATACCACGTATGGATTCGCCAGTGTCATTGCATGTGTGCTCTTTTCACAATCCACCCATGGATCCACCAGTGTCATTGCATGTGTGTTCTTTTTAGTAACAACAACCAGAGTCATTGAAATGTGTGTTCTTCTCACATACCACCTATGGATCCACCAGTGTTATTGCATGTGTGTTCTTTTCACAATCCACCAATGGATCCACCAGTGTCATTGGATGTGTGTTCTTTTTAGTAACAACTAGAGTCATTGAAATGTGTGTTCTTTTCACATACCACATATGGATCCACCAATGTCATTACATGTGTGTTCTTTTCACTAACAACAACCAGAGTCATTGCATGTGTGTTCTTTTCACATACCACATATGGATCAACCAGTGTCATTGCATGTATGTTCTTTTCAACAACAACAACTGGAGTCATTGCATGTGTGCTCTTTTCACAATCCACACATGGATCCTCCAGTGTCATTGCATGTGTGTTCTTTTTAGTAACAATAACCAGTGTCATTGCATGTGTGTTCTTTTCACTAACAACAACTGGAGTCATTGCATGTGTGCTCTTTTCACAATCCACCTATGGATCCACCAGTGTCATTGCATGTGTGTTCTTTTTACTAACAACAACCAGAGTCATTTCATGGCTGTTCTTCTCACATACCACCTTTGGATCAACCAGTGTCATTTCATGGCTGTTCTTCTCACATACCACCTATGGATCAACCAGTGTCATTGCATGTGTGTTCTCTTCACAATCCACACATGGATCCACCAGTGTCATTGCATGTGTGTTCTTTTTACTAACAACAACCAGAGTCATTGAAATGTGTGTTCTTTTCACATACCACCTATGGATCCACCAGTGTCATTGCATGTGTGTTCTTTTCACTAACAACAACCAGAGTCATTGCATGTGTGTTCTTTTCACATACCACATATGGATCCACCAGTGTCAGTGAAATGTGTGTTCTCAACATAGACCACACATGGATCCACCAGTGTCACTGCATGTGTGTTCTTTTTAGTAACAACAACCAGAGTCATTGAAATGTGTGTTCTTCTCACATACCACCTATGGATCCACCAGTGTCATTGCATGTATGTTCTTGTCAACAACAACAACTAGAGTCATTGCATGTGTGCTCTTTTCACAATCCACAGATGGATCCACCAGTGTCATTGCATGTGTGTTCTTTTTAGTAACAACAACCAGTGTCATTGCATGTGTGTTCTTTTCACTAACAACAACTAGAGTCATTGCATGTGTGCTCTTTTCACAATCCACCTATGGATCCACCAGTGTCATTGCATGTGTGTTCTTTTTACTAACAACAACCAGAGTCATTTCATGGCTGTTCTTCTCACGTACCACCTATGGATCAACCAGTGTCATTGCATGTGTGTTCTCTTCACAATCCACACATGGATCCACCAGTGTCATTGCATGTGTGTTCTTTTTACTAACAACAACCAGTGTCATTGCATGTGTGTTCTCTTCAGAGACCAGACATGGATCCACCAGTGTCATTGCATGTGTGTTCTTTTTACTAACAACAACCAGAGTCATTGCATGTGTGTTCATTTCACATACCACATATGGATCCACCAGTGTCATTGAAATGTGTGTTCTCTACATAGACCACAAATGGATCCACTAGTGTCATTGCATGTGTGTTCTTTTTAGTAACAACAACCAGAGTCATTGAAATGTGTGTTCTTCTCACATACCACGTATGGATTCGCCAGTGTCATTGCATGTGTGCTCTTTTCACAATCCACCCATGGATCCACCAGTGTCATTGCATGTTTGTTCTTTTTAGTAACAACAACCAGAGTCATTGAAATGTGTGTTCTTCTCACATACCACCTATGGATCCACCAGTGTTATTGCATGTGTGTTCTTTTCACAATCCACCAATGGATCCACCAGTGTCATTGGATGTGTGTTCTTTTTAGTAACAACTAGAGTCATTGAAATGTGTGTTCTTTTCACATACCACATATGGATCCACCAGTGTCATTACATGTGTGTTCTTTTCACTAACAACAACCAGAGTCATTGCATGTGTGTTCTTTTCACATACCACATATGGATCAACCAGTGTCATTGCATGTATGTTCTTTTCAACAACAACAACTGGAGTCATTGCATGTGTGCTCTTTTCACAATCCACACATGGATCGTCCAGTGTCATTGCATGTGTGTTCTTTTTAGTAACAATAACCAGTGTCATTGCATGTGTGTTCTTTTCACTAACAACAACTGGAGTCATTGCATGTGTGCTCTTTTCACAATCCACCTATGGATCCACCAGTGTCATTGCATGTGTGTTCTTTTTACTAACAACAACCAGAGTCATTTCATGGCTGTTCTTCTCACATACCACCTATGGATCAACCAGTGTCATTTCATGGCTGTTCTTCTCACATACCACCTATGGATCAACCAGTGTCATTGCATGTGTGTTCTCTTCACAATCCACACATGGATCCACCAGTGTCATTGCATGTGTGTTCTTTTTACTAACAACAACCAGAGTCATTGAAATGTGTGTTCTTTTCACATACCACCTATGGATCCACCAGTGTCATTGCATGTGTGTTCTTTTCACTAACAACAACCAGAGTCATTGCATGTGTGTTCTTTTCACATACCACATATGGATCCACCAGTGTCATTGAAATGTGTGTTCTCAACATAGACCACACATGGATCCACCAGTGTCACTGCATGTGTGTTCTTTTTAGTAACAACAACCAGAGTCATTGAAATGTGTGTTCTTCTCACATACCACCTATGGATCCACCAGTGTCATTGCATGTATGTTCTTGTCAACAACAACAACTAGAGTCATTGCATGTGTGCTCTTTTCACAATCCACAGATGGATCCACCAGTGTCATTGCATGTGTGTTCTTTTTAGTAACAACAACCAGTGTCATTGCATGTGTGTTCTTTTCACTAACAACAACTAGAGTCATTGCATGTGTGCTCTTTTCACAATCCACCTATGGATCCACCAGTGTCATTGCATGTGTGTTCTTTTTACTAACAACAACCAGAGTCATTTCATGGATGTTCTTCTCACGTACCACCTATGGATCAACCAGTGTCATTGCATGTGTGTTCTCTTCACAATCCACACATGGATCCACCAGTGTCATTGCATGTGTGTTCTTTTTACTAACAACAACCAGTGTCATTGCATGTGTGTTCTCTTCAGAGACCAGACATGGATCCACCAGTGTCATTGCATGTGTGTTCTTTTTACTAACAACAACCAGAGTCATTGCATGTGTGTTCATTTCACATACCACATATGGATCCACCAGCGTCATTGAAATGTGTGTTCTCTACATAGACCACACATGGATCCACCAGTGTCATTGCATGTGTGTTCTTTTTAGTAACAACAACTAGAGTCATTGAAATGTGTGTTCTTCTCACATACCACGTATGGATTCGCCAGTGTCATTGCATGTGTGCTCTTTTCACAATCCACCCATGGATCCACCAGTGTCATTGCATGTGTGTTCTTTTTAGTAACAACAACCAGAGTCATTGAAATGTGTGTTCTTCTCACATACCACCTATGGATCCACCAGTGTTATTGCATGTGTGTTCTTTTCACAATCCACCAATGGATCCACCAGTGTCATTGGATGTGTGTTCTTTTTAGTAAGAACTAGAGTCATTGAAATGTGTGTTCTTTTCACATACCACATATGGATCCACCAGTGTTATTACATGTGTGTTCTTTTCACTAACAACAACCAGAGTCATTGCATGTGTGTTCTTTTCACATACCACATATGGATCAACCAGTGTCATTGCATGTATGTTCTTTTCAACAACAACAACTGGAGTCATTGCATGTGTGCTCTTTTCACAATCCACACAAGGATCCTCCAGTGTCATTGCATGTGTGTTCTTTTTAGTAACAATAACCAGTGTCATTGCATGTGTGTTCTTTTCACTAACAACAAATGGAGTCATTGCATGTGTGCTCTTTTCACAATCCACCTATGGATCCACCAGTGTCATTGCATGTGTGTTCTTTTTACTAACAACAACCAGAGTCATTTCATGGCTGTTCTTCTCACATACCACCTATGGATCAACCAGTGTCATTGCATGTGTGTTCTCTTCACAATCCACACATGGATCCACCAGTGTCATTGCATGTGTGTTCTTTTTACTAACAACAACCAGAGTCATTGAAATGTGTGTTCTTTTCACATACCACCTATGGATCCACCAGTGTCATTGCATGTGTGTTCTTTTCACTAACAACAACCAGAGTCATTGCATGTGTGTTCTTTTCACATACCACATATGGATCCACCAGTGTCATTGAAATGTGTGTTCTCAACATAGACCACACATGGATCCACCAGTGTCATTGCATGTGTGTTCTTTTTAGTAACAACAACCAGAGTCATTGAAATGTGTGTTCTTCTCACATACCACCTATGGATCCACCAGTGTCATTGCATGTGTGCTCTTTTCACAATCCATCTATGGATCCACCAGTGTCATTGCATGTGTGTTCTTTTTACTAACAACAACCAGAGTCATTAAATGTGTGTTCATTTCACATACCACATATGGATCCACCAGCGTCATTGAAATGTGTGTTCTCTACATAGACCACACATGGATCCACCAGTGTCATTGCATGTGTGTTCTTTTTAGTAACAACAACCAGAGTCATTGAAATGTGTGTTCTTCTCACATACCACGTATGGATTCGCCAGTGTCATTGCATGTGTGCTCTTTTCACAATCCACCCATGGATCCACCAGTGTCATTGCATGTGTGTTCTTTTTAGTAACAACAACCAGAGTCATTGAAATGTGTGTTCTTCTCACATACCACCTATGGATCCACCAGTGTTATTGCATGTGTGTTCTTTTCACAATCCACCAATGGATCCACCAGTGTCATTGGATGTGTGTTCTTTTTAGTAACAACTAGAGTCATTGAAATGTGTGTTCTTTTCACATACCACATATGGATCCACCAATGTCATTACATGTGTGTTCTTTTCACTAACAACAACCAGAGTCATTGCATGTGTGTTCTTTTCACATACCACATATGGATCAACCAGTGTCATTGCATGTATGTTCTTTTCAACAACAACAACTGGAGTCATTGCATGTGTGCTCTTTTCACAATCCACACATGGATCCTCCAGTGTCATTGCATGTGTGTTCTTTTTAGTAACAATAACCAGTGTCATTGCATGTGTGTTCTTTTCACTAACAACAACTGGAGTCATTGCATGTGTGCTCTTTTCACAATCCACCTATGGATCCACCAGTGTCATTGCATGTGTGTTCTTTTTACTAACAACAACCAGAGTCATTTCATGGCTGTTCTTCTCACATACCACCTTTGGATCAACCAGTGTCATTTCATGGCTGTTCTTCTCACATACCACCTATGGATCAACCAGTGTCATTGCATGTGTGTTCTCTTCACAATCCACACATGGATCCACCAGTGTCATTGCATGTGTGTTCTTTTTACTAACAACAACCAGAGTCATTGAAATGTGTGTTCTTTTCACATACCACCTATGGATCCACCAGTGTCATTGCATGTGTGTTCTTTTCACTAACAACAACCAGAGTCATTGCATGTGTGTTCTTTTCACATACCACATATGGATCCACCAGTGTCAGTGAAATGTGTGTTCTCAACATAGACCACACATGGATCCACCAGTGTCACTGCATGTGTGTTCTTTTTAGTAACAACAACCAGAGTCATTGAAATGTGTGTTCTTCTCACATACCACCTATGGATCCACCAGTGTCATTGCATGTATGTTCTTGTCAACAACAACAACTAGAGTCATTGCATGTGTGCTCTTTTCACAATCCACAGATGGATCCACCAGTGTCATTGCATGTGTGTTCTTTTTAGTAACAACAACCAGTGTCATTGCATGTGTGTTCTTTTCACTAACAACAACTAGAGTCATTGCATGTGTGCTCTTTTCACAATCCACCTATGGATCCACCAGTGTCATTGCATGTGTGTTCTTTTTACTAACAACAACCAGAGTCATTTCATGGCTGTTCTTCTCACGTACCACCTATGGATCAACCAGTGTCATTGCATGTGTGTTCTCTTCACAATCCACACATGGATTCACCAGTGTCATTGCATGTGTGTTCTTTTTACTAACAACAACCAGTGTCATTGCATGTGTGTTGTCTTCAGAGACCAGACATGGATCCACCAGTGTCATTGCATGTGTGTTCTTTTTACTAACAACAACCAGAGTCATTGCATGTGTGTTCATTTCACATACCACATATGGATCCACCAGTGTCATTGAAATGTGTGTTCTCTACATAGACCACAAATGGATCCACTAGTGTCATTGCATGTGTGTTCTTTTTAGTAACAACAACCAGAGTCATTGAAATGTGTGTTCTTCTCACATACCACGTATGGATTCGCCAGTGTCATTGCATGTGTGCTCTTTTCACAATCCACCCTTGGATCCACCAGTGTCATTGCATGTTTGTTCTTTTTAGTAACAACAACCAGAGTCATTGAAATGTGTGTTCTTCTCACATACCACCTATGGATCCACCAGTGTTATTGCATGTGTGTTCTTTTCACAATCCACCAATGGATCCACCAGTGTCATTGGATGTGTGTTCTTTTTAGTAACAACTAGAGTCATTGAAATGTGTGTTCTTTTCACATACCACATATGGATCCACCAGTGTCATTACATGTGTGTTCTTTTCACTAACAACAACCAGAGTCATTGCATGTGTGTTCTTTTCACATACCACATATGGATCAACCAGTGTCATTGCATGTATGTTCTTTTCAACAACAACAACTGGAGTCATTGCATGTGTGCTCTTTTCACAATCCACACATGGATCGTCCAGTGTCATTGCATGTGTGTTCTTTTTAGTAACAATAACCAGTGTCATTGCATGTGTGTTCTTTTCACTAACAACAACTGGAGTCATTGCATGTGTGCTCTTTTCACAATCCACCTATGGATCCACCAGTGTCATTGCATGTGTGTTCTTTTTACTAACAACAACCAGAGTCATTTCATGGCTGTTCTTCTCACATACCACCTATGGATCAACCAGTGTCATTTCATGGCTGTTCTTCTCACATACCACCTATGGATCAACCAGTGTCATTGCATGTGTGTTCTCTTCACAATCCACACATGGATCCACCAGTGTCATTGCATGTGTGTTCTTTTTACTAACAACAACCAGAGTCATTGAAATGTGTGTTCTTTTCACATACCACCTATGGATCCACCAGTGTCATTGCATGTGTGTTCTTTTCACTAACAACAACCAGAGTCATTGCATGTGTGTTCTTTTCACATACCACATATGGATCCACCAGTGTCATTGAAATGTGTGTTCTCAACATAGACCACACATGGATCCACCAGTGTCACTGCATGTGTGTTCTTTTTAGTAACAACAACCAGAGTCATTGAAATGTGTGTTCTTCTCACATACCACCTATGGATCCACCAGTGTCATTGCATGTATGTTCTTGTCAACAACAACAACTAGAGTCATTGCATGTGTGCTCTTTTCACAATCCACAGATGGATCCACCAGTGTCATTGCATGTGTGTTCTTTTTAGTAACAACAACCAGTGTCATTGCATGTGTGTTCTTTTCACTAACAACAACTAGAGTCATTGCATGTGTGCTCTTTTCACAATCCACCTATGGATCCACCAGTGTCATTGCATGTGTGTTCTTTTTACTAACAACAACCAGAGTCATTTCATGGATGTTCTTCTCACGTACCACCTATGGATCAACCAGTGTCATTGCATGTGTGTTCTCTTCACAATCCACACATGGATCCACCAGTGTCATTGCATGTGTGTTCTTTTTACTAACAACAACCAGTGTCATTGCATGTGTGTTCTCTTCAGAGACCAGACATGGATCCACCAGTGTCATTGCATGTGTGTTCTTTTTACTAACAACAACCAGAGTCATTGCATGTGTGTTCATTTCACATACCACATATGGATCCACCAGCGTCATTGAAATGTGTGTTCTCTACATAGACCACACATGGATCCACCAGTGTCATTGCATGTGTGTTCTTTTTAGTAACAACAACCAGAGTCATTGAAATGTGTGTTCTTCTCACATACCACGTATGGATTCGCCAGTGTCATTGCATGTGTGCTCTTTTCACAATCCACCCATGGATCCACCAGTGTCATTGCATGTGTGTTCTTTTTAGTAACAACAACCAGAGTCATTGAAATGTGTGTTCTTCTCACATACCACCTATGGATCCACCAGTGTTATTGCATGTGTGTTCTTTTCACAATCCACCAATGGATCCACCAGTGTCATTGGATGTGTGTTCTTTTTAGTAACAACTAGAGTCATTGAAATGTGTGTTCTTTTCACATACCACATATGGATCCACCAGTGTTATTACATGTGTGTTCTTTTCACTAACAACAACCAGAGTCATTGCATGTGTGTTCTTTTCACATACCACATATGGATCAACCAGTGTCATTGCATGTATGTTCTTTTCAACAACAACAACTGGAGTCATTGCATGTGTGCTCTTTTCACAATCCACACAAGGATCCTCCAGTGTCATTGCATGTGTGTTCTTTTTAGTAACAATAACCAGTGTCATTGCATGTGTGTTCTTTTCACTAACAACAAATGGAGTCATTGCATGTGTGCTCTTTTCACAATCCACCTATGGATCCACCAGTGTCATTGCATGTGTGTTCTTTTTACTAACAACAACCAGAGTCATTTCATGGCTGTTCTTCTCACATACCACCTATGGATCAACCAGTGTCATTGCATGTGTGTTCTCTTCACAATCCACACATGGATCCACCAGTGTCATTGCATGTGTGTTCTTTTTACTAACAACAACCAGAGTCATTGAAATGTGTGTTCTTTTCACATACCACCTATGGATCCACCAGTGTCATTGCATGTGTGTTCTTTTCACTAACAACAACCAGAGTCATTGCATGTGTGTTCTTTTCACATACCACATATGGATCCACCAGTGTCATTGAAATGTGTGTTCTCAACATAGACCACACATGGATCCACCAGTGTCATTGCATGTGTGTTCTTTTTAGTAACAACAACCAGAGTCATTGAAATGTGTGTTCTTCTCACATACCACCTATGGATCCACCAGTGTCATTGCATGTGTGCTCTTTTCACAATCCATCTATGGATCCACCAGTGTCATTGCATGTGTGTTCTTTTTACTAACAACAACCAGAGTCATTTCATGGCTGTTCTTCTCACACACCACCTATGGATCCACCAGTGTCATTGCATGTGCGTTCTCTTCACAATCCACACATGGATCCACCAGTGTCATTGCATGTGTGTTCTTTTTACTAACAACAACCAGTGTCATTGCATGTGTGTTCTCTTCAGAGACTAGACATGGATCCACCAGTGTCATTGCATGTGTGTTCTTTTTACTAACAACAACTAGAGTCATTGCATGTGTGTTCTTTTCACATACCACATATGGATCCACCAGTGTCATTGAAATGTGTGTTCTCTACATAGACAACACATGGATCCACCAGTGTCATTGCATGTGTGTTCTTTTTACTAACAACAACCAGAGTCATTGAAATGTGTGTTCCTTTCACATACCACCTATGGATCCACCAGTGTCATTGCATGTGTGTTCTTTTCACAATCCACCTATGGATCCACCAGTGTCATTGCATGTGTGTTCTTTTTACTAACAACAACCAGAGTCATTTCATGGCTGTTCTTCTCACATACCACCTATGGATCCACCAGTGTCATTACATGTGCATTCTCTACACAATCCACACATGAATCCACCAGTGTCATTGCATGTGTGTTCTTTTTACAAACAACAACCAGTGTCATTGCATGTGTGTTCTCTTCAGAGACTAGACATGGATCCACCAGTGTCATTGCATGTGTGTTCTTTTTACTAACAACAACTAGAGTCATTGCATGTGTGTTCTTTTCACATACCACATATGGATCCACCAGTGTCATTGAAATGTGTGTTCTCTACATAGACAACACATGGATCCACCAGTGTCATTGCATGTGTTTTCTTTTTAGTAACAACAACCAGAGTCATTGAAATGTGTGTTCTTCTCACATACCACCTATGGATCCACCAGTGTCATTGCATGTATGTTCTTGTCAACAACAACAACTAGAGTCATTGCATGTGTGCTCTTTTCACAATCCACAGATGGATCCACCAGTGTCATTGCATGTGTGTTCTTTTTAGTAACAATAACCAGTGTCATTGCATGTGTGTTCTTTTCACTAACAACAACTGGAGTCATTGCATGTGTGCTCTTTTCACAATCCACCTATGGATCCACCAGTGTCATTGCATGTGTGTTCTTTTTACTAACAACAACCAGAGTCATTTCATGGCTGTTCTTCTCACATACCACCTTTGGATCAACCAGTGTCATTTCATGGCTGTTCTTCTCACATACCACCTATGGATCAACCAGTGTCATTGCATGTGTGTTCTCTTCACAATCCACACATGGATCCACCAGTGTCATTGCATGTGTGTTCTTTTTACTAACAACAACCAGAGTCATTGAAATGTGTGTTCTTTTCACATACCACCTATGGATCCACCAGTGTCATTGCATGTGTGTTCTTTTCACTAACAACAACCAGAGTCATTGCATGTGTGTTCTTTTCACATACCACATATGGATCCACCAGTGTCAGTGAAATGTGTGTTCTCAACATAGACCACACATGGATCCACCAGTGTCACTGCATGTGTGTTCTTTTTAGTAACAACAACCAGAGTCATTGAAATGTGTGTTCTTCTCACATACCACCTATGGATCCACCAGTGTCATTGCATGTATGTTCTTGTCAACAACAACAACTAGAGTCATTGCATGTGTGCTCTTTTCACAATCCACAGATGGATCCACCAGTGTCATTGCATGTGTGTTCTTTTTAGTAACAACAACCAGTGTCATTGCATGTGTGTTCTTTTCACTAACAACAACTAGAGTCATTGCATGTGTGCTCTTTTCACAATCCACCTATGGATCCACCAGTGTCATTGCATGTGTGTTCTTTTTACTAACAACAACCAGAGTCATTTCATGGCTGTTCTTCTCACGTACCACCTATGGATCAACCAGTGTCATTGCATGTGTGTTCTCTTCACAATCCACACATGGATCCACCAGTGTCATTGCATGTGTGTTCTTTTTACTAACAACAACCAGTGTCATTGCATGTGTGTTCTCTTCAGAGACCAGACATGGATCCACCAGTGTCATTGCATGTGTGTTCTTTTTACTAACAACAACCAGAGTCATTGCATGTGTGTTCATTTCACATACCACATATGGATCCACCAGTGTCATTGAAATGTGTGTTCTCTACATAGACCACAAATGGATCCACTAGTGTCATTGCATGTGTGTTCTTTTTAGTAACAACAACCAGAGTCATTGAAATGTGTGTTCTTCTCACATACCACGTATGGATTCGCCAGTGTCATTGCATGTGTGCTCTTTTCACAATCCACCCATGGATCCACCAGTGTCATTGCATGTTTGTTCTTTTTAGTAACAACAACCAGAGTCATTGAAATGTGTGTTCTTCTCACATACCACCTATGGATCCACCAGTGTTATTGCATGTGTGTTCTTTTCACAATCCACCAATGGATCCACCAGTGTCATTGGATGTGTGTTCATTTTAGTAACAACTAGAGTCATTGAAATGTGTGTTCTTTTCACATACCACATATGGATCCACCAGTGTCATTACATGTGTGTTCTTTTCACTAACAACAACCAGAGTCATTGCATGTGTGTTCTTTTCACATACCACATATGGATCAACCAGTGTCATTGCATGTATGTTCTTTTCAACAACAACAACTGGAGTCATTGCATGTGTGCTCTTTTCACAATCCACACATGGATCGTCCAGTGTCATTGCATGTGTGTTCTTTTTAGTAACAATAACCAGTGTCATTGCATGTGTGTTCTTTTCACTAACAACAACTGGAGTCATTGCATGTGTGCTCTTTTCACAATCCACCTATGGATCCACCAGTGTCATTGCATGTGTGTTCTTTTTACTAACAACAACCAGAGTCATTTCATGGCTGTTCTTCTCACATACCACCTATGGATCAACCAGTGTCATTTCATGGCTGTTCTTCTCACATACCACCTATGGATCAACCAGTGTCATTGCATGTGTGTTCTCTTCACAATCCACACATGGATCCACCAGTGTCATTGCATGTGTGTTCTTTTTACTAACAACAACCAGAGTCATTGAAATGTGTGTTCTTTTCACATACCACCTATGGATCCACCAGTGTCATTGCATGTGTGTTCTTTTCACTAACAACAACCAGAGTCATTGCATGTGTGTTCTTTTCACATACCACATATGGATCCACCAGTGTCATTGAAATGTGTGTTCTCAACATAGACCACACATGGATCCACTAGTGTCACTGCATGTGTGTTCTTTTTAGTAACAACAACCAGAGTCATTGAAATGTGTGTTCTTCTCACATACCACCTATGGATCCACCAGTGTCATTGCATGTATGTTCTTGTCAACAACAACAACTAGAGTCATTGCATGTGTGCTCTTTTCACAATCCACAGATGGATCCACCAGTGTCATTGCATGTGTGTTCTTTTTAGTAACAACAACCAGTGTCATTGCATGTGTGTTCTTTTCACTAACAACAACTAGAGTCATTGCATGTGTGCTCTTTTCACAATCCACCTATGGATCCACCAGTGTCATTGCATGTGTGTTCTTTTTACTAACAACAACCAGAGTCATTTCATGGATGTTCTTCTCACGTACCACCTATGGATCAACCAGTGTCATTGCATGTGTGTTCTCTTCACAATCCACACATGGATCCACCAGTGTCATTGCATGTGTGTTCTTTTTACTAACAACAACCAGTGTCATTGCATGTGTGTTCTCTTCAGAGACCAGACATGGATCCACCAGTGTCATTGCATGTGTGTTCTTTTTACTAACAACAACCAGAGTCATTGCATGTGTGTTCATTTCACATACCACATATGGATCCACCAGCGTCATTGAAATGTGTGTTCTCTACATAGACCACACATGGATCCACCAGTGTCATTGCATGTGTGTTCTTTTTAGTAACAACAACCAGAGTCATTGAAATGTGTGTTCTTCTCACATACCACGTATGGATTCGCCAGTGTCATTGCATGTGTGCTCTTTTCACAATCCACCCATGGATCCACCAGTGTCATTGCATGTGTGTTCTTTTTAGTAACAACAACCAGAGTCATTGAAATGTGTGTTCTTCTCACATACCACCTATGGATCCACCAGTGTTATTGCATGTGTGTTCTTTTCACAATCCACCAATGGATCCACCAGTGTCATTGGATGTGTGTTCTTTTTAGTAACAACTAGAGTCATTGAAATGTGTGTTCTTTTCACATACCACATATGGATCCACCAGTGTTATTACATGTGTGTTCTTTTCACTAACAACAACCAGAGTCATTGCATGTGTGTTCTTTTCACATACCACATATGGATCAACCAGTGTCATTGCATGTATGTTCTTTTCAACAACAACAACTGGAGTCATTGCATGTGTGCTCTTTTCACAATCCACACAAGGATCCTCCAGTGTCATTGCATGTGTGTTCTTTTTAGTAACAATAACCAGTGTCATTGCATGTGTGTTCTTTTCACTAACAACAAATGGAGTCATTGCATGTGTGCTCTTTTCACAATCCACCTATGGATCCACCAGTGTCATTGCATGTGTGTTCTTTTTACTAACAACAACCAGAGTCATTTCATGGCTGTTCTTCTCACATACCACCTATGGATCAACCAGTGTCATTGCATGTGTGTTCTCTTCACAATCCACACATGGATCCACCAGTGTCATTGCATGTGTGTTCTTTTTACTAACAACAACCAGAGTCATTGAAATGTGTGTTCTTTTCACATACCACCTATGGATCCACCAGTGTCATTGCATGTGTGTTCTTTTCACTAACAACAACCAGAGTCATTGCATGTGTGTTCTTTTCACATACCACATATGGATCCACCAGTGTCATTGAAATGTGTGTTCTCAACATAGACCACACATGGATCCACCAGTGTCATTGCATGTGTGTTCTTTTTAGTAACAACAACCAGAGTCATTGAAATGTGTGTTCTTCTCACATACCACCTATGGATCCACCAGTGTCATTGCATGTGTGCTCTTTTCACAATCCATCTATGGATCCACCAGTGTCATTGCATGTGTGTTCTTTTTACTAACAACAACCAGAGTCATTTCATGGCTGTTCTTCTCACACACCACCTATGGATCCACCAGTGTCATTGCATGTGCGTTCTCTTCACAATCCACACATGGATCCACCAGTGTCATTGCATGTGTGTTCTTTTTACTAACAACAACCAGTGTCATTGCATGTGTGTTCTCTTCAGAGACTAGACATGGATCCACCAGTGTCATTGCATGTGTGTTCTTTTTACTAACAACAACTAGAGTCATTGCATGTGTGTTCTTTTCACATACCACATATGGATCCACCAGTGTCATTGAAATGTGTGTTCTCTACATAGACAACACATGGATCCACCAGTGTCATTGCATGTGTGTTCTTTTTACTAACAACAACCAGAGTCATTGAAATGTGTGTTCCTTTCACATACCACCTATGGATCCACCAGTGTCATTGCATGTGTGTTCTTTTCACAATCCACCTATGGATCCACCAGTGTCATTGCATGTGTGTTCTTTTTACTAACAACAACCAGAGTCATTTCATGGCTGTTCTTCTCACATACCACCTATGGATCCACCAGTGTCATTACATGTGCATTCTCTACACAATCCACACATGAATCCACTAGTGTCATTGCATGTGTGTTCTTTTTACAAACAACAACCAGTGTCATTGCATGTGTGTTCTCTTCAGAGACTAGACATGGATCCACCAGTGTCATTGCATGTGTGTTCTTTTTACTAACAACAACTAGAGTCATTGCATGTGTGTTCTTTTCACATACCACATATGGATCCACCAGTGTCATTGAAATGTGTGTTCTCTACATAGACAACACATGGATCCACCAGTGTCATTGCATGTGTTTTCTTTTTAGTAACAACAACCAGAGTCATTGAAATGTGTGTTCTTCTCACATACCACCTATGGATCCACCAGTGTCATTGCATGTATGTTCTTGTCAACAACAACAACTAGAGTCATTGCATGTGTGCTCTTTTCACAATCCACAGATGGATCCACCAGTGTCATTGCATGTGTGTTCTTTTTAGTAACAACAACCAGTGTCATTGCATGTGTGTTCTTTTCACTAACAACAACTGGAGTCATTGCGTGTGTGCTCGTTTCACAATCCACCTATGGATCCACCAGTGTCATTGCATGTGTGTTCTTTTTACTAACAACAACCAGAGTCATTTCATGGATGTTCTTCTCACATACAGCCTATGGATCCACAAGTGTCATTACATGTGTGTTCTCTTCACAATCCACACATGGATCCACCAGTGTCATTGCATGCGTGTTCTTTTTACTAACAACAACCAGTGTCATTGCATGTGTGTTCTCTTCAGAGACTAGACATGGATCAACTAGTGTCATTGCATGTGTGTTCTTTTCACAATCCACCCATGGATCCACCAGTGTCATTGCATGTGTGTTCTTTTTAGTAACAATAACCAGAGTCATTGAAATGTGTGTTCTTTTCACATACCACATATGGATCCACTAGTGTCATTGCGTGTGTGTTCTTTTCACTAAAAACAACCAGAGTCATTACATGTGTGTTCTTTTCACATACGACATATGGATCCACCGATGTCATTGCATGTGTGCTCTATTCACAATCCACCCATGGATCCACCAGTGTCATTGCATGTGTGTTCTTTTTACTAACAACAACCAGAGTCATTGAAATGTGTGTTCTTTTCACATACCACCTATGGATCCACCAGTGTCATTGCATGTGTGTTCTTTTCACTAACAACATCCAGAGTCATTACATGTGTGTTCTTTTCACATACCACATATGGATCCACCAGTGTCATTGAAATGTGTGTTCTCAACATAGACCACACATGGATCCACCAGTGTCATCGCATGTGTGTTCTTTTTAGTAACAACCAGAGTCATTGAAATATGTGTTCTTCTCACATACCACCTATGGATCCACCAGTGTCATTGCATGTGTGTTCTTTTCACTAACAACATCCAGAGTCATTACATGTGTGTTCTTTTCACATACCACATATGGATCCACCAGTGTCATTGAAATGTGTGTTCTCAGCATAGACCACACATGGATCCACCAGTGTCATTGCATGTGTGCTCTTTTCACAATCCACCTATCGATCCACCAGTGTCATTGCATGTGTGTTCTTTTTACTAACAACAACCAGAGTCATTTCATGGCTGTTCTTCTCACACACCACCTATGGATCCACCAGTGTCATTGCATGTGCGTTCTCTTCACAATCCACACATGGATCCACCAGTGTCATTGCATGTGTGTTCTTTTAACTAACAACAACCAGTATCATTGCATGTGTGTTCTCTTCAGAGACTAGACATGGATCCACCAGTGTCATTGCATGTGTGTTCTTTTTACTAACAACAACTAGAGTCATTGCATGTGTGTTCTTTTCACATACCACATATGGATCCACCAGTGTCATTGAAATGTGTGTTCTCTACATAGACAACACATGGATCCACCAGTGTCATTGCATGTGTGTTCTTTTTACTAACAACAACCAGAGTCATTGAAATGTGTGTTCCTTTCACATACCACCTATGGATCCACCAGTGTCATTGCATGTGTGTTCTTTTCACAATCCACCTATGGATCCACCAGTGTCATTGCATGTGTGTTCTTTTTACTAACAACAACCAGAGTCATTTCATGGCTGTTCTTCTCACATACCACCTATGGATCCACCAGTGTCATTACATGTGCATTCTCTACACAATCCACACATGAATCCACCAGTGTCATTGCATGTGTGTTCTTTTTACAAACAACAACCAGTGTCATTGCATGTGTGTTCTCTTCAGAGACTAGACATGGATCCACCAGTGTCATTGCATGTGTGTTCTTTTTACTAACAACAACTAGAGTCATTGCATGTGTGTTCTTTTCACATACCACATATGGATCCACCAGTGTCATTGAAATGTGTGTTCTCTACATAGACAACACATGGATCCACCAGTGTCATTGCATGTGTTTTCTTTTTAGTAACAACAACCAGAGTCATTGAAATGTGTGTTCTTCTCACATACCACCTATGGATCCACCAGTGTCATTGCATGTATGTTCTTGTCAACAACAACAACTAGAGTCATTGCATGTGTGCTCTTTTCACAATCCACAGATGGATCCACCAGTGTCATTGCATGTGTGTTCTTTTTAGTAACAACAACCAGTGTCATTGCATGTGTGTTCTTTTCACTAACAACAACTGGAGTCATTGCGTGTGTGCTCGTTTCACAATCCACCTATGGATCCACCAGTGTCATTGCATGTGTGTTCTTTTTACTAACAACAACCAGAGTCATTTCATGGATGTTCTTCTCACATACAGCCTATGGATCCACAAGTGTCATTACATGTGTGTTCTCTTCACAATCCACACATGGATCCACCAGTGTCATTGCATGCGTGTTCTTTTTACTAACAACAACCAGTGTCATTGCATGTGTGTTCTCTTCAGAGACTAGACATGGATCAACTAGTGTCATTGCATGTGTGTTCTTTTCACAATCCACCCATGGATCCACCAGTGTCATTGCATGTGTGTTCTTTTTAGTAACAATAACCAGAGTCATTGAAATGTGTGTTCTTTTCACATACCACATATGGATCCACTAGTGTCATTGCGTGTGTGTTCTTTTCACTAAAAACAACCAGAGTCATTACATGTGTGTTCTTTTCACATACGACATATGGATCCACCGATGTCATTGCATGTGTGCTCTATTCACAATCCACCCATGGATCCACCAGTGTCATTGCATGTGTGTTCTTTTTACTAACAACAACCAGAGTCATTGAAATGTGTGTTCTTTTCACATACCACCTATGGATCCACCAGTGTCATTGCATGTGTGTTCTTTTCACTAACAACATCCAGAGTCATTACATGTGTGTTCTTTTCACATACCACATATGGATCCACCAGTGTCATTGAAATGTGTGTTCTCAACATAGACCACACATGGATCCACCAGTGTCATCGCATGTGTGTTCTTTTTAGTAACAACCAGAGTCATTGAAATATGTGTTCTTCTCACATACCACCTATGGATCCACCAGTGTCATTGCATGTGTGTTCTTTTCACTAACAACATCCAGAGTCATTACATGTGTGTTCTTTTCACATACCACATATGGATCCACCAGTGTCATTGAAATGTGTGTTCTCAGCATAGACCACACATGGATCCACCAGTGTCATGTCATGTGTGTTCTTTTTAGTAACAACAACTAGAGTCATTGAAATATGTGTTCTTCTCACATACCACCTATGGATCCACCAGTGTCATTGCATGTGTGTTCTTTTCACAATCCACCCATGGATCCACCAGTGTCATTACATGTGTGTTCTTTTAGTAACAACAACCAGAGTCATTGAAATGTGTGTTCTTCTCACATACCACCTATGGATCCACCAGTGTCATTGCATGTGTGTTCTTTTCACAATCCACCCATGGATCCACCAGTGTCATTGCATGTGTGTTCTTTTTAGTAACAACAACCAGAGTCATTGAAATGTGTGTTCTTTTCACATACCACATATGGATCCACCAGTGTCATTGCATGTGTGTTCTTTTCACTAACAACCAGAGTCATTGCATGTGTGTTCTTTTCACATACCACATATGGATCAACCAGTGTCATTGCATGTATGTTCTTTTCAACAACAACAACTTGAGTCATTGCATGTGTGCTCTTTTCACAATCCACACATGGATCCACCAGTGTCATTGCATGTGTGTTCTTTTTAGTAACAACAACCAGTGTCATTGCATGTGTGTTCTTTTCACTAACAATAACTGGAGTCATTGCATGTGTGCTCTTTTCACAATCCACCTATCGATCCACCAGTGTCATTGCATGTGTGTTCTTTTTACTAACAACAACCAGAGTCATTTCATGGCTGTTCTTCTCACATACCACCTATGGATCCACCAATGTCATTGCATGTGTGTTCTCTTCATAATCCACACATGGATCTACCAGTGTCATTGCATGTGTGTTCTTTTTACAAACAACAACCAGTGTCATTGCATGTGTGTTCTCTTCAGAGACCAGACATGGATCCACCAGTGTCATTGCATGTGTGTTATTTTTACTAACAACAACCAGAGTCATTGCATGTGTGTTCTTTTCACATACCACATATGGATCCACCAGTGTCATTGAAATGTGTGTTCTCTACATAGACCACACATGAATCCACCAGTGTCATTGCATGTGTGTTCTTTTTAGTAACAACAACCAGAGTCATTGAAATGTGTGTTCTTCTCACATACCACCTATGGATCCACCAGTGTTATTGCATGTGTGTTCTTTTCACAATCCACACATGGATCCACCAGTGTCATTGCATGCGTGTTCTTTTTACTAACAACAACCAGTGTCATTGCATGTGTGTTCTCTTCAGAGACTAGACATGGATCAACCAGTGTCATTGCATGTGTGTTCTTTTTAGTAACAACAACCAGAGTCATTGAAATGTGTGTTCTTCTCACATACCACCTATGGATCCACCAGTGTCATTGCATGTATGTTCTTGTCAACAACAACAACTAAAGTCATTGCATGTGTGCTCTTTTCATAATCCACACATGGATCCACCAGTGTCATTGCATGTGTGTTCTTTTTAGTAACAACAACCAGTGTCATTGCATGTGTGTTCTTTTCACTAACAACAACTGAAGTCATTGCATGTGTGCTCTTTTCACAATCCACCTATGGATCCACCAGTGTCATTGCATGTGTGTTCTTTTTACTAACAACAACCAGAGTCATTTCATGGTTGTTCTTCTCACGTACCACCTATGGATCAACCAGTGTCATTGCATGTGTGTTCTCTTCACAATCCACACATGGATCCACCAGTGTCATTGCATGTGTGTTCTTTTTACTAACAACAACCAGTGTCATTGCATGTGTGTTCTCTTCAGAGACCAGACATGGATCCACCAGTGTCATTGCATGTGTGTTCTTTTTACTAACAACAACCAGAGTCATTGCATGTGTGTTCATTTCACATACCACATATGGATCCACCAGCGTCATTGAAATGTGTGTTCTCTACATAGACCACACATGGATCCACCAGTGTCATTGCATGTGTGTTCTTTTTAGTAACAACAACCAGAGTCATTGAAATGTGTGTTCTTCTCACATACCACGTATGGATTCGCCAGTGTCATTGCATGTGTGCTCTTTTCACAATCCACCCATGGATCCACCAGTGTCATTGCATGTGTGTTCTTTTTAGTAACAACAACCGGAGTCATTGAAATGTGTGTTCTTCTCACATACCACCTATGGATGCACCAGTGTTATTGCATGTGTTTTCTTTTCACAATCCACCCATGGATCCACCAGTGTCATTGGATGTGTGTTCTTTTTAGTAACAATTAGAGTCATTGAAATGTGTGTTCTTTTCACATACCACATATGGATCCACCACTGCCATTGCATGTGTGTTCTTTTCACTAACAACAACCAGAGTCATTGCATGTGTGTTCTTTTCACATACCACATATGGATCAACCAGTGTCATTGCATGTATGTTCTTTTCAACAACAACAACTGGAGTCATTGCATGTGAGCTCTTTTCACAATCCACACATGGATCCACCAGTGTCATTGCATGTGTGTTCTTTTTAGTAACAACAACCAGTGTCATTGCATGTGTGTTCTTTTCACTAACAACATTTGGAGTCATTGGATGTGTGCTCTTTTCACAATACACCTATGGATCCACCAATGTCATTGCATGTGTGTTCTTTTTACTAACAACAACCAGAGTCATTTCATGGCTGTTCTTCTCACATACCACCTATGGATCAACCAGTGTCATTGCATGTGTGTTCTCTTCACAATCCACACATGGATCCACCAGTGTCATTGCATGTGTGTTCTTTTTACTAACAACAACCAGAGTCATTGAAATGTGTGTTCTTTTCACATACCACCTATGGATCCACCAGTGTCATTGCATGTGTGTTCTTTTCACTAAAAACAACCAGAGTCATTGCATGTGTGTTCTTTTCACATACCACATATGGATCCTTCAGTGTCATTGAAATGTGTGTTCTCAACATAGACCACACATGGATCCACCTGTCATTGCATGTGTGTTCTTTTTAGTAACAACAACCAGAGTCATTGAAATGTGTCTTCTTCTCACATACCACCTATGGATCCACCAGTGTCATTGCATGTATGTTCTTGTCAACAACAACAACTAGAGTCATTGCATGTGTGCTCTTTTCACAATCCACAGATGGATCCACCAGTGTCATTGCATGTGTGTTCTTTTTAGTAACAACAACCAGTGTCATTGCATGTGTGTTCTTTTCACTAACAACAACTGGAGTCATTGCATGTGTGCTCTTTTCACAATCCACCTATGGATCCACCAGTGTCATTGCATGTGTGTTCTTTTTACTAACAACAACCAGAGTCATTTCATGGTTGTTCTTCTCACGTACCACCTATGGATCAACCAGTGTCATTGCATGTGTGTTCTCTTCACAATCCACACATGGATCCACCAGTGTCATTGCATGTGTGTTCTTTTTACTAACAACAACCAGTGTCATTGCATGTGTGTTCTCTTCAGAGACCAGACATGGATCCACCAGTGTCATTGCATGTGTGTTCTTTTTACTAACAACAACCAGAGTCATTGCATGTGTGTTCATTTCACATACCACATATGGATCCACCAGCGTCATTGAAATGTGTGTTCTCTACATAGACCACACATGGATCCACCAGTGTCATTGCATGTGTGTTCTTTTTAGTAACAACAACCAGAGTCATTGAAATGTGTGTTCTTCTCACATACCACGTATGGATTCGCCAGTGTCATTGCATGTGTGCTCTTTTCACAATCCACCCATGGATCCACCAGTGTCATTGCATGTGTGTTCTTTTTAGTAACAACAACCGGAGTCATTGAAATGTGTGTTCTTCTCACATACCACCTATGGATGCACCAGTGTTATTGCATGTGTTTTCTTTTCACAATCCACCCATGGATCCACCAGTGTCATTGGATGTGTGTTCTTTTTAGTAACAATTAGAGTCATTGAAATGTGTGTTCTTTTCACATACCACATATGGATCCACCACTGCCATTGCATGTGTGTTCTTTTCACTAACAACAACCAGAGTCATTGCATGTGTGTTCTTTTCACATACCACATATGGATCAACCAGTGTCATTGCATGTATGTTCTTTTCAACAACAACAACTGGAGTCATTGCATGTGAGCTCTTTTCACAATCCACACATGGATCCACCAGTGTCATTGCATGTGTGTTCTTTTTAGTAACAACAACCAGTGTCATTGCATGTGTGTTCTTTTCACTAACAACATTTGGAGTCATTGGATGTGTGCTCTTTTCACAATACACCTATGGATCCACCAATGTCATTGCATGTGTGTTCTTTTTACTAACAACAACCAGAGTCATTTCATGGCTGTTCTTCTCACATACCACCTATGGATCAACCAGTGTCATTGCATGTGTGTTCTCTTCACAATCCACACATGGATCCACCAGTGTCATTGCATGTGTGTTCTTTTTACTAACAACAACCAGAGTCATTGAAATGTGTGTTCTTTTCACATACCACCTATGGATCCACCAGTGTCATTGCATGTGTGTTCTTTTCACTAAAAACAACCAGAGTCATTGCATGTGTGTTCTTTTCACATACCACATATGGATCCTTCAGTGTCATTGAAATGTGTGTTCTCAACATAGACCACACATGGATCCACCTGTCATTGCATGTGTGTTCTTTTTAGTAACAACAACCAGAGTCATTGAAATGTGTCTTCTTCTCACATACCACCTATGGATCCACCAGTGTCATTGCATGTATGTTCTTGTCAACAACAACAACTAGAGTCATTGCATGTGTGCTCTTTTCACAATCCACAGATGGATCCACCAGTGTCATTGCATGTGTGTTCTTTTTAGTAACAACAACCAGTGTCATTGCATGTGTGTTCTTTTCACTAACAACAACTGGAGTCATTGCATGTGTGCTCTTTTCACAATCCACCTATGGATCCACCAGTGTCATTGCATGTGTGTTCTTTTTACTAACAACAACCAGAGTCCTTTCATGGCTGTTCTTCTCACGTACCACCTATGGATCAACCAGTGTCATTGCATGTGTGTTCTCTTCACAATCCACACATGGATCCACCAGTGTCATTGCATGTGTGTTATTTTTACTAACAACAACCAGAGTCATTGCATGTGTGTTCATTTCACATACCACATATGGATCCACCAGCGTCATTGAAATGTGTGTTCTCTACATAGACCACACATGGATCCACCAGTGTCATTGCATGTGTGTTCTTTTTAGTAACAACAACCAGAGTCATTGAAATGTGTGTTCTTCTCACATACCACGTATGGATTCGCCAGTGTCATTGCATGTGTGCTCTTTTCACAATCCACCCATGGATCCACCAGTGTCATTGCATGTGTGTTCTTTTTAGTAACAACAACCAGAGTCATTGAAATGTGTGTTCTTCTCACATACCACCTATGGATCCACCAGTGTTATTGCATGTGTGTTCTTTTCACAATCCACCCATGGATCCACCAGTGTCATTGGATGTGTGTTCTTTTTAGTAACAACTAGAGTCATTGAAATGTGTGTTCTTTTCACATACCACATATGGATCCACCAGTGTCATTGCATGTGTGTTCTTTTCACTAACAACAACCAGAGTCATTGCATGTGTGTTCTTTTCACATACCACATATGGATCAACCAGTGTCATTGCATGTATGTTCTTTTCAACAACAACAACTGGAGTCATTGCATGTGTGCTCTTTTCACAATCCACACATGGATCCACCAGTGTCATTGCATGTGTGTTCTTTTTAGTAACAACAACCAGTGTCATTGCATGTGTGTTCTTTTCACTAACAATAACTGGAGTCATTGCATGTGTGCTCTTTTCACAATCCACCTATCGATATACCAGTGTCATTGCATGTGTGTTCTTTTTACTAACAACAACCAGAGTCATTTCATGGCTGTTCTTCTCACATACCACCTATGGATCCACCAATGTCATTGCATGTGTGTTCTCTTCATAATCCACACATGGATCTACCAGTGTCATTGCATGTGTGTTCTTTTTACAAACAACAACCAGTGTCATTGCATGTGTGTTCTCTTCAAAGACCAGACATGGATCCACCAGTGTCATTGCATGTGTGTTATTTTTACTAACAACAACCAGAGTCATTGCATGTGTGTTCTTTTCACATACCACATATGGATCCACCAGTGTCATTGAAATGTGTGTTCTCTACATAGACCACACATGAATCCACCAGTGTCATTGCATGTGTGTTCTTTTTAGTAACAACAACCAGAGTCATTGAAATGTGTGTTCTTCTCACATACCACCTATGGATCCACCAGTGTTATTGCATGTGTGTTCTTTTCACAATCCACACATGGATCCACCAGTGTCATTGCATGCGTGTTCTTTTTACTAACAACAACCAGTGTCATTGCATGTGTGTTCTCTTCAGAGACTAGACATGGATCAACCAGTGTCATTGCATGTGTGTTCTTTTTAGTAACAACAACCAGAGTCATTGAAATGTGTGTTCTTCTCACATACCACCTATGGATCCACCAGTGTCATTGCATGTATGTTCTTGTCAACAACAACAACTAAAGTCATTGCATGTGTGCTCTTTTCATAATCCACACATGGATCCACCAGTGTCATTGCATGTGTGTTCTTTTTAGTAACAACAACCAGTGTCATTGCATGTGTGTTCTTTTCACTAACAACAACTGAAGTCATTGCATGTGTGCTCTTTTCACAATCCACCTATGGATCCACCAGTGTCATTGCATGTGTGTTCTTTTTACTAACAACAACCAGAGTCATTTCATGGTTGTTCTTCTCACGTACCACCTATGGATCAACCAGTGTCATTGCATGTGTGTTCTCTTCACAATCCACACATGGATCCACTAGTGTCATTGCATGTGTGTTCTTTTTACTAACAACAACCAGTGTCATTGCATGTGTGTTCTCTTCAGAGACCAGACATGGATCCACCAGTGTCATTGCATGTGTGTTCTTTTTACTAACAACAACCAGAGTAATTGCATGTGTGTTCATTTCACATACCACATATGGATCCACCACCGTCATTGAAATGTGTGTTCTCTACATAGACCACACATGGATCCACCAGTGTCATTGCATGTGTGTTCTTTTTAGTAACAACAACCAGAGTCATTGAAATGTGTGTTCTTCTCACATACCACGTATGGATTCGCCAGTGTCATTGGATGTGTGCTCTTTTCACAATCCACCCATGGATCCACCAGTGTCATTGCATGTGTGTTCTTTTTAGTAACAACAACCAGAGTCATTGAAATGTGTGTTCTTCTCACATACCACCTATGGATCCACCAGTGTTATTGCATGTGTGTTCTTTTCACAATCCACCCATGGATCCACCAGTGTCATTGGATGTGTGTTCTTTTTAGTAACAATTAGAGTCATTGAAATGTGTGTTCTTTTCACATACCACATATGGATCCACCACTGCCATTGCATGTGTGTTCTTTTCACTAACAACAACCAGAGTCATTGCATGTGTGTTCTTTTCACATACCCATATGGATCAACCAGTGTCATTGCATGTATGTTCTTTTCAACAACAACAACTGGAGTCATTGCATGTGAGCTCTTTTCACAATCCACACATGGATCCACCAGTGTCATTGCATGTGTGTTCTTTTTAGTAACAACAACCAGTGTCATTGCATGTGTGTTATTTTCACTAACAACATTTGGAGTCATTGGATGTGTGCTCTTTTCACAATACACCTATGGATCCACCAATGTCATTGCATGTGTGTTCTTTTTACTAACAACAACCAGAGTTATTTCATGGCTGTTCTTCTCACATACCACCTATGGATCAACCAGTGTCATTGCATGTGTGTTCTCTTCACAATCCACACATGGATCCACCAGTGTCATGGCATGTGTGTTCTTTTTACTAACAACAACCAGAGTCATTGAAATGTGTGTTCTTTTCACATACCACCTATGGATCCACCAGTGTCATTGCATGTGTGTTCTTTTCACTAAAAACAACCAGAGTCATTGCATGTGTGTTCTTTTCACATACCACATATGGATAATTCAGTGTCATTGAAATGTGTGTTCTCAACATAGACCACACATGGATCCACCTGTCATTGCATGTGTGTTCTTTTTAGTAACAACAACCAGAGTCATTGAAATGTGTCTTCTTCTCACATACCACCTATGGATCCACCAGTGTCATTGCATGTATGTTCTTGTCAACAACAACAACTAGAGTCATTGCATGTGTGCTCTTTTCACAATCCACAGATGGATCCACCAGTGTCATTGCATGTGTGTTCTTTTTAGTAACAACAACCAGTGTCATTGCATGTGTGTTCTTTTCACTAACAACAACTGGAGTCATTGCATGTGTGCTCTTTTCACAATCCACCTATGGATCCACCAATGTCATTGCATGTGTGTTCTTTTTACTAACAACAACCAGAGTCATTTCATGGTTGTTCTTCTCACGTACCACCTATGGATCAACCAGTGTCATTGCATGTGTGTTCTCTTCACAATCCACACATGGATCCACCAGTGTCATTGCATGTGTGTTCTTTTTACTAACAACAACCAGTGTCATTGCATGTGTGTTCTCTTCAGAGACCAGACATGGATCCACCAGTGTCATTGCATGTGTGTTCTTTTTACTAACAACAACCAGAGTCATTGCATGTGTGTTCATTTCACATACCACATATGGATCCACCAGCGTCATTGAAATGTGTGTTCTCTACATAGACCACACATGGATCCACCAGTGTCATTGCATGTGTGTTCTTTTTAGTAACAACAACCAGAGTCATTGAAATGTGTGTTCTTCTCACATACCACGTATGGATTCGCCAGTGTCATTGCATGTGTGCTCTTTTCACAATCCACCCATGGATCCACCAGTGTCATTGCATGTGTGTTCTTTTTAGTAACAACAACCGGAGTCATTGAAATGTGTGTTCTTCTCACATACCACCTATGGATGCACCAGTGTTATTGCATGTGTTTTCTTTTCACAATCCACCCATGGATCCACCAGTGTCATTGGATGTGTGTTCTTTTTAGTAACAATTAGAGTCATTGAAATGTGTGTTCTTTTCACATACCACATATGGATCCACCACTGCCATTGCATGTGTGTTCTTTTCACTAACAACAACCAGAGTCATTGCATGTGTGTTCTTTTCACATACCACATATGGATCAACCAGTGTCATTGCATGTATGTTCTTTTCAACAACAACAACTGGAGTCATTGCATGTGAGCTCTTTTCACAATCCACACATGGATCCACCAGTGTCATTGCATGTGTGTTCTTTTTAGTAACAACAACCAGTGTCATTGCATGTGTGTTCTTTTCACTAACAACATTTGGAGTCATTGGATGTGTGCTCTTTTCACAATACACCTATGGATCCACCAATGTCATTGCATGTGTGTTCTTTTTACTAACAACAACCAGAGTCATTTCATGGCTGTTCTTCTCACATACCACCTATGGATCAACCAGTGTCATTGCATGTGTGTTCTCTTCACAATCCACACATGGATCCACCAGTGTCATTGCATGTGTGTTCTTTTTACTAACAACAACCAGAGTCATTGAAATGTGTGTTCTTTTCACATACCACCTATGGATCCACCAGTGTCATTGCATGTGTGTTCTTTTCACTAAAAACAACCAGAGTCATTGCATGTGTGTTCTTTTCACATACCACATATGGATCCTTCAGTGTCATTGAAATGTGTGTTCTCAACATAGACCACACATGGATCCACCTGTCATTGCATGTGTGTTCTTTTTAGTAACAACAACCAGAGTCATTGAAATGTGTCTTCTTCTCACATACCACCTATGGATCCACCAGTGTCATTGCATGTATGTTCTTGTCAACAACAACAACTAGAGTCATTGCATGTGTGCTCTTTTCACAATCCACAGATGGATCCACCAGTGTCATTGCATGTGTGTTCTTTTTAGTAACAACAACCAGTGTCATTGCATGTGTGTTCTTTTCACTAACAACAACTGGAGTCATTGCATGTGTGCTCTTTTCACAATCCACCTATGGATCCACCAGTGTCATTGCATGTGTGTTCTTTTTACTAACAACAACCAGAGTCCTTTCATGGCTGTTCTTCTCACGTACCACCTATGGATCAACCAGTGTCATTGCATGTGTGTTCTCTTCACAATCCACACATGGATCCACCAGTGTCATTGCATGTGTGTTATTTTTACTAACAACAACCAGAGTCATTGCATGTGTGTTCATTTCACATACCACATATGGATCCACCAGCGTCATTGAAATGTGTGTTCTCTACATAGACCACACATGGATCCACCAGTGTCATTGCATGTGTGTTCTTTTTAGTAACAACAACCAGAGTCATTGAAATGTGTGTTCTTCTCACATACCACGTATGGATTCGCCAGTGTCATTGCATGTGTGCTCTTTTCACAATCCACCCATGGATCCACCAGTGTCATTGCATGTGTGTTCTTTTTAGTAACAACAACCAGAGTCATTGAAATGTGTGTTCTTCTCACATACCACCTATGGATCCACCAGTGTTATTGCATGTGTGTTCTTTTCACAATCCACCCATGGATCCACCAGTGTCATTGGATGTGTGTTCTTTTTAGTAACAACTAGAGTCATTGAAATGTGTGTTCTTTTCACATACCACATATGGATCCACCAGTGTCATTGCATGTGTGTTCTTTTCACTAACAACAACCAGAGTCATTGCATGTGTGTTCTTTTCACATACCACATATGGATCAACCAGTGTCATTGCATGTATGTTCTTTTCAACAACAACAACTGGAGTCATTGCATGTGTGCTCTTTTCACAATCCACACATGGATCCACCAGTGTCATTGCATGTGTGTTCTTTTTAGTAACAACAACCAGTGTCATTGCATGTGTGTTCTTTTCACTAACAATAACTGGAGTCATTGCATGTGTGCTCTTTTCACAATCCACCTATCGATATACCAGTGTCATTGCATGTGTGTTCTTTTTACTAACAACAACCAGAGTCATTTCATGGCTGTTCTTCTCACATACCACCTATGGATCCACCAATGTCATTGCATGTGTGTTCTCTTCATAATCCACACATGGATCTACCAGTGTCATTGCATGTGTGTTCTTTTTACAAACAACAACCAGTGTCATTGCATGTGTGTTCTCTTCAAAGACCAGACATGGATCCACCAGTGTCATTGCATGTGTGTTATTTTTACTAACAACAACCAGAGTCATTGCATGTGTGTTCTTTTCACATACCACATATGGATCCACCAGTGTCATTGAAATGTGTGTTCTCTACATAGACCACACATGAATCCACCAGTGTCATTGCATGTGTGTTCTTTTTAGTAACAACAACCAGAGTCATTGAAATGTGTGTTCTTCTCACATACCACCTATGGATCCACCAGTGTTATTGCATGTGTGTTCTTTTCACAATCCACACATGGATCCACCAGTGTCATTGCATGCGTGTTCTTTTTACTAACAACAACCAGTGTCATTGCATGTGTGTTCTCTTCAGAGACTAGACATGGATCAACCAGTGTCATTGCATGTGTGTTCTTTTTAGTAACAACAACCAGAGTCATTGAAATGTGTGTTCTTCTCACATACCACCTATGGATCCACCAGTGTCATTGCATGTATGTTCTTGTCAACAACAACAACTAAAGTCATTGCATGTGTGCTCTTTTCATAATCCACACATGGATCCACCAGTGTCATTGCATGTGTGTTCTTTTTAGTAACAACAACCAGTGTCATTGCATGTGTGTTCTTTTCACTAACAACAACTGAAGTCATTGCATGTGTGCTCTTTTCACAATCCACCTATGGATCCACCAGTGTCATTGCATGTGTGTTCTTTTTACTAACAACAACCAGAGTCATTTCATGGTTGTTCTTCTCACGTACCACCTATGGATCAACCAGTGTCATTGCATGTGTGTTCTCTTCACAATCCACACATGGATCCACTAGTGTCATTGCATGTGTGTTCTTTTTACTAACAACAACCAGTGTCATTGCATGTGTGTTCTCTTCAGAGACCAGACATGGATCCACCAGTGTCATTGCATGTGTGTTCTTTTTACTAACAACAACCAGAGTAATTGCATGTGTGTTCATTTCACATACCACATATGGATCCACCACCGTCATTGAAATGTGTGTTCTCTACATAGACCACACATGGATCCACCAGTGTCATTGCATGTGTGTTCTTTTTAGTAACAACAACCAGAGTCATTGAAATGTGTGTTCTTCTCACATACCACGTATGGATTCGCCAGTGTCATTGGATGTGTGCTCTTTTCACAATCCACCCATGGATCCACCAGTGTCATTGCATGTGTGTTCTTTTTAGTAACAACAACCAGAGTCATTGAAATGTGTGTTCTTCTCACATACCACCTATGGATCCACCAGTGTTATTGCATGTGTGTTCTTTTCACAATCCACCCATGGATCCACCAGTGTCATTGGATGTGTGTTCTTTTTAGTAACAATTAGAGTCATTGAAATGTGTGTTCTTTTCACATACCACATATGGATCCACCACTGCCATTGCATGTGTGTTCTTTTCACTAACAACAACCAGAGTCATTGCATGTGTGTTCTTTTCACATACCCATATGGATCAACCAGTGTCATTGCATGTATGTTCTTTTCAACAACAACAACTGGAGTCATTGCATGTGAGCTCTTTTCACAATCCACACATGGATCCACCAGTGTCATTGCATGTGTGTTCTTTTTAGTAACAACAACCAGTGTCATTGCATGTGTGTTATTTTCACTAACAACATTTGGAGTCATTGGATGTGTGCTCTTTTCACAATACACCTATGGATCCACCAATGTCATTGCATGTGTGTTCTTTTTACTAACAACAACCAGAGTTATTTCATGGCTGTTCTTCTCACATACCACCTATGGATCAACCAGTGTCATTGCATGTGTGTTCTCTTCACAATCCACACATGGATCCACCAGTGTCATGGCATGTGTGTTCTTTTTACTAACAACAACCAGAGTCATTGAAATGTGTGTTCTTTTCACATACCACCTATGGATCCACCAGTGTCATTGCATGTGTGTTCTTTTCACTAAAAACAACCAGAGTCATTGCATGTGTGTTCTTTTCACATACCACATATGGATAATTCAGTGTCATTGAAATGTGTGTTCTCAACATAGACCACACATGGATCCACCTGTCATTGCATGTGTGTTCTTTTTAGTAACAACAACCAGAGTCATTGAAATGTGTCTTCTTCTCACATACCACCTATGGATCCACCAGTGTCATTGCATGTATGTTCTTGTCAACAACAACAACTAGAGTCATTGCATGTGTGCTCTTTTCACAATCCACAGATGGATCCACCAGTGTCATTGCATGTGTGTTCTTTTTAGTAACAACAACCAGTGTCATTGCATGTGTGTTCTTTTCACTAACAACAACTGGAGTCATTGCATGTGTGCTCTTTTCACAATCCACCTATGGATCCACCAATGTCATTGCATGTGTGTTCTTTTTACTAACAACAACCAGAGTCCTTTCATGGTTGTTCTTCTCACGTACCACCTATGGATCAACCAGTGTCATTGCATGTGTGTTCTCTTCACAATCCACACATGGATCCACCAGTGTCATTGCATGTGTGTTATTTTTACTAACAACAACCAGAGTCATTGCATGTGTGTTCATTTCACATACCACATATGGATCCACCAGCGTCATTGAAATGTGTGTTCTCTACATAGACCACACATGGATCCACCAGTGTCATTGCATGTGTGTTCTTTTTAGTAACAACAACCAGAGTCATTGAAATGTGTGTTCTTCTCAGATACCACGTATGGATTCGCCAGTGTCATTGCATGTGTGCCTTTTCACAATCCACCCATGGATCCACCAGTGTCATTGCATGTGTGTTCTTTTTAGTAACAACAACCAGAGTCATTGAAATGTGTGTTCTTCTCACATACCACCTATGGATCCACCAGTGTTATTGCATGTGTGTTCTTTTCACAATCCACCCATGGATCCACCAGTGTCATTGGATGTGTGTTCTTTTTAGTAACAACTAGAGTCATTGAAATGTGTGTTCTTTTCACATACCACATATGGATCCACCAGTGTCATTGCATGTGTGTTCTTTTCACTAACAACAACCAGAGTCATTGCATGTGTGTTCTTTTCACATACCACATATGGATCAACCAGTGTCATTGCATGTATGTTCTTTTCAACAACAACAACTGGAGTCATTGCATGTGTGCTCTTTTCACAATCCACACATGGATCCACCAGTGTCATTGCATGTGTGTTCTTTTTAGTAACAACAACCAGTGTCATTGCATGTGTGTTCTTTTCACTAACAACAACTGGAGTCATTGCATGTGTGCTCTTTTCACAATCCACCTATGGATCCACTAGTGTCATTGCATGTGTGTTCTTTTTAATAACAACAACCAGAGTCATTTCATGGTTGTTCTTCTCACATTCAACCTATGGATCAACCAGTGTCATTGCATGTGTGTTCTCTTCACAATCCACACATGGATCCACCAGTGTCATTGCATGTGTGTTCTTTTTACTAACAACAACCAGAGTCATTGAAATGTGTGTTCTTTTCACATACCACCTTTGGATCCACCAGTGTCATTGCATGTGTGTTCTTTTCACTAACAATAACCAGAGTCATTGCATGTGTGTTCTTTTCACATACCACATATGGATCCACCAGTGTCATTGCATGTGTGTTCTTTTCACTAACAACAACCAGAGTCATTGCATGTGTGTTCTTTTCACATACCACATATGGATCAACCAGTGTCATTGCATGTATGTTCTTTTCAACAACAACAACTGGAGTCATTGCATGTGTGCTCTTTTCACAATCCACACATGGATCCACCAGTGTCATTGCATGTGTGTTCTTTTTAGTAACAACAACCAGTGTCATTGCATGTGTGTTCTTTTCACTAACAACAACTGGAGTCATTGCATGTGTGCTCTTTTAACAATCCACCTATGGATCCACCAGTGTCATTGCATGTGTGTTCTTTTTAATAACAACAACCAGAGTCATTTCATGGTTGTTCTTCTCACATACAACCTATGGATCAACCAGTGTCATTGCATGTGTGTTCTCTTCACAATCCACACATGGATCCACCAGTGTCATTGCATGTGTGTTCTTTTTACTAACAACAACCAGAGTCATTGAAATGTGTGTTCTTTTCACATACCACCTATGGATCCACCAGTGTCATTGCATGTGTGTTCTTTTCACTAACAATAACCAGAGTCATTGCATGTGTGTTCTTTTCACATACCACATATGGATCCACCAGTGTCATTGAAACGTGTGTTCTCAACATAGACCACACATGGATCCACTAGTGTCATTGCATGTGTGTTCTTTTTAGTAACAACAACCAGAGTCATTGAAATGTGTGTTCTTCTCACATACCTCCTATGGATCCACCAGTGTCATTGCATGTGTGCTCTTTTCACAATCCATCTATGGATCCACCAGTGTCATTGCATGCGTGTTCTTTTTACTAACAACAACCAGAGTCATTTCATGGCTGTTCTTCTCACACACCACCTATGGATCCACCAGTGTCATTGCATGTGCGTTCTCTTCACAATCCACACATGGATCCACCAGTGTCATTGCATGTGTGTTCTTTTTACTAACAACAACCAGTGTCATTGCATGTGTGTTCTCTTCAGAGACTAGACATGGATCCACCAGTGTCATTGCATGTGTGTTCTTTTTACTAACAACAACTAGAGTCATTGCATGTGTGTTCTTTTCACATACCACATATGGATCCACCAGTGTCATTGAAATGTGTGTTCTCTACATAGACAACACATGGATCCACCAGTGTCATTGCATGTGTGTTATTTTTAGTAACAACAACCAGAGTCATTGAAATGTGTGTTCCTTTCACATACCACCTATGGATCCACCAGTGTCATTGCATGTGTGTTCTTTTCACAATCCACCTATGGATCCACCAGTGTCATTGCATGTGTGTTCTTTTTACTAACAACAACCAGAGTCATTTCATGGCTGTTCTTCTCACATACCACCTATGGATCCACCAGTGTCATTGCATGTACGTTCTCTACACAATCCACACATGAATCCACCAGTGTCATTGCATGTGTGTTCTTTTAACTAACAACAACCAGTATCATTGCATGTGTGTTCTCTTCAGAGACTAGACATGGATCCACCAGTGTCATTGCATGTGTGTTCTTTTTACTAACAACAACTAGAGTCATTGCATGTGTGTTCTTTTCACATACCACATATGGATCCACCAGTGTCATTGAAATGTGTGTTCTCTACATAGAGAACACATGGATCCACCAGTGTCATTGCATGTGTGTTCTTTTTAGTAACAACAACCAGAGTCATTGAAATGTGTCTTCTTCTCACATACCACCTATGGATCCACCAGTGTCATTGCATGTATGTTCTTGTCAACAACAACAACTAGAGTCATTGCATGTGTGCTCTTTTCACAATCCACAGATGGATCCACCAGTGTCATTGCATGTGTGTTCTTTTTAGTAACAACAACCAGTGTCATTGCATGTGTGTTCTTTTCACTAACAACAACTGGAGTCATTGCATGTGTGCTCTTTTCACAATCCACCTATGGATCCACCAGTGTCATTGCATGTGTGTTCTTTTTACTAACAACAACCAGAGTCCTTTCATGGCTGTTCTTCTCACGTACCACCTATGGATCAACCAGTGTCATTGCATGTGTGTTCTTTTTAGTAACAACAACCAGAGTCATTGAAATGTGTGTTCTTCTCACATACCACCTATGGATCCACCAGTGTCATTGCATGTATGTTCTTGTCAACAACAACAACTAAAGTCATTGCATGTGTGCTCTTTTCATAATCCACACATGGATCCACCAGTGTCATTGCATGTGTGTTCTTTTTAGTAACAACAACCAGTGTCATTGCATGTGTGTTCTTTTCACTAACAACAACTGAAGTCATTGCATGTGTGCTCTTTTCACAATCCACCTATGGATCCACCAGTGTCATTGCATGTGTGTTCTTTTTACTAACAACAACCAGAGTCATTTCATGGTTGTTCTTCTCACGTACCACCTATGGATCAACCAGTGTCATTGCATGTGTGTTCTCTTCACAATCCACACATGGATCCACCAGTGTCATTGCATGTGTGTTCTTTTTACTAACAACAACCAGTGTCATTGCATGTGTGTTCTCTTCAGAGACCAGACATGGATCCACCAGTGTCATTGCATGTGTGTTCTTTTTACTAACAACAACCAGAGTCATTGCATGTGTGTTCATTTCACATACCACATATGGATCCACCAGCGTCATTGAAATGTGTGTTCTCTACATAGACCACACATGGATCCACCAGTGTCATTGCATGTGTGTTCTTTTTAGTAACAACAACCAGAGTCATTGAAATGTGTGTTCTTCTCACATACCACGTATGGATTCGCCAGTGTCATTGCATGTGTGCTCTTTTCACAATCCACCCATGGATCCACCAGTGTCATTGCATGTGTGTTCTTTTTAGTAACAACAACCAGAGTCATTGAAATGTGTGTTCTTCTCACATACCACCTATGGATCCACCAGTGTTATTGCATGTGTGTTCTTTTCACAATCCACCCATGGATCCACCAGTGTCATTGGATGTGTGTTCTTTTTAGTAACAATTAGAGTCATTGACATGTGTGTTCTTTTCACATACCACATATGGATCCACCACTGCCATTGCATGTGTGTTCTTTTCACTAACAACAACCAGAGTCATTGCATGTGTGTTCTTTTCACATACCCATATGGATCAACCAGTGTCATTGCATGTATGTTCTTTTCAACAACAACAACTGGAGTCATTGCATGTGAGCTCTTTTCACAATCCACACATGGATCCACCAGTGTCATTGCATGTGTGTTCTTTTTAGTAACAACAACCAGTGTCATTTCATGTGTGTTATTTTCACTAACAACATTTGGAGTCATTGGATGTGTGCTCTTTTCACAATACACCTATGGATCCACCAATGTCATTGCATGTGTGTTCTTTTTACTAACAACAACCAGAGTCATTTCATGGCTGTTCTTCTCACATACCACCTATGGATCAGCCAGTGTCATTGCATGTGTGTTCTCTTCACAATCCACACATGGATCCACCAGTGTCATTGCATGTGTGTTCTTTTTACTAACAACAACCAGAGTCATTGAAATGTGTGTTCTTTTCACATACCACCTATGGATCCACCAGTGTCATTGCATGTGTGTTCTTTTCACTAAAAACAACCAGAGTCATTGCATGTGTGTTCTTTTCACATACCACATATGGATCCTTCAGTGTCATTGAAATGTGTGTTCTCAACATAGACCACACATGGATCCACCTGTCATTGCATGTGTGTTCTTTTTAGTAACAACAACCAGAGTCATTGAAATGTGTCTTCTTCTCACATACCACCTATGGATCCACCAGTGTCATTGCATGTATGTTCTTGTCAACAACAACAACTAGAGTCATTGCATGTGTGCTCTTTTCACAATCCACAGATGGATCCACCAGTGTCATTGCATGTGTGTTCTTTTTAGTAACAACAACCAGTGTCATTGCATGTGTGTTCTTTTCACTAACAACAACTGGAGTCATTGCATGTGTGCTCTTTTCACAATCCACCTATGGATCCACCAGTGTCATTGCATGTGTGTTCTTTTTACTAACAACAACCAGAGTCCTTTCATGGCTGTTCTTCTCACGTACCACCTATGGATCAACCAGTGTCATTGCATGTGTGTTCTCTTCACAATCCACACATGGATCCACCAGTGTCATTGCATGTGTGTTATTTTTACTAACAACAACCAGAGTCATTGCATGTGTGTTCATTTCACATACCACATATGGATCCACCAGCGTCATTGAAATGTGTGTTCTCTACATAGACCACACATGGATCCACCAGTGTCATTGCATGTGTGTTCTTTTTAGTAACAACAACCAGAGTCATTGAAATGTGTGTTCTTCTCAGATACCACGTATGGATTCGCCAGTGTCATTGCATGTGTGCCTTTTCACAATCCACCCATGGATCCACCAGTGTCATTGCATGTGTGTTCTTTTTAGTAACAACAACCAGAGTCATTGAAATGTGTGTTCTTCTCACATACCACCTATGGATCCACCAGTGTTATTGCATGTGTGTTCTTTTCACAATCCACCCATGGATCCACCAGTGTCATTGGATGTGTGTTCTTTTTAGTAACAACTAGAGTCATTGAAATGTGTGTTCTTTTCACATACCACATATGGATCCACCAGTGTCATTGCATGTGTGTTCTTTTCACTAACAACAACCAGAGTCATTGCATGTGTGTTCTTTTCACATACCACATATGGATCAACCAGTGTCATTGCATGTATGTTCTTTTCAACAACAACAACTGGAGTCATTGCATGTGTGCTCTTTTCACAATCCACACATGGATCCACCAGTGTCATTGCATGTGTGTTCTTTTTAGTAACAACAACCAGTGTCATTGCATGTGTGTTCTTTTCACTAACAACAACTGGAGTCATTGCATGTGTGCTCTTTTCACAATCCACCTATGGATCCACTAGTGTCATTGCATGTGTGTTCTTTTTAATAACAACAACCAGAGTCATTTCATGGTTGTTCTTCTCACATTCAACCTATGGATCAACCAGTGTCATTGCATGTGTGTTCTCTTCACAATCCACACATGGATCCACCAGTGTCATTGCATGTGTGTTCTTTTTACTAACAACAACCAGAGTCATTGAAATGTGTGTTCTTTTCACATACCACCTTTGGATCCACCAGTGTCATTGCATGTGTGTTCTTTTCACTAACAATAACCAGAGTCATTGCATGTGTGTTCTTTTCACATACCACATATGGATCCACCAGTGTCATTGCATGTGTGTTCTTTTCACTAACAACAACCAGAGTCATTGCATGTGTGTTCTTTTCACATACCACATATGGATCAACCAGTGTCATTGCATGTATGTTCTTTTCAACAACAACAACTGGAGTCATTGCATGTGTGCTCTTTTCACAATCCACACATGGATCCACCAGTGTCATTGCATGTGTGTTCTTTTTAGTAACAACAACCAGTGTCATTGCATGTGTGTTCTTTTCACTAACAACAACTGGAGTCATTGCATGTGTGCTCTTTTAACAATCCACCTATGGATCCACCAGTGTCATTGCATGTGTGTTCTTTTTAATAACAACAACCAGAGTCATTTCATGGTTGTTCTTCTCACATACAACCTATGGATCAACCAGTGTCATTGCATGTGTGTTCTCTTCACAATCCACACATGGATCCACCAGTGTCATTGCATGTGTGTTCTTTTTACTAACAACAACCAGAGTCATTGAAATGTGTGTTCTTTTCACATACCACCTATGGATCCACCAGTGTCATTGCATGTGTGTTCTTTTCACTAACAATAACCAGAGTCATTGCATGTGTGTTCTTTTCACATACCACATATGGATCCACCAGTGTCATTGAAACGTGTGTTCTCAACATAGACCACACATGGATCCACTAGTGTCATTGCATGTGTGTTCTTTTTAGTAACAACAACCAGAGTCATTGAAATGTGTGTTCTTCTAACATACCTCCTATGGATCCACCAGTGTCATTGCATGTGTGCTCTTTTCACAATCCATCTATGGATCCACCAGTGTCATTGCATGCGTGTTCTTTTTACTAACAACAACCAGAGTCATTTCATGGCTGTTCTTCTCACACACCACCTATGGATCCACCAGTGTCATTGCATGTGCGTTCTCTTCACAATCCACACATGGATCCACCAGTGTCATTGCATGTGTGTTCTTTTTACTAACAACAACCAGTGTCATTGCATGTGTGTTCTCTTTAGAGACTAGACATGGATCCACCAGTGTCATTGCATGTGTGTTCTTTTTACTAACAACAACTAGAGTCATTGCATGTGTGTTCTTTTCACATACCACATATGGATCCACCAGTGTCATTGAAATGTGTGTTCTCTACATAGACAACACATGGATCCACCAGTGTCATTGCATGTGTGTTATTCTTAGTAACAACAACCAGAGTCATTGAAATGTGTGTTCCTTTCACATACCACCTATGGATCCACCAGTGTCATTGCATGTGTGTTCTTTTCACAATCCACCTATGGATCCACCAGTGTCATTGCATGTGTGTTCTTTTTACTAACAACAACCAGAGTCATTTCATGGTTGTTCTTCTCACATACCACCTATGGATCCACCAGTGTCATTGCATGTACGTTCTCTACACAATCCACACATGAATCCACCAGTGTCATTACATGTGTGTTCTTTTTACTAACAACAACCAGTATCATTGCATGTGTGTTCTCTTCAGAGACTAGACATGGATCCACCAGTGTCATTGCATGTGTGTTCTTTTTACTAACAACAACTAGAGTCATTGCATGTGTGTTCTTTTCACATACCACATATGGATCCACCAGTGTCATTGAAATGTGTGTTCTCTACATAGAGAACACATGGATCCACCAGTGTCATTGCATGTGTGTTCTTTTTAGTAACAACAACCAGAGTCATTGAAATGTGTCTTCTTCTCACATACCACCTATGGATCCACCAGTGTCATTGCATGTATGTTCTTGTCAACAACAACAACTAGAGTCATTGCATGTGTGCTCTTTTCACAATCCACAGATGGATCCACCAGTGTCATTGCATGTGTGTTCTTTTTAGTAACAACAACCAGTGTCATTGCATGTGTGTTCTTTTCACTAACAACAACTGGAGTCATTGCATGTGTGCTCTTTTCACAATCCACCTATGGATCCACCAGTGTCATTGCATGTGTGTTCTTTTTACTAACAACAACCAGAGTCCTTTCATGGCTGTTCTTCTCACGTACCACATATGGATCAACCAGTGTCATTGCATGTGTGTTCTCTTCACAATCCACACATGGATCCACCAGTGTCATTGCATGTGTGTTATTTTTGCTAACAACAACCAGAGTCATTGCATGTGTGTTCATTTCACATACCACATATGGATCTACCAGCGTCATTGAAATGTGTGTTCTCTACATAGACCACACATGGATCCACCAGTGTCATTGCATGTGTGTTCTTTTTAGTAACAACAACCAGAGTCATTGAAATGTGTGTTCTTCTCACATACCACGTATGGATTCGCCAGTGTCATTGCATGTGTGCTCTTTTCACAATCCACCCATGGATCCACCAGTGTCATTGCATGTGTGTTCTTTTTAGTAACAACAACCAGAGTCATTGAAATGTGTGTTCTTCTCACATACCACCTATGGATCCACCAGTGTTATTGCATGTGTGTTCTTTTCACAATCCACCCATGGATCCACCAGTGTCATTGGATGTGTGTTCTTTTTAGTAACAACTAGAGTCATTGAAATGTGTGTTCTTTTCACATACCACATATGGATCCACCAGTGTCATTGCATGTGTGTTCTTTTCACTAACAACAACCAGAGTCATTGCATGTGTGTTCTTTTCACATACCACATATGGATCAACCAGTGTCATTGCATGTATGTTCTTTTCAACAACAACAACTGGAGTCATTGCATGTGTGCTCTTTTCACAATCCACACATGGATCCACCAGTGTCATTGCATGTGTGTTCTTTTTAGTAACAACAACCAGTGTCATTGCATGTGTGTTCTTTTCACTAACAATAACTGGAGTCATTGCATGTGTGCTCTTTTCACAATCCACCTATCGATCCACCAGTGTCATTGCATGTGTGTTCTTTTTACTAACAACAACCAGAGTCATTTCATGGCTGTTCTTCTCACATACCACCTATGGATCCACCAATGTCATTGCATGTGTGTTCTCTTCATAATCCACACATGGATCTACCAGTGTCATTGCATGTGTGTTCTTTTTACAAACAACAACCAGTGTCATTGCATGTGTGTTCTCTTCAGAGACCAGACATGGATCCACCAGTGTCATTGCATGTGTGTTATTTTTACTAACAACAACCAGAGTCATTGCATGTGTGTTCTTTTCACATACCACATATGGATCCACCAGTGTCATTGAAATGTGTGTTCTCTACATAGACCACACATGAATCCACCAGTGTCATTGCATGTGTGTTCTTTTTAGTAACAACAACCAGAGTCATTGAAATGTGTGTTCTTCTCACATACCACCTATGGATCCACCAGTGTTATTGCATGTGTGTTCTTTTCACAATCCACACATGGATCCACCAGTGTCATTGCATGCGTGTTCTTTTTACTAACAACAACCAGTGTCATTGCATGTGTGTTCTCTTCAGAGACTAGACATGGATCAACCAGTGTCATTGCATGTGTGTTCTTTTTAGTAACAACAACCAGAGTCATTGAAATGTGTGTTCTTCTCACATACCACCTATGGATCCACCAGTGTCATTGCATGTATGTTCTTGTCAACAACAACAACTAAAGTCATTGCATGTGTGCTCTTTTCATAATCCACACATGGATCCACCAGTGTCATTGCATGTGTGTTCTTTTTAGTAACAACAACCAGTGTCATTGCATGTGTGTTCTTTTCACTAACAACAACTGAAGTCATTGCATGTGTGCTCTTTTCACAATCCACCTATGGATCCACCAGTGTCATTGCATGTGTGTTCTTTTTACTAACAACAACCAGAGTCATTTCATGGTTGTTCTTCTCACGTACCACCTATGGATCAACCAGTGTCATTGCATGTGTGTTCTCTTCACAATCCACACATGGATCCACCAGTGTCATTGCATGTGTGTTCTTTTTACTAACAACAACCAGTGTCATTGCATGTGTGTTCTCTTCAGAGACCAGACATGGATCCACCAGTGTCATTGCATGTGTGTTCTTTTTACTAACAACAACCAGAGTCATTGCATGTGTGTTCATTTCACATACCACATATGGATCCACCAGCGTCATTGAAATGTGTGTTCTCTACATAGACCACACATGGATCCACCAGTGTCATTGCATGTGTGTTCTTTTTAGTAACAACAACCAGAGTCATTGAAATGTGTGTTCTTCTCACATACCACGTATGGATTCGCCAGTGTCATTGCATGTGTGCTCTTTTCACAATCCACCCATGGATCCACCAGTGTCATTGCATGTGTGTTCTTTTTAGTAACAACAACCAGAGTCATTGAAATGTGTGTTCTTCTCACATACCACCTATGGATCCACCAGTGTTATTGCATGTGTGTTCTTTTCACAATCCACCCATGGATCCACCAGTGTCATTGGATGTGTGTTCTTTTTAGTAACAATTAGAGTCATTGAAATGTGTGTTCTTTTCACATACCACATATGGATCCACCACTGCCATTGCATGTGTGTTCTTTTCACTAACAACAACCAGAGTCATTGCATGTGTGTTCTTTTCACATACCACATATGGATCAACCAGTGTCATTGCATGTATGTTCTTTTCAACAACAACAACTGGAGTCATTGCATGTGAGCTCTTTTCACAATCCACACATGGATCCACCAGTGTCATTGCATGTGTGTTCTTTTTAGTAACAACAACCAGTGTCATTGCATGTGTGTTCTTTTCACTAACAACATTTGGAGTCATTGGATGTGTGCTCTTTTCACAATACACCTATGGATCCACCAATGTCATTGCATGTGTGTTCTTTTTACTAACAACAACCAGAGTCATTTCATGGCTGTTCTTCTCACATACCACCTATGGATCAACCAGTGTCATTGCATGTGTGTTCTCTTCACAATCCACACATGGATCCACCAGTGTCATTGCATGTGTGTTCTTTTTACTAACAACAACCAGAGTCATTGAAATGTGTGTTCTTTTCACATACCACCTATGGATCCACCAGTGTCATTGCATGTGTGTTCTTTTCACTAAAAACAACCAGAGTCATTGCATGTGTGTTCTTTTCACATACCACATATGGATCCTTCAGTGTCATTGAAATGTGTGTTCTCAACATAGACCACACATGGATCCACCTGTCATTGCATGTGTGTTCTTTTTAGTAACAACAACCAGAGTCATTGAAATGTGTCTTCTTCTCACATACCACCTATGGATCCACCAGTGTCATTGCATGTATGTTCTTGTCAACAACAACAACTAGAGTCATTGCATGTGTGCTCTTTTCACAATCCACAGATGGATCCACCAGTGTCATTGCATGTGTGTTCTTTTTAGTAACAACAACCAGTGTCATTGCATGTGTGTTCTTTTCACTAACAACAACTGGAGTCATTGCATGTGTGCTCTTTTCACAATCCACCTATGGATCCACCAGTGTCATTGCATGTGTGTTCTTTTTACTAACAACAACCAGAGTCCTTTCATGGCTGTTCTTCTCACGTACCACCTATGGATCAACCAGTGTCATTGCATGTGTGTTCTCTTCACAATCCACACATGGATCCACCAGTGTCATTGCATGTGTGTTATTTTTACTAACAACAACCAGAGTCATTGCATGTGTGTTCATTTCACATACCACATATGGATCCACCAGCGTCATTGAAATGTGTGTTCTCTACATAGACCACACATGGATCCACCAGTGTCATTGCATGTGTGTTCTTTTTAGTAACAACAACCAGAGTCATTGAAATGTGTGTTCTTCTCACATACCACGTATGGATTCGCCAGTGTCATTGCATGTGTGCTCTTTTCACAATCCACCCATGGATCCACCAGTGTCATTGCATGTGTGTTCTTTTTAGTAACAACAACCAGAGTCATTGAAATGTGTGTTCTTCTCACATACCACCTATGGATCCACCAGTGTTATTGCATGTGTGTTCTTTTCACAATCCACCCATGGATCCACCAGTGTCATTGGATGTGTGTTCTTTTTAGTAACAACTAGAGTCATTGAAATGTGTGTTCTTTTCACATACCACATATGGATCCACCAGTGTCATTGCATGTGTGTTCTTTTCACTAACAACAACCAGAGTCATTGCATGTGTGTTCTTTTCACATACCACATATGGATCAACCAGTGTCATTGCATGTATGTTCTTTGCAACAACAACAACTGGAGTCATTGCATGTGTGCTCTTTTCACAATCCACACATGGATCCACCAGTGTCATTGCATGTGTGTTCTTTTTAGTAACAACAACCAGTGTCATTGCATGTGTGTTCTTTTCACTAACAACAACTGGAGTCATTGCATGTGTGCTCTTTTCACAATCCACCTATGGATCCACCAGTGTCATTGCATGTGTGTTCTTTTTAATAACAACAACCAGAGTCATTTCATGGTTGTTCTTCTCACATACAACCTATGGATCAACCAGTGTCATTGCATGTGTGTTCTCTTCACAATCCACACATGGATCCACCAGTGTCATTGCATGTGTGTTCTTTTTACTAACAACAACCAGAGTCATTGAAATGTGTGTTCTTTTCACATACCACCTATGGATCCACCAGTGTCATTGCATGTGTGTTCTTTTCACTAACAATAACCAGAGTCATTGCATGTGTGTTCTTTTCACATACCACATATGGATCCACCAGTGTCATTGCATGTGTGTTCTTTTCACTAACAACAACCAGAGTCATTGCATGTGTGTTCTTTTCACATACCACATATGGATCAACCAGTGTCATTGCATGTATGTTCTTTTCAACAACAACAACTGGAGTCATTGCATGTGTGCTCTTTTCACAATCCACACATGGATCCACCAGTGTCATTGCATGTGTGTTCTTTTTAGTAACAACAACCAGTGTCATTGCATGTGTGTTCTTTTCACTAACAACAACTGGAGTCATTGCATGTGTGCTCTTTTCACAATCCACCTATGGATCCACCAGTGTCATTGCATGTGTGTTCTTTTTAATAACAACAACCAGAGTCATTTCATGGTTGTTCTTCTCACATACAACCTATGGATCAACCAGTGTCACTGCATGTGTGTTCTCTTCACAATCCACACATGGATCCACCAGTGTCATTGCATGTGTGTTCTTTTTACTAACAACAACCAGAGTCATTGAAATGTGTGTTCTTTTCACATACCACCTATGGATCCACCAGTGTCATTGCATGTGTGTTCTTTTCACTAACAATAACCAGAGTCATTGCATGTGTGTTCTTTTCACATACCACATATGGATCCACCAGTGTCATTGAAACGTGTGTTCTCAACATAGACCACACATGGATCCACTAGTGTCATTGCATGTGTGTTCTTTTTAGTAACAACAACCAGAGTCATTGAAATGTGTGTTCTTCTCACATACCTCCTATGGATCCACCAGTGTCATTGCATGTGTGCTCTTTTCACAATCCATCTATGGATCCACCAGTGTCATTGCATGCGTGTTCTTTTTACTAACAACAACCAGAGTCATTTCATGGCTGTTCTTCTCACACACCACCTATGGATCCACCAGTGTCATTGCATGTGCGTTCTCTTCACAATCCACACATGGATCCACCAGTGTCATTGCATGTGTGTTCTTTTTACTAACAACAACCAGTGTCATTGCATGTGTGTTCTCTTCAGAGACTAGACATGGATCCACCAGTGTCATTGCATGTGTGTTCTTTTTACTAACAACAACTAGAGTCATTGCATGTGTGTTCTTTTCACATACCACATATGGATCCACCAGTGTCATTGAAATGTGTGTTCTCTACATAGACAACACATGGATCCACCAGTGTCATTGCATGTGTGTTCTTTTTAGTAACAACAACCAGAGTGATTGAAATGTGTGTTCCTTTCACATACCACCTATGGATCCACCAATGTCATTGCATGTGTGTTCTTTTCACAATCCACCTATGGATCCACCAGTGTCATTGCATGTGTGTTCTTTTTACTAACAACAACCAGAGTCGTTTCATGGCTGTTCTTCTCACATACCACCTATGGATCCACCAGTGTCATTGCATGTACGTTCTCTACACAATCCACACATGAATCCACCAGTGTCATTGCATGTGTGTTCTTTTTACTAACAACAACCAGTATCATTGCATGTGTGTTCTCTTCAGAGACTAGACATGGATCCACCAGTGTCATTGCATGTGTGTTCTTTTTACTAACAACAACTAGAGTCATTGCATGTGTGTTCTTTTCACATACCACATATGGATCCACCAGTGTCATTGAAATGTGTGTTCTCTACATAGAGAACACATGGATCCACCAGTGTCATTGCATGTGTGTTCTTTTTAGTAACAACAACCAGAGTCATTGAAATGTGTGTTCTTCTCACATACCACCTATGGATCCACCAGTGTCATTGCATGTATGTTCTTGTCAACAACAACAACTAGAGTCATTGCATGTGTGCTCTTTTCACAATCCACCGATGGATCCACCAGTGTCATTGCATGTGTGTTATTTTTAGTAACAACAACCAGTGTCATTGCATGTGTGTTCATTTCACTAAAAACAATTGGAGTCATTGCGTGTGTGCTCGTTTCACAATCCACCTATGGATCCACCAGTGTCATTGCATGTGTGTTCTTTTTACTAACAACAACCAGAGTCATTTAATGGATGTTCTTCTCACATACAGCCTATGGATCCACCAGTGTTATTACATGTGTGTTCTCTTCACAATCCACCTATGGATCCACCAGTGTCATTGCATGCGTGTTCTTTTTACTAACAACAACCAGTGTCATTGCATGTGTGTTCTCTTCAGAGACTAGACATGGATCAACCAGTGTCATTGCATGTGTCTTCTTTTCACAATCCACCCATGGATCCACCAGTGTCATTGCATGTGTTTTCTTTTTAGTAACAATAACCAGAGTCATTGAAATGTGTGTTCTTTTCACATACCACATATGGATCCACCAGTGTCATTGCATGTGTGTTCTTTTCACTAAAAACAACCAGAGTCATTGCATGTGTGTTCTTTTCACATACCACATATGGATCCACCGATGTCATTGCATGTGTGCTCTATTCACAATCCACCCATGGATCCACCAGTGTCATTGCATGTGTGTTCTTTTTACTAACAACAACCAGAGTCATTGAAATGTGTGTTCTTTTCACATACCACCTATGGATCCACCAGTGTCATTGCATGTGTATTCTTTTCACTAACAACATCCAGAGTCATTACATGTGTGTTCTTTTCACATACCACATATGGATCCACCAGTGTCATTGAAATGTGTGTTCTCAACATAGACCACACATGGATCCACCAGTGTCATTGCATGTGTGTTCTTTTTAGTAACAACCAGAGTCATTGAAATATGTGTTCTTCTCACATACCACCTATGGATCCACCAGTGTCATTGCATGTGTGTTCTTTTCACTAACAACATCCAGAGTCATTACATGTGTGTTCTTTTCACATACCACATATGGATCCACCAGTGTCATTGAAATGTGTGTTCTCAACATAGACCACACATGGATCCACCAGTGTCATTGCATGTGTGTTCTTTTTAGTAACAACAACCAGAGTCATTGAAATATGTGTTCTTCTCACATACCACCTATGGATCCACCAGTGTCATTGCATGTGTGTTCTTTTCACAATCCACCCATGGATCCACCAGTGTCATTACATGTGTGTTCTTTTTAGTAACAACAACCAGACTCATTGAAATGTGTGTTCTTCTCACATACCACCTATGGATCCACCAGTGTCATTGCATGTGTGTTCTTTTCACAATCCACCCATGGATCCACCAGTGTCATTGGATGTGTGTTCTTTTTAGTAACAACAACCAGAGTCATTGAAATGTGTGTTCTTTTCACATACCACATATGGATCCACCAGTGTCATTGCATGTGTGTTCTTTTCACTAACAACAACCAGAGTCATTGCATGTGTGTTCTTTTCACATACCACATATGGATCAACCAGTGTCATTGCATGTGTGTTCTTTTTAGTAACAACCAGAGTCATTGAAATATGTGTTCTTCTCACATACCACCTATGGATCCACCAGTGTCATTGCATGTGTGTTCTTTTCACTAACAACATCCAGAGTCATTACATGTGTGTTCTTTTCACATACCACATATGGATCCACCAGTGTCATTGAAATGTGTGTTCTCAACATAGACCACACATGGATCCACCAGTGTCATTGCATGTGTGTTCTTTTTAGTAACAACAACCAGAGTCATTCAAATATGTGTTCTTCTCACATACCACCTATGGATCCACCAGTGTCATTGCATGTGTGTTCTTTTCACAATCCACCCATGGATCCACCAATGTCATTACATGTGTGTTCTTTTTAGTAACAACAACCAGAGTCATCTAAATGTGTGTTCTTCTCACATACCACCTATGGATCCACCAGTGTCATTGCATGTGTGTTCTTTTCACAATCCACCCATGGATCCACCAGTGTCATTGGATGTGTGTTCTTTTTAGTAACAACAACCAGAGTCATTGAAATGTGTGTTCTTTTCACATACCACATATGGATCCACCAGTGTCATTGCATGTGTGTTCTTTTCACTAACAACAACCAGAGTCATTGCATGTGTGTTCTTTTCACATACCACATATGGATCAACCAGTGTCATTGCATGTATGTTCTTTTCAACAACAACAACTGGAGTCATTGCATGTGTGCTCTTTTCACAATCCACACATGGATCCACCAGTGTCATTGCATGTGTGTTCTTTTTAGTAACAACAACCAGTGTCATTGCATGTGTGTTCTTTTCACTAACAATAACTGGAGTCATTGCATGTGTGCTCTTTTCACAATCCACCTATCGATCCACCAGTGTCATTGCATGTGTGTTCTTTTTACTAACAACAACCAGAGTCATTTCATGGCTATTCTTCTCACATACCACCTATGGATCCACCAGTGTCATTGCATGTGTGATCTCTTCACAATCCACACATGGATCTACCAGTGTCATTGCATGTGTGTTCTTTTTACAAACAACCAGTGTCATTGCATGTGTGTTCTCTTCAAAGACCAGACATGGATCCACCAGTGTCATTGCATGTGTGTTATTTTTACTAACAACAACCAGAGTCATTGCCTGTGTGTTCTTTTCACATACCACATATGGATCCACCAGTGTCATTGAAATGTGTGTTCTCTACATAGACCACACATGAATCCACCAGTGTCATTACATGTGTGTTCTTTTTAGTAACAACAACCAGAGTCATTGAAATGTGTGTTCTTCTCACATACCACCTATGGATCCACCAGTGTTATTGCATGTGTGTTCTTTTCACAATCCACACATGGATCCACCAGTGTCATTGCATGCGTGTTCTTTTTACTAACAACAACCAGTGTCATTGCATGTGTGTTCTCTTCAGAGACTAGACATGGATCAACCAGTGTCATTGCATGTGTGTTCTTTTCACAATCCACCCATGGATCCACCATTGTCATTGCATGTGTGTTCTTTTTAGTAACAATAACCATAGTCATTGAAATGTGTGTTCTTTTCACATACCACATATGGATCCACCAGTGTCATTGCACGTGTGTTCTTTTCACTAACAACAACCAGAGTCATTGCATGTGTGTTCTCTTCACAATCCACACATGGATCCACCAGTGTCATTGGATGCGTGTTCTTTTTACTAACAACAACCAGTGTCATTGCATGTGTGTTCTCTTCAGAGACTAGACATGGATCAACCAGTGTCATTGCATGTGTGTTCTTTTCACAATCCACCCATGGATCCACCATTGTCATTGCATGTGTGTTCTTTTTAGTAACAATAACCATAGTCATTGAAATGTGTGTTCTTTTCACATACCACATATGGATCCACCAGTGTCATTGCACGTGTGTTCTTTTCACTAACAACAACCAGAGTCATTGCATGTGTGTTCTCTTCACAATCCACACATGGATCCACCAGTGTCATTGGATGCGTGTTCTTTTTACTAACAACAACCAGTGTCATTGCATGTGTGTTCTCTTCAGAGACTAGACATGGATCAACCAGTGTCATTGCATGTGTGTTCTTTTCACAACCCACCCATGGATCCACCAGTGTCATTGCATGTGTTTTCTTTTTAGTAACAATAACCAGAGTCATTGAAATGTGTGTTCTTTTCACATACCACATATGGATCCACCAGTGTCATTGCATGTGTGTTCTTTTCACTAAAAATAACCAGAGTCATTGCATGTGTGTTCTTTTCACATACCACATATGGATCCACCGATGTCATTGCATGTGTGCTCTATTCACAATCCACCCATGGATCCACCAGTGTCATTGCATGTGTGTTATTTTTACTAACAACAACCAGAGTCATTGAAATGTGTGTTCTTTTCACATACCACCTATGGATCCACCAGTGTCATTGCATGTGTGTTCTTTTCACTAACAACATCCAGAGTCATTACATGTGTGTTCTTTTCACATACCACATATGGATCCACCAGTGTCATTGAAATGTGTGTTCTCAACATAGACCACACATGGATCCACCAGTGTCATTGCATGTGTGTTCTTTTTAGTAACAACAACCAGAGTCATTGAAATATGTGTTCTTCTCACATACCACCTATGGATCCACCAGTGTCATTGCATGTGTGTTCTTTTCACAATCCACCCATGGATCCACCAGTGTCATTACATGTGTGTTCTTTTTAGTAACAACAACCAGAGTCATTGAAATGTGTGTTCTTCTCACATACCACCTATGGATCCACCAGTGTCATTGCATGTGTGTTCTTTTCACAATCCACCCATGGATCCACCAGTGTCATTGGATGTGTGTTCTTTTTAGTAACAATAACCAGAGTCATTGAAATGTGTGTTCTTTGCACATACCACATATGGATCCACCAGTGTCATTGCATGTGTGTTCTTTTCACTAACAACAACCAGAGTCATTGCATGTGTGTTCTTTTCACATACCACATATGGATCAACCAGTGTCATTGCATGTATGTTCTTTTCAACAACAACAACTGGAGTCATTGCATGTGTGCTCTTTTCACAATCCACACATGGATCCACCAGTGTCATTGCATGTGTGTTCTTTTTAGTAACAACAACCACTGTCATTGCATGTGTGTTCTTTTCACTAACAATAACTGGAGTCATTGCATGTGTGCTCTTTTCACAATCCACCTATCGATCCACCAGTGTCATTGCATGTGTGTTCTTTTTACTAACAACAACCAGAGTCATTTCATGGCTATTCTTCTCACATACCACCTATGGATCCACCAGTGTCATTGCATGTGTGATCTCTTCACAATCCACACATGGATCTACCAGTGTCATTGCATGTGTGTTCTTTTTACAAACAACCAGTGTCATTGCATGTGTGTTCTCTTCAAAGACCAGACATGGATCCACCAGTGTCATTGCATGTGTGTTATTTTTACTAACAACAACCAGAGTCATTGCCTGTGTGTTCTTTTCACATACCACATATGGATCCACCAGTGTCATTGAAATGTGTGTTCTCTACATAGACCACACATGAATCCACCAGTGTCATTACATGTGTGTTCTTTTTAGTAACAACAACCAGAGTCATTGAAATGTGTGTTCTTCTCACATACCACCTATGGATCCACCAGTGTTATTGCATGTGTGTTCTTTTCACAATCCACACATGGATCCACCAGTGTCATTGCATGCGTGTTCTTTTTACTAACAACAACCAGTGTCAATGCATGTGTGTTCTCTTCAGAGACTAGACATGGATCAACCAGTGTCATTGCATGTGTGTTCTTTTCACAATCCACCCATGGATCCACCATTGTCATTGCATGTGTGTTCTTTTTAGTAACAATAACCATAGTCATTGAAATGTGTGTTCTTTTCACATACCACATATGGATCCACCAGTGTCATTGCACGTGTGTTCTTTTCACTAACAACAACCAGAGTCATTGCATGTGTGTTCTCTTCACAATCCACACATGGATCCACCAGTGTCATTGGATGCGTGTTCTTTTTACTAACAACAACCAGTGTCATTGCATGTGTGTTCTCTTCAGAGACTAGACATGGATCAACCAGTGTCATTGCATGTGTGTTCTTTTCACAACCCACCCATGGATCCACCAGTGTCATTGCATGTGTTTTCTTTTTAGTAACAATAACCAGAGTCATTCAAATGTGTGTTCTTTTCACATACCACATATGGATCCACCAGTGTCATTGCATGTGTGTTCTTTTCACTAAAAATAACCAGAGTCATTGCATGTGTGTTCTTTTCACATACCACATATGGATCCACCGATGTCATTGCATGTGTGCTCTATTCACAATCCACCCATGGATCCACCAGTGTCATTGCATGTGTGTTATTTTTACTAACAACAACCAGAGTCATTGAAATGTGTGTTCTTTTCACATACCACCTATGGATCCACCAGTGTCATTGCATGTGTGTTCTTTTCACTAACAACATCCAGAGTCATTACATGTGTGTTCTTTTCACATACCACATATGGATCCACCAGTGTCATTGAAATGTGTGTTCTCAACATAGACCACACATGGATCCACCAGTGTCATTGCATGTGTGTTCTTTTTAGTAACAACAACCAGAGTCATTGAAATATGTGTTCTTCTCACATACCACCTATGGATCCACCAGTGTCATTGCATGTGTGTTCTTTTCACAATCCACCCATGGATCCACCAGTGTCATTACATGTGTGTTCTTTTTAGTAACAACAACCAGAGTCATTGAAATGTGTGTTCTTCTCACATACCACCTATGGATCCACCAGTGTCATTGCATGTGTGTTCTTTTCACAATCCACCCATGGATCCACCAGTGTCATTGGATGTGTGTTCTTTTTAGTAACAACAACCAGAGTCATTGAAATGTGTGTTCTTTTCACATACCACAAATGGATCCACCAGTGTCATTTCATGTGTGTTCTTTTCACTAACAACAACCAGAGTCATTGCATGTGTGTTCTTTTCACATACCACATATGGATCAACCAGTGTCATTGCATGTATGTTCTTTTCAACAACAACAACTGGAGTCATTGCATGTGTGCTCTTTTCACAATCCACACATGGATCCACCAGTGTCATTGCATGTGTGCTTTTTAGTAACAACAACCAGTGTCATTGCATGTGTGTTCTTTTCACTAACAATAACTGGAGTCATTGCATGTGTGCTCTTTTCACAATCCACCTATCGATCCACCAGTGTCATTGCATGTGTGTTCTTTTTACTAACAACAACCAGAGTCATTTCATGGCTATTCTTCTCACATACCACCTATGGATCCACCAGTGTCATTGCATGTGTGTTCTCTTCACAATCCACACATGGATCTACCAGTGTCATTGCATGTGTGTTCTTTTTACAAACAACCAGTGTCATTGCATGTGTGTTCTCTTCAGAGACGAGACATGGATCCACCAGTGTCATTGCATGTGTGTTATTTTTACTAACAACAACCAGAGTCATTGCCTGTGTGTTCTTTTCACATACCACATATGGATCCACCAGTGTCATTGAAATGTGTGTTCTCTACATAGACCACACATGAATCCACCAGTGTCATTGCATGTGTGTTCTTTTTAGTAACAACAACCAGAGTCATTGAAATGTGTGTTCTTCTCACATACCACCTATGGATCCACCAGTGTTATTGCATGTGTGTTCTTTTCACAATCCACACATGGATCCACCAGTGTCATTGCATGCGTGTTCTTTTTACTAACAACAACCAGTGTCATTGCATGTGTGTTCTCTTCAGAGACTAGACATGGATCAACCAGTGTCATTGGATGTGTGTTCTTTTCACAATCCACCCATGGATCCACCAGTGTCATTGCATGTGTGTTCTTTTTAGTAACAATAACCAGAGTCATTGAAATGTGTGTTCTTTTCACATACCACATATGGATCCACCAGTGTCATTGCATGTGTGTTCTTTTCACTAACAACAACCAGAGTCATTGCATGTGTGTTCTCTTCACAATCCACACATGGATCCACCAGCGTCATTGGATGCGTGTTCTTTTTACTAACAACAACCAGTGTCATTGCATGTGTGTTCTCTTCAGAGACTAGACATGGATCAACCAGTGTCATTGCATGTGTGTTCTTTTCACAATCCACCCATGGATCCACCAGTGTCATTGCATGTGTTTTCTTTTTAGTAACAATAACCAGAGTCATTGAAATGTGTGTTCTTTTCACATACCACATATGGATCCACCAGTGTCATTGCATGTGTGTTCTTTTCACTAAAAGAAACCAGAGTCATTGCATGTGTGTTCTTTTCACATACCACATATGGATCCACCGATGTCATTGCATGTGTGCTCTATTCACAATCCACCCATGGATCCACCAGTGTCATTGCATGTGTGTTATTTTTACTAACAACAACCAGAGTCATTGAAATGTGTGTTCTTTTCACATACCACCTATGGATCCACCAGTGTCATTGCATGTGTGTTCTTTTCACTAACAACATCCAGAGTCATTACATGTGTGTTCTTTTCACATACCACATATGGATCCACTAGTGTCATTGAAATGTGTGTTCTGAACATAGACCACACATGGATCCACTAGTGTCATTGCATGTGTGTTCTTTTTAGTAACAACCAGAGTCATTGAAATATGTGTTCTTCTCACATACCACCTATGGATCCACCAGTGTCATTGCATGTGTGTTCTTTTCAGTAACAACATCCAGAGTCATTACATGTGTGTTCTTTTCACATACCACATATGGATCCACCAGTGTCATTGAAATGTGTGTTATCAACATAGACCACACATGGATCCACCAGTGTCATTGCATGTGTGTTCTTTTTAGTAACAACAACCAGAGTCATTGAAATATGTGTTCTTCTCACATACCACCTATGGATCCACCAGTGTCATTGCATGTGTGTTCTTTTCACAATCCACCCATGGATCCACCAGTGTCATTACATGTGTGTTCTTTTTAGTAACAACAACCAGAGTCATTGAAATGTGTGTTCTTCTCACATACCACCTATGGATCCACCAGTGTCATTGCATGTGTGTTCTTTTCACAATCCACCCATGGATCCACCAGTGTCATTGGATGTGTGTTCTTTTTAGTAACAACAACCAGAGTCATTGAAATGTGTGTTCTTTTCACATACCACATATGGATCCACCAGTGTCATTGCATGTGTGTTCTTTTCACTAACAACAACCAGAGTCATTGCATGTGTGTTCTTTTCACATACCACATATGGATCAACTAGTGTCATTGCATGTATGTTCTTTTCAACAACAACAACTGGAGTCATTGCATGTGTGCTCTTTTCACAATCCACACATGGATCCACCAGTGTCATTGCATGTGTGTTCTTTTTAGTAACAACAACCAGTGTCATTGCATGTGTGTTCTTTTCACTAACAATAACTGGAGTCATTGCATGTGTGCTCTTTTCACAATCCACCTATCGATCCACCAGTGTCATTGCATGTGTGTTATTTTTACTAACAACAACCAGAGTCATTTCATGGTTGTTCTTCTCACATACCACCTATGGATCCACCAGTGTCATTGCATGTGTGTTCTCTTCACAACCCCACATGGATCTACCAGTGTCATTGCATGTGTGTTCTTTTTACAAACAACCAGTGTCATTGCATGTGTGTTCTCTTCAGAGACCAGACATGGAACCACCAGTGTCATTGCATGTGTGTTCTTTTTACTAACAACAACCAGAGTCATTGCATGTGTGTTCTTTTCACATACCACATATGGATCCACCAGTGTCATTGAAATGTGTGTTCTCTACATAGACCACACATGAATCCACCAGTGTCATTGCATGTGTGTTCTTTTTAGTAACAACAACCAGAGTCATTGAAATGTGTGTTCTTCTCACATACCACCTATGGATCCACCAGTGTTATTGCATGTGTGTTCTTTTCACAATCCACACATGGATCCACCAGTGTCATTGCATGCGTGTTCTTTTTACTAACAACAACCAGTGTCATTGCATGTGTGTTCTCTTCAGAGACTAGACATGGATCAACCAGTGTCATTGCATGTGTGTTCTTTTCACAATCCACCCATGGATCCACCAGTGTCATTGCATGTGTTTTCTTTTTAGTAACAATAACCAGAGTCATTGAAATGTGTGTTCTTTTCACATACCACATATGGATCCACCAGTGTCATTGCATGTGTGTTCTTTTCACTAAAAACAACCAGAGTCATTGCATGTGTGTTCTTTTCACATACCACATATGGATCCACCGATGTCATTGCATGTGTGCTCTATTCACAATCCACCCATGGATCCACCAGTGTCATTGCATGTGTCTTCTTTTTACTAACAACAACCACAGTCATTGAAATGTGTATTCTTTTCACATACCACCTATGGATCCACCAGTGTCATTGCATGTGTGTTTTTTTCACTAACAACATCCAGAGTCATTACATGTGTGTTCTTTTCACATACCACATATGGATCCACCAGTGTCATTGAAATGGGTGTTCTCAACATAGACCACACATGGATCCACCAGTGTCATTGCATGTGTGTTCTTTTTAGTAACAACCAGAGTCATTGAAATATGTGTTCTTCTCACATACCACCTATGGATCCACCAGTGTCATTGCATGTGTGTTCTTTTCACTAACAACATCCAGAGTCATTACATGTGTGTTCTTTCCACATACCACATATGGATCCACCAGTGTCATTGAAATGTGTGTTATCAACATAGACCACACATGGATCCACCAGTGTCATTGCATGTGTGTTCTTTTTAGTAACAACAACCAGAGTCATTGAAATATGTGTTCTTCTTACATACCACCTATGGATCCACCAGTGTCATTGCATGTGTGTTCTTTTCACAATCCACCCATGGATCCACCAGTGTCATTACATGTGTGTTCTTTTTAGTAACAACAACCAGAGTCATTGAAATGTGTGTTCTTCTCACATACCACCTATGGATCCACCAGTGTCATTGCATGTGTGTTCTTTTCACAATCCACCCATGGATCCACCAGTGTCATTGGATGTGTGTTCTTTTTAGTAACAACAACCAGAGTCATTGAAATGTGTGTTCTTTTCACATACCACATATGGATCCACCAGTGTCATTGCATGTGTGTTCTTTTCACTAACAACAACCAGAGTCATTGCATGTGTGTTCTTTTCACATACCACATATGGATCAACTAGTGTCATTGCATGTATGTTCTTTTCAACAACAACAACTGGAGTCATTGCATGTGTGCTCTTTTCACAATCCACACATGGATCCACCAGTGTCATTGCATGTGTGTTCTTTTTAGTAACAACAACCAGTGTCATTGCATGTGTGTTCTTTTCACTAACAATAACTGGAGTCATTGCATGTGTGCTCTTTTCACAATCCACCTATCGATCCACCAGTGTCATTGCATGTGTGTTCTTTTTACTAACAACAACCAGAGTCATTTCATGGCTGTTCTTCTCACATACCACCTATGGATCCACCAGTGTCATTGCATGTGTGTTCTCTTCACAATCCACACATGGATCTACCAGTGTCATTGCATGTGTGTTCTTTTTACAAACAACCAGTGTCATTGCATGTGTGTTCTCTTCAGAGACCAGACATGGATCCACCAGTGTCATTGCATGTGTGTTCTTTTTACTAACAACAACCAGAGTCATTGCATGTGTCTTCTTTTCACATACCACATATGGATCCACCAGTGTCATTGAAATGTGTGTTCTCTACATAGACCACACATGAATCCACCAGTGTCATTGCATGTGTGTTCTTTTTAGTAACAACAACCAGAGTCATTGAAATGTGTGTTCTTCTCACATACCACCTATGGATCCACCAGTGTTATTGCATGTGTGTTCTTTTCACAATCCACACATGGATCCACCAGTGTCATTGCATGCGTGTTCTTTTTACTAACAACAACCAGTGTCATTGCATGTGTGTTCTCTTCAGAGACTAGACATGGATCAACCAGTGTCATTGCATGTGTGTTCTTTTCACAATCCACCCATGGATCCACCAGTGTCATTGCATGTGTGTTCTTTTTAGTAACAATAACCAGAGTCATTGAAATGTGTGTTCTTTTCACATACCACATATGGATCCACCAGTGTCATTGCATGTGTGTTCTTTTCACTAACAACAACCAGAGTCATTGCATGTGTGTTCTTTTCACATACCACATATGGATCAACCAGTGTCATTTCATGTATGTTCTTTTCAACAACAACAACTGGAGTCATTGCATGTGTGCTCTTTTCACAATCCACACATGGATTCACCAGTGTCATTGCATGTGTGTTCTTTTTAGTAACAACAACCAGTGTCATTGCATGTGTGTTCTTTTCACTAACAATAACTGGAGTCATTGCATGTGTGCTCTTTTCACAATCCACCTATGGATCCACCAGTGTCATTGCATGTGTGTTCTTTTTACTAACAACAACCAGAGTCATTTCATGGCTGTTCTTCTCACATACCACCTATGGATCGACCAGTGTCATTGAATGTGTGTTCTCTTCACAATCCACACATGGATCTACCAGTGTCATTGCATGTGTGTTCTTTATACTAACAACAACCAGTGTCATTGCATGTGTGTTCTCTTCAAAGACCAGACATGGATCCACCAGTGTCATTGCATGTGTGTTCTTTTTACTAACAACAACCAGAGTCATTGCATGTGTGTTCATTTCACATACCACATATGGATCCACCAGCGTCATTGAAATGTGTGTTCTCTACATAGACCACACATGGATCCACCAGTGTCATTGCATGTGTATTCTTTTTAGTAACAACAACCAGAGTCATTGAAATGTGTGTTCTTCTCACATACCACGTATGGATTCGCCAGTGTCATTGCATGTGTGCTCTTTTCACAATCCACCCATGGATCCACCAGTGTCATTGCATGTGTGTTCTTTTTAGTAACAACAACCAGAGTCATTGAAATGTGTGTTCTTCTCACATACCACCTATGGATCCACCAGTGTTATTGCATGTGTGTTCTTTTCACAATCCACCCATGGATCCACCAGTGTCATTGGATGTGTGTTCTTTTTAGTAACAACTAGAGTCGTTGAAATGTTTGTTCTTTTCACATACCACATATGGATCCACCAGTGTTATTGCATGTGTGTTCTTTTCACAATCCACACATGGATCCACTAGTGTCATTGCATGCGTGCTCTTTTTACTAACAACAACCAGTGTCATTGCATGTGTGTTCTCTTCAGAGACTAGACATGGATCAACTAGTGTAATTGCATGTGTGTTCTTTTCACAATCCACCCATGGATCCACCAGTGTCATTGCATGTGTGTTCTTTTTAGTAACAATAACCAGAGTCATTGAAATGTGTGTTCTTTTCACATACCACATATGGATCCACCAGTGTCATTGCATGTGTGTTCTTTTCACTAACAACAACCAGAGTCATTGCATGTGTGTTCTTTTCACATACCACATATGGATCAACCAGTGTCATTGCATGTATGTTCTTTTCAACAACAACAACAACTGGAGTCATTGCATGTGTGCTCTTTTCACAATCCACACATGGATTCACCAGTGTCATTGCATGTGTGTTCTTTTTAGTAACAACAACCAGTGTCATTGCATGTGTGTTCTTTTCACTAACAATAACTGGAGTCATTGCATGTGTGCTCTTTTCACAATCCACCTATCGATCCACCAGTGTCATTGCATGTGTGTTATTTTTACTAACAACAACCAGAGTCATTTCATGGTTGTTCTTCTCACATACCACCTATGGATCCACCAGTGTCATTGCATGTGTGTTCTCTTCACAATCCCCACATGGATCTACCAGTGTCATTGCATGTGTGTTCTTTTTACAAACAACCAGTGTCATTGCATGTGTGTTCTCTTCAGAGACCAGACATGGATCCACCAGTGTCATTGCATGTGTGTTCTTTTTACTAACAACAACCAGAGTCATTGCATGTGTGTTCTTTTCACATACCACATATGGATCCACCAGTGTCATTGAAATGTGTGTTCTCTACATAGACCACACATGAATCCACCAGTGTCATTGCATGTGTGTTCTTTTTAGTAACAACAACCAGAGTCATTGAAATGTGTGTTCTTCTCACATACCACCTATGGATCCACCAGTGTTATTGCATGTGTGTTCTTTTCACAATCCACACATGGATCCACCAGTGTCATTGCATGCGTGTTCTTTTTACTAACAACAACCAGTGTCATTGCATGTGTGTTCTCTTCAGAGACTAGACATGGATCAACCAGTGTCATTGCATGTGTGTTCTTTTCACAATCCACCCATGGATCCACCAGTGTCATTGCATGTGTTTTCTTTTTAGTAACAATAACCAGAGTCATTGAAATGTGTGTTCTTTTCACATACCACATATGGATCCACCAGTGTCATTGCATGTGTGTTCTTTTCACTAAAAACAACCAGAGTCATTGCATGTGTGTTCTTTTCCCATACCACATATGGATCCACCGATGTCATTGCATGTGTGCTCTATTCACAATCCACCCATGGATCCACCAGTGTCATTGCATGTGTGTTCTTTTTACTAACAACAACCACAGTCATTGAAATGTGTATTCTTTTCACATACCACCTATGGATCCACCAGTGTCATTGCATGTGTGTTCTTTTCACTAACAACATCCAGAGTCATTACATGTGTGTTCTTTTCACATACCACATATGGATCCACCAGTGTCATTGAAATGTGTGTTCTCAACATAGACCACACATGGATCCACCAGTGTCATTGCATGTGTGTTCTTTTTAGTAACAACCAGAGTCATTGAAATATGTGTTCTTCTCACATACCACCTATGGATCCACCAGTGTCATTGCATGTGTGTTCTTTTCACTAACAACATCCAGAGTCATTACATGTGTGTTCTTTCCACATACCACATATGGATCCACCAGTGTCATTGAAATGTGTGTTATCAACATAGACCACACATGGATCCACCAGTGTCATTGCATGTGTGTTCTTTTTAGTAACAACAACCAGAGTCATTGAAATATGTGTTCTTCTTACATACCACCTATGGATCCACCAGTGTCATTGCATGTGTGTTCTTTTCACAATCCACCCATGGATCCACCAGTGTCATTACATGTGTGTTCTTTTTAGTAACAACAACCAGAGTCATTGAAATGTGTGTTCTTCTCACATACCACCTATGGATCCACCAGTGTCATTGCATGTGTGTTCTTTTCACAATCCACCCATGGATCCACCAGTGTCATTGGATGTGTGTTCTTTTTAGTAACAACAACCAGAGTCATTGAAATGTGTGTTCTTTTCACATACCACATATGGATCCACCAGTGTCATTGCATGTGTGTTCTTTTCACTAACAACAACCAGAGTCATTGCATGTGTGTTCTTTTCACATACCACATATGGATCAACTAGTGTCATTGCATGTATGTTCTTTTCAACAACAACAACTGGAGTCATTGCATGTGTGCTCTTTTCACAATCCACACATGGATCCACCAGTGTCATTGCATGTGTGTTCTTTTTAGTAACAACAACCAGTGTCATTGCATGTGTGTTCTTTTCACTAACAATAACTGGAGTCATTGCATGTGTGCTCTTTTCACAATCCACCTATCGATCCACCAGTGTCATTGCATGTGTGTTCTTTTTACTAACAACAACCAGAGTCATTTCATGGCTGTTCTTCTCACATACCACCTATGGATCCACCAGTGTCATTGCATGTGTGTTCTCTTCACAATCCACACATGGATCTACCAGTGTCATTGCATGTGTGTTCTTTTTACAAACAACCAGTGTCATTGCATGTGTGTTCTCTTCAGAGACCAGACATGGATCCACCAGTGTCATTGCATGTGTGTTCTTTTTACTAACAACAACCAGAGTCATTGCATGTGTCTTCTTTTCACATACCACATATGGATCCACCAGTGTCATTGAAATGTGTGTTCTCTACATAGACCACACATGAATCCACCAGTGTCATTGCATGTGTGTTCTTTTTAGTAACAACAACCAGAGTCATTGAAATGTGTGTTCTTCTCACATACCACCTATGGATCCACCAGTGTTATTGCATGTGTGTTCTTTTCACAATCCACACATGGATCCACCAGTGTCATTGCATGCGTGTTCTTTTTACTAACAACAACCAGTGTCATTGCATGTGTGTTCTCTTCAGAGACTAGACATGGATCAACCAGTGTCATTGCATGTGTGTTCTTTTCACAATCCACCCATGGATCCACCAGTGTCATTGCATGTGTGTTCTTTTTAGTAACAATAACCAGAGTCATTGAAATGTGTGTTCTTTTCACATACCACATATGGATCCACCAGTGTCATTGCATGTGTGTTCTTTTCACTAACAACAACCAGAGTCATTGCATGTGTGTTCTTTTCACATACCACATATGGATCAACCAGTGTCATTTCATGTATGTTCTTTTCAACAACAACAACTGGAGTCATTGCATGTGTGCTCTTTTCACAATCCACACATGGATTCACCAGTGTCATTGCATGTGTGTTCTTTTTAGTAACAACAACCAGTGTCATTGCATGTGTGTTCTTTTCACTAACAATAACTGGAGTCATTGCATGTGTGCTCTTTTCACAATCCACCTATGGATCCACCAGTGTCATTGCATGTGTGTTCTTTTTACTAACAACAACCAGAGTCATTTCATGGCTGTTCTTCTCACATACCACCTATGGATCGACCAGTGTCATTGAATGTGTGTTCTCTTCACAATCCACACATGGATCTACCAGTGTCATTGCATGTGTGTTCTTTATACTAACAACAACCAGTGTCATTGCATGTGTGTTCTCTTCAAAGACCAGACATGGATCCACCAGTGTCATTGCATGTGTGTTCTTTTTACTAACAACAACCAGAGTCATTGCATGTGTGTTCATTTCACATACCACATATGGATCCACCAGCGTCATTGAAATGTGTGTTCTCTACATAGACCACACATGGATCCACCAGTGTCATTGCATGTGTATTCTTTTTAGTAACAACAACCAGAGTCATTGAAATGTGTGTTCTTCTCACATACCACGTATGGATTCGCCAGTGTCATTGCATGTGTGCTCTTTTCACAATCCACCCATGGATCCACCAGTGTCATTGCATGTGTGTTCTTTTTAGTAACAACAACCAGAGTCATTGAAATGTGTGTTCTTCTCACATACCACCTATGGATCCACCAGTGTTATTGCATGTGTGTTCTTTTCACAATCCACCCATGGATCCACCAGTGTCATTGGATGTGTGTTCTTTTTAGTAACAACAACCAGAGTCATTGAAATGTGTGTTCTTCTCACATACCACCTATGGATCCACCAGTGTTATTGCATGTGTGTTCTTTTCACAATCCACCCATGGATCCACCAGTGTCATTGGATGTGTGTTCTTTTTAGTAACAACTAGAGTCGTTGAAATGTTTGTTCTTTTCACATACCACATATGGATCCACCAGTGTTATTGCATGTGTGTTCTTTTCACAATCCACACATGGATCCACTAGTGTCATTGCATGCGTGTTCTTTTTACTAACAACAACCAGTGTCATTGCATGTGTGTTCTCTTCAGAGACTAGACATGGATCAACTAGTGTAATTGCATGTGTGTTCTTTTCACAATCCACCCATGGATCCACCAGTGTCATTGCATGTGTGTTCTTTTTAGTAACAATAACCAGAGTCATTGAAATGTGTGTTCTTTTCACATACCACATATGGATCCACCAGTGTCATTGCATGTGTGTTCTTTTCACTAACAACAACCAGAGTCATTGCATGTGTGTTCTTTTCACATACCACATATGGATCAACCAGTGTCATTGCATGTATGTTCTTTTCAACAACAACAACTGGAGTCATTGCATGTGTGCTCTTTTCACAATCCACACATGGATTCACCAGTGTCATTGCATGTGTGTTCTTTTTAGTAACAACAACCAGTGTCATTGCATGTGTGTTCTTTTCACTAACAATAACTGGAGTCATTGCATGTGTGCTCTTTTCACAATCCACCTATCGATCCACCAGTGTCATTGCATGTGTGTTCTTTTTACTAACAACAACCAGAGTCATTTCATGGCTGTTCTTCTCACATACCACCTATGGATCGACCAGTGTCATTGCATGTGTGTTCTCTTCACAATCCACACATGGATCTACCAGTGCCATTGTATGTGTGTTCTTTTTACAAACAACCAGTGTCATTGCATGTGTGTTCTCTTCAGAGACCAGACATGGATCCACCAGTGTCATTGCATGTGTGTTCTTTTTACTAACAACAACCAGAGTCATTGCATGTGTGTTCTTTTCACATACCACATATGGATCCACCAGTGTCATTGAAATGTGTGTTCTCTACATAGACCACACATGAATCCACCAGTGTCATTGCATGTGTGTTCTTTTTAGTAACAACAACCAGAGTCATTGAAATGTGTGTTCTTCTCACATACCACCTATGGATCCACCAGTGTTATTGCATGTGTGTTCTTTTCACAATCCACACATGGATCCACCAGTGTCATTGCATGCGTGTTCTTTTTACTAACAACAACCAGTGTCATTGCATATGTGTTCTCTTCAGAGACTAGACATGGATCAACCAGTGTCATTGCATGTGTGTTCTCTTCAGAGACTAGACATGGATCAACCAGTGTCATTGCATGTGTGTTCTTTTCACAATCCACCCATGGATCCACCAGTGTCATTGCATGTGTGTTCTTTTTAGTAACAATAACCAGAGTCATTGAAATGTGTGTTTTTTTCACATACCACATATGGATCCACCAGTGTCATTGCATGTGTGTTCTTTTCATTAACAACAACCAGAGTCATTGCATGTGTGTTCTTTTCACATACCACATATGGATCAACCAGTGTCATTGCATGTATGTTCTTTTCAACAACAACAACTGGAGTCATTGCATGTGTGCTCTTTTCACAATCCACACATGGATCCACCAGTGTCATTGCATGTGTGTTCTTTTTAGTAACAACAACCAGTGTCATTGCATGTGTGTTCTTTTCACTAACAACAACTGGAGTCATTGCATGTGTGCTCTTTTCACAATCCACCTATGGATCCACCAGTGTCATTGCATGTGTGTTCTTTTTACTAACAACAACCAGAGTCATTTCATGGCTGTTCTTCTCACGTACCACCTATGGATCAACCAGTGTCATTGCATGTGTGTTCTCTTCACAATCCACACATGGATCCACCAGTGTCATTGCATGTGTGTTCTTTATACTAACAACAACCAGTGTCATTGCATGTGTGTTCTCTGCAGAGACCAGACATGGATCCACCAGTGTCATTGCATGTGTGTTCTTTTTACTAACAACAACCAGAGTCATTGCATGTGTGTTCATTTCACATACCACATATGGATCCACCAGCGTCATTGAAATGTGTGTTCTCTACATAGACCACACATGGATCCACCAGTGTCATTGCATGTGTATTCTTTTTAGTAACAACAACCAGAGTCATTGAAATGTGTGTTCTTCTCACATACCACGTATGGATTTGCCAGTGTCATTGCATGTGTGCTCTTTTCACAATCCACCCATGGATCCACCAGTGTCATTGCATGTGTGTTCTTTTTAGTAACAACAACCAGAGTCATTGAAATGTGTGTTCTTCTCACATACCACCTATGGATCCACCAGTGTTATTGCATGTGTGTTCTTTTCACAATCCACCCATGGATCCACCAGTGTCATTGGATGTGTGTTCTTTTTAGTAACAACTAGAGTCATTGAAATGTGTGTTCTTTTCACATACCACATATGGATCCACCAGTGTCATTGCATGTGTGTTCTTTTCACTAACAACAACCAGAGTCATTGCACGTGTGTTCTTTTCACTAACAACAACCAGAGTCATTGCATGTGTGTTCTTTTCACTAACAACAACCAGAGTCATTGCATGTGTGTTCTTTTCACATACCACATATGGATCAACCAGTGTCATTGCATGTATGTTCTTTTCAACAACAACAACTGGAGTCATTGCATGTGTGCTCTTTTCACAATCCACACATGGATCCACTAGTGTCATTGCATGTGTGTTCTTTTTAGTAACAACAACCAGTGTCATTGCATGTGTGTTCTTTTCACTAACAACAACTGGAGTCATTGCATGTGTGCTCTTTTCACAATCCACCTATGGATCCACCAGTGTCATTGCATGTGTGTTATTTTTACTAACAACAACCAGAGTCATTTCATGGCTGTTCTTCTCACATACCACCTATGGATCAACCAGTGTCATTGCATGTGTGTTCTCTTCACAATCCACACATGGATCCACCAGTGTCATTGCATGTGTGTTCTTTTTACTAACAACAACCAGAGTCATTGAAATGTGTGTTCTTTTCACATACCACCTATGGATCCACCAGTGTCATTGCATGTGTGTTATTTTCACTAACAACAACCAGAGTCATTGCATGTGTGTTCTTTTCACATACCACATATGGATCCACCAGTGTCATTGAAATGTGTGTTCTCAACATAGACCACACATGGATCCACCAGTGTCATTGCATGTGTGTTCTTTTTAGTAACAACAACCAGAGTCATTGAAATGTGTGTTCTTCTCACATACCACCTATGGATCCACCAGTGTCATTGCATGTGTGCTCTTTTCACAATCCTTCTATGGATCCACCAGTGTCATTGCATGTGTGTTCTTTTTACTAACAACAACCAGAGTCATTTCATGGCTGTTCTTCTCACACACCACCTACGGGTCCACCAGTGTCATTGCATGTGCGTTCTCTTCACAATCCACACATGAATCCACCAGTTCATTGCATGTGTGTTCTTTTTACTAACAACAACCAGCGTCATTGCATGTGTGTTCTCTTCAGAGACTAGACATCGATCCACCAGTGTCATTGCATGTGTGTTCTTTTTACTAATAACAACTAGAGTCATTGCATGTGTGTTCTTTTCACATACCACATATGGATCCACCAGTGTCATTGAAATGTGTGTTCTCTACATAGACAACACATGGATCCACCAGTGTCATTGCATGTGTGTTCTTTTTAATAACAACAACCAGAGTCATTGAAATGTGTGTTCCTTTCACATACCACCTATGGATCCACCAGTGTCATTGCATGTGTGTTCTTTTCACAATCCACCAATGGATCCACCAGTGTCATTGCATGTGTGTTCTTTTTACTAACAACAACCAGAGTCATTTCATGGCTGTTCTTCTCACATACCACCTATGGATCCACCAGTGTCATTGCTTGTGCGTTCTCTACACAATCCACACATGAATCCACCAGTGTCATTGCATGTGTGTTCTTTTTACTAACAACAACCAGTGTCATTGCATGTGTGTTCTCTTCAGAGACTAGACATGGATCCACCAGTGTCATTGCATGTGTGTTCTTTTTACTAACAACAACTAGAGTCATTGCATGTGTGTTCTTTTCACATACCACATATGGATCCACCAGTGTCATTGAAATGTGTGTTCTCTACATAGACAACACATGGATCCACCAGTGTCATTGCATGTGTGTTCATTTTAGTAACAACAACCAGAGTCATTGAAATGTGTGTTCTTCTCACATACCACCTATGGATCCACCAGTGTCATTGCATGTATGTTCTTGTCAACAACAACAACTAGAGTCATTGCATGTGTGCACTTTTCACAATCCACAGATGGATCCACCAGTGTCATTGCATGTGTGTTCTTTTTAGTAACAACAAGCAGTGTCATTGCATGTGTGTTCTTTTCACTAACAACAACTGGAGTCATTGCGTGTGTGCTCGTTTCACAATCCACCTATGGATCCACCAGTGTCATTGCATGTGTGTTCTTTTTACTAACAACAACCAGTCATTTCATGGATGTTCTTCTCACATACAGCCTATGGATCCACCAGTGTCATTACATGTGTGTTCTCTTCACAATCCACACATGGATCCACCAGTGTCATTGCATGCGTGTTCTTTTTACTAACAACAACCAGTGTCATTGCATGTGTGTTCTCTTCAGAGACTAGACATGGATCAACCAGTGTCATTGCATGTGTGTTATTTTCACAATCCACCCATGGATCCACCAGTGTCATTGCATGTGTGTTCTTTTTAGTAACAATAACCAGAGTCATTGAAATGTGTGTTCTTTTCACATACCACATATGGATCCACCAGTGTCATTGCATGTGTGTTCTTTTCACTAAAAACAACCAGAGTCATTGCATGTGTGTTCTTTTCACATACCACATATGGATCCACCGATGTCATTGCATGTGTGCTCTATTCACAATCCACCCATGGATCCACCAGTGTCATTGCATGTGTGTTCTTTTTACTAACAACAACCAGAGTCATTGAAATGTGTGTTCTTTTCACATACCACCTATGGATCCACCAGTGTCATTGCATGTGTGTTCTTTTCACTAACAACATCCAGAGTCATTACATGTGTGTTCTTTTCACATACCACATATGGATCCACCAGTGTCATTGAAATGTGTGTTCTCAACATAGACCACCATGGATCCACCAGTGTCATTGCATGTGTGTTCTTTTTAGTAACAACCAGAGTCATTGAAATATGTGTTCTTCTCACATACCACCTATGGATCCACCAGTGTCATTGCATGTGTGTTCTTTTCACTAACAACATCCAGAGTCATAACATGTGTGTTCTTTTCACATACCACATATGGATCCACCAGTGTCATTGAAATGTGTGTTCTCAACATAGACCACCCATGGATCCACCAGTGTCATTGCATGTGTGTTCTTTTTAGTAACAACAACCAGAGTCATTGAAATATGTGTTCTTCTCACATACCACCTATGGATCCACCAGTGTCATTGCATGTGTGTTCTTTTCACAATCCACCCATGGATCCACCAGTGTCATTGGATGTGTGTTCGTTTTAGTAACAACAACCAGAGTCATTGAAATGTGTGTTCTTTTCACATACCACATATGGATCCACCAGTGTCATTGCATGTGTGTTCTTTTCACTAACAACAACCAGAGTCATTGCATGTGTGTTCTTTTCACATACCACATATGGATCAACCAGTGTCATTGCATGTATGTTCTTTTCAACAACAACAACTGGAGTCATTGCATGTGTGCTCTTTTCACAATCCACACATGGATCCACCAGTGTCATTGCATGTGTGTTCTTTTTAGTAACAAAAACCAGTGTCATTGCATGTGTGTTCTTTTCACTAACAATAACTGGAGTCATTGCATGTGTGCTCTTTTCACAATCCACCTATGGATCCACCAGTGTCATTGCATGTGTGTTCTTTTTACTAACAACAACCAGAGTCATTTCATGGCTGTTCTTCTCACATACCACCTATGGATCCACCAGTGTCATTGCATGTGTGTTCTCTTCACAATCCACACATGGATCTACCAGTGTCATTGCATGTGTGTTCTTTTTACAAACAACAACCAGTGTCATTGCATGTGTGTTCTCTTCAGAGACCAGACATGGATCCACCAGTGTCATTGCATGTGTGTTCTTTTTACTAACAACAACCAGAGTCATTGCATGTGTGTTCTTTTCACATACCACATATGGATCCACCAGTGTCATTGAAATGTGTGTTCTGTACATAGACCACACATGAATCCACCAGTGTCATTGCATGTGTGTTCTTTTTAGTAACAACAACCAGAGTCATTGAAATGTGTGTTCTTCTCACATACCACCTATGGATCCACCAGTGTCATTGCATGTGTGTGTTGGAATTATGCCCTAGAGGCAATAATAAAGATGTTATTATTATAATTCTTGTTCATGATAAAGTTTATATTCCATGCTAGAATTGTATTAAGCGGAAACATTAATACTTGTGTGGTTTGTGAACAACACCGTGTCCCTAGTACGCCTCTATGGACTAGCTCATTGATCAATGATGGTTAAGGTTTCCTAACCATAGACATGAGTTGTCAAGTGATAATGAGATCATATCATTGGGAGAATGATATGATGGATAGACCCAAACTAAGCGAAGCAATTAGATCGTGTCATCGTGTTCGGCATTGCGAAGCTTTTCTTATGTCAAATATTGTATTCCTTAGACCATGAGATAATACAACTCCCTGGTATCGGAAGAAAGCTTTGAGGTCATCAAACGTCATCCTATGAAAGGGTGATCATAAAGGTGTCTCTCAGGTGATCGGAAAGTATCTGTTGGGTTGTATGTATCGAGATGGGATTTGTCCCTCCCAAGTCGGAGAGATATACTTCGGGCCCACTCGGTAATCGATATCAACACCTCTTGCAAGCATGTGGTTAAGGAGTTAATCACAAAGTGATATCGGATTACGGAACGAGTAAAGTATTTGCTGTGAACGAGATTGAACTAGGTATGACGATACCGACGATCGAATCTCGGGCAAGTAAAATATCGCGAGACGAAGGGAATATATATATGGGATTGATTGAATCCTGGCATCGTGGTTCATCCGATATGATCATCGATGAATGTGTGGGAGTCAATATGGGTGCCCAGACCCCGCTGTTGATTATTGATAGAAGATCATGTCTGCATATTCTCGAACCCGCAGGGTCACACACTTAACGTGTCTCGACGCTAGGATAGATTGGATACTTGGTTTATGAATTTTTGTTCGGAGTCTCGGATGGGATCCGGGACATCACGAGAGGTTCCGGAATGGTCCGGAGAATAAGATTCATATAAGGCAGTGCAGTTTTTGGAGTTCGGAATTGTTCCGGATTAATCGGTATTGTACCGGAAGCTTCTAGAACCTTCCAGAAGGGGGCCAACGTGGTCCCACCTTCCGGGAGGGGGCATGGGCCTATAAGGGAGTGTCCTGGCCGCATTGGGCCAGGGGCACAAGGCCCCATAGGGCCCAACCGATTCTAGATAGATTTAACTCGTTTAAATCTAGAGATAGAATTTCTAGATAAGGGAAAGTTTAAATCGTTTAAACTGGAGATAGAACCCTATCCCCCCACTCCTCCTTATCCCTTGGCCGCCGGCCCAAGGCTTGGAGGAGGGGCTAGGGCTGGCCGGCCCCTCCCCCTCTATATATAGAGGGCTAGGGCGCCCCTCCACCACACATCTCCCTCCAAGCCCTAGTAGCCCTGCTGCCTTCCTCTCTCCCTCCCGACTGTTTGTAGGCGAAGCCCTGCGGCAGAAATTCTCCACCATATACACCACGCCGTCGTGTTGTAGATCCAATCCATCTCTCCACCATACTTGCTGGTCCAAGGAAGGAGGAGACGTCGAGGTGCTGCACGTGTGCATCTCACGGAGGCACCGCCACTTGTGGTGCTAGATCGGATAGGATCGCGAGGAGGAGAAGCGAGTACGACTACATAACCCATGTTCCGACGAACGTTCCGCTGTGCGAATCTTCAAGGGTATGAAGATCTAATCCAATCTCTCTCGTTGTTTGCATCTCCTAGATTAGATCTTGGCTTTCCCTCTGTTCGCTTCCGTAGAAAATTTTGATTTACTATGCTGCGAAACCCTTCAGTGGTATCAGAGCTAGATCTATGCGTAGATGTGATTCATGAGTAGAACGCAACATGGTTGTTGCGGGCGTTGATGTTTTCTGTTGCAAGCCTCTTGTTTGTGTTCTTCTTATGACGCGGGATAGTGAGATTGAAGCGGTCCAGGCCAACCTTACGCGACGTCGTTCGCGAGACCGGCTCCGCACTTGACGTGTGGATTGTACCACACATGCGGCTGGTGGATGTCAGTTTCTCTCACTATAGTTGTCATGGGATTAACACCGGAGTTTGGCAACCATAATATCACCGTTGTGGCTTTCCGTAGGTAAGAATCGTTCTTAGCATCTACTCCCATAAGCCACGTAAAACATGCAACAACAAAGTAGAGGCGTCTAACTTGTTTTTGCAGGGAGTGTTTTCTGTGATATGGTATGGCCCAAGATGTGATGTGTATAATGTATGCGATGATCATGTTTTGTAATGTTTCACGACTTGCATGTCGATGAGTACACAACCGGCAGGAGCCATATGGTTGTCCTTATAATTGTGTATGACCTGCGAGTCAACTTCTTATACGCCATGTAATAGCTTTACTTTATCGCTAAGTAGTTAGCAATAGTTGTAGTTGCTATTCGTGGTGGAGGCAATCATGGTGGAGTGATGGAGATCATGCCGGAACGCACAAGATGGAGATCATTGCGCGAAGATTGGCTATACCATGTCACATAAAGTTATATGCATGTGATGTTTATCCTTTTATGTATCTTATTATGCTTAGATCGCGACGGTAGCATTATAAGATGATTCCTCACTTAAAGATCAAGATAAAACTGTGTTCTCCCCAAGCATGCACCGTTGCGAAAGTTCATCGTGTCCAAGCATCACGTGATGATCGGGTGCTATAGACTCTACGCTCACATACAACGGGTGCAAGCCAGTTTTGCACACGCGGAAATACTTGGGTTTTACTTGACGAGCCTAGCATGTACAGACATGGCCTCGGAACACATGAACCGAAAGGTTAAGCATGAGTCATATGAATGATATGATCGACACTTCGTTGTCCACCATTGAAGCCACATCTCTTCTCGTGAAGATCGGATTAGGTGTGGTGAATTTGGATCGTGTTCACTAAACAACTTGAGGGATGTTGAATTTAGTGGGAGTTCATCTAGTAATGTGATTAAGTTGAACTATTTATCATGAACATAGTCTAAATTGTACTTGCAAATACTGTAGATCACATGGCCAAGTCCAACTTCAACTTCAACGTTTTTGCTGAGAAAGAAAAGCTTAGAAACAATGGGTCTAACTTCACCAACTGGTTCCGCAATCTAAGAATCATTCTGTCTGGCGGACAAAAGGACTATGTCCTTGAGAAAGCGTTAGGTGACGCCCCTGCTGCAACTGTGCCGGCTGATGAGAAAGCTGTCTATCAGTCGCACAAAGATGATTATGATGTGATTAAGAGCACCATGTTGTTTGCTATGGAACCGGAACTTCAAAATCGTTTTGAAAACTATCCCGGGCCCTTTGAGATTCTCGAAGAGTTGAAAACCATGTTTCAGACTCAGGCCCGTTATGAGAGATATGAGATCTCCGAGAAGTTCTTTAACTGCAAGATGGAGGAAGGGAGTTCCGTTAGTGAGCACGCCATTAAGATGTCGGGCTACACTCAACGCCTTGAGCAACTAGACTGCAAGATTCCAGAGGAGCTCAAGATTGACAGGGTTCTGCAATCACTCCCTCCCAGCTACAAAAGTTTTGTAGTGACTCATAATCAGATTGGTTCCACTGATACGATCACCGAGCTCTTCGCAAAGCTGAAGGCTGCGGAGGTGGACATCAAGAAGGATAATCATGTGTTGATGGTCAACAAGCCCTCCTTTAAGAAAGGTAAAGGTGCAAAGAAGCCCTTCAAGAAAGGCGGCGGCAAGCGCGTTGCCCCTGCTGAGAAGAAGCTCAAGTCTGGTCCCAAGCCGGACACTGAGTGCTTCTATTGCAAGGACAAGGGTCACTGGAAGCGCAACTGTCCGAAGTACTTAGCGGACAAGAAGGCTGGCACCATCAAAGGTATATTTGATATACATGTTATTGATGTTTTCCTCACTAGCCCTCGTTGTAGTGCCTGGGTATTTGATACTGGTTCAGTTGCTAATATTTGTAACTCGAAACAGGAGCTACGGAATAGACGGCGGCTTGCGAGGGATGAGGTGACGATGCGCGTTGGCAACGGATCAAGAGTTGATGTGATGGCCGTCGGCACGCTCTCCTTAGTTTTACCTTCGGGATTAGTTTTAATCCTTAATAAATGTTATTATGTGCCTGCGTTGAGCATGAACATTATTTCTGGATCGTGTTTATTGCAAGACGGTTATTCATTTAAATCGGAGAATAATGGTTGTTCTATTTATATGAGTAACATATTTTATGGTCATGCACCTCTTGTGAATGGTTTATTTCTTCTAAATCTCGAAAGGGATGAAACACACATCCATAACATTGAGGCTAAGAGATGCAAAGTAGATAGTGATAATACTACTTATTTGTGGCACTGTCGTCTAGGTCATATTGGTGTAAAGCGCATGAAGAAACTCCATTCTGATGGACTTTTGCAGTCTCTTGATTTTGAATCATTTGACACATGCAAACCATGCCTCATGGGCAAGATGATCAAAACCCCGTTCTCCGGTATGATGGAGCGAGCAACGGACTTGTTGGAAATCATACATACCGATGTATGCGGACCGATGAGTGTTTCGACGCGTGGTGGATATCGCTATTTTCTCACCTTTACCGATGACTTGAGTAGATATGGGTATATCTATTTAATGAAACATAAATCTGAAACGTTTGAAAAGTTCAAAGAATTTCAGAATGAAGTGGAGAACCATCGTAACAGAAAGATTAAGTTTCTACGATCCGATCGTGGGGGCGAATATTTGAGTTATGATTTTCTCACGCATCTCAAAGCAAGTGGAATCGTTTCGCAACTCATGCCACCCGGAACACCACAGCGCAATGGTGTGTCTAAACGCCGGAATCGAACCCTATTAGATATGGTCCGATCGATGATGTCTCTTACTGATTTGCCGTTATCATTTTGGGGTTATGCATTAGAAACCGCTGCATTCACTTTAAATAGGGCTCCATCTAAATCCGTTGAGACGACACCGTATGAACTGTGGTTTGGTGCTAAACCTAAGTTGTCGTTTCTTAAAGTTTGGGGATGCGAAGCTTACGTCAAGAAGTTGATGCCGGACAAGCTCGAACCCAAAGCGGAGAAGTGCGTCTTCATAGGATACCCTAAGGAAACTATTGGGTATACCTTCTATCACAGAACCGAAGGCAAAGTGTTTGTCGCAAAGAACGGTTCCTTTCTTGAGAAGGAGTTTCTCTCGAAAGAAGTGAGTGGGAGGAAAGTAGAGCTAGACGAGGTTATTGAACCTTCTCTTGAATTGGAGAGTAGCGCAGCACCTGAAATTGTTCCAGTGCCGCCTGCACCAACGATAGAGGAAGCTAATGACAAGGATCATGAAGCTTCGGACGATGCTGCTACTGAACGTCGCAGGTCGACAAGGTCGCGTGCCCCTCCTGAGTGGTACGGCAACCCTGTCTTGACTGTCTTGTTAGTAGAAGACAGTGAACCTACGAACTATGAGGAAGCGATGATGAGCCCAGACTCTGAGAAATGGCTAGAAGCCATGAAATCCGAATTGGGATCCATGAGCGAAAACCAAGTAAGGACTTTGGTGGACCCTCCTAGCGACCGAAAGGCCGTTGAGTGCAAATGGATCTTCAAGAAGAAAACGGACGCGGATGGTAATGTTACCGTCTATAAAGCACGGCTTGTTGCGAAAGGTTTTCGACAAGTTCAAGGTGTTGACTACGATGAGACTTTCTCTCCCGTAGCGATGTTTAAGTCCATTCGGATTTTATTAGCAATTGCTGTGTTTCATGATTATGAAATATGGCAAATGGATGTCAAGACTGCTTTCCTCAATGGCAACATTGATGAAGAGTTGTATATGATGCAACCCGAAGGTTTTGTCGATCCTAAGGATGCTAATAAAGTATGCAAACTTCAGCGTTCCATTTATGGACTGAAGCAAGCATCTCGGAGTTGGAACCTTCGTTTTGATCAAGTGATCAAGAGCTTTGGATTTGTTCCAAATTGCTACGAAGCTTGCATCTACAAGAAAGTGAGTGGGAGCTCGGTGACGTTTCTGGTACTATATGTGGATGACATATTGATTATTGGAAATGACATCAACATGCTTAACGATGTGAAGAGTTATTTGAACAAGTGTTTTTCAATGAAAGACCTAGGTGAAGCTGCTTATATATTGGGCATCAAAATCTATAGAGATAGACAAAGACGCCTGATAGCTTTAAGCTAGAGTACATACCTAGACAAAGTTCTGAAAAGGTTCAGGATGGATAAGGCATTGAAAGGTTCAGTGCCTATGTTGTCAGGTAAGATATTGAGCAAGGCTCAGTGTCCAGCTACGGTAAATGATAGGGAAGCTATGAGCAAAGTGCCTTATGCCTCGGCCATAGGTTCCATCATGTATGCCATGCTGTGTACTAGACCGGATGTGTCCAATGCTCTTAGTTTGACGAGCAGATATCAAAGTGATCCAGGAGTGGAACACTGGACAGCCGTGAAGAACATCCTAAGGTACCTAAATAGGACTAAAGAAATGTTCTTAGTCTATGGGGGTGATGAACAGCTCGTCGTAAAAGGTTACGTCGATGCTAGTTTCGACACCGACAAGGATGATTGTAAATCTCAGAAAGGATACGTGTATATTTTGAATGGAGGAGCTGTGAGCTGGAGAAGCTGCAAGCAAAGCATGATCGCGGGATCTACAGTAGAAGCGGAATACATGGCTGCGGCAGAAGCGTCAAGTGAAGGAGTTTGGATCAGGAACTTCATCACTGAGCTTGGCGTGGTTCCAAGTGCATTGGACCCACTGGAGATATTGTGTGACAACACTGGCGCCATAGCACTCGCTAAGGAACCAAGATATCATCCAAAGACCAAGCATATCAACCGCAAGTTTCATATAATCCGAGATTATATAGCAGATGGAGATCTGAAGATTAGCAAAGTACATACAGATCTGAATGTCGCAGATCCATTGACTAAACCTCTTCCACGTGTAAAACATGATCAGCACCTCAGTGCCATGGGTGTGAGATTGTTGCCAAATGTAAACTAGATTATTGACTCTAGTGCAAGTGGGAGACTGTTGGAATTATGCCCTAGAGGCAATAATAAAGATGTTATTATTATAATTCTTGTTCATGATAAAGTTTATATTCCATGCTAGAATTGTATTAAGCGGAAACATTAATACTTGTGTGGTTTGTGAACAACACCGTGTCCCTAGTACGCCTCTATGGACTAGCTCATTGATCAATGATGGTTAAGGTTTCCTAACCATAGACATGAGTTGTCAATTGATAATGAGATCATATCATTGGGAGAATGATATGATGGATAGACCCAAACTAAGCGAAGCAATTAGATCGTGTCATCGTGTTCGTCATTGCGAAGCTTTTCTTATGTCAAATATTGTATTCCTTAGACCATGAGATAATACAACTCCCTGGTATCGGAAGAAAGCTTCGAGGTCATCAAACGTCATCCTATGAAAGGGTGATCATAAAGGTGTCTCTCAGGTGATCGGAAAGTATCTGTTGGGTTGTATGTATCGAGATGGGATTTGTCCCTCCCAAGTCGGAGAGATATACTTCGGGCCCACTCGGTAATCGATATCAACACCGCTTGCAAGCATGTGGTTAAGGAGTTAATCACAAAGTGATATCGGATTACGGAACGAGTAAAGTACTTGTTGTGAACGAGATTGAACTAGGTATGATGATACCGACGATCGAATCTCGGGCAAGTAAAATATCGCGAGACGAAGGGAATATATATATGGGATTGATTGAATCCTGGCATCGTGGTTCATCCGATATGATCATCGATGAATGTGTGGGAGTCAATATGGGTGCCCAGACCCCGCTGTTGATTATTGATAGAAGATCATGTCTGCATATTCTCGAACCCGCAGGGTCACACACTTAACGTGTCTCGACGCTAGGATAGATTGGATACTTGGTTTATGAATTTTTGTTCGGAGTCTCTGATGGGATCCGGGACATCACAAGAGGTTCCGAAATGGTCCGGAGAATAAGATTCATATAAGGCAGTGTAGTTTTTGGAGTTCGGAATTGTTCCGGATTAATCGGTATTGTACCGGAAGCTTCTAGAACCTTCCAAAGGGGGCCAACGTGGTCCCACCTTCCGGGAGGGGGCATGGGCCTATAAGGGAGTGTACTGGCCGCATTGGGCCAGGGGCACAAGGCCCCATAGGGCCCAGCCGATTCTAGATAGATTTAACTCGTTTAAATCTAGAGATAGAATTTCTAGATAAGGGAAAGTTTAAATCGTTTAAACTGGAGATAGAACCCTATCCCCCACTCCTCCTTATCCCTTGGCCGCCGGCCCAAGGCTTGGAGGAGGGGCTAGGGCTGGCCGGCCCCTCCCCTCTATATATAGAGGGTTAAGGCGCCCCTCCACCACACATCTCCCTCCAAGCCCTAGTAGCCCTGCTGCCTTCCTCTCTCCCTCCCGACTGTTTGTAGGCGAAGCCCTGCGGCAGAAATTCTCCACCATATACACCACGCCGTCGTGTTGTAGATCCAATCCATCTCTCCACCATACTTGCTGGTCCAAGGAAGGAGGAGACGTCGAGGTGCTGCACGTGTGCATCTCACGGAGGCACCGCCACTTGTGGTGCTAGATCGGATCGGATCGCGAGGAGGAGAAGCGAGTACGACTACATCACCCACGTTCCGACGAACGTTCCGCTGTGCGAATCTTCAAGGGTATGAAGATCTAATCCAATCTCTCTCGTTGTTTGCATCTCCTAGATTAGATCTTGGCTTTCCCTCTGTTCGCTTCCGTAGAAAATTTTGATTTACTATGCTGCGAAACCCATCAGTGTGTTCTTTTCACAATCCACCCATGGATCCACCAGTGTCATTGCATGTGTGTTCTTTTTAGTAACAACAACCAGAGTCATTGAAATATGTGTTCTTCTCACATACCACCTATGGATCCACCAGTGTCATTGCATGTGTGTTCTTTTCACAATCCACCCATGGATCCACCAGTGTCATTGGATGTGTGTTCTTTTTAGTAACAACTAGAGTCATTGAAATGTGTGTTCTTTTCACATACCACATATGGATCCACCAGTGTCATTGCATGTGTGTTCTTTTCACTAACAACAACCAGAGTCATTGCATGTGTGTTCTTTTCACATACCACATATGGATCAACCAGTGTCATTGCATGTATGTTCTTTTCAACAACAACTGGAGTCGTTGGATGTGTGCTCTTTTCACAATCCACACATGGATTCACCAGTGTCATTGCATGTGTGTTCTTTTTAGTAACAATAACCAGTGTCATTGCATGTGTGTTCTTTTCACTAACAACAACTGGAGTCATTGCATGTGTGCTCTTTTCACAATCCACCTATGGATCCACCAGTGTCATTGCATGTGTGTTCTTTTTACTAACAACAACCAGAGTCATTTCATGGCTGTTCTTCTCACATACCACCTATGGATCAACCAATGTCATTGCATGTGTGTTCTCTTCACAATCCACACATGGATCCACCAGTGTCATTGCATGTGTGTTCTTTTTACTAACAACAACCAGTGTCATTGCATGTGTGTTCTCTTTAGAGACCAGACATGGATCCGCCAGTGTCATTGCCTGTGTGTTCTTTTTACTAACAACAACCAGAGTCATTGCATGTGTGTTCTTTTCACATACCACATATGGATCCACCAGTGTCATTGAAATGTGTGTTCTCTACATAGACCACACATGGATCCACCAGTGTCATTGCATGTGTGTTCTTTTTAGTAACAACAACCAGAGTCATTGAAATGTGTGTTCTTCTCACATACCACCTATGGATCCACCAGTGTCATTGCATGTGTGTTCTTTTCACAATCCACCCATGGATCCACCAGTGTCATTGCATGTGTGTTCTTTTTAGTAACAACAACCAGAGTCATTGAAATGTGTGTTCTTTTCAACTACCACATATGGATCCACCAGTGTCATTGCATGTGTGTTCTTTTAGTAATAAAAACCAGTGTCATTGCATGTGTGTTCTTTTCACTAACAACAACTGGAGTCATTGCATGTGTGCTCTTTTCACAATCCACCTATGGATCTACCAGTGCCATTGCATGTATGTTCTTTTTACTAACAACAACTAGAGTCATTTCATGGCTGTTCTTCTCACATACCACCTATGGATCCACCAGTGTCATTGCATGTGTGTTCTCTTCACAATCCACACATGGATCCAGCAGTGTCATTGCATGTGTGTTCTTTTTAGTAACAACAACCAGAGTCATTGAAATGTGTGTTCTTCTCACATACCACCTATGGATCCACCAGTGTCATTGCATGTGTGTTCTTTTCACAATCCACCCATGGATCCACCAGTGTCATTGCATGTGTCTTCTTTTTACTAACAACAACCAGAGTCATTGAAATGTGTGTTCTTTTCACACACCACCTATGGATCCACTAGTGTCATTGCATGTGTGTTCTTTTCACTAACAACAACGAGACTCATTACATGTGTGTTCTTTTCACATACCACATATGGATCCACCAGTGTCATTGAAATGTGTGTTCTCAACATAGACCACACATGGATACACTAGTGTCATTGCATGTGTGTTCTTTTTAGTAACAACAACTAGAGTCATTGAAATGTGTGTTCTTCTCACATACCACCTATGGATCCACCAGTGTCATTGTATATGTGTTCTTTTCACAATCCACCCATGGATCCACCAGTGTCATTACATGTGTGTTCTTTTTAGTAACAACAACCAGAGTCATTGAAATGTGTGTTCTTCTCACATACCACCTATGGATCCACCAGTGTCATTGCATGTGTGTTCTTTTCACAATCCACCCATGGATCCACTAGTGTCATTGGATGTGTGTTTTTTTAGTAACAACAACCAGAGTCATTGAAATGTGTGTTCTTTTCACATACCACATATGGATCCACCAGTGTCATTGCATGTGTGTTCTTTTCACTAACAACAACCAGAGTCATTGCATGTGTGTTCTTTTCACATACCACATATGGATCAACCAGTGTCATTGCATGTATGTTCTTTTCAACAACAACAACTGGAGTCATTGCATGTGTGCTCTTTTCACAATCCACACATGGATCCACCAGTGTCATTGCATGTGTGTTCTTTTTAGTAACAACAACCAGTGTCATTGCATGTGTGTTATTTTCACTAACAACAACTGGAGTCATTGCATGTGTGCTCTTTTCACAATCCACCTATGGATCCACCAGTGTCAATGCATGTGTGTTCTTTTTACTAACAACAACCAGAGTCATTTCATGGCTGTTCTTCTCACATACCACCTATGGATCAACCAGTGTCATTGCATGTGTGTTCTCTTCACAATCCACACATGGATCCACCAGTGTCATTGCATGTGTGTTCTTTTTACTAACAACAACCAGTGTCATTGCATGTGTGTTCTCTTCAGAGACCAGACATGGATCCACCAGTGTCATTACATGTGTGTTCTTTTTACTAACAACAACCAGAGTCATTGCATGTGTGTTCTTTTCACATACCACATATGGATCCACCAGTGTCATTCAAATGTGTGTTCTCTACATAGACCACACATGGATCCACCAGTGTCATTGCATGTGTGTTCTTTTTAGTAACAACAACCAGAGTCATTGAAATGTGTGTTCTTTTTAGTAACAACAACCAGAGTCATTGAAATGTGTGTTCTTTTCACTAACAACAACCAGAGTCATTGCATGTGTGTTCTTTTCACATACCACATATGGATCCACCAGTGTCATTGCATGTATGTTCTTTTCACTAACAACAACTGGAGTCATTGCATGTGTGCTCTTTTCAAAATCCACACATGGATCCACCAGTGTCATTGCATGTGTGTTGTTTTTAGTAACAACAACCAGAGTCATTGAAATGTGTGTTCTTCTCACATACCACCTATGGATCCACCAGTGTCATTGCATGTGTGCTCTTTTCACAATCCACCTATGGATCCACCAGTGTCATTGCATGTGCGTTCTTTTTACTAACAACAACCAGAGTCATTTCATGGCTGTTCTTCTCACATACCACCTATGGATCCACCAGTGTCATTGCATGTGTGTTCTCTTCACAATCCACACATGGATCTACCAGTGTCTTTGCATGTGTGTTCTTTTTACTAACAATAACCAGTGTCATTGCATGGGTGTTCTCATCAGAGACCAGACATGGATCCACTAGTGTCATTGCATGTGTGTTCTTTTTACTAACAACAACCAGAGTCATTGCATGTGTGTTCTTTTCACATACCACATATGGATCGACTAGTGTCATTGAAATGTGTGTTCTCTACATAGACCACACATGGATCCACCAGTGTCATTGCATGTGTGTTCTTTTTAGTAACAACAACCAGAGTCATTGAAATGTGTGTTCTTCTCACATACCACCTATGGATCCACCAGTGTCATTGCATGTGTGTTCTTTTCACAATCCATCCATGGATCCACCAGTGTCATTACATGTGTGTTCTTTTTAGTAACAACAACTAGAGTCATTGAAATGTCTGTTCTTTTCACACACCACCTATGGATCAACCAGTGTCATTGCATGTATGTTCTTTTCAACAACAACAACTGGAGTCATTGCATGTGTGCTCTTTTCACAATCCACACATGGATCCACCAGTGTCATTGCATGTGTGTTCTTTTTAGTAACAACAACCAGTGTCATTGCATGTGTGTTATTTTCACTAACAACAACTGGAGTCATTGCATGTGTGCTCTTTTCACAATCCACCTATGGATCCACCAGTGTCAATGCATGTGTGTTCTTTTTACTAACAACAACCAGAGTCATTTCATGGCTGTTCTTCTCACATACCACCTATGGATCAACCAGTGTCATTGCATGTGTGTTCTCTTCACAATCCACACATGGATCCACCAGTGTCATTGCATGTGTGTTCTTTTTACTAACAACAACCAGTGTCATTGCATGTGTGTTCTCTTCAGAGACCAGACATGGATCCACCAGTGTCATTACATGTGTGTTCTTTTTACTAACAACAACCAGAGTCATTGCATGTGTGTTCTTTTCACATACCACATATGGATCCACCAGTGTCATTCAAATGTGTGTTCTCTACATAGACCACACATGGATCCACCAGTGTCATTGCATGTGTGTTCTTTTTAGTAACAACAACCAGAGTCATTGAAATGTGTGTTCTTTTTAGTAACAACAACCAGAGTCATTGAAATGTGTGTTCTTTTCACTAACAACAACCAGAGTCATTGCATGTGTGTTCTTTTCACATACCACATATGGATCCACCAGTGTCATTGCATGTATGTTCTTTTCACTAACAACAACTGGAGTCATTGCATGTGTGCTCTTTTCAAAATCCACACATGGATCCACCAGTGTCATTGCATGTGTGTTCTTTTTAGTAACAACAACCAGAGTCATTGTAATGTGTGTTCTTCTCACATACCACCTATGGATCCACCAGTGTCATTGCATGTGTGCTCTTTTCACAATCCACCTATGGATCCACCAGTGTCATTGCATGTGCGTTCTTTTTACTAACAACAACCAGAGTCATTTCATGGCTGTTCTTCTCACATACCACCTATGGATCCACCAGTGTCATTGCATGTGTGTTCTCTTCACAATCCACACATGGATCTACCAGTGTCATTGCATGTGTGTTCTTTTTACTAACAATAACCAGTGTCATTGCATGGGTGTTCTCATCAGAGACCAGACATGGATCCACTAGTGTCATTGCATGTGTGTTCTTTTTACTAACAACAACCAGAGTCATTGCATGTGTGTTCTTTTCACATACCACATATGGATCGACTAGTGTCATTGAAATGTGTGTTCTCTACATAGACCACACATGGATCCACCAGTGTCATTGCATGTGTGTTCTTTTTAGTAACAACAACCAGAGTCATTGAAATGTGTGTTCTTCTCACATACCACCTATGGATCCACCAGTGTCATTGCATGTGTGTTCTTTTCACAATCCACCCATGGATCCACCAGTGTCATTGCATGTGTCTTCTTTTTACTAACAACAACCAAAGTCATTGAAATGTGTGTTCTTTTCACACACCACCTATGGATCCACTAGTGTCATTGCATGTGTGTTCTTTTCACTAACAACAACGAGACTCATTACATGTGTGTTCTTTTCACATACCACATATGGATCCACCAGTGTCATTGAAATGTGTGTTCTCAACATAGACCACACATGGATACACTAGTGTCATTGCATGTGTGTTCTTTTTAGTAACAACAACTAGAGTCATTGAAATGTGTGTTCTTCTCACATACCACCTATGGATCCACCAGTGTCATTGTATATGTGTTCTTTTCACAATCCACCCATGGATCCACCAGTGTCATTACATGTGTGTTCTTTTTAGTAACAACAACCAGAGTCATTGAAATGTGTGTTCTTCTCACATACCACCTATGGATCCACCAGTGTCATTGCATGTGTGTTCTTTTCACAATCCACCCATGGATCCACTAGTGTCATTGGATGTGTGTTTTTTTAGTAACAACAACCAGAGTCATTGAAATGTGTGTTCTTTTCACATACCACATATGGATCCACCAGTGTCATTGCATGTGTGTTCTTTTCACTAACAACAACCAGAGTCATTGCATGTGTGTTCTTTTCACATACCACATATGGATCAACCAGTGTCATTGCATGTATGTTCTTTTCAACAACAACAACTGGAGACATTGCATGTGTGCTCTTTTCACAATCCACACATGGATCCACCAGTGTCATTGCATGTGTGTTCTTTTTAGTAACAACAACCAGTGTCATTGCATGTGTGTTATTTTCACTAACAACAACTGGAGTCATTGCATGTGTGCTCTTTTCACAATCCACCTATGGATCCACCAGTGTCAATGCATGTGTGTTCTTTTTACTAACAACAACCAGAGTCATTTCATGGCTGTTCTTCTCACATACCACCTATGGATCAACCAGTGTCATTGCATGTGTGTTCTCTTCACAATCCACACATGGATCCACCAGTGTCATTGCATGTGTGTTCTTTTTACTAACAACAACCAGTGTCATTGCATGTGTGTTCTCTTCAGAGACCAGACATGGATCCACCAGTGTCATTACATGTGTGTTCTTTTTACTAACAACAACCAGAGTCATTGCATGTGTGTTCTTTTCACATACCACATATGGATCCACCAGTGTCATTCAAATGTGTGTTCTCTACATAGACCACACATGGATCCACCAGTGTCATTGCATGTGTGTTCTTTTTAGTAACAACAACCAGAGTCATTGAAATGTGTGTTCTTTTTAGTAACAACAACCAGAGTCATTGAAATGTGTGTTCTTTTCACTAACAACAACCAGAGTCATTGCATGTGTGTTCTTTTCACATACCACATATGGATCCACCAGTGTCATTGCATGTATGTTCTTTTCACTAAAAACAACTGGAGTCATTGCATGTGTGCTCTTTTCAAAATCCACACATGGATCCACCAGTGTCATTGCATGTGTGTTCTTTTTAGTAACAACAACCAGAGTCATTGAAATGTGTGTTCTTCTCACATACCACCTATGGATCCACCAGTGTCATTGCATGTGTGCTCTTTTCACAATCCACCTATGGATCCACCAGTGTCATTGCATGTGCGTTCTTTTTACTAACAACAACCAGAGTCATTTCATGGCTGTTCTTCTCACATACCACCTATGGATCCACCAGTGTCATTGCATGTGTGTTCTCTTCACAATCCACACATGGATCTACCAGTGTCATTGCATGTGTGTTCTTTTTACTAACAATAACCAGTGTCATTGCATGGGTGTTCTCATCAGAGACCAGACATGGATCCACTAGTGTCATTGCATGGGTGTTCTTTTTACTAACAACAACCAGAGTCATTGCATGTGTGTTCTTTTCACATACCACATATGGATCGACTAGTGTCATTGAAATGTGTGTTCTCTACATAGACCACACATGGATCCACCAGTGTCATTGCATGTGTGTTCTTTTTAGTAACAACAACCAGAGTCATTGAAATGTGTGTTCTTCTCACATACCACCTATGGATCCACCAGTGTCATTGCATGTGTGTTCTTTTCACAATCCATCCATGGATCCACCAGTGTCATTACATGTGTGTTCTTTTTAGTAACAACAACTAGAGTCATTGAAATGTGTGTTCTTCTCACATACCACCTATGGATCCACCAGTGTCATTGCATGTGTGTTCTTTTAACAATCCACCCATGGATCCACCAGTGTCATTGGATGTGTGTTTTTTTAGTAACAACAACCAGAGTCATTGCATGTGTGTTCTTTTCACATACCACATATGGATCAACCAGTGTCATTGCATGTATGTTCTTTTCAACAACAACAACTGGAGACATTGCATGTGTGCTCTTTTCACAATCCACACATGGATCCACCAGTGTCATTGCATGTGTGTTCTTTTTAGTAACAACAACCAGAGTCATTGAAATGTGTGTTCTTCTCACATACCACCTATGGATCCACCAGTGTCATTGCATGTGTACTCTTTTCACAATCCACCTATGGATCCACCAGTGTCATTGCATGTGCGTTCTTTTTACTAACAACAACCAGAGTCATTTCATGGCTGTTCTTCTCACATACCACCTATGGATCCACCAGTGTCATTGCATGTGTGTTCTCTTCACAATCCACACATGGATCTACCAGTGTCATTGCATGTGTGTTCTTTTTACTAACAACAACCAGTGTCATTGCATGGGTGTTCTCTTTAGAGACCAGACATGGATCCACCAGTGTCATTGCATGTGTGTTCTTTTTACTAACAACAACCAGAGTCATTGCATGTGTGTTCTTTTCACATACCACATATGGATCCACCAGTGTCATTGAAATGTGTGTTCTCTACATAGACCACACATGGATCCACCAGTGTCATTGTGTGTTCTTTTTAGTAACAACAACCAGAGTCATTGAAATGTGTGTTCTTCTCACATACCACCTATGGATCCACCAGTGTCATTGCATGTGTGTTCTTTTCACAATCCACCCATGGATCCACCAGTGTCATTGCATGTGTGTTCTTTTTAGTAACAACAACCAGAGTCATTGAAATGTGTGTTCTTCTCGCATACCACCTATGGATCCACCAGTGTCATTGCATGTGTGTTCTTTTCACAATCCACCCATGGATCCACCAGTGTCATTGGATGTGTGTTCTTTTTAGTAACAACTAGAGTCATTGAAATGTGTGTTCTTTTCACATACCACGTATGGATCCACCAATGTCATTGCATGTGTGTTCTTTTCACTAACAACAACCAGAGTCATTGCATGTGTGTTCTTTTCACATACCACATATGGATCAACCAGTGTCATTGCATGTATGTTCTTTTCAACAACAACAACTGGAGTCATTGCATGTGTGCTCTTTTCACAATCCACACATGGATCCACCAGTGTCATTGCATGTGTGTTCTTTTTAGTAACAACAACCAGTGTCATTGCATGTGTGTTCTTTTCACTAACAACAACTGGAGTCATTGCATGTGTGCTCTTTTCACAATCCACCTATGGATCCACCAGTGTCATTGCATGTGTGTTCTTTTTACTAACAACAACCAGAGTCATTTCATGGTTGTTCTTCTCACATACCACCTATGGATCAACCAGTGTCATTGCATGTATGTTCTTTTCACTAACAACAACTGGAGTCATTGCATGTGTGCTCTTTTCAAAATCCACACATGGATCCACCAGTGTCATTGCATGTGTGTTCTTTTTAGTAACAACAACCAGAGTCATTGTAATGTGTGTTCTTCTCACATACCACCTATGGATCCACCAGTGTCATTGCATGTGTGCTCTTTTCACAATCCACCTATGGATCCACCAGTGTCATTGCATGTGCGTTCTTTTTACTAACAACAACCAGAGTCATTTCATGGCTGTTCTTCTCACATACCACCTATAGATCCACCAGTGTCATTGCATGTGTGTTCTCTTCACAATCCACACATGGATCTACCAGTGTCATTGCATGTGTGTTCTTTTTACTAACAATAACCAGTGTCATTGCATGGGTGTTCTCATCAGAGACCAGACATGGATCCACTAGTGTCATTGCATGTGTGTTCTTTTTACTAACAACAACCAGAGTCATTGCATGTGTGTTCTTTTCACATACCACATATGGATCGACTAGTGTCATTGAAATGTGTGTTCTCTACATAGACCACACATGGATCCACCAGTGTCATTGCATGTGTGTTCTTTTTAGTAACAACAACCAGAGTCATTGAAATGTGTGTTCTTCTCACATACCACCTATGGATCCACCAGTGTCATTGCATGTGTGTTCTTTTCACAATCCACCCATGGATCCACCAGTGTCATTGCATGTGTCTTCTTTTTAGTAACAACAACCAGAGTCATTGAAATGTGTGTTCTTTTCACACACCACCTATGGATCCACTAGTGTCATTGCATGTGTGTTCTTTTCACTAACAACAACGAGACTCATTACATGTGTGTTCTTTTCACATACCACATATGGATCCACCAGTGTCATTGAAATGTGTGTTCTCAACATAGACCACACATGGATACACTAGTGTCATTGCATGTGTGTTCTTTTTAGTAACAACAACTAGAGTCATTGAAATGTGTGTTCTTCTCACATACCACCTATGGATCCACCAGTGTCATTGTATATGTGTTCTTTTCACAATCCACCCATGGATCCACCAGTGTCATTACATGTGTGTTCTTTTTAGTAACAACAACCAGAGTCATTGAAATGTGTGTTCTTCTCACATACCACCTATGGATCCACCAGTGTCATTGCATGTGTGTTCTTTTCACAATCCACCCATGGATCCACTAGTGTCATTGGATGTGTGTTTTTTTAGTAACAACAACCAGAGTCATTGAAATGTGTGTTCTTTTCACATACCACATATGGATCCACCAGTGTCATTGCATGTGTGTTCTTTTCACTAACAACAACCAGAGTCATTGCATGTGTGTTCTTTTCACATACCACATATGGATCAACCAGTGTCATTGCATGTATGTTCTTTTCAACAACAACAACTGGAGACATTGCATGTGTGCTCTTTTCACAATCCACACATGGATCCACCAGTGTCATTGCATGTGTGTTCTTTTTAGTAACAACAACCAGTGTCATTGCATGTGTGTTATTTTCACTAACAACAACTGGAGTCATTGCATGTGTGCTCTTTTCACAATCCACCTATGGATCCACCAGTGTCAATGCATGTGTGTTCTTTTTACTAACAACAACCAGAGTCATTTCATGGCTGTTCTTCTCACATACCACCTATGGATCAACCAGTGTCATTGCATGTGTGTTCTCTTCACAATCCACACATGGATCCACCAGTGTCATTGCATGTGTGTTCTTTTTACTAACAACAACCAGTGTCATTGCATGTGTGTTCTCTTCAAAGACCAGACATGGATCCACCAGTGTCATTACATGTGTGTTCTTTTTACTAACAACAACCAGAGTCATTGCATGTGTGTTCTTTTCACATACCACATATGGATCCACCAGTGTCATTCAAATGTGTGTTCTCTACATAGACCACACATGGATCCACCAGTGTCATTGCATGTGTGTTCTTTTTAGTAACAACAACCAGAGTCATTGAAATGTGTGTTCTTTTTAGTAACAACAACCAGAGTCATTGAAATGTGTGTTCTTTTCACTAACAACAACCAGAGTCATTGCATGTGTGTTCTTTTCACATACCACATATGGATCCACCAGTGTCATTGCATGTATGTTCTTTTCACTAAAAACAACTGGAGTCATTGCATGTGTGCTCTTTTCAAAATCCACACATGGATCCACCAGTGTCATTGCATGTGTGTTCTTTTTAGTAACAACAACCAGAGTCATTGAAATGTGTGTTCTTCTCACATACCACCTATGGATCCACCAGTGTCATTGCATGTGTGCTCTTTTCACAATCCACCTATGGATCCACCAGTGTCATTGCATGTGCGTTCTTTTTACTAACAACAACCAGAGTCATTTCATGGCTGTTCTTCTCACATACCACCTATGGATCCACCAGTGTCATTGCATGTGTGTTCTCTTCACAATCCACACATGGATCTACCAGTGTCATTGCATGTGTGTTCTTTTTACTAACAATAACCAGTGTCATTGCATGGGTGTTCTCATCAGAGACCAGACATGGATCCACTAGTGTCATTGCATGGGTGTTCTTTTTACTAACAACAACCAGAGTCATTGCATGTGTGTTCTTTTCACATACCACATATGGATCGACTAGTGTCATTGAAATGTGTGTTCTCTACATAGACCACACATGGATCCACCAGTGTCATTGCATGTGTGTTCTTTTTAGTAACAACAACCAGAGTCATTGAAATGTGTGTTCTTCTCACATACCACCTATGGATCCACCAGTGTCATTGCTTGTGTGTTCTTTTCACAATCCATCCATGGATCCACCAGTGTCATTACATGTGTGTTCTTTTTAGTAACAACAACTAGAGTCATTGAAATGTGTGTTCTTCTCACATACCACCTATGGATCCACCAGTGTCATTGCATGTGTGTTCTTTTAACAATCCACCCATGGATCCACCAGTGTCATTGGATGTGTGTTTTTTTAGTAACAACAACCAGAGTCATTGAAATGTGTGTTCTTTTCACATACCACATATGGATCCACCAGTGTCATTGCATGTGTGTTCTTTTCACTAACAACAACCAGAGTCATTGCATGTGTGTTCTTTTCACATACCACATATGGATCAACCAGTGTCATTGCATGTATGTTCTTTTCAACAACAACAACTGGAGTCATTGCATGTGTGCTCTTTTCACAATCCACACATGGATCCACCAGTGTCATTGCATGTGTGTTCTTTTTAGTAACAACAACCAGTGTCATTGCATGTGTGTTCTTTTCACTAACAACAACTGGAGTCATTGCATGTGTGCTCTTTTCACAATCCACCTATGGATCCACCAGTGTCAATGCATGTGTGTTCTTTTTACTAACAACAACCAGAGTCATTTCATGGCTGTTCTTCTCACATACCACCTATGGATCAACCAGTGTCATTGCATGTGTGTTCTCTTCACAATCCACACATGGATCCACCAGTGTCATTGCATGTGTGTTCTTTTTACTAACAACAACCAGTGTCATTGCATGTGTGTTCTCTTCAAAGACCAGACATGGATCCACTAGTGTCATTACATGTGTGTTCTTTTTACTAACAACAACCAGAGTCATTGCATGTGTGTTCTTTTCACATACCACATATGGATCCACCAGTGTCATTGAAATGTGTGTTCTCTACATAGACCACACATGGATCCACCAGTGTCATTGCACGTGTGTTCTTTTTAGTAACAACAACCAGAGTCATTGAAATGTGTATTCTTTTTAGTAACAACAACCAGAGTCATTGAAATGTGTGTTCTTTTCACTAACAACAACCAGAGTCATTGCATGTGTGTTCTTTTCACATACCACATATGGATCCACCAGTGTCATTGCATGTATGTTCTTTTCACTAACAACAACTGGAGTCATTGCATGTGTGCTCTTTTCAAAATCCACACATGGATCCCCCAGTGTCATTGCATGTGTGTTCTTTTTAGTAACAACAACCAGAGTCATTGAAATGTGTGTTCTTCTCACATACCACCTATGGATCCACCAGTGTCATTGCATGTGTACTCTTTTCACAATCCACCTATGGATCCACCAGTGTCATTGCATGTGCGTTCTTTTTACTAACAACAACCAGAGTCATTTCATGGCTGTTCTTCTCACATACCACCTATGGATCCACCAGTGTCATTGCATGTGTGTTCTCTTCACAATCCACACATGGATCTACCAGTGTCATTGCATGTGTGTTCTTTTTACTAACAACAACCAGTGTCATTGCATGGGTGTTCTCTTTAGAGACCAGACATGGATCCACCAGTGTCATTGCATGTGTGTTCTTTTTACTAACAACAACCAGAGTCATTGCATGTGTGTTCTTTTCACATACCACATATGGATCCACCAGTGTCATTGAAATGTGTGTTCTCTACATAGACCACACATGGATCCACCAGTGTCATTGTGTGTTCTTTTTAGTAACAACAACCAGAGTCATTGAAATGTGTGTTCTTCTCACATACCACCTATGGATCCACCAGTGTCATTGCATGTGTGTTCTTTTCACAATCCACCCATGGATCCACCAGTGTCATTGCATGTGTGTTCTTTTTAGTAACAACAACCAGAGTCATTGAAATGTGTGTTCTTCTCGCATACCACCTATGGATCCACCAGTGTCATTGCATGTGTGTTCTTTTCACAATCCACCCATGGATCCACCAGTGTCATTGGATGTGTGTTCTTTTTAGTAACAACTAGAGTCATTGAAATGTGTGTTCTTTTCACATACCACGTATGGATCCACCAATGTCATTGCATGTGTGTTCTTTTCACTAACAACAACCAGAGTCATTGCATGTGTGTTCTTTTCACATACCACATATGGATCAACCAGTGTCATTGCATGTATGTTCTTTTCAACAACAACAACTGGAGTCATTGCATGTGTGCTCTTTTCACAATCCACACATGGATCCACCAGTGTCATTGCATGTGTGTTCTTTTTAGTAACAACAACCAGTGTCATTGCATGTGTGTTCTTTTCACTAACAACAACTGGAGTCATTGCATGTGTGCTCTTTTCACAATCCACCTATGGATCCACCAGTGTCATTGCATGTGTGTTCTTTTTACTAACAACAACCAGAGTCATTTCATGGTTGTTCTTCTCACATACCACCTATGGATCAACCAGTGTCATTGCATGTGTGTTCTCTTCATAATCCACACATGGATCCACCAGTGTCATTGCATGTGTGTTCTTTTTACTAACAACCAGTGTCATTGCATGTGTGTTCTTTTTACTAACAACAACCAGTGTCATTGCATGTGTGTTCTCTTCAGAGACCAGACATGGATCCACCAGTGTCATTGCATGTGTGTTCTTTTTACTAACAACAACCAGAGTCATTGCATGTGTGTTCTTTTCACATACCACATATGGATCAACCAGTGTCATTGCATGTATGTTCTTTTCAACAACAACAACTGGATTCATTGCATGTGTGCTCTTTTCACAATCTAGACATGGATCCACCAGTTCATTGCATGTGTGTTCTTTTTAGTAACAACAACCAGTGTCATTGCATGTGTGTTCTTTTCACTAACAACAACTGGAGTCATTGCATGTGTGCTCTTTTCACAATCCACTTATGGATCCACCAGTGTCATTGCATGTGTGTTCTTTTTACTAACAACAACCAGAGTCATTTCATGGTTGTTCTTCTCACATACCACCTATGGATCAACCAGTGTCATTGCATGTGTGTTCTCTTCACAATCCACACATGGATCCACCAGTGTCATTGCATGTGTGTTCTTTTTACTAACAACAACCAGTGTCATTGCATGTGTGTTCTCTTCAGAGACCAGACATGGATCCACCAGTGTCATTGCATGTGTGTTCTTTTTACTAACAACAACCAGAGTCATTGCATGTGTGTTCTTTTCACATACCACATATGGATCCACTAGTGTCATTGAAATGTGTGTTCTCTACATAGACCACACATGGATCCACCAGTGTCATTGCATGTGTGTTCTTTTTAGTAACAATAACCAGAGTCATTGAAATGTGTGTTCTTCTCACATACCACGTATGGATCCACCAGTGTCATTGCATGTGTGTTCTTTTCACAATCCACCCATGGATCCACCAGTGTCATTGCATGTGTGTTCTTTTTAGTAACAACAACCAGAGTCATTGAAATGTGTGTTCCTTTCAACTACCACATATGGATCCACCAGTGTCATTGCATGTGTGTTCTTTTCACTAAAAACAACCAGAGTCATTGCATGTGTTTTCTTTTCACATACCACATATGGATCCACCAGTGTTATTGCATGCGTGTTATTTTCACTAACAACAACTGGAGTCATTGCATGTGTGCTCTTTTAAAAATCCACACATGGATCCACTAGTGTCATTGCATGTGTGTTCTTTTTAGTAACAACAACCAGTGTCATTGCATGTGTGTTCTTTTCACTAACAACAACTGGAGTCATTGCATGTGTGCTCTTTTCACAATCCACCTATGGATCCACCAGTGCCATTGCATGTATGTTCTATTTACTAACAACAACTAGAGTCATTTCATGGCTGTTCTTCTCACATACCACCTATGGATCCACCAGTGTCATTGCATGTGTGTTCTCTTCACAATCCACACATGGATCCACCAGTGTCATTGCATGTGTGTTATTTTTAGTAACAACAACCAGAGTCATTGAAATGTGTGTTCTTCTCACATACCACCTATGGATCCACCAGTGTCATTGCATGTGTGTTCTTTTCACAATCCACCAATGGATCCACCAGTGTCATTGCATGTGTGTTCTTTTTACTAACAACAACCAGAGTCATTGAAATGCCTGTTCTTTTCACATACCACCTATGGATCCACTAGTGTCATTGCATGTGTGTTATTTTCACTAACAACAACCAGACTCATTACATGTGTGTTCTTTTCACATACCACATATGGATCCACCAGTGTCATTGAAATGTGTGTTCTCAACATAGACCACACATGGATCCACTAGTGTCATTGCATGTGTGTTCTTTTTAGTAACAACAACCAGTCATTGAAATGTGTGTTCTTCTCTCATACCACCTATGGATCCACCAGTGTCATTGCATGTGTGTTCTTTTCACAACACCCATGGATCCACCAGTGTCTTTACATGTGAGTTCTTTTTAGTAACAACAACCAGAGTCATTGAAATGTGTGTTCTTCTCACATACCACCTATGGATTCACCAGTGTCATTGCATGTGTGTTCTTTTCACAATCCACCCATGGATCCACCAGTGTCATTGCATGTGTGTTCTTTTTAGTAACAACAACCAGAGTCATTGAAATGTGTGTTCTTCTCACATACCACCTATGGATCCACCAGTGTCATTGCATGTGTGTGCTTTTCACAATCCACCCATGGATCCACCAGTGTCATTGGATGTGTGTTCTTTTTAGTAACAACTAGAGTCATTGAAATGTGTATTCTTTTCACATACCACATATGGATCCACCAGTGTCATTGCATGTTTGTTATTTTCACTAACAACAACCAGAGTCATTGCATGTGTGTTCTTTTCACATACCACATATGGATCAACCAGTGTCATTGCATGTATGTTCTTTTCAACAACAACAACTGGAGTCATTGCATGTGTGCTCTTTTCACAATCCACACATGGATCCACCAGTGTCATTGCATGTGTGTTCTTTTTAGTAACAATAACCAGTGTCATTGCATGTGTGTTCTTTTCACTAACAACAACTGGAGTCATTGCATGTGTGCTCTTTTCACACACCACCTATGGATCCACTAGTGTCATTGCATGTGTGTTCTTTTCACTAACAACAACGAGACTCATTACATGTGTGTTCTTTTCACATACCACATATGGATCCACCAGTGTCATTGAAATGTGTGTTCTCAACATAGACCACACATGGATACACTAGTGTCATTGCATGTGTGTTCTTTTTAGTAACAACAACTAGAGTCATTGAAATGTGTGTTCTTCTCACATACCACCTATGGATCCACCAGTGTCATTGCATATGTGTTCTTTTCACAATCCACCCATGGATCCACCAGTGTCATTACATGTGTGTTCTTTTTAGTAACAACAACCAGAGTCATTGAAATGTGTGTTCTTCTCACATACCACCTATGGATCCACCAGTGTCATTGCATGTGTGTTCTTTTCACAATCCACCCATGGATCCACTAGTGTCATTGGATGTGTGTTTTTTTAGTAACAACAACCAGAGTCATTGAAATGTGTGTTCTTTTCACATACCACATATGGATCCACCAGTGTCATTGCATGTGTGTTCTTTTCACTAACAACAACTGGAGTCATTGCATGTGTGCTCTTTTAAAAATCCACACATGGATCCACTAGTGTCATTGCATGTGTGTTCTTTTTAGTAACAACAACCAGTGTCATTGCATGTGTGTTCTTTTCACTAACAACAACTGGAGTCATTGCATGTGTGCTCTTTTCACAATCCACCTATGGATCCACCAGTGCCATTGCATGTATGTTCTATTTACTAACAACAACTAGAGTCATTTCATGGCTGTTCTTCTCACATACCACCTATGGATCCACCAGTGTCATTGCATGTGTGTTCTCTTCACAATCCACACATGGATCCACCAGTGTCATTGCATGTGTGTTATTTTTAGTAACAACAACCAGAGTCATTGAAATGTGTGTTCTTCTCACATACCACCTATGGATCCACCAGTGTCATTGCATGTGTGTTCTTTTCACAATCCACCAATGGATCCACCAGTGTCATTGCATGTGTGTTCTTTTTACTAACAACAACCAGAGTCATTGAAATGCCTGTTCTTTTCACATACCACCTATGGATCCACTAGTGTCATTGCATGTGTGTTCTTTTCACTAACAACAACCAGACTCATTACATGTGTGTTCTTTTCACATACCACATATGGATCCACCAGTGTCATTGAAATGTGTGTTCTCAACATAGACCACACATGGATCCACTAGTGTCATTGCATGTGTGTTCTTTTTAGTAACAACAACCAGTCATTGAAATGTGTGTTCTTCTCTCATACCACCTATGGATCCACCAGTGTCATTGCATGTGTGTTCTTTTCACCACACCCATGGATCCACCAGTGTCTTTACATGTGAGTTCTTTTTAGTAACAACAACCAGAGTCATTGAAATGTGTGTTCTTCTCACATACCACCTATGGATTCACCAGTGTCATTGCATGTGTGTTCTTTTCACAATCCACCCATGGATCCACCAGTGTCATTGCATGTGTGTTCTTTTTAGTAACAACAACCAGAGTCATTGAAATGTGTGTTCTTCTCACATACCACCTATGGATCCACCAGTGTCATTGCATGTGTGTGCTTTTCACAATCCACCCATGGATCCACCAGTGTCATTGGATGTGTGTTCTTTTTAGTAACAACTAGAGTCATTGAAATGTGTATTCTTTTCACATACCACATATGGATCCACCAGTGTCATTGCATGTTTGTTATTTTCACTAACAACAACCAGAGTCATTGCATGTGTGTTCTTTTCACATACCACATATGGATCAACCAGTGTCATTGCATGTATGTTCTTTTCAACAACAACAACTGGAGTCATTGCATGTGTGCTCTTTTCACAATCCACACATGGATCCACCAGTGTCATTGCATGTGTGTTCTTTTTAGTAACAATAACCAGTGTCATTGCATGTGTGTTCTTTTCACTAACAACAACTGGAGTCATTGCATGTGTGCTCTTTTCACACACCACCTATGGATCCACTAGTGTCATTGCATGTGTGTTCTTTTCACTAACAACAACGAGACTCATTACATGTGTGTTCTTTTCACATACCACATATGGATCCACCAGTGTCATTGAAATGTGTGTTCTCAACATAGACCACACATGGATACACTAGTGTCATTGCATGTGTGTTCTTTTTAGTAACAACAACTAGAGTCATTGAAATGTGTGTTCTTCTCACATAGCACCTATGGATCCACCAGTGTCATTGCATATGTGTTCTTTTCACAATCCACCCATGGATCCACCAGTGTCATTACATGTGTGTTCTTTTTAGTAACAACAACCAGAGTCATTGAAATGTGTGTTCTTCTCACATACCACCTATGGATCCACCAGTGTCATTGCATGTGTGTTCTTTTCACAATCCACCCATGGATCCACTAGTGTCATTGGATGTGTGTTTTTTTAGTAACAACAACCAGAGACATTGAAATGTGTGTTCTTTTCACATACCACATATGGATCCACCAGTGTCATTGCATGTGTGTTCTTTTCACTAACAACAACCAGAGTCATTGCATGTGTGTTCTTTTCACATACCACATATGGATCAACCAGTGTCATTGCATGTATGTTCTTTTCAACAACAACAACTGGAGTCATTGCATGTGTGCTCTTTTCACAATCCACACATGGATCCACCAGTGTCATTGCATGTGTGTTCTTTTTAGTAACAACAACCAGTGTCATTGCATGTGTGTTATTTTCACTAACAACAACTGGAGTCATTGCATGTGTGCTCTTTTCACAATCCACCTATGGATCCACCAGTGTCAATGCATGTGTGTTCTTTTTACTAACAACAACCAGAGTCATTTCATGGCTGTTCTTCTCACATACCACCTATGGATCAACCAGTGTCATTGCATGTGTGTTCTCTTCACAATCCACACATGGATCCACCAGTGTCATTGCATGTGTGTTCTTTTTACTAACAACAACCAGTGTCATTGCATGTGTGTTCTCTTCAGAGACCAGACATGGATCCACCAGTGTCATTACATGTGTGTTCTTTTTACTAACAACAACCAGAGTCATTGCATGTGTGTTCTTTTCACATACCACATATGGATCCACCAGTGTCATTCAAATGTGTGTTCTCTACATAGACCACACATGGATCCACCAGTGTCATTGCATGTGGGTTCTTTTTAGTAACAACAACCAGAGTCATTGAAATGTGTGTTCTTTTTAGTAACAACAACCAGAGTCATTGAAATGTGTGTTCTTTTCACTAACAACAACCAGAGTCATTGCATGTGTGTTCTTTTCACATACCACATATGGATCCACCAGTGTCATTGCATGTATGTTCTTTTCACTAACAACAACTGGAGTCATTGCATGTGTGCTCTTTTCAAAATCCACACATGGATCCACCAGTGTCATTGCATGTGTGTTCTTTTTAGTAACAACAACCAGAGTCATTGAAATGTGTGTTCTTCTCACATACCACCTATGGATCCACCAGTGTCATTGCATGTGTGCTCTTTTCACAATCCACCTAAGGATCCACCAGTGTCATTGCATGTGCGTTCTTTTTACTAACAACAACCAGAGTCATTTCATGGCTGTTCTTCTCACATACCACCTATGGATCCACCAGTGTCATTGCATGTGTGTTCTCTTCACAATCCACACATGGATCTACCAGTGTCTTTGCATGTGTGTTCTTTTTACTAACAATAACCAGTGTCATTGCATGGGTGTTCTCATCAGAGACCAGACATGGATCCACTAGTGTCATTGCATGTGTGTTCTTTTTACTAACAACAACCAGAGTCATTGCATGTGTGTTCTTTTCACATACCACATATGGATCGACTAGTGTCATTGAAATGTGTGTTCTCTACATAGACCACACATGGATCCACCAGTGTCATTGCATGTGTGTTCTTTTTAGTAACAACAACCAGAGTCATTGAAATGTGTGTTCTTCTCACATACCACCTATGGATCCACCAGTGTCATTGCATGTGTGTTCTTTTCACAATCCATCCATGGATCCACCAGTGTCATTACATGTGTGTTCTTTTTAGTAACAACAACTAGAGTCATTGAAATGTGTGTTCTTTTCACACACCACCTATGGATCAACCAGTGTCATTGCATGTATGTTCTTTTCAACAACAACAACTGGAGTCATTGCATGTGTGCTCTTTTCACAATCCACACATGGATCCACTAGTGTCATTGCATGTGTGTTCTTTTTAGTAACAACAACCAGTGTCATTGCATGTGTGTTATTTTCACTAACAACAACTGGAGTCATTGCATGTGTGCTCTTTTCACAATCCACCTATGGATCCACCAGTGTCAATGCATGTGTGTTCTTTTTACTAACAACAACCAGAGTCATTTCATGGCTGTTCTTCTCACATACCACCTATGGATCAACCAGTGTCATTGCATGTGTGTTCTCTTCACAATCCACACATGGATCCACCAGTGTCATTGCATGTGTGTTCTTTTTACTAACAACAACCAGTGTCATTGCATGTGTGTTCTCTTCAGAGACCAGACATGGATCCACCAGTGTCATTACATGTGTGTTCTTTTTACTAACAACAACCAGAGTCATTGCATGTGTGTTCTTTTCACATACCACATATGGATCCACCAGTGTCATTCAAATGTGTGTTCTCTACATAGACCACACATGGATCCACCAGTGTCATTGCATGTGTGTTCTTTTTAGTAACAACAACCAGAGTCATTGAAATGTGTGTTCTTTTTAGTAACAACAACAAGAGTCATTGAAATGTGTGTTCTTTTCACTAACAACAACCAGAGTCATTGCATGTGTGTTCTTTTCACATACCACATATGGATCCACCAGTGTCATTGCATGTATGTTCTTTTCACTAACAACAACTGGAGTCATTGCATGTGTGCTCTTTTCAAAATCCACACATGGATCCACCAGTGTCATTGCATGTGTGTTCTTTTTAGTAACAACAACCAGAGTCATTGAAATGTGTGTTCTTCTCACATACCACCTATGGATCCACCAGTGTCATTGCATGTGTGCTCTTTTCACAATCCACCTATGGATCCACCAGTGTCATTGCATGTGCGTTCTTTTTACTAACAACAACCAGAGTCATTTCATGGCTGTTCTTCTCACATACCACCTATGGATCCACCAGTGTCATTGCATGTGTGTTCTCTTCACAATCCACACATGGATCTACCAGTGTCATTGCATGTGTGTTCTTTTTACTAACAATAACCAGTGTCATTGCATGGGTGTTCTCATCAGAGACCAGACATGGATCCACTAGTGTCATTGCATGTGTGTTCTTTTTACTAACAACAACCAGAGTCATTGCATGTGTGTTCTTTTCACATACCACATATGGATCGACTAGTGTCATTGAAATGTGTGTTCTCTACATAGACCACACATGGATCCACCAGTGTCATTGCATGTGTGTTCTTTTTAGTAACAACAACCAGAGTCATTGAAATGTGTGTTCTTCTCACATACCACCTATGGATCCACCAGTGTCATTGCATGTGTGTTCTTTTCACAATCCACCCATGGATCCACCAGTGTCATTGCATGTGTCTTCTTTTTACTAACAACAACCAGAGTCATTGAAATGTGTGTTCTTTTCACACACCACCTATGGATCCACTAGTGTCATTGCATGTGTGTTCTTTTCACTAACAACAACGAGACTCATTACATGTGTGTTCTTTTCACATACCACATATGGATCCACCAGTGTCATTGAAATGTGTGTTCTCAACATAGACCACACATGGATACACTAGTGTCATTGCATGTGTGTTCTTTTTAGTAACAACAACTAGAGTCATTGAAATGTGTGTTCTTCTCACATACCACCTATGGATCCACCAGTGTCATTGTATATGTGTTCTTTTCACAATCCACCCATGGATCCACCAGTGTCATTACATGTGTGTTCTTTTTAGTAACAACAACCAGAGTCATTGAAATGTGTGTTCTTCTCACATACCACCTATGGATCCACCAGTGTCATTGCATGTGTGTTCTTTTCACAATCCACCCATGGATCCACTAGTGTCATTGGATGTGTGTTTTTTTAGTAACAACAACCAGAGTCATTGAAATGTGTGTTCTTTTCACATACCACATATGGATCCACCAGTGTCATTGCATGTGTGTTCTTTTCACTAACAACAACCAGAGTCATTGCATGTGTGTTCTTTTCACATACCACATATGGATCAACCAGTGTCATTGCATGTATGTTCTTTTCAACAACAACAACTGGAGTCATTGCATGTGTGCTCTTTTCACAATCCACACATGGATCCACCAGTGTCATTGCATGTGTGTTCTTTTTAGTAACAACAACCAGTGTCATTGCATGTGTGTTATTTTCACTAACAACAACTGGAGTCATTGCATGTGTGCTCTTTTCACAATCCACCTATGGATCCACCAGTGTCAATGCATGTGTGTTCTTTTTACTAACAACAACCAGAGTCATTTCATGGCTGTTCTTCTCACATACCACCTATGGATCAACCAGTGTCATTGCATGTGTGTTCTCTTCACAATCCACACATGGATCCACCAGTGTCATTGCATGTGTGTTCTTTTTACTAACAACAACCAGTGTCATTGCATGTGTGTTCTCTTCAGAGACCAGACATGGATCCACCAGTGTCATTACATGTGTGTTCTTTTTACTAACAACAACCAGAGTCATTGCATGTGTGTTCTTTTCACATACCACATATGGATCCACCAGTGTCATTCAAATGTGTGTTCTCTACATAGACCACACATGGATCCACCAGTGTCATTGCATGTGTGTTCTTTTTAGTAACAACAACCAGAGTCATTGAAATGTGTGTTCTTTTTAGTAACAACAACCAGAGTCATTGAAATGTGTGTTCTTTTCACTAACAACAACCAGAGTCATTGCATGTGTGTTCTTTTCACATACCACATATGGATCCACCAGTGTCATTGCATGTATGTTCTTTTCACTAAAAACAACTGGAGTCATTGCATGTGTGCTCTTTTCAAAATCCACACATGGATCCACCAGTGTCATTGCATGTGTGTTCTTTTTAGTAACAACAACCAGAGTCATTGAAATGTGTGTTCTTCTCACATACCACCTATGGATCCACCAGTGTCATTGCATGTGTGCTCTTTTCACAATCCACCTATGGATCCACCAGTGTCATTGCATGTGCGTTCTTTTTACTAACAACAACCAGAGTCATTTCATGGCTGTTCTTCTCACATACCACCTATGGATCCACCAGTGTCATTGCATGTGTGTTCTCTTCACAATCCACACATGGATCTACCAGTGTCATTGCATGTGTGTTCTTTTTACTAACAATAACCAGTGTCATTGCATGGGTGTTCTCATCAGAGACCAGACATGGATCCACTAGTGTCATTGCATGTGTGTTCTTTTTACTAACAACAACCAGAGTCATTGCATGTGTGTTCTTTTCACATACCACATATGGATCGACTAGTGTCATTGAAATGTGTGTTCTCTACATAGACCACACATGGATCCACCAGTGTCATTGCATGTGTGTTCTTTTTAGTAACAACAACCAGAGTCATTGAAATGTGTGTTCTTCTCACATACCACCTATGGATCCACCAGTGTCATTGCATATGTGTTCTTTTCACAATCCACCCATGGATCCACCAGTGTCATTACATGTGTGTTCTTTTTAGTAACAACAACCAGAGTCATTGAAATGTGTGTTCTTCTCACATACCACCTATGGATCCACCAGTGTCATTGCATGTGTGTTCTTTTAACAATCCACCCATGGATCCACCAGTGTCATTGGATGTGTGTTTTTTTAGTAACAACAACCAGAGTCATTGAAATGTGTGTTCTTTTCACATACCACATATGGATCCACCAGTGTCATTGCATGTGTGTTCTTTTCACTAACAACAACCAGAGTCATTGCATGTGTGTTCTTTTCACATACCACATATGGATCAACCAGTGTCATTGCATGTATGTTCTTTTCAACAACAACAACTGGAGTCATTGCATGTGTGCTCTTTTCACAATCCACACATGGATCCACCAGTGTCATTGCATGTGTGTTCTTTTTAGTAACAACAACCAGTGTCATTGCATGTGTGTTATTTTCACTAACAACAACTGGAGTCATTGCATGTGTGCTCTTTTCACAATCCACCTATGGATCCACCAGTGTCAATGCATGTGTGTTCTTTTTACTAACAACAACCAGAGTCATTTCATGGCTGTTCTTCTCACATACCACCTATGGATCAACCAGTGTCATTGCATGTGTGTTCTCTTCACAATCCACACATGGATCCACCAGTGTCATTGCATGTGTGTTCTTTTTACTAACAACAACCAGTGTCATTGCATGTGTGTTCTCTTCAGAGACCAGACATGGATCCACCAGTGTCATTACATGTGTGTTCTTTTTACTAACAACAACCAGAGTCATTGCATGTGTGTTCTTTTCACATACCACATATGGATCCACCAGTGTCATTGAAATGTGTGTTCTCTACATAGACCACACATGGATCCACCAGTGTCATTGCATGTGTGTTCTTTTTAGTAACAACAACCAGAGTCATTGAAATGTGTGTTCTTTTTAGTAACAACAACCAGAGTCATTGAAATGTGTGTTCTTTTCACTAACAACAACCAGAGTCATTGCATGTGTGTTCTTTTCACATACCACATATGGATCCACCAGTGTCATTGCATGTATGTTCTTTTCACTAACAACAACTGGAGTCATTGCATGTGTGCTCTTTTCAAAATCCACACATGGATCCACCAGTGTCATTGCATGTGTGTTCTTTTTAGTAACAACAACCAGAGTCATTGAAATGTGTGTTCTTCTCACATACCACCTATGGATCCACCAGTGTCATTGCATGTGTGCTCTTTTCACAATCCACCTATGGATCCACCAGTGTCATTGCATGTGCGTTCTTTTTACTAACAACAACCAGAGTCATTTCATGGCTGTTCTTCTCACATACCACCTATGGATCCACCAGTGTCATTGCATGTGTGTTCTCTTCACAATCCACACATGGATCTACCAGTGTCTTTGCATGTGTGTTCTTTTTACTAACAATAACCAGTGTCATTGCATGGGTGTTCTCATCAGAGACCAGACATGGATCCACTAGTGTCATTGCATGTGTGTTCTTTTTACTAACAACAACCAGAGTCATTGCATGTGTGTTCTTTTCACATACCACATATGGATCGACTAGTGTCATTGAAATGTGTGTTCTCTACATAGACCACACATGGATCCACCAGTGTCATTGCATGTGTGTTCTTTTTAGTAACAACAACCAGAGTCATTGAAATGTGTGTTCTTCTCACATACCACCTATGGATCCACCAGTGTCATTGCATGTGTGTTCTTTTCACAATCCACCCATGGATCCACCAGTGTCATTGCATGTGTGTTCTTTTTAGTAACAACAACCAGAGTCATTGAAATGTGTGTTCTTCTCGCATACCACGTATGGATCCACCAGTGTCATTGCATGTGTGTTCTTTTCAACAACAACAACTGGAGTCATTGCATGTGTGCTCTTTTCACAATCCACACATGGATCCACTAGTGTCATTGCATGTGTGTTCTTTTTAGTAACAACAACCAGTGTCATTGCATGTGTGTTATTTTCACTAACAACAACTGGAGTCATTGCATGTGTGCTCTTTTCACAATCCACCTATGGATCCACCAGTGTCAATGCATGTGTGTTCTTTTTACTAACAACAACCAGAGTCATTTCATGGCTGTTCTTCTCACATACCACCTATGGATCAACCAGTGTCATTGCATGTGTGTTCTCTTCACAATCCACACATGGATCCACCAGTGTCATTGCATGTGTGTTCTTTTTACTAACAACAACCAGTGTCATTGCATGTGTGTTCTCTTAAGAGACCAGACATGGATCCACCAGTGTCATTACATGTGTGTTCTTTTTACTAACAACAACCAGAGTCATTGCATGTGTGTTCTTTTCACATACCACATATGGATCCACCAGTGTCATTCAAATGTGTGTTCTCTACATAGACCACACATGGATCCACCAGTGTCATTGCATGTGTGTTCTTTTTAGTAACAACAACCAGAGTCATTGAAATGTGTGTTCTTTTTAGTAACAACAACAAGAGTCATTGAAATGTGTGTTCTTTTCACTAACAACAACCAGAGTCATTGCATGTGTGTTCTTTTCACATACCACATATGGATCCACCAGTGTCATTGCATGTATGTTCTTTTCACTAACAACAACTGGAGTCATTGCATGTGTGCTCTTTTCAAAATCCACACATGGATCCACCAGTGTCATTGCATGTGTGTTCTTTTTAGTAACAACAACCAGAGTCATTGAAATGTGTGTTCTTCTCACATACCACCTATGGATCCACCAGTGTCATTGCATGTGTGCTCTTTTCACAATCCACCTATGGATCCACCAGTGTCATTGCATGTGCGTTCTTTTTACTAACAACAACCAGAGTCATTTCATGGCTGTTCTTCTCACATACCACCTATGGATCCACCAGTGTCATTGCATGTGTGTTCTCTTCACAATCCACACATGGATCTACCAGTGTCATTGCATGTGTGTTCTTTTTACTAACAATAACCAGTGTCATTGCATGGGTGTTCTCATCAGAGACCAGACATGGATCCACTAGTGTCATTGCATGTGTGTTCTTTTTACTAACAACAACCAGAGTCATTGCATGTGTGTTCTTTTCACATACCACATATGGATCGACTAGTGTCATTGAAATGTGTGTTCTCTACATAGACCACACATGGATCCACCAGTGTCATTGCATGTGTGTTCTTTTTAGTAACAACAACCAGAGTCATTGAAATGTGTGTTCTTCTCACATACCACCTATGGATCCACCAGTGTCATTGCATGTGTGTTCTTTTCACAATCCACCCATGGATCCACCAGTGTCATTGCATGTGTCTTCTTTTTACTAACAACAACCAGAGTCATTGAAATGTGTGTTCTTTTCACACACCACCTATGGATCCACTAGTGTCATTGCATGTGTGTTCTTTTCACTAACAACAACGAGACTCATTACATGTGTGTTCTTTTCACATACCACATATGGATCCACCAGTGTCATTGAAATGTGTGTTCTCAACATAGACCACACATGGATACACTAGTGTCATTGCATGTGTGTTCTTTTTAGTAACAACAACTAGAGTCATTGAAATGTGTGTTCTTCTCACATACCACCTATGGATCCACCAGTGTCATTGTATATGTGTTCTTTTCACAATCCACCCATGGATCCACCAGTGTCATTACATGTGTGTTCTTTTTAGTAACAACAACCAGAGTCATTGAAATGTGTGTTCTTCTCACATACCACCTATGGATCCACCAGTGTCATTGCATGTGTGTTCTTTTCACAATCCACCCATGGATCCACTAGTGTCATTGGATGTGTGTTTTTTTAGTAACAACAACCAGAGTCATTGAAATGTGTGTTCTTTTCACATACCACATATGGATCCACCAGTGTCATTGCATGTGTGTTCTTTTCACTAACAACAACCAGAGTCATTGCATGTGTGTTCTTTTCACATACCACATATGGATCAACCAGTGTCATTGCATGTATGTTCTTTTCAACAACAACAACTGGAGTCATTGCATGTGTGCTCTTTTCACAATCCACACATGGATCCACCAGTGTCATTGCATGTGTGTTCTTTTTAGTAACAACAACCAGTGTCATTGCATGTGTGTTATTTTCACTAACAACAACTGGAGTCATTGCATGTGTGCTCTTTTCACAATCCACCTATGGATCCACCAGTGTCAATGCATGTGTGTTCTTTTTACTAACAACAACCAGAGTCATTTCATGGCTGTTCTTCTCACATACCACCTATGGATCAACCAGTGTCATTGCATGTGTGTTCTCTTCACAATCCACACATGGATCCACCAGTGTCATTGCATGTGTGTTCTTTTTACTAACAACAACCAGTGTCATTGCATGTGTGTTCTCTTCAGAGACCAGACATGGATCCACCAGTGTCATTACATGTGTGTTCTTTTTACTAACAACAACCAGAGTCATTGCATGTGTGTTCTTTTCACATACCACATATGGATCCACCAGTGTCATTCAAATGTGTGTTCTCTACATAGACCACACATGGATCCACCAGTGTCATTGCATGTGTGTTCTTTTTAGTAACAACAACCAGAGTCATTGAAATGTGTGTTCTTTTTAGTAACAACAACCAGAGTCATTGAAATGTGTGTTCTTTTCACTAACAACAACCAGAGTCATTGCATGTGTGTTCTTTTCACATACCACATATGGATCCACCAGTGTCATTGCATGTATGTTCTTTTCACTAAAAACAACTGGAGTCATTGCATGTGTGCTCTTTTCAAAATCCACACATGGATCCACCAGTGTCATTGCATGTGTGTTCTTTTTAGTAACAACAACCAGAGTCATTGAAATGTGTGTTCTTCTCACATACCACCTATGGATCCACCAGTGTCATTGCATGTGTGCTCTTTTCACAATCCACCTATGGATCCACCAGTGTCATTGCATGTGCGTTCTTTTTACTAACAACAACCAGAGTCATTTCATGGCTGTTCTTCTCACATACCACCTATGGATCCACCAGTGTCATTGCATGTGTGTTCTCTTCACAATCCACACATGGATCTACCAGTGTCATTGCATGTGTGTTCTTTTTACTAACAATAACCAGTGTCATTGCATGGGTGTTCTCATCAGAGACCAGACATGGATCCACTAGTGTCATTGCATGTGTGTTCTTTTTACTAACAACAACCAGAGTCATTGCATGTGTGTTCTTTTCACATACCACATATGGATCGACTAGTGTCATTGAAATGTGTGTTCTCTACATAGACCACACATGGATCCACCAGTGTCATTGCATGTGTGTTCTTTTTAGTAACAACAACCAGAGTCATTGAAATGTGTGTTCTTCTCACATACCACCTATGGATCCACCAGTGTCATTGCATGTGTGTTCTTTTCACAATCCATCCATGGATCCACCAGTGTCATTACATGTGTGTTCTTTTTAGTAACAACAACTAGAGTCATTGAAATGTGTGTTCTTCTCACATACCACCTATGGATCCACCAGTGTCATTGCATGTGTGTTCTTTTAACAATCCACCCATGGATCCACCAGTGTCATTGGATGTGTGTTTTTTTAGTAACAACAACCAGAGTCATTGAAATGTGTGTTCTTTTCACATACCACATATGGATCCACCAGTGTCATTGCATGTGTGTTCTTTTCACTAACAACAACCAGAGTCATTGCATGTGTGTTCTTTTCACATACCACATATGGATCAACCAGTGTCATTGCATGTATGTTCTTTTCAACGACAACAACTGGAGTCATTGCATGTGTGCTCTTTTCACAATCCACACATGGATCCACCAGTGTCATTGCATGTGTGTTCTTTTTAGTAACAACAACCAGTGTCATTGCATGTGTGTTCTTTTCACTAACAACAACTGGAGTCATTGCATGTGTGCTCTTTTCACAATCCACCTATGGATCCACCAGTGTCAATGCATGTGTGTTCTTTTTACTAACAACAACCAGAGTCATTTCATGGCTGTTCTTCTCACATACCACCTATGGATCAACCAGTGTCATTGCATGTGTGTTCTCTTCACAATCCACACATGGATCCACCAGTGTCATTGCATGTGTGTTCTTTTTACTAACAACAACCAGTGTCATTGCATGTGTGTTCTCTTCAAAGACCAGACATGGATCCACTAGTGTCATTACATGTGTGTTCTTTTTACTAACAACAACCAGAGTCATTGCATGTGTGTTCTTTTCACATACCACATATGGATCCACCAGTGTCATTGAAATGTGTGTTCTCTACATAGACCACACATGGATCCACCAGTGTCATTGCATGTGTGTTCTTTTTAGTAACAACAACCAGAGTCATTGAAATGTGTATTCTTTTTAGTAACAACAACCAGAGTCATTGAAATGTGTGTTCTTTTCACTAACAACAACCAGAGTCATTGCATGTGTGTTCTTTTCACATACCACATATGGATCCACCAGTGTCATTGCATGTATGTTCTTTTCACTAACAACAACTGGAGTCATTGCATGTGTGCTCTTTTCAAAATCCACACATGGATCCCCCAGTGTCATTGCATGTGTGTTCTTTTTAGTAACAACAACCAGAGTCATTGAAATGTGTGTTCTTCTCACATACCACCTATGGATCCACCAGTGTCATTGCATGTGTACTCTTTTCACAATCCACCTATGGATCCACCAGTGTCATTGCATGTGCGTTCTTTTTACTAACAACAACCAGAGTCATTTCATGGCTGTTCTTCTCACATACCACCTATGGATCCACCAGTGTCATTGCATGTGTGTTCTCTTCACAATCCACACATGGATCTACCAGTGTCATTGCATGTGTGTTCTTCTTACTAACAACAACCAGTGTCATTGCATGGGTGTTCTCTTTAGAGACCAGACATGGATCCACCAGTGTCATTGCATGTGTGTTCTTTTTACTAACAACAACCAGAGTCATTGCATGTGTGTTCTTTTCACATACCACATATGGATCCACCAGTGTCATTGAAATGTGTGTTCTCTACATAGACCACACATGGATCCACCAGTGTCATTGTGTGTTCTTTTTAGTAACAACAACCAGAGTCATTGAAATGTGTGTTCTTCTCACATACCACCTATGGATCCACCAGTGTCATTGCATGTGTGTTCTTTTCACAATCCACCCATGGATCCACCAGTGTCATTGCATGTGTGTTCTTTTTAGTAACAACAACCAGAGTCATTGAAATGTGTGTTCTTCTCGCATACCACGTATGGATCCACCAGTGTCATTGCATGTGTGTTCTTTTCACAATCCACCCATGGATCCACCAGTGTCATTGGATGTGTGTTCTTTTTAGTAACAACTAGAGTCATTGAAATGTGTGTTCTTTTCACATACCACGTATGGATCCACCAATGTCATTGCATGTGTGTTCTTTTCACTAACAACAACCAGAGTCATTGCATGTGTGTTCTTTTCACATACCACATATGGATCAACCAGTGTCATTGCATGTATGTTCTTTTCAACAACAACAACTGGAGTCATTGCATGTGTGCTCTTTTCACAATCCACACATGGATCCACCAGTGTCATTGCATGTGTGTTCTTTTTAGTAACAACAACCAGTGTCATTGCATGTGTGTTCTTTTCACTAACAACAACTGGAGTCATTGCATGTGTGCTCTTTTCACAATCCACCTATGGATCCACCAGTGTCATTGCATGTGTGTTCTTTTTACTAACAACAACCAGAGTCATTTCATGGTTGTTCTTCTCACATACCACCTATGGATCAACCAGTGTCATTGCATGTGTGTTCTCTTCATAATCCACACATGGATCCACCAGTGTCATTGCATGTGTGTTCTTTTTACTAACAACCAGTGTCATTGCATGTGTGTTCTTTTTACTAACAACAACCAGTGTCATTGCATGTGTGTTCTCTTCAGAGACCAGACATGGATCCACCAGTGTCATTGCATGTGTGTTCTTTTTACTAACAACAACCAGAGTCATTGCATGTGTGTTCTTTTCACATACCACATATGGATCAACCAGTGTCATTGCATGTATGTTCTTTTCAACAACAACAACTGGATTCATTGCATGTGTGCTCTTTTCACAATCTAGACATGGATCCACCAGTTCATTGCATGTGTGTTCTTTTTAGTAACAACAACCAGTGTCATTGCATGTGTGTTCTTTTCACTAACAACAACTGGAGTCATTGCATGTGTGCTCTTTTCACAATCCACTTATGGATCCACCAGTGTCATTGCATGTGTGTTCTTTTTACTAACAACAACCAGAGTCATTTCATGGTTGTTCTTCTCACATACCACCTATGGATCAACCAGTGTCATTGCATGTGTGTTCTCTTCACAATCCACACATGGATCCACCAGTGTCATTGCATGTGTGTTCTTTTTACTAACAACAACCAGTGTCATTGCATGTGTGTTCTCTTCAGAGACCAGACATGGATCCACCAGTGTCATTGCATGTGTGTTCTTTTTACTAACAACAACCAGAGTCATTGCATGTGTGTTCTTTTCACATACCACATATGGATCCACTAGTGTCATTGAAATGTGTGTTCTCTACATAGACCACACATGGATCCACCAGTGTCATTGCATGTGTGTTCTTTTTAGTAACAATAACCAGAGTCATTGAAATGTGTGTTCTTCTCACATACCACGTATGGATCCACCAGTGTCATTGCATGTGTGTTCTTTTCACAATCCACCCATGGATCCACCAGTGTCATTGCATGTGTGTTCTTTTTAGTAACAACAACCAGAGTCATTGAAATGTGTGTTCCTTTCAACTACCACATATGGATCCACCAGTGTCATTGCATGTGTGTTCTTTTCACTAAAAACAACCAGAGTCATTGCATGTGTTTTCTTTTCACATACCACATATGGATCCACCAGTGTTATTGCATGCGTGTTCTTTTCACTAACAACAACTGGAGTCATTGCATGTGTGCTCTTTTAAAAATCCACACATGGATCCACTAGTGTCATTGCATGTGTGTTCTTTTTAGTAACAACAACCAGTGTCATTGCATGTGTGTTCTTTTCACTAACAACAACTGGAGTCATTGCATGTGTGCTCTTTTCACAATCCACCTATGGATCCACCAGTGCCATTGCATGTATGTTCTATTTACTAACAACAACTAGAGTCATTTCATGGCTGTTCTTCTCACATACCACCTATGGATCCACCAGTGTCATTGCATGTGTGTTCTCTTCACAATCCACACATGGATCCACCAGTGTCATTGCATGTGTGTTATTTTTAGTAACAACAACCAGAGTCATTGAAATGTGTGTTCTTCTCACATACCACCTATGGATCCACCAGTGTCATTGCATGTGTGTTCTTTTCACAATCCACCAATGGATCCACCAGTGTCATTGCATGTGTGTTCTTTTTACTAACAACAACCAGAGTCATTGAAATGCCTGTTCTTTTCACATACCACCTATGGATCCACTAGTGTCATTGCATGTGTGTTCTTTTCACTAACAACAACCAGACTCATTACATGTGTGTTCTTTTCACATACCACATATGGATCCACCAGTGTCATTGAAATGTGTGTTCTCAACATAGACCACACATGGATCCACTAGTGTCATTGCATGTGTGTTCTTTTTAGTAACAACAACCAGTCATTGAAATGTGTGTTCTTCTCTCATACCACCTATGGATCCACCAGTGTCATTGCATGTGTGTTCTTTTCACAACACCCATGGATCCACCAGTGTCTTTACATGTGAGTTCTTTTTAGTAACAACAACCAGAGTCATTGAAATGTGTGTTCTTCTCACATACCACCTATGGATTCACCAGTGTCATTGCATGTGTGTTCTTTTCACAATCCACCCATGGATCCACCAGTGTCATTGCATGTGTGTTCTTTTTAGTAACAACAACCAGAGTCATTGAAATGTGTGTTCTTCTCACATACCACCTATGGATCCACCAGTGTCATTGCATGTGTGTGCTTTTCACAATCCACCCATGGATCCACCAGTGTCATTGGATGTGTGTTCTTTTTAGTAACAACTAGAGTCATTGAAATGTGTATTCTTTTCACATACCACATATGGATCCACCAGAGTCATTGCATGTTTGTTATTTTCACTAACAACAACCAGAGTCATTGCATGTGTGTTCTTTTCACATACCACATATGGATCAACCAGTGTCATTGCATGTATGTTCTTTTCAACAACAACAACTGGAGTCATTGCATGTGTGCTCTTTTCACAATCCACACATGGATCCACCAGTGTCATTGCATGTGTGTTCTTTTTAGTAACAATAACCAGTGTCATTGCATGTGTGTTCTTTTCACTAACAACAACTGGAGTCATTGCATGTGTGCTCTTTTCACAATCCACCTATGGATCCACCAGTGTCATTGCATGTGTGTTCTTTTTACTAACAACAACCAGAGTCATTTCATGGCTGTTCTTCTCACATACCACCTATGGATCAACCAATGTCATTGCATGTGTGTTCTCTTCACAATCCACACATGGATCCACCAGTGTCATTGCATGTGTGTTCTTTTTACTAACAACAACCAGTGTCATTGCATGTGTGTTCTCTTCAGAGACCAGACATGGATCCGCCAGTGTCATTGCCTGTGTGTTCTTTTTACTAACAACAACCAGAGTCATTGCATGTGTGTTCTTTTCACATACCACATACGGATCCACCAGTGTCATTGAAATGTGTGTTCTCTACATAGACCACACATGGATCCACCAGTGTCATTGCATGTGTGTTCTTTTTAGTAACAACAACCAGAGTCATTGAAATGTGTGTTCTTCTCACATACCACCTATGGATCCACCAGTGTCATTGCATGTGTGTTCTTTTCACCATCCACCCATGGATCCACCAGTGTCATTGCATGTGTGTTCTTTTCACAATCCACCCATGGATCCACCAGTGTCTTTACATGTGAGTTCTTTTTAGTAACAACAACCAGAGTCATTGAAATGTGTGTTCTTCTCACATACCACCTATGGATTCACCAGTGTCATTGCATGTGTGTTCTTTTCACAATCCACCCATGGATCCACCAGTGTCATTGCATGTGTGTTCTTTTTAGTAACAACAACCAGAGTCATTGAAATGTGTGTTCTTCTCACATACCACCTATGGATCCACCAGTGTCATTGCATGTGTGTGCTTTTCACAATCCACCCATGGATCCACCAGTGTCATGGGATGTGTGTTCTTTTTTGTAACAACTAGAGTCATTGAAATGTGTATTCTTTTCACATACCACATATGGATCCACCAGTGTCATTGCATGTTTGATATTTTCACTAACAACAACCAGAGTCATTGCATGTGTGTTCTTTTCACATACCACATATGGATCAACCAGTGTCATTGCATGTATGTTCTTTTCAACAACAACAACTGGAGTCATTGCATGTGTGCTCTTTTCACAATCCACATATGGATCCACCAGTGTCATTGCATGTGTGTTCTTTTTAGTAACAACAACCAGTGTCATTGCATGTGTGTTCTTTTCACTAACAACAACTGGAGTCATTGCATGTGTGCTCTTTTCACAATCCACCTATGGATCCACCAGTGTCACTGCATGTGTGTTCTTTTCACTAACAACAACTAGAGTCATTGCATGTGTGTTCTTTTCACATACCACATATGGATCCACCAGTGTCATTGCATGTGTGTTCTTTTCACTAACAACAACCAGAGTCATTGCATGTGTGTTCTTTTCACATACCACATATGGATCAACCAGTGTCATTGCATGTATGTTCTTTTCAACAACAACAACTGGAGCCATTGCATGTGTGCTCTTTTCACAATCCACACATGGATCCACCAGTGTCATTGCATGTGTTTTCTTTTTAGTAACAACAACCAGTGTCATTGCATGTGTGTTCTTTTCACTAACAACAACTGGAGTCATTGCATGTGTGCTCTTTTCACAATCCACCTATGGATCCACCAGTGTCATTGCATGTGTGTTCTTTTTACTAACAACAACCAGAGTCATTTCATGGCTGTTCTTCTCACATACCACCTATGGATGCACTAGTGTCATTGCATGTGTGTTCTCTTCACAATCCACACATGGATCCACCAGTTTCATTGCATGTGTGTTCTTTTTACTAACAACAACCAGTGTCATTGCATGTGTGTTCTCTTTAGAGACTAGACATGGATCCACCAGTGTCATTGTATGTGTGTTCTTTTTACTAACAACAACTAGAGTCATTGCATGTGTGTTCTTTTCACATACCACATATGGATCCACCAGTGTCACTGAAATGTGTGTTCTCTACATAGAAAACACATGGATCCACCAGTGTCATTGCATGTGTGTTCTTTTTAGTAGCAACAACCAGTGTCATTGAAATGTGTGTTCTTCTCACATACCACCTATGGATCCACCAGTGTCATTGCATTTGTGTTCTTTTCACCATCCACCCATGGATCCACCAGTGTCATTGCATGTGTGTTCTTTTTAGTAACAACAACCAGAGTCATTGAAATGTGTGTTCTTTTCACATACCACATATGGATCCACCAGTGTCATTGCATGTGTGTTCTTTTCACTAATAACAACCAGAGTCATTGCATGTGTGTTCTTTTCTCATACCACATATGGATCCACCAGTGTCATTGCATGTATGTTCTTGTCAACAACAACAACTAGAGTCATTGCATGTCTGCAATCCAGAGATGGATCCACTAGTGGAATTGCATGTGTGTTCTTTTTAGTAACAACAACTAGTGTCATTCAATGTGTGTTCTTTTCACTAACAACAACTAGAGTCATTGCGTGTGTGCTCTTTTCACAATCCACCTATGGATCCACCAATGTCATTGCATGTGTGTTGTTTTTACTAACAACAACCAGTGTCATTGCATGTGTGTTCTTTTCACTAACAACAACCAGAGTCATTGCATGTGTGTTCTTTTCTCATACCACATATGGATCCACCAGTGTCATTGCATGTATGTTCTTGTCAACAACAACAACAACTAGAGTCATTGCATGTCTGCAATCCACAGATGGATCCACCAGTGGAATTGCATGTGTGTTCTTTTTAGTAACAACAACTAGTGTCATTCAATGTGTGTTCTTTTCACTAACAACAACTAGAGTCATTGCGTGTGTGCTCTTTTCACAATCCACCTATGGATCCACCAATGTCATTGCATGTGTGTTGTTTTTACTAACAACAACCAGAGTCATATCACGGATGTTCTTCTCACATATAGCCTATGGATCCACCAGTTTCATTGCATGTGTGTTCTCTTCACAATCCACACATGGATCCACCAGTGTCATTGCATGGGTGTTCTTTTTAGTACCAACAACGAGTGTCATTGCATGTGTTTTCTCTTCAGAGATCAGACATGGATCCACCAGTGTCATTGCATGTGTGTTCCTTTTACTAACAACAACCAGAGTCATTGAAATGTGTGCTCTCTTCAGAGACCACACATGGATCCACCGGTTTCATTGCATGTATGTTCTTTTCACTAACAACAACCGGAGTCATTGCATGTGTGTTCTTTTCACATACCACATATGGATCCACCAGTGTCATTGCATGTATGTTCTTGTCAACAACAACTAGAGTCATTGCATGTGTGCTCTTTTCACAATCCACAGATGGATCCACCAGTGTCATTGCATTTGTTCTTTTTAGTACCAAGAACCAGTGTCATTGCATGTGTGTTCTTTACACTAACAACAACTGGAGTCATTGGGTGTGTGCTCTTTTCACAATCCACCTATGGATCCACCAGTGTCATTGCATGTGTGTTCTTTTTACTAACAACAACCAGAGTCATTTCATGGTTGTTCTTCTCACATACAGCCTATGGATCCACCAGTGTCATTGCATGTGTGTTCTCTTCACAATCCACACATGGATCCACTAGTGTCATTGCATGCGTGTTCTTTTTACTAACAACAACGAGTGCCATTGCATGTGTGTTCTCTTCAGAGACCAGACATGGATCCTCCAGTGTCATTGCATGTGTGTTCCTTTTACTAACAACAACCAGAGTCATTGAAATGTGTGCTCTCTTCAGAGACCACACATGGATCCACCGGTGTCATTGCATGTATGTTCTTTTCACTAACAACAACTGGAGTCATTGCATGTGTGTTCTTTTCACATACCACATATGGATCCACCGGTGGCATTGCATGTGTGCTCTTTTCACAATCCACCCATGGATCCACCAGTGTCATTGCATGTGTGTTCTTTTTAGTAACAACAACCAGAGTCATTGAAATGTGTTTTCTTGTCACATACCACCTATGGATCCACTAGTTTCATTGCATGTGTGTTCATTTCACTAACAACAACCAGAGTCATTGCATGTGAGTTCTTTTCACATACCACCTATGGATCCACTAGTGGCATTGCATGTGTGTTCTTTTTAGTAACAACAACCAGTGTCATTGCATGTGTGTTCTTTTCACTAACAACAACTCGAGTCATTGCATGTGTGCTCTTTTCACAATCCACCTATGGATCCACCAGTGTCATTGCATGTATGTTCTTTTTACTAACAACAACCAGAGTCATTTCATGGTTGTTCTTGTCACATACCGCCTATGGATCCACCAGTGTCATTGCATGTGTGTTGTCTTCAGAATCCACACATGGATCCACCAGTGTCATTGCATGTGTGTTCTTTTTACTAACAACAACCAGTGTCATTGCATGTGTGTTCTCTTCAGAGACCAGACATGGATCGACCAGTGTCATTGCATGTGTGTTCTTTTTACTAACAACAACCAGAGTCATTGAAATCTGTGCTCTCTTTAGAGACCACACATGGATCCACCGGTGTCATTGCATGTATGTTCTTATCACTAACAACAACTGGAGTCATTGCATGTGTGTTCTTTTCACATACCACATATGGATCCACCGATGTCATTGCATGTGTGCTCTTTTCACAATCCAACCATGGATCCACCAGTGTCATTGCATGTGTGTTCTTTTTACTAACAACAACTAGAGTCATTGAAATGTGTGTTCTTCTCACATACCACCTATGGATCCACCAGTGTTATTGCATGTGTGTTCTTTTCACAATCCACCAATGGATCCACCAGTGTCATTGGATGTGTGTTCTTTTTAGTAACAACTAGAGTCATTGAAATGTGTGTTCTTTTCACATACCACCTATGGATCCACCAGTGTCATTACATGTGTGTTTTTTTCACTAACAACAACCAGAGTCATTACATGTGTGTTCTTTTCACATACCACATATGGATCCACCAGTGTCATTGAAATGTGTGTTCTCAACATAGACCACACATGGATCCACCAGTGTCATTGCATGTGTGTTCTTTTTAGTAACAACAACCGGAGTCATTGAAATGTGTGTTCTTCTCACATGCCACCTATGGATCCACCAGTGTCATTGCATGTGTGTTGTTTTCACAATCCACCCATGGATCCACCAGTGTCATTACATGTGTGTTCTTTTTAGTAACAACAACCAGAGTCATTGAAATGTGTGTTCTTCTCACATACCACCTATGGATCCACCAGTGTCATTGCATGTGTGTTCTTTTCACAATCCACCCATGGATCCACCAGTGTCATTGGATGTGTGTTCTTTTTAGTAACAACAACCAGAGTCATTGAAATGTGTGTTCTTTTCACATACCACATATGGATCCACCAGTGTCATTGCATGTGTGTTCTTTTCACATACCACATATGGATCCACGAGTGTCATTGCATGTATGTTCTTTTCAACAATAACAACTGGAGTAATTGCATGTGAGCTCTTTTCACAATCCACACATGGATCCACCAATGTCATTACATGTGTGTTCTTTTTAGTAACAACAACCAGTGTCATTGCATGCGTGTTCTTTTTACTAACAACAACGAGTGTCATTGCATGTGTGTTCTCTTCAGAGACCAGACATGGATCCACCAGTGTCATTCCATGTGTGTTCCTTTTACTAACAACAACTAGAGTCATTGAAATGTGTGCTCTCTTCAGAGACCACACATGGATCCACCGGTGTCATTGCATGTACGTTCTTTTCACTAAAAACAACTGGAGTCATTGCATGTGTGTTCTTTTCACTAACAACAACCATAGTCATTGCATGTGTGTTATTTTCACATACCTCATATGGATCCACCAGTGTCATTGCATGTATGTTCTTTTCAACAACAACAACTAGAGTCATTGCATGTGTGCTCTTTTCACAATCAACACATGGATCCACCAGTGTCATTGCATGTGTGTTCTTTTTAGTAACAACAACTAGTGTCATTGCATGTGTGTTCTTTTCACTAACAACAATTGGAGTCATTGCATGTGTGCTCTTTTCACAATCCACCTATGGATCCACCAGTGTCATTGCATGTGTGTTCCTTTTACTATCCAACAACCAGAGTCATTTCATGGCTGTTCTTCTCACATACCACCTATGGATCCACCAGTGTCATTGCATGTGTGTTCTCTTCACAATCCACACATGGATCCACCAGTTTCATTGCATGTGTGTTCTTTTTACTAACAACAACCAGTGTCATTGCATGTGTGTTCTCTTCAGAGACTAGACATGGATCCACCAGTGTCATTGCATGTGTGTTCTTTTTACTAACAACAACTAGAGTCATTGCATGTGTGTTCTTTTCACATACCACATATGGATCCACCAGTGTCATTGAAATGTGTGTTCTCTACATAGACAACACATGGATCCACCAATGTCATTGCATGTGTGTTCTTTTTAGTAACAACAACCAGAGTCATTGAAATGTGTGTTCTATTCACATACCACATATGGATCCACCAGTGTCATTGCATGTGTGTTCTTTTCACTAACAACAACCAGAGTCATTGCATGTGTGTTCTTTTCACATACCACATATGGATCCACCAGTGTCATTGCATGTATGCTCTTATCAACAACAACAACTAGAGTCATTGCATGTCTGCATTCCACAGATGGATCCACCAGTGTCATTGCATGTGTGTTCCTTTTAGTAACAACAACTAGTGTCATTGCATGTGTGTTCTTTTCACTAACAACAACTAGTGTCATTGCATGTGTGTTCTTTTTACTAACAACAACCAGAGTCATTTCATGGCTGTTCTTCTCACATACAGCCTATGGATCCACCAGTTTCATGGCATGTGTGTTCTCTTCACAATCCACACATGGATCCACCAGTGTCATTGCATGCGTGTTCTTTTTACTAACAACAACGAGTGTCATCGCGTGTGTGTTCTCTTCAGAGATCAGACATGGATCCACCAGTGTCATTGCATGTGTGTTCCTTTTACTAACAACAACCAGAGTCATTGAAATGTGTGCTCTCTTCAGAGACCACACATGGATCCACCGGTGTCATTGCATGTATGTTCTTTTCACTAACAACAACTGGAGTCATTGCATGTGTGTTCTTTTCACATACCACATATGGATACACCAGTGTCATTGCATGTATGTTCTTGTCAACAACAACAACTAGAGTCATTGCATGTGTGCTCTTTTCATAATCCACAGATGGATCCACCAGTGTCATTGCATGTGTGTTCTTTTTAGTAACAACAACCAGTGTCATTGCATGTGTGTTCTTTTCACTAACAACAACTGGAGTCATTGGGTGTGTGCTCTTTTTCACAATCCACCTATGGATCCACCAGTGTCATTGCATGTGTGTTCTTTTTACTAACAACAACCAGAGTCATTTCATGGTTGTTATTCTCACATACAGCCTACGGATCCACCAGTGTCATTGCATGTGTGTTCTCTTCAAAATCCACACATGGATCCACCAGTGTCATTGCATGTGTGTTCTCTTCACAATCCACACATGGATCCACCAGTGTCATTGCATGCGTGTTCTTTTTACTAACAACAGCAAGTGTCATTGCATGTGTGTTCTCTTCAGAGACCAGACATGGATCCACCAGTGTCATTGCATGTGTGTTCCTTTTACTAACAACAACCAGAGTCATTGAAATGTGTGTTCTCTTCAGAGACCACACATGGATCCACCGGTGTCATTGCATGTATGTTCTTTTCACTAAAAACAACTGGAGTCATTGTATGTGTGTTCTTTTCACATACCACATATGGATCCACCGGTGGCATTGCATGTGTGCTCTTTTCACAATCCACCCATGGATCCACCAGTGTCATTGCATGTGTATTCTATTTAGAAACAACAACCAGAGTCATTGAAATGTGTGTTCTTCTCACATACCACCTATGGATCCACCAGTTTCATTGCATGTGTGTTTATTTCACTAACAACAACCAGAGTCATTGCATGTGTGTTCTTTTCACAGACCACCTATGGATCCACTAGTGTCATTGCATGTGTGTTCTTTTTAGTAACAACAACCAGTGTCATTGCATGTGTGTTCTTTTCACTAACAACAACTAGAGTCATTGCATGTGTGCTCTTTTCCCAAACCACCTATGGATCCACCAGTGTCATTGCATGTATGTTCTTTTTACTAACAACAACTAGAGTCATTTCATGGCTGTTCTTATCACATACCACCTATGGATCCACCAGTGTCATTGCATGTGTGTTCTCTTTAGAATCCACACATGGATCCACCAGTGTCATTGGATGTGTGTTCTTTTTACTAACAATAACCAGTGTCATTGCATGTGTGTTTTCTTCAGAGACCAGACATGGATCAACCAGTGTCATTGCATGTGTGTTCTTTTTACTCACAACAACCAGAGTCATTGAAATGTGTGCTCTCTTCAGAGACCACACATGGATCCACCGGTGTCATTGCATGTATGTTCTTATCACTAACAACAACTGGAGTCATTGCATGTGTGTTCTTTTCACATACCACATATGGATCCACCGATGCCATTGCGTGTGTGCTCTTTTCACAATCCACCCATGGATCCACCAGTGTCATTGCATGTGTGTTCTTTTTACTAACAACAACTAGACTCATTGAAATGTGTGTTCTTTTCACATACCACCTATGGATCCACCAGTGTCATTGCATGTGTGTTCTTTTCACTAACAACAAGCAGAGTCATTACATGTGTGTTCTTTTCACATACCACATATGGATCCACCAGTGTCATTGAAATGTGTGTTATCAACATAGACCACACATGGATCCACCAGTGTCATTGCAGGTGTGTTCTTTTTAGTAACAACAACCAGAGTCATTGAAATGTGTGTTCTTCTCACATACCACCTATGGATCCACCAGTGTCATTGCGTGTGTGTTCTTTTCACAATCCACCCATGGATCCACCAGTGTCATTACATGTGTGTTCTTTTTAGTAACAACAACCAGAGTCATTGAAATGTGTGTTCTTCTCACATACCACCTATGGATCCACCAGTGTCATTGCATGTGTGTTCTTTTCACAATCCACCCATGGATCCACCAGTGTCATTGGATGTGTGTTCTTTTTAGTAACAACAACCAGAGTCATTGAAATGTGTGTTCTTTTCACATCCCACATATGGATCGACCAGTGTCATTGCATGTGTGTTCTTTTCACTAACAACAACCAGAGTCATTGCATGTGTGTTCTTTTTCACATACCACATATGGATCCACGAGTGTCATTGCATGTATGTTCTTTTCAACAGCAACAACTGGAGTCATTGCATGTGTGCTCTTTTCACAATCCACACATGGATCCACCAGTGTCATTGCATGTGTGTTCTTTTTAGTAACAACAACCAGTGTCATTGCATGCGTGTTCTTTTTACTAACAACAACGAGTGTCATTGCATGTGTGTTCTCTTCAGAGACCAGACATGGATCCACCAGTGTCATTGCATGTGTGTTCCTTTTACTAACAACAACCAGAGTCATTGAAATGTGTGCTCTCTTCAGAGACCACACATGGATCCACCGGTGTCATTGCATGTATGTTCTTTTCACTAACAACAACTGGAGTCATTTCATGTCTGTTCTTTTCACATACCACATATGGATCCATCAGTGTCATTGCATGTATGTTCTTGTCAACAACAACAACTAGAGTCATTGCATGTGTGCTCTTTTCACAATCCACAGATGGATCCACCAGTGTCATTGCATGTGTGTTCTTTTTAGTAACAATAACCAGTGTCATTGCATGTGTGTTCTTTTCACTAACAACAACTGGAGTCATTGGGTGTGTGCTCTTTTCACAATCCACCTATGGATCCACCAGTGTCATTGCATGTGTGTTCTTTTTACTAACAACAACCAGAGTCATTTCATGGTTGTTCATCTCACATACAGCCTATGGATCCACCAGTGTCATTGTATGTGTGTTCTCTTCACAATCCACACATGGATCCACCAGTGTCATTGCATGCGTGTTCTTTTTACTAACAACAACGAGTGTCATTGCATGTGTGTTCTTTTTACTAACAACAACAAGTGTCATTGCATGTGTGTTCCTTTTACTAACAACAACCAGAGTCATTGAAATGTGTGTTCTCTTCAGAGACCACACATGGATCCACCGGTGTCATTGCATGTATGTTCTTTTCACTAAAAACAACTGGAGTCATTGCATGTGTGTTCTTTTCACATACCACATATGGATCCACCGGTGGCATTGCATGCGTGCTCTTTTCATAATCCACCCATGGATCCACCAGTGTCATTGCATGTGTGTTCTTTTTAGTAACAACAACCAGAGTCATTGCATGTGTGTTCTTTTCACATACCACCTATGGATCCACTAGTGTCATTGCATGTGTGTTCTTTTTAGTAACAACAACCAGTGTCATTGCATGTGTGTTCTTTACACTAACAACAACTAGAGTCATTGCATGTGTGCTCTTTTCACAATCCACCTATGGATCCACCAGTGTCATTGCATGTATGTTCTTTTTACTAACAACAACTAGAGTCATTTCATGGATGTTCTTCTCACATACCACCTATGGATCCACCAGTGTCATTGCATGTGTGTTCTCTTCAGAATCCACACATGGATCCAACAGTGTCATTGCATGTGTGTTCTTTTTACTAACAACAACCAGTGTCATTGCATGTGTGTTCTCTTCAGAGACCAGACATGGATCAACTAGTGTCATTGCATGTGTGTTCTTTTTACTAACAACAACCAGAGTCATTGAAATGTGTGCTCTCTTCATAGACCACACATGGATCCACCGGTGTCATTGCATGTATGTTCTTATCACTAACAACAACGGGAGTCATTCCATGTGTATTCTTCTCACATACCACATATGGATCAACGATGTCATTGCATGTGTGCTCTTTTCACAATCCACCCTTTAATCCACCAGTGCCATTGCATGTGTGTTCTTTTTACTAACAACAACTAGAGTCATTGAAATGTGTGTTCTTTTCACATACCACCTATGGATCCACCAGTGTCATTGCATGTGTGTTCATTTCACTAACAACAACCAGAGTCATTACACGTGTGTTCTTTTCACATACCACATATGGATCCACCAGTGTCATTGAAATGTGTGTTCTCAACATAGACCACACATGGATCCACCAGTGTCATTGCATGTGTGTTCTTTTTAGTAACAACAACCAGAGTCATTGAAATGTGTGTTCTTGTCACATACCACCTATGGATCCACCAGTGTCATTGCATGTGTGTTGTTTTCACAATCCACCCATGGATCCACCAGTGTCATTACATGTGTGTTCTTTTTAGTAACAACAACCAGAGTCATTGAAATGTGTGTTCTTCTCACATACCACCTATGGATCCACCAGTGTCATTGCATGTGTGTTCTTTTCACAATCCACCCATGGATCCACCAGTGTCATTGGATGTGTGTTCTTTTTAGTAACAACAACGAGAGTCATTGAAATATGTGTTCTTTTCACATACCACATATGGATCCACCAGTGTCATTGCATGTGTGTTCTTTTCACTGACAATAACCAGAGTCATTGCATGTGTGTTCTTTTCACATACCACATATGGATCCACGAGTGTCATTACATGTATGTTCTTTTCAACAACAACAACTGTAGTCATTGCATGTGTGCTCTTTTCACAATCCACACATGGATCCACCAGTGTCATTGCATGTGTGTTCTTTTTAGTAACAACAACCAGTGTCATTGCATGCGTGTTCTTTTTACTAACAACAACCAGAGTCATTGAAATGTGTGCTCTCTTCAGAGACCAGACATGGATCCACCAGTGTCATTGCATGTGTGTTCCTTTTACTAACAACAACCAGAGTCATTGAAATGTGTGCTCTCTTCAGAGACCACACATGGATCCACCAGTGTCATTGCATGTGTGTTCTTTTTAGTAACAACAACCAGAGTCATTGAAATGTGTGTTCGTCTCACATACCACCTATGGATCCACCAGTGTCATTGCATGTGTGTTCTTTTCACAATCCAACCATGGATCCACCAGTGTCATTACATGTGATTTCTTTTTAGTAACAACAACCAGAGTCATTGAAATGTGTGTTCTTCTCACATACCACCTATGGATCCACCAGTGTCATTGCATGTGTGTTCTTTTCACAATCCACCCATGGATCCACCAGTGTCATTGGATGTGTGTTCTTTTTAGTAACAACAACCAGAGTCATTGAAATGTGTGTTCTTTTCACATACCACATATGGATCCACCAGTGTCATTGCATGTGTGTTCTTTTCACTAACAACAACCAGAGTCATTGCATGTGTGTTCTTTTCACATACCACATATGGATCCACGAGTGTCATTGCATGTATGTTCTTTTCAATAACAACAACTGGAGTCATTGCATGTGTGCTCTTTTCACAATCCACACATGGATCCACCAGTGTCATTGCATGTGTGTTCTTTTTAGTAACAAAAACCAGTGTCATTGCATGTGTGTTCTTTTCACTAACAACAACCAGTGTCATTGCATGTATGTTCTTGTCAACAACAACAACTAGAGTCATTGCATGTGTGCTCTTTTCACAATCCACGGATGGATCCACCAGTGTCATTGCATGTGTGTTCTTTTTAGTAACAACAACCAGTGTCATTGCATGTGTGTTCTTTTCACTAACAACAATTGGAGTCATTGCGTGTGTGCTCTTTTCACAATCCACCTATGGATCCACCAGTGTCATTGCATGTGTGTTCTTTTTACTAACAACAACCAGACTCATTTCATGGCTGTTCTTCTCACATACCACCTATGGATCCACCAGTGTCATTGCATGTGTGTTCTCTTCACAATCCACACATGGATCCACCAGTGTCATTGCATGTGTGTTCTTTTTACTAACAACAACAAGTATCATTGCATGTGTGTTCTCTTCAGAGACTAGACATGGATCCAACAGTGTCATTGCATGTGTGCTCTTTTTACTAACAACAACTAGAGTCATTGCATGTGTGTTCTTTTCACATACCACATATGGATCCACCACTGTCATTGAAATGTGTGTTCTCTACATAGACAACACATGGATCCACCAGTGTCATTGCATATGTGTTCTTTTTAGTAACAACAACCAGAGTCATTGAAATGTGTGTTCTTCTCACAGACCACCTATGGATCCACCAGTGTCATTGCATGTGTGTTCTTTTCACAATCCACCATGGATCCACCAGTGTCATTGCATGTGTGTTCTTTTTAGTAACAACAACCAGAGTCATTGAAATGTTTTTTTTCACATACCACATATGGATCCACTAGTGTCATTGCGTGTGTGTTCTTTTCACTAACAACAACCAGAGTCATTGCATGTGTGTTCTTTTCACATACCACAGATGGATCCACCAGTGTCATTGCATGTATGTTCTTGTCAACAACAACAACTAGAGTCATTGCACGTGTGCTCTTTTCATAATCCACAGATGGATCCACCAGTGTCATTACATGTGTGTTCTTTTTAGTAACAACAACCAGCGTCATTGCATGTGTGTTCTTTTCACTAACAACAACTGGAGTCATTTCGTGTGTGCTCTTTTCACAATCCACCTATGGATCCACCAGTGTCATTGCATGTGTGTTCTTTTTACTAACAACAACCAGAGTCATTTCATGGCTGTTCTTCTCACATACAGCCTATGGATCCACTAGTGTCATTGCATGTGTGTTCTCTTCACATACCACATATGGATCCACCAGTGTCATTGCATGTGTGTTCTTTTCACATACCACATATGGATCCACGAGTGTCATTGCATGTATGTTCTTTTCAACAATAACAACTGGAGTAATTGCATGTGAGCTCTTTTCACAATCCACACATGGATCCACCAGTGTCATTGCATGTGTGTTCTTTTTAGTAACAACAACCAGTGTCATTGCATGCGTGTTCTTTTTACTAAAGACAACGAGTGTCATTCATGTGTGTTCTCTTCAGAGATTAGACATGGATCCACCAGTGTCATTGCATGTGTGTTCCTTTTACTAACAACAACCAGAGTCATTGAAATGTGTGCTCTCTTCAGAGACCACACATGGATCCACCGTTGTCATTGCATGTATGTTCTTTTCACTAACAACAACTGGAGTCATTGCATGTGTGTTCTTTTCACATACCACATATGGATCCACCAGTGTCATTGCATGTATGTTCTTGTCAACAACAACAACTAGAGTCATTGCATGTGTGCTCTTTTCACAATCCACAGATGGATCCACCAGTGTCATTGCATGTGTGTTCTTTTTAGTAACAACAACCAGTGTCATTGCATGTGTGTTCTTTTCACTAACAACAACTGGAGTCATTGCGTGTGTGCTCTTTTCACAATCCACCTATGGATCCACCAGTGTCATTGCATGTGTGTTCTTTTTACTAACAACAACCAGAGTCATTTCATGGCTGTTCTTCTCACATAGAACCTATGGATCCACCAGTTTCATTGTATGTGTGTTCTCTTCACAATCCACACATGGATCCACCAGTATCATTGCATGCGTGTTCTTTTTACTAACAACAACGAGTGTCATTGCATGTGTGTTCTCTTCAGAGACCAGACATGGATCCACCAGTGTCATTGCATGTGTGTTCCGTTTACTAACAACAACCAGAGTCATTGAAATGTGTGCTCTCTTCAGAGACCACACATGGATCCACCGATGTCATTGCATGTATGTTCTTCTCACTAAAAACAACTGGAGTCATTGCATGTGTGTTCTTTTCACATACCACATATGGATCCACTGGTGTCATTGCATGTGTGCTCTTTTCACAATCCACCCATGGATCCACCAGTGTCATTGCATGTGTGTTCTTTCTAGTAACAACAACCAGAGTCATTGCATGTATGTTCTTTTCAACAACAACAACAACCAGAGTCATTGCATGTGTGCTCTTTTCACAACCGACACATGGATCCACCAGTGTCATTGCATGTGTGTTCTTTTTAGTATCAATACCCAGTGTCATTGCATGTGTATTCTTTTCAGTAACAACAACTGGAGTTATTGCATGTGTGCTCTTTTCACAATCCACCTATGGATCCTCTAGTGTCATTGCATGTGCGTTCTTTTTACTAACAACAACCAGAGTCATTTCATGGCTGTTCTTCTCACATACCACCTGTGGATCCACCAGTGTCATTGCATGTGTGTTCTCTTCACAATCCACACATGGATCCACCAGTGTCATTGCATGTGTGTTCTTTTTACTAACAACAACCAGACTCATTGAAATGTGTGTTCTTCTCACATACCACCTATGGATCCACCAGTGTCATTGCTTGTGTGTTCTTTTCACAATCCACCCATGGATCCACTAGTGTCATTGCATGTGTGTTCTTTTTAGTAACAACAACCAGAGTCATTGAAATGTGTGTTCTTCTCACATACCACCTATGGATCCACCAGTTTCGTTGCATGTGTGTTCATTTCACTAACAACAACCAGAGTCATTGCATCTGTGTTCTTTTCACATACCACATATGGATCCACCAGTGTCATTGAGATGTGTGTTCTCTTTACAGACCACACATGGATCCACCAGTGTCATTGCATGTGTTTCCTTTTTAGTAATAACAACCAGAGTCATTGAAATGTGTGTTCTTCTCACATACCACCTATGGATCAACCAGTGTCATTGCATGTGTATTCTTTTCACAATCCACCCATGGATCCACCAGTGTCATTACATGTGTGTTCTATTTAGTAACAACAACCAGAGTCATTGAAATGTGTGTTCTTTTCACATACCACCTATGGATCCACCAGTGTCATTGCATGTGTGTTCTTTTCACTAACAACAAACAGAGTCATTGCATGTGTGTTCTTTTCACATACCACATATGGATCCACCAGTGTCATTGCATGTATGTTCTTTTCAACAACAACAACAACTGGAGTCATTGCATGTGTGCTCTTTTTCACAATCCACACATGGATCCACCAGTGTTATTGCATGTGTGTTCTTTTTAGTAACAACAACCAGTGTCATTGCATGTGTGTTCTTTTCACTAACTACAACTGGAGTCATTGCATGTGTGCTCTTTTCACAATCCACCTATGGATCCACCAATGTCATTGCATGTGTGTTATTTTTACTAACAACAACCAGAGTCATTTCATGGCTGTTCTTCTCACATACCACCTATGGATCCACTAGTGTCATTGCATATGTGTTCTCTTCACAATCCACACATGGATCCACCAGTGTCATTACATGTGTGTTCTTTTTACTAACAACAACCAGTGTCATTGCATGTGTGTTCTTTTCCGAGACCAGACATGGATCCACCAGTGTCATTGCATGTGTGTTCTTTTTACTAACAACAACCAGAGTCACTGAAATGTGTGCTCTCTTCAGAGACCACACATGGATCCCCCGGTGTCATTGCATGTATGTTATTTTCACTAACAACAACTGGAGTCATTGCATGTGTGTTCTTTTCACATACCAAATATGGATCCACCGATGTCATTGCATGTGTGCTCATTTCACAATCCACCCATGGATCCACCAGTGTCATTGCATGTGTGTTCTTTTTACTAACAACAACCAGAGTCATTGAAATGTGTGTTCTTTTCACATACCACCTATGGATCCACCAGTGTCATTGCATGTGTGTTTTTTTCACTAACAACAACCAGAGTCATTACATGTGTGTTCTTTTCACATACCACATATGGATCCACCAGTGTCATTGAAATGTGTGTTCTCAATATAGACCACACATGGATCCACCAGTGTCATGGCATGTGTGTTCTTTTTAGTAACAACAACCAGAGTCATTGAAATGTGTGTTCTTCTCACATACCACCTATGGATCCACTAGTGTCATTACATGTGTGTTCTTTTCACAATCCACCCATGGATCCACCAGTGTCATTACATGTGTGTTCTTTTTAGTAACAACCAGAGTCATTGAAATGTGTGTTCTTCTCACATACCACCTATGGATCCACCAATGTCATTGCATGTGTGTTCTTTTCACAATCCACCCATGGATCCACCAGTGTCATTGGATGTGTGTTCTTTTTAGTAACAACAACCAGAGTCATTGAAATGTGTATTCTTTTCACATGCCACAAATGGATCCACCAGTGTCATTGCATGTGTGTTCTTTTCACTAACAACAACCAGAGTCATTGCATGTGTGTTCTTTTCACATACCACATATGGATCCACGAGTGTCATTGCATGTATGTTCTTTTCAACAACAACAACTGGAGTCATTGCATGTGTGCTCTTTTCACAATCCACACATGGATCCACCAGTGTCATTGCATGTGTGTTCTTTTTAGTAACAACAACCAGTGTCATTGCATGTGTGTTCTTTTTAGTAACAACAACCAGTGTCATTGCATGTGTGTTCTTTTCAGAGACCAGACATGGATCAACCAGTGTCATTGCGTGTGTGTTCTCTTTACTAACAACAACCAGAGTCATGGAAATGTCTGCTCTCTTTAGAGACCACACATGGATCCACCGGTGTCATTGCATGTATGTTCTTATCACTAACAACAACTGGAGTCATTGCATGTGTGTTCTTTTCACATACCACATCTGGATCCACCGATGTCATTGCATGTGTGCTCTTTTCACAATCCACCCATGGATCCACCAGTGTCATTGCATGTGTGTTCTTTTTACTAACAACAACCAGAGTCATTGAAATGTGTGTTCTTTTCACATACCACCTATGGATCCACCAGTGTCATTACATGTGTGTTTTTTTCACTAACAACAACCAGAGTCATTACATGTGTGTTCTTTTCACATACCACATATGGATCCACCAGTGTCATTGAAATGTGTGTTCTCAATATAGACCACACATGGATCCACCAGTGTCATTGCATGTGTGTTCTTTTTAGTAACAACAACCAGAGTCATTGAAATGTGTGTTCTTCTCACATACCACCTATGGATCCACCAGTGTCATTGCATGTGTGTTCTTTTCACAATCCACCCATGGATCCACCAGTGTCATTACATGTGTGTTCTTTTTAGTAACAACAACCAGAGTCATTGAAATGTGTGTTCTTCACACATACCACCTATGGATCCACCAGTGTCATTGCATGTGTGTTCTTTTCACAATCCACCCACGGATCCACCAGTGTCATTGGATGTGTGTTCTTTTTAGTAACAACAACCAGAGTCATTGAAATGTGTGTTCTTTTCACATACCACAAATGGATCTACCAGTGTCATTGCATGTGTGTTCTTTTCACTAACAACAACCAGAGTCATTGCATGTGTGTTCTTTTCACATACCACATATGGATCCATGAGTGTCATTGCATGTATGTTCTTTTCAACAAGAACAACTGGAGTCATTGCATGTGTGCTCTTTTCACAATCCACACATGGATCCACCAGTGTCATTGCATGTGTGTTCTTTTTAGTAACAACAACCAGTGTCATTGCATGTGTGTTCTTTTCACTAACAACAACTGGAGTCATTGCATGTGTGCTCTTTTCACAATCCACCTATGGATCCACCAGTGTCATTGCATTTATGTTCTTTTTACTAACAACAACCAGAGTCATTTCATGGCTGTTCTTCTCACATACCACCTATGGATCCACCAGTGTCATTGCATGTGTGTTCTCTTCACGATTCACACATGGATCCACCAGTGTCATTGCATGTGTGTTCTTTTTACTAACAACAACAAGTGTCATTGCATGTGTGTTCTCTTCAGAGACTAGACATGGATCCACCAGTGTCATTGCATGTGTGTTCTTTTTACTAACAACAACTAGAGTCATTGCATGTGTGTTCTTTTCACATACCACATATGGATCCACCAGTGTCATTGAAATGTGTGTTCTCTACATAGACAACACATGGATCCACCAGTGTCATTGCATGTGTGTTCTTTTTAGTAACAACAACCAGAGTCATTGAAATGTGTGTTCTTCTCACATACCACCTATGGATCCACCAGTGTCATTGCATGTGTGTTCTTTTCACAATCCACCCATGGATCCACCAGTGTCATTGCATGTGTGTTCTTTTTAGTAACAACAACTAGAGTCATTGAAATGTGTGTTTTTTTCACATACCACATATGGATCCACCAGTGTCATTGCATGTGTGTTCTTTTCACTAACAACAACCAGAGTCATTGCATGTGTGTTCTTTTCACATACCACATATGGATCCACCAGTGTCATTGCATGTATGTTCTTGTCAACAACAACAACTAGAGTCATTGCATGTGTGCTCTTTTCACAATCCACAGATGGATCCACCAGTGTCATGGCATGTGTGTTCTTTTTAGTAACAACAACCAGTGTCATTGCATGTGTGTTCTTTTCACTAACAATAACTGGAGTCATTGCGTGTGTGCTCTTTCACAATCCACCTATGGATCCACCAGTGTCATTGTACTTGTGTCCATTTTACTAACAACAACCAGAGTCATTTCATGGCTGTTCTTCTCACATACAGCCTATGGATCCACCAGTGTTATTGCATGTGTGTTCTCTTCACAATCCACACATGGATCCACCAGTGTCATTGCATGCGTGTTCTTTTTACTAAAGACAACGAGTGTCATTGCATGTGTGTTCTCTTCAGAGATCAGACATGGATCCACCAGTGTCATTGCATGTGTGTTCCTTTTACTAACAACAACCAGAGTCATTGAAATGTGTGCTCTCTTCAGAGACCACACATGGATCCACCGGTGTCATTGCATGTATGTTCTTTTCACTAACAACAACTGGAGTTATTGCATGTGTGTTCTTTTCACATACCACATATGGATCCACCAGTGTCATTGCATGTATGTTCTTGTCAACAACAACTAGTGTCATTGCATGTGTGTTCTTTTTAGTAACAACAACCAGAGTCATTGAAATGTGTGTTCTTCTCACATACCACCTATGGATCCACCAGTGTCATTGCATGTGTGTTCTTTTCACAATCCACCCATGGATCCACCAGTGTCATTGCATGTGTGTTCTTTTTAGTAACAACAACCAGAGTCATTGAAATGTGTTTTCTTGTCACATATCACCTATGGATCCACCAGTGTCATTGCATCTGTGTTCTTTTGATTAACAACAACCAGAGTCATTGCATGTGTGTTCTTTTCACTAACAACAACTTGAGTCATTGCGTGTGTGCTCTTTTCACAATCCACCTATGGATCCACCAGTGTCATTGCATGTGTGTTCCTTTTACTAACAACAACCAGAGTCAATTCATGGCTGTTCTTCTCACATACAGTCTATGGATCCACCAGTGTCATTGCATGTGTGTTCTCTTCACAATCCACACATGGATCCACCAGTGTCATTGCATGCGTGTTCTTTTCACATACCACATTTGGATCCACGAGTGTCATTGCATGTATGTTCTTTTCAACAACAACAACTGGAGTCATTGCATGTGTGCTCTTTTCACAATCCACACATGGATCCACCATTGTCATTGCATGTGTGTTATTTTTAGTAACAACAACCAGTGTCATTGCATGCGTGTTCTTTTTACTAATAACAACGAGTGTCATTGCATGTGTGTTCTCTTCAGAGAGCAGACATGGATCCACCAGTGTCATTGCATGTGTGTTCCTTTTACTAACAACAACCAGAGTCATTGAAATGTGTGCTCTCTTCAGAGACCACACATGGATCCACCAGTGTCATTGCATGTATGTTCTTTTCACTAAAAACAACTGGAGTCATTGCATGTGTGTTCTTTTCACATACCACATATTGATCCACCAGTGTCATTGCATGTGTGCTCTTTTCACAATCCACCCATGGATCCACCAATGTCATTGCATGTGTGTTCTTTCTAGTAACAACAACCAGAGTCATTGCATGTATGTTCTTTTCAACAACAACAACAACCAGAGTCATTGCATGTGTGCTCTTTTCACAACCGACACATGGATCCACCAATGTCATTGCATGTGTGTTCTTTTTAGTAACAATAACCAGTGTCATTGCATGTGTATTCTTTTCAGTAACAACAACTGGAGTCATTACATGTGTGCTCTTTTCACAATCCACCTATGGATCCTCTAGTGTCATTGCATGTGCGTTCTTTTTACTAACAACAACCAGAGTCATTTCATGACTGTTCTTCTCACATACCACCTATGGATCCACCAGTGTCATTGCATGTGTGTTCTCTTCACAATCCACACATGGATCCACCAGTGTCATTGCATGCGTGTTCTTTTTACTAACAACAACCAGTGTCATTGCATGTGTGTTCTTTTCAGAGACCAGACATGGATCCAGAGTGTCATTGAATGTGTGTTCTTTTTACTAACAACAACCAGAGTCATTGAAATGTGTGCTCTCTTCAGAGACCACACATGGATCCACCGGTGTCATTGCATGTATGTTCTTTTCACTAACAACAACTGGAGTCATTGCATGTGTGTTCTATTCACATACCACATATGGATCCACCGGTGGCATTGCATGTGTGCTCTTTTCACAATCCACCCATGGATCCACTAGTGTCATTGCATGTGTGTTCTTTTTAGTAACAACAACCAGAGTCATTGAAATGTGTGTTCTTCTCACATACCACCTATGGATCCACCAGTTTCGTTGCATGTGTGTTCATTTCACTAACAACAACCAGAGTCATTGCATGTGTGTTCTTTTCACATACCACATATGGATCCACCAGTGTCATTGAGATGTGTGTTCTCTTTACAGACCACATATGGATCCACCAGTGTCATTGCATGTGTTTTCTTTTTAGTAACAACAACCAGAGTCATTGAAATGTGTGTTCTTCTCACATACCACCTATGGATCCACCAGTGTCATTGCATGTGTGTTCTTTTCACAATCCACCCATGGATCCACCAGTGTCATTACATGTGTGTTCTTTTTAGTAACAACAACCAGAGTCATTGAAATGTGTGTTCTTTTCACATACCACCTATGGATCCACCAGTGTCATTGCATGTGTGTTCTTTTCACTAACAACAAAAAGAGTCATTGCATGTGTGTTCTTTTCACATACCACATATGGATCCACCAGTGTCATTGCATGTATGTTCTTTTCAACAACAACAACTGGAGCCATTGCATGTGTGCTCTTTTTTAGAATCCACACATGGATCCACTAGTGTTATTGCATGTGTGTTCTTTTTAGTAACAACAACCAGTGTCATTGCATGTGTGTTCTTTTCACTAACAACAACTGGAGTCATTGCATGTGTGCTCTTTTCACAATCCAGCTATGGATCCACCAGTGTCATTGCATGTGTGTTCTTTTTACTAACAACAACAAAGTCATTTCATGGCTGTTCTTCTCACATACCACCTATGGATCCACTAGTGTCATTGCATGTGTGTTCTCTTCACAATCCACACATGGATCCACCAGTGTCATTACATGTGTGTTCTTTTTACTAACAACAACCAATGTCATTGCATGTGTGTTCTTTTCCGAGACCAGACATGGATCCACCAGTGTCATTACATGTGTGTTCTTTTTACTAACAACAACCAGAGTCACTGAAATGTGTGCTCTCTTCAGAGACCACACATGGATCCCCCGGTGTCATTGCATGTATGTTCTTTTCACTAACAACAATTGGAGTCGTTGCATGTGTGTTCTTTTCACATACCAAATATGGATCCACCGGTGTCATTGCATGTGTGCTCTTTTCACAATCCACTCATGGATCCATTAGTGTCATTGCATGTGTGCTATTTTTAGTAACAACAACCAGAGTCATTGCATGTATGTTGTTTTCAACAACAACAACTAGAGTCATTGCATGTGTGCTCTTTTCACAATCCACACATGGATCCACCAATGTCATTGCATGTGTGTTCTTTTTAGTAACAACAACCAGTGTCATTGCATGTGTGTTCTTTTCACTAACAACAACTAGAGTCATTGCATGTGTGCTCTTTTCACAATCCACCTATGGATCCTCCAGTGTCATTGCATGTGTGTTCTTTTTACTAATAACAACCAGAGTCATTTCATGGCTGTTCTTCTCACATACCAGCTATGTATCCACTAGTGTGATTGCATTTGTGTTCTCTTCACAATCCACACATGGATCCACCAGTGTCATTGCATGTGTGTTCTTTTTACTAACAACAACCAGTGTCATTACATATGTGTTCTCCTCGGAGACCAGAAATGGATCCAGAATGTGATTGCACGTGTGTTCTTTTTACTAACTACAACCAGAGTCATTGAAATGTGTGCTCTCTGTAGAGACCACACATGGATCCATCGGTGTCATTGCATGTATGTTCTTTTCACTAACAACAACTGGAGTCATTGCATGTGTGTTATTTTCACATACCACATATGGATCCACCCGTGTCATTGCATGTGTGCTCTTTTCACAATCAACCCATGGATCCACCAGTGTCATTGCATCTGTGTTCTTTTAAGTAACAATAACCAGAGTCATTGAAATGTGTGTTCTTCTCACATACCACCTGTGGATCCACCAGTGTCATTGCATGTGTGTTCTTTTCACTAACAACAACCAGAGTCATTGCATGTATGTTCTTTTCACATACCACATATGGATCCACCAGCGTCATTGAAATGTGTGTTCTCTACATAGACCACACATGGATCCACAAGTGTCATTGCACGTGTGTTCTTTTTAGTAAAAACAACCAGAGTCATTGAAATGTGTGTTCTTCTCACATACCACCTATGGATCCACCAGTGTCATTGCATGTGTGTTCTTTTCACAATCCACCCATGGATCCACCAGTGTCATTGCATGTGTGTTCTTTTTAGTAACAACAACCAGCGTCATTGAAATGTGTGTTCTTTTCACATACCACTTATGGATCCACCAGTGTCATTGCATGTGTGTTCTTTTCACTAACAACAACTAGAGTCATTGCATGTGTGTTCTTTTCACATACCACATATGGATCCACCACTGTCATTGAAATGTGTGTTCTCTACATAGACAACACATGGATCCACCAGTGTCATTGCATATGTGTTCTTTTTAGTAACAACAACCAGAGTCATTGAAATGTGTGTTCTTCTCACAGACCACCTATGGATCCACCAGTGTCATTGCATGTGTGTTCTTTTCACAATCCACCATGGATCCACCAGTGTCATTGCATGTGTGTTCTTTTTAGTAACAACAACCAGAGTCATTGAAATGTTTTTTTTCACATACCACATATGGATCCACTAGTGTCATTGCATGTGTGTTCTTTTCACTAACAACAACCAGAGTCATTGCATGTGTGTTCTTTTCACATACCACATATGGATCCACCAGTGTCATTGCATGTATGTTCTTGTCAACAACAACAACTAGAGTCATTGCACGTGTGCTCTTTTCATAATCCACAGATGGATCCACCAGTGTCATTACATGTGTGTTCTTTTTAGTAACAACAACCAGCGTCATTGCATGTGTGTTCTTTTCACTAACAACAACTGGAGTCATTTCGTGTGTGCTCTTTTCACAATCCACCTATGGATCCACCAGTGTCATTGCATGTGTGTTCTTTTTACTAACAACAACCAGAGTCATTTCATGGCTGTTCTTCTCACATACAGCCTATGGATCCACTAGTGTCATTGCATGTGTGTTCTCTTCACATACCACATATGGATCCACCAGTGTCATTGCATGTGTGTTCTTTTCACATACCACATATGGATCCACGAGTGTCATTGCATGTATGTTCTTTTCAACAATAACAACTGGAGTAATTGCATGTGAGCTCTTTTCACAATCCACACATGGATCCACCAGTGTCATTGCATGTGTGTTCTTTTTAGTAACAACAACCAGTGTCATTGCATGCGTGTTCTTTTTACTAAAGACAACGAATGTCATTGCATGTGTGTTCTCTTCAGAGATTAGACATGGATCCACCAGTGTCATTGCATGTGTGTTCCTTTTACTAACAACAACCAGAGTCATTGAAATGTGTGCTCTCTTCAGAGACCACACATGGATCCACCGTTGTCATTGCATGTATGTTCTTTTCACTAACAACAACCAGAGTCATTGCATGTGTGTTCTTTTCACATACCACATATGGATCCACCAGTGTCATTGCATGTATGTTCTTGTCAACAACAACAACTAGAGTCATTGCATGTGTGCTCTTTTCACAATCCACAGATGGATCCACCAGTGTCATTGCATGTGTGTTCTTTTTAGTAACAACAACCAGTGTCATTGCATGTGTGTTCTTTTCACTAACAACAACTGGAGTCATTGCGTGTGTGCTCTTTTCACAATCCACCTATGGATCCAGCAGTGTCATTGCATGTGTGTTCTTTTTACTAACAACAACCAGAGTCATTTCATGGCTGTTCTTCTCACATAGAACCTATGGATCCACCAGTTTCATTGTATGTGTGTTCTCTTCACAATCCACACATGGATCCACCAGTATCATTGCATGCGTGTTCTTTTTACTAACAACAACGAGTGTCATTGCATGTGTGTTCTCTTCAGAGACCAGACATGGATCCACCAGTGTCATTGCATGTGTGTTCCGTTTACTAACAACAACCAGAGTCATTGAAATGTGTGCTCTCTTCAGAGACCACACATGGATCCACCGATGTCATTGCATGTATGTTCTTCTCACTAAAAACAACTGGAGTCATTGCATGTGTGTTCTTTTCACATACCACATATGGATCCACTGGTGTCATTGCATGTGTGCTCTTTTCACAATCCACCCATGGATCCACCAGTGTCATTGCATGTGTGTTCTTTCTAGTAACAACAACCAGAGTCATTGCATGTATGTTCTTTTCAACAACAACAACAACCAGAGTCATTGCATGTGTGCTCTTTTCACAACCGACACATGGATCCACCAGTGTCATTGCATGTGTGTTCTTTTTAGTATCAATACCCAGTGTCATTGCATGTGTATTCTTTTCAGTAACAACAACTGGAGTTATTGCATGTGTGCTCTTTTCACAATCCACCTATGGATCCTCTAGTGTCATTGCATGTGCGTTCTTTTTACTAACAACAACCAGAGTCATTTCATCGCTGTTCTTCTCACATACCACCTATGGATCCACCAGTGTCATTGCATGTGTGTTCTCTTCACAATCCACACATGGATCCACCAGTGTCATTGCATGTGTGTTCTTTTTACTAACAACAACCAGACTCATTGAAATGTGTGTTCTTCTCACATACCACCTATGGATCCACCAGTGTCATTGCTTGTGTGTTCTTTTCACAATCCACCCATGGATCCACCAGTGTCATTGCATGTGTGTTCTTTTTAGTAACAACAACCAGAGTCATTGAAATGTGTGTTCTTCTCACATACCACCTATGGATCCACCAGTTTCGTTGCATGTGTGTTCATTTCACTAACAACAACCAGAGTCATTGCATCTGTGTTCTTTTCACATACCACATATGGATCCACCAGTGTCATTGAGATGTGTGTTCTCTTTACAGAGCACACATGGATCCACCAGTGTCATTGCATGTGTTTCCTTTTTAGTAATAACAACCAGAGTCATTGAAATGTGTGTTCTTCTCACATACCACCTATGGATCAACCAGTGTCATTGCATGTGTATTCTTTTCACAATCCACCCATGGATCCACCAGTGTCATTACATGTGTGTTCTATTTAGTAACAACAACCAGAGTCATTGAAATGTGTGTTCTTTTCACATACCACCTATGGATCCACCAGTGTCATTGCATGTGTGTTCTTTTCACTAACAACAAACAGAGTCATTGCATGTGTGTTCTTTTCACATACCACATATGGATCCACCAGTGTCATTGCATGTATGTTCTTTTCAACAACAACAACAACTGGAGTCATTGCATGTGTGCTCTTTTTCACAATCCACACATGGATCCACCAGTGTTATTGCATGTGTGTTCTTTTTAGTAACAACAACCAGTGTCATTGCATGTGTGTTCTTTTCACTAACTACAACTGGAGTCATTGCATGTGTGCTCTTTTCACAATCCACCTATGGATCCACCAATGTCATTACATGTGTGTTCTATTTAGTAACAACAACCAGAGTCATTGAAATGTGTGTTCTTTTCACATACCACCTATGGATCCACCAGTGTCATTGCATGTGTGTTCTTTTCACTAACAACAAACAGAGTCATTGCATGTGTGTTCTTTTCACATACCACATATGGATCCACCAGTGTCATTGCATATATGTTCTTTTCAACAACAACAACAACCAGAGTCATTGCATGTGTGCTCTTTTCACAACCGACACATGGATCCACCAATGTCATTGCATGTGTGTTCTTTTTAGTAACAATAACCAGTGTCATTGCATGTGTATTCTTTTCAGTAACAACAACTGGAGTCATTACATGTGTGCTCTTTTCACAATCCACCTATGGATCCTCTAGTGTCATTGCATGTGCGTTCTTTTTACTAACAACAACCAGAGTCATTTCATGACTGTTCTTCTCACATACCACCTATGGATCCACCAGTGTCATTGCATGTGTGTTCTCTTCACAATCCACACATGGATCCACCAGTGTCATTGCATGTGTGTTCTTTTTACTAACAACAACCAGTGTCATTGCATGTGTGTTCTTTTCAGAGACCAGACATGGATCCAGAGTGTCATTGAATGTGTGTTCTTTTTACTAACAACAACCAGAGTCATTGAAATGTGTGCTCTCTTCAGAGACCACACATGGATCCACCGGTGTCATTGCATGTATGTTCTTTTCACTAACAACAACTGGAGTCATTGCATGTGTGTTCTATTCACATACCACATATGGATCCACCGGTGGCATTGCATGTGTGCTCTTTTCACAATCCACCCATGGATCCACTAGTGTCATTGCATGTGTGTTCTTTTTAGTAACAACAACCAGAGTCATTGAAATGTGTGTTCTTCTCACATACCACCTATGGATCCACCAGTTTCGTTGCATGTGTGTTCATTTCACTAACAACAACCAGAGTCATTGCATGTGTGTTCTTTTCACATACCACATATGGATCCACCAGTGTCATTGAGATGTGTGTTCTCTTTACAGACCACATATGGATCCACCAGTGTCATTGCATGTGTTTTCTTTTTAGTAACAACAACCAGAGTCATTGAAATGTGTGTTCTTCTCACATACCACCTATGGATCCACCAGTGTCATTGCATGTGTGTTCTTTTCACAATCCACCCATGGATCCACCAGTGTCATTACATGTGTGTTCTTTTTAGTAACAACAACCAGAGTCATTGAAATGTGTGTTCTTTTCACATACCACCTATGGATCCACCAGTGTCATTGCATGTGTGTTCTTTTCACTAACAACAAACAGAGTCATTGCATGTGTGTTCTTTTCACATACCACATATGGATCCACCAGTGTCATTGCATGTATGTTCTTTTCAACAACAACAACTGGAGCCATTGCATGTGTGCTCTTTTTTAGAATCCACACATGGATCCACTAGTGTTATTGCATGTGTGTTCTTTTTAGTAACAACAACCAGTGTCATTGCATGTGTGTTCTTTTCACTAACAACAACTGGAGTCATTGCATGTGTGCTCTTTTCACAATCCAGCTATGGATCCACCAGTGTCATTGCATGTGTGTTCTTTTTACTAACAACAACAGAGTCATTTCATGGCTGTTCTTGTCACATACCACCTATGGATCCACTAGTGTCATTGCATGTGTGTTCTCTTCACAATCCACACATGGATCCACCAGTGTCATTACATGTGTGTTCTTTTTACTAACAACAACCAATGTCATGGCATGTGTGTTCTTTTCCGAGACCAGACATGGATCCACCAGTGTCATTACATGTGTGTTCTTTTTACTAACAACAACCAGAGTCACTGAAATGTGTGCTCTCTTCAGAGACCACACATGGATCCCCCGGTGTCATTGCATGTATGTTCTTTTCACTAACAACAATTGGAGTCGTTGCATGTGTGTTCTTTTCACATACCAAATATGGATCCACCGGTGTCATTGCATGTGTGCTCTTTTCACAATCCACTCATGGATCCATTAGTGTCATTGCATGTGTGCTATTTTTAGTAACAACAACCAGAGTCATTGCATGTATGTTGTTTTCAACAACAACAACCAGAGTCATTGCATGTGTGCTCTTTTCACAATCCACACATGGATCCACCAATGTCATTGCATGTGTGTTCTTTTTAGTAACAACAACCAGTGTCATTGCATGTGTGTTCTTTTCACTAACAACAACTAGAGTCATTGCATGTGTGCTCTTTTCACAATCCACCTATGGATCCTCCAGTGTCATTGCATGTGTGTTCTTTTTACTAATAACAACCAGAGTCATTTCATGGCTGTTCTTCTCACATACCAGCTATGTATCCACTAGTGTGATTGCATTTGTGTTCTCTTCACAATCCACACATGGATCCACCAGTGTCATTGCATGTGTGTTCTTTTTACTAACAACAACCAGTGTCATTACATATGTGTTCTCCTCGGAGACCAGAAATGGATCCAGAATGTGATTGCACGTGTGTTCTTTTTACTAACTACAACCAGAGTCATTGAAATGTGTGCTCTCTGTAGAGACCACACATGGATCCATCGGTGTCATTGCATGTATGTTCTTTTCACTAACAACAACTGGAGTCATTGCATGTGTGTTATTTTCACATACCACATATGGATCCACCCGTGTCATTGCATGTGTGCTCTTTTCACAATCAACCCATGGATCCACCAGTGTCATTGCATCTGTGTTCTTTTAAGTAACAATAACCAGAGTCATTGAAATGTGTGTTCTTCTCACATACCACCTGTGGATCCACCAGTGTCATTGCATGTGTGTTCTTTTCACTAACAACAACCAGAGTCATTGCATGTATGTTCTTTTCACATACCACATATGGATCCACCAGCGTCATTGAAATGTGTGTTCTCTACATAGACCACACATGGATCCACAAGTGTCATTGCACGTGTGTTCTTTTTAGTAAAAACAACCAGAGTCATTGAAATGTGTGTTCTTCTCACATACCACCTATGGATCCACCAGTGTCATTGCATGTGTGTTCTTTTCACAATCCACCCATGGATCCACCAGTGTCATTGCATGTGTGTTCTTTTTAGTAACAACAACCAGCGTCATTGAAATGTGTGTTCTTTTCACATACCACTTATGGATCCACCAGTGTCATTGCATGTGTGTTCTTTTCACTAACAACAACCAGAGTCATTGCATGTATGTTCTTTTCACTAACAACAACTAGAGTCATTGCATGTGTGCTCGTTTCACAATCCACACATGGATCCACCGGTGTCATTGCATGTGTGTTCTTTTTAGTCACAACAAACAGTATCATTGCATGTGTGTTCTTTTCACTAACAACAACTGGAGTCATTGCATGTGTTCTCTTTTCACAATCCACCTATGGAAACTCCAGTGTCATTGCATTTGTGTTCTTTTTACTAACAACAACCAGAGTCATTTCATGGCTGTTCTTCTCACATACCACCTATGGATCCACCAGTGTCATTGCATGTGTGTTCTCTTCACAATCCACACATGGATCCACCAGTGTCATTGCATGTGTGTTCTTTTTACTAACAACACACAGTGTCATTGCATGTGTGTTCTCTTCAGAGACCAGACATGGATCCACCAGTGTCATTGCATGTGTGTTCTTTTTACTAACAACAACCAGAGTCATTGAAACGTGTGCTCTCTTCAGAGACCACACATGGATCCACCAGTGTCATTGCATGTATGTTATTTTCACAAACAACGACTGGAGTCATTGCATGTGTGTTCTTTTCACATTCCACATATGGATCCACCGGTGTCATTGCATGTGTGCTGTTTTCATAATCCACCCATGGATCCACCAGTGTCATTGCATGTGTGTTGTTTTTAGTAACAACAACCAGAGTCATTGAAATGTGTGTTCTTTTCACATACCACCTATGGATCCACTAGTGTGATTGCATGTGTGTTCTTTTCACTAACAACAACTAGAGTCATTGCATGTGTGTTCTTTTCACATACCACGTATGGATCCACCAGTCTCATTGAAATGTGTGTTCTCTACATAGACCACACATGGATCCACCAGTGTCATTGCATGTGTGTTCTTTTTAGTAACAACAACCAGAGTCATTGAAATGTGTGTTCTTCTCACATACCACCTATGGATCCACCAGTGTCATTGCATGTGTGTTCTTTTCACAATCCACCCATGGATCCACCAGTGTCATTACATGTGTGTTATTTTTAGTAACAACAACCAGAGTCATTGAAATGTGTGTTGTTTTCACATACCACCTATGGATCCACCAGTGTCATTGCATGTGTGTTCTTTTTAGTAACAACAACCAGTGTCATTGCATGTGTGTTCTTTTCACTAACAACAACTGGAGTCATTGCATGTGTGCTCTTTTCACAATCCACCTATGGATCCTCTAGTGTCATTGCATGTGTGTTCTTTTTACTAACAATAACCAGAGTCATTTCATGGCTGTTCTTCTCACATACCACCTATGGATCCACCAGTGTCATTGCATGTGTGTTCTCTTCACAATCCACACATGGATCCAATAGTGTCGTTGCATGTGTGTTCTTTTTACTAACAACAACCAGTGTCATTGCATGTGTGTTCTCTTTAGAGACCAGACATGGATCCAGAGTGTCATTGCATGTGTGTTCTTTTTACTAACAACAACCAGAGTCATTGAAATGTGTGCTCTCTTCAGAGACCACACATGGATCCACCGGTGTCATTGCATGTATGTTCTTTTCACTAACAACAACTGGAGTCATTGCATGTGTGTTCTTTTCACATACCACATATGGATCCACCAGTGTCATTGCATGTGTGCTCTTTTCACAATCCACCCATGGATCCTCCAGTGTCATTGCATGTGTGTTCTTTTTAGTAATAACAACCAGAGTCATTGAAATGTGTGTTCTTCTCACATACCACCTATGGATCCACCAGTGTCATTGCATGTGTGTTCTTTTTCACTAACAACAACCAGAGTCATTGCATGTGTGTTCTTTTCACATACCACATATGGATCCACCAGTGTCATTGAAATGTGTGTTCTCTACATAGACCACACATGGATCCACTAGTGTCATTGTATGTATGTTCTTTTCAACAACAACAACTGGAGTCATTGTATGTGTGCTCTTTTTCACAATTCTCACATGGATCCACCAGTGTTATTGCATGTGTGTTCTTTTTAGTAACAACAACCGGTGTATATTGCATGTGTGTTCTTTTCACTAACAACAACTGGAGTCATTGCATGTGTGCTCTTTTCACAATCCACCTATGGATCAACCAGTGTCATTGCATGTGTGTTCTTTTTACTAATAACAACCAGAGTTATTTCATGGATGTTCTTCTCACATACCACATATGGATCCACCAGTGTCATTGCATGTGTGTTCTCTTCACAATCCACACATGGATCCACCAGTGTCATTACATGTGTGTTCTTTTTACTAACAACAACCAGTGTCATTGCATGTGTGTTCTCTTCAGAGACCAGACATGGATCCACCAGTGTCATTGCATGTGTGTTCCTTTTACTAACAACAACCAGAGTCACTAAAATGTGTGCTCTCTTCAGAGACCACACATGGATCCCCAGGTGTCATTGCATGTATGTTCTTTTCACTAACAACAATTGGAGTCATTGCATATGTGTTCTTTTCACATACCACATACGGATCCACCGGTATCATTGCATGTGTGCTCTTTTCACAATCCACTCATGGATCCACCAGTGTCATTGCATGTGTGTTCTTTTTAGTAACAACAACCAGTGTCATTGCATGTGTGTTCTCTTCAGAGACTAGACATGGATCAACCAGTGTCATTGCATGTGTGTTCTTTTCACAATCCACCCATGGATCCACCATTGTCATTGCATGTGTGTTCTTTTTAGTAACAATAACCATAGTCATTGAAATGTGTGTTCTTTTCACATACCACATATGGATCCACCAGTGTCATTGCACGTGTGTTCTTTTCACTAACAACAACCAGAGTCATTGCATGTGTGTTCTCTTCACAATCCACACATGGATCCACCAGTGTCATTGCATGTGTGTTCTTTTTACTAACAACAACAAGTGTCATTGCATGTGTGTTCTCTTCAGAGACTAGACATGGATCCACCAGTGTCATTGCATGTGTGTTCTTTTTACTAACAACAACTAGAGTCATTGCATGTGTGTTATTTTCACATACCACATATGGATCCACCAGTGTCATTGAAATGTGTGTTCTCTACATAGACAACACATGGATCCACCAGTGTCATTGCATGTGTGTTCTTTTTAGTAACAACAACCAGAGTCATTGAAATGTGTGTTCTTCTCACATACCACCTATGGATCCACCAGTGTCATTGCATGTGTGTTCTTTTCACAATCCACCCATGGATCCACCAGTGTCATTGCATGTGTGTTCTTTTTAGTAACAACAACTAGAGTCATTGAAATGTGTGTTTTTTTCACATACCACATATGGATCCACCAGTGTCATTGCATGTGTGTTCTTTTCACTAACAACAACCAGAGTCATTGCATGTGTGTTCTTTTCACATACCACATATGGATCCACCAGTGTCATTGCATGTATGTTCTTGTCAACAACAACAACTAGAGTCATTGCATGTGTGCTCTTTTCACAATCCACAGATGGATCCACCAGTGTCATGGCATGTGTGTTCTTTTTAGTAACAACAACCAGTGTCATTGCATGTGTGTTCTTTTCACTAACAATAACTGGAGTCATTGCGTGTGTGCTCTTTTCACAATCCACCTATGGATCCACCAGTGTCATTGTACTTGTGTCCATTTTACTAACAACAACCAGAGTCATTTCATGGCTGTTCTTCTCACATACAGCCTATGGATCCACCAGTGTTATTGCATGTGTGTTCTCTTCACAATCCACACATGGATCCACCAGTGTCATTGCATGCGTGTTCTTTTTACTAAAGACAACGAGTGTCATTGCATGTGTGTTCTCTTCAGAGATCAGACATGGATCCACCAGTGTCATTGCATGTGTGTTCCTTTTACTAACAACAACCAGAGTCATTGAAATGTGTGCTCTCTTCAGAGACCACACATGGATCCACCGGTGTCATTGCATGTATGTTCTTTTCACTAACAACAACTGGAGTTATTGCATGTGTGTTCTTTTCACATACCACATATGGATCCACCAGTGTCATTGCATGTATGTTCTTGTCAACAACAACTAGTGTCATTGCATGTGTGTTCTTTTTAGTAACAACAACCAGAGTCATTGAAATGTGTGTTCTTCTCACATACCACCTATGGATCCACCAGTGTCATTGCATGTGTGTTCTTTTCACAATCCACCCATGGATCCACCAGTGTCATTGCATGTGTGTTCTTTTTAGTAACAACAACCAGAGTCATTGAAATGTGTTTTCTTGTCACATACCACCTATGGATCCACCAGTGTCATTGCATCTGTGTTCTTTTGATTAACAACAACCAGAGTCATTGCATGTGTGTTCTTTTCACTAACAACAACTTGAGTCATTGCGTGTGTGCTCTTTTCACAATCCACCTATGGATCCACCAGTGTCATTGCATGTGTGTTCCTTTTACTAACAACAACCAGAGTCAATTCATGGATGTTCTTCTCACATACAGTCTATGGATCCACCAGTGTCATTGCATGTGTGTTCTCTTCACAATCCACACATGGATCCACCAGTGTCATTGCATGCGTGTTCTTTTCACATACCACATTTGGATCCACGAGTGTCATTGCATGTATGTTCTTTTCAACAACAACAACTGGAGTCATTGCATGTGTGCTCTTTTCACAATCCACACATGGATCCACCATTGTCATTGCATGTGTGTTATTTTTAGTAACAACAACCAGTGTCATTGCATGCGTGTTCTTTTTACTAATAACAACGAGTGTCATTGCATGTGTGTTCTCTTCAGAGAGCAGACATGGATCCACCAGTGTCATTGCATGTGTGTTCCTTTTACAAACAACAACCAGAGTCATTGAAATGTGTGCTCTCTTCAGAGACCACACATGGATCCACCAGTGTCATTGCATGTATGTTCTTTTCACTAAAAACAACTGGAGTCATTGCATGTGTGTTCTTTTCACATACCACATATTGATCCACCAGTGTCATTGCATGTGTGCTCTTTTCACAATCCACCCATGGATCCACCAATGTCATTGCATGTGTGTTCTTTCTAGTAACAACAACCAGAGTCATTGCATGTATGTTCTTTTCAACAACAACAACAACCAGAGTCATTGCATGTGTGCTCTTTTCACAACCGACACATGGATCCACCAATGTCATTGCATGTGTGTTCTTTTTAGTAACAATAACCAGTGTCATTGCATGTGTATTCTTTTCAGTAACAACAACTGGAGTCATTACATGTGTGCTCTTTTCACAATCCACCTATGGATCCTCTAGTGTCATTGCATGTGCGTTCTTTTTACTAACAACAACCAGAGTCATTTCATGACTGTTCTTCTCACATACCACCTATGGATCCAGAAGTGTCATTGCATGTGTGTTCTCTTCACAATCCACACATGGATCCACCAGTGTCATTGCATGTGTGTTCTTTTTACTAACAACAACCAGTGTCATTGCATGTGTGTTCTTTTCAGAGACCAGACATGGATCCAGAGTGTCATTGAATGTGTGTTCTTTTTACTAACAACAACCAGAGTCATTGAAATGTGTGCTCTCTTCAGAGACCACACATGGATCCACCGGTGTCATTGCATGTATGTTCTTTTCACTAACAACAACTGGAATCATTGCATGTGTGTTCTATTCACATACCACATATGGATCCACCGGTGGCATTGCATGTGTGCTCTTTTCACAATCCACCCATGGATCCACTAGTGTCATTGCATGTGTGTTCTTTTTAGTAACAACAACCAGAGTCATTGAAATGTGTGTTCTTCTCACATACCACCTATGGATCCACCAGTTTCGTTGCATGTGTGTTCATTTCACTAACAACAACCAGAGTCATTGCATGTGTGTTCTTTTCACATACCACATATGGATCCACCAGTGTCATTGAGATGTGTGTTCTCTTTACAGACCACATATGGATCCACCAGTGTCATTGCATGTGTTTTCTTTTTAGTAACAACAACCAGAGTCATTGAAATGTGTGTTCTTCTCACATACCACCTATGGATCCACCAGTGTCATTGCATGTGTGTTCTTTTCACAATCCACCCATGGATCCACCAGTGTCATTACATGTGTGTTCTTTTTAGTAACAACAACCAGAGTCATTGAAATGTGTGTTCTTTTCACATACCACCTATGGATCCACCAGTGTCATTGCATGTGTGTTCTTTTCACTAACAACAAACAGAGTCATTGCATGTGTGTTCTTTTCACATACCACATATGGATCCACCAGTGTCATTGCATGTATGTTCTTTTCAACAACAACAACTGGAGCCATTGCATGTGTGCTCTTTTTTAGAATCCACACATGGATCCACTAGTGTTATTGCATGTGTGTTCTTTTTAGTAACAACAACCAGTGTCATTGCATGTGTGTTCTTTTCACTAACAACAACTGGAGTCATTGCATGTGTGCTCTTTTCACAATCCAGCTATGGATCCACCAGTGTCATTGCATGTGTGTTCTTTTTACTAACAACAACAGAGTCATTTCATGGCTGTTCTTGTCACATACCACCTATGGATCCACTAGTGTCATTGCATGTGTGTTCTCTTCACAATCCACACATGGATCCACCAGTGTCATTACATGTGTGTTCTTTTTACTAACAACAACCAATGTCATTGCATGTGTGTTCTTTTCCGAGACCAGACATGGATCCACCAGTGTCATTACATGTGTGTTCTTTTTACTAACAACAACCAGAGTCACTGAAATGTGTGCTCTCTTCAGAGACCACACATGGATCCCCCGGTGTCATTGCATGTATGTTCTTTTCACTAACAACAATTGGAGTCGTTGCATGTGTGTTCTTTTCACATACCAAATATGGATCCACCGGTGTCATTGCATGTGTGCTCTTTTCACAATCCACTCATGGATCCATTAGTGTCATTGCATGTGTGCTATTTTTAGTAACAACAACCAGAGTCATTGCATGTATGTTGTTTTCAACAACAACAACCAGAGTCATTGCATGTGTGCTCTTTTCACAATCCACACATGGATCCACCAATGTCATTGCATGTGTGTTCTTTTTAGTAACAACAACCAGTGTCATTGCATGTGTGTTCTTTTCACTAACAACAACTAGAGTCATTGCATGTGTGCTCTTTTCACAATCCACCTATGGATCCTCCAGTGTCATTGCATGTGTGTTCTTTTTACTAATAACAACCAGAGTCATTTCATGGCTGTTCTTCTCACATACCAGCTATGTATCCACTAGTGTGATTGCATTTGTGTTCTCTTCACAATCCACACATGGATCCACCAGTGTCATTGCATGTGTGTTCTTTTTACTAACAACAACCAGTGTCATTACATATGTGTTCTCCTCGGAGACCAGAAATGGATCCAGAATGTGATTCCACGTGTGTTCTTTTTACTAACTACAACCAGAGTCATTGAAATGTGTGCTCTCTGTAGAGACCACACATGGATCCATCGGTGTCATTGCATGTATGTTCTTTTCACTAACAACAACTGGAGTCATTGCATGTGTGTTATTTTCACATACCACATATGGATCCACCCGTGTCATTGCATGTGTGCTCTTTTCACAATCAACCCATGGATCCACCAGTGTCATTGCATCTGTGTTCTTTTAAGTAACAATAACCAGAGTCATTGAAATGTGTGTTCTTCTCACATACCACCTGTGGATCCACCAGTGTCATTGCATGTGTGTTCTTTTCACTAACAACAACCAGAGTCATTGCATGTATGTTCTTTTCACATACCACATATGGATCCACCAGCGTCATTGAAATGTGTGTTCTCTACATAGACCACACATGGATCCACAAGTGTCATTGCACGTGTGTTCTTTTTAGTAAAAACAACCAGAGTCATTGAAATGTGTGTTCTTCTCACATACCACCTATGGATCCACCAGTGTCATTGCATGTGTGTTCTTTTCACAATCCACCCATGGATCCACCAGTGTCATTGCATGTGTGTTCTTTTTAGTAACAACAACCAGCGTCATTGAAATGTGTGTTCTTTTCACATACCACTTATGGATCCACCAGTGTCATTGCATGTGTGTTCTTTTCACTAACAACAACCAGAGTCATTGCATGTATGTTCTTTTCACTAACAACAACTGGAGTCATTGCATGTGTGCTCGTTTCACAATCCACACATGGATCCACCGGTGTCATTGCATGTGTGTTCTTTTTAGTCACAACAAACAGTATCATTGCATGTGTGTTCTTTTCACTAACAACAACTGGAGTCATTGCATGTGTTCTCTTTTCACAATCCACCTATGGAAACTCCAGTGTCATTGCATTTGTGTTCTTTTTACTAACAACAACCAGAGTCATTTCATGGCTGTTCTTCTCACATACCACCTATGGATCCACCAGTGTCATTGCATGTGTGTTCTCTTCACAATCCACACATGGATCCACCAGTGTCATTGCATGTGTGTTCTTTTTACTAACAACACACAGTGTCATTGCATGTGTGTTCTCTTCAGAGACCAGACATGGATCCACCAGTGTCATTGCATGTGTGTTCTTTTTACTAACAACAACCAGAGTCATTGAAACGTGTGCTCTCTTCAGAGACCACACATGGATCCACCAGTGTCATTGCATGTATGTTATTTTCACAAACAACGACTGGAGTCATTGCATGTGTGTTCTTTTCACATTCCACATATGGATCCACCGGTGTCATTGCATGTGTGCTGTTTTCATAATCCACCCATGGATCCACCAGTGTCATTGCATGTGTGTTGTTTTTAGTAACAACAACCAGAGTCATTGAAATGTGTGTTCTTTTCACATACCACCTATGGATCCACTAGTGTGATTGCATGTGTGTTCTTTTCACTAACAACAACTAGAGTCATTGCATGTGTGTTCTTTTCACATACCACGTATGGATCCACCAGTCTCATTGAAATGTGTGTTCTCTACATAGACCACACATGGATCCACCAGTGTCATTGCATGCGTGTTCTTTTTAGTAACAACAACCAGAGTTATTGAAATGTGTGTTCTTCTCACATACCACCTATGGATCCACCAGTGTCATTGCATGTGTGTTCTTTTCACAATCCACCCATGGATCCACCAGTGTCATTACATGTGTGTTATTTTTAGTAACAACAACCAGAGTCATTGAAATGTGTGTTGTTTTCACATACCACCTATGGATCCACCAGTGTCATTGCATGTGTGTTCTTTTTAGTAACAACAACCAGTGTCATTGCATGTGTGTTCTTTTCACTAACAACAACTGGAGTCATTGCATGTGTGCTCTTTTCACAATCCACCTATGGATCCTCTAGTGTCATTGCATGTGTGTTCTTTTTACTAACAATAACCAGAGTCATTTCATGGCTGTTCTTCTCACATACCACCTATGGATCCACCAGTGTCATTGCATGTGTGTTCTCTTCACAATCCACACATGGATCCAACAGTGTCGTTGCATGTGTGTTCTTTTTACTAACAACAACCAGTGTCATTGCATGTGTGTTCTCTTTAGAGACCAGACATGGATCCAGAGTGTCATTGCATGTGTGTTCTTTTTACTAACAACAACCAGAGTCATTCAAATGTGTGCTCTCTTCAGAGACCACACATGGATCCACCGGTGTCATTGCATGTATGTTCTTTTCACTAACAACAACTGGAGTCATTGCATGTGTGTTCTTTTCACAAACCACATATGGATCCACCAGTGTCATTGCATGTGTGCTCTTTTCACAATCCACCCATGGATCCTCCAGTGTCATTGCATGTGTGTTCTTTTTAGTAATAACAACCAGAGTCATTGAAATGTGTGTTCTTCTCACATACCACCTATGGATCCACCAGTGTCATTGCATGTGTGTTCTTTTTCACTAACAACAACCAGAGTCATTGCATGTGTGTTCTTTTCACATACCACATATGGATCCACCAGTGTCATTGAAATGTGTGTTCTCTACATAGACCACACATGGATCCACTAGTGTCATTGTATGTATGTTCTTTTCAACAACAACAACTGGAGTCATTGTATGTGTGCTCTTTTTCACAATTCTCACATGGATCCACCAGTGTTATTGCATGTGTGTTCTTTTTAGTAACAACAACCGGTGTATATTGCATCTGTGTTCTTTTCACTAACAACAACTGGAGTCATTGCATGTGTGCTCTTTTCACAATCCACCTATGGATCAACCAGTGTCATTGCATGTGTGTTCTTTTTACTAATAACAACCAGAGTCATTTCATGGATGTTCTTCTCACATACCACATATGGATCCACCAGTGTCATTGCATGTGTGTTCTCTTCACAATCCACACATGGATCCACCAGTGTCATTACATGTGTGTTCTTTTTACTAACAACAACCAGTGTCATTGCATGTGTGTTCTCTTCAGAGACCAGACATGGATCCACCAGTGTCATTGCATGTGTGTTCCTTTTACTAACAACAACCAGAGTCACTGAAATGTGTGCTCTCTTCAGAGACCACACATGGATCCCCAGGTGTCATTGCATGTATGTTCTTTTCACTAACAACAATTGGAGTCATTGCATATGTGTTCTTTTCACATACCACATATGGATCCACCGGTATCATTGCATGTGTGCTCTTTTCACAATCCACTCATGGATCCACCAGTGTCATTGCATGTGTGTTCTTTTTAGTAACAACAACCAGAGTCATTGAAATGTGTGTTCTTTTCACATACCACTTACGGATCCACCAGTGTCATTGCATGTGTGTTCTTTTCACTAATAACAACTAGAGTCATTGCATGTATGTTCTTTTCAGTAACAACAACTGGAGTCATTGCATTTGTGCTCGTTTCACAATCCACACATGGATCCACCAGTGTCATTGCATGTGTGTTCTTTTCAGTAACAACAACTGGAGTCATTGCATGTGTTCTCTTTTCACAATCCACCTATGGAAATTCCAGTGTCATTGCATGTGTGTTCTTTTTACTAACAACAACCAGAGTCATTTCATGGCTGTTCTTCTCACATACCACCTACGGATCCACCGGTGTCATTGCATGTGTGTTCTCTTCACAATCCACACATGGATCCACCAGTGTCATTGCATGTGTGTTCTTTTTACTAACAAGAACCAGTGTCATTGCATGTGTGTTCTCTTCAGAGACCAGACATGGATCCACCAGTGTCATTGCATGTGTGTTCTTTTTACTAACAACAACAAGAATCATTGAAATGTGTGCTCTCTTCAGAGACCACACATGGATCCACCCGTGTCATTGCATGTATGTTCTTTTCACTAACAAGAACTGGAGTCATTGCATGTGTGTTGTTTTCACATACCACATATGGATCCACCAGTGTCATTGCATGTGTGTTCTTTTTAGTAACAACAACCAGTGTCATTGCATGTGTGTTCTTTTCAGTAACAGCAACTGGAGTCATTGCATGTGTGCTCTTTTCACAATCCACCTATGGATCCTCTAGTGTCATTGCATGTGTGTTCTTTTTACTAACAATAACCAGAGTCATTTCATGGTTGTTCTTCTCACATATCACCTATGGATCCACCAGTGTCATTGCATGTGTGTTCTCTTCACAATCCACACATGGATCCACCAGTGTCATTGCATGTGTGTTCTTTTTACTAACAACAACCAGTGTCATTGCATGTGTGTTCTCTTCAGAGACCAGACATGGATCCAGAGTGTCATTGCATGTGTGTTCTTTTTATTAACAACAACCAGAGTCATTGAAATGTGTGCTCTCTTCAGAGACCACACATGGATCCACCGGTGTCATTGCATGTATGTTCTTTTCACTAACAACAACTGGAGTCATTGCATGAGTGTTCTTTTCACATACCACATATGGATCCACCGGTGTCATTACATGTGTGCTCTTTTCACAATCCACCCATGGATCCACCAGTGTCATTGCATGTGTGTTCTTTTTAGTAACAACAACCAGAGTCATTGAAATGTGTGTTCTTTTCACATACCACCTATGGATCCACCAGCGTCATTGCATGTGTGTTCTTTTCACTAACAACAACCAGAGTCATTGCATGTGTGTTCTTTTCACATACCACATATGGATCCACCAGTCTCATTGAAATGTGTGTTCTCTACATAGACCACACATGGATCCACCAGTGTCATTGCATGTGTGTTCTTTTTAGTAACAACAACCAGAGTGTTTGAAATGTGTGTTCTTCTCACATACCACCTATGGATCCACTAGTGTCATTGCATGTGTGTTCTTTTCACAATCCAACCATGGATCCACCAGTGTCATTGCATGTGTGTTCTTTTTAGTAACAACAACCAGAGTCATTGAAATGTGTGTTCTTTTCACATACCACCTACGGATCCACCAGTGTCATTGCATGTGTGTTCTTTTTAGTAACAACAACCAGTGTCATTGCATGTGTGTTCTTTTCACTAACAACAACTGGAGTCATTGCATGTGTACTCTTTTCACAATCCACCTATGGATCCTCAAGTGTCATTGCATGTGTGTTCTTTTTACTAACAATAACCAGAGTCATTTCATGGCTGTTCTTCTCACATACCACCTATGGATCCACCAGTGTCATTGCATGTGTGTTCTCTTCACAATCCACACATGGATCCACCAGTGTCATTGAATGTGTGTTCTTTTTACTAACAACAACCAGTGTCATTGCATGTGTGTTCTCTTCAGAGACCAGACATGGATCCAGAGTGTCATTGCATGTGTGTTCTTTTTACTAACAAGAACCAGAGTCATTGAAATGTGTGCTCTCTTTAGAGACCACACATGGATCCACCGGTGTCATTGCATGTATGTTCTTTTCACTAACAACAACTGGAGTCATTGCATGTGTGTTCTTTTCACATACCACATATGGATCCACCGGTGTCATTGCATGTCTGCTCCTTTCACAATCCACCCATGGATCCACTAGTGTCATTGCATGTGTGTTCTTTTTAGTAACAACAAGAGTCATTGAAATGTGTGTTCTTTTCACATACCACCTATGGATCCACCAGCGTCATTGCATGTGTGGTCTTTTCACTAACAACAACCAGAGTCATTGCATGTGTGTTCTTTTCACATACCACATATGGATCCACCAATCTCATTGAAATGTGTGTTCTCTACATAAACCACACATGGATCCACCAGTGTCATTGCATGTGTGTTCTTTTTAGTAACAACAACCAGAGTCATTGAAATGTGTGTTCTTTCACATACCACTTATGGATCCACTAGTGTCATTGCATGTGTGTTCTTTTCACTAACAACAACGAGAGTCATTGCATGTATGTTCTTTTCACTAACAACAATTGGAGTCATTGCATGTGTGCTCGTTTCACAATCCACACATGGATCCACTAGTGTCATTGCATGTGTGTTCTTTTTAGTAACAACAACCAGTGTCATTGCATGTGTGTTCTTTTCACTAACAACAACTGGAGTCATTGCATGTGTTCTGTTTTCACAATCCACCTATGGAAACTCTAGTGTCATTGCATTTGTGTTCTTTTTACTAACAACAACCAGAGTCATTTCATGGCTGTTCTTCTCACATACCACCTATGGATCCACCAGTGTCATTGCATTTGTGTTCTCTTCACAATCAACACATGGATCCACCAGTGTCATTGCATGTGTGTTCTTTTTACTAACAACAACAAGTGTCATTGCATGTGTGTTCTCTTCAGAGACCAGACATGGATCCACCAGTGTCATTGCATGTGTGTTCTTTTTACTAACAACAACCAGAGTCATTGAAATGTGTGCTCTCTTCAGAGACCACACATGGATCCACCGGTGTCATTGCATGTATGTTCTTTTCACTAACAACAACTGGAGTCATTGCATGTGTGTTCTTTTCACATACCACATATGGATCCACCGGTGTCATTGCATGTGTGCTCTTTTCACAATCCACCCATGGATCCACAAGTGTCATCGCATGTGTGTTCTTTTTAGTAACAACAACCAGAGTCATTGAAATGTGTGTTCTTTTCACATACCACCTATGGATCCACCAGCGTCATTGCATGTGTGTTCTTTTCACTAACAACAACCAGAGTCATTGAAATGTGTGTTCTCTACATAGACCACACATGGATCCACCAGTGTCATTGCATGTGTGTTCTTTTTAGTAACAACAACCAGAGTCATTTAAATGTGTGTTCTTCTCACATACCACCTATGGATCCACAAGTGTGATTTCATGTGTGTTCTTTTCACAATCCACCTATGGATCCACCAGTGTCATTGCATGTGTGTTCTATTTAGTAACAACAACCAGAGTCATTGAAATGTGTGTTCTTTTCACATACCACCTATGGATCCACCAGTGTCATTGCATGTGTGTTCTTTTTAGTAACAACAACCAGTGTCATTGCATGTGTGTTCTTTTCACTAACAACAACTGGAGTCATTGCATGTGTGCTCTTTTCACAATCCACCTATGAATCCTCTAGTGTCATTGCATGTGTGTTCTTTTTACTAACAATAACCAGAGTCATTTCATGGTTGTTCTTCTCACATATCACCTATGGATCCACCAGTGTCATTGCATGTGTGTTCTCTTCACAATCCACACATGGATCCACCAGTGTCATTGCATGTGTGTTCTTTTTACTAACAACAACCAGTGTCATTGCATGTGTGTTCTCTTCAGAGACCAGACATGGATCCAGAGTGTCATTGCATGTGTGTTCTTTTTATTAACAACAACCAGAGTCATTGAAATGTGTGCTCTCTTCAGAGACCACACATGGATCCACCGGTGTCATTGCATGTATGTTCTTTTCACTAACAACAACTGGAGTCATTGCATGTGTGTTCTTTTCACATACCACATATGGATCCACCGGTGTCATTGCATGTCTGCTCCTTTCACAATCCACCCATGGATCCACTAGTGTCATTGCATGTGTGTTCTTTTTAGTAACAACAAGAGTCATTGAAATGTGTGTTCTTTTCACATACCACCTATGGATCCACCAGCGTCATTGCATGTGTGGTCTTTTCACTAACAACAACCAGAGTCATTGCATGTGTGTTCTTTTCACATACCACATATGGATCCACCAATCTCATTGAAATGTGTGTTCTCTACATAAACCACACATGGATCCACCAGTGTCATTGCATGTGTGTTCTTTTTAGTAACAACAACCAGAGTCATTGAAATGTGTGTTCTTTTCACATACCACTTATGGATCCACTAGTGTCATTGCATGTGTGTTCTTTTCACTAACAACAACGAGAGTCATTGCATGTATGTTCTTTTCACTAACAACAATTGGAGTCATTGCATGTGTGCTCGTTTCACAATCCACACATGGATCCACTAGTGTCATTGCATGTGTGTTCTTTTTAGTAACAACAACCAGTGTCATTGCATGTGTGTTCTTTTCACTAACAACAACTGGAGTCATTGCATGTGTTCTGTTTTCACAATCCACCTATGGAAACTCTAGTGTCATTGCATTTGTGTTCTTTTTACTAACAACAACCAGAGTCATTTCATGGCTGTTCTTCTCACATACCACCTATGGATCCACCAGTGTCATTGCATGTGTGTTCTCTTCACAATCAACACATGGATCCACCAGTGTCATTGCATGTGTGTTCTTTTTACTAACAACAACAAGTGTCATTGCATGTGTGTTCTCTTCAGAGACCAGACATGGATCCACCAGTGTCATTGCATGTGTGTTCTTTTTACTAACAACAACCAGAGTCATTGAAATGTGTGCTCTCTTCAGAGACCACACATGGATCCACCGGTGTCATTGCATGTATGTTCTTTTCACTAACAACAACTGGAGTCATTGCATGTGTGTTCTTTTCACATACCACATATGGATCCACCGGTGTCATTGCATGTGTGCTCTTTTCACAATCCACCCATGGATCCACAAGTGTCATCGCATGTGTGTTCTTTTTAGTAACAACAACCAGAGTCATTGAAATGTGTGTTCTTTTCACATACCACCTATGGATCCACCAGCGTCATTGCATGTGTGTTCTTTTCACTAACAACAACCAGAGTCATTGAAATGTGTGTTCTCTACATAGACCACACATGGATCCACCAGTGTCATTGCATGTGTGTTCTTTTTAGTAACAACAACCAGAGTCATTTAAATGTGTGTTCTTCTCACATACCACCTATGGATCCACAAGTGTGATTTCATGTGTGTTCTTTTCACAATCCACCTATGGATCCACCAGTGTCATTGCATGTGTGTTCTATTTAGTAACAACAACCAGAGTCATTGAAATGTGTGTTCTTTTCACATACCACCTATGGATCCACCAGTGTCATTGCATGTGTGTTCTTTTTAGTAACAACAACCAGTGTCATTGCATGTGTGTTCTTTTCACTAACAACAACTGGAGTCATTGCATGTGTGCTCTTTTCACAATCCACCTATGAATCCTCTAGTGTCATTGCATGTGTGTTCTTTTTACTAACAATAACCAGAGTCATTTCATGGTTGTTCTTCTCACATATCACCTATGGATCCACCAGTGTCATTGCATGTGTGTTCTCTTCACAATCCACACATGGATCCACCAGTGTCATTGCATGTGTGTTCTTTTTACTAACAACAACCAGTGTCATTGCATGTGTGTTCTCTTCAGAGACCAGACATGGATCCAGAGTGTCATTGCATGTGTGTTCTTTTTATTAACAACAACCAGAGTCATTGAAATGTGTGCTCTCTTCAGAGACCACACATGGATCCACCGGTGTCATTGCATGTATGTTCTTTTCACTAACAACAACTGGAGTCATTGCATGAGTGTTCTTTTCACATACCACATATGGATCCACCGGTGTCATTACATGTGTGCTCTTTTCACAATCCACCCATGGATCCACTAGTGTCATTGCATGTGTGTTCTTTTTAGTAACAACAACCAGAGTCATTGAAATGTGTGTTCTTTTCACATACCACCTATGGATCCACCAGCGTCATTGCATGTGTGTTCTTTTCACTAACAACAACCAGAGTCATTGCATGTGTGTTCTTTTCACATACCACATATGGATCCACCAGTCTCATTGAAATGTGTGTTCTCTACATAGACCACACATGGATCCACCAGTGTCATTGCATGTGTGTTCTTTTTAGTAACAACAACCAGAGTGTTTGAAATGTGTGTTCTTCTCACATACCACCTATGGATCCACTAGTGTCATTGCATGTGTGTTCTTTTCACAATCCAACCATGGATCCACCAGTGTCATTGCATGTGTGTTCTTTTTAGTAACAACAACCAGAGTCATTGAAATGTGTGTTCTTTTCACATACCACCTACGGATCCACCAGTGTCATTGCATGTGTGTTCTTTTTAGTAACAACAACCAGTGTCATTGCATGTGTGTTCTTTTCACTAACAACAACTGGAGTCATTGCATGTGTACTCTTTTCACAATCCACTTATGGATCCTCAAGTGTCATTGCATGTGTGTTCTTTTTACTAACAATAACCAGAGTCATTTCATGGCTGTTCTTCTCACATACCACCTATGGATCCACCAGTGTCATTGCATGTGTGTTCTCTTCACAATCCACACATGGATCCACCAGTGTCATTGAATGTGTGTTCTTTTTACTAACAACAACCAGTGTCATTGCATGTGTGTTCTCTTCAGAGACCAGACATGGATCCAGAGTGTCATTGCATGTGTGTTCTTTTTACTAACAAGAACCAGAGTCATTGAAATGTGTGCTCTCTTTAGAGACCACACATGGATCCACCGGTGTCATTGCATGTATGTTCTTTTCACTAACAACAACTGGAGTCATTGCATGTGTGTTCTTTTCACATACCACATATGGATCCACCGGTGTCATTGCATGTCTGCTCCTTTCACAATCCACCCATGGATCCACTAGTGTCATTGCATGTGTGTTCTTTTTAGTAACAACAAGAGTCATTGAAATGTGTGTTCTTTTCACATACCACCTATGGATCCACCAGCGTCATTGCATGTGTGGTCTTTTCACTAACAACAACCAGAGTCATTGCATGTGTGTTCTTTTCACATACCACATATGGATCCACCAATCTCATTGAAATGTGTGTTCTCTACATAAACCACACATGGATCCACCAGTGTCATTGCATGTGTGTTCTTTTTAGTAACAACAACCAGAGTCATTGAAATGTGTGTTCTTTTCACATACCACTTATGGATCCACTAGTGTCATTGCATGTGTGTTCTTTTCACTAACAACAACGAGAGTCATTGCATGTATGTTCTTTTCACTAACAACAATTGGAGTCATTGCATGTGTGCTCGTTTCACAATCCACACATGGATCCACTAGTGTCATTGCATGTGTGTTCTTTTTAGTAACAACAACCAGTGTCATTGCATGTGTGTTCTTTTCACTAACAACAACTGGAGTCATTGCATGTGTTCTGTTTTCACAATCCACCTATGGAAACTCTAGTGTCATTGCATTTGTGTTCTTTTTACTAACAACAACCAGAGTCATTTCATGGCTGTTCTTCTCACATACCACCTATGGATCCACCAGTGTCATTGCATGTGTGTTCTCTTCACAATCAACACATGGATCCACCAGTGTCATTGCATGTGTGTTCTTTTTACTAACAACAACAAGTGTCATTGCATGTGTGTTCTCTTCAGAGACCAGACATGGATCCACCAGTGTCATTGCATGTGTGTTCTTTTTACTAACAACAACCAGAGTCATTGAAATGTGTGCTCTCTTCAGAGACCACACATGGATCCACCGGTGTCATTGCATGTATGTTCTTTTCACTAACAACAACTGGAGTCATTGCATGTGTGTTCTTTTCACATACCACATATGGATCCACCGGTGTCATTGCATGTGTGCTCTTTTCACAATCCACCCATGGATCCACAAGTGTCATCGCATGTGTGTTCTTTTTAGTAACAACAACCAGAGTCATTGAAATGTGTGTTCTTTTCACATACCACCTATGGATCCACCAGCGTCATTGCATGTGTGTTCTTTTCACTAACAACAACCAGAGTCATTGAAATATGTGTTCTCTACATAGACCACACATGGATCCACCAGTGTCATTGCATGTGTGTTCTTTTTAGTAACAACAACCAGAGTCATTTAAATGTGTGTTCTTCTCACATACCACCTATGGATCCACAAGTGTGATTTCATGTGTGTTCTTTTCACAATCCACCTATGGATCCACCAGTGTCATTGCATGTGTGTTCTATTTAGTAACAACAACCAGAGTCATTGAAATGTGTGTTCTTTTCACATACCACCTATGGATCCACCAGTGTCATTGCATGTGTGTTCTTTTTAGTAACAACAACCAGTGTCATTGCATGTGTGTTCTTTTCACTAACAACAACTGGAGTCATTGCATGTGTGCTCTTTTCACAATCCACCTATGAATCCTCTAGTGTCATTGCATGTGTGTTCTTTTTACTAACAATAACTAGAGTCATTTCATGGCTGTTCTTCTCCCATACCACCTATGGATCCACCAGTATCATTGCATGTGTGTTCTCTTCACAATCCACACATGGAACCACCAGTGTCATTGCATGTGTGTTCTTTTTACTAACAACAACCAGTGTCATTGCATGTGTGTTCTCTTCAGAGACCAGACATGGATCCAGAGTGTCATTGCATGTGTGTTCTTTTTACTAACAACAACCAGATTCATTGAAATGTGTTCTCTCTTCAGAGACCACACATGGATCCACCGGTGTCATTGCATGTATGTTCTTTTCACTAACAACAACTGGAGTCATTGCATGTGTGTTCTTTTCCCATACCACATATGGATCCACCGGTGTCATTGCATGTGTGCTCTTTTCACAATCCACCCATGGATCCACCAGTGTCATTGCATGTGTGTTCTTTTTAGTAATAACAACCAGAGTCATTGAAATGTGTGTTATTCTCACATACCACCTATGGATCCACCAGTGTCATTGCATGTGTGTTGTTTTTCACTAACAACAAACAGTGTCATTGCATGTGTGTTCTTTTCACATACCACACATGGATCCACCAGTCGCATTGAAATGTGTGTTCTCTACATAGACCACACATGGATCCACCAGTGTCATTGCATGTGTGTTATTTTTAGTAACAACAACCAGAGTCATTGAAATGTGTGTTCTCTTTAGAGACCACACATGGATCCACCGGTGTCATTGCATGTATGTTCTTTTCACTAACAACAACTGGAGTCATTGCATGTGTGTTCTTTTCACATACCACATATGGATCCACCAGTCGCATTGAAATGTGTGTTCTCTACATAGACCACACATGGATCCACCAGTGTCATTGCATGTGTGTTCTTTTTAGTAACAACAACCAGAGTCATTGAAATGTGTGCTCTCTTCAGAGACCACACATGGATCCACCGGTGTCATTGCATGTATGTTCTTTTCACTAACAACAACTGGAGTCATTGCATGTGTGTTCTTTTCACATACCACATATGGATCCACCGGTGTCATTGCATGTGTGCTCTTTTCACAATCCACCCATGGATCCACCAGTGTCATTGCATGTGTGTTGTTTTTAGTAATAACAACCAGAGTCATTGAAATGTGTGTTATTCTCACATACCACCTATGGATCCACCAGTGTCATTGCATGTGTGTTCTTTTTCACTAACAACAACCAGAGTCGTTGCATGTGTGTTCTTTTCACAAACCACGTATGGATCCACCAGTCTCATTGAAATGTGTGTTCTCTACATAGACCACACATGGATCCACCAGTGTCATTGCATGTGTGTTCTTTTTAGTAACAACAACCAGAGTCATTGAAATGTGTGTTCTTCTCACATCCCACCTATGGATCTACTAGTGTCATTGCATGTGTGTTCTTTTCACAATCCACCCATGGATCCACCAGTGTCATTGCATGTGTGTTCTTTTTAGTAACAACAACCAGAGTCATTGAAATGTGTGTTCTTTTCACATACCACCTACGGATCCACCAGTGTCATTGCATGTGTGTTCTTTTTAGTAACAACAACCAGTGTCATTGCATGTGTGTTATTTTCACTAACAACAACTGGAGTCATTGCATGTGTTCTCTTTTCACAATCCACCTATGGAAACAGCAGAAGGATCGTCTACACGATCTTGAGAACAGTAAGTGATCGACTACATCAACCACGGGAATCTAATCTCGTTAAATGCTTTGGATCTACGAGGGTTAGTTCTCATCAAACTTGTTGCACCGATCTCGTAGATTAGATCTTGGTTTGTGTGTTCATGCGATAGAATTTTTTTGTTTTCCATGCTACGAACCCTACAATTCCTTCGTGGGATAGACGCGGAGAAGAAGGTGAGCCTTCGTGGTGTTGGGAAATCCTTCGTGGAATCCCACACCTCTCCAATGTGACGTACCTTCTTGTAAGGGAACATGTGAATACATCTTCATCTCCGCGTGCCTCGGTTATCTCTATACCCAAGCTTACTTTCCTTTTGATAGCCATCATGCTTAAAGTTTTTATATCTTTCTCATCACTTGTGGTATATTTATCTTGTGCTATCTTGCTTAGCTTAACTTGTTGTTGGTGCACTTAGTTGAGCCTAGTGTAAAATAAACGTTACTTTAATTCCACATTCTATCAAGCCAAAACTATAATAGTTTTGAAATTGCCTATTCACCCCCCTCTAGGCGACATCTCTATCCTTTCAATGGGGTGGCATCATCTTTATCCACCATGTACATCTTTTTCATTTGAGGTATCATTTTGTCTAGGATTGGCACTTCAAGCTCCATGAAACCTAGAACATCATGAGAAAACAAACTAGAGGTAGAGGTTAATTTGTTAGAAATAAAAATGTCATCACTTGACATATCAACTACCACTCTCAACTCAGTTGGTGTATGACTCATGCCCTCAAAGTGGAAGCACTCAATCTCACATATGGTGGAGTCACTCATCCCACTCTTGCTCTCACTCAAGTGGGCTAAGTGTATCTTGTACTCACATGAAACTGGTACCACATCATCACTCAAACATACACGGATAAGCTCTATTTTCTCAACTTCATGAACCTCCTTTGGTGAAGGTAAATTCCCATACTCACCATCCTCAACCTTTTTTTCTTCCAAAGATGAATTCCATAAGATGGACATCACCATTCACCTCCTTAGCCGAAGGGAACATCTCGTGCTCTACCTTTCCACTTAAATCCTCGTCCAAAGTGATAGCTTCATCATTCTCACCTCCATGGTCGAAGGAAAAATCTTGTGCTCAACCTTATGCGCCTCCGTGGTTGCCTCAAAATATGGATGTGTGCTCGTTTCAGTGGTAGTAGACTTCGAAGCTCTTCCCTTGGAAGTTGGTTTTGTTGGAGGAGATGTCATCATGGTCACCATCTTGTAGTAGTGGTGGAAGTAGGTGATGTCTACACACTTATATTCTTGTAGACAGTTGTTGGGCCTCCAAGTGCAGAGGTTTGTAGAACAACAGCAAGTTTTCCCTTAAGTGGATTACCCAAGGTTTATCGAACTTAGGGAGGAAGTGGTCAAAGGTATCCCCTCTCAAGCAACCCTGCAATCAAGATACAAGAAGTATCTTGTGTCCCCAACATACCCAATACACTTGTCAGGTGTATAGGTGCACTAGTTCGGCGAAGAGATGGTGAAATACAAGTGGTATGGATATAAGACAATGGTGCTAGAAAATAGCTTGATGGTGTGGAAGAGACTAAAGGCAAACTGAAATAAAGATGGAAGCAAGCAAACATGTAACAGATATAGTTGCAAATGGTGTTTCTATGCTTAGAAACAAGGCCTTGGGATCATACTTTCACTAGTGAACACTCTCATATAAATATCTTCTCTTTATGATACTACTCTGAACTACTCTCCGGTTGGACACTCTAATCCATGGTAGGGCTATAACAACACTCCTCAAAGTTCGCTTTCCCCATCTAGATAACCCCACACTGTCACCTTGAGCTCTAGATGGTTCCAACAAACACCACAGTTTCATTGAAACATCCAACTCCAAATGTAACTCATAACAAGTAATTGTAATCTCTAGCCTAAGTGCCACCATGGTGTGCACGCTATCACTTTCACACACATGGGGAGAGCCAGAGATCTATTAAAGCACTTGAGTAGCAATGTAGATCTACTTGATTACAAAGCTCATGATCACAATATGATCATGCATAGAGAGAGAGATGAAAACATAGCTACCGGTAGAACCCTTAGACTCGAGGAAGAACTACTCCTTCCTCATCATGGGAATCAGCAACGGCAATGGAGATCTATGGAGATGGCTCCGGGGGCACTTCCCTGTTCCGGCAGGGTGCCGGAACAGAGAATTTATGTCCCTCGAATCTCCTCTTCGGTGGTGGCGGAGCTGCGGAACTTTTCGTTGCTGGAGGCTGGTCGATTTAGGGTTTTTGCCTTGGGGGCTTCTTATAGGCGAAGGGGCAAGGTCGGTGGCCAGCCAGGGGGTCCACACCATGCCCTGGCAAGGCCGAGGATTGCCCGCGCCAAGGGGTGGTGTGGCTGCCGTGTGGCCCCCCTCCGTCTCGTCTTCTGGCTCCGTGAGTCTTCTGGTAAAATATCAACTTTGGCTTTTGTCCCGTCCAATTCCGAGAATATTCATTTTCTGACTTTTCTGGAACCAAAAACAGAAGAAAATAGGCAACTGGCATTGTGGCATCTTGTTAATAGGTTAATCCAAGAAAGTCTATAAAAATACTCCAAAGTGTGGGCAAAACATAAGAAAGTAGATAAAACCAAGCATGGAACATCAAAAATTATAGATACGTTGGCAACGTATCAACATCCCCAAGCTTAAATCCTGCTCGTCCTCGAGTAGGTAAGTGATAAAAAGAAACAATAATTTTTGAGGTGACATGCACCATCATAAACTTGATCAAAGTATTTATAAAACATTGATAGCTGGGATCATAGTACTTTAACATAGCATGAAAGATAAAGTTCTAACAATAAGACATAGCAACTATGTTGTAACATGAAAAGGCACAAACAAAAGATTCATGAATAATAATGCTTTGCAAGACGTTTGTTTGTTTCACACAAAGAAAACATTGCATAGTGGCATTCAGCTTGTCCCTCATAATGTAGCAAATCATAATTGCATAGGACACCTTGAAAGTTTATAAGGGTGACTAGATAAAAATAGTTTAAGAACAAGCAATATCAAAGTTATGCATCAATCAACAAGTCTTGGGACAATGCACATAGAACTAATAATGTCCACTATGCTCTCTCAATAGGTGCATAAAGATAGAAGGTGGAGACTCAACATAAAAGTAAAAGAAAGGCCTTCATAGAAGGAAGCAGGGATTCAAGTTCCATAAAGAGCTTCCAACAATTATGGTACTTATTAGCTTTCATCTCTCATTGCCCCTATCATAAGAATCTTCAAGTGATTAAGGTTAAAGTGAACAAACTATGGAGTATATGCTTGACAAAGTATAAGTTGGAAATCTCATGTCCCTTGAATACGAGGGCCGCTCCTCATGCTACTCAAGTTTAGTTATCAGTAAGTTCTTGTCATAGTAAGTACATGTGTATCATAGAGAACCTCCAACGGGGTACCCCTTGCCCGATGATACGGAAGAATCCACATATCAAAATGACAAGGCAAGCACACAACGAGCATCTCAGCAATCTTCTTATTTACCCTGGGAAAATGGTGCTTTTTTATCTCTTTCCTCTTGTATCATATCTCTTTTTGTATTTTTCTCTTTTTCTCAATATCTATCTCTTTTTTATAAGAAGAATTCTTCATAGACAACTCATTATGGTAAAGCTGCAGGTTTCCACCATGATTAGGCATGGATTAGACCGGTGGCCCAGGCGTTTCTCTAACACACATACATAACTCCCCTTTCATTTCACACCGACGACATCCATAGACAAAAGAGCATGATATCAACTAGGTATAAAGTACAAGTGCAATGTTGAAAGCGCTCCCCATGACAACATGGTTCTGCTAATCCCCAACATATAAGTGCAAGCATATACAACATAGACGACACAATGGTTCAAGTTTATTAAGGGCAAGAAAAGTAAAGTGTGCCATCAAGTTCGTGAGAGCTTTAATCACTAGTTTTCTCATAACAAGTTTAATTCAGAAGGTAGATAAAAACATGAATATACTTGGAATAGCAAATGCTAATAGGTAGGTATGGTGAACTCTTTGGAATAACTTGGTTTTATTTGGAGTAGGATGCATGAGTGGAAATCATACTTGGTTATGGAGGCTAGCAAAAGACTGGGAGCGACCAACCAAGAGAGCAATAATGGCCATAATCATGCAAAGTGATAAAACATCATTAATTAAAACATAAAGTGATATTAAAATTCTAAAACTAAAGGATCATAGAGGCTATGGTGACTTGGGATAGTCATAACATGGTGTGAGCATGTGCCAAGTCAACCCAAATAAAGCACCAAAGGAGAATACCACAATACTATGCTTTAATGTGCTAAAACAACGAATGATTCTTTCAAGGAACATTAAGAAATCTCAATTGTTTATAACATGTCATGCTACAGCAAAGATCACTAAGCATAAAGCCAAAACAATATCAAGCATGACATGATAAAGCATAGGCCACAGTCAAAAACAAGCTCCTCTTACCACTTAAGCATGAACTTTTCCTAGTCTTTTCCAATCCAAACCAAACTATTTGAGAACTAATGTATGAAAGAGGGGGTCCAACCAATTTATTCAAGCAAACCAAGCAAACTAAGAAAACGAAAAACCAAAAACAAAAACAAAGACGCTCCAAGAACAACAGAACTATGCATGAAACAATAAAAATGAAGTGTTTGGAAGAAACCTAAGATTTTTATTGATGAAGAAGGGGATGCCTTGGGCATCCCTAAGCTTTGACGCTTGTACTTCTTGGATATTTCTTGGGGTGACACATGTGGCATCCCCAAGCTTGAGCTTTAGTCCATTCTTCATCTCACCACATCATTCTCTCCATACAGCTGAAATTTTTCCTTCATACAAAACTTCACACAATCTTTATTAGCAACATTAGTACACTCAAGATAATAAGTCTTTGGGTTCAGTTTCAACACCAATAAAACTTCCACTAAAACACAAGCTACTGTAGCACTTTCCCTCAAAAATCTCAATTCCCCAAAGAGAACCCAAAAAGGAACCAACAAGAAGCAAATGCAAATAATGGCAGAAATCTGTCAAAATAGACCAGCAGGTAAAAACCAATTTTTTCGAAGACCTTATGTTGCTCAAATCGAAAAGTATTGAACTAACGAAAGTTGGATAACAACATGGGGCAGAAGCAAAAAGAATCACAGCTCAAACCGACGTTCAGATATTTTATACGAATTTTTACAGCGAAGCACAATAATCTGTTTCGGGACAACAACTTTCCCAAGCATTACTTCCCTCTCATTAGAGGTTATTCTTGGCACAAAAATCAAATAAAAAGGATAGGGAGAGGTTATTACTGAAGCAATAACTTCCAAGACTCAAGAAAACTATTGGGTTATCTCCCAATAAGTACTTTTCTTTAACGCCTTTAAGTTAGGCATGATAGTTTGAGAAGATGCTCACATAAGAAATATGAATTGAAGTAAAAGAGTGCATCAAGAAGCAAATTCAAAGCACATTTAAGTCTACCCACTTCCTATTCATAGGAATCTTGTAAAGAAACAATTCATTAAAGCACAAAGCAACAAGCATAGGAAAGCAGAACAAATGCAACTTCAAGACTTTCAACATAAAGAGGGGAAACTTAATATTGTTGAGACACATAAAACCATGTTTCCCTCTCTCATAATAACTTTCAGTAGCATCATGAATAAAATTAGCAATATAAATATCACATAAAACATTCTTATCATGAGCCACGTGCATATAATAATTATTACTCTCCACATAAGCATAGTCATTCTTATTAATTATGGTGGGAGAAAATTCAAAAAAATAGCTATCATTATTATTCTCATCACCATAATCATCAAATATAGGAGGCATATAGTAATCATTAATTTTCTCCTCAATAATAGGTGGAATAAAAATATCATATTCATCATTGTAATCATCATATATTGGAGGTTTGACATCATCATAAGCAATAGAATAGCTATCTTCCAAAGCTGGGGAACTAAAAAGATCATTTTCATAAAAACTAGCTTCCCCAAGCTTAGACTTTTCCATAGCATTAGCAATAATGGTGTCCAAAGAATTCATACTAACAACATTTCTATTAGCATGCAAATAAAGTTCCATAGGTTTTTTAATTTTCTCTTCGAACACTTCATGTCCTAACTCAAGATAAATACTATAAAGCTCTCTAATTTTTTTGTTGTTTTCCATTAAGCCTAACTAGTGAAAACAAGAAACAAAAGGTCAAAATTGCAGAATCTAAAGGAAATAACTTCGAGCACTCACACCGGAGGATGTGAGTACCTTTTACCTTACCTCCCCGGCAACGGTGCCAGAAAAATAGCTTGATGTCTACGCACTTCTATTCTTGTAGACAGTTGTTGGGACTCCAAGTGCAGAGGTTTGTAGAACAGCAGCAAGTTTTCCCTTAAGTTGATTACCCAAGGTTTATCGAACTCAGGGAGGAAGTGGTCAAAGGTATCCCCTCTCAAGCAACCCTGCAATCAAGATACAAGAAGTCTCTTGTGTCCCCAACACACCCAATACACTTGTTAGGTGTATAGGTGCACTAGTTCAGCGAAGAGATAATGCAATACAAGTGGTATGGATATAAGACAATGGTGCCAGAAAATAGCTTGATGGCATGGAAGAGACTAAAGGCAAACTGAAATAAAGATGTAAGCAAGCAAACATGTAACAGATCTAGTTGCAAACGGTGTTTCTATGCTTAGAAACAAGGACTAGGGATCATACTTTCACTAGTGAACACTCTCATATAAATATCTTCTCTTTATGATACTACTCTGAACTACTCTCTGATTAGACACTCTAATCCATCGTAGGGCTATAACATCACTCCTCAAAGTTCGCTTTCCCCATCTAGATAACCCCACACTGTCACCTTGAGCTCTAGATGGTTCCAACAAACATCACAATTTCATAGAAACATCCAACTCCAAATATAACTCATAATAAGTAATTGTAATCTCTAGCCTAAGTGCCACCATGGTGTGCACGCTATCACTTTCACACACATGGGGAGAGCAAGGTAGATCTACTTGATTACAAAGATCATGATCACAATATGATCATGCATAGAGAGAGAGAGAGATGAACACATAGCTACTGGTAGAACCCTTAGCCTCGAGGAAGAACTACTCCCTCCTTATCATGGGAATCAGCAACGGCAATGGAGATGGTGGTGGAGATCGACGGAGATGGCTCCGGGGGCACTTCCCTATTACGGCAGGGTGCCGGAACAGAGACTTTCTGTCCCCCGAATCTCCTCTTCGGTGGCGGTGGAGCTGTGGAACTTTTCGTGGCTAGAGGCTGGTCGATTTAGGGTTTTTGCCTTGGGGGCTTCTTATAGGCGAAGAGGCAAGGTCGATGGCCAGCCAGGGGGCCCAGACCATGCCCTGGCGCGTCCTAGGGATGCCAGCACCAAGGGGTGGTGTCGCCGCGCTGTGGCCCCCTCCGTCTCATCTTATGGCTCCGTGAGTCTTCCAGTAAAATATCGACTCTGGCTTTTGTCCCGTCCAATTCGGAGAATATTCATTTTTTGACTTTTCTAGAACCAAAAACAGAAGAAAATAGGCAACTAGCACTGTGGCATCTTGTTAATAGGTTAGTCCAAGAAAGTGTATAAAAATACTCCAAAGTATGGGCAAAACATAAGAAAGTAGATAAAAACGAAGCATGGAACATCAAAAATTATAGATACGTTGGCAACATATCAGTAGGCTTAAATTTTTGTCGAGAGTGGAGCTTGGATCGACACCATCATAGACTTGTCATTGTATTCCTCCATTTTGATGTGTAGACTCCTTACTTGGAGCTCGCTCTTCATTTCCAGTGACCACCATGGCTTGTGTTGTGGTGCACTCTAAAAAGTATGACCTTGTCATTTGTACTTTCTATGTATGATGGTGGGTCATGCCCATGGGTGGTGACCTTGCTCATGACACATGTAGAACATGAGTTCTTCATCTTGTACTTGTAGTGCCATTGCGGTGGTGGCACTAGAAGGAGATACCACATTTTGGAGAGTGTGGTTATAGCTTGATCTTGCTATTGGTGCCATTGTGGTGGTGGCACTAGTAGTGGAAGATGCCATTTGATGAGGCTCCTTTTTATTTTCCCTTGATGCCATCTTGTTTTATTTATACAACTACTTGCAATACAACTCGAAGACTTCAAGTTCATGTGGATTTATCTTAGTGAATGATTCATCCAACTTGGAAAATAGAGATCCATCTCTTATTTCTCATTGGTTGATAATCTTGGAGTTTGTGTGGTAGGATTTGTTTAAGAAGAATTTTCATATAAGTTCTTGTAGTTGAAAGCATCATCTTAGACTTGAAATTTTGTTGTTGAATCTTGATGGCATGGAAGAAGGCTTGCTTCATTGTCCTCTAGGTAGTGCTCTAGGCAAAGATGCCTTGGGCTCCGTCTTCTTTCTTCATCAACAAGGTGTGCGATGTGTTAAGGAAGATTCTTGGAGTGCATTGACGATGGTTCTTGTTTTTGATGCAACTGTTCATCCACGTGACATTCTTGATGATGATGATCATGTGCATTGTCATCTTCCTGTGGTGCCTTGTTGATCTTGATGCATCATTAATCAACTTTGCAAGCGTCTCAATGTTTTACTTGAGCTTGGCATTGTCGCTCTTCAAACTGGCGGTGAGGTGATCCTATTGGGAATATGCCCTAGAGGCAATCATGGATGATGTAATTCCCAATATATTCATAAAGTTATTTATCCTAGTATGAATATGTGATTCATTTGTGGAACTATATATTCATAGTGTTCATACTAGATGTCCTTAGTCGTTAAGGTTATGATGGACACACAACTTAGACTAATGTGAAAGTCGGTTGATGACTTGGTTCCACTTGTCATGGGCATGGTGATGCTATTCTAACTTACACGGATTCGACTCAAAAGTTTAGCAAGTCGGACTGACCCATTGATGAGTGAAAATATGATGCATATTTAAGCATACAAATTATTCATATTGTCACTCATCACATGTTGTATCTAGCTACAACTATACCTATTATACATGATTACTAGTTCTCATTCCTTTCCATATGAGTGTTGCATAACTATTAGTTTTTATTAGGATTTTATTACTTTTTCTTGTCTTTGACTTGTGTGTAGGTGTTGTGATGGATTATGGATAAAGAAATGCATGAGGAGCTAAGATGATGTAATATGAAGGAGCTGCAGGCACCAGACTTAGCCATTTGAAGGGTGGAAAAAGTAGATTTTCCCATCAACTCCAAATAAAGATCCAAGGCCGTGGTGTTGTAGCCCTCGTCCATACAAATCCAACGAGCTGAAGAACAGCAAAATTGAAGTTCGTATGAAGAAATAGCGACCAAAATACGAAAGGATACATTGCGTTTAACGACCTCCGGTACGGGAGGGTCCGGTCGTACCGCCCGCTCGTACCACGTGTCTGGACGCATGGAAACAACCTTTCTAGATGCGTTTCTTCACAGAATCCGTCCTTGTTTGTTTCTAGACCTTCCTTAGGTCATAGGTAACGTGGGAGGGGCTACGAGAGACCCCCCTAGGCCTATATAAGGAGGGGAGGAGCCAAGCGATAAGGACTCTCTCCACATACCTCCACGGCGGAGCCCTACCATCTTGCAAACTCCATAGCCGCTACCTCGACAAGATCTCCACCATCACCATTTATCAAGAGGAGAAGGGACTTGGATCTTGAAGTCCTCAACACCGATCTACATCACCATCATCATAAACAACGTCTCCAACACCGACCCCCTTCGTCTACTTGGTTGTAATCTAAACCCTAGTGTGTATCTTCACTTGTATTCGATTGTACTCTCAAATCCCATCCATATTATTACCATGATGTTGATTGCATTCATATGTGTATAGTTCCCTTGTTCTTGGGTAGACGAAGAAACCCTAACATCATCAATAACACATGATTAGTTTTCTTACTGTACTTGCAGAACTTGTCCTTTCGTCTAGACTTTGAGCGACCTTTCTCGTCCTTGCTCTTATCTCTACTGCCATAATTTCTATTCATCTGCTTGGTCCTACCATGAACATGTAGAGATTCAACCTTGGATGACGACCCCTCTGCCCCCATCATAGTTTTCACCTTTTCCCTCTGTTTGAGGGCATGTAATACTTCGACAAGGGTCAGTTCATCATAGCTCAACAATATTGTATCACGAAAATATGCATAAGAACTATGAAACGAGCATAAGATTAAAAGATCTAGATCCTCATCATCATATTTTACTTCCATAGATTGCAAGGCAGAAACGACCACTCCAAAAACATATAAGTGATTTTTACCGATCCACCTTCTTGCAGCTTATGCGAGAACACCTTCATCTTCACATGCATCTTACTGGTTAGATCCTTTGACATGTACATCGATTTCAGTTTCAACCACATGGCTGCTATAGATTTCTGTGTCAACACTTCTTGTAAAGTATTATTGGATAGACTAGTAAGGCGTGCACGTGTAACACATGTCTTTCAAAATAAACACGTGTATTATAGATTCTATTCATTTTCAACCAAGTTAATTTGATATAGTTCTTTCCACTTAAATAAGTATCAGGGACTAATGTATGCCCATGTATGTGCAATGTACAATTTACATACACAACATTAGTTAAAATCGACAATGCGCGGAATTATATTATTATTTTTTGACGCAAACTCAATGTCTGCCTCTTGAGACGATTATTGACTGCTAGAATATGACGCCTTTTTTCTTTTGACAAATCCATTCTTAGGACAAAATATGAGAATAATTGCATATTTTTTTAAGAAAATAATTATTTATTTTGACAAGATAGAAATACCACTTAAAGTTGTTATAGAAGAAACACCACGTAGAAAAATATGTAGATTTTGCAAATACTACTGCTCAAGGAAGTAAAACATCGTATATACTGTATTACCTACTAAAACAACGTATATATTGTCTGCGCATGGTTAATGGCTACCGTGATGCTATTTTCCATCTAGTTGTAAATTACATATAAATCCTTTTGATGACTATTAATATACCGCTCCTCTCCCATAAGAATCTCAAAAGAATAAGGAAATGTGGATTTTCTCCTATTAGATCGATTGTGTGTGTGGATGTGTGGGGTGTGCTTTTTTAGGTCCGTAGGGTGAGCTGACCGACTGATGGGCCTTTTCACTTAAGCCTAGACCAGGCCGTCTCTCTACTATCTTCTTCATCCCATCCTCTTCTTCCATGGCGCTGCTCCGCTCTGCTGCTGAAGCCTAGATAGGGAGGAGGGTAGCCTCCTCTGTCACGGAAGACTCGGGGTGGTGTAACGCTCTGCTACTGAATTGGGGAATTTTGTGGTATGTTTTGGGGGATAAATCGGAGATACATGCTGGGATCTAGGATCCTCGGTCGAGCAAGAGCGGAAGAACAAGACACTACAGCTAGATAGGATAGTTTTTAATTGTCTTATCTTACCTCTCTCTCACGGCATAGCTGGTTTATAACAATTCTGAATTACAAAAGATAATAATTGGACTGTAACTACTTGTTATAGTGGTGGGGTAAATGTGACTGGTAATTAATAACTAAGGTTTGCGTCGTTGATCTCCTCCTTCTTCCTGGACTGTTGGATAACTGACGGTGCTAGTGTCGAGTACTAACAATGTCGTCGTCTTGAGACAGTCCTTATCCTCAAGGCTGAAAAGAAGGAAACTGTGTTGTAATAAAATTGAGATCTTCCTAAGTGGAATCTTTTGGGCCCAAGCTTTCCCAATGTATGAGGAGTTGCTTGACCGGTGTCTTCTTCCTCTGAACAATGCGTTCATCCAGAACCGCAAATGGTGCAGCCTTGATCTTCCCATCTTCAGTTACTAGGCGAACATGAGGTAGATGAATGTCATTCTTACCCACATGCTTATTTAGTTGACTGATATGGAACACAGGGTGGATGGTTGTTGAGTCTGGTAAGTGAAGTTTGTATGCTACTTCCCAGAGACGCTCCAGAATTTTGAAGGATCCATAATACTTTGAACGTAGTTTGAGAAATCCTCGCAATCCAAAAGCATCCTGACGATATGGTTGTATGCGAATGTAGACCATGCCATTCACCTGGTACTATTGATCAATGCATTTCTGATTTGCATACACTTTCATGCGAGTCTGAGCTGCCAGGAGGTTGGGTTTGAGCTATTCCAGTATGTTCGCACGCTCTGCGAGGGACTCCTTGGCTGCCAGGCATGTTTTAGCAGTGATATCGAACTCACCAATCATAGGTGGTGGGTAATGATATAAAGCCTCGAATGGTGTCATCTTAAGGGAGAAGTGGTATGATGTATTGTACCACCATTCTGCTGTAGCCAGCCACTTGGACCATTTCTTTGGTTCGTGGAAAACCATGTTGCGCGAATATGCTTCTGAGACACTAATTAACCCTTTTAGTCTGCCCGTCTGTTTGAGGGTGGTATGTTGTGCTAAATTTGGGTGTCACTTTCAGATCCTTAAAGATTTTTTGATATAGTTGGCTAGTGAAAATTCTATCACATTCAGATACTATCTCTTTTGGAGGTCCATGTAGTCGAATGATGTTATCCATTATTAGGGTAACAATTTGCTCCACAGAGTAGGGATGTGATATAGCAATGAAGTATGCATACTTAGTTAGCATGTCCATCACTACCAGAATCACTTCTTTGCCATTAGATTTGGGTAATGCTTCAATGAAATCCAAGCTAATGCAAGACCATGGTGTGCCAAGTATGGGTAAGGGTTGTAGTAAACCAGAAGGACTAATGTGTTTCCACTTGAACTAACTGGCACACAGGGCATTTTGAAACAAACTTTTCAGCCATCGTTTTTAGATGTGGCCAGCAAAAGATCCTCTTAATTCTCTTATATGTGGCCTTGGCTCCAGAGTGACCTCCCAGGACATATATTTTGGCACCATGTTTGATGATGACATCCTTCACAGAGTACTATGGTGGATCTGATACATCCTTGGCTATCTTGTTTAGTAGTTTGTCACTGTCTAGGTCTTGCACATATCTGAGCTTTATGTCTTCCATCCACTCAGGAACGGACACAGTCAGAGCATGACATTTGGCATCTCTTCTAGACAGTGCATTAGCTGCAATGTTCTCTTTGCCCTTCTTATACTCAATTGTGTAATCGAATTCCAAGAGTTTCAAGAAGTATTTTATGTTGTATCCCTTCAGTTAATTTCTGAGTTGTCATAAACCTAAGGCTTTGCTGGTCTATCTTGATAATAAGACGGTTGCCCAATAGGTAATGCCTCCATTTCTTGAGGGCTTCTAGGATAGCCAGGGCTTCTTTCTCATAAACTGATTGAGCAGTAGCCTTGGGACCCAATGATTTAATAAGGTAAGCAATGGCCTACCATCTTGCATGAGGACAGCTCCTATACCAGATCCACAAGCATCAGCTTCCAAGATAAATGGTTTAGTGAAATCTGGTAGAGCTAGGACCGAGCGGGTGGTCAATATTTCTTTGTGCTTTTAGCAACAGTGTGTTCTGGAGTCCAGTGAAAGGAATTTTTCTTGAGTAGATCATGTAATGGTCTACCTATTTGTCCATATCCTTTAACAAATCTCCTATAATACCCAGTGATGCCCAGGAATCACCTTAGTTTGGACACAGTCTGGGGAAGTGGCTAGTCCCAAATATTCAACCTGAGGAGTTGCAAATGAGCATTTGGACAGGTTAACAAAGAGGGAGTGCTGTTGCAATATCTACAATACTATCCTAAGATGTTCCAAATGCTCAGCCCTTGTTTTGATATACACAAATATATCATCAAAGAACACTAAAATGAACTTTCCGAGATGGTGTTTGAATATTGTGTTCATTGAGTTTTGAAATGTTGATGGGGCATTAGTAAGCCCAAATGGCATTATTATATACTCATAGTGGCCCATGTGTGTTTTGAAAGCTATCTTGGGAATGTCAGTAGCATTCATCTTGATCTGATGATAACTAGATCTTAGGTCAAGTTTGCTGAAGATTTTTGCTCCATGAAGCTCATCCAAGAGATCTTCAATGACAGGCATAGGAAATTTGTTATTCATGGTGATAGAATTCAGGAGCCTGTAATCTACACATAACCTCCAACTCCCATCTCTTTTCTTGACCATAAGAGTAGGGGATGAGTAAGGACTGAGGTTGGCCCTTATCTCAGCATTCTTGAGCATTTTGAGAATGATGTCTTCCATTGTCTGCTTCTGCATATGAGGCACTCTATATGGTCTTAGATTTGGTGGTTGGGCCCCTTCCACCAATGGTATGGGGTGGTCACAGTCTCTCTGGGGTGGCTAACTAGTAGGTTCCTCCAACACAGGCTGAAATTCTTTAAACAGTGTTTCAATTTCAGGAGGTATTAGGTTAGCAGATGTGTTCCCTCTTCTTCCAAGCTGTGTATCTGAATGATATATCCTAGGATAGATTTATTGAGCAGCTTTCTCATTCTTGTGGTTCTAACACACATTTACTTGGTGGTGTAGTATAGTCAGTCAGCTTGATCAGCTTGCCTTTATGACAGATTGTCAACAGCCTGAGTGGAAGATCTAGGGTAACATGACTAAGTGTATACATCCAGTCAATTCCCAATATGACATCATATGTTTGTAAGGGAAGTACATGGAATGTGGAGTTAAACTAGTTACCTTGTACAATGTATTCTAATTGTGGCACTGTGTGTTCTGACAGCAAGTGACCTCCTCCAGCAATGGCTATTTTCTTAGTAGCAACCATTTGTAAATGAGAGTTACTCTTTAAAGAAAATTTGTAATCCATGAAGGTATGTGAGCTCCCACTGTCTACTAATGCCACATCCTTCTTCCCACCTATAATCAGCAATAATGAGAAAGTGGCAATGCTGGAAGTGCCCTTAATTGCATGAGCGGATAGATGCATCAATTCCTCTTTGATTGTGGGATGAGTTGGGGTGTTTCGAGAAGTATGAAAGGTCTGGTCTCCATTCGGTGAGGGGTTAGCTTCAGTAGTTTCTTCCCCTTCATCATCAATTTCTTGCATGATGTGTAGAGTTCTGCCCTGCCTACATCTGTGTTCCCTATTCCAGGGTTCTTTACAGTACCAACATTGCCTAGCAGGCTTGTCATGAATGTTTGCGCCCCCGAGCAGGTCTGTCTTGCTGGATGGGCTGTACATGTTTAGGAGGGTATTTGAACTAGAAGTTTGATTTGTTCTTGTATGGAAACTCTGGTAACGAGACTTCTTAGCTGTAGCTGAGTTCTCATACACCTGGGCATACCAGTATACTTCCAAGATTCCTCTTGGTCTTTGGCCACTTACATCATGTTTGATGTCTTCTCTCATACCCGCTATGAAACAGCTTATCAGAAATGCTTCTTGTAGAAATGGGCGGTCCCTTTTCACTAGCTGAACACATTCTGCAAATTTATCAATATAAGTCTGTATTGTGGAAGTTTGTTGAATGTTCTTCAGAATTTCAACTGCTTCATTTGCATTGGCCTAAGTGAACCTGTCTGCTATCATCTGACGGAACTCTTGCCAGTTAATCATCTTCCAAGGAATACAGATATTCTTCAGCCACACATTTGCTCTCACATAAAAGTGGACAGTAGCAATATTCACCCATTGCTCAAAAGGGGTTCCTGACATGTCAAAGAATTTTTCACATTGCTGTAACCATCCAATAGGATCATCTCCTGCAAACAATGGAATCTCCAGCCTTGGTCCCTTCAGAACTGCATCTGCATAGTAGGAAGTGCCTCCCATCTATTATACTTGTTCATTTATGTCTCATTCAGTATGTTGAACCCTGAACATTTGTTGTTGTTGCTGCATACTGCATGGAATTGGGAGGAATTGGCTAGTGACTGGTTTGTAATTAGGTGGTAGGTGTTGGTTATGTGTGCTGTAATTGGTGTTTGGCCATATGCCTGGGTTTGGGGCCATATGATGTTGTTCTATTGTTTGTGGTAGGGGGTTGTGAGTTGGTGGAATGTGAAAATGGTGAGGAATACGTAACCCATTTGGTTGTGTCTGTATTTGGTTCAGGCCTAACACATTTTTTCTGGTAGTAGTGTAGTGCACACTGTCTGTTGTGACCATACTAGCCCCCATAGGAATTGGCCTTTGCTGCTGAATAGCACTAACTGAACCAGCAAGCTAGCCTACCACTAAATTTGTTATCAATCCCTATGTGGCATGTATTGAGGTAGGAATCGGTTAGATCTGTCTGACTAGAGTGTGGAGTTTAGATATACCTTCCCCTTCATGTTGCTCTGTGATCGAAGATAGGTGCGATGAAGTATCTCTGCATCATCTTGTCCAAATCTGATGCTGTCATCATTTTCTCCTTGATTTCTGCAATTCCTGTCGAAGCCTATTTCAGTTCAGACAACTCGTTGAGCATATCCATCATCTCCGCTTCGAGGCGCTCTACTGCTGCTTGAGCATCGAACACCCCGGCAACTGCAGTTTGTGCTCGAGTTGGAGCCATCACCAACGGTTTCTACCGCCACCATGTAGTCCCGCCACCAGAAGCACACGAATCGAAGCTGCCACCAGAATTTTACGCCCGGAGGAGTTGATCTCCGGTAACCGTGACGAGCCCTTCAATTTGTGCCTGAATGATGTCGTCGCCGCCAAGCCGCCACTATCAACCTATCAAGATGGATGTCTCCACCGCCTGCGCCTCCGTCGACCAACACTCCGTCGCTGCAAATTGGGTGAGGAGGGTGAGATTTTATGAGAGATCCCAACCACCCTCTATTCCCGATCTGACTCGCTGCCACGAACTGGAGCCATGCGTACTTCCAGATCGCCTTCCTCCGATTTTTTTTGCCAAGAATCATGAGGCTCTCATACCACTGTAACGCTCTGCTACTGAATTTGGGAATTTTGTGGTATGTTTTGGGGCATAAATCGGGGATACGAGCCGGGATCTGGGATCCTCGGTCGAGCAAGAGCGGAAGAACAAGACACTGCAGCTAGATACTGTTAGCTTTGCGACAAGTAAATAATGAAGAATGAAAATAAAATCGTAGCGAGGGGGACATAGATTTAACGTCGAAAAACCCTATCCAACAAAGAGAGGGGAAAAACCACGGGCGCCAGCCAGCGAAAATTCACTATAACAGAGAGTGTTTACACAATGCCGGGGATTTCACAGATGCAACATATCCCAATCGGCGGCTTACAAGAAGTATCGGCCCAAGCCTCCGGTGACGAGCCTCGCTCCGCTCCGTCAGAAGTTGGCCTCTACTTTGTAGAAGTTGGATCAACATATAACAAACTCCACCTTGAGACAAATTCCTTCTTGTAGCATCAACAGTAATCATCTCCTTGAACAAAAAAAGAAAACACTTGCGGTGCCAACAGCCACTTGGGCTAAGTAGTTATACCAACTAAGCCTGAGCATAGCTCAAACTTAGCAACAAGAACAGGCTTTGTCATCATATCAGCAGGATTATCATGAGTGCTTATCTTGCATACTTTCAGTGTACCTTGTGCAACAACATCACGAACATAATGGTACTTGATATCAATGTGCTTTGTTGATACATTGCAAATGTATCTATAATTTTTGATGCTCCATGCTTGGTTTTATCCACTTTCTTGTGTTTTGTCCACACTTTGGAGTACTTTTCATATGATTTCTTGGACTAACCTATTAACAAGAAATACAGTGCCAGTTGCCTATTTTCTGCTGTTTTTGGTTCCAGGAAAGTCAGAAAATGAATATTCTCGGAATTGGACGGGACAAAAGCCAAAGGCCTATTTTTCCAGAAGACTCTAGGAGCCAGAATACGAGATGGAGGAGGGCCAGGGGCTGGCCGCACCCCCCAGGCGTGGGCTGGGCCTGGCGGCGCTAGAGCATGGTGTCGTGGCCCCAGGAACCCCCTCGGTCTCCCTCTTCACCTATAAGAAGCTTTCTGACCTAAAAAATCCGGGGGGTTCGACGTTTTTCCAGAAAAAGTTCCGCAACACCGCCACCACCGAAGGGGAGATTCGGGGGACAGAAAGTCTCTGTTCTGGCACCCTGCCAGGACGGGGAAGTGCCCCCGGAGCCATCTCCATCGATCTCCACCATCATCTCCATCGACCATCCATGTTTCCCTATCTATGAGTGAGTAATCCCCCGCTGTAGGCTATGGGGATGGTAGGGATTGGATGAGATCGTTCATGTAATGCCATCAGATTGTTAGGGCATGGTGCCTAGTATCTTTTATTAGTGCTTTATGACTTTGTTGCGACTTGTTGTGCTTAATGCTTGTCACTAGGGCCCGAGTGCCATGATTTCAGATCTGAACATGTTATTGATTCATTATGATAGTATTGTTTTTGGTCTTATCTGCAAGTTGTATACACACATTGTTGTCCGGAACCTATGGCCCCGAAGTAACAGAAATCGGGATAACCAGAAGGGAATGGCTTTGATGTAAGGACCACATGTGTTCACGGAGTGTTAATGCTTTGCTCCGGTGCTCTATTAAAAGGATCACCTTAATTGCCAGTAGTTCCCTAGAGGCCCCGCTGCAAAAGGGCTGGCAGGACAAAAGATGTTGTGCAAGTTCTCATTGCGAGCACGTATGACTATATATGGAACACATGCCTAGGATTATCTAGTACTTGGATGCTTATTCTTATTTATCTGCAATTGCCCTATGTTCTGATTGCTATGTGAATTGTCTTGTCCATGGAACGCCCGTCCATCCATCCCTATGCCTACCGCACTCGAATCCCACTGTTTACTACTTTTGTTACTACTGTCTTTGCTTTACTACTGCTGCTACTTTACTATTCCTACTACAAAACTGTTGCTACTGATAAACTGTTGTGAGCAAGATTGTTTCCAGGTGCAGCTAAATTGATAACTCAGTTGTTAAGTCTTATAAATATTCTTTGGCTCCCCTTGTGTCGAATCAATAAATTGGGTTTCACTTCCCTCGAAAATACTGCGATACACGCCCTATACTTGTGGGTCATCAAGACTACTTCTGGCGCCGTTGCCAGGGAGCATAGCTTTATTTATCAAGTTCACTTGGATTCACTATTGTTCAAGCTAAGTTTATTTTCTCCTTGTTTGCTTGTTTCTTTATCAAAAATACAAAAAAGTAGTTCCTTCTCTAGTTGTTATTTTCGTTGGTCTGTTATTGTCTTGCCTTATCATGCTTGTTGTCAATGGTTGGTTTCTTTGAAACTGAAGCTTATTGGCAAGGTGGGTTCACGGAAGATGAAAAATATTATTATAAGGAACACCGCTTGTCACAAAAAGGGAAACACTTATGGGGACAAATTGATAGATTGTATACCATTGCTAGAAACATGTGCTCTACTTATAATGTTACTTGTTGCTTTGATAAATCTTGTTGCTGTAGGAGGTACAAACACCTCCCTTTTCAATGTGAGTATAATGATAATGTTACCATATCTTCCTATGTTAAGGGAAATTATGATCTTTATGATGTGGAACAAATTGAGGAATTTATTGCTTGGAAGGGTGCATTTGAACTTGCTAGTTTGCTTGAAAATATTGATGATTCACCTTATAAGTATGAGGTTTATGGTATACTTAAATTTTGCTTTGATAATTACAAGGATGAAAACGGCTACATTCTTGAATATACTAATAGATGCTTTCCACAAATGGAAGAGACTAATGCCTTGCAGGATCCTATGGAAGAAGAAATTGATGAACCTAAAATCTCATTAGATGGAAAAGAGGAGTAGAGTGATGAACAAAAGGAGGAAGAATGGATTAGCTACCCATGCCTACCTTCTAATGAGAGTAACTCTTTATCCCTTACATTATTTGATTACCCCCCATGCTTACTAAAGAAGGATGAATGTTATGTTCCTGAGGATTCTTTTGAAGATGTTTATGATAAAGCTCTAGTGCTTGTAGATCATGAAGAGCATGCTTTATGTGATAGTTATATTGTTGAGTTTATTCATGAGGCTACTGAAAATTATTATGAGAGAGGAAAATATGGTTGTATAAGTTTTCATGGTATTGAAACACCTCTCTATGTGCTGAAAGTTTTGAAGTTACTCTTGTTTTATCTTCCTATGCATGTCACTTTGTTCTTTGCGAATTTATTTGCATACACGATTCCTATGCCTAAAGATGATATTATGCCTATTATTCTTGGGAGACCTTTTCTTAATACTGCAGGAGCTGTTATTAATTGTAATCAAGGGAAGGTGACTTTCAATGTTAATGACAAGGAACATACTTTCTATTTCCCCAAGAAGATTGATGGGACTTATGGTTTTGAATTCAATTGAACATGTTGAGGGCATTCAAGTTGGAGAAATATATTGTCCCATACCAAGAGAAAAAAATTGAAACTATTATGATTGGGACCATTGCTATCAAGGTTGAGGTAACATAATCATTAGTGGAATACAAAGTTTTGTCTCATATGAAATTGTTTTGGTAACAAGACCTGATCAACCTTGTTAAGAAAAGGATTTAATTGAACAAAACAATGTTTTCACCATGATTATCTCCGCTTACTTCTATTCTATCCATTTTAGTTTTTGCTTATGCCTAACTTAAAGGCGTTAAAGAAAAGTACTTATTGGGAGATAACCCAAAAGTTTTAGATGAGTCTTGGAAGTTATTACTTCAGTAATAACCTCGCCTTATCCTTTTTATTTGCTTTTTGTGCCAAGAGTAACCTCTAATGAGAGAGAAGTAATGATTGGGAAAGTTGCTGTCCCGAAACAGATTTCTGTGCTTCACCGTAAAAATTTGTGTAAAATATATGAAGGTCTTTTTGAGGCGTGAATTTTTGTACTTATGCCCCAGGTTGTTATATAACTTTCGTTAGTTCAACACTTTTTGATTTGAGCAACAGAAGGTCTTTGAAAAAAATCGTGTTTACCTTCTGGTCTGTTTTGACAGATTTCTGCCATTTTCTGCATTTGCTTCTTGTTGGTTCCTTTTTGAGTTCTTTTGGGGAATTGATATTTTTGAGGGAAGTGCTATAGTAGCTAGTGTTCTAATGGGAGTTTATTTGGTGTTATAACTGAACCTTAAGACTTATTTATCTTGAGTGCACTAATGTTGCTAATAAAGATTGTGCGAAGTTTTGTATGAAGGAAAAATTTCAGGTGTATGGAAGGAATGAGTAATGAGATGAAGGATGGACTAAAGCTCAAGCTTGGGGATGCCACGTGTGTCACCCCAAGAAAAATCCAAGAAGTACAAGCGTCAAAGCTTGGGGATTCCCAAGGCATCCCCTTCTTCATCAATAAAAATCTCAGGTTTCTTCCAACCACTTCATTTTTATTGTTTCATGCACCATTGTGTTGTTCTAGGAGCGTCCTCTTTTTCGTTTTTAGTTCTGGTTTTCATTTGCTTGGTTTGCTTAGTTTGCTGAATAAATTGGTTGGACCTCCTCTTTCATACATTGGTGTTCAAATAGTTTGGTTTGGTTTGGAAAAGAGTAGGAAAGCTCATGCTTAAGTGGTAAAAAGAGTTTGTTTTTGTCTGTGCCTATGCTTTGTCATGCCATGATTGATATTGTTTTGGCTTTATGCTTAGTATTCTTTGCTGTAGCATGACTTGTTATAAACAATTGAGATTGATTAATGCGCCTTGGATGAATCATGCGTTGTTTTAGCATATTAAAGCATAGTATAGTGGTATTCTCCTTTGATGCTTTATTTGGGTTGACTTGGCACATGCTCACACCATGTTATGACTATCTAAAGTCACCATAGCCTTTATGATCCTTTAGTTTTCAACTTGTAGTATCACTTTATGCTTTGATCAATGATGTTTTGTCGCTCTAGATGATTATGGCCATTATTGCTCTCTTAGTTTGTCGCTCCCAGTCTTTTGCTAGCCTCCACAACAAAGTATGAGTTCCACTCATGCATCCAACTCCCTAAACCAAGTTATTCCAAAGAGTCCACCATACCTACCTACTAGCTTATGCTATTCCAAGTATATTCATGCTTTTGTTTACCTTCCAAATTAAACTTGTTATGAGAAAACTAGTGATTAAAGCTCTCAAGAACTTGATGGCACACTTTACTTTATTTCCTCTAATAAACTTGAACCATTGGGTCCTTCTTTGTTGCGTATATGCTTGCGCTTTATAAGTTGAAATTAGCGGAACCATGTTTCATGGGGAACGCTTTCAACATTGCACTTGTACTTTGTACCCCGTTGATATCATGTTCTTTTGCTTACGGATCCCGGCGGTGTGAAATAAAAGTGGAACTTGTAAGATCATGGAGTTTGTATGTGTGTTAGAGAAACGCCTAGGCCGCTAGCCTAAGCCATGCCTAATCATGGTGGAAACTTGCAGCATCACCATAATGAGCATTCTATGAAGCATCCTCAATAAAAACCTATGCAAATAGCAAATAAAAAGATCGCCGAGATGCTCATTGTCTGCTTGCCTTGTCATTTTGATTATGGGAAAGCTCCCGTATCATGTGCAAGGGGTACCCCGTTGGCGGTTCATAATGATACACGTGTACTTACAATGATAAGAGCTTACTCGTGACTGAAGTTGAGTAGCATGAGGATCTATCTTCGTAAGTAAGGGGCATGAGATTTCAGTTTATAACTTGTCAAGCATATCCTCTTAGTTGTGTCACTTTAACCTTAATCACCTTCAAGATGCTTATGATAGGGGAAATGAGAGCTGAAAGCTGTAAGTACCATAATTTTTGGAAGCTCTTTATGACACTTGAATCCCTACTTCCTTTTACAAAGGCTTTTCTTCCACCATTATATTGAGTCTCCACCTTCTATCTTTATGCACCTACTTTGAGAGCATAGTGGCCATTCTTAGTTCTATGTGCATTGTCCCAAGACTTGTTGATTGATGCATACCTTGATATTGCCTGTTTTAAACTATTTGTATCTGGTCACTCTTGTAAACTTTGAAGGTGTCCTATGCATTTATGTTTTCTACTCTATGAGGGACAAGCTGGATGCCACTATGCTATGTTTTCTTTATGTGAAACAAACAAACGTCTTGCAAAGCATTGTTATTCATGAATCTTTTGTTTGTGCCTTTTCATGTTGCATCATAGTATGTTTGTCTTATTGCTAGAACTTTGTATTTCATGTTATGATTGAAGTACTATGATCAAAGCTTTGAATGTTTTATAAATATTTTGATCAAGTCTTTGATGGTGCATGTCACCTCAAAATTATTCTTTCTTTTTATCACTTACCTACTCGAGGACGAGCAGGAGTTAAGCTTGGGGATGTTGATACATTGCAAATGTATCTATAATTTTTGATGCTCCATGCTTGGTTTTATCCATTTTCTTGTGTTTTGTCCACACTTTGGAGTACTTTTCATATGATTTCTTGGACTAACCTATTAACAAGAGCCACAGTGTCAGCTGCCTGTTTTCTGCTGTTTTTGGTTCCAGGAAAGTCAGAAAATGAATATTCTCGGAATTGGACGGGACAAAAGCCAAAGTGCCTATTTTTCCAGAAGACTCTAGGAGCCAGAATACGAGACGGAGGAGGGCCAGGGGCTGGCCACACCCGCCCCCCAAGGCGCCGGCTGGGCCTGGCCGCTCCAGGGCATGGTGTGGTGGCCCCAGGCACCCCGTCGGTCTCCCTCTGTGCCTATAAGAAGCCTTCTGACCTAAAAACTCCGGGGGGTTCGACGTTTTTCCAAAAAAAGTCCCGCAGCGCCGCCACCACCGAAGGGGAGATTCGAGGGACAGAAAGTCTCTGTTCCAGCACCCTACCGGGATGGGGAAGTGCCCCCGGAGCCATCTCCATCGATCTCCATCGACCATCCATGTTTCCCCCATCTATGAGTGAGTAATCCCCCGTTGTAGGCTATGGGGATGGTTGGGATTGGATGAGATCGTTCATGTAATGGCATCAGATTGTTAGGGCATGGTGCCTAGTATCTTTTATTAGTGCTTTATGACTTTGTTGCGACTTGTTGTGCTTAATGCTTGTCATTAGGGCCTGAGTGCCATGATTTCAGATCTGAACATGTTATTGATTCATTATGATAGTATTGTTTTTGGTCTTATCTGCAAGTTGTATACACACGTTGTTGTCTGGAACCTATGGCCCCGAAGTGACAGAAATCGGGATAACCGAAAGGGAATGGCTTTGATGTGAGGATCACATGTGTTCATGGAGTGTTAATGCTTTGCTCCGGTGCTCTATTAAAAGGAGCACCTTAATTGCTAGTAGTTCCCTAGAGGCCCCACTGCAAACGGGCTGGCAGGACAAAAGATGTTGTGCAAGTTCTCATTGCGAGCACGTATGACTATATACGGAACACATGCCTAGGATTATCTAGTACTTGGATGCTTATTCTTATTTATCTACAATTGCCCTATGTTCTGATTGCTATGTGAATTGTCTTGTCCATGCAACGCCTGTCCATCCATCCCTATGCCTACCGCACTCGAATCCCACTGTTTACTGCATTTGTTACTATTGTCTTTGCTTTACTACTGCTATTACTTTACTATTCCTACTACAAAACTGTTGCTACTGATAAACTGCTGTGAGCAAGATTGTTTCCAGGTGCAGCTGAATTGACAACTCAGCTGTTAAGGCTTATAAATATTCTTTGGCTCTCCTTGTGTCGAATCAATAAATTGGGTTTCACTTCCCTCGAAAATACTGCGATACACCCCCTATACTTGTGGGTCATCATTTGTTCTCTCATGGAACATCTGATCCTTAGTAAGGTAAATAGCACTTTGACTGTCACAGAACATGTTAATGCAAGAATCATTCTGACAAATCTCAGCATACAAACCTTTCAACCAAACAGCCTCTTTGCAAGCTTCAGCAACAACCATATATTCTGCTTCGGTTGTAGATAAAGCAACAACTGGTTGCAGCGTTGCCTTCCAACTCACGGCACATCCACCTACCGTGAACACATAACCTGTGAGGGACCTCCTCTTATCCAAGTCGGCAGCAAAATCTGAATCCACATAGCCTGCGAGTCCCTCACCAGTCTTGCCAAACTTCAAGCAAGCATTCGATGTGCCACGGAGGTACCTAAAAATCCGCTGAACAACTTTCCAATGTTCTTTACCAGGATTAGCCATGTAACGACTCACCAAACTCATAGCATATGATAAATCAGGGCGAGAACAAACCATGGCATACATCAAAGAAACCAACAGCACTAGTATAAGGAACTCGAGACATGTACTCAATATCTTCATCGGAACTAGGACATTGCAATGCTGACAATTTAAAGTGAGGAGAAACAGGACTACTAACAGCCTTTGCATCATGCATATTAAAACGTTGAAGAACTTTCTCAACGTAACTTTGCTGACTAAGAAATAGCAACCTAGATTTTATGTCCCGTTTAATTTCCATACATAGGATTTTCTTGGCAGCACCAAGATCTTTCATCTCAAATTCACTACTGAGGTGTGCCTTCAAAGTAGTGATTTCTTTCATGCTCTTGGCAGCAATTAACATATCATCAACATACAACAGCAAATAAATAGGTGATCCATTAACAAACTTTATATAAACACAACTATCAAACTGAGATCTCTTAAAACCTTGTGAGATCATAAATGAATCAAACCTTTTATACCACTGTCTTGGAGATTGCTTCAAACCATAAAGTGATCTCTTCAATTTGCACACAAAATCCTCTTTTCCAGGAACTATGAACCCTTCAGATTGGTCCATGTAAATTTCCTCCTCCAGTTTACCATGCAGAAAGGTAGTCTTTACATCTAGCTGCTCAAGCTCAAGATCATGCATAGCAACAATACCAAATAAAGTACGAATAGAACTATGCTTCACAACCGGAGAGAAAACATCATTGTAATTAATACCTGGAATCTGGCTGAAACCTTTTGCTACTAACCTTGCCTTAAACCTTGGAGGCTCATTAGGAGACAAACCTTCCTTTTTCTTGTATATCCACTTACAGCGGATGGCCTTCTTCTGTTTAGGCAAGCGCACAACTTCCCATGTGCCATTCTTATCAAGCGATTGCATCTCTTCTTGCATAGCAGAAACCCACTTCTCGCGGTCAACGGATGCAACAACCTCATTGTATGTAGCAGGTTCAGTATCATGCTCTACCTGTTCAGCACAACTCAAAGCATAATGAGCAAGATTACACTCTTCAATCAAATGACGAGGTGGAACTATGTTACGCCTCGGTCTATCAACAACAATAGATTCCTGTGGCTGCTGCAAAATAGTAGGTGAGTGCTGAACAACATCATCATCAATATTTTCCTCATGAGTATCACCAACGACAGCATTATTATCAACAGTTTTCTGCAGGTGCTCCACCTGCACACGAACTCCCTCCTCTCCAATAGAACAGGAGAGGGATCTGATGGCAAGCTATCATGATACATAGCGGATTCATTGAAAACAACATTAATCTTTTTAGTTTTAGGATTCCATAGTTTATATGCCTTAACTCCTGAACCATAACCAAGGAAAATGCACTTGACAGCTCTAGGCTCCAACTTTCCATTATCAACATGAGCATAAGCAGTGTAACCAAAAACTCTCAACTGTGAAGAATTAGCAGGCGAACCTGACCATACCTCAATAGGAGTTTTCTTCTCAAGTGGAATAGAAGGTGACCTGTTGATGAGGTAGCACGTTGTGTTGGCTGCTTCAACCTAGAAACGTCTATGCATACCTACATTGGACAACATACAGCGAGCCCTCGAGATGATGGTCCTGTTCATGCGCTCATCCACGCCATTCTGCTGAGGAGTGTAAGGGATGGTGTGGTGCCTGATCATACCATCATTACTGCAAAACTCCTCAAACTCATTAGAACCAAATTCCATACCATTGTCAGTACGTAGTACCTTTACCTTCTTTTCAGTTTGCTTTTCTACCATAACTTTCCACTTCTTAAAAGCATCAAAAACATCAGATTTATGTTTCAGAAAATATGGCCACACTTTTCTTGAGTAGTCATCAATAATAGTAAGCATGTAATTAGCACCACCAATAGAAGTCTTACGAGAAGGTCCCCATACACCAGCATGCACATAATCTAATATGCCTTTGGTGGTATGAATGGAAGCATTGAATTTAACCCTTTTGTGCTTACAAAAAACGCAGTGCTCAAAGAACTCAAACTTACCCAAGTTGCAACCATCAATCAGCTCTCTCTTAACCAATTCTGCCATGCCATGTTCGCTCATATGCCCAAGACGCATATGCCAGAGATTTGTTTTACCACAATCATCAGAATCATTAGAAGTAACAGCAGCAGCAATACCAGACAAAGTGCTACCTCTAAGAACATATAACTTAGCAGAATTCATATCACCTATCATGTGAATAAGAGAACCTTTTGATACCTTTAACAATCTACGCCCACCAGCGTACTTGTATCCATCATCGTCCATGGTACTCAGGGAGATCAGATTTCTGGCCATGCTTGGTATGTGCTTCACCTCATTCAACGTACGTGTTACGCTATCATGTGTCTTGATCTTAACAGATCCAACTCCGACAATATGGCATGGGTTGTCATTCCCCACACGTATAAAATCTCCAGTCTGCACAAACTCATATGAACTGAACCAACCTTTGTTACAGCAAATATGAAATGAACATGCAATATCAAGTATCCATTCATCATCACGAGAAGCACAAGCAGCAAAAACGGCTAAACATTCACCATCAGAACTATCACCAGAAACAACAGCAGCCTTACCATTACCTTGATCCTTATCTTTCGGTTGGTAAGTACCGTTCCTTTTCTCCTTATTCTGCAGCTTCCAACAATCATCAATAACATGATTAGATTTCTTACAATACATGCAGAACTTGTCCTTTCCCTTGGACTTTGAATGACTTTTGCTGTCTTTGCTCTTATCTTGGTTGCCATGGTTGTTAAATCTCTGCTCGGTCCTGCCACGAACCTGCAGAGCTTCAGCCTTGGAAGACGCCCCATCTGCCTGCACCATATATTTCATCTTTTCCCTCTATTTGAGGGCATCTTGTACTTCATCAAGGGTTATCTTATGACGGCTCAACAACATAATATCACAAAAGTGTGTATAAGAACTAGGCAGCGAGCATAAGAGTAATAGAGCTAGATCCTCATCATCATATTTTACTTCCATAGATTGCAAGTTAGAAATAATCTCTCTGAAAAGAGATAAGTGATTCATTACCGATCCACCTTCCTGCAATCTATGCGAGAACAACTTCATCTTCACATGCATCTTACTGGTTAGATCCTTTGACATGCAGATCGACAAAGCCTTACGGTCCTTCCGCTTCTCTTCGTCAGACCATCTCTTAGCATCCTTTTCCCCGAATCCATCCAGCGCATCATCCAGATCTGAAGTTTGGGCAAGAATCGCCCGCATATTCACCTGCCACAAGCAGAATCTTGTGGAGTAGTCCAGCTGTGGTAGATCGAACTTCAATGATGACATGTCGCAAACCCTAGATTAGAACCTGGGGCTCTGATACCACTTGTTAGCTTTCCAACAAGTAAATAACGAAGAACGAAAATAAAATCGCAGCGAGGGGGACACAGATTTAACGTGGAAAACCCTCTCCAACAAAGAGAGGGGAAAAACCATGGGCGCCAGCCAGCAAAACTTCACTATAACGGAGAGTGTTTACACAATGCCGGGGATTTCATAGATGCAACATATCCCAATCGGCGGCTTACAAGAAGTATATATAGCGGTGGTAACCTAGGTCATCAACGATCCGTACCGCGGGGGGCTGTCGCCTTCGGCGACAGGCCTTGCTCCGCTCCGTCAGAAGTTGGCCTCTACTTTGTAGAATTTGGATCAACATATAACAAATACGATAGTCTCTAATTGTCTTCTCTTACCTCTCTCTCATCATAGCCGGTTTATAACAAGTCTGAATTACAACAGATAATAATTGGATTGTAACTACTTGTTATAGTGGTGGGGCAAATGTGACTGATAATTAATAACTAAGGTTTGCGCCGTTGATCTCCTCCTTCTTCCTGGACCGTTGGATAACTGACGGTGCTAGTGTCGGGTATTGACAGGTGGCCGCCCTGCTAACCCTTTGGTGGGTCCTCCACACACCGCTCCCCTCTCCCGACTCTGCTTCCTCAATCACGAAAACCCCCTCCCTGAACCCCCCGCCCCCCCGGCCGCTCGCCCTTCTTCTGCCTCCCCGCCGACGGAGGCGGATGTGCGGACCTAATTTCCACCAGATTGTCGGCTTCCATCACCGCGCGCAAGTTGGAGGAGGCTAGCGGCGGTGCCATGGCCCAGATGTCCGAGGCTCCGAGCCTGAGTGGGTGTCATTATTGACTGGGACCTCTTACTTCGAGTCGTCCCAGCTCACCGGCGTAACCGGCCTCCTCAGGCTCTACAACCGCGGCAGAGGGAGTGGAGTGTTGCCGACCTAGGCCTCGTTGAGCTCGATACCCATGGCGGAGTGATTGGGCATGCTGCCGCCCTGGGCCTCATCGAGCTGACACCCGCGGCAGAGTGACTAGGGGTGCTTCCGCTGGGTCTCGTCGAGCCCGCGGCCAAGTGATTGGGTGTTGACGCCAAGTGACTACAACAAGGAGCTCTTTCGCGTCCACTCGCAGGCACCCTTGCTCGGCATACTTCGTCGGCAGTGAGGATCCGAAATTTCCATTAGGATAGGTTCATCAGACATAAGATAGATGTACACGTATTGCAAAATTGCTAACTGGGTTTATACTTTATTGTCAGTGGCCACGTATATATGTGGACAATATGAGTATTTTTTAGGGGATTGGCTATCATAATGCCCAGGTTACAAGCCCAACGCCACTCCCAGGATTTGAACGCATGCATGGTAATTGCCCTATTCCTTGGATTGCCATTTTTTCGTTTGAAGTTATGTCTGAGTACATGAACAATTAGGTACCTTACTCCCTTGATAACAAGCATTCTGTGTTCAAAGAACGACTTCACTATTTACAGTTTTAGTTTCCGAGTGATTTCGGTTCTTAAATGGCTATGTGAGCATACTGGTAAACTCCATGTTTGATTATTTCAGGAAACTGAAAATAAGAGGATTTGAGGATTCGGAATAGATAAACTGACCAATGGGCAATCTGTGTTCCGTCAATTATGCAGAACTTGTCGGTATAGTCAATTGTTGTTTGTCTAGTATTTGGTTGACAGAGTTACAAGTTAATTTTAGGCTTTCATGCTTTAATGAGAAGACTATGCTGGTTAATTTTCCAAGGTTACTTGTGATTAGAATTATTAGGTGTAGCTCTGGTTTAATTGATTTTTATGGACAATGTTATAGCAACAAACGGGCCATGAATGGAAAAATCACCATACATTTTGTACCCACAAAGTGTGAATCCGTTTTACAAATCACGGTGTTGTATGTTTGCTAGAATTTGTTGTTTAACTCCTCTTCTTTCTGTATGCAGGAAGTAAATGCACTAAAGGAGAAAGGGTTGCCAAAAGTATAGTTCCCTGACGTACGAAGCTCCCATGGGCTACAATATTGGTGACATTCGACCAGCAGGAGACGCCAAGAAATTATCTACTGCATGATCAAATGTGAGGAGACAGGACACAACTCTAATTCTGCTCCAGCATTGTATTTATAGATGTGCTCTTAACCATGTAAATTGTTTCTTCTCCTGCAGTGTACGAAAATGACTACACCACCAGAATTTTATTAATTTCATAGCAAGTCTAAATATAGATCTTTTTACTTCAAGAGGGCTTTGATATTGTAAACATGTACTTATAACTTAATTTTCCAATGTTACTTGTGATTAGAATTATTAGGTGTAGCTCTGGTTTAATTGATTTTTATGGACAATGTTATAGCAACAAACGGACCATGAATGGAAAAATCACCATACATTTTGTACCCACAAAGTGTGAATCCGTTTTACAAATCACGGTGTTGTATGTTTGCTAGATTTTGTTGTTTAACTCCTCTTCTTTCTGTATGCAGGAAGTAAATGCACTAAAGGAGAAAGGGTTGCCAAAAGTATAGTTCCCTGATGTACGAAGCTCCCATGGGCTACAATATTGGTGACATTCGACCAGCAGGAGACGCCAAGAAATTATCTACTGCATGATCAAATGTGAGGAGACAGCACACAACTCTAATTCTGCTCCAGCATTGTATTTATAGATGTGTTGTTAACCATGTAAATTGTTTCTTCTCCTGCAGTGTACGAAAAAGACTACACCACCAGAATTTTATTAATTTCATAGAAAGGCTGAATATAGATCTTTTTACTTCAAGAGGGCTTTGATATTGTAAACATGTACTTAAAACTTTTTTGTATGCTGCAATTCACCATCATCGCCCTTTTCATGAGGTAATTCTTTTCCTTTGCCTTGAAATAGTAGTGAGAGGGATTCCAGAAGACCACTAAGGTCTTCCAATTGAGTAATAGCAACTTTATGTCTGAATATGTGACTTAATTTTTAGTAAACAGGTGGGTTTAATACTTTGATATGGTGCCACCCACTGGAGTGTCTTTAGCTAGCTAATGCTTAGCTCCAAATCTTGGCTCCCATAGCTTGGACATATAACTAAGGTCAATGTTTGTTTGTGATTTTCATGATAACTATTAATATGGTGTCGTTCACGGGAGTACCTTTTCTAATATGTTTCCGGATGCCGCGTCAGTGAGTGTGTGATACTATGTTATTTGAGTATGGCATCAATTGTTTTTACTTTTAACTGATATATGTCACTATTCTATATTAGAGATATAATACCGATATGTATACGATATGGTGTAGTACACCACTCATATACGTATCTCTCCTGTATTGCCACGCCAGGGGCTCTTCCTGGCCTATATTAACACGTACCCGGTGACCCGAAAGGGTTACACCGTTCCACCCAAACATCTACCGAGGTTAATATGGTATCCTAGCCATGTTAGCATATTGAGATTGATTTTTTCTTTGTTCGAGAACGTGTTGCTAGCAAGCAACTTGATATCAGGTTTATCTCTAGTAAAGATCACATTGTCGATGGTTTTACCAAGACTTTATGTTCCAAGAAACTAGATGATTTTAAGAAGGTCTAGATTAAGGGGGTATTAGAGATGTAATACCGATACGTATACGAGTGTACTACACCATATCGTATACATATCTCTCCTGTCAAGAGTGGAGAACGGGCCTCTAGTCCTAGTTCCAGATGGCATCTAGTCCCGGTTCTACAACCGGGACTATGGAATCTGGACTAGAGGCACCTATCTCTAGTCCCGGTTCGGTTATGAACCGAGAGTAGAGTCCACCCACGTGGCGGCTTCCACGCGGCAGGGCAGGAGGACCTTTAGTCCCGGTTGGTAACCCCAACCAGGATTAGAGAAGTGGACGCTAGATTTAGGGTTTTTAGGTGTTTTAGGGGTTTTTAATTTTCAATCCTTTTTTATTTCTATATGCAATTTGGTGGATGGAGATTATTAAATCCCGTGGCATGTTGATGCATGATATAACATATAATATACATATTAATGCATATATAATATAACTTGTCTTACGAGCATACATATATATATATATATATATATATATATATATACAATTTCGTTATATAGAGATCACAACCGGGACTAGAGTCCGTCTATTCGATTACATGGAGATCCTAGACATGGAATTTTCCCCTTGGTTATATGACATGGTCAACCAAAACTCCCGCCAATTCCTCTTGAATTTCTACTACGTGCTCTCTCGGTTGGAGTTTCTCCCGCATTCTTTCCAACTATATGAGATCAATATAAATATAAATCGTCATAACAAATATTTTGAATGACACTTAACACAATTGATGGTAATAAAATAAAATTATGGATATATTGTTCACGTACTGTTATAAATTTTGCTCTGTCCCGCTCGCTAACCTCTGAGCGAATATACTCGCAAATGAAGTATCCACACAAATTAGTACCCGGTGGCTGTCTCTCACACTTTACGAGAATAGAATTCAATCAAATAATAATCAAGCATGATATAATATTGGAATTTAAATTAGAATTAAAGAGATGCGCGGACCTAGCTCGTACTACTTACCTCGATCAGATCAAAACTAAGCACATCTTTAAATTCACCTACATTCCTCTTAGTGAAGTCTTGTCAAACTCTGCCCGAAAAAAAAAATGACTTATTAGTTACTTGAGATCTCAGCAAATGAACGAAAGAGACCGATATGGTGCGATAATGACTGAAATTACCTCTGAATAACATCTATAATTCCTTGGTACTCTATGTGTTCTTTATTTAGTGAGTCCTTGATTTCAACTCTTGCAGTGTCAACTTCAATGATCAGCTGAATGTAATGGAAGCTGCGCACGTTTATATACGTCAGTAACTCATCAATTATAGTTAACATTGAGTAAGAAAAAGTGAATGTGTACAAGACAGTAACACTCTTACCTGAAGTTCTAAGGAAACATTATTCTCTTTTTGTAATGTTGCCTCTCTATGCCCCTTAGTAAGTTATGCTCGGTTTCCTGGGGGAATTCTCGTAGCAATTGTTCATTAACTCGGAGTGGGTCGATGAACCCAATGTGGAAGACTCCCTTTAGGTCACATTCATCGCTCTTCATTCTGCATAATAGCGTAGTGAGGATAATTATAGGCAATGAATGAGCAGAGTTAGAGACTTTATCATAGAAAATAATTGAATCACTTACAGACAATAGGAACTGACGAGACTCAAGTCGAGGGCGTCTTGTCTAAATAACATACAAAGTTCCTCAAGATAGATTTGGATCTCGTCTACACCATTGAAATTCTCATTTGTAACTTTTGCAGGAAGCATTATTCGCCCTTCTTCCTTTGTGACCTTAATGTACCATGCATGTAGTCTCCACATTTGTGTTGGTAGATATTGGATCTCTTTGGGTCTGACCAAAGACTTTCCATATTCATATTTTCATGCTATTTCCATTTGTAAGGCGATATGTCCGCCTAGAGCTTGATCAACCGTAATACCAACATTTTTAGCAAAGTCCTCTGCTTGATCAATAGTATTAATATCCTAATCAACACTTGGTAACACCTTGAGCGGGGGATTGATTGGTTTGCCTGTTCACCGAGTTGGGCAACATCTATTTTCCCGCTTGCATTACTGCTTGTATTCTTCCTAGTAGTAACAACTCTCATCAGACAATGTGTCTAGTCATCTGCCTTATTTATATCATATTGCGATGGTTGCTCAATAAAACTTTTAGCCCATTTTTTGACTTTCGGATCAAATATCTTCTTTGGCTCGGGCTCTTTCGGTGCAAAAAAGCTTTCACTTGGGTATTGCTGATCACTTTCGTTTCCTCATCAGTCATCTCGTAAGGTAACTTGGGAGGAGGCGGTAGGGTTTTCTTTGCCCTTTTACCTTTCTTCTGAGTAGTAGCACTTGTTGACCGAGCGATGACCTTTCGAGTCGCCTGACACGGCGGTGGACTCGCGCTATGGTGGTCATCGTCCCTCTCCTTATCATGTGGACTTGGAGTTGGTGAGCTGCGACTAGGAGGAGATGGTGGTGGCATGGGCGCTGAGCCTAGAAACACGATGTATTTATTGCGCCATAGAATTATACCACCCCCGACTTCTCCTAGTGTTCTCTCAGCTTCAGCTCCAGGTATTTCAAGATCCAGTGATTCATATTACGGTAGCACTTCATCCACCCCGACACGAGCAAAGCCATCTGGAATCTCATTTCCATGCCAGCATGCTCCAGGTTCACAGGATAAATCAAAGACGATAGTCGCCTTTAAGGATAAGTTGATCACTCCCACATGTAGCTCACAACTTGTCTTCTCAATGAACTTATCCATGGGGTAGCAATCCATCGGATCGGCTGCCATGGAAGCCATGCTGCTTCTTCGGTGAGATGGGCCACCGGCACTTTCTTGCTGCAGCTGATGAGTTGCCCCTTGCTGGCACATTTCATAAAGTTGATTTTGTTGCTCCTTTACCATGGCATATAGTTCGCCAGTCGTTCTTTCTACGCTACGTAACTGGTCTGCCTCTTCCTGCACCTTCCACTTCTTTGCTCTCTCTCATCTTCTATAAGATTCACTGTCCTCGAGAAACCCAATCTTCCATGGAACATAAGGTCCAAAGCCTCATGTTCATCCTAGTTTTTTAGGATTCCCGTGGGCCTTTGTTGATTGGGTTCGTTGCATAGAAAACAAAAAATTTCCAACGGTTTGCAACTGCCAAGATCGAATCTAGACGATATTTTGTAAAGGTTACAGATGGACTCACCCTCGTAGACCGTAAGCGGGATAACATTCCCGCAAACAAACGGGGTTGATGTAGACGGTACAAGACCGTCCTCAAGAATATGCAGACGATCAACACCATAGACGGGCAACGCCTCCGTAATCTGTCACACGTTCGGTGTGCCGACGACTCCCGATCCCTTGCTCTAGCTGGGCAGCAGAAGTAGCGGATCCCTAGGAACTCCAACAGCGCTACGCCATGGAAGTGGTGGTGGAGGGGAAGGTTTAGAGCAGGGCTTCGCTAGGCACCTTTTCTAGTGGCAATGGACTATGCAAGCAAGAGGGAGAAGATGCCAACCTTGGGGCATATGAGAGAGCTTGTGAGAGAGAGTGCGGAGAGGAGGAGGAGGCCACCTCCATTTATAGGCGCCATGGGGCTGACCACTCCCCTCCTCTCATTCAATCTCCATTAAAGCACTTTAATTCCCTTAAAGGTCTATCCATTGAAGTATTTTAATTCCCTTAAAGGTCTTTCCATTAAAGCACTTTAATTCCCTTAAAGGTATTTCCATTAAAGCACTTTAATTCCATTTTAATGTAAATAAATTTAATGAACACTTCATTTAATGAACAATTCATTTAATGAAAAAATTAACATTTTGATCCCTTGCTTTGTTTCGATACCCTGAAACTATTTCGGCAGATTCAGTAGAACAATTTTCTGCAGCCGAACAATTTTCTACGATGTCCATTGACTTTCCCTATATTCCCTATCCGCTCAAATATATTGGTTAACCTTAAGTGTGTCTCCCTACGGTTTCGAGAACTATGTAGACATGATCGAGACTTTCTCCCATCAATAATCATTAGAGGGACCTGGAGATCCATAATGACTCCCACTAGTTCCACGAAAATCAGATGATCGTCTAAACCTCTTTCGCTGCAATCAAATTCCTTTTATCTCACGATATATTACTTGTCTAATATTCGATCACTCTGTATCATCTATACCTTGTTTAATCTTGTTCCCAACAAGTACTCTTTTTCTTGTTCCTGTGATATGACATTCTAGTGATCAAATCACTTGCTTGCAAGGCTATGTCAATGTGATATCACCGAGAGGGCCCTGAAAATATCTCTCCATCATCCAGATGGACAAATCCCAATCCTGATCCATGAGCCTCAACTGACACTTTCCAAATACCCGACGACGCCTTTATAATCACCCTCTTATGGTGTGACGTTTGATGTAATCAAAGTACTCTTTTGGTGAAAGTGATTGACATGATCTCATGGTCTAAGTACATTGAGTTACTACGAATGCGATAGCAATTTAAACTTGATGACATGGTCGTATTTCTCCATCTACTGTGGGTGACTGTTCATCATGTCATTCTCTAATGATATGACCATGTTATTAACAACATCCAATGTTCATGATCGGGAAACCTTTGATCATATGTTAATCAACAAGCTAGTATAAAGATAGGCTTTACGAGGAATCTTATCTATTTATAATTCACACATGTATTAACATTTCCTTATTAATGCAATTCTAGCATGAAAAATAAACATCTGTTATAAACCTGGAATAGCATAATAACCACTTTATTATTGCCTCTCGTGCATATTCCTTTCAGTCTCCCACTTGCACTAGAGTCAATAATCTAGTTTACATAGTCATGAATCTAACACCCATAGAGTTTTGGTGCTGATCATGTTTTGACCTTGGGAGATCTTTAGTCAACAGATCTGCAACATTCATATCCGTATCTGCTTTGCAAATCTCTACATCGCCATCTTGAACATGTTCCTGAATGGAGTGAAAACATCGCTTTATATGCTTGGAATTCTTGTCAGACCTTGGTTCCTTAGCATTGGCTATGGAACCATTGTTGTCACAATAGATCACCATAGGATCCAAAGCACTTGGAACCACACCCAGTTCAGAAATGAACTCCTTCATCCAAACTGCTTCCACCACTGCTTCTGAAGCAGAGATATATTCCTCCTCCATTATAGATCTAGCAATCACTGGTTGCTTGGAGCTCCTCCAACTCACCGCTGCACCATTCATAAAAAATACATATCCGAATTGTGACTTAGAGTCATCCGGATCGGTGTCGAAGCTAACATCAACGTAACACCTTGCGACGACCTCTTCTTCACCTCCATATATGAGAAACATGTCTTTAGTTCTTCTTAAGTACTTAAAGACATACTTGACTGCCTTCCAGTGTTCTAAACCTAGATCCGATTGGTACCTACTAGTCAAAATAACAGCATGTGCCACATCTGGCCTTATACATAACATAGCATACATAAGAGAACCTATGGCTGAGGCATAGGGGACACGGTCCATTATTTCTCTATATGTTGTTGTCGCTAGACTTTGAGTCTTACTCAAAACTGTTCCTTGCAACATCGGGAAGTACCCCTTCTTACTTCCGTCCATTTTGAACTTCTTAAAAATCTTGTCAAGGTATGTACTCTGTGACAATCCTATAAGCATCTTGATCTATCTCTATAGATCTTGATGCCTAATATGTATGCAGCTTCACCAAGACATTTCATCGAAAACTTACTATTTAAGTAATCCTTTACGCTTTACATAAGTTCTATTTCATTTCCAATCAACAGTATGTCATCCACATACAAGATTAGAAATACAATAGAGCTCCCACTCACTTTCTTGTACAAGCTTCTCCAATGGTTTGGACAAATCCAAAACCTTTGATTACTTCATAAAATCGGAGATTCCAACTTCGGGATGCTTGCTTCAGTCCATAAATGGATCGCTGAAGTTTGCATACCTTTTTAGCATCCTTAGGATCGACAATACCTTTTGGTTATATCATATACAACTCTTCCTCAATGTTTACATTAAGGAACGATATCTTGACATCCATCTGCCAGATTTCATAAGAGAAAAATTCAGCAATTGCTAACATAATCCTAACAGACTTTAGCATTGCTACCAGTGAGAAAGTCTCATCGTAGTCAACTCCTTGAATTTGTCGGAACCCCTTCGTGACAAGTCGAGATTTATTTATAGACGACCACATTACCGTCAGCGTCCATTTTCTTTTTGAAAATCCATTTATTCTCAACGGCCTTTTGGTCGTGAGGTAAGTCTACCAAAGTTCAAACTTGGTTATCATACATGGGTTATATCTTGAATTTCATGGCTTCTAGCCATTTGTTTGGAATCCGGTCTCATCATCGCTTCATCATACGTCGTAGGGTCATCACTTCCATCTATCATGAAATTGTGGACTGGATCACCGTACAGTTCTGGAGCTGTACGTATTCTGCCCGACCTGCGAGGTTCAGTAGTACTCTCTCTTGGAGTTTCATGAGGAGTGGTGGGTACCTCATCATCATTTCCTTCTTCCATGGGTGGAGTCAACACTAGAACAGATTCTAGCATTGCGCTACTCGCCACTTCTAGAAGAGAAGATTCAATAACCTCGTCAATTTCTACCTTCCTACTATACACACCTTTCAAGAGTAACACTTTTTCTAGAAAGGATCCATTCTTGGCGACGAATGCTTTGCCTTCCGATCGGTGATAGAAGGTGTACCCAATTGTTTCTTTTGGGTATCCTATGAAGACGCATTTTTCCTCTTTGGGTTCGAGCTTAGCAGGTTGAAGTTTCTTCACATAAGCATCGCATCCCCAAACTTTTAGAAATGATAGCTTAGGTTTTTTACCAAAACCATAATTCATACGGTTTCGTTTCAATGGATTTTGATGGTGCCCTATTTAAAGTGAATATAGAAGTCTCTAATGCATGACCCCAAAATGACAATGGAAAATCTATAAGGGATAGATTGTACCATATCCAATCTGGTTCAATTACGATGTTCAGATACACCATTACGCTATGGTGTTCCGGCGGGAGTGAGTTGTGAAACAATTCCACATTGTCTCATGTGTGTGCCAGACTCATAACGAAGATATTCTCCTCCACGATTGGATCGTAGAAACTTGATCTTTCGGTTATGATGATTTTCTACTTCACTCTGAAATTCTTTGAACTTTTCAAATGTTTTAGACTTGTGTTTCATTAAGTAAATATACCCATATCTACTTAAATCATCTATGAAGGTTACAAAATAATGATATCCGCCACGTGCCGACACACTCATCGGACCGCATACATCGGTATGTATTATTTCCAACAAGTCGGTTGCATGCTCCATTGTTCTAGAGAACGAAGTTCTAGCCATCTTGCCCATAAGTCATGGTTCACATGTTTCAAATGATTCATAATCAAGCGATTCAAGCAGTCCATCAGAATGGAGCTTCTTCATGCGCTTTACACCAATATGACCCAAACGGCAATGCCACAAATATGCAACAATATCATCATTTAACTTAATTCTTTTGGAATTCACATTATGAATATGTGTACTACTAATATAAATTCAAGAAAAATAAACCATTCAACAAAGGTGCGTGACCATAAAGATGTTATTCATATAAAAGGAACAACCATTGTTATCCGATACAAATGAATAACCGTCTTGCATTAAACATGATACAGACATGATGTTCATTCTTAACATAGGCACATAATAACAATTATTAAGGTTTATTGTCAATCCCGATGGTAGATTAAGTGGCAGCGTCCCGACGGCGATCACATCAGCCTTCGATCCATTGCCTACACACATCGTCACTTCATCCTTAGCTAGTGGTCGACTATTCCTTAGTCCCTGTTTCGAGTTACATATATTAGCAACCGAACCGGTATCAAATACCTAGGTAGCACTTAGGCTACTAGTAAGGTACACATCAATAACAAGTATATCGTATATAACTTTGTTCACTTTCCTGGCCTTCTTATATGCTAAGTACTTTGGGCAGTTCCGCTTCTAGTGACTAGCCTCCTTGTAGTAAAAGCACTCATTATCAGGCTTAGGGCCTCCCTTGGTTTTCTTCTTAGGCGTAGCAACAGACTTGCCGTCCTTCTTGAAGTTACCTTTGAGCTTGCCCTTTTCTTTAGAGTTGGTAATCTTATTACCCATCAACTCATGATGCCTTTTCTTTATGTCTACTTCGGCAGCCATCAGCATGGCAGCAAGTTCAGTGAGCGATCTAATCGCATCACTCATCTTGTAATTCAGCACAACCTCTTCATAACTGGTTGGGAGCGACTGCAGAACTCTATCCGTCAAAAGATCAACTAGGATATCACATCCTGGTGCCTTAATACGTTGAACATAGCCTATCATCATCATGACGTGCTCGTTCACAGAGTTGTATTCCTTCATCTTTGCACTAAAGAACTTGCCAGAAATCATATATTTCTCAGAACAGATCTAGCCCTCAAACATAGTTTTGAGTTTGTTCACCATAGCATCAACATTTCTAAGTTCAAAGCACTTTTGGAGTTCAGGCTCCACCAACTGAAGGATCACACACCGCACAAGAGTGTAGTCATCACGCTTTGTGCCATACATATTGCGTTCATCCTGAGATGCAGCATTTGCAGGAGTGTCACCTAGCGGACCATCTAGCACATAGGACTTCTTTATGCCTATGAGAAAAATCCTCAAGTTACGGTGCTAGTTGGTGAAGTTAGACCCATTGTCTAGCAGCTTTTCTTTTTCAAGGAATGCATTGAAATTGAATGCAGGGGTGCCATCACTACAAAGTATTTGCAAAGACTATTTAGACTAGGTTTAAAATAGATAGAGTTCAAGCTAACTAAAAATTACTTATGTTAACTCCCACTCAAAAATGACATCCCTTTAGTCATTTAGTGATTACACGAACCAAATTCACTATGCCACGACCGATCATCACGAGTGGTGGCGCAGCTCCAATAGTGAGCATCATATGCGTCATCATATCTCCAAATGACTCATGCTTTACGTTTCGATTCATGTTCCGAGGCCATGTCTGTAAATGCTAGGCTCGTCAAGTAATAACCTTAGTATTCACATGTGTAAAACTGTCTTACACCCGTTGTACACGAACGTAGAATCTATAACACCCAATCATCATGTGGTGCTTCGAGACGACGGACTTTCTTAATGGTGCATACCAAGGAAGAACATATTATTATCTTGATATTTAGTGGGAGGGATCATCTTATAGTGCTACTAATGCAATCAAATACTACCTAGGGGCGATCAAATCAACGCAAAATAAGATGCGTCAAAGGATAAACATCACATGCATATATAATGTGATATGATATGGTACTTCTCGCATTCGATCTCCATCTCGTGCGTCATGGCATGATCTCCATCATTCCACCGGCGTGTCACCAAGGTCCATGGCTCCACCATCAAGGTTGTTCTCCACTAATCTAATTACAGGGATTTCCATTTTCCAGCACGTAGGCCATAAAATAAAGTAACAACCATATGGCTCCTGCCGGTTGTTTTACAATAAAACACATTGCATACAATAACATTTGTATCACAGACCATATCACATCACATGCCCTACAAAAACAAGTTATACACCTCTAATTTATTTTTTCATATTTTACGCGGCTATGGAATTTCTAGGATAGAACCGTTTTACCTACGAACTTCAGCCACAACGGTGACAACCAAGTTATTAAGCAGACCATTGTAAATCAGATATCAACTATAGTGGGAGACACGAACACCCGCTAGCCATTTATGCAAAATGAGTTGCATGTCAAGTGTGGAACAGGTCTCATGTCCGAGGACATGTAAAGTTGGTCCGGGCCGCTTCATTTCACTATGCCACCAATATCCAAAATACAAGAGATTTGCAATACCAAGACTTATCAATGCCCACATCTCCATGTGTTCTAACCGTACAAAGAATCTACGCATAGACATAGCTCTGATACCACTGATGGGGTTCGTTGCATAGAAAACAAAAAAATTCCTACGGTTTGCAACCACCAAGATCGAATCTAGACGATACTTTGTAATGGTTACAGATGGACTCACCCTCGTAGACCGTAAGAGGGATAACATTTCCGCAAACAAAAATGGTTGATGTAGATGGTACATGACCATCCTCAAGGACATGCAGACGATCAGCACCACAAATGGGCAGCACCTCCGTAATCGGTCACACGTTCGGTGAGCTGACGACTCTCGATCCCTTGCTCCAGCCAGGAAGCGGAAGTATCAGATCCCAGGAAGTGCAACAACGCTACGCCATGGTAGTAGTGGTGGAGGGGGAGGTTTCATGCAGGTCTTCGCCGAGCACCTTTTCTAGTGGCAATGGACAAGGCAAGCAAGGGGAGAAGATGCCAACCTTGGGTCATATGGGAGATCTTGTGAGAGTGTGGAGAGGAGGAGGAGGCCACCTCCTTTTATAGGCCACATGGGGCTGCCCCCTCCCCTCCTCTCATTCAATATCCATTAAACCACTTTAATTCCCTTAGAGGTCTATCCATTAAAGCACTTTAATTCCCTTAAAGGTCTTTCCATTAAAGCACTTTAATTCCCTTAAAGGTCCTTCCATTAAAGCACTTTAATTCCATTTTAATGCAACTCAATTTAATGAACACTTCATTTAATGAGTACTTCATTTAATTAACAATTCATTTAATGAACACATTAACATTTTGATCCCTTGCTTTGTTTCGATACCCCGAAACAATTTTAGTAGATTTGGTAGAACGGTTTTCTGTAGCAGAACAATTTTCTGCGATGTCCATTGACTTCCCCTATGTTTCCTATCCGCTCAAATGCGTTGGTTAACATTAAGTGTGTCTCCCTACGGGTTCAAGAACTATGTATACATGATTGAGATTTTGTCCGATCAATAATCATTAGCGGGACCTAGAGATCCATAACGACTCCCACTAGTTCCACGAAAATCAGATGATCGTATGAACCGCTTTTGCTGCAATAAAATTCCTTTTGTCTCGTGATATATTACTTGTCCGAGATCCAGTCACTCGATATCATCCATACCTTGTTTTATCTTGTTCCTGATAAGTACTCTTTTTCTCGTTTCCGTGATATGACATTCTAGTGATCAAATCACTTGCTTGCAAGGCTATGTCAATGTGATATCATTGAGAGGGCCATGGGTATATCTTTCCATCATCCAGATGGACAAATCCCACTCTTGATCCACGAGCGTCAACTAACACTTTTTAAATACCTGACGACATCTTTATAAACACCCCGTTATGGTGTGACATTTGATGTAATCAAAGTACACTTATGGTGAAAGTGATTGACGTGATCTCATGGTCTAAGTACATTGAGTTACTATGAATGCGATAGCAATTTAAACTTGATGACGTGATCGTATTGCTACATCTACTATGGGTGAATGTTCATCATATCATTCTCTAATGACATGACCGTGTTATTAACAACATCCCATATTCATGATCAGGAAACCTTTGATCATTTGTTAATCAACAAGCTAGTATAAAGAGAGGCTTTACTAGGAACCTTATCTGTTTCTAATTCACACATGTATTAACGTTTCCTTATTAATACAATTCTAGCATGAAAAATAAACATTTATTATAAACCTGGAATAGCATAATAAACACTTTATTATTGCTTCTCGGCCATATTCCTTTCATTTGTCAACTCGTCGTTCTCTCTGTCATGTTTGAACTTTCCCTCTCGAACCACCTTGATTATTTTAACAATTTCTTCATAGGTTCTAGAAATTTTCTTCTTTTCATCCATTATTAACTCCCCTGCTTGCATGTCATACTTCGCCCCATGCACGAGTAACCAATTTCTTACCCTGATGGGCTAGTCATGTGTAGCTGGAGTGATCCCTTGAGCATGCAAGGCGGCCTCAGCTTCCTCCCACTTAGGCACGGAAGTCTTGTAGCCACCTATTCCCATCCTATGATGATATTTCTTTTTCACAACTTTTTCCTTATTATTTTTCGATCTTTATTTAGCTAGCTCTGATTTCTTCTACTCTAGAAAGTTGTCCCAGTGATGGTGCTAATGCTCTAGAGTGCCAGTGAATTCTAGAACTTTTTCCTCCTCGATATATTCATTGTATAATCTTTTGTTGAAGTTATTGAACTGTGCGGACATCTTCTTAAGTGCGAAATGCTTTACTTTGGACCTCATATCCTTCGTGGCCTCATCAGACTCTAAGACTGGTAGAGTGAAATGTGAAATGAGATTCTCCCATACTGTGTCTTTGTATCTGTCCTCGACAAAACTAGTAGGATTTCCATCTCCCTTTGCTGGCTTATTCCAATAGGGAATGCTGATCGGGACGTTGTCCCTAACAATAAATCTGCATTGATGTACAAATGTATTTGCGTTACTTTTGGGAAGCAACGATATGCCTTCTAGAGAGATGATCTCAATTATGAGATGCGCATCGGCGGCCATCCCTTGGCAGGGCCTCATTTATTACTTTTATCAGAGGTCTAAAATAAGAAACATTCGTTAATACATATATACACAAATAAATTAATGCATTTATCTAGTTATCACAAGAGGCTTAATTTACCTCGCTAGACTTTGTTACGACCGGTCCATCATTTTGGAAGCCGTCGTCGCAATCAACACTCTTCTGCGCTTTGTCTATTGGTTCTAACTCCATTCCTTCACCAGACTCATTTAGAAACCGTGATCCATCTTCTGCTCAACAGTCTTGAACTCCACCCTGATCGAGGAGCGCTCCACCCAGATCGAGGAGCGCTCCACCCTGATCTGGTAGCGCTACACCATTTATAATCTGGAACAATTTCTCTTCACCTTCTCTTCTGTTGAAGTACATAGAATAACTGCTATGAAATAATGTGAATATGAGTAACAAAATTAACAATGTACCATATCACAACAACAAAGTACTAATGAAACAATATTACATCTCGAATAATCCAGTTAACGCAACAATAATATCGGATAATATCACTAATACATCTTGAATAATCCAGTTAATGCAACAATAATATCATATAATATTACTAATACATCTCGAATAATCCATCTAATTCAACAATAATATCATATAATATCACTAATACCTCTCGAATAACATCTCGCTCAGTCAAACTAGACGTCGACTCCCGGGTCCTGAGTCGCGGGCGATGAACACCCAAAGGGAGTGAACCATCACAGGAGCATAGCTCGGGTGAGATCCCGGAAGAAACTGCCAGGTATTGGAGGACCTGACGTCCAATGCAGCCCTATAACAACGAACATGCTCGTCCTCCTCCCTGACACGATGTTGTACCACCTCCTCGGGGGTCGGCTCCCTCTACACTGACAGTCGACCACGCGACTGCCACCAAACAAGCTCCGGGTCAACGACGAGACCCAGATTTCTCACCAAGCTACGCATCCCGGAAGGTAGCACCTCCTAGTGCCAGTCTGGTGGAGCCTAGTCTCGGACATACCCGGTGGAGGCCAGTCCTCCGTCGTTGTTGTCGAGTCAACGAGGAGGATGCGGGATGGGCATATCCTAAAGTAGGTGTTTTATCAAAATAATTCTAAGCAAATACTAACTAATTAAATACATTTCTAAATAATACTAGCAACAATCCCTAAATACTAGCAATGATACTAGCAATAATCCCTAAATACTAGCAATAATCTCTAAATCCCTTAATTAAATCCCTAAATACTAGCAATAATACTAGCAATAATCCCTAAATCCTAAATACCAGCAATAATCCCTAAATCTCTAAATTAAATCCCTAAATACTAGCAATAATACTAGCAATAATCCCTAAATCCTAAATACTAGCAATAATTCCTAAATCACTAAATACTAGCAATAATCCCTAAATACTAGTAATAATCCCTAAATCACTAAATTAAATCCCTAAATACTAGCAATAATCCCTAAATCACTAAATTATATCCCTAAATACTAGATAATCCCTAAATTAAATCCCTAATCACTAAATTAGACTCACCTTCTTCAACGGCGCTGGGACGACAGGGACCTTGGCGCGTGGACGGTGGAGACGGAGACAAAGACAGGTGCGACGGCTCCTCCTGTATGCAGACGGGTGGTGCAGCGGCTCCTCCTGCATAGAGACGGGCGGCACGGCGTGGGGCTCCTCCCTGCGGGGCGGTGTCTCCTCCTAGCGGCATGGAGATGGGCGGCGGCTCTTCCTGGTGGCGCGGGGGGTCTCTAGGCTGAAGGCGGCTCCTCCTGGCAGCACGGGGGTCTCTGGGCGGAGGACGATATCATCGGAGAAGGAAGTGAATAATTGTCCTGGTTCGTGGTTCGAACCGAGAGAGGGGCGGTGGTATTTATACCACGAGCCTCTAGTCCCGGTTGGCCTCTAGTCCCGGTTGGTGGCTCCAACCGGGACTAGAGGTGATTTTAGCCGCGGCGTTTCGCGTGCACGCCACAGACCTTTAGTCCTGGTTGGAGGCTCCAACCGGGACTAGAGGTATTTTTAATTTTTTTTAAATGAACAAAATTACTAAATATTGTAAAATCAATACCTATCATTCTGTAATGAAGAAAATTATGTATTATATATCAAAATTTTAAGAAAAACAAGATCTATAATTTAAATATATTATAATACTCTATAATACAACTATTTATTTTGCATATTTTAAATTTAAAATGCATTAAATCATATATTTTGCATACTTTTGAATCAACATAAAAAGTGTTTGAATTTGATTGACTAATCCAAAACCATTTTATTTTTTCTAAAATAGTTAGTCTAATTATTAAAACTAGTAAAGATATTTCTAGGAATAAAAATATTTCTGGGGCCTTTAGTCCCGGTTGGAGCCACTAACCAGAACTAAAGATATTTCCCGCCATTCTAAGAGCCATCAAGCCACATGCCATGCTTTCCCGCTATTTCCCTCCGCTTCCTACCATGTTTCCCGCTCTTTCCCTCTATATCTAGGCAGAATGCCATGGCCATCCACACACATACACCTTCCCTCTCACAAAAATGGACACCACATACTGGGCCATTTTGACCCTCGAGGAGACCGAGGCGTTGTGCGCCTATAGCTACCCATGCCCGCCGACAAGATGCTGAGCGTTGGAAGGGTACATATCCCTCCTATGCCTCAATGTTTTGCCCGCCAGGAAGCAATCATGAACCACTTGTACCTCGAGCTCACGCTGGAGCAACGAATGGATCCCCATTGGGATCCTGACAACTACGACACTTCGAATTCCTTTTTCGCTAACCGGTGGGAAAGGGAGATCGCCAGGTACGAGGGTGATGGCCACCCCCGGTGAACCACAACGAAGCTGGCCACCGCATGTGGTGGTCGAACCAGACTATCACTGCTCGCCCTCAACATCACCAGGGTCATCTCGACTGATCTTATACTGCAATGCACCGCATACCGGGCATGCATCCAAATTCCCATACTCCTCACCGCGGTAGAAGATGTAGTCATTAATGCATGCATATATCTTCTACACCTCTAATCCTAGAGGGCAGACAACCTTCTTTGACTTGTATGTATTGGCAGGCAATTTGTTATCCTTTGGAAGCTTCTTCTTCATTATTTTCAGTAGCTTCTCAAATCCCTTGTTAGATAAACCATTATCTGCCTTCCATTGCAACAATTCTAGTGTGGTATCGAGCTTTGTGTTTCCGCATCTTTGCAATTTGGGTACAAATTTTTGTTTGTGATCCCCTAACATGCGCTCCAACTTCTTCTTCTAGTTTTCATTTTCACATTCTCTCCATGCATCAAGAATGGCCTGACGAAGATCATCAGCAGTCGCATATGATGCTCGTTCTTCACCTTCTTCTTGTTCACTATCTTCCATTGTAGTACCACCGAATTCGAGCAACATTGGATAGTTGTCATCATTCTCTTCTTCTTTGTTGTCTTCCATCATAACCCCTATTTATCCGTGCTTTGTCCAACAATTATGGTCGGACATGAAACCGGACTGAATCAGGTGGACGTGAATGGTTTTTGAGGAAGAGTAATTGTTCTCATTCCGACATACACGGCACGAACAACACATAAAACCATTATGTTTGTTTTCCTCAGCCACTTCGAGAAAAGAATGCATGCCTTTAATGAACGCGTCAGATATTCGGGAACTGCCGTACATCCATGGTCGGCTTATATGCATTATAATTAAACTCTTGGATCATATAAAAAGCTTGTATCATTTTTACTTCATTTGCTTGTTGAAATCTAAAAATTTAGTGTGTGCTAACAACATATATATATTACATGCACCAATTTTTGAATTGGACAAAACTCTTAACATAAAAAATGTTGAATTTTTAATTATTGATCTAGCAGTGAAAACCTCATTCCATTCTAAGCTCTGAAACTCTAAAATCACACATCTCAACTTTCAGTAACTTTTTACATAATCAAAATTTGTCTAAAATTGCACATAATTTTTTTCTCTACCTCTCTACATCTAAAGCATGAAATCCCTCTCCACTTCTAGAGCATTGAGCGAAACTAACAATTAGAGATGAAAGAATGAAGTTGCTAACCTTTTAGAACCTTGGATTGATGGGTGCCACCAAATCTTGACAAATCTTGGACAAAAAATGGGGATGAAGTTGAGCTATCTTGGAGCAAAATGGCCATGGGCTCAGTTAGGGATGAAGCAAGGGTATATATAGAAAAACCATTAGTCCCGGACCGGGACTAATGGTTTTTCTATATAGGGTTTAGGGTTTAGGGTTTTAGTGTTTAGGGTTTTAATGGTATAGGGTTTTATTACAAACCGGAACTAATGGCCTCCTAGCTCCTAGCCGTTGGGGCCACACCCTTTAGTCCCGGCTGGTATTACCAACTAGGACTAGAGGTCCCAATCGAACCGGGACTAGTCACTTGCGGCCTCCTAGACATTGGGACCGGGAAGAACTCGGGACTAGTGCTCACACTAGTCCCGGTCCCAAACACAACCAGGACTAGAGGCAGATGAAGTTCCAAACCAAAGGCATGTTTTCTACTAGTGTGTATTGCCACGCCGGGGGCTCTTTCTAGCATAAACATGTACCTGGTGACCTGAAAGGGTCACCGTTCCACCCAAACATCTACCGAGGTTAAGAGTCTATACCCCGTATCCATATTACTAAGAGCATCTTACGTTGTTATCCTTATATCTGTAGCAATTTTTTTGAATAAAAACCTACATATATATGTAGCAATATCTATTAAAAACACCATGAGAAACTTTTTATTGCAATCGTTCCATGTATGTTGTTATCTAGCTTGTATTTCAGAATAGCTCACACATGTATCTCTATTTATCCAGAGCAATGATATATTCTTAGGATGCATCCCTCTCTTTTAAATCATATACACAAGCGACACTCCGTCTGTCTTCATGTCTTCCTAATCGAGGCATGTAGATGCAACAACAAAGTGGTAGAAGTAAGTGAAAACCGAGGAGGAAGAATAGCAATAACGTCAAGAAAATCTTTTGTCAAAAAGCACAAGTCTGACTATATGGAATGAGTCTTATACTTGCATGAAGGCATGGTAAGAAAGCAAATGGACTCAAGTGCAAAGGAAAACATCAATCAAATTTTCTGAACACACTAGTAGAAAAACTGCCTTTGGTTCGCAACGGCCGAGTGCATTAGTCCCGGTTCCTCCTCGAACCAGGACTAATGCAAGCATTTCTCCCGGTTCGAGGGGGCCGAGCAACGCATGGGAGCTAGGGGCATTCGTCCCGGTTCTTAAGGGGGCATTCATCCCGGTTCGTAATACGAACTGGGACTAAAGGGCCGGCCCCAGACACGTGGACTGCCGTCCACCTTTAGTCCTGGTTCGTATTACAAACCGGGACGAATATCCAGCCTATAAATGCGCCGCCCCAGCCAGTCCTCCCTCTGTTTTTTTCTCTTGGTTGAAGGAGTGAGGTGTGGTGTGCTAGTTTTTTTCCTATGCACATTAGGTGTTCGACGAAATGTTTGAGAAAATGATACGCTTGATTTCACACAAAATAAAAATGATATGAGGTGACCGAGCCACACTTAAGTCTCTGCCTTCCTCTTTCTTTCTTTCTTGATCGAGGTTAGCGACCTTATCCTGCATCTGTCATTGATATAAAAATGCATGCATCGACGTAAAGTGGCCATCTCACTATTCAAGATGTTCGGTAATGATGTAGATGAACTGGCAGGGATGGATGTATGGTGACCGACGTGAATCCGTGTACATTCAAGGCGTGGATAAATTTATCGATATGGCTAAGGCAAACAAAGAAAAACGGTTCGGAGAGGTTTCATGCCCAGCTATAATTGCTGGATGATGTCTACGCACTTCTATTCTTATAGACAGTTGTTGGGCCTCCAAGTGCAGAGGTTTGTAGAACAGCAGCAAGTTTTCCCTTAAGTGGATCACCCAAGGTTTATCGAACTCAAGGAGGAAGTGGTCAAAGGTATCCCCTCTCAAGCAACCCTGCAATTAAGATACAAGAAGTCTCTTGTGTCCCCAACACACCCAATACACTTGTCAGGTGTATAGGTGCACTAGTTCGGCGAAGAGATAGTGAAATACAAGTGGTATAGATAATTATAAGTGGTAACGGTGATAGAAAATAGCTTGATGGCATGGAAAAGACTAAAGTAAAACTGAAATAAAGAAGGAAGCAAGCAAACATGTAACAGATCTAGTTGCAAACGGTGTTTCAATGCTTAGAAACAAGGCCTAGGGATCATACTTTCACTAGTGAACACTCTCATATAAATATATTCTTCTTTATGATACTACGCTGAGCTACTCTCCGGTTGGACACTCTAATCCATGGTAGGGCTATAACAGCACACCTCAAAGTAAGTCTTTCCCATCTAGAAAACCCCACACTGTCACCTTGAGTACTAGATGAGTCCAACAAACACCACAATTTCATAAAGACATCCAACTCCAAATATAACTCATAACAAGTATTTGTAATCTCTAGCCTACGTGCCACCATGGTGTGCACGCTGTCACTTTCACACACATGGGGAGAGCAGAGATCTATTAAAGCACTTGAGTAGCAAGGTAGATCTATAGATTACAAGCTCATGATCTCAATAAGATCACGCATAGAGAGAAAGAGAAGAACACATAGCTACCGGTAGAACCCTTAGCCTCGAGAGAGAACTACTCCCTCCTCATCATGGGAATCAACAATGGTGATGGAGATGGCAGTGGAGATCGATGGAGATGGCTCCGGTGGCGCTTCCTCGTCCCGGCGGGGTGCCGAAACAGAGACTTTCTGTCCCCCGAATCTCCCCTTCGGTGGCGGCGGCGCTGCGGAACTTTTCGTGGATTTCTGATTTTCGATATAGGGTTTATGCATCGGGAGGCTCTTATAGGCGAAAGAGGCAAGGTCGGTGGCCGGCCAGGGGGCCCACACCATGCCCTGGCGTGGCCTGGGGTTGCCCGCGCCAAGGGGGGTGTGGCCACCCTGTGGCCCCTCTCCGACTCTCCTTCTAGCTCCGTGAGTCTTTCGAGAAAATAGTAAATTTGGCTTTTGTCCCGTCCAATTCCGAGAATATTTATTTTCTGACTTCCTAGAACCAAAAACAGCAGAAAACAGGCAACTGGCACTGTGGCTCTTGTTAATAGGTTAGTCCAAGAAATCATATGAAAAGTACTCCAAAGTTGGAACAAAACATAAGAAAGTAGATAAAACCAAGCATGGAACATCAGAAATTATAGATACATTTGCAATGTATCAACATCCCCAAGCTTAACTCCTGCTCGTCCTCGAGTAGGTAAGTGATAAAAAGAAAGAATAATTTTTGAGGTGACATGCACCGTCATAAACTTGATCAAAGTATTTGTAAAACATTCAAAGCTGGGATCATAGTACTTCAATCATAACATGAAAGACAAAGTTCTAGCAATAAGACAAAGAAACTATGTTGCAACATGAAAAGGCATAAACAAAAGATTCATGAATAGCAATGCTTTGCAAGACGTTTGTTTGTTTCACATAAAGAAAACATAGCATAATAGTATTCAGCTTGTCCCTCATAGAGTAGCAAACATAAATGCATAGGACACCTTCAAAGTTCATAAGAGTGACTAGATACAAATAGTTTAAAACAAGCAATATCAAGGTATGCATAAATCAACAAGTCTTGGGACAATGCACATAGAACTAAGAATGGCCACTGTGCTCTCAAAGTAGGTGCATAAAGATAGAAGGTGGAGACTCAATATAATGGTGGAAGAAAGGCCTTCATAGAAGGAAGTAGGGATTCAAGTCCCATAAAGAGCTTCCAAAAATTATGGTACTTATAGCTTTCAGCTCTCATTGCCTCTATCATAAGCATCCTGAAGTGATTAAGGTTAAAGTGAACAAACTATGGAGTATATGCTTAATGAAGTGTAAGTCAGAAATCTCATGTCCCTTGTATACGAGGGCCGCTCCTCATGCTACTCAAGTTTAGTCACCGGTAAGTTCTTGTCATCGTAAGTACATGTGTATCATAGAGAACCGCCAACGGGGTACCCCTTGCCCGATGATACGGAACAATCCCCATATCAAAATGACAAGGCAAGCAGACAACGAGCATCTCAGCATTCTTCTTATTTACCATGGGAATATGGTGTTTTTTTGTCTCTTCCCTATTTTCATAATATCTCTTTTTTTCTCTTTACTCTTTTTCTCTCAATATAGGAATCTTTTTTTATAAGAAGAATGCTTCATAGACAGCTCATTATGGTTACGCTGCAGGTTTCCACCATGTCACCATGGATTAGACCAGCGGCCTAGGCGTTTCTCTAACACATATACATAACTCCGTGGACTTACAAGCTCCCTTTTCATTTCACACAGACGATATCCATACATAAAAGAGCATGATATCCACTAGGTACAAGTACCAAGTGCAATGTTGAAAGCGTTCCCCATGAAAGCATGGTTCTGCTAATTCCCAACAAATAAGTGCAAACATATACAACATAGAAGAGACAATGGTTCAAGTTTATTAAGGGCAAGAAAAGTAAAGTGTGCCTTCAAGTTCGTGAGAGCTTTAATCACTAGTTTTCTCATAACAAGTTTAATTTGGAAGGTAAACAAAAACATGAATATACTTGGAATAGCATAAGCTAGTGGGTAGGTATGGTGGACTCTTTGGAATAACTTGGTTTAGGGAGTTGGATGCATGAGTGGAACTCATACTTTGTTGTGGAGGCTAGCAAAAGACTAGGAGCAACAAACTAAGAGAGCAATAATGGCCATAATCATGCAGAGCGACAAAACATCATTGATCACAGCATAAAGTGATACTACAAGTTGAAAACTAAAGGATCATAAAGGCTATGGTGACTTTGGATAGTCATAACATGGTGTAAGCATGCGCCAAGTCAACCCACATAAAGCATCAAAGGAGAATACCATAATACTATGCTTTAATATGCTAAAACAACGCATGCTTCATCCAAGGCACATTAAGCAATCTCAATTGTTTATAACAAGTCATGCTACAACAAAGAATACTAAGCATAAATCCAAAACAATATCAAGCATGGCATGACAAAGCATATGCCACAGTAAAAAACAAGCTCCTTTTACCACTTAAGCATGAACTTTTCCTACTCTTTTTCCAATCCAAACCAAACTATTTGAAAACCAATGTATGAAAGAGGGGGTCCAACCAATTTATTCCGCAAACTAAGAAAACCAAGCAAACGAAAAACCAAAACGAAAACAAAAAAATAAGACGCTCCAAGAACAACATAACTGTGCATGAAACAATAAAAATGAAGCGTTTGGAAGAAACCTGGGATTTTTATTGATGAAGAGGGGAATGCCTTGGGCATCCCCAAGATTTGATGCTTGTACTTCTTGGATATTTCTTGGGGTGACACTCGTGGCATTCTCAATCTTGAGCTTTAGTCCATCCTTCATCTCATTACTCATTCCTTCCATACACCTGAAATTTTTCCTTCATAAAAAACTTCACACAATCTTTATTAGCAACATTAGTGCTCTCAAGATAAATAAGTCTTTAGGTTGACTTATAACACCAATAAACTTCCATTAAAACACTAGCTACTATATCTCTTCCCTCAAAAAGCTCAATTCCCCAAAAAAACTCAAAAAGGAACCAACAAGAAGCAAATGCAGAAAATGGCAGAAATCTGTCAAAACAGACCAGCAGGTAAAGACAAATTTTTTCGAAGACCTTCGGTTGCTCAAATAAAAAATTGTTGAACTAATGGAAGTTAGATAACAACCGGGGGCAGAAGCACAAAAATTCACGCCTCAAAAAGACGTTCAGAGATTTTACACGAATTTTTACGGTGAAGCATAGAAATCTGTTTCGGGGCAGCAACTTTCCCAATCATTACTTCTCTCTCACTAGAGGTTACTCTTGGCACAAAAAGCAAATAAAATGTATAAGGAGCGGTTATTAATGAAGTAATAACTTCCAATACTAATCTAAAACTTTTGGGTTATCTTCCAATAAGTACTTTTCTTTAACGCCTTTAAGTTAGGCTTGATAGTTTGAGAAGATGCTCACATAAGAAATATGAATTGAAGTAAAAGAGAGCATCAAGGAGCAAATTCAAAGCACATTTAAGTCTAACCCACTTCCTATGCATAGGAATCTTGTAAATAAACAAGTCATGAAATCACAAAGCAACGAGCATAGGAAAGCAAAACAAGTGCAACTTCAAGACTTTCAACATAAAGAGGGGAAACTTAATATTGTTGAGACACATAAAACCATGTTTCCCTCTCTCGTAATAACTTTCAGTAGCATCATGAATAAAATGAACAATATAACTATCACATAAAACATTCTTATCATGAGACACATGCATATAACAATTATTACTCTCCACATAAGCATAGTCATTCTTATTAATTATCGTGGGAGCAAATTCAACAAAATAGCTATCATTATTATTATCATCACCATAATCATCAAATATAGGAGGCATATTGTAATCATTAATTTTCTCCTCAACATTAGGTGGACTGAAAATATCATACTCATCATTGTAATCATCATATATTGGAGGCATATTATCATCATAAACAATAGAATAGCTATCTTCCAAAGCTGGGGAAATAAAAAGATCATTTTCATAAAAACTAGCTTCCCCAAGCTTAGACTTTTCCATAGCATTAGCAATAATGGTGTCCAAAGAATTCATACTAACAACATTGCTATTAGCATGCAAATAAAGTTCCATAGGTTTTTTAATTTTCTCTTCAAACACTTCATGTCCTAACTCAAGATAAATACTATAAAGCTCTTTAATTATGTTGTTGTTTTCCATTAAGCCTAACTAGTGAAAACAAGAAACAAAAAGACAAAATTGCAGAATCTAAAGGAAATAACTTCGAGCACTCACACCGGAGGATGTGAGTACCTTTTACCTTACCTCCCCGGCAACAGCGCCAGAAAATAGGCGTTTGCTGTGGGAGGTTCTTCTTCTTTAATCCTCTGGTGTGAATACCTTTTACCTTACCTCCCCGGCAATGGCGCTAGAAAATAGATTGATCTCTACGCACTTCTATTCATGTAGACAGTTGTTGGGCCTCCAAGTGCAGAGGTTTGTAGAATAGCAGCAAGTTTTCCCTTAAGTGGATCACCCAAGGTTTATCGAACTCAGGGAGGAAGTGGTCAAAGGTATCCCCTCTCAAGCAACCCTGCAATCAAGATACAAGAAGTCTCTTGTGTCCCCAACACACCCAATACACTTGCCAGGTGTATAGGTGCACTAGTTCGGCGAAGAGATAGTGAAATACAAGTGGTATATATAATTATAAGTGGTAATGGTGATAGAAAATAGCTTGATGGCGTGGAAAAGACTAAAGTAAAACTGAAATAAAGAAGGAAGCAAGCAAACATGTAACATATCTAGTTGCAAACGGTGTTTCAATGCTTAGAAACAAGGCCTAGGGATCATACTTTCACTAGTGAACACTCTCATATAAATATATTCTTCTTTATGATACTACGCTAAGCTACTCTCCGGTTGGACACTCTAATCCATGGTAGGGCTATAACAGCACACCTCAAAGTAAGTCTTTCCCATCTAGAAAACCCCACACTGTCACCTTGAGTACTAGATGAGTCCAACAAACACCACAATTTCATAAAGACATCCAACTCCAAATATAACTCATAACAAGTATTTGTAATCTCTAGCCTACGTGCCACCATGGTGTGCACGCTGTCACTTTCACACACATGGGGAGAGCAGAGATCTATTAAAGCACTTGAGTAGCAAGGTAGATCTATAGATTACAAGCTCATGATCTCAATAAGATCACGCATAGAGAGAAAGAGAAGAACACATAGCTACCGGTAGAACCCTTAGCCTCGAGAGAGAACTACTCCCTCCTCATCATGGGAATCAACAATGGTGATGGAGATGGCGGTGGAGATCGATGGAGATGGCTCTGGGGGCACTTCCCCGTCCCGGCAGAGTGCCGGAAAGGAGACTTTCTATCCACGAACCTCCCCTTTGGTGGCGGCTGCGCTGCGGAACTTTTCGTGGATTTCTGATTATCGATCTAGGGTTTATGTATCGGGAGGCTCTTATAGGCCAAAGAGGCAAGGTTGGTGGCAGGCGAGGGGGCCCACACCATGCCCTGGCGCGGCCTAGGGTTGCCCGCGCCAAGGGGGGTGTGGCCACCCTGTGGCCCCTCTCCGACTCTCCTTCTGGCTCCGTGAGTCTTCCAGGAAAATAGTAACTTTGGCTTTTGTCCCGTCCAATTCCGAGAATATTCATTTTTTGACTTCCTGGAACCAAAAACAGCAGAAAACAGGCAACTAGCACTGTGTCTCTTGTTAATAGGTCAGTCTAAGAAATCATATGAAAAGTACTCCAAAGTTGGAACAAAACATAAGAAAGTAGATAAAACCAAGCATGGAACATCAAAAATTATAGATACATTTGCAATGTATCACTGGACCAAGTACAGAGAAAGAGGGGTTATGATGGAAGAAAATGAAGAAGAAGACGACGATGACAACTATTGTCAGGTGTTCCCTGAATACGATGATACTGCAATGGAAGAGAATGAAGAAGGAGGTGAAGAACGGGCATCAGATGAGCCTGTTGATGATCTTGGTCGGGTCATTTCTGATGCAAAGCGAGACTATGAAACAGAGAAGGAGAAGTTGAAGTTGGAGGGCATGTTAGAGGATCACAAAAACTTATGGTACCCAAATTGCAAAGATGGCAGCACAAAGCTCGGTGCCACACTGGAATTGCTGAAATGGAAGGTAGAGACTGGTTTATCTGACAAGGGATTTGAGAAGTTACTGAAAATAATGAAGCTGGAGCTTCCAAAGGATAGCAAATTGCCCGAGAGTACTTACAAAGCTAAGAAGATTCTCTGCCCTCTAGGATTAGATGTGCAGAAGATACACGCATGCATAAATGAGTGCATCCTCTACCACGGTGAGGAGTACGAGAATTTAGAAAAATGTTCGGTATGCACTACACTACGGTATAAGATCAGACAAGTTGACCCTAGTGATGTTGATGGTGATGACGAGCCCCCTAGGAATAGGGTTGCTACTAAGGTTATGTGGTATGCTCCTACAATACCAAGGTTGAAACGTCCGTTTAGAAACAAAGAGCATGCTAGGTTGTTGTGTTGGCACAATGAAGACCGTAAGAAAGACAGAAAGTTGAGACACCCCGTTGATGGGTCATAGTGGAGAAAAATCGAGAGAGATTTTCCGGACTTTGCAGGTGACACGAGGAACTTATGGTTTGATCTAAGTACAGATGGCATGAATCCTTTTGGGGAGCAAAGCTGCAGTCACAAAACCTAGCCTATGACTCTATGTATCTACAACCTTCCTCTTTGGATGTGCATGAAGCGTAAGTTCATTATGATGCCAGTGCTTATCCAAGGCCCGAAGCAACCTGGCAACGACATTGATGTTTACCTAAGGCCATTAGTTGAAGAATTCTTACAGTTGTGGAGAAAACCAGGTGTGCGTGTGTGGTATGAGAACAAACAGGAGCCATTTGACCTAAGAGCGATGCTTTTCGTAACCATCAATGGTTGGTCTGCTCTTAGTAACCTTTCAGGACAGACAAACAAGGGATACAAGGCGTGCACACACTGTTTAGATGATACTGAAGCTACATATTTGCATAAATGTAAGAAGGTTGTGTACCTAGAGAATCGTCGATTTCTTCCCATCAATTAGGGATATTAAAACTGAAACAAAGAGGAGCATCCTCACGAACTTGACATTGTTGGCCATCCGATCTCACGGCAGGATGTTTCCGGCCATCCGATTTTCATTAGCTTGTGCACTGGCCTAGTTGTCCCTAGGGGATGCTACTATCTGCGTCAAATTGGCCTACTATGGTGACTTGGCTGGAACACATGCTAGGGCCCATGTACTCGGATACTGGACCAGGCTAAAAGTCTCGCTGGGCAGCTGAATGCAACACCCAATACGATTGAGAGAAAAAAACAAGAGACAAGATGAAGGAAAGGACTGGGGCGACACGAAGCGACAGGGGAGGTGAAGCTCCGCGATGCTGCGAGCGGCACACCGCAGACCCCACACGATGCGACCGGGCGCCCGACACCATCCGCTCGTGCCTTCGATCGGACGCATGCCAGTCGATTGAGGGGGCCATCAGTCTCCTATTCGGCTATGAGCGCGCCTCCGCAGCCGATGCGTCGCTGTAATGGATGTTGGTGCGTCTGCTTGCCCCAGATGGATTTGATGTGGTCGGATGAGATCCTGGTTATGAAGGTCATCATCACCATCGAGTCCGCACACTTTGCCGTCTTAACTCTCGGCGACCTGGGACTCCTCCAGTTGAAACACATAAGACCCCTGTCAGCCTATATGTTCCTAACGTATATTTGATTACAGATGTCTTTCCGGTTTGTGTGGAGGATCAGGCTGGTAGCCGATGTTCTGATGTGAGTTCATGCCTGGTTGGTAGGGTCATGCGTTCTCGATTTCCATGCAATCAGTCGAAACTAATCTGGATTTTTTGATGATATGGAGCTGAACTAATTTACGTTGATGCAAATGATGACAAGATGATGAAAAGTTACAACGGACCTCAACAAGCTGCTGGAGTTCGAAAGGTATAGCTATATATATATTCGAATCTAAAGGTATAGCTACCAATATCCATTAGGGTTACAACTTGATATTATTCCACACGAAGAAGAAAAGTATGTTCTTTAAACGATCATAGTATAACCGTTCATTCATTCATCTGTACAAAAGGGAAAATAAAGGTCACAATGTTAGATATTTTTGTCTCATGATGATGATTGATAATTATAGTTTTGCTGCTTATAGTTTATTATTTCTTACTAGTGTATGTTTAATTCTGAAGTTAAAGTTACCAATGCTCAAAAGAAACTTATCCGACACCTTTTATATGATATAATGCAGGTTTAAAAAAATACAATTGTCTTATTCTACTCAGGGAATAGGGTAAAATCCAAAATTCTAAAGATGTGTGAGCTATAATCCTTTTTCTTGAACACCTTGATAAATGAGCCGCGGCATGCCCACGCTTGCCCTCGTCCGCAACAAAGCCATGTTCCTCACCAGATCCCCGTCACCATCTGCACTGATGCTGCCAGTTTTGCTAGGCTCCTCGCCCGTCGGAATCTCGTCAAGAGTTTCAAGACATGAGCTGTGAGTTTGTTGACCTTGATATTCCCTTCTACGAGTTCAACATCGTCTAGCTGGAAGCAAAATTCGATGCAACATTTGCCCCGACCTGTATGAAAGATTTAATTGTTATTTTAATTGTGGGAAAGTCTAAATATAGTACTGTTGGTATTGGTGGATTTTAATGGAACCGGTAAGCTTGTTTCTTGTTTAATTTTCTGCTTTCTTGCCTAGATTTTTGAACTGAACTTCACTTAAAGATCAAAGAACCTCACAGTATGTTATAAAGTTTTTGAATTCTAAACACTATGTGTCAATGCATCATAAGTTATGCAGAATTTGAAATTGATTATCATATGATTGACTTTGCTATCATTTTAGCTGTGAGAGATTCGGTAAATTATAGTATTGTTGGGATTAGCAACTTTACAACAGATGTTACTTGCCATATCGTGTATGTACAACTTCACATTGTTACTTACTTCAAATATAACAACTTCTCAAATGTATTCAGGATATATTATCATGTATTCCTAATATTCTATTGTTCTAATGGACGGGCGCGACAACGCGCGCCTACATGAGTCAACTAGGAAGCCTCTCACGCCTTCACAATTTTTGGCCATTGGATCGCCCTTCCCTGTAGTTTTTGGCCGTTTGATCTACCTCAATCCCGCATTTGGGCCGGATGTCCCTAGGGGGAGCTACTCTATAGGTCAAATCGGCCCACCCTGGTTAATTGGGCACTAAAATTCACTAAAGCTCAGTACCTCGGCAATTTCGTGTAGCACCTATACCATGGAGGCAGCGTCATGAGCAGGTGCCCACGGCGTCGGTAGGGGAAGACAAGACGATGGAGGAGCGCCACCGTGCTGCATGTAGGTGCATCGCTTAATCGCAGAATTACTGGCCACTACTTGGCGACGGTAGTGGACGCAAGTTATTACTCTCTCGCCTCTTCTCCTTCCCTTTACGAGCCTACATATGCTGATCCCTGATTTATTTGGGAAATCCTGCTAGGCTCGGCCAATGATTATGGCGGTGCAGGTCCTTCTCTCATGACCTATGAGAATCTATCGATCATTCACCTTGGTTGCTACGACTGTAGATCACACTCCTGTGGCAATCCGATTGGAAGAGGAAATGAGAGCGAAGCATACATGACGTGATGATTTTGCAGTCTTGGTCGTCCGCGCTCATACCTGCTCTTGCCGCTTGTGCTGAGCGGCATGAACATTGGCATCTGAAGCTTTTGCTGGTGCAGACGTCGTTTCAATCCCCTGTAACTGGTCAGTCCAAATCCCCAGTTAGAACTCCCTATTTTTTTACCTGCTTTACGGCCACAACATCGTGCAGCTGGCCTATTGATTTTTCCTCCATGTCACCTGTATATATTTCATGCACCTATGTATTCCGTTTTGGTGGAAACTCGCATATATGAAAAATGAAGTTCATTTTGTTGCAGAAAGTTGTATCGCCTGTTTTCAGTAAAAGAGCTAGCAAAGTTGTGCCTCCGCCTACTTTTATTTGCATGGTCACAGATAGAAACAATGCATCTTTTGATCAGTGATCAGATCAGGTACATCTCTGCCACCGACCTATTACAGACGTGCTCAGGAATTGTACAAACTCTGTAGTTGTACTTGTTCTTTATATTTACACCTCATCTATTTAATGTCTCCGATTGTTCATATTAAACACAAAGTTTCTAAGTATCTTTCATAAGTTGGAAAGGGTTGAATTTGGCATCAACCGATTTATTATTAGAGAAAAAACTGGCCAAGGTATATATATATCTATCGGGTAACTAAATTTCTTTATTTTTGCAACTTCGTATCATTACCATTATTTTTATTTTTCTCTCCTGTAAGCTTTCCAAAAAATTAGTGCTGCAGGACATTACAATTGGGACTATGCATGCCACTGAAATATTCTTTTACGGGAGGCTGATGTTTATGTACCATGCATGATCTTTAGCAACACAAGGTATACATATCCATACGACAAAAAATCCACATAGGAAGAAATTGCCATATTTCTGCCATATACCATATGATGTTCAACTTCTTTTATAAGAGACTGTCAAAACATGCTATATTTTGCTTCAGGATTGAACATCCTCTTGGCATTCTCTAAGAATGGCACTGGCACCACTGCAAATGATATGATGGACATAGCTCTGGTGACCCAGGACTTCTTCGGTGCCATGAAGGAGATTGCAGCCTCGTCCAAGTCTTTTTTGTCCTCATCCCCCATGTTCGTGGAGCCGCCGTCAAAGATGTCGCCTCACATATAAGGTATGATCTCCAACATGCCAATACTCTCAAGGAGGACATTGGAGAAAAGACATTGTTAGTTTTCCAAGAATTTTGAGCTGAACACAAAGCAATTGATCATTTCACTTATTTATATTTGTCTTAGACAAGTTAACGTTTTTTTCCTTTTTCTACTCTATAACAAAATAAATAAGATAAAGGCTAGAGCAACTACATCCTTGTTTATTGAATAATTACCTTCAATGAATCATATTTAACAATACCTTAACAATAGTAAATTGTATAATATTTATCCACATATTTCTATAAATATATATTTAAATCTAAAATAGACGGGCGCGGCAACACGCGTCATGATCTAGTCATCAAGTAAGAAAGAAAGGCAAGTATTTCAAAGGTGAGGCAGATTACCGGAAGAAGCCTGACCTCCCTACTGGTGATGATGTATTTGGTATGGTCAAGGACATAGAAGTAATCTTTGGAAAGGATCCTGGCAGTGAACTTGTTCCAAACGACGCCACTACCGGACACGTGCCCATGTGAAAGAAGAAATCTATATTTTGGGAGTTACCCTATTGAAAAGTCCTACGTGTCTGCTCTTCAATCGACATGATGCACGTGAAGAAGAATCTTTGCGTGAACCTGCTAGGCTTTCTGGGCGTGTATGGGAAGACAAAAGATACACCAGAAGCACGGGAGGACCAACAGAAATACCCACAAAACATGCATCCAAAGAACAAGACGGATAAAGGGCGTCACTTAAGGCATGCCAGCTATGCTCTTACGAAAGCAGAGAAGGAAATCTTTTTTGAAGTCCTTTACAGTATCAAGGTGCCATCTGGATTCTCGTGTAACATAAAGGGGATAATAAATATGGCAGAAAAAAAATTCCAAAACTTGAAGTCTCATGACTGTCACGTGATTATGACGCAGTTGCTTCCGATTGCATTGAGGGGGCTTCTACCGGAAAATATTCGAGTACCCATTGTGAAGCTATGTGCATTCCTCAATGCAATACCTGAGAAGGTGATCAATCAAGATATTCTAACAAGGTTACAGAAGGATGTGGTCTAATGTCTTGTTAGTTTTTAGTTGGTGTTCCCACCATCGTTCTTCAATATTATGACGCATCTCCCGGTTAACCTAGTCGATGAGATTTCCATTCTTGGTCCTGTATTTCTACACAATAGGTTCTCCTTTGAGAGGTTCATGGGAGTGTTGAAGAAATATGTTCATAACCGTGCTAGGCCAGAAGGAAGCATCTCCAAGGGCTATGGAACAGAGGAGGTCATTGAGTTCTGTGTTGACTTTATTCCTGACCTTAAGCCGATTGGTGTTCCTGAATCACGGCATGAGGGGAGACTGAGTGGAAGAGGCACACTGGGAAAGAAAGCAATGATATGTAGGGATGCACAATCTTTCACTCAAGCACACTACACGGTTCTACAGAATTCCACCTTGGCATCTCCGTATATCGTGGAACACAAGAATATAGTACGCTCCAACAACCCGGGAAAGCTAGACTCCTGGATTAGAGATGAACACATGAAGACTTTCGGCAGTTGGTTGGGAACACATCTAATGAATGACACCACTATTGGAGATCAACTCTACTTGTTAGCTGGGTCACCATCTTCTACTATATTGAATTACCAAGGGTACGAGATAAATGGGAATACATTTTATATGATCGCCCAAGATAAAAAGAGCACCAACCAGAACAGTGGTGTCCGCTTTGATGCAATCGACGATAATGGCAAAAAAGACACATACTATGGTTACATAGAGGAGATATGGGAACTTGACTATGGAGTTTCTTTTAAGGTCCCTTTGTTTCGGTGCAAATGGATCAACCTGAATGGAGAAGGGGTAAAGGTAGACCAGTTGTATGGAATGACAACAGTAGATCTCAACAATCTTGGTTACAGAGATGAACCATTTGTCCTAGCCAATGATGTGGCACAGGTTTTCTATGTGAAGGACATGTCCTCCATACCGAAAAAAGAAAAATAAGCAAACGAATACATCACACGATGAGCCAAAGCGTCACATAGTTCTTTCAGGGAAAATAAATATCGAGGGAGTCGAGGACAAGACAGACATGTCAGAAGATTATAATAAGTTTGATGAAACTCCGCCCTTCACAGTGAAAACTGACTCAAGCATCCCGTTAAGCAAAGAAGATGCTCCATGGTTACGGTTGAAGCGACCATAAACGGGCATAAGAAATTCAAAAATGGTCCAAACAATGTAAATCATTTGCGTGGTGTCATATTATATGACATAGTTGCAATGAAAAATACCAAACTTAGTATATTGATTATGTCTCGAAAAAACCTTCACAAAATGACCTATCATGTTCGAGGTTTCATGGCTTTCAGTCCAAATTACCAATGTTATGTGTATAACCGAGGCATAGTTTGTGATACTGTTGTCATATTGTGCATGCATGTGCATCTTGGGATGGCTAACAATGTTGCAGGAGGAAGTTTTATTTTTTGTCGCATGGAAAAGCCATTTTCTATTTTCCGAGTGCCAAAATCGGGGCGTTTTGTGAAGCAACACCAAACGTTAAATAAAAAAATGGTACCACCCCATTTTTCAAAAATACTAGACCACCTTACATGAACAATGTCCTGACTAGGGATATTAAAAACTTTCCGTCCACCCCTGGAGAAAAAGACAAATGTCACCAAATCGGTAGGAAGTGGGTCCGGTTTGACCTACAGGTACATGATCTAATGCTCGTGATTTTTTGAAAAAATCATTTTTAGACTCATAATGTGATGTTTCTTTAGATATCCAATGCAAGTTTTAATGAGGCTCGTGGTTTCTTGAGAGATCCATCCCCTATGGCCAGCTTAAGGAAGATGCCTGAGGACTAGATCCTTCGGCATCTCCCTGAAGCTGGCCGTAGTATTGCCCCTGCTCTCGCACACCATCTTGGAGTTTATAACTTCTATAGCTAGATCAATATTCCAGGTAGCTAACTAATTTCACATATTAGAGAGTGCCTCTATGGCCAGTTTGTTGGAGATGCCAGAGGACTGGGCTCCGACGGCATCTCCCTCAAACTGGCCATAGTGGTGTCTCTGCTCTCACACAACATCATGTTTATGTTTGATAACTTCACAAGGATGCCTATTTATAGATTAGGCAGCACAACATAGTGTCGACACTTCTGACATAATGTCAACACTCTTGTCGATAGTCCTGGTTGGAGGCACTAACCGGGACTAAAGATATTTCTCGCTATTTCCCACCGCTTCCCGCTATGATTTCCCGCCCTTTTCATCTAACCGGGTCTTTTAGTCCCAGTTGGAGGCACTAACTAGGACTAAAGATATTTCCCGCCATTTCCCACCGCTTCCCGCTATGCTTTCCTGCCATTTTCCTCTAACCGGGTCTTTTAGTCCCAGTTGGAGCCACTAATTGGGACTAAAGATATTTCCCGCAATTTCCCATCGCTTCCCGCTTTGTTTTCTCGCCCTTTACCTCTATATCTAGGCTGACCATGCCATGGCTATCCACACATCCACACCTTCATCTCTCAACAATGGACACCGCATACTGGGCCATTCTCACACTCGAAGAGACCGAGGCGTTGTGCGCCTCTAGCTACCCATGCCCGCCGGGCTACCGGGTGCCCACTAACTGGATGCTGAGCATTGGAGGAGTTCCTGTCCATCCTGTGCCTCAAGGTTCCGCCCGCCAGGCAGCCATCACGAACCACTTCTACCTAGAGCTCACGCCGGAGCAGCGGATGGATCCCCACTAGGATCCTAACAACTACGACACCTGGAATGCCTTCTTCGCTAATCGGCAGGAAAGGGATCTCGCTAGGTACGTGGGTGACAGCCCTCCCCTGGTGAACCACAATGAAACTGTTCGTCGCCTTTGGTGGGCGAACAGGACTACCGCCGGTGTGATGCGCTACATCGCTGAGGGAGATTATCCTTGCCTGCGGTACCCACACTTGCACCCGCCGCAAAGCCACAATAAGGGTGGTTGTGGTGAAGGCCGCGGGCGTAGCGGCATCGTCATCCAGGAGCCCCTTCCCCCTCCCCCTCCCCCCGCATCATGCATCCGAGGCCGGAGTGGCAGGTGCCCCCGAATATGTCATGGTTCACGGTCCCCGGTTTCCTCCTACACAAGCCGAAGAAGGGATGAGCATCCCCAGAAAATGCCATAGCGACGACGAAGATGATTCGGAAGATGACCTGGAAGTTGTGTACTATAGGGCTAGATATGATTATGACTAAATCCATTAACTAGGACGAATGGTTTGTTTGTGTACCCAAGATTGTCGAGAGATCAACTGTTTTCATTCTGTAATGCATTTTTATTTGAAAATGGCTAAATGGAAAATAGTTTGAGCAATTATTTTAGGAAACAGAAAATGGTTCTGCATTAGTTATTCAAATTCAAACACTTTTCATGTTGAAAGTGTTTTAAAATTCAAACACTTTTCATGTGGAAAGTGTTTTCAAATTCAAATTTAAACCATTTCAAATTTTAATAGTTTGAATAATTATTTTATAAGACAGAAAGTTTTTTCAATAACGATGTCACCTCACTATATCTGAACAGCTCCGGCGAGGGAGATCCGGGTTTCGACCGAGCATACAACTCCGGTGAGAGAGAGGCTGACGAGGGAGAAGCCAGCGAGGGAGAAGCCGACGAGGTGCATATATATTAATAAATTAAGCCTTTGTTGTCTATATACATATATATTAACGCTTTTTCTTCTTTTAGCCCTCGAGATCGAGCAAATCTTATAAAAAGAATAAACGAGGCCCAGCCAAAAAGTTGGGAGACCATGAAAGGTACAGGATCAAAGAAGTCGCTCTAGACGGTGTACTGAAGGCTCCCATTGATGCTACAAATAAATTTATAAGGCAATGCGGAGTTATTGTTAGGGACTAGATCCCGATCACCGTCATAGAATGGAATAGGTCTTCAAAGGATCCAGAGTCTCTATATGCCAGTGACTTAGCCAAAGACACTCTTTGGAAAAAGCTCATGGTTAATTTCACCCTACCAATGTTAGAGGTGTATCCAGATGACTACGCTCCAGATGAGGAGATTACAACTCAAGAGGAACTACAGAAACACATGGAGCAGCAAGCCAAGGAGTACGCTCTTAATAAGATGGCCCAGCAATTCAACAACTAGAAGAAAAGATTGCACCTTGACTTTGTTGTGAAAGGGAAGACTCCGGATTTCACTACTAGAGCGTCTGAGAAGATAAAAGACTACTGGCCTGATTTTGTGGCGTACAAGACATCGGCGCCAACTAAGAAAAGGTTTGAAACGAATAAGCAAAATGCTGCTAAAAAGAAGTATCACCATACTATGGGGCAAGGTGGCTACAAGGCTAGGAAGCCTAAGTGGGAGAAACTTGAGTCCGACCTGATGGCTAAAGGGATCACCCCAGAGCCATACAATTGGATCGAACGGGTAAGGAATTGGTTTTATGGGCATGGGGGCACATTGGAATCAGAAGGAAAGTCCATATATAACATAAGACATAAAGAAACTCCCATACCCATCGAAGACATTAGAAATGCAGTAAAGACTATTGAAGATGGGGAGTTCATTCCCGATAGAGAGAATGACGAGCTCGCACTTGCCCTTGGGAACAAGGAACACGAGGGACGAACACGAGGCACAGAAGGCTCCAAACCATGGAACCTTGGTTTTGCCGACCATAGGAAGAAATATCCCTATAGAATCCGTCAAAGGAGAAAGGAAAGGGAGGAACTTGAAGTAATGAAGCAGAAAGACCGGATGCTCTAAATAGAAAAACAATTAAAGCAGCATCAAAATCAACTTGACAAACTTAGCTAGCAAGCTACTGGCCCATCTCACGGGCAGATGGTAGATGAAGCTGCCTTCGATGCTACCGGCCCATCCACTAATCAAAAAAGCAGTGTGGCTTCCACGAAGCTCCTGGGTGATGATGCTGATGATGCACCGGTGATGGCTCCTCTTCGCTACCCAGTGGATGATATCATGGAGATGACACATTGTTAGCTGCATGTGAAAGTTGTCAACATAACCATGAAGGTGGCGGTCGGCTATGCCTTACCATTAGTTGGACCGGTACCAACTTAACATTGTTGTCCGGTTCCACAAGGCTACGCTATTGCTGGGGTGGATGAAGTTATGGACGGATTCGCGCAGCTCGAGCTTGACTACCCTGCAGGTGAAGGGGATGTGACTGAGCTGGGAGAAGCAAAAAAACATGACCATTCTATGGAGAAAGGAACACATCGTGCTTTCAAATCGGACGCCAAGGTCATCCACTCCTCAGAGCACAACTCCATCTTCGTCGCAGCCTCACCCGTCTCCAGCGAATCAGCCATCCTTGCAGTCGTTGCGGCAGGCGTCGTCTCCGCCACCACGTCAACCGTCTCCAGCACGACCATCTTCGCCGCCGCGTCAGCCGTCTCAGCCCCTCCCAAAATTACAACAGGGTTAGGGCCAAAAGCGAAAGAGTAACTGATCACCGAAGCGTCTACCAGAGCCCCTCCCAAAAGTACCAAAGGTTCCTCCCAAGAGAGCTTACGACTATATTGAAGAGGAGAATGCGGTGATCGCAAAGGCCCAAACACAACAATGGTTTGATAGCCTCAAGCGGACGAAAGAGCCACAGTTCCCCAGCACTAAAGAAGAAAAAGCCAAAGTGCAAAAAATGTTGAAGACCCTTCATCAACATGAGCCAAGGCTTTCATCAGACTATGACCGCTCTATTGTCAAGTCACATCAGTCAATGGTGTGGTCGAAGAGCAATAGTGCAAGAGGCAATTCAGTTCCCTGGCTCGGTTTACAGAAAATTAAGGAATGCCCCCCGCTCAAAGTGATTTCGGATACCATGGTGGAGTCGAGCAAAGCTGCGAACGAGAAGTATGATCCAGAAATTGTTGCATTGTATGGAGAAGCGGCCACTGCTCAAGGTATGACTATTTCTCAGTACATAGACCAGTTAGATTTCCCCGTGGCTCAGGAAGCATACAAATACGAGTATGGGAAACCTCTCATTAGACGTGAGGACGTCAAGTATCTACCAACAAAAATGTGAAGATTGCATAATTGGTACATTAAAGCCACAAAGGAAGGGGCAAACTAGATAGTGATCGGAGTTCGAAAGGAGCATTACGGGTATTTTCAATCAAGACACCCTCGAAAAATCGATCGTCAGTGCCTACTGTCTGTAAGTATTATTTCTCTAATAATTAAGTCTCTAGTTAGCTCACCTCGTTTATATCACATGTATAATCATACTCACTATATTATGCAGACTGAAGATTCTCGAATGTAGAAGAGGACAGATCCATGACATTGGGTTCATTGACCCATATTGGGTTCATGAAATTACTAAGAAACTTAATCCCAAGGACACAGAGTATAAAATCGTAATGGCTCTAAGGTTTCAAGAAACCAAAAGGGAAATATTATTACCTTACAACTTCGAGTGAGTGTTATTGTCTTGTACACATTATATTTCTCTTACTCGATGTTAAGTGTATAACTGATGAGTTATGCATGCGCAGATTCCATTATATTCTGCTAATCATTCAACCTGACAATAGAGTAGTACAAGTCATGGACTCTAAATGTAAACCCCTTGAGAAGTGGGAACCCATGCAGGATATGCTCTAGCGGTAATTTCAGTCATTATGACACTATATCGGCAACTTTCGTTTATTTACATGCATCAAGTAATTAATAAGTTATTTCATTTATTTTCTTTGTCCGGCAGCGCTTGGAAACGATTCACCATTAAGGCTAAGGGTGTCTAGAAAGAGAAGCTTTAAAGGAAATAGATAAAGGGGAAACAAATAAATGAAAAATATACAAAAAAAACTCTGTCGTAGCACAAAAAGTGCCCAAAATGCTGCCGCGGTAGAGACGCATAGATCCCGGTTCGTATTATGAACCGGGACAAATGCCCCTCCCCCTAGCGATAGTCAGCGGCCACGTGAGCCGCCCTTTTGTCCCGGTTCGTAACCCAACCGGGACTATAGGGTTAGGTATTTAGTCCTGATTGTCCCATCCCGGTTGGGCAACCGGGACTAAAGCCCCTTACAAACCGGTACAAAAGCCCCTATTTCTACTAGTGACGTCATTTACCTTTAGCACAATGTGATTGCAATGTGCATGTGACCAGCGGAGAGGAATTCCGACGGTGGGGGATGATTCTTTATTTAGCCGGTGGCCTAGTTAAGTTGTATTCCGATTGTCGAGGGTCGCCGTGAGGGCATCGTCATCCAGGTGGATGACGCGTCAGCATCCAACTCATGGGCGTGGGCGTCGGTGTCTAGGCACGCGATGCGGGCGCGGGCATCGCGTAGGCACGCGACGTGGGCGAGAGCGTGTTCATCAGGTTCACGGTGAGGGAGCCATCTAGGAACATGACGCAGATAAGGGCGTCGTCCACGAATGCGACACAGAGGGTGTTGTGAAGGTTCTCGACGATGGCATCATATATGGTCGTTCGTGGTGATGGGCGAGATTTTTGTGATCAGTTCTCTTGTTTCCTTTTTTGACCGATCAGTTATTTTTTTAAACCAGCGACGTGCGAGGCATTTGTATTTTGCTGTACGAGGGGTGGGTAGCCCGTCTGACGTTGTAAAGTGCTAAATGCACACTAAGATTTGATTAGTTGGTCTGAGGGTGTACTGTTTGCGGGATACGTTTAGAAAAGTTCATGTTTGCTCCTTTATAAGTTGTAGATATGAAGTTGAATCAAAGACAAAACCTTATGGTCTTTCTGCTTTTCTTCGTCCGATCAATCTTTTACCACTAGTACAAACTCGTTATTTAGAGATTGTGCACTCAAACGGTTTTCCCCAAGAATGGAAAATCTCGCCTATGTTTGTCCCCCTCAGCCGGTTGTGTCAATACGACCGCACCTACTTGTCTTCGAAGCGGGTATTTACTATAGCCAACCCTAAAAATAGGCCTGTGGGAGGCAAATAATAAAAACAAACGCCTCAGTGTATGACCTTAGAGGTGGCAAAACCCAATCATCTCTAATACTCGGAGTGTTGAGCCGGATATTATTACAAGCCACCTCTATTTGGTTGCCTGACACATGCAGTTACGGTACAACTGGTTGCCATGCCATGTGCAGCCCTTGCGAGTGCACCTCAGACGGATGACGATACAAGCCGCCTCTAAGAGTATTAATCGGGAAGCGGTTAGGATTTTGCGTAGTCTTTTAGATCTACACTCGGGACAAACTGAATCAGTGCACTCAACGGTCAGTTCTAGAGGCAGGGTACGGAGGAACTCCCTCCTGCAGGTTCTCCTTCCTCTCTACTCTTCTTTCTATTTGTTTTTTCTCTGGATTTAGTCTAATCATACGCAGACACTTGTTCATACATAGAGTTCGAGTTGTGCAGATTGTTCAAACACTTTTCCGGATATGTACAAATGAGATTTTCTTGCTCTGTTTTTCCCCACTCTGTCTACTGTACAAATGGGGTTTTCAGTTCATGCTAAACCTTTTCTTTGATCATTTCTTTTTTCAGTGCGCGGAAACTAGCAAGCTCCGGTGATGGAAATTTTTCGTGTATGTAGCCAACCAATGCATAACTATGGCTGTTTAAATAGGACTTCAGAGTCCTTCACCATCGTCCTGAACCAGCCTAACTTTCGGCAAGGAGTGGTTAGTAATTTTAGCCTCAATCTATCTACAAAGTCCTTCACTATCATTTAATTAGCATGCCTATGTGTGAACTAAAAAATTGTTCAGATGCTTGGTATCTAGGAATTTGAGTTTTTTCGTTTAAGGAATTAGAAACATCAATGGGCATATCTTGGAACCTTCAGATTTTAGGAGTGATCAGCCATATATGCATCTTTGTTTCCTTCGGAATTTGTTTGAGAAACATCAATCAATTGTTTTTTATTTTGCCATATATGCATCTCTGTTTGGATCTGATAAGCCACACGTGAGTACATGCATTTATATTTTTTATATAGGTTGTACTGCTCCAACATCATCAAATTTATTTGGTTAGTATTAAATTTTCCTACTAGAAAATAATTGTACCATGTTTATGTTACAAAGACAATTTAAATAGTTTAGGGGTAGTGGAAATATTTTGTTTTATGCAATTAGAAACATCAAGGAAATATTTTTATTTGAGCAATTATAAACATCTGATAAGCCACACATGAGTACATGCATTTTAGTAGTAAATTCTTCCGACTATTATATGTATGATGAACATCACATATTTATTTGGTTTTTTTCTCAGACTGTTCCTTGTCACTTCAAGGAAAAACTCAACAAGTATGCCGATAAGTGGTCACCAGCTTTGGCTGGAGGGCGCAGGTTTGAGCTTTTCCTGCAGAAAAAGGAAGATGCTACATCCATAAGAGGGCCATTCTGGTTATCTTTCTTGAGGACACACAATGTTGCTATCCATGATGTGGTGAATTTTAGCTTAATCACAGAAGATGATGAAGAAGAAGATGAAGGAGATGAAGAGGAATGAGGTGAAGAGGAAGGAAAAGAAGAGGAAGGAGATGATCAATCTGTGTTTAGTATGGAAGTACATGCCCCCCAATGGTGACATCAAGGGATACCAGACTATTTATGGTATGTGTCTTTTCTCCATCAAATGTATGTATATTAATATTACCATTTGTGGATCCCTACATTATTTCTCCTTTTAATGGTAATTGAATTTTACAAGATTTAGGGTGCCATTTGTGGATCCCTACATTAGAGGTGTTTTCTACAGGAGTGTTTTCACACATATGAATCTAATTACAATGGAAGACATGTATGCCATTACTTTTCAGATGCTAGAGGATGTAAGCAGAATATGCTAGTTGCATGATCTGGATGATTTTTTCCATCTCTCTGACATCCGGTACTATGTTACAAGTATCAGTGCACTTAATTTAGCTAACAACACCATTGTGAGTTATTCTACCTATAAGGACATGGTTTAAATTTTACTTGTGTTTATAATTACTAATGTGTTTTAATTATTTCATCATTTCAGGTCATGCCATCAAGCTCCGCACTTGGTTACAAACTCCCAAAGAGTGGCACAGCTTTGTTTCATGGTTATGGCATGGGCGACACAATTACTGTCCAGCACACTATCTTGTGTGGTAGATTGAACCAGATAGTGTTCTCCAATGGTTGGAACCTCTTCTGCAACATAAACCAACTTGAAGGTGGTTCACTAGTTTCTGTGAGCGTAGAAATGAGGGGACACTGCATTGGCTTGTTTGTGAAGAAAATTCGTTGAACCCTCCAAGGAAGACTTGCATTATTGTTATTTTGTTTAGCTAGATCTAACATAGGAACTATGTTTGATCAACTATGTTTGTAATATATTCACCTCCCTTGCCTTTTGGTCCTGAATATAATTCACAAGTTTTAGTATTATCAAAATCTGGAGTGTCTGAATATATAAGGAGTTCTGACTACACGAATTCATGAAAAAAACTTTAAATTGGTGAAATAAGTTTAAATTTATGATAAATTCATATTTTAGTAACAAAAGGATCTCACATCGTGATTAAACATTGGAATTAGTCTATTTCTAAACACTTGCACCTTATTGCTATGCAGCAAGCGCATGAACACTATGAGTTGTTATACCTTTCAGGATAAGATCCAAGGTTTGTACTACACCATATATTTTTTTCTTCAATGCATGAACCTAACTTAGTCTTAGGACTTAATTTAACACTAGTACGCATGTATAACCACCTTCATTTGCCTTTTCGTTGCCAATAATTCTAAAATTTTAGGATCACCAAAATCCGGAGGGTCCAAATATATGCGGAGTGCCCGAATATATTGTTAAGGTAGAGAAGGTTATTTTTATGGGCCGCATACTATAGAGTCCCCCTCCCCTTCCATTTAATATCGAGAAATACCCCGAGGCTGGCTTCCTGTCTTCCAGATCTAGCTCCCACCTTCCAGATCAGCCGCCACGCATCGACGCCGACTGGCTCGACGACTCCCGCAACAATGACGATGACCCCCCCCCCCCAACAAGATATATGGCAACGTGCCATCTTTGCAAGACTCACTACAAGGAAAGAATCTTATCAACTGGCTCACTGTTTAGTGTTCATATCGTACCTGGTTATTTCGAGAAATCAGTGGTATATTCTCCGACACTCCTACAATTTAATTTCATCTCATACTTGTCAGCATATTAAAATCGATAATTTAGTGTGTGCTTTTGGTGCACAGACTATCCCATGCAATGCAAGGGCACATTTCAATGAACTCATAGGAGATATGGTGCAATTCTGAGCTTGTGGACGGACATACATGGCTGAAGTGCAAAAAGGGCCATCTAGGACTCGATTGGGAGGTGGAGGGTGGCGTCAATTCATTGTTGATAACCATCTCACCGGAGATGGTCAGTTGGTGTGCTTTTCCTTGCAAGGAGACAAACCAAGGATAACTATCATCTATCTAAACAATGCCGGCGAAGACGAAAAAGATGAGGAAGAAGCCGAGGAACCGCCTATAGAGCAGTTATCTCCAATTATCTCCTAGCGATGCAAACTTACCGACGGTGAGAATGAGCTCCTCCAACGAATCATCGCTCCAAGTAATTCCTTCATTGGGCTATCATTTGTCACCTGCTTGACGAAGACGAATGTCGCGAGGCACCTTATGGTAAGTATATCATGTCAATGAAGCTATACATATCGATCTACTATATATATATATTTCTTATGATAACGGTCGCGTGTAACATTGAGTCATTTTACCTTTGCATCGTAGAAATTACCTAAGGACATGGTTTATCATCTGCATATCCCTGAAGATGACTTGGTTGGACTACATGTTGGAGCACGAGCTGGCATCAACACCGTCGAGTACCAGATGGATTTTGACGGCCTAATCTCCTTCACAACTGACGGGTGGACTAACTTCCTCCAAACCGAGCATCTCCAGATTGGGCAAGCCATAATCATCACTGCAAGGTTGACCACCACGTGCAGGGACCTACATATGATATTCGTCATCAACATCATCAATGATTTGGTTGTGTGACCTTAATAATATTGTTTGCTAGATTATTGTCTGAACCATCTTTGGCTAGTTTCATCACTATGTTTTGGACATAATTCATCTTAAGTAGCTATTTAACATTGTATGATAAGTGCTCTAGGCCGCCGATCTCATTTTCTAAATCTTTCGATCTATATAGTGGGCCTCTTCTCTCTCTCCCTTAATTAGTTCCTTTGTGTAAATATAACCTATAAGTTGCCCTTTAAAAATTTGAGACGGTTGTAATTTCTAGCCGCCCGAGCGAAGTACTGGGCGGAAAAATATGAAATTCGGACGTTCTTAGAGACATTTTCCGTTCACAGCTGTCTGAGGGTAATACTTGGCAGTAAAGATCTGAAAATATTTGGACAAATATTTCAGATCTGTGCCACATTTTTCATTCCCCGCCCGGTGAGGTTAGTACTGCTTGACCCCCACTGTCCACCGCCACCTCTACCGGCGCCCTCCACCACCTTCGCCTCTGGTCCCCTGCCTCTCCTCCCCGACGCTTCCCGTCCCCTATGTTGTGGATGCTCTCCCTCGCCTTCGAGGACCCCTTCATCGTATAGTTAGGTATGCCTGAAAACCAAACCCCGAAAACCCTAATGTAGAGCTTCGATTTAGGAATTTTGGCATGGAATTTGCCATTTTGTTTGTCGAATTTAGGGTTCAGGGTTTCCAAGCTACATAGACACAACAGCAGCGTCGGGAGAGCCTCCCCCAACCTACCTCTATCTGGAGAATATCATTTTGCGGCCCGAAAGTTGGGGTGTCTAGGCAACGCGGTACCCAAGTTCCCTGAAATCATTCGCGATGACTATAGTTGGTGTGCCAAATACTCAGAGGGTATTTTTCGGCATGAATTCAACTTTACATTTCAATACAAAAAATCAGGCTAACGGCCGTCAAGTTGGGCCCCCTGTCAGTTCTCGCTGTTATGTCACTCCTGTCTCTTAGGTGTCAATTAGGCTTGCAGCGTTGGCGCCTGCATCCATTACGCGTCTTCTTCTTCCCCGGAGCGGCAATCTATGGGGCGTCGCAGCCATGGCGCGGAGCTGGGACGTGGACAAACCTGCTCGGCCCAGCTCTCCTCCCTATAGGCTTGCAGCGTTGGCGCCTGCATCCATTATGCGTCTTCTTCCCCGGAGCAGCAATCTGTGGTCACGGCCATGGCGCAGAGCTGGGAAGTGACGAAGCTGCTAGGCCCCGCTCTCCTCCCCATCCTGAGTCGGAGCTCGCCGTCACCATGGACACACCCATGGCACGGTCGAGGACGAGAATTGGTTCTCGGTGAGATCTATCACCTTGTCGACCATGCTGATGGCTCTGTGTATGGCGCCCAAAAAAGTGCTGGTGCGTGGTTGATGTAGAGCTCGTTGAGAACCCCAAGAGGAAGGTATGATGAGCACAGCAGCAAGTTTCCCTCAGTATGAAACCAAGGTTTAATCGAACCAGTAGAAGCAAGGAAACACCCCAAAGGTGTTACTAGCTGAGCCTTGGCAGGGCGCACTACCGGTGCTAGTAGCAACATGGAGACCTGCACAACACAACCACAGAACTTTCTCCCCAACTTGCGATGAGGTTGTCAATCTCACCATGTTTTGCGGAAAACAAAGGATTAAATGTATCGAATGGAAAGAAGTAAAAGTTTGCAAAAAGTAAACACAAAGCAGTAAAAGTATATAGATTGTCTATAAAGAAAAAGGACCGGGATCCATAGTTCACTAGAGGTGGCTCTCCTTAGATAGATAACATGCTGGGTGAACAAATTACAGAGGGGCAATTGACAAACATCGAGAAAGCAATACATGCATATACTAATCATCTTGACTCCTTTGAGACTTGATTGGTCATTACAACATTATACATAGACCTCCATCCAACTGCATCTATGACTAATAATCCACCTTCAGGTTATCATCCAAACCCCCTCCAGTATTAAGTTGGAAGCAACAGATTATTGCTTTACGAACTGCGTGTAAAGTAAACAATACGATTGTTCTATGAACAAAGGATTGTTGTTTTCTCCCTAGTAGCAACAACACATCTAGTACCTTAGAGATTTCTGTCACTTCCCCAGATTACCAGAGGCATGAACCCACTATCGAGCATAAATACTAACTCTTGGATATGACAGCATCTACTTGGCCAAGATAGCTACTAACAACGGAAAGCATGCAAGATCACAAATAACAAAAACATGATAGAATCAATAATCAATCTGAAATAGCATCTCAATATCCATCGGATCCCCGCAAACACAACATGCATAATTACAAATAGATGATCTTGATCATGAACGGAGCTCACAAGATCTAGACATGAAAGCACAAAGGAGGAGAACCAGCCATCTAGCTACTACATGGATCCGTAGTCCAAGGATGAACTACTCACGCATCACACCGGAGGCTTGCATGGTGATGAAGAAGTCCTCTAGGGTGAATTCCACTCTCCGGCAGGGTGCCGAGAAGAGCTTCACATCCCTCCCGACCTAGGGATGGAGATGACGGCGGCTACAAACTCTTTCGTGGATTTTTGATCGGGTCCTTAGGGTTTATGTCCCGAGGGCATCTTATAGTCGGAAGGGGGAGGCCGAGGGGGTGTTAGGGCTGGCCTCACCACCCTCTGGTGCGGGCTAGGCTGGGTCGTGCGGCCAGGTGGTGTGGTGGCCCCCTAGCCCCTCTCCGTCTCGTATTTTGGCACTTGATGACTTCCGGAAAAATAGGCACTTTGGCTTTTGTCCCGTCCAATTCCGAGAATATTCATTTTCTGACTTTCCTGGAACCAAAAAAGCAGAAAACAGGCAGCTGGCATTGTGGCTCTTGTTAATAGGTTAGTCCAAGAAATCATACGAAAAGTACTCCAAAGTTGGAACAAAACACAAGAAAGTGGATAAAACCAAGCATGGAACATCAAAAATTATAGATACATTTGCAATGTATCAACATCCCCAAGCTTAACTCCTGCTCATCCTCGAGTAGGTAAGTGATAAAAAGAAAGAATAATTTTTGAGGTGACATGCACCATCAAAGACTTGATCAAAGTATTTGTAAAACATTCAAAGCTGGGATCATAGTACTTCAATCATAACATGAAAGACAAAGTTCTAGCAATAAGCAAAGAAACTATGATGCAACATGAAAAGGCACAAACAAAAGATTCCTGAATAACAATGCTTTGCAAGACATTTGTTTGTTTCACGTAAAGAAAACAAAGCATAATAGTATTCAGCTTGTCCCTCATAGAGTACCAAATATAAATGCATAGGACACCTTCAAAGTTCATAAGAGTGACTAGATACAATAGTTTAAAACAAGTAATATCAAAGTATGCATCAATCAACTAGTCTTGGGACAATGCACATAGAACTAAGAATGGCCACTATGCTCTCAAAGTAGGTGCATAAAGATAGAAGGTGGAGACTTAATATAATGGTGGAAGAAAGGCTTTTGTAAAAGGAAGTAGGGATTCAAGTCTCATAAAGAGCTCCAAAAATTATGGTACTTATAGCTTTCAGCTCTCATTGCCCCTATCATAAGCATCTTGAAGGTGATTAAGGTTAAAGTGAATAAACTATGGTGTACATGCTTGACAAAGTATAAGTTAGGAATCTCACGTCCCTTGTATACGAGGGTCGCTCCTCATGCTACTCAAGTTTAGTCACCGGTAAGTTCTTGTCATCGTAAGTACATGTGTATCATAGAGAACCGCCAACGGGGTACCCCTTGCCCGATGATACGGAAGAATCCCCATATTAAAATGACAAGGCAAGAAGAGAACGAGCATCTCAGCAATCTTCTTATTTACCATGGGAATATGGTGCTTTTTTCTCTCTTTCCTCTTTTCATAATCTCTTTTTTTATTTTTCTCTTTTTTCTCAATATAGGACTCTTTTTTTATAAGAAGAATTCTTCATAGACAGCTCATTATGGTTATGCTGCAGGTTTCCACCATGTCAGCATGGATTAGACCAGCGGCCTAGGCATTTCTCTAACACATATACATAACTCCATGGATTTACAAGCTCCCCTTTCATTTCACACCGATGACATCCATATACAAAAGATCATGATATCAACTAGGTACAAGTACCAAGTGAAATGTTGAAAGCGTTCCCCATGAAAGCATGGTTCTGCTAATCCCCAACAAATAAGTGCAAGCATATACAACATAGAAGACACAATGGTTCAAGTTTATTAAGGGAAAGAAAAGTAGAGTGTGCCATCAAGTTCGTGAGAGCTTTAATCACTAGTTTTCTCATAACAAGTTTAATTTGGAAGGTAAGCAAAAACATGAATATACTTGGAATATCATAAGCTAGTAGGTAGGTATGGTGGACTCTTTGGAATAACTTGGTTTAGGGAGTTGGATGCATGAGTGGAACTCATACTTTGTTATGGAGGCTAGCAAAAGACTGGGAGCGACAAACTAAGAGAGCAATAATGGCCAAAATCAGGCAGAGCGACAAAACATCGTTGATCAAAGCATAAAATGATACTACAAGTTGAAAACTAAAGGATCATAAAGGCTATGGTGACTTGAGATAGTCATAACATGGTGTCATGCACCAAGTCAACCCAAATAAAGCATCAAAGGAGAATACCACTATACTATGCTTTAATATGCTAAAACAACGCATGATTCATCCAAGGCACATTAAGAAATCTCAATTGTTTATAACAAGTCATGCTACAGCAAAGAATACTAAGCATAAAGCCAAAACAATATCAAGCATGGCATGGCAAAGCATAGGCCACAGTCAAAACGAGCTCTTTTTACCACATAAGCATGAACTTTCCTACTCTTTTCCAAACCAAACCAAACTATTTGCAAACCAATGTATGAAAGAGGGGGTCCAACCACTTTATTCAGAAAACTAAGCAAACAAAAGCAAACTAAAAACCAAAACAAAAACAAAAAAGAAGACGCTCCAAGAACAACACAACCGTGCATGAAACAATAAAAATGAAGCGTTTGGAAGAAACCTGGAATTTTTATTGATGAAGAAGGGGATGCCTTGGGCATCCCCAAGCTTTGACGCTTGTACTTCTTGGATATTTCTTGGGGTGACACACGTGGCATCCCCAAGCTTGAGCTTTAGTCCATCCTTCATCTCATTACTCATTCCTTCCATACACCTGAAATTTTTCCTTCATACAAAACTTCACACAATCTTTATTAGCAACATTATTGCACTCAAGATAAATAAGTCTCAAGGTTCAGTTCTAACACCAAATAAACTTCCATTAGAACACTAGCTACTGTAGCACTTCCCTCAAAAAGCTCAATTCCCCAAAAGAACTCAAGAAGGAACCAACAAGAAGCAAATGCAGAAAATGGCAGAAATCTGTCAAAACAGACCAGCAGGTAAAGCCGAATTTTTTCGAAGACCTTCTATTGCTCAAATAAAAATGTGTTTAACTAATAAAACTTATATAACAACCTGGGGAAGAAGCACAAAAATTCACGTCTCAAAAAGACATTCAGAGATTTTACACGAATTTTTACGGTGAAGCACATAAATCTGTTTTGGGACAGCAACTTTCCCAATCATTACTTCTCTCTCATTAGAGGTTACTCTTGGCACAAAAAGCAAATAAAAAGGATAAGGAGCGGTTATTACTGAAGTAATAACTTCCAAGACTCATCTAAAACTTTTGGGTTATCTCCCAATAAGTACTTTTTTAACGCCTTTAAGTTAGGCATAAGAAGCAAGAAAGAATCAAGTGTTCTCAAATGAAGAAGCATTAAAACCAAATTTTGTTTTAATAGGAGAAGCAAAAGAAATATTTTCTCTCTTTTTAGGGAAGTGTTCTATACCTTTCTTGAGTGGGAGTTGGTGTTTAATGGTGCCTTCTTTCATATCAATGATGGCACCAACAGTTATAAGAAAAGGTCTTCCCAAAGTAATAGGACAAGAAGCATTGTATTCAACATCCAAAACATAGAAATCAACGGGGACATAGGTATTGTTAACCATAATAAGAACATCATTAAGACTCCCCATGAGTTTCTTTGTAGCATTATCATCAAGTGGGACATTCAAATAACAATCTTCAAGTGGAGGCAAATCAAGCATATCATAAATCCTTCTAGGCATAATAGAAACACTACTATCAAGATCACATAAAGCTTTGAAATCAAAGTCATTCACTTTCATATTAATGACGGGTTCCCAACCATCTTCTTGTTTTATAGGAATAGAATCATTATGTTTCATATTTTCTTCTTTAATCTTTATGAGAGCATCAGTAATGTGTTTTGTAAAGGCCATGTTCATTGCACTAGCATTAGGACTTTTAGCAAGCTTTTGTAGGAACTTAATAACTTCAGAGATATGACAACCATCAAGGTCAAAATCAAATTTATCATCTAAAGTAGTAGAACCATTACTAGCCTTAGCACTAGTGGTGGTGATAGTAGAAACACTAATGTTTCTAGCAATTTCATCTTCTCTTTCCCACTTAGCATGTAATTCAGCTAATAGTCTAACATTTTCATCAATTCTTACTTGTATAGCATTAGTAGCTGCAAAGGGATTGTCATTAGTTTCAGGTTTAGCAGCCATTTTATTAATTAATGAAGATTGAGCTTCAGACAAAGATGATATATTTCTTTCAGCATTAGAGAGTTTCAATTGTAAACTAGGAATTTCCCTATTTAGACTCTCAAGTTGATGGCTAATGTTCTTCAAGATGATAGATTGTTCCTCCATAGTTTTAGTGAATAGTTTATTTTTCTCATATTGCATTTGCATGAAGTTTTTAGTGGCTCTTTCAACTTCTAAAATTATTCCTTCACTAGGTAATCCAGGTTTACCATTATAGCCATAAGTATTACTAGGAGGTTAGGGCCTATAATTGTTATTACCAAAAGCATTGTTGCCAAAGTTGTTATTTCTTATGAAGTTCACATCAACTTGCTCTTCTTGAGCAACCAAAGAGGCTAAAGGAACATTATTTGGATCAATATGGGCTTTCCCATTAACAAGCATAGACATAATAATATCAATCTTATCACTCAAGGAGGGAGTTTCCTCAACGGAATTTACCTTCCTACCTTGTGGAGCTCTCTCAATATGCCATTCAGAATAATTAACCATCATATTGTCCAGAAGTTTTGTTGCAGCACCCAAAGTAATGGTCATAAAGGTACCTCCAGTAGCAGAGTCCAATAGGTTCCTTGAAGAATAGTTCAATCCTGCATAAAAAGTTTGGATGACCATCCAAGAAGTTAGTCCATGAGTGGGACAATTCTTTACCAAAGATTTCATTCTTTCCCAAGCTTGAGCAACATGTTCATTATCAAGTTGTTAAAACTTCATTATATCACTTCTCATAGATATAATCTTAGCAGGAGGGTAGTATTTTCCAATAAAAGCATCTTTACACTTATTCCAAGAATCAATACTATTCCTAGTTAAGGAATTCAACCATTCTTTAGCTTTTCCTCTCAAAGAGAAAGGAAACAATTCCAGCTTAATAATATCACCATCTATATCCCTATGCTTTTGCATCTCATAGAGTTCAACAAAGTTATTTAGATGGGAAGCAACATCTTCATTACCAATACCAGAAAATTGTTCTCTCATAACAAGATTGAGCAAAGAAGGTTTTATCTCAAAGAAAGTATCTTCAGGCACAGGTGGAGCAATAGGTGTGCTCATAAAATCATTGTTGTTGGTGCTAGTGAAGTCACACAACTTAGTGTTTTCAAGAGTAGTCATTTTTTTGGGGTTTCAAAATAAGAAAGCAAACTAATAAAACTATTTTTTTGTGTTTTTGAAAAAGAAACAAGCAAACAAAGAAAAAAGAAACTAAGAAAAACAAAAATAACAAAGTAAAGAGATTGGTTATGAGGGACTCCCCTTGTGAAGATGTCCTTGACACCCCGGTAACGGCGCCAGAAAAATGCTTTTTTGATGGCGTGTAGTTGACGTGGGAGTTTCTTCTCCTTTGATCCCCGGCAACAGCGCCAGAAAAATGCTTGATGGCTCTATGTATGGCGCCTAGAAAAGTGCTGGTGCGTGGTTGATGTAGAGCTCGTTGGGAACCCCAAGAGGAAGGTATGATGAGCACAGCAGCAAGTTTCCCTCAGTATGAAACCAAGGTTTAATCAAACCAGTAGGAGCAAGGAAACACCCCAAAGGTGTTACTACTGATCCTTCGCAGGGCGCACTACAGGTGCTAGTAGCAACATGGAGACCTGCACAACACAACCACATAACTTTGTCCCCAACTTGCGATGAGGTTGTCAATCTCACCGTGTTTTGCGGAAAACAAAGGATTAAATGTATCGAATGGAAAGAAGTAAAAGTTTGCAGAAAGTAAACACAAAGCAGTAAAAGTTTATAGATTGTATGTAAAGAAAAAGGACTGGGATCCATAGTTCACTAGAGGTGGCTCTCCTTAGATAGATAACATGCTGGGTGAACAAATTGCAGCGGGGAAATTGACAAACATCAAGAAAGGAATACATGCGTATACTAATCATCTTGACTTCTTTGAGACTTGATTGGGCATTACAACATTATACATAGACCGCCATCCAACTGCATCTATGACTAATAATCCACCTTCAGGTTATCATCCGAACCCCCTCCGGTATTAAGTTGCAAGCAATAGATTATTGCTTTACGAACTGCGTGTAAAGTAAACAATAGATTGTTCTATGAGCAAAGGAATGTTGTTTTATCCCTAGTAGCAACAACACATCTAGTACCTTAGAGATTTCTGTCATTTCCCTAGATTACCAGAGGCATGAACCCACTATCGAGCATAAATACTAACTCTTGGAGTTGCTAGCATCTACTTGGCCAAGATAGCTACTAACAACGGAAAGCATGCAAGATCACAAATAACAAAGACATGATAGAATCAATAATCAATCTGAAATAGCATCGCAATATCCATCGGATCCCCGCAAACACAACGTATAGAATTACAAATAGATGATCTTGATCATGAACGGAGCTCACAAGATCTAGACATGAACGCACAAAGGAGGAGAACCAGCCATCTAGCTACTACATGGATCCGTAGTCCAAGGATGAACTACTCACGCATCACACCGGAGGCTTGCATGGTGATGAAGAAGGCCTCCAGGGCGAATTCCCCTCGCCGGCAGGGTGCCGGGAAGAGCTTCAGATCCCTCCCGATCTAGGGATGGAGATGACGGTGGCTACAGACTCTTTCGTGGATTTTTGATCGGGTCCTTAGGGTTTACGTCCCGAGGGCATCTTATAGTCGGAAGGGGAGGCCGAGGGGGTGCTAGGGCTGGCCTCACCACCCCCTGGCGCGGGCTAGGCTGGGCCGTGCGGCCAGGTGGTGTGGTGGCCCCCTGGCCCCTCTCCGCCTCGTATTCTGGCACTTGATGACTTGCGGAAAAATAGGCACTTTGGCTTTTGTCCCGTCCAATTCCAAGAATATTCATTTTCTGACTTACCTGGAACCAAAAACAGCAGAAAGCAGGTAGCTGGCAGTGTGGCTCTTGTTAATAGGTTAGTCCAAGAAATCATATGAAAAGTACTCTAAAGTTGGAACAAAACACAAGAAAGTGGATAAAACCAAGCATGGAACATCAAAAATTATAGATACATTTGCAATGTATCACATGCTCGGTTCTGTTTCCCTCCTCTAGAATCCGAGCTCGTCGTCACCGTGGTTGCACCCGCACCAATTCTGCCACCTCTGCCGAGGTCTCTGTGGTAGCTCAAGTTTTGGGGCTCTCCAAGTTCTTCCATGTTGGGCCTGTAAGTGTTGTTGTATGTTAAACTAGCAAATCTCTTTTGTTCAAATCTCTTGGGATGTACCAACTTCATTGTGTTTAATTATGAAAGACAAAATATAAATGACTTCTCTCAATTTCTCGCATAGAAAAATGCACAGCTAATTTCATATTCTCGCCGGAACCGGCCCCACTTGTTGAACCGGCAGCACTGCCACGATCTCCACATAACCACGGTGAGTTCTTGAACCGAAAGTTGCAGTTACCACGTTTCTTCTGCAGTCATTCCTCTTCCTCAGTCATTCCTCTGCAGTTTTTCCTGGGCGCTTCTTCTTCATCTGTTCTGGAACCGTCGGTTCATCTTCTTCTTCCTCTCGCAGGCAGTTCCTTGCAGACATTCCCTTTCACCCATTTCCTTGCAGGCATGGATGATGGGAAACGCACAACAGAGACCCACTTGGTCCCTGCCCATGGCACCACGACTTTGACAGTGGTGTACACAAATGATGAAGCAACTGTGGAGACAACTCTCGCCAGGTTTGAGCAATAGCTTGAGAAACAGAAGCACAAGTTTGTGGGGCTAGACTTGGACTACACCCGTGCAAATAAGCGAAAAAATCCTCCACAAGAGATCGTTGTCGTGCAAATCGCCATACATGAGGAGGTCCTCGTTTACCACTTCTGCAGGTATGTGACATTTAAATTTGAGATCACCACTTCTGCATCCCTTGTTCCCTTACATCCCTAGAACCATCTAAGTGCAGGAGTAAACCAACTGATGCGTTGTCCGGCTCTAGTCGAGTTCTTGTGTCGGAAAGGGATAACTTTCACTAGCGTAGATATCACAAATGACCCAATTATGCTTTCTCGTGCGTTGATAAAAATCCCAGAGGGGCACCACATCGACATCCAAAATCTGTACAAGATCAAATCATACCCAACAAAGGATGGCATGGGTGATCTGGCAACGGAAATCATCGATAAATCCTATGAAAAACTGAAGACATTGAAGCGACTCGATCACGACTACTGGGAGTGGAAGCCGATGAGCCAGATGTGCCTCGAGTATGCAGCCAGAGACACCTACATGGCGTACGAGTTGTACAGTAAGCTCATTACCATGAAATATGGGATGGTTAAGGCGGGGTTTTTCGCGAGAGAGTTATGCCCTGGTTGCAAGCTAGCCCAGGAGAAGAAGCACGAGGAGGATAGAAAGCGGTTTCAGGACGAGCAGGGATCTTGGGACTATGGCGACATCAAGCGGCTGAAGGGGAAGCAAGTCAAGGACGACAACAAGTGGTGGTGATACATTATGTGTTTGAACTAGATTTTAGTTTCTAGTTTATTATGTGTGTGATACATTTAGTTACTTCAATACAAAATTTCGACCAATTTAACTTGTTGATGTATTTCTTGACAATTATAATATAATCGAGCACTAGAAATATTTTGTACTGTGCATGAGCATGATCAGTAAATATAATTGAACACTAGAAACTTTAAGGCACTCCATATAAAGGAGTAGATTAATATAGAAGGTTCACCAGAGACACTACGGATATATTGTCTTACATGCCACACACAGGTAATAATTAACTAGAACAAAATAAAAGCAGGGGCTGCAGCAGGAGGCCGGGACACAGAGACGCCTAGCAGGGCAGGGGTTTATCAGCAGGAGGCGGCGACAGCCTAGTCGATGGGATATAGGCCAGTCCTAACATACTCCCGGAGGAATTTGTCGTAGGCTGCGTGCCGCGCCAAGGTAATCGGCCTATGGCTTCTGCCTCCGCCTTTGCCAACGCCCTCCGCGTGCTGGATCATGTTGTTGAGGTCCACATTGATTGCTCTGCCACAGAATGGGCAAAACAGTCTCCCCCTATGGTGGAAACGGATTAGCCCATACCGTAACCGCCTCAGCACGTAGCGGCTCTTGTTGTCCCTGGATACCTTGCTATCGTCCACTTCATCATCATCCTCCTGTTTATTTTTAAGAACATAATTTAGAACTCATACATATGATTGAATTGTATTACAACTCAAGAATTGACAACATGTATATGTAAGACAATATATCCGTGGATATCAAAGATAAAGCATCTCAGCAATAATTTGATCGGTTCATATATCATTTCATCTCAACACAATGACAAATAATTGCATCAGAGTGAATGTAGGATAAAGATTGCGGCCTCATAAGTTTCTTCAGGGATGGAGTCAGTGAACCAAGTAACAATTGCACAACTTGTAATGTTGTTGTACATCGCCCCAGGTTCACTAACTCATCCCTGAAAAAATCTAACACCAATGTGTCTGCCTCTCTTTTGGGACAAATTTGAGTCATTGGCCACAATAAGAAATTGAAGTGTAATCGCACAAAACATTATTCAGGGATATACATAGTCAGGTACAAAAACAAGCCTCAATATTGTAGTTATAAATAAAAAACCAAACAATTAATCTTCAGGTGCATGTTAAAAATACTTATGATCAAAACCATTCATATACATATGCATCATACAAATCATTAAAATATCAGAAACAATTCAAGGATCATATATGTAGTTCCATATGAGAATAAATCTAGGGCCTCATAATTTGTTTCAGAGATGGAGTTGGCGAACCAAAGTACCAAAAGCACAACCTATATTGTTTGTGTGCATTGCTGCCTCAGGTTCACCAACCCATCCCTAAAACACGACACCATCATACGTGTCTTCCCTTGAACTCTTTTGGGGCTAATTTCAATCATCGGCCTCGGTGACAAACTAAAATGTAATTCTTATACACTATGAATGCATGGAATAGATAATTCGAATATCATAGTTCTATGAATGTAGAATAAAGATTGCGGCCTCATAAGTTTATTCAGGGACGGCGTGAGTGAACCAAGTAACAATTGCACAGCCTATATTGTTGTTGTACATCGCCCCAGGTTCACTACCTTGTCCCTGAAAAAATCTGACACCAATGTGTCTGCCTCTCTTTTGGGACAAATTTGAATCATTGGCCACAATAAGAAATTGAAATGTAATAATACAAAACATTATTCAGGGATATACATAGTCAGGTACAAAAACAAGCCTAAATATTGTAATTATAAATAAAAAACCAAACAATTAATCTTCAGGTGCATGTTAAAAATACTTATGATCAAAACCATTCATATACATATGCATCATACCAATCATTAAAAGATCAAAACAATTCAAGGATCATATATGTAGTTCCATATGAGAATAAATCTAGGGCCTCATAATTTGTTTAAGAGATGGAGTTGGCGAACCAAAGTACCAACGGCACAACCTATATTGTTTGTGTGCATTACTGCCTCAGGTTCACCAACCCATCCCTAAAACATGACACCGTCATACGTGTCTCCCCTTGAACTCTTTTGGGGAAAATTTCAATCATTGGCCGTAGTGACAAACTAAAATTTAATTCTTATACACTGAATGCATGGAATAGGTAATTCGAATATCATAGTTCTATGAATGTAGAATAAAGATTAAGGCCTCATAAGTTTCTACAGGGACGGCGTTAGTGAACCAAGTAACAATTGCACAGCCTATATTGTTCTTGTACATTGCCCCAGGCTCACTAACTCGTCCCTGAAAAAATCAGACACCAATGTGTCTGCCTCTCTTTTGGGGCAAATTTGAATCATTGGCCACAATAAGAAATTGAAATGTAATCGTACAAAATATTATTCAGGGATATACATAGTCAGGTACAAAAACAAGCCCAAATATTGTAATTATAAATAAAAAACCAAACAATTAATCTTCAGGTACATGTTAAAAATACTTATGATAAAAACCATTCATATACATATGCATCATACCAATCAGTAAAAGATCAGAAACAATTCAAGGATCATATATGTAGTTCCATATGAGAATAAATCAAGGGCCTCATAATTTGTTTCAGAGATGGAGTTGGGGAACCAAAGTACCAACAGCATAACCTATATTGTTTGTGTGCATTACTGCCTCAGGTTCACCAACCCATCCCTAAAACACAACACCATCATACGTGTCTCCCTTTGAACTCTTTTGGGGCAAATTTCAATCATCGGCCTCGGTGACAAACTAAAATATAATTCTTATACACTATGAATGCATGGAATAGATAATTCAAATATCATAGTTCTGTGAAATGTAGAATAAAGATTGCAGCCTCATAAGTTTCTACAGAGATGGCGTAAGCGAACCAAGTAACAATTGTACAGCTTATATTGATCTTGTACATGGCCCCAGGTTCGCTCACTCATCCCTGTAAAAATTTGGCACCAATGTGTCTCCTCTCTTTGGGGCAAATTTGAATCATTGGCCACAATAAGAAATTGAAATGTAATCATACAAAACAATATTCAGGGATATATAAATGCATCATAAAATGCATTCATAGATCAGAAACAATACAAATATTATATATTTAGGTTCCATATGAGAGAAAAAATTAGGGCCTCATTTTTTTCAGCGATGGAGTCGGAGAACCAAAATACCAACAGCACAACCTATATTGTTTATGTGCATTGCTACCTCAGGGCCACTAACCATCCCTAAGAAAACGAGATCATCAGATGCCCTTGCACTATTTTGGGGCAAAATTGAATCATTGGGCTCAGTAAGGAATAGAAATGTAATGTTATAGGCCTGCTGTGTATCGAAATCAACACTCAACTAGCAAACTCAACTAGATGGCAGATGAGCAGATTGGGGTTTTGTGACTAGACGGATTGGGGTTTTGTGACTAGATGGCAGATGCATCAATCAACCGATCGAATCATATATATACTACCCTACTTCAAGAGCAAAAGAATATGTACACGATTGAGCAAATCCTATGTATGAACAGTGAAAACTACGGCTGTGACTAGAGAAGATAGCAATGTAGTACCTCGGACTCCTCATCAGGGACCTTCTCCTCGAACTCATCATTCTCCGCGATTGCGTCGAAGATTCTTGAACTGCGATCGGGTGGTCGATGTAGATCACTGGATTGCCTCCGCCTACTGCCTGCCCACCATCCAGATCTGCCGCTAGCACCACGACGTTGTCGGCCACCTGCTGCTCGGCGGCGACAGCTACTACCTTCTGCTCGGCGGCGATGGCTACCACCTGCTGCTCAGCGGCGACGGCTACCAACTGATGCTCGGGGGTGATGGCTACCACCTGCTGCTCGGCAGCGACGGCTACTGGCTGGACGGATGAGTCCGCACCCTCGATGGCGCGGCGACGAGCGGCGTTCATGCCCGGAGAAGACGCCTCCGCCTGCTTGGCGACGACCGAGCCATCAACTGTTGCGCCTTCAACTGGCTTCACCTCTGGATCGTCTCCACGTGTAGGCTTCATGGCGCACCAAGGGAAGGAGGTAGTGTAAATGAGGGAGCTTCGGCGCGCGCGGCAGGTGTAGATTGGGGTCTTGGCACTAGACAGACTAGGGGAAAATGACATGACCTCACGGAAGAAGAAGGTCCAGGGGGTTCTAAACACCGGACCGTTCGTAGTCCTCGAGTGGACACGTGTGGTGGGCGGGGGGCTACCACGATCTCCACCCTTTTTTCGGTTCCCTTTTTTTTGAAACAGCCACGGTCTCCACTTTAGAGTTGCATTGAAAACACGCTGATGGCAGACCTCGATTCCACTTCATGCAAGTGGCGCGGAACTAATTTCTAGAAACTTTAGATCTACTCGAGGGGGCCCTTGACTCATGGAATTTACTAGCGGTAGGGCCCAGTTGGAAGTGAGATTGAGAGCGCTGCGTAAAAATGGGATATGTCTGATTAAAATCAAGTGGCAATAAATTGCAGCGTCCCTTCCACAACCGTGCACTCGATGACCCTGTTGCCCTATGCATGAGTTGTAGTAGCAGTAGTAGGCTTTTCAGACTTGATTAAACTTGACATGACCGCTCGACGACTTTTTCCATGGACGGCATCATGTTCCTTCCTGTAGAAGTCTCGCGGAGGGAGACGTCCATGTTGTCTCACGCTGTACTGTGAAGGGCACGATGTGTGCAACGATCATCGTTGGATCGCACAAAATCAATGGTTGGTGCGTACGATCCACGTGACAACTGTGAAAACCAATCAGGGAGTAGCAGACAGGGTGAGCACAAGTTTGGGCTTTTACGAAAGATATAGAGGGGGGCAAAACTAAGTAGCACCACATAAAACCAAGGGCAAAACTGAGTAGTATAAAAATGGAAAGTGTCTTGTACAATGAAATACATCGTGGAATACATCAAATTATGCCAAGATAGATCCACTAGAGTTCATTGGATGTGTGTTCTTCTCGTAAACCACACATGGATCCACCAGTGTCATTGCATGTGCGTTCTTCTAAACAAACCACATAAGGATCCACCAGTGTCATTGCATGTCTGTTCTTTCATGAACAACACATAAGGATCCACCAGTGTCATTGCATGTCTATTCTTTTCATGAACCACACCCAATGTCGTTGCATGTCTGTTCTTTTCATGAACCACATAAGGATCCACCAGTGTCATTGCATGTCTGTTCTTTTCATGAACCACATAAGGATCCACTAGTGTCATTGCATGTCTGTTCTTTTCATGAACCACACCCAGTGTCATTGCATGCCTGTTCTTTTCATGAAACACACCCGGTGTCACTGCATGTCTGTTCTTTTCATGAACCACATAAGGATCTACCAGTGTCATTGATGTGTGTTCTTCTCATGAAACACACGTGGATCCACCGGTGTCATTGCATGTATGTTCCTCTAAATAAACCACATAAGGATCCACCAGTGTCATTGCGTGTCTGTTCTTTTCATGAACCACACCCAGTGTCATTGCATGTGTGTTCTTCTAAACAAACCACATAAGAATCCACCTGTGTCATTGCTTGTCTGTCCTTTTCATGAACCACACCCAGTGTCATTGCATGTGTGTTCTTCTAAACAAACCACATAAGTCATTGCATGTCTATTATTTTCATGAACCACACCCGGTGTCATTTCATGTCTGTTCTTTTCATGAACCATATCTAGAGTCATTGCATGTCTGTTCCTCTTAAGAAACCACATAAGGATCCACCAGTGTCATTGCATGTCTGTTCTTTTCATGAACCACACCCAGTGTCATTGCATGCGTGTTCTTTTCATTAATCACAGCTAGAGTCATTGCATGTCTGTTACTTCCATAAACCACACATGGATCCACCGATGCCATTGCATGTCTTTTCTTTTCATGAACCACACCTAGTGTCACTGCATGTCAGTTCTTTTCATGAACCACATAAGGATCCACCCAGTGTCATTGGATGTGTGTTCTTCTCATGAACCACACGTGGATCCATCGGTGTCATTGCATGTCTGTTCCTCTAACAGACCACATAAGGATCCACCAGTGTCATTGCATGTCTGTTCTGTTCATGAACCACATAAGGTGGCATTGCATGTGTGTTCTTCTAAACAAACCACATAAGGATCCACCAGTGTGATTGCATGTCTGTTCTTTTCATGAACCACATATAAGGATCCACCAGTGTCATTGCATGTCTGTTCTTTTAATGAACCACACCCAATGTCATTGCATGTGTGTTCCTCTAAACAAACCACATAAGGATCCACCAGTGTGATTGCATGTTGTTCTTTTCATAAACCACACATAAGGATCCACCAGTGTCATTGCATGTCTGTTCTTTTCATGAACCACACCCAGTGTCATTGCATGTGTGTTCTTATAAACAAACCACATAAGGATCCACCATTGTCATTGCATGTCTTTTCTTTTCATGAACCACACATAAGGATCCACCAGTGTCATTGCATGTCTGTTCTTTTCAGGAACCACACCCAATGTCATTGCATGTCTGTTCTTTTCATGAACCACATAAGGATCTACCAGTGTCATTGCATGTCTGTTCTTTTCATGAAACACAATAGGATCCACCAGTGTCATTGCATGTCTGTTCTTTTCATGAACCACACCTAGTGTCATTGAATATCTGTTCTTTTCATGAAACACACCCGGTGTCACTGCATGTCTGTTCTTTTCATGAACCACATAAGGATCTACCGGTGTCATTGGATGTGTGTTCTTCTCATGAACCACATGTGGATCCACCGGTGTCATTGCATGTCTGTTCCTCTAAACAAACCACATAAGGATCCACCAGTGTCATTGCATGTATGTTCTTTTCATGAACCACTGTTGGGGGGATACCCCCGGGTAGGGTCACGCTGGGGTATAAAGGCCGAGTTAGCCGAGCTACGGCAAGGTCAAAGCGTATGCTGGCCGAGTTACCTCAAGGCAGGCCGAGTCTCGGGGTAACCCGGACCAGAGGATGTCCACCTAACTGTGTCTCATCCGACTTAAGCCGTAAGCCGGATAGATGAATCTAACTTGTATGCAGGAACATGTGCGACCGGATCAACTATGATCCGGGTCATAGCAAGCTTCTAGGAGAAGGAAGGTATCTCGCTGGTCAAAAGTAGCCCTGGTACGCACAACATGAGCGAAGCGCACAGGGGCAGGACCACCGAGGCATGGCCGACAGAGGTGACGACGCAGATGTCGGCTGACGCAGGCGTCGCAGAGGCTCACGTAGCCTCTGCATGGACGACGCGGGGGAAAAGCGACCCGGTCAGCTTACTATTTTGGGAGGAGGCATATTCCCTAGAATATGCCTCCACGTATGCCCTAAGTGGAGACCTAGCCACTCCTATATAAGGGGGGATAGGGCCTCTGTAGAAGGGGTTGGTCTCATTTGGATAGAGCTTACGGTATTGATCTCTATAGGCTAGTTTTACTTGGTTCCTGAGGGCTAGCTAGAGGGGAGAGTAAGAGAGTACCTTCTTCCTCCTCTCTCCAATACAGCTCGAGGAGCACTTGTAATCTGTGAAGTGAATCAAATACAAACCTTCTGTGTGAGGAATCACCTCACTATCCCTCCCTGGATTCCCCTAGTGCTATTAGTCCCCACCTTTAGCCTATCCATGGCATTTGCCGTGACACCACCACGACAGTTGGCGCCCACCGTGGGGCTAGCGGCGCTAGCAGGGGTCAAGATCCGGACGGGAAACCTCATCGGCACCGGCGAACGCATCGTCTCCAGGCTCGTTCAGCACTTTGGAGCGCTGGACTTTGTCAGCGACAACGCTGGCTGCTTCGGCACACGCCCACTTTCACGCAACGGCCTCTTCGTCAAGCTCGGTCCGCACAAAGTCTACGTTGCTGTCGATGTGTCATGCGTCCATCCGCGGCACGTCGTCGAGGCAGGGGAGCCACCCCTTGGCGTGGTTCACGGGGCGCGTATCACTCGCTCCCCGGACCATGCTGAGGTGATGATGACTGCGCCAGGCGTGGGCGCAAGCAAGGATCCGGCACCAAATCCGGAGGTAACACCTAAGGCACCGAGAAAAGGTAGAGGTCCTCCACTAGAGAGGCCTGATAATGTACTGAGAGAAGTTATGGATAGCTTGGCAAACCTAGTAGCAGCAGTGGTAGATCCGGCTCAGGCATAGGCCGAGCTAGAGAAAACTAGGCCAAAAATTCTAGAGGGAGCGAAAAAGATAGCTTCGGCTCAGCAGTCGTTGAACATGACGCTGCGTGAGTACGCAAAGGCAAATAAAGTAGATGCTATAAAAGTGAAGGGGAGAAATCTCATGAGTGAAATGAACAAAGAGGGTGATACTAGGATTGAGGAGTCAGAGAACTGTTTGTCCGTGGGGCTGCCGAAGTATAGTACCCCGGCAAAAAACCTCAGAGCAGCGGATGCAGCTGCGTTCGAGTTAGAGGGTCTAACGGGTGAAGCCCGTCAGAGACAGCAAGATAGGGTCAATGAGTTGGTTCGGATCGTGAACAGGCAAAATGAGGAATTGCTCAGGACTAACCCGGAGAGAGCTGGGGCCTCCAAGATCGTTCATTCGGCAGTGGGTAACCCCGAGAAATCCGCTAGAGCCGCATCGTCTCCTCATGGTGGTCCTAGGAGAGAAGAGGTAGTAACCTCGGCCAGGAGAAACAAACAGATCGTTCCGTATAACCCGACAAGGGCAGGAAAAGCAAAAGAGGTACAGAGAAACAATGATCGATGAAGCGTAAGCCAAGGCGAAGCTGGCCGAGGTAACCGCGACCAAGGCAATGCCGGTCAAGGAAACGCTGTAAATGGCAATGCCGGACAGCGCAACTCGGCAGGACAACCGCAGCAGCGGAATATACCAAGGCAAGATCAAAGTGCCGGCCGAGGTATGCAACAGAGAGGTGCACCACGAGAGAAAGACCGGTATAACGATGGAGATTCGGAAATGGTGAATGCAGGATACCCAAGGCTGGACTATCATGTAATAGGGTCAAGATTGGGAAGCAGAGATCTAATGCCTGATGACGCCAGGTTGAAACTGGATCGACTGTATAGGTCGGAGCAGATTGAAAGTCAGGGTCCTCCGGGTCCTGCGTGTTTTGGGCCCCGGATCATGAAGGAGCCACCGGTACCCAACTTCCAATTACCCAGAGGCACAAAGACGTTATGATAAGAGGTCTTCCGCCGAGGTATGATAACCATGAGAGAAGGGATGCAGTGCATCAAGTAGAAAACCAGCATCAGTCGGATCAGAGGTACCCCGGAAATGAGGGGAGGAATGAGTACAGGGAGCATCATCAGAGTTACTGTGTGTTTACCACAGAGGAAACCGATAGAAAGAGCTTGCAGCACCGACATATGGAGGTCAATGCGGTAATGCCAGCAGTGACGAGGTATATGCCTTGGTCGGACCAGGAAATTATCTGGAAAATCAAAGATCATCCCAAGCTTATGCTGAGTCCTGGTTCATATGCGTTAGTGCTGGATCCGACATTCATTGGGCCTAACATCAATGTGAGGTTCTCCAAGGTACTGATTGACAACAACAGTAGCATTAACATCATGTATGCGGACACAATGCGCAAGTTGGGTATCTCGGAGAACATGCTCCAAGCTACAACGACAACTTTTCATGGCATTGTGCTAGGCATCTCTTGTGAGCCAATAGGCAAGGTCTGGGTTGACGTGTTGTTTGGCACAAGAGATAACTGCCGAACTGAGAATTTGGAATTCGAAGTGGTGAACTTGGAAAGTGCGTATCACGCGTTACTCGGAAGACCAGCATTGAACAAGTTCATGGCGAGTTGTCACATCAGTTACTTGAAGATGAAGTTGCCCGGGCCAAATGGAGTGATTACCATTGCTGGGGATTTCCGACGTTCCATTGAGTGTGCGTCGGCCGGGTCTAACCTAGCCGAGTCACTCGTGATTGTGCAAGAAAAAAGAAAAATCCAGGAGGTGGCAGCGTTGGCTTAGTCCGTGCAGCAATATATGCCGGCATTGAGTAATCCGCATGGTAGCGTCTCGTTCCAAGCCACAAAGGATACCAAGAAAGTGCCTGTTGATGATATGTTCCCAAAGCGCACCGTAACAATTGGTGTCGGGTTGAATGATAAATAGGAAAGCGAGCTCGTCAACTTCCTCCGTGAGAATCAGGATATTTTTGCTTGGTCCACACAGGACTTGCAGGGTGTTCCGAGGGAGTTGGCCGGGCACTCTTTGAACGTGAGACCCGGAGCAAGGCCGATGAAGGAACCTCTTCGCCGCTTCGCCGAAGATAGGAGAAAAGTCATTGGAGATGAAATAGCTCGGTTACTAGCAGCAGGATTTATCATGGAAGTACTTTACCCGGATTGGCTATCTAATCCGGTGCTGGTGGAGAAGAAGAAGGATGATCCGAACATGGCAGTGGTTTGGCGTATGTGTATCGATTACACGAACCTGAACAAGGCGTGTCCAAAAGAGCCATTTCCACTGCCAAGGATATATCAGGTCATAGACTCAACTGCTGGATGTGAACTGTTGTCATTCATTGATGCATATTCTGGTTTCCACCATATACCTCTGAATCCGGATGATCAAATAAAGACTGCATTTATCACCCCGTATGGGGCTTATTGCTACCGCACCATGCCATTTGGTTTACGTAATGCAGGGCAACGTACCAAAGATGTATGCAGAAATGTTTGCACGACCAAATAGGTCAAAATGTACAAGTGTATGTGGATGATGTGGTTATCAAGACCAAGGAAAGCAAAACGCTCCTTGACGATATCAGGCAGACATTCGCGAACCTAAGAAGGTTCCGGATGAAGCTTAACCCGGAAAAATGTACCTTTAGTGTCCCAGCTAGAAAATTACTCAGATTTCTCGTATCCAGCCAAGGTATCGAAGTTAATCCAACTAAGATCCGGGCCATTGAGCGAATGGATTTGCCGAAGTGTCTTAACGATGTCCAGAAGTTCATTGGTTGCCTGGCATCATTAAGTCGGTTTGTATGTCGGTTGGGAGAAAAGGCATTGCCTCTCTACCAACTCATGAAAAAGTCGGATAAGTTCATTTGGACGCCGAAGGCCAATGAAGCCTTTTCCCACTTAAAGAAGATGTTAGCCACCGCACTAGTGTTAGCCTCTCCACTATCAAAGGAGCCAATGTTGCTCTATATAGCCGCAACCAACCGAGTTGTAAGTGCAGTGATTGTAGTAGAGAGCGACGAAGAGGGTAAGTCGGTGCAAAGGCCAGTGTATTATCTGAGCGAGTTATTATCTGCCTCAAAGCAGAATTATCCACACTATCAAAAGGTGGCCTACGGTGTCTATATGGCAGCTAAGAAGTAGAAGCATTACTTTGAGGAGCATCCTATCAAAGTAATATGTGAAGCTCCCATATCCGAGATAATGAGTAACAAGGATGCAAGTGGTAGGATTGCGAAATGGGCAATTGAACTAGCTCCCTATGCGCCACAATATGACAGAAGAGAAGCAATCAAGTCTCAGGCTGTGGCCGGCTTTTTTGTGGACTGGGCCGAGGTACAATACGAACCACCGCTACCAGATCCGAACTACTGGAGGATGCACTTTGACGGTTGAAGTTATGCTGGTGGATCAGATGGAAGTTGATGAGGATGTGTTCCCTGTGCGAACAATACCAGCTTGGGCACTGCCTATATTTCAATTCCTGAAAGATGGAATGTTACACACTGAGGAGGTGCTATCCAGGCAAACTCAGAGGAGAGCAAAGGCATACACAATCATCAAATCCGAGCTATACAAAAGGAGTGTGACCAATGTCCTCCAGCGATGCGTTGACCCGGAAGAAGGGCTTGACATCCTCCGAGATATACATCAGGGGGAGTGCGGGCATCATGCCTCGTCCCGAGCCTTGGTTGCAAAAGCTTTCTGGCATGGATTCTACTGGCCAAGTGCCTTAGAACAAGAAGAAGATTTGGTGAGAAAATGCAATGGTTGTTATAGGTATGCTACCAAGACACATATGCCTATGTCGGAACTCAAGACCATACCAATGACATGGCCATTTGCTGTATGGTGTTTGGATATGGTTGGCCCGTTCAAACTAGCAAGGGGGAATATGACTCACATTTTGGTCATGGTGGATAAGTTTACAAAATGGATTGAAGTGAAGCCAATAAGAAAGTGTGATGGAGCTACGGCCGTAACATTTCTCAAAGACATCATCTTGAGATACGGTTATCCTCACAGTATCATAACTGATAATGGCACAAATTTTGCTGAAGGAGCATTTGCACGATTCTGCCGGGATAAGAAGATCCGGCTGGACGTTGCCTTGGTAGCTCATCCTGCATCGAATGGACAAGTGGAAAGATCTAATGGATTAGTATTATCCGGGATAAAACCCCGGCTCATTGAGCCGCTGCAAAGATCAGCGGGGTGCTGGATAGAAGAACTACCAGCGGTACTGCGGAGTTTAAGAACAACTCCAAATCGATCAACAGGCTATACGCCATTCTTTCTGGTATATGGGGCAGAAGCTGTATTACTAGCGAACATAGAGCATGATTCGCCTAGGGTCACCCAATACACAGAAGCCGAAGTGCAAGAAGCCCGGCAAAATGATGTTGATCTGCTGGAAGAAGCGAGAGAATTGGCATTGTCCAGATCCGCCATATATCAGCAAAATCTCCGACGCTATCATAGCCAGAAAGTATGCCCCCGAGTTTTTTGGGAAGGCAATCTGGTGCTCCGGTTGGTACAACGTACTGCTAGTATGCATAAGTTATCCCCCCATGGTAAGGGCCATTCATTGTGAGCAAAACACTGCACAATGATTCTTATTATCTTATCGATGCAAAGCCATAGGAAAAGAACAAGGCGGACAGGTTCGACGAGGAATCTAAGCGTCCATGGAATGTAGCTCAACTTCGTCCTTTCTACACTTAGCAGAGAAGTGTACGTATCCAAGTCTTCTCATATGTCGGTATGTATGCCGGCAATGAGCTTATCAATGAAATGTTGGCACCTCGAGAAGTAACTCGGGGATTGCCTTAATAATATTTGTTGTCTTGTATTATTTGTGCGTCAGCTGGAGTAAGTTGTTCTACTTAACTCGTATTAGTAGTGTGTGAGCACCAAAAACCCAACTCTTCGACTTGCTGCTGTCCAACAAGATTTGGCTTCATGGCAAGCAAGAGAACAAGTTTGGAATTGCGTAACACATGAAAAACGACTAAGGAAAAGAACTTAATCGAGACGATGTTTATTTTTCGGACTAACCTTGTATTTACTTTCAAATTATTATGCTGAATTATTTTGAGCTAAGCCTAAAGTTTCCAAGTATCGTTAAGAAAATTTTTGAAGCTCGGATTCGTAAGTCGTAAAACCGAATCAAGGTAGACACGAGCCGAGCCAGAAAATTGGACGAACGAGAATGAAACTCGAGGACTACGCCCAAGTTAATCCAGCATAAAAAACTTGGTAGCAAAATATCACATGTGTACTGGATACAATTCCACCCGGCATACCGGGGATCTGATAAATCTTAAAGTGTTTTCACTCAAGGAGCAGCAGGAGGAGGAAGTTCGGCATTGTCTCCGCTGTCTTTGATGTCGGAGGCATCGCCCTCTTCATCCTCATCCGAGCCATCTTCAACATTCTCAGCATTTTCATCACCAGTGGCTTCCAGGAAGCTTGGACCCTCAGTCCATTCATGAATGGGAGCATATTCGATGAGGCTATGGGCGCAAGCCTGGCGCCGAGCTACCCACTCCGAGTCACTGGACCATTTGGATCCGGTGCGCAGGCGCGGTAAGAGGTTGAGGTCGATCTTCTCGTACCACGTTAGTACGTAGTGGAGAACGATCTCGGTTGCGGTACGTCCAGCGGACTCCCTCCATAGGTCGAGTTGTGTCTCGATTTCCATCAACTTTTCAGCAAGAGCTGCGGTTCTCTCTGGAGTGTCTTCGCCAGGCCAGAACATGTTGAAGATTCGGACTGCAACGTGAAGGAGATCCTTGCCATAGTTCTTGATGATTTCCACGCAAGATGACAGGCTGACCAACAGGTCCTCCATGTCATAGGGAATGTCTTCACCGTCAGGAGCAACAGGAGTACCCCTATCTCGGCGGAAATTAGCAATAGCGGCACTCGCAATGGCAGTGCCCTCTAGAAATTTGCCTGAAAACGAGATAAGAGAAGCAAGTAAAGAAAAGAAATGTGAAGTAACCCGGAGAAATATGCCGGATAAGGGAAAGGAACTTACGTAAAATGTGGCTGTGGATCCGGGTCAATTCCTTGGTACAGTCATCACGTCTTTTGTGAAGCTGCACAAGTTCAGCGTTCGCCGACTCAAGCTTGACGTCGGCCTCCTGGAGAAGTTCTCGGTCCTTGGCAATTTGGAGATTGAGGCGCTCGCGCTCTTCAGTATAGTCCTGGCTAAACTTTTCAAGCTCGGATTGGTGCTGTGCTTTCAGCTTCTTCATTTCTGCCTTTACCTTGGTAATCTCGTCATCCTTGGTTCGGAGGAGGGTAAGCTCATCGTCTTTCATTTTTGAGCTCGGCCTGATGCTGCCCTACTTATTCGAGAAAATGCAGCATCATATCAGGCACGGGCACACTATCTTCAAGAGATGCTGAAATAGTTTGTTGACCCGGCAAAGCCGAGGTATGAATGTTTGCCGAGCGAAGGAAGAAGGGAGAATGGAAAGCATAGCAAGGTCGGGCAAAAGTAACTTACCCTTAATCTGATCCAGATTCTTCCTCATAAGCCTGTTCTCAGCCTCCACCCCAGCTGCGAAAACCGAATGATGGATTAGTTCAGCAGAAAAAGATGAAGGAAAGCAGAAAAATGTGAAGAAGAGAACTTACCCCTTTTCTCGTGCTCAGCGAGATGTGCATTATGCTTTGCGAGCAGCATTTTGTGAGTGTCCAGGAGACGCTGAAACTCAGCGCTCCGGTGGTTGGTGGTCACCTGAAAAGAGTACAAAAATATATCTTTAGCCTTGTGCATATTAGAAGTGTACAAGATCCGGGCCAAGTGGAACTTAACCCGGCTCTAGGTGTGTGCATATTCGAAGTGTACAAGATCCGGGCCAAGTGGAACTTAATCCGGCTCTAGGTGTGTGCATATTCAAAGTGTACAAGATCCGGGCCAAGTGGAACTTAACCCGGCTCTAGGTGTGTGCATATTCAAAGTGTACAAGATCCGGGCCAAGTGGAACTTAACCTGGCTCTAGGTGTGTGCATATTCGAAGTGTACAAGATCCGGGCCAAGTGGAACTTAACCCAGCTCTAGGTGTGTGCATATTTGAAATTGTCAAGAAGCTACGTTAGTTTTCTAAGGAGCATCCGGCCGACTAACAAGTTACTCCCCCGGAGGCTCGGGGACTAATGGTTATACCACTAATATATACAGCATGCTAAGGAAAAGGTGAAGTAACATACCTCCATCATCCGACCCACGAGGTTAATTGCCTTAGAGGCTGTGTTCATTTGAACGAAAAACTCGGCGGGACCGAACTTCTCCGGGAGATCATCGTTGTAGACAAACTCCGCCTTGTTCCAGTTGTTCATAAACTCGATCAAGGTCGGAGGGTATCATTCACCGCTGAGCATGTGGGGCGCCACCAAGCCCTTGGCATGTGCTTCCCTCCTCTCAACCTGAGCAAGGGCTGGGCTGGTGTGTAGAACAAGTTGTTGCGCATTAGCTGGCTTGGCAGGGGCGTCCTTCGGTGCTGGAGGCTTCTTGGAAAGCATGGACGCGAGAGTGCGCTATCCAGCCTCGATGGACGCTGCCCTGGTGGCGTCAGGGGCCTTTTTGCCTTTGGGCTGCTGAGAGGAGGAAGTGGTTGCAGCAGATTTACCCTTGGGAGCTGCCTGGGTACTTTCTCGCCGAGACTGAGAAGACTCGGACGAGGCAGAGGGGCTTGGCGTTGCTGCTTTGGCTGCTGGCGCTAGAGTTGGTGCTGGTGCTGGTGCTGGTGCTGTTTTCTTCTTCGGAGGAGGTACTGAAGTAGACTCGGTGGTAGCTGGTTGCGGCGGAGCCGAAGTGGTGGATGCCGTTGCCTCGGCTAGGCCAGTCTCCCCCGCTCCAAGGTTGCCCCCTCTTGCCGAGGTGGGCTAGAACCCGGAGCAGCCGCTAAACCCTCCGGAATAGGGCTCAGCGAGCGTGAATCATCGCCACGAGGGGGAGAAGGGCTGAGTCGGAGCAGCGAAGCGATGCTGGATCCACTCTGGGGGACGTCCACTACGGCCCTGCCGAATCAAACAGTGTCAGATGATAAACTATAACAATGCAAGAGCAAGTAAATGGCAGAGGGAAAAAGAGACTTATGCATCCGAGGTCAGCGGCTCCTTGGGCTTTCGAGCCCTTCGTGCTGGGGCCTTGGTCGCCGGCTTGGAGGCAGTCTTATCCCCGGACTTCTTTCGCCTCTTCGGCGCTGGCTGAGAAGGTCCGGAGGACGAAGTCGATGTGGATTCCCTTCTTTTCTTCGGTGCAACCGGAACAGGATCACCCACGGCAAGGGGAGGGTCCTCATGGATCTGCCCACCGGGGTTAGCTGATGCCGAAAAAGCATAAGAAAGGGGGACAGTGTCAAATGCTTCCATCACCTCAACATCCGAGTCATCTTCATCGTCAGGCCAATCTCTAATATAAGAGAGTTTACCAGTGGGTCACTTGGTCACGTCGGCCATTGGGAGGAACATATCCTGGTCCGGTTCTTCCTTGTCCGAGCTCTCCCGGTCAGTCGCACATTTGAGGGTGGGATCGGTGCCATCCTCGATAGTTTGCTGAAGGAATTGCTAAGGGAGAAAAAAGACAACTGAGTTAAAAATACAACGGCAACAGACATAAGATTTAATTCGGATAGAACTTGTGGCACGAAGCTTACCACGGGAGGAAGCCTATCCTGGCAATAGTGCTCAATTCCCCACGTCCACTCAGAGGATAAGTCCTTGTGGGTGGTGAAGAGGGCCTTGACCCGGTGATAGATTTCTGTGTTGCTCAGCTCGAAAGATGAGGTCCGGTTGGGGTCGCGGCCCCAGCTCATGTGGCACACATTATGAGTGCATTTCTGGAGAGGGGAGATCCGGTTGCGGACGAATGTGATCATGGCGTCCTCGTTGCGCAACCCGAGCTCCTTCAGCTCCATGAACCTTTTGTTGACCTGGTTGTCCAATACTGTGGGCTTCTTGGGGACAATGTCCCACAACAAGGGTTAGGAGGACCCGGAGCATAGGGGCGAAGCCGGATCAGGTCCTCAGTGCCGTCGTTCCGAACATAAAAGAAGGTCCGGGCCCATCCTTTGCAGGAATCCAGCCCGGTAACCCGGGGAAAGACGGAGAGCCTCCGGGGTGAAATGGACGCAGCGCCAAACTGCATAAGATGCTTGTCCTCCGGGTCAAGCTGGATATTCAGAATTACGTTACGATGGAGGCCAAAGAACCGGATCCATATCTCCCTTGTGGGCCATAATCCGGCGTAGCCTTCGATCGTGGAGGCGAAAGCGGATAGAGATGTGATAGCATTGGCAGGAAGGTGGTGCGGCTGGAATTCGTAGGTGTTCAACCAATCATGGAAAAAATCGCTAACTGGTAAACTGAACCCCCACTAGAAGTGTGACAAGAACACCACATACTCACCCGGATTGGGTGAGGGGGCGAGTTCGGCAGAAGCGAGGCGTGCAGTGACTCCTGGGGGGATGCGTCTGGTGCGGTAGAGCTAGCCAAGGTCATCCTGGCAGACCCAGGATCTAGCCCACGCACCACGGTCCGTTGTCATGGCATCTTCCTACATCTCCTGATCGGCGACAACAAGCTCCTCTTCTGTCATCTCAAGTTCGCTACCCTCGCTGGCGCTAGCGGCGGTGGGGGGCAGCGGCCTAGATTGATAGCGACCCGTGGCGGAGGAGGTGCGCAGCGGCGACGGCGATGCAGATGCGTGTGGAAGCAGTGCAGCAGCGGCGCTGCTACTCAGACGTGGTGGCGGCGGAGCTGTCGCGGGAGAAGATGAAGAAGAAGAACTAGAGGCAGAGGGGCATGGAAGTGGGAAAAGACCCAAGGGGCTCACCCCTCCCCTATTTAACCGCTCCATCGAGGAGGAAGTGGGATCGTGTTGTGCGGATATGCCACACGGTGTGGCCATGTATAAACCATATGGGCCAATCAGCGAAGAGCCACACGGAGGACCATAGGGTGTAGCAAATCCCATGACGTGACACATTGATGCAGTTAACGAGGAGGCATGCCAGACGTGATGTGCGCTACAGTGATAACTGACAATTACTACAGGGGTTACTATGGCTGGCCCTAAAAATGAGGCAACCTAATGATTAGCCTCCACGTGGGAAAGCGTATGAGAGAAGGAAAGATAACCTGGATGGGATTATGGTAACCCGGCCAGCGAGTGAAAACTTGAAATGTGCCAAGGGAAAGTAAACCCATGAGATCCGAGATAAGAGGTAAATCGGAGAAGGAGCACAAAGCTCGGTGAAATTGAACCTCTTGTGGCCTTAACGTCTAAGGCAACTAAGACCGCACCAGCTTCAGGGACTAATGTTGCGGGGATACCCCTAGGTAGGGTCACGCCGGGGTATAAAGTCCGAGTTAGCCGAGGTACGGCAAGGTCAAAGCGTATGCTGGCCGAGTTACCTCAAGGCAGGCCGAGTCTCGGGGTAACCCGGACCAGGGGATGTCCACCTAACTGTGTCTCATCCGACTTAAGCCGTAAGCCGGATAGATGAATCTAACTTGTATGTAGGAACAGGTGTGACCAGATCAACTACGATTCGGGTCATATCAAGCTTCTAGGAAAAGGAAGGTATCTCGCTGGTCAAAAGTAGCCCCGGTACGCACAGCGTGAGCGAAGCGCATAGGGGCAGGACCATCGAGGCGTGGCCGATAGAGGTGACGAAGCAGATGTCGGCTGACGCAGGCACCACAGAGGCTCACGTAGCCTCTGCATGGATGACGCGGGGGAAAAGCGAACCGGTCGGCTTACTATTTTGGGAGGAGTCACATTTCCTGGAATATGCCTCCACGTATGCCCTAAGTGGAGACCTAGCCACTCCTATATAAGGGAGGCTAGGGCCTCTGTTGAAGGGGTTGATCTCATTTGGATAGAGCTTACGGTATTGATCTCTATAGCCTAGTTTTACTTGGTTCCTGAGGGTTAGCTAGCGGGGAGAGTAAGAGAGTACCTCCTTCCTCCTCTCTCCAATACAGCTCGAGGAGCACTTATAATCTGTGCAGTGAATCAAATACAAACCTTCTGTGTGAGGAATCACCTCACTGTCCCTCCCTGGATTCCCCTTGTGCTATTAGTCCCCACCTTTAGCCTATCCATGGCATCTGCCGTGACACCACCACGATAACCACACCTAGTGTCATTGCATGTGTGTTCTTCTAAACAAACCACATAAGGATCCACCAGTGTCATTGCTTGTCTGTTCTTTTCATGAACCACACCTAGTGTCATTGCATGTGTGTTCTTCTAAACGAACCACATAAGTCATTGCATGTTTGTTATTTTCATGAACCACACCCGGTGTCATTGTATGTCTGTTCTTTTCATGAACCATATCTAGAGTCATTGCATGTTTGTTCCTCTAAACAAACCATATAAGGATCCACCAGTGTCATTGCATGTCTGTTCTTTTCATGAACCACACCCAGTGTCATTGCATGCGTGTTCTTTTCACTAACCACAGCTAGAGTCATTGCATGTCTGTTACTTCCATAAACCACACATGGATCCACATAAGTCATTGCATCTCTGTTCTTTTCATGAACCACATCCAGTGTCACTGCATGTCAGTTCTTTTCATGAACCACACGTGGATCCACCGGTGTCATTGCATGTTTGTTCCTCTAAACAAACCACATCAGGATCAACCGGTGTCATTGCATGTCTGTTATTTTCATGAACCACACCCAGTGTCATTGCATGTGTGTTCTTCTAAACAAACCACATAAGGATCCACCAGTGTCATTGCATGTCTGTTCTTTTCATGAACCACACATAAGGATCCACTAGTGTCATTGCATGTCTGTTCTTTTCATGAACCACACCCAATGTCATTGCATGTGTGTTCCTCTAAACAAACCACATAAGGATCCACCAGTGTCATTGCATGTCTGTTCTTTTCATGAACCACACCTAGTGTCATTCCATGTCTGTTCTTTTCATGAACCACACATAAGGATCCAGCAGTGTCATTGCATGTCTATTCTTTTCATGAACCACACTCAATGTTAATGCATGTCTGTTCTTTTCATGAACCACATAAGTATCTACCAGTGTCCTTGCATGTCTGTTCTTTTCATGAACCACATAGGGATCCACCAGTGTCATTGCATGTATGTTCTGTTCATGAACCACATAAGGTGGCATTGCATGTGTGTTCTTCTAAACAAACCACATAAGGATCCACCAGTGTGATTGCATGTTGTTCTTTTCATGAACCACACATAAGGATCCACCAGTGTCATTGCATGTCTGTTCTTTTACTGAACCACACCCAATGTAATTGCATGTGTGTTCCTCTAAACAAACCACATAAGGATCCACCAGTGTCATTGCATGTCTGTTCTTTTCATGAACCAGACCTAGTGTCATTGCATGTGTGTTCTTCTAAACAAACCACATAAGGATCCACCAGTGTCATTGCATGTCTGTTCTTTTCATGAACCACATATAAGGATCCACCAGTGTCATTGCATGTCTGTTCTTTTCATGAACCACACCCAATGTCATTGCATGTCTGTTCTTTTCATCAACCACATAAGGATCTACCAGTGTCATTGCATGTGTGTTCTTGACATGAACCACATAAGGATCCACCAGTGTCATTGCATGTCTGTTCTTTTCATGAGCCACACCCAGTGTCATTGTATGTTTATTCTTTTCATGAACCACACCCAGTGTCATTGCATGTCCGTTCTTTTCATGAAACACACTCGGTGTCACTGCATGTCTGTTCTTTTCATGAACCACATAAGTATCTACTGGTGTCATTGGATGTGTGTTCTTCTCATGAACCACACGTGGATCCACTGGTGTCATTACATGCCTGTTTCTCTAAACAAACCACATAAGGATCCACCAGTGTCATTGCGTTTATGTTCTTCTCATGAACCACACCCAGTGTCATTGCATGTGTGTTCCTCTAAACAAACCACATAAAGATCCACCAGTGTTATTGCATGTCAGTTCTTTTCATGAACTACACCTAGTGTCATTGCATGTGTGTTCTTCTAAACAAACCACATAAGGATCCACCAGTGCCATTGCATGTCTGTTCTTTTCATGAACCACACCCAGTGTCATTGCATGTCTGTTCTTTTCATGAAACACACCCGGTGTCACTGCATGTCTGTTCTTTTCATGAACCACATAGGGATCCACCAGTGTTATTGGATGTGTGTTCTTCTCATGAACCACACATGGATCCATCGGTGTCATTGCATGTATGTTCCTCTAAACAAACCACATAACGATCCACCAGTGTCATTGCATGTAGGTTCTTTTCATGAACCACACTCAGTGTCATTGCATGTGTGTTCTTCTAAACTAACCACATAAGGATCCACCAGTCTCATTGTCTGTCTGTTCTTTTCATGATCCACACCCAGTGTCATTTTATGTGTGTTCTTCTAAGCAAACCACATAAGTCATTGCATGTCTGTTATTTTCATGAACCACACCCGGTGTCATTGCATGTCTATTCGTTTCATGAACCATATCTAGAGTCATTGCATGTCTGTTCCTCTAAACAAATCACATAAGGATCCACCAGTGTCATTGCATGTTTGTTCTTTTCGTGAACAACACACCCAGCGTCATTGCATGCGTGTTCTTTTCATTATCCACAGCTAGAGTCATTACATGTCTATTACTTCCATAAACCACACATGGATCCACATAAGTCATTGCATGTCTGTTCTTTTGATGAACCACACTCAGTGTCGCTGCATGTCAGTTCTTTTCATGAACCATATAATTATCCACCTAGTGTCATTGGATTTGTGTTCTTCTCATGAACCACACGTGGATCGACCGGTGTCATTGCATGTTTGTTCCTCTAAACAAACCACATAAGGATCCACCGGTGTCATTGCATGTGTGTTCTTTTCATGAACCACACCTAGTGTCATTGCATGTGTGTTCTTCTAAACAAACCACATAAGGATCCACCAGTGTCATTGCCTATCTGTTCTTTTCATGAACCACACATAAGGATCCACCAGTGTCATTGCATGTCTGTTCTTTTCATGAACCACACTGAATGTCATTGCATGTGCGTTCCTCTAAACAAACCACATAAGGATCCACCAGTGTCATTGCATGTCTGTTCTTTTCATGAACCACACCCAGTGTCATTGCATGTGGGTTCTTCTAAACAAACCACATAAGGATCCTCCAATGTCATTGCATGTCTGTTCTTTTCATGAACCACACACAAGGATCCACCAGTGTCATTGCATGTCTGTTCTTTTCATGAACCACACTCAATGTCATTGCACGTCTGTTCTTTTCATAAACCACATAAGGATCTACCAGTGTCATTGCATGTCTTTTCTTTTCATGAACCACATAAGGATCCACCAGTGTCATTGCATGTCTGCTCTTTTCATGAACCGCCTAAGGATCCACCAGTGTCATTGCATGTCTGTTCTTTTCATGAATCACACCCAGTGTCATTGCATGTATGTTCTTTCAATGAAACACACCCGGTGTCACTGCATGTCTTTTCTTTTCATGAACCACATAAGGATCTACCAGTGTCATTGGATGTGTGTTCTTCTCATGAACCACACGTGGATCCATTGGTGTCATTGCATGTCTGTTCCTCTAAACAAACCACATAAGGATCCACCAATGTCATTGCATGTCTGTTCTTTTCATGAACCACACCTAGTGTCATTGCATGTGTGTTCTTCTAAACAAACCACATAAGGATCCACCAGTGTCATTGCCTGTCTGTTCTTCCCATGAACCACACATGGATCCACCAGTGTCATTGCATGTTTGTTATTTTCATGAATCACAGCTAGAGTCATTGCATGTCTGTTACTTCCATAAACCACATATGGATCCACCTAGTGTGATTGCATGTCTATTCCTCTAAACAAACCACATAAGGATCCACCAGTGTCATTAGATGTGTGTTCTTCTCATGAACCACACATGGATCCACCAATGTCACTGCATGTTTGTTTCTCTAAACAAACCACATAAGGATCCACCTGTGTCATTGCATGTCTATTCTTTTCATGAACCACACATAAGGATCCACCAGTGTCATTGCATGTCTGTTCTTTTCATGAACCACATAAGGATCCACCAGTGTCATTGCATGTCTGTTCTTGTCATGAACCACATAAGGATCCACTGGTGTCCTTGCATGTCTGTTCTTTTCATGAACCACACCCAGTTTCATTGCATGCGTGTTCTTTTCATTAACGACAGCTAGAGTCATTGCATGTCTGTTAGTTCCATAAACCACACATGGATCCACCGATGTCATTGCATGTCTGTTCTTTTCATGAACCACACCTAGTGTCACTGCATGTCTGTTCTTTTCATGAACCACATAAGGATCTACTAGTGTCATTGGATGTGTGTTCTTATCATGAACCACACTAGGATCCATCGGTGTCATTGCATGTCTGTTCCTCTAAACAAACCATATAAGGATCCACCAGTGTCATTGTGTGTCTGTTCTTTTCATGAACCACACCCAGTGTCATTGCATGTGTGTTCTTCTAAACAAACCACATAAGGATCCACCAGTGTCATTGCATGTCTGTTCTTTTCATGAATGATGACCCACAAGTATAGGGGGTGTATCGCAGTATTTTCGATAAGTAAGAGTGTCGAACCCAACGAGGAGCAGAAGGTGCTGGCTAGTGGTATGGATCAGAAATTCTCTGCAAATACTTAGCAAACGGATTTTAGGGGTTTTCGATAAAGCATGTAAACAATGTACGAGTAAATAAAAGACAGTAGCAATAAATGCAACAAGTGGCCCAATCCTTTATGCAGCAAAGGACAAGCCAGTTGTATTACTTAAGATGACCAGACGTTCTCGAGGACACATGGGAAGACTGTCAAGTGCTTTCGCTTCATATAGTTGATTAATCTTCTCTAGCTTGCTAAGTGTTGTGTGGGTGAACCTGTGCTAATGTACCATCCCATCCAAGACTAATACATACTTGTGATTATACCCCTTGCAAACATCCGTAAGTACAAGAAAGTAATTAAGGTAGAAACCTAACCACGGCTTTAAACTCTAAGACCCTTACGTCCCTTGTGCAATGGTTTCCTAACGGGGGTTCAGGTTTCCGTCACTCCGGCAACCCCTACGATTAGTAGCCAAATACACAATGCATTCCCCTAGGCCCATATAGGTGAAGTGTCATGTAGTCGACGTTCACATGACACCACTAGAAGAAGTACACCATAACTTAAATAACAATCTATTGAATCTTTCTCAACACAACTCCACTACTAACACCATGACTTCTCCCATGTCCTCAAGAACAAAATGAACTACTCACAAGAAATCATATGGATCATGATCAGAGATGGAATAATGATGTATAACAATCTAAACATAAACAATAATTCAATGGTTCACTCAATAGCATCAACTACAAAGAGTAATCAACACCAGGAAAGTTCCCCCTATGAACTAATACAAGATTCAACATAATTGTTACAGCAATATGGAGATGGTGATGAGGGTGCTGATGGTGGTGATGATGGTGGTGATGATGATGATGATCCCGATGAAGTCCAGCTTGATGGTGGTGTTGATGGAGATGATCTTCCCTCTCCGAGAAGGAATTCCCTCGGCAGAAATCTGTCTACCGTAGAGATCTTTCTCTCTCGGTGTTCTCCGCCACGCAGAGGCGGCGGAATATTTCTGTGGTCGCACCGCCAGAGGGGAGAGGCTGGAGTGGGACAGGGTGGCCACACCACCTCCAGGCGCGGCCTAGGGCTGCCCGCGCCAGGGGGTGGTGTGGGCCCCCTGTGGCCCATCTCCACTCCGTCTTCTGGCATCCTTAGTCATCTGCAAAAATAGGATTTTCTGTATATTTTCCTGGATTTTCTGATCTTCGCAAATTTTGCCTCCAAACAGCACCTTTTCCATCAGAATCCTAACTACAGCGGTCCAAGCTCCAAAAGTCATCAACCATGCAAAAATAGATGAAATAACATAAGTATCACCTCTCAATATGAAATATATCAATGAATAATAGTGAATTAAGACATAGAATAGTGATGCAAAATGGACGTATCAACTCCCCCCAAGCTTAGACTTCGCTTGTCCCCAAGCGAAACTGAGCTCAATAAACATGGCCTCTGGTTTATGGAGTGAAGAGTCGATAAAAGAATATGGACAAGAAGCATCACATTCATCAAGTGCATAGATCATAATAGAAGACAACTCACTATTATATAACTCAACTTGCAATGAGTAAAGGAAACACAATAAAGATACATAAAGTGAATCATAATTGGTAATGGCAAACTTAGCTCTTGGTCGAAGAATAGCTGATAATTTGCTGGAGTTCACAAATAGCTGGTTTTTCAATGATAGCTTTCAAAGTAGTAAACATCAAGATAAGAGCAATGTGAAAAACAAGGAACATAAGAAACATGATTGAATAAATCATCATATGAATGAATGAAACACAACAACTCAAAATACTTGCTGAGATAGAAGGGAGTAGGTTTACTGACTCAACTACAAAGTAAAAGAAAGGCCCTTCAAAGAGGGAAGCAGGGATTGCAAGTCTCATAAAGAGCTCCCAAAAATTATGATACTTACTAGCTTTTAGCTCTCATTGCCCCTATCATAGGCATCTTTTGGTGGTTAAGGTAAAAGTGACACAACTAAGAGGATATGCTTGACAAGTTATAAGTTGAAATCTCATGCCCCTTACTTATGAGTACCGATCCTCATGCTACTCAACTTCAGTCACAAGCAAGCTCTTGTCATTGTAAATACATGCGTATCATTGAGAACCACCAATGGGGTACCCCTTGCATATGACACAGGAGCTATCCCATAATCAAAATGACAAGGCAAGCAGACAGTGAGCATCTCAGCAATCTTTTTATTTGCTATTTTCATAGGTTTTTATTGAGGATTCTTCATAGAATGCTCACTATAGTTATGTTGCAAGTTTCCACCATGATTAGGCATGGCTTAGGCTAGCGGCCCAGGCGTTTCTCTAACACACATATAAACTCCATGATCTTACAAGTTCCACTTTTATTTCACACCACCGGGATCCATAAGCAAAAGAACATGATATCAACTAGGTACAAGTACCAATGAAGTGTTGAAAGCGGTCCCCATGATGCATGGTTCTGCTAACTTCAACTCATAAAGCGCAAGCATATACGCAACAAAGAAGGCCCAATGGTTCAAGTTTATTAAATGCAAGAAAGTAAAGTGTGACATCAAGTTTGTGAGAGCTTTAATCACTAATTTTCACATAACAAGTTTAATTTGGGAGGTAGATAAAACAGGAATTTACTTGGAATAGTAATAATTCTAATAGGTAACCATGGTGGACACAAATGGCAAAGGTTTTGGTTTAAAGGAGGTGGATGCACGAGAAGAAAACCCTCTCAGTACATGTTTTTGGCTAGCAAGGCTGGGTAGCAAGTACAAGAGTTGAAGGAAACAAACAAACATACAAGTGATGAAAACAAACATGCAATCTTCCTTGGAAGCACAAAAGATCTTAACTTGAGAATACTAGACTTATGAGCAAATCAAGAAAGAAAGATGATGAAATAATTTTTCTCTAGAGTACTTCTATCTTTTTCATTCAACTCTCAAAAATAGTGTGCTACTGACCGAGCCAAGTTTGCCAAAACCAACTGAATTAACTCAATGATCCCAAAGTGATACCAATACTAACAACAAGATCAATCATATAACCACGAATTATAATATAAGCTATGCAAAAGAGTGAATGATAGAACTTCTCATTAATATTCCATAATGGCAACTCACACCAAGGGATACATATCTAACGAGAGAGGGGACACTTTAGTAATGCAAACCATAGTACATAATAACTCCTCTATTCATGATATGACTCTACTAAAAAGGTAAAAAGATAGAAGATAGAAGATATGATACCACGGCACTCCCCCAAGCTTGGAACAAACCAAGGGGATGCCAAACCTGATGACGAATTACTCCTTTGGTGGTGGTGGTATCTTCTCATCTTCGTCTGTCTTCCAGGGTAAAGGCTTCCCATCAACAAAGGACATCGTGGTTTCCAACATCCTAAAACTTGCAGCAACACTTATGCGTTTAAATCTAGCCTCATACTCATAGTTTTGATTTTGAACGCCATAGAACTGTGCTTGCAGTTCGTTGGTTGTTTGACGGAGTGAGAGGACTTCGTCTTTGAGTTCAGCAGTCTCCTTTTATTGCTCGGTGATGAGTTCGGAACAAATCTTATGGATGATATCCACTTCGCGCTCCGCCATCTTCTTGTACCTAAAGACTTCTTGCTCCAGTGCTTCCATCCTGTCCTCCAGACTTCCTTCACCTTTAGGGCCTTGAACCTCTTTAATCCGGACCTCCCCACCTTCGAGCAACAACTCCTTCAGATGAATCTTCAATTCTCTCGTGTATGGGTTGATGATATCTTCTAAGGAATCTCCCTCGGCTGATCCAGTGGAAGACATTGTGGCTACAAATCTGGGATTTTACCTGGCAAAAACAGATCGAAACAAAAACACGACGAAAACACGATATACGAACCTCGGAAGATCCGGGGGGTTATATATTACAAAGTTTCATATCAAAAGGGAGGTACTGGGAGAAAACGAGTCAGAGGCGGAGTCTGGGGTGGCCTCACCACCTGGTGGCGCGGCTAGGGGTGGGCCCGCGCCATAGGGTGGTGTGGGCCACCCTGGCTCCATTTTCGTCCCTTTTTCAGTTCGTAACTTTCCTTATTGACTAAAAACTGCAAAAATATAGTTGTATTGTAATTTCGCGGAACTTTTCTTACCCTATAGGTCTCTGAATTTGGTATCTAGTAGGTTCTTTTAGAGTCACCACTTGAATAACATCAATATCTTCATCTTCATACACTTATTACTTGAGTCATAAAACCCTTCTTATCCTTATTACACCATTGTCTCCACTTCCTGGAAATTTCTTTCACACAAAACTTCACACAATTCTCATTAGCAACATTAGTATAAGTGAAGTGATAAAACCTTTTGAGCTCAAATTCAACTGAAAACCATCAAAACATAAGCTACTGTAGCAACTCCTTCCGAAAACCCAAAAAGAATTCAAAAAGGAAATCGAATAAATAAGCAAATGCAAGATTGGCAAAATCTGTCAAAACAGACCAGCAGGTAAAGATCAATTTTTTCGAAAATCTTCTGTTGCTCAAATCAAAAAGTGTAAAACTAACGAAAGTTAAATAACAACCTGGGGCAGAAGCACAAAAAATTACAGCTCAATCCGACATACAGAGATCTCTCACGAATTTTTACGGTGAAGCACAAAAATCTGTTTCGGGACAGCAACCTCCCCAAATATTACTTCTCTCTTATTAGAGGTTGATCTTGACACAAAAACCAAACAAAAAGGATAAGGAGCGGTTATTACCAAAGTAATAACTTCCAAGACTCAAGGAAACAAAAACAAACCGAAAGCAAAAACAAATTGGGTTGTCTCCCATAAAGCTCTTTCTTTATAGCCATTAAGATGGGCATGATAATTTTGAAGAAGCTCTCATAGGGATATGAATTGAGGTGAAAGAGAGTATTAAGAAGGAAAAAATACACACATTTAAGTCTAACCCACTTCCTATGCAAGGGAATTTTGTAAACAAACAAGTTGTTGAAACCAGAGGCAACTTGCACAGGGAAGCAAAAGAAGTGCAACATAAAAACTTTCAGCATAAAACGAGGAAACTTGATATTGTTGAGATGCATAAGAACACTTTTACCTCTCTCATAGTAACTTTCAGTATCATGCATAAACTTAACAATATATCTATCTCAAGGACCATCATAGCAATGATCACTTATTCTAACAGAAAACACAGGAATACTAGCTCTCATAACACTACTATGTGAAACAATATTAGAGGTATCCTTGCAAAGGATAGTGTGTCCCTCTTTTTCATATTTAGTGACAAAGTCTTTCATACTTGCTATTATAGGTTCATCAACCATTTGTTTATCAGGTTCAACAGCTTTATTTGTACTTTCATTAACCATACTAGCTATCATAGAATGTTCCTTTACCTTAGCTGGGAAAGGGATTTTCTCAACGTAAGGTTCAGGTAAAACATGATTAGCAGTATAAACTTCAGTATTTCTTGCAGGAACACTCTTAGCAATATCTTTATAAGGTTCATGATACTTATTCCACTTCTTTTTAGGCACATTAATATAGGAAGAAAAAGCATTAAAATAAGAAGCAATAGCTTGAGAGTCTAGACCATAAGCATTTTTAATATTTTGAAAGTCATTAGTTCCCATAAAATATTCAATGCACTCATAATCATAATTTATACCTGACTTTCTACCTTTGTCATTCTCCCAAGCTTCAGCATTGTCTTGAATATGGTCCAGAAGATCCCATTTAGCTTCTTCTTCCATGCGAGTGAATGATCCAGCACAAGAAGCATCCAATAAATCCTTGTCATGTAGAGGGAGCCTTGCATAGAGGTTATTGATAATAATATTGTTGGGGAGCTCATGAATGGGACATTTGAGCATTAGTAACTTCAATCTCCCCAAAGCTTGAGCTGTACTCTCTCCATCAAGAGGCCAAAAGTTGTATATTTGATTCCGATCTTTATGAATCTCACTAGGAGGATAAAACTTTGAATAAAAGAGAGGCACTATTTCCTCCAATTCTAGAGCTTGACCATTCTTCCGCAGCTTATACCATTCCTCATCTCTTCCTTTTAGCGATAATGAAAATAACTTCTTCTTAACTTGATCTGTAGTAATACATGCACACTTGAACAACCCGCATAATTCATGTATAAAGAGTAAATGATCACCGAGATGGACAGTTCCATCCCCAACATAGTAGTTATCCATAACACGATCAATAATTATTGTAGGTATTTTGAAAACATCATTCTCAGCAGGTGGTGGCTTATCTACTACCTTAGCAATGGTAGTAGCATTACCAAATAAGAAACTCAGCGAATTATCCATAACGAAAATAAAGCAACTAACAGAAGTAAACAATACTCACAGTAGAAGTTTCCTTTACCAGTTCCACTCTCCAATAGTGCTTCACTCCCCAGCAATGGCGCCAGAAAATTGTCTTGATGACCCACAAGTATAGGGGGTGTATCGCAGTATTTTTGATAAGTAAGAGTGTCGAACCCAACGAGGAGCAGAAGGTGCTGGCTAGTGGTATGGATCAGGAATTCTCTGCAAATACTTAGCAAACAGATTTTTAGGGGTTTTCGATAAAGCAAGTAAACAAAGTACGAGTAAATAAAAGACAGTAGGAATAAATGCAGCAAGTGGCCCAATCCTTTATGCAGCAAAGGATAAGCCAGTTGTATTACTTAAGATGACCAAACGTTCTCGAGGACACATGGGAAGACTGTCAAGTGCTTTCGCTTCATATAGTTGATTATCTTCTCTAGCTTGCTAAGTGTTGTGTGGGTGAACCTGTGCTAATGTACCGTCCCATCCAAGACTAATACATACTTGTGATTATACCCCTTGCAAACATCTGTAAGTACAAGAAAGTAATTAAGGTAGAAACCTAACCACAGCTTTAAACTCTAATACTCTTATGTCCCTTGTGCAATGGTTTCCTAACGGGGGTTCAGGTTTCTGTCACTCCGGCAACCCCTACGATTAGTAGCCAAATGCACAATGCATTCCCCTAGGCCCATATAGGTGAAGTGCCATGTAGTCGACATTCACATGACACCACTAGAAGTACACCACAACTTAAATAACAATCTATTGAATCTTTCTCAACACAACTCCACTACTAACAACATGACTTCTCCCATGTCCTCAAGAACAAAATGAACTACTTGATGGCTCAATGTACGGCGCCCAGAAAAGTGTTGATGGCTCGTGGTTGATGTAGAGCTCGTTAGGAACCCCAAGAGGAAGGTATGATGAGCACAGCAGCAAGTTTCCCTCAGTTATGAAACCAAGGTTTAATCGAACTAGTAGGAGCAAGGAAACACCCCAAAGGTGTTACTAGCTAAGCTTTGGCAGGGCGCACTACTGGTGCTAGTAGCAATGTGGAGACCTGCACAACACAACCACAGAACTTTGTCCCCAACTTGCGATGAGGTTGTCTCCCTAGTAGTAACAGCACATCTAGTACCTTAGAGATTTCTGTCACTTCCCCAGATTACTAGAGGCATGAACCCACTATCGAGCATAAATACTAACTCTTGGAGTTGGTAGCATCTACTTGGCCAAGATAGCTACTAACAACGGAAAGCATGCAAGATCTCAAATAACAAAGACATGATAGAATCATTAATCAATCTGAAATAGCATCTAAATATCCATCGGATCCCCGCAAACACAACATGTATGGATTACAAAAAGATGATCTTGATCATGAACGGATCTCACAAGATCTAAACATGAAAGCACAAAGGAGGAGAAACCAACCATCTAACTACTACATGGATCCGTAGTCCAAGGATGAACTACTCACACATCACACCGGAGGCTTGCATGGTGATGAAGAAGGCCTCCAGGGTGAACTCCCCTCTCCTACAGGGTGCCGGGAAGAGCTTCAGATCCCTCCCGATCTAGGGATGGAGATGATGGTACCTACAGAGTCTTTCATGGATTTTTGATCGGGTACTTAGGGATTTCGTCCCGAGGGCAATATATAGGCGGAAGGAGAGGCCGAGGGGGTGCCAGGAGCCACCACACCACCCCCTGGCGTGGGCCAGGCCTGGTCGCGCGGCCAGGTGGTGTGGCCGGCCCCTGGCCCCTCTCCGTCTCGTATTCTGGCACTTGATCCCTTCCGGAAAAATAGGCACTTTGGCTTTTGTCCCGTCCAATTCTGAGAATATTCATTTTCTGACTTTCCTGGAACTAAAAATAGCAGAAAACAGGCAGCTGGCACTATGGCTCTTGTTAATAGGTTAGTCCAAGAAATCATATGAAAAGTACTCCAAAGTTGGAACAAAACACAAGAAAGTGGATAAAACCAAGCATGGAACATCAAAAATTATAGATACATTTGCAATGTATCAACATCCCCAAGCTTAACTCCTGCTCGTCCTCGAGTAGGTAAGTGATAAAAAGAAATAATTTTTGAGGTGACATGCACCATCAAAGACTTGATCAAAGTATTTGCAAAACACTCAAAGCTGGGATCATAGTACTTCAATGATAACATGAAATACAAAGTTCTAGCAATAAGCAAAGAAACTATGATCCAACATGAAAAGGCACAAACAAAAGAATCATGAATAACATGCTTTGCAAGACGTTTGTTTGTTTCACATAAAGAAAACGTAGCATAATAGTATTCAGCTTGTCCCTCAATAGAGTAGCAAATATAAATGCATAGGACACCTTCAAAGTTCATAAGAGTGACTAGATACAATAGTTAAAAACAAGGAATAACAAGTTATGCATCAATCAACTAGTCTTGGAACAATGCACATAGAACTAAGAATGACCACTATGCTCTCAAAGTAGGTGCATAAAGATAGAAGGTGGAGACTCAATATAATGGTGGAAGAAAAGCCTTTTGTAAAAGGAAGTAGGGATTCAAGTCTCATAAAGAGCTTCCAAAAGTTATGGTACTTATAGCTTTCAGCTCTCATTGCCCCTATCATAAGCATCTTGAAGTGATTAAGGTTAAAGTGACACAACTAAGAGGATATGCATGACAAGTTATAAACTGAAATATCATGCCCCTTACTTACGAAGACCGATCCTCATGCTAGTCAACTTCAGTCACAAGTAAGCTCTTGTCATTGTAAGTACATGTGTATCATTAAGAACCGCCAATGGGGTACCCCTTGCACATGATACGGGAGCTTTCCCATAATCAAAATGACAAGGCAAGAAGACAATGAGCATCTCAGCGATCTTTTTATTTGCTATTTGCTTAGGTTTTTATTGAGAATGATTCATAGAATGATCATTATGGTGATGCTGCAAGTTTCCACCATGATTAGGCATGGCTTAGGCTAGCGTCCCAGGCGTTTCTCTAACACACATACAAACTCCATGATCTTAGAAGTTCCTCTTTTATTTCACACCACCGGGATCCGTAAGCAAAAGAACATGATATAAACGGGGTACAAAGTACAAGTGCAATGTTGAAAGTGTTCCCCATGGTACATGGTTCTGCTAATTTCAACTTATAAAGCGCAAGCATATACGCAACAAAGAAGGACCCAATGGTTCAAGTTTATTAGAGGCAAAAAAAGTTAAAGTGTGCCATCAAGTTCGTGAGAGCTTTAATCACTAGTTTTCTCATAACAAGTGGAAGGTAAACAAAAGCATGAATATACTTGGAATAGCATAAGCTAGTAGGTGGGTATGGTGGAATCTTTGGAATAACTTGGTTTAGGGAGTTGGATGCATGAGTGGAACTCATACCTTGTTGTGGAGGATAGCAAAAGACTGGGAGCGACAAACTAAGAGAGCAATAATGGCCATAATCATGCAGAGCGACAAAACATCATTGATCAAAGCATAAAGTGATACTACAAGTTGAAAACTAAAGGATCATAAAGGCTATGGTGACTTGTGACAGTCATAACATGGTGTGAGCATGTGCCAAGTCAACCCAAATAAAGCATCAAAGGAGAATACCACTATATATGCTTTAATATGCTAAAACAACGCATGATTCATCCAAGGCACATTAAGCAATATCAATTGTTTATAACAAGTCATGCTACAGCGAAGAATACTAAGCATAAAGCCAAAACAATATCAAGCATGGCATGATAAAGCACAGACACAGTCAAGAACAAGCTCTTTTTACCACATAAGCATGAACTTTCCTACTCTTTCCAAACCAAACCAAACTATTTGCAAACCAATGTATGAAAGAGGGGGTCCAACCAACTTATTCAGAAAACTAAGCAAACCAAGCAAACTAAAAACCAAAACGAAAACGAAAAAGAAGACGCACCAAGAAAAACACAACTGTGCATGAAACAATAAAAATGAAGCGTTTGGAAGAAACCTAGAATTTTTATTGATGAAGAAGGGGATGCCTTGGGCATCCCCAAGCTTTGACGCTTGTACTTCTTGGATGTTTCTTGGGGTGACACGTGTGGCATCCCCAAGCTTGAGATTTAGTCCATCCTTCATCTCATTACTCATTCCTTCCATACACCTGAAATTTTTCCTTCATACGAAACTTCACACAATCTCATTAGCAACATTAGTGCACTTAAGATAAATAAGTCTCGAGGTTCAGTTCTAACACCAAATAAACTTCCATTAGAACACTAGATACTGTAGCAATTCCCCCAAAAAGTTCAATTACCCAAAAGAACTCAAGAAGGAGCCCACAAGAAGCAAATGCAGAAAATAGCAGAAATCTGTCAAAACAGACCAGCAGGTAAAGACGGATTTTTTCAAAGACCTTCTGTTGCTCATATCAAAAAGTGTTGAACTAACGAAAGTTATATAACAACCTGGGGCAGAAGCAAAAAATATTACAGCTCAATCCGACATACAGAGCTCTCTCAAGAATGTTTACGGTGAAGCACAAAAATCTGTTTCGGGACAGCAACTTTCCCAATCATTACTTCACTCTCATTAGAGGTTACTCTTGACACAAAAAGCAAATAAAAAGGATAAGGAGCGGTTATTATAGAGGTAGTAAGTTCCAAGACTCATTTAAAACTCTTGGGTTATCTCCCAACAAGTACTTTTCTTTAACGCCTTTAAGTTAGGCATAAGAAGCAAAGAAAGAATCAAGTGTTCTCAAATGAAGAAGCATTAAGATCAATACCAGAAATATTTTCAACAAGGCAAGGTATATCATCCAAATAAGTTCGAGAGGATCCTCTCTCAATGCTCTTAGGTTCACTATTCTCATCAAAAGGGTTTGCAGGAACAATCCAATCAAGATTCTTTTCTATGGCATCATGTATTGCTACTAGTTTAAAGGGTATTGGTATCTTAGGTTCCTCCCCATTAGGTTCGGTTTTGTTCATATTTTCTTGTGTACCAACAACATCTACACATGAGCCCAGCATATTGAAACGTTCAAAAACTTTTTCTAGCTTCCTTGGCAACATCATAGAACTCCTTAAACAAAGTTTCTAGAATAAAATCCCTCTTTTCGGGGTCCTCAATTTCTTTAAGCTTAAGAAACATTACTTGCATTAAGGGGTTGAGGTTAACAAACCTAGCTTCTAACATGTGAATTAAAGAAGCTGCAGCAATCTCAAAATTTGGAGCAAGTTCTACAAGGGATCTATCCTCGGTATCTTCATGTTTGCTAACATGATTAAAGAATTCTTCAATATTATCTTTCCCCATTATAGAACCACTACCAATTGAAAGGTATTTCAAGGTGAAAGTAGGGATCAACATGGTGAGCTAAGGAAGGGGTGACAACTAAAGGAGACTTATATTTTTTTGTGTTTTTGAAATAAGAAAGCAAACAAGGAAAACTATTTTTTTGGGTTATTGAAGAACAAAACAAGAAAACAAAGCAAAAAGAAACTAAGCAAAACAAAAACAACAAAGTAAAGAAATTGGTTATGAGGGACTCCCCTTGTGAAGATGTCCTTGACTCCCTGGCAACGGCGCCAGAAAAATGCATGATGGCTCAATGCACGGCGCCCAGAAAAGTGTTGATGGCTCGTGGTTGATGTAGAGCTCGTTGGGAACCCCAAGAGGAAGGTATGATGAGCATAGCAGCAAGTTTCCCTCAGTTATGAAACCAAGGTTTAATCGAACCAGTAGGAGCAAGGAAACACCCCAAAGGTGTTACTAGATAAGCTTTGGCAGGGCCCACTACCGGTGCTAGTAGCAACATGGAGACCTGCACAACACAACCACGGAACTTTGTCCCCAACTTGCGATGAGGTTGTCAATCTCACCGTGTTTTGCGGAAAACAAAGGATTAAACATATCGAATGGAAAGAAGTAAAAGTTTGCAGAAAGTAAACACAAAGCAGTAAACAGTTGTAGATTGTATGTAAAAGACAAGGACCGGGATCCATAGTTCACTAGAGGTGGATCTCCTTAGATAGATAACATGCTGGGTGAACAAATTACAACGGGGCAATTATCAAACACCGAGAAAGCAATACATGCATATACTAATCATTTTGACTCCTTTGAGACTTGATTGGGCATTACAACATAATACATAGACCGCCATCCAACTGCATCTATGACTAATAATCCACCTTCAGGTTATCATCCGAACCCCCTCCAGTATTAAGTTGTAAGCAACAGATTATTGCTTTATGAACTGCGTGTAAAGTAAACAATACGATTGTTCTATGAACAAAGGATTGTTGTTTTCTCCCTAGTAGCAATAGCACATCTAGTACCTTAGAGATTTCTGTCACTTCCCCAGATTACCAAAGGCATGAACCCACTATCGAGCATAAATACTAACTCTTGGAGTTGCTAGCATCTACTTGGCCAAGATAGCTACTAACAACGGAAAGCATGCAAGATCTCAAATAACAAAGACATGATAGAATCAATAATCAATCTGAAATAGCATCTCAATATCCATCGGATCCCCGCAAACACAACATGTATGGATTACAAAAAGATGATCTTGATCATGAACAGAGCTCACAAGATCTAAACATGAAAGCACAAAGGAGGAGAAACCAGCCATCTAGCTACTACATGGATCCGTAGTCCAAGGATGAACTACTCACGCATCACACCGGAGGCTTGCATGGTGATGAAGAAGGCCTCCAGGGTGAATTCCCCTCTCCGGAAGGGTGCCGGGAAGAGCTTCAGATCCCTCTCGATCTAGGGATGGAGATGACGGTGGCTATAGACTCTTTCATGGATTTCTGATTGGGTACTTAGGGTTTTCGTCTTGAGGGCAATATATAGGCGGAAGGAGAGGCCGAGGGGGTGCCGGGAGCCACCACACCACCCCCGGGCACGGGCAGGCCTGGCCGCACGGCCAGGTGGTGTGGCCGGCTCCTGGCCCCTCTCCCTCTCGTATTCTGGCACTTGATCCCTTCTGGAAAAATAGGCACTTTGGCTTTTGTCCCGTCCAATTCCGAGAATATTCATTTTCTGACTTTCCTAGAACCAAAAACAGCAGAAAACAGGCAGCTGGCACTGTGGCTCTTGTTAATAGGTTAGTCCAAGAAATCATATGAAAAGTACTCCAAAGTTGGAACAAAACACAAGAAAGTGGATAAAACCAAGCATGGAACATCAAAAATTATAGATACATTTGCAATGTATCACTACTCACAAGACATCATATGGATCATGATCAGAGATGGAATAATGATTTATAACAATCTGAACAGAAACAATAATTCAATGGTTCACTCAATAGCGTCAACTACAAAGAGTAATCAACACCAGGAAAGTTTCCCCTATGAACTAATGCAAGATTTAACACAATTGTTACAGCAATATGGAGATGGTGATGAGGGTGCTAATGGTGGTGATGATGGTGGTGATGATGATGATGATCCCGATGAAGTCCAGCTTGATGGTGGTGTTGATGGCGATGATCTTCCCTCTCCAGGAAGGAATTCCCCCGGTAGAAATCTGTCTGCCGGACAGATCTTTCTCTCTCGGTGTTTTCCGCCCCGCAGAGGCGGTGGAATCTTTCTGTGGTTGCTCCCCCAGTCTTAGGGTTTCGGGAGGATGATATACGCCAGAGGGAGAGGCTGGAGTGGGCCAGGGTGGCCACACCACCTCCAAGCGCGGCCTAGGGCTGCCCGCGCCAGGGGGTGGTGTGGCCCCCCTGTGGCCCATCTCCACTCTGTCTTCTGGCATCCTTAGTCTTCTAGAAAAATAGGATTTTCCGTATATTTTCTCGGATTTTCTGATCTTCGCGAATTTTGCCTCCAAACAGCACCTTTTCCATCAAAATCCTGACTGCAGCGGCCCAAGATCCAAAAGTCATCAACCATGCAAAAATAGATGAAATAACATAAGTATCACCTCTCAATATGAAATATATCAATGAATAATAGTGAATTAAGACATAGAATAGTGATGCAAAATGGACGTACCAATGAACCACACCTAGTGTCATTGCATGCGTGTTCTTTTCATTAACCACAGCTAGAGTCATTGCATGTCTATTACTTCCATAAACAACACATGGATCCACCGATGTCATTGCATGTCTGTTCTTTTCATGAACCACACCTAGTGTCACTGCATGTCAGTTCTTTTCATGAACCACAAGAGGATCCACCCAGTGTCATTGGATGTGTGTTCTTCTCATGAACCACACGTGGATCCACCGGTGTCATTGCATGTATGTTCCTCTAAACAAACCACATAAGGATCCAACAGTGTTATTGCATGTCTGTTCTTTTCATGAACCACACCCAGTGTCATTGCATGTGTGTTCTTCTAAAAAAAACACATAAGGATCCACCAGTGTCATTGCATGTCTGTTCTTTTCATGAACCACAAATAAGGATCCACCAGTGTCATTGCATGTCTTTTCTTTTCATGAACCACACTCAATGTCATTGCATGTGTGTTCCTCTAAACACCACATAAGGATCCACCAGTGTCATTGCATGTCTATTCGTTTCATGAACCACACCTAGTGTCATTGCATGTGTGTTCTTCTAAACAAACCACATAAGGATCCACCAGTGTCATTGCATGTCTGTTCTTTTCATGAACCACACATAAGGATCCACCATTGTCATTGCATGTCTGTTCTTTTCATGAACCACACTCAATGTCATTGCATGTCTGTTCTTTTCATGAACCACATAAGGATCTACCTTTGTCATTGCATGTATGTTCTTTTCATGAACCACATAAGGATCCACCAGTGTCATTGCATGTCTGTTCTTTTCATGAACCACATAAGGATCCACCAGTGTCATTGCATGTCTGTTCTTTTCATGAACCACACCCAGTGTCATTGCAAGTCTGTTCTTTTCATGAAACACACCTAGTGTCACTGCATGTCTGTTCTTTTTATGAACCACATAAGGATCTACCAGTGTCATTGGATGTGTGTTCTTCTCATGAACCACACGTGGATCCACTGGTGTCATTGCATGTCTGTTCCTCTCAACAAACCACATAAGGGTCCACCAATGTCATTGCGTGTCTGTTCTTTTCATGAACCACACCCAGTGTCATTGCATGTGTGTTATTTTCATTAACCACAGATAGAGTCATTGCATGTCTGTTATTTCCATAAACCACACATGGATCCACCGATGTTATTGCATGTATGTTCTTTTCATGAACCACACCCAGTATCACTGTAGGTCAGTTCTTTTCATGAATCACAGCTAGAGTCATTGCATGTCTATTACTTCCATAAACCACATATGGATCCACCTAGTGTGATTGCATGTCTGTTCTTTTCACAAACCACACATGGATACACCAGTGTCATTGCATGGGTAGCCGTTAGACCGAGTCTTCTAGAAGGCACGCCCAAACACAGTTGGTCTGCTTGACGATTGTTACATACCATTCGATTGGGGCGCTTCGATGGTTGGGATGGTCTTCGTGAGAGCGATCCGCGATTAGGTTGTTCTGCGGCATGATTGGCCACGCTTGCTCTGGACAAACTGGCAACACCGGGCGCTCCCCTGTTGTGAGTGTCACGTCTCACGAGTTCAGTGGGCCACATCCTAGTGTCACGTCCCCATTACTTCTCTTCCTCCCCGTACTTCTCTTGCTTACCCTCGAATCCACTTTTCCCACTTCACTCCCATCCTGCCGTAGCTGCAAGCCGACGGCGCCTCCATCCCAATCCCCTCTCCAGCAGCCACCCCCCTCCCCTCTCGCCATGGGTTCAAGGGAGACAGCGAGGAAACGCGTCATGACGACAGGGACGGTGATTTCGATGTGAGTTGTCTCATCTCTATTTCTATCATCTGTGGCCAGTTATCTATTTTTTGAGCTAGATCTAATCTGTTTACTCATGCGCGTATGATGTGTTAGGCCAACCAGACGATGTATGACTCCGACTATCACGGTTTAGAGGATGAAGACAGTCCTCTAGTATGTAAACATGGATATGTGCCCGCTAAATTTGTAGCCTTCGAAGGACGAAACGCGGGAAGGAGGTTTCTACGGTGTCAAGGACATCATGCAATGATGCAAGGTGGAAGTTGCGGTGTTGTCAAATGGGTAGATCCAGAGTGGCCCAAATCGATACAGAAAATGCTAGACAAACTATGGGAAATGACTGTCGAGTTGAAAGAATCCGTATTCAGCTCACTTCTTGATAGTGTTGAGACAAAGCTATGGGAACCAGTTGACACGACCAAGCATAAGCGAGATCTCGGGTGGGTGCAAGACATGGTTATCAAAGTCGAGAAGGAGAGGGACGCGGCATTGCCCCTGAAGGCTAAAGCAGAGCAAGAACTGACACAAGCAAGGAATGATCTCCACCAGGCCAAAGTCCTGCAGTACACAACTACGAGTATTGACAAGTGCATGAGGAAAAATGCAGAGAAACAATTGAAGCTGTGCAAGGAAGATGCTAAAAGGAAGGAGCAGACAATTCGATCCTTGCTCTCGCAGGAAGATGTGCATCGGGCCAAGATTAGGAAGATCAAGGAGATGTGTGATAACTAGTTCTATTTAGCTTAAGCTCTCTGCCTTTTTAAGTTGTAATATTTGTACTTGTTGACCTAGCGGTCTGAACTATTGGTCCCGGATTCCAGGGAGGAAAAAAATTGCTCTGACCCTACATTACTTCTTTTGTCTGACCCCGCATTACTTCTTTTGTCTGACCGTCGCTTCATCGTCCTCGTGTAGAAATAGGAGGCGCCACAGCGCGTTGCTTCGTCGTCCATCCCCTCGTCCTCTCCAATCTCCACCGCGCCGCCATGGAGATGCCCGATCTGAACTTGTATGAGGCAGTGATGTTCGCAAACTTCGACATCCTCGCGCCACCAGCCGCGAAGGTGCCCCACGGATGGCGCATCAGCTCTACGGGGGTGCTGGTGGCTCTGCTACCTGGCCGAGCCAAGATGGAGAGCGAAATCGCAGCGCGCCGCCGCTAGATGCCCGCATGGAAGAGGGCGCTGCCCCGGTACGCGGCGGCCAGCCGTACTGGCCGGCGGTGTTCAAGAAGGAGCGGAAGGCCAAGATTGGCAACAGCGTCATTGACGGGCGTGTTGTGCACCGGGATCTCTACAAGCGAGAAGGGCAGGAGAGGTTCTGGTCCGTCCCTAGACGGACCAAGTACACCGTCTTTGCCGCCGCTCGACACGAAGAGGTGATCCGTCTCGCGAACAATGCGGACATCGTGGAGGTTCCGTCCGACAGTGACGAGGAAGCCGGCGGCTCGGAGGACAGTGGCAGCGGAAGTGAAATTGTTGACTAGTGGTTGAATTAATGTAGGATATAAAATCGCACCTTTGTTTAGAAGAATTTGTGGTTGAAGTAATGAAATGCCTCGATTTAGATATCTGTCTTGATTAATTTGTGGAAGAATTTGTGATTTAGATCAATTTCTGCCTCAATTTAGATCTCTGTCCCGGATTGGGAACATGACCGTGGACCAAAGACACCTTTTCTACTAGTGTATTCTGACATTGGTGGTTTGTTTAAACGTAATCTACATGGATTGTGCCACATGCAAATGGCACAACCACAATTTATAAAGTGGAAGCACGTACACCCGGTTACTGGAGATCCGGGAGCTTCGCTAGATGCAGGGGATGCAGGAGCAGAGAGGCGGTGAGATAGACGGGCTCAAGATTAGGCCAGAAAGTGGTACCCATTTCCTCCTCATCTGGGAATTATCGGTGAGAACATTGCTGTTTATGTTGCCACGTCGTTGTGCAGCATCTAAAATAAGTTGTTGCTTCATGGAGTGTGGCGGCTTAAATAATTTATTTATGTTCCACTTACATTCCGTCGTATTTGGAGACCTCCTGCCCCTCAGCAATCGTGGAACCGGAGGATCCTTGTTTTCAGACAGCAGTGGCACAATCACAATTTTGGATTCAATTACTGACTCGGGCGTTTCCAAACCATAAGTCGCGTTACATTTTACTCAGAGAACGTGGGTAGGTAGTTTCGCCCAGCAATGTGCCACACAGAGCGATCAGAATTTAACAGAATTACATCTATAGGTTCAAGTTCAACACATTACTATGCATCTTCATTGCCAGCAGCCTTCTTCCGCAGCCTAGGTGCTAAGCCTTCACGTCCACTGGCTTCTTCATTTCCTGCCTTCTTCCTCTTCCTCGGTGCCAATTTTCTTAGCTTCACGTACTCTGCATTGCCAGGACAATGGGCACCGGAATCGTGTCCAGCATCATCTTTCCACTCATTTTTAATTTCTTCGGTCCGCAAAATGACTGACCCAGCAGTCCTGTTTCTAACCTTGCGGCGCTTCCTGTCAAAGAAAAAAGACGGTTGCATAACTGCCCAATATCTACAGAGTAAATAAAACAAAAATTACAATTCAGCACAAACATGCGAACCCCAAGCGACCTTTGCTTACCAGGAGCTAATTGGGTTTGAGAAACCACCATGTCCAAGAATAGAAGGGCGACTCGAGTTGCAGCAGGTTCCACATCCAGTACATGACATTTCAGGTCAAACATGGCAGCCGAAGCATACCTTTTCATCAACCCAATTAGCTGACTGTCACACGTTATAGGAACCATGATGCCACGTTTATCCATGAAGCTAAACTTTGTTGTTTGCTTCGGCCTTCAACATGATTACACAGAGCAGCAACCATACCAGATATAGTGCAGATCTGCGTAGGCGCTTCTTCCATCGTGAAATAATAGCTTCCATACCACTTACCCTTAGAGTCGTACCTATAGAGGACTACTGTAACCAGGTAAGGGGGTCCGCGCAGATCCCACTTGATAGAAAACTGTGGACAAAATATGTTTGTCAGTGTTGGGCTAACAAAAAATTTGAGGTTCAGTAGCCAGCTAGCAGTTCTAATTAGTGCGGATAGCAAAGAGAAGGGTAGCTCACCCGCTTGTAGCCAGAACTTCTTCTTCCTTGATAGTAGGGTCTGCCATCCTCCGAACAGCTCGGCTCGTCGGCGGCGGAGGTGGGCTAGAGCCTCGCAACGGCGGCTACGGCATGCGCCATTGGAGCTCGGTATCAGCGACTGGGTGCAGCAACTGGGCGCAACAACTTGGCCCCAGAACTCAAATGTCCGAAGGGATCGTCCTGCCTGGAGGGTGGATTCCGACGCCGCCGGTGCTAGGGGAAAGCTGGGAATGGATTTGTGAAAATGGTCAACGCATCCAATCCACTTAGCTGCTCGATTTGCCTAAGAGGTTGCCACGTTGGCGCCCGCGTCACGGACAGATGACCGACATGTGGGTCCTAACCGTCTACTTCATGGGGCGGTTTAACGGAATGTTTGTATTTGGCAGGGGTGAAATGAGTTTGGCGGCCTCTCAGTAGTTGGCGGCCTAACTTTTTGAAACACGGTAATTTTAGGCAACTTAGGTACCGCCATGCGCTTTCCTGCGAACTTTGGTACCGCAGACGAACAACCCCCTCTATCTGTCCCACCTCTTTTCCCCTTGTGTACATCTCAAAAGCTACAACTCTTTATTGATTCATCATTGTTTGTTGCCATTCTAGCAATATGTATTTAATTGTCACTTCATTAGTCTGCTTGCATCTTGTTTATTCGATGAATTTCAAATTCTTTGGCTATGTATGCTTTTTATTAATGTACGATAACAAGAACTATGTTTCTGTTTTCAGTCTAATTCATTATTATATTTGATTGTATTAAAATTCTCAATGTCTATATCTATTTAACAAATGGGAACCTGCAGTGATCTTGCAATAGTTCTCTGTAGCGATGATAGTGTCCCCATTAGCTCTAGCATTTTTGAATTCCTGTCATCAGAAGATCCCACTGAGAGGCTTGAGCTTAGAGGTATCAAAAAACATCAAAATTCCAGTCATCTGTTTTAAATTTGTATGTGCTTAGACTGTAGACACAGGAATATTATTCCACCGCATTGAAATTTGTATGTGTTATTGCATCGGGGCATCAACACAAAGGGAACCCTGATTTTGATAAGAAGAGTCTTTTTGGAAACGACATGTATCTCAAATAAGTTCATGTAGACTTCCTTTTAGACTGGTGTGAACCCAAATTTCCACTAAAAATGAATTACTACGTTTACAGGTTGCCCTATTCATCTGTCGTGGAAAAAAGTGCATGCTGATAAGATGATATTGAAGGAGTTATGCCCTAGAGGCAAATAATAAAGTGTATTGTTTGATATATCTCCTATATGTTCATAATACATTTCATACTTTGCTATAACTGTATTAATACGAAATGTTAATACACGTGTGGTATTTAAACAAATTGTGTCTCTAGTTACCTATAGCGAACTAGTTCATTGGTCATCAGGATGATCTAGGGTTTCGAGATCATGGGCATTTATGCCAACTGACAATGAGATCACATCATTTGTTGAATGATGTCATGGACAAACATCTGACAGTTATATCTTAATGAGATCTAGTTACAAAGTTCACCATTGATGATAAACATAGAAAACCTTGCAACCTAATCCTTAGAATGTGAGATAATGAAAATCACCATTCTAGAGGAAGCTTTGATGGTATCAAGCATCATCTCGTGACAGGGTGATCAAAAAGGTGCTACTCAGGTTTACCAAACGGACACGTAGAGGAGTACATATCAAGACCAGGATTTGTCAATCCATGTAATAGATAGATACATGTGGCCATCTCGGTGACATTGCATTAAACGAAGCTTGCAAGCGTGTGACTTGGTCATAGAATGCAACGACATGGGAATGAGTAAACAAGTTCATCGGTAACGAGACCAAACTAAGGTATGGGGATACCAAAGATCAATTCTCGGATTAACTAGGTATCAAGTGACATAGGGAACGGGAAACGATGTTTACGGTTCGAGCGATAAGATTCATGAAACGCACGGGGGTCAACATGGCCATCCAGGTCCCTCTGATGATCATTGATATGAGAGAGGTTTCAATCATGTCTGGTGTGTTTCTGAATCGAAGGATGTCACGCTTAAGGATAGGGACGCTTAGGGATAGATGTGGTATCATAGGAGAAATAGAGAGAGAAACCAGAATAGTTCTGGGTAACATCTGATGATGATCGGAGGGGGTCCGAAAGGAGTTCTAGAGTGAAGGAATATAATAATATGTGTATTTTAGGTTAATTGGTGAATTAATATTAAAACATATATTTTATTTTATTTTTATAGGTAGCCCATTGTTAATGGGCCTCACCCGGAGGGGAGGCCCAAAGGGGCAAGGCGCCTAGGGAGGAGGGCCGGTCAGCCAGGGTTTGGTGGGCCTCCCAAGTGGGTCCCACCTAGGGTCGGTGGCTGCCCCTTGGTGGCTGGCGGGTGTGGGCATTAGTCCCACACCGCCTGCCCTTTGGGGTTGCACCCTCCCCTCCCACTATATGTAGGGGTCACCCCTTCCCTTTGGAATCATCCCATTCTCCCATTCTCTCTCTCTCATTTCCATCGAGGACTTCTCCGTAATATTGGAGAGGACCTCTCGGGTTTTGAGTTCTCCACTTTCACACTACCGTCGTGTGATCTTTGATCCGTCATCTTCTGTAGCATCCCAATTGAACAATTGCAATGCTACTAGTCTAGTCTATATATATGCTACCTTCCTACATATAATTGTTGCATCATAATTATATCATGCTCATGTCATCATGCCACCTTGCATTTGAGCATCATATAAAACCCTTTTTCATTTGGTTCTTATCTCATATGCATTTATTAATTGTATTTGCCTCTTGATATATTGTATTTGGTTCTTGATAAATGCTTGATGCCCAAGTTGAGTTGGGGGCATATCTTTTATTAACTCCACCACCTTTCTTTGTCACCACCCCATAAATTCCACCATCCAACTATATGTGGGCTTTGCATTTTATTTGGGTTTACATCTAGCTAATAAATAATTGGGATGGGTCCCTTCTTTTGTTCTACATGCTTCCCTCCTTGTTTTCACAAGGTGGTATGTGGAGGCATACATGGTCACCTTTGAATGCCATGTAGAGTAGAAATAACATTCTTTCTACCTTGTATGTCTCTATTTAAAGCTATGGCTATGCTTGAATTCATGGTGGCTATATTCACATTAGTGGAACATACACACTACCATGGCCACCTTGAAAATTGATGCATGACCATTCTTTGATGTTGCTACATGAGGTGAAGAAGCTTCCATGAATGTTTGTGGAGCCTTTTGGAATAATGGGAAGCTTGTTTAAATTGCATGGTTTTGAGCATTTATCATAATGCATGGGCCATGCACACATGTTTCCTCTCATGTCTTTTCTCTCTTACTTGACCTCTTTTGTTTTGTTTGAATTTAACTCAAACCCACCTTGCAAACCTACACTTATCTCTTGTGCATGTATGTGGGCCTCCTTATCCACATGCCTTAATGCCTAGCTATCCCACCCCATCTATACATGAGCACCTTTTCTTAGTCTCTATCTGAAACCTTCTCTTCCACCTAGCTTGGCCGATCCCTCCTCTCTCTCTAGCTCACCTTCCCACAACCTAATCTAGCTAAAACCCTACTCCTACCTCACCTCCATAATCTCATCACCCCATGCTTGATCTTGTGAGAGCTTGTAAAGCCCTAACCCTAAACCCTAGCCATCACTAAACCTAGCTACACCCTCACCTCACCACCTCTTTCCCTCTCCCCAAACCGAGACCACCAGCAGCCTTGTGGCCTGGTTCGGCCCCAACCCATCCCCTTCTACTCCATGCCGAGCCACCCCCCTCTAACTTAAAGCCTAGGCCGAGCCTTGCTCGACATCACCTAACCAAGACCCCCTCTCGTTTCCTCTCTCCCTCGTTGCCAGGTAGACCCCACCGGAGCCACACCTGCTCCATCCCCTCTGGCCCAGCGGCAGAACCTCCCCTGGCCTCTCGAGCCTCGCTGAACACGTGAGGAGAAAAGGTGGCCGTCCCACCTTTTTCCACACCGACCCCCACGGCAGCATTCCCCTCCCTCTTGGCCTTATCTTCCCCCTCTCCCTTGCCTGGTTGCACACCAGATCCACAGGGCCCTGCCGCTCCTCCTTCCCCATTTGCCGCTGCCCTTCTTCCCCTCTCCCATCTACACCCCCCATCGTCGGCTTCTACTCGTGTCCACCACCTTAGCAGGAGGCAGGCGAGGCGTTGGTTGTTGGGGAAGGACAAGCCGCGCACCAGCATCACCCTATACACGGAGACGAGGAGGAGGAGGTCCAGCCCTGCTGCACGCCGACGTGACCGAGAAAAACCCTAACCCGTCGGCCGCCAGCTTCCCCGGCGATCCCTTGCTTCCCGGCTCGAGCCACCACCTCCAACCCACTCCCGGTGAGACTCCGCTTCCCCCTAACATCCTCCCGCTGTCGATATCTTCCTGGACGCGTCGGTCCATCCGTCGAGCGCCCTCCGTGCACCGCGCTCGCGATCATGTTCCCGACGTTGTGCTGCAGTAGTTTATCCTTGCCGCGTAGCTGGTACCCAACATCAAACCCCCCTAGCCGCAGCGGTAGCCACGCCGCGCGTGCGCTAGATCGCAAGATCGAGTCCGTGCCGCACCTTTTTTTCCGCGCCGCGCGCTGCGTCTTCAGTTTCGTCAGATAATGCTGAGAAGAAAAACAGTGCGCGGTGGCACTTTCTCAAAAAAAAACCCTGCCTTTTTGCATGCGCAACCTGCGGTCCAGCCCGGGCCCGCCTGTCTGCCTCTGTGGCCATTTTGCAAAAAGGTACCGCAGCTTTTTAATTCATCAACCCACACTCCGGCCTGGACTCACATGTCATCCGTGGTGGCGTTTTTATGAAAAGGAACAGCAGGTTTCACAGCCTCAACCCGCAGCCCCCGTCCGCGCCGCGTGGCAGCTGTACTCTCAACCACTGGCTTGTGGGGCCGTTTGAGGGACGGGCCCGCTTGTCAGCTGTTGTGGCTGGCTGAACACGCGGTGAGAAAAGTCTGTCGCGTGTCGTTTTCGCTAGCTCAGCGCGACACCACCTGTCTGTGACTCGGGCTAGATCCCTCTGAGTATAAAAAGTGTCTGTTCTTTTTCTGTTTAATAAAAACAATTTCAGAAATGTTTAATATGATTTTAAATCCAGTTTTAATAACTTTTAATTGGTAATTCCAAAAATTGACAAATAATATATGTTTGTGAATCAAGAAAATGTGAGGAATTCAAATATGCCATCCAAAATAATGTTTGACTAATTTAAAATTTCGAAATTGTTTAATTGCACTAAAAATGCCTTTTCTCAATTAATTAATAACTTTAATTCTATAACTCCAAATTTGAAAAATAATATGTCTAAATCGATCAGCGCGACGAGCCCGTTCCAACTATGCATTACATGATATGAATTGAAGCATGCATCATATAAATACTAAGTGGACAGCAAGTTATATGGGAGTAAAACATGACTAAAAACTTAATAAAATGATTGATTCTTGTCCACACACCTCACCCTTGCCATGCTACATTATTGCCATGTAAATTGTGCATCATTCATCATGGCATGCTTGGTTGCTTGTCGCATTTTATTTATATGCTTGTGCACTTTATTTATGTTGGCCCTTGTTTGTTTGGTTCTTCTTTCGAATAGACGCCGAGCAGGGGAAATATCAGGAATCCCAGGAGTACTACCCAGATCCATCTCTCGCTTCAACTGAGCTGTCAGGCAAGCACTACCACATGCTTGCATACATATAGTACCTATTGCTTCTATATTATTCTTGCATCATTGAGTCGCGATTGCATTAAATTAAATCCCAAGTACTGCATAGCCTTTACTTTTAAACCCCACCGAAGCTTGTTCCTCCATCCTATGAGCCATTACTACAGGAGTTGTTTGAGCCAGAGTCGTAGAACAGCATGTGTAGGGTATGTGAGAGTCTGATGGATAACGAGGTACCTAAACAACTTAACCTGAGTAGTATGGGATAACTAATGAAAGAGGCACCGGTGGGCAATATCTGTCATTTGGTTTTTATGTCCACTTGTGTCCCATAGGACCCCGAGTACTTGATTCCTGTTCCTTGAGTATTCACACTATCCACATTCGGGAGGCCTTATGGACCCCCTGAGCTAGAGCTTGATTCATTTCTATTTCTTGGGGCCACAAACTAGTTTGGGGTTTTATTTACTATGCTGTACCTATGCCATGTTACTGTTTTATTAAGATTGTGCATGGAGCACATGTACTGTTTTGGATGCGGAATGTTTTCGCGGTATCGACAAGCCCAGTCACATTTTCGGGTTCTCAGTCGTTTACAGCCATTCACGCAAACCTTGGGTCCGTCTCAGAGTCGGCCAACTTCGTTGCGGGTAACTTAATGGGGTGGCCCCCTAAAATATTTTATGAATCCTGTGATCGCTTTTGTTGGGTCCGCAGCATAGAAAACAAAAAATTTCCTACGGTGTGAACTACACGCCAAGATCTATCTACTAGGTACAAAGCAAACGGGTGGACATACATCCATAGATAACTTACCCTCCAAGAAACGAGCTTTGTTAACGAGTAGGAACTCGTGGTTGATGTAGTCGTACACTTGCCGATCTCAAGATCGTGAGGAAGTCTGAGCGCCGCAACTTAGCAGCGCATCCGCACACGCACACACGTTCAAGCCACCGGACAACCTCCACCTCCTCGCTCCAGTGATCCAGTGGAAGCAGCAACTCCTTCCAGACGAAATGCCACCGGGAACATGTATCTCGCTAATCCGAGACCATGGGGGAATAATTCTAGAGGGGGAGAGAGATCCTTCACAAGAAGGTGTGAGGATGAAGGAGGGAATGGGTGGCCTTTTATAGGAGGAGGGGGGTGCCCCCTCTCTCCATGGCCGGCGCATGGGAGGGGTGACCCCTCACCTCCCCCATTCATGTGGTGGTAACTCCTCCACATTAAAATGCCTCTTCACATTCCCTTTTAAAGTCTCCACTTTAAATGCATTAAGTTTCTCCAAATTTAATGCTCTCTCATTTAATAAAACTCTTTTATTAAATTTATTAAGAATTTTTTTAATTACTTTAATTAACAAACATTCACATATAGCCCCTTGCAATATTTCAATATCACATGCAAAACCACCTTCTGCAAATTCACCCGAAACAATTTCTGGTTTCTATTGAAACAATTCCTGCGCTTTGCAATTCTTTGGTCTGAAACATATGTGCTCCAAAATGGTGTCCGATAAATCTTAAGTGTTCCACCCTACGCTTCGCGAATAATGCAGACATGATCGAGACCCTTCTCCGATCAATAATCAGCAGCGGGACCTGGAGATCCGTACTGACTCCTACACATTCAACGATGACTCCTGTGATCGTGAGAACCTTTAACGCTTGTAACTAAATCCCTTTGTCTCTCGATATATTACATGTCCGAGATTCGATCATCGGTATCTCCATACCTAGTTTGATCTCGTTACCGACATGCACTCTTTTCTCGTTCCCGTGATATAACATTCTAGTGATCACATCACTTGCTTGCAAGCTATCCTAATGTGATATCACCGAGAGGGCCCAGAGTATATCTATCCGTCATCTGGATTGACAAATTCCACTCTTGATCCATGAGCCTCGACATAACACCTTCGTAGCACTGAACCCATCTTTATAGTCACCCTGTTACGGTGTGACGTTTGATGTTATCAAGATACTTTTCTGGTGTTAGCAATTAACATGATCTCATGGTCTAAGGATAAAGATTACTTCGTATGATGTTATAGCAATATAAACACAATGACTTGATCGTAATGCTATACTTCGGATGAATGTTCATCACATCATTCCACCAATGGTGTGACCTTGTTATTAACAACATCCAATGTCCATGATCAGGAAACCTTGATCATCTTGCTAATCAACAAGCTAGTCTATAAGAGAGGCATGACTAGGAACCCTATTTGTTTATTAAACACACATGTATTGATGTTTCCTATCAATACAATTATAGCATGTAAAATAAACATCTATCATATACAAGGAATACATAATAACAACTTTAGTATTGCCTCTCAGGGCATATTTCCTTCAGTCTCCCACTTGCACTAGAGACAATAATCTAGTTCACATAGTGATAAATCTAACACCCATGGAGTTCTGGTGTTGATCATGTTTTGCTCTAGGGAGTACTTTAGACAACGGATCTGCTACATTCAGGTCCGTGTGCACTTTACAAATCTTTATATCTCCATCCTTGACATGTTCGCGGATGGAGTGAAACCGGCGCTTAATATGCTTGGAATTCTTGTGAGACCTTGGTTCCTTTGTGTTGGCTATGGCTCCATTGTTGTCACAATAGATCACCACCGGGTCCAACGCACTGGGAACCACACCCAGTTCCGTAATGAACTCTTTCATCCAAACTGCTTCCTGCACCGCTTCTGAAGTAGCAACATATTCCGCCTCCGTTGTTGATCTAGCCACCACAGGTTGTTTGGAGCTCCTCCAACTAACTGCTGCTCCGTTCAAGAGAAATACGTATCCGGATTGAGACTTAGAGTCATCCGGATCAGTGTCAAAGCTAGCATCGACATAACACTTAGCGACTAGCTCTTCTTCACCTCCGTATATAAGAAACATATCCTTAGTTCTTCTCAAGTACATAAGGATATTCTTGAACGCTATCTAGTGTTCCGAACCTGGATCATATTGGTACCTACTAGTCAAACTAATAGCATGTGCCACATCCGGTCTTGTACATAGCATGCCATACATTATAGAGCCTATGGCTAAGACATAGGGGATCTTATCCATTATCTCTCTTTCTTCCGCCGTAGCCGGACTTTGAGTCTTACTCAATTTCTTGCCTTGCAACATAGGTAAGAACCCCTTCTTACTTCCGTCCATATTAAACTTCTTTAATATCTTATCAAGGTATGTACTCTGTGATAGCCCAATTAGGCGTATTGATCTATCTCTATAGATTTTAATGCCTAATATATATGAAGCTTCACCAAGGTCCTTCATCAAAAATTTGCTGTTTAGATAACTTTTAACACTGTTTAAAAGATCTAAATCATTTCCAATCAATAATATGTCATACACATATAATATCAGAAATGCCACATTGCTCCCACTCACTTTCTTGTAAATACAAGCCTCTCCATAAGTTTGGACAAATCCAAACTCTTTGATCACCTCATCAAAGCGGAGATTCCAACTCCGTGATGCTTGCTTCAGTCCATAGATGGATCGCTGAAGTTTGCACACCTTATTAGCATCCTTAGGATCGACAAAACCCTTAGGTTGTATCATATACAACTCTTCCTCAATCTTACCATTGAGGAACGCAGTTTTGACATCCATCTGCCATATTTCATAATCGAAATATGCAGCAATTGCTAACATAATCCTAACCGACTTAAGCATCGCTACGGGAGAAAATGTCTCATCGTAGTCAACTCCTTGAATTTGTAGAAACCCCTTTGCGACAAGTCGAGCCTTATAGATGGTTACATTACCATCAGCATCAGTTTTTATTTTGAAAATCCATTTATTCTCAACAGCCTTTCGGTCATGAGGTAAGTCCACCAAGTTCCAAACTTGGTTCTCGTACATGGATTCCATCTCGGATTTCATGGCTTCTAGCCATTTGTTGGAATCCAGGCTCATCATCGCTTCTTCATATGTCGCAGGGTCATCCATTTCATCAATCATGAAATTCATAACAGGATTGCCGTACAGTTCAGGAGCTGCACGTGTCCTGCTTGACCTGCGAGGTTCGGTAGTGTCCTCTTTCAGAGTTTCATGATCAATATCATTAGCTCTCTCTTCATTAGGTGAAGTCAACTCCGAAACAACTTCTGGAGCTGCGCTACTCGCCATTTCATGAAGAGAAGGTTCAATAACCTCTTCGAGTTCTACCTTCCGACTACTCACACCTTTCCCGAGAAACTCCTTCTCAAGAAAGGATCCATTCTTGGCAACAAAGACCTTGCCCTCGGATCTGTGATAGAAGGTATACCCAATCGTTTCCTTAGGGTATCCTATGAAGACGCATTTTTCCGCTTTGGGTTCGAGTTTATCCGGTTGAAGTTTCTTCACATAAACATCGCATCCCCAAACTTTAAGAAATGACAGCTTAGATTTGTTTCCAAACCATAATTCATACGGTGTCTTTTCAACGGATTTAGATGGTGCCCTATTTAAAGTTAATGTAGCGGTTGCCAGTGCATAACCCCAAAATGACAGTGGCAAGTCAGTCAGAGACATCATAGATCGAATATCCAATAAAGTACGATTATGACGTTCTGACACACCATTACGTTGTGGTGTTCCGGCAGGCGTGAGTTGTGAAACTATTCCACAGTCTTTCATATGTGTGCTAAACTCGTAACTAAGATACTCTCCTCCATGGTCGGCCGCAGAAATTTGATCTTTCTGTTACGATGATTTTCCACTTCATTCTAAAATTCTTTGAACTTTTCAAAAGTTTCAGACTTGTGTTTCATCAAATAGATATACCCGTATCTACTCAAATCATCCGTGAAAGTAACAAAATAACGATATCCACCTCGCGCCGACACACTCATTGGTCCACACACATCAGTATGTATGATTTCCAATAGATCTGTCGCCCGTTCCATTGAACCGGAAAACGGCGTTCTAGTCATCTTGCCCATAAGGCATGGCTCACATGTATCAAGTGATTCAAAATCAAGTGATTCCAAAAGTCCATCAGAATGGAGTTTCTTCATGCGTTTAACGCCAATATGACCTAGACGGCAGTGCCACATATATGTAGATATATCATTATCAAGTTTAATCCTTTTAGCATCAACATTATGAATATGCGTAATACTACTATCGAGATCCAATAGAAATAAACCATTCAACATAGGTGCATGACCATAAAAGATATTATTCATATAAATCGAACAACCATTGTTTTCAGACTTAAATGAATAACCACTTTGCATCAAACACGATCCGGATACAATGTTCATGCTCAGTGCAGGCACCAAATAACAATTATTTAGGTTTATAACTAATCCCGATGGCATATGGAGAGGCAGCGTTCCGACGGCGATCACATCAACTCTTGATCCATTGCCGACCCGCATCGAGACCTCATCCCTTGCTAGTTGTCGCTTGTTCCGCAGCCCCTGAACCGAGTTACATATATTAGCAACCGATCCCATATCAAATACCCAGGTGCTACTGCGAGTACTAGTCAAGTACACATCAATAACATGTATATCACATATACCTTTGTTTGCCTTGCCGGACTTCTTGTCCCCAAATACTTGGGGCAGTTGCGCTTCCAATGGCCAGTCCCCTTGCAACAGTAGCACTCGGTGTCAGACTTAGGGACAGCTCGGGGTTTCTTTTCAGGCGTGGCAACAGACTTGCCACCCTTCTTTCCCTTGTGCTTGCCTTTCTTGTCCTTCTTGAAACCGGTGGTCCTATTGATCAGCAACACTTGATGTTCTTTCCTAATTTCCACTTCTGTAGTCTTAAGCATTGACAGAATCTCGGGAAGAGACTTCTTCATGCCCTGCATATTATAGTTCATCACGAAGCTCTTGTAGCTAGGTGGCAGAGATTGGAGAACACAATGTATGCCTAAGTCAATGGGAATCGTTATTCCCAAGGACACAAGCTTATCGGCGTACCCAGACATTTTGAGTACGTGCTCACTAATGGAGCTGTTTTCCTCCATCATGCAGCTAAAGAACTTTTCTGTAGCATTATAACTCTCTACGGTAGCATGGGTATCGAAAATCATTTTCAATTCTCCCATGGTATCAAAGGCATTGCCATTTTCAAAACGCTTTCGAAGTTCTGGCTCTAGCCCATACAGTATGCTGCAATGAAGTAAGTTGTGGTCCTTCTGACGAGTTATATAGACGTTCTTTTCCTCGTCAGGGGCATTAGGAGCTGGTAGGGGTCCTAGCGGCGCATCTAGCACATATTGCTTTTGTGCAGCAGTGAGGAGAATCCTCAAATTCATAGCCCAGTTGGTGAAGTTGCTACCATTCGCAGCAAGTTTCTCTTTCTCCATGAACACATTGAAATTAAAAGCAGGTGGTGCCATCTACAACAGAATTTGTAAAGTATATTTAGACTAAGTTTATGATAGATTGAGTTCAACTAATCCAAATTACTAATGAACTCCCACTCAAAACGACATCCCTCGTGTCCTTTTGGTGATTACATGAACCAAATCCACTACACCAAGTTCGATCATCACGTGAGTCGGTGTAGCTTCAAAGGCGAGCATCTATATGGGCATCATATCAACTATATGACTCATGCTTAACCTTTCGGTCCGTGTTCCGAGGCCATGTCTGTACATGCTAGGCTCGTCAAGTAAGAACCTTAGTATTTGCGTGTGTAAAACTGTCTTACACCCATTGTATGAAAGCGTAGAGTTGAAAACACCCGATCATCACGTGATGCCTCAAAACACGATCCACAAAACGGTGCATACTTAAGGAAGAACACATTTTATCTTGATATCTAAATGAGGGATCATCTTATAATGCTACCAAACGCGCCAAACTAGCAATATAAGATGCTAACATCTAATATGTGAAGTGAGGTATATGGTCCATGCATTTGATATCTATCATTTGCATCGTGGTATGATCTCTATCATTCCTTTTTGTGTTAGGCCAAGGTCTATGGAACTTACACGTTAAGTGAGTTGCAAGAGTATCTATTATACATCTACTTACAACAATACCATATCAAAACACTAGCCCAGCAACGATCTAAACTAGACGCCTCTAATTTATCAATTGCAAGTTTTACGTGGCTCAGGGCTTTCGGAGATAGAACCTGTCTAACCTACGAACATGAACCACAACGAGGATAACCAAGTTATTAGCAACTCGTTGTAAATCAAATATTGACTATAGTAGGAGAGACAGACACCCGCCAGCCACTTATGCAAAACAAGTTGCGTGTCAGTCATGGAACCGGTCTCATGTACGATGACATGTAAGGTTGGTCCGGGCCGCTTCATCCCACTATGCCACCAATATCCAAAGTACATAGAAGATGCAATAACATGATCATCATCGCCCACATATAAACATATGTGTACTACCCGTGCAAAGCACCTACGCATAGATCAGGCTCTGATACCACTGTTGGGTCCGCAGCATAGAAAACAAAAAAATTCCTACGGTGTGAACTACACGCCAAGATCTATCTACTAGGTACAAAGCAAACAGGTGGACATACATCCATAGAGAACTTACCCTCGAAGACAACGAGCTTTGTGAACGAGTAGGAACTCGTGGTTGATGTAGTCGTACACTTCCCGATCTCAAGATCATGAGGAAGTGCGAGCGCCGCAACTTAGCAGCGCATCCGCACTCGCACACACGTTCAAGCCACCGGACAACCTCCACCTCCTCGCTCCAGCGATCCAGCGGAAGCAGCAACTCCTTCTAGATGAAATTCCACCGGGAACATGTATCTCGCTAATCCGAGACCATGGGGGAATAATTCTAGAGGGGGAGAGAGATCCTTCACAAGGAGGTGTGAGGATGAAGGAGGGAATGGGTGGCCTTTTATAGGAAGATGGGGGTGCCCCCTCTCTCCATGGCCGGCGCATGGGGGGTGACCCCTCACCTCCCCCATTCATGTGGTGGTAACTCCTCCACATTAAAATGCCTCTTCACATTCCCTTTTAAAGTCTCCACTTTAAATGCATTAAGTTTCTCCAAATTTAATGCTCTCTCATTTAATAAAACTCTTTTATTAAATTTATTCAGAATTTTGTTAATTACTTTAATTAACAAACATTCACATATAGCCCCTTGCAATATTTCAATATCACATGCAGAACCACCTTCTGCAATTTCACCCGAAACAATTTTCGGTTTCTATTGAAACAATTCCTGCGCTTTGCAATTCTTTCGTCTGAAACATATGTGCTCCAAAATGGTGTCTGGTAACTCTTAAGTGTGCCACCCTATGGTTCGCGAATAATGCAGACATGATCGAGACCCTTCTCCGATCAATAATCAGCAGCGGGACCTGGAGATCCGTACTGACTCCTACACATTCAACGATGACTCCTGTGATCGTGAGAACCTTTAACGCTTGTAACTAAATCCCTTTGTCTCTCGATATATTACATGTCCGAGATTCGATCATCGGTATCTCCATACCTAGTTTGATCTCGTTACCGACATGCACTCTTTTCTCGTTCCCGTGATATAACATTCTAGTGATCACATCACTTGCTTGCAAGCTATCCTAATGTGATATCACCGAGAGGGCCCAGAGTATATCTATCCGTCATCTGGATTGACAAATTCCACTCTTGATCCATGAGCATCAACATAACACCTTCGTAGCACTGAACCCATCTTTATAGTCACCCTGTTACGGTGTGACGTTTGATGTTATCAAGATACTTTTCCGGTGTTAGCAATTAACATGATCTCATGGTCTAAGGATAAAGATTACTTCGTATGATGTTATAGCAATATAAACACAATGACTTGATCGTAATGCTATACTTCAGATGAATGTTCATCACATCATTCCACCAATGGTGTGACCTTGTTATTAACAACATCCAATGTCCATGATCAGGAAACCTTGATCATCTTGCTAATCAACAAGCTAGTCTATAAGAGAGGCATGACTAGGAACCCTTTTTGTTTATTAAACACACATGTATTGATGTTTCCTATCAATACAATTATAGCATGTAAAATAAACATCTATCATATACAAGGAATACATAATAACAACTTTATTATTGCCTCTCAGGGCATATTTCCTTCAGCTTTGTCATGAATGCCTCGTTGGGTTTTGAGTTGGTTTTTCCGAGGTTGATCGAGTTTGTGTTGCTATTTGTGCACCCCTGTAGGGTAAATCTTTCTGAAAGCCGTGTCCACGGTTATGGACGACTTGGAGCACAGTTTCTCGATCATAGACAAACATAACTAAAGTACCGCTTTTAATTTTACTAAATATCTGACTAGTAATTAGTGGAATACTCATGGAATGGTTAATAAAACTGCCAACGGATGGGTTGTTCGCCCACTTTCTCGTTGGTAAGCGAGAAGGAGGATGGATCTGTTACTTTATACTGTTATAATTGTTGTTTCTAATTAACGGACATCCGTCTATCATTGGTTAGGTGGATGGTTAGCGAGTATCTATAGACTTGTTAGTTATTATCTTTTGTTGCAATTGTGTCACCCCAGGTTATGTCCCCTTTAGAGGCATAAAGACTTGCTGAGTACCCCTAGGGTCTCACACGATAAATTGTTTGATTCAGATGAACAGGTGTATTCGCAAGATGGATATTGGGTGGAGGAGACAGATGATGTTGGCAACAATCACTCGGTGTAGAGATTCCGGGGATGGGGATCCGTGAGATCTGTGGGCGGGATGTGCTTATTTATGTGGCATCTTATGTCGATTTGCTTCTTATCCGTACTCGGATCTTGTTTCCCTTCCGCTTGATACTCTGATGATTGATGTATGAGGAGCTATCCTACACTATTATAACTATCTAGGATATTTGGATCTTGCCATATGGCGTTGCAATATTACTATTTCTTTTAGATGGTATGGCTCTGAGAACTGTTGTAAGGTAGCTTGCATACATACTCACTTGTGTATGTATTTGATCTCTTCGCATGTTGCCTACGCCCCTTGCTCTTGTCCCGATGTTCTTGGAAGTGGTTAGGGCGGCCGACGGGCCTACACGTGGGTGGCCCTGGGCCCCTGCTGTACTTCTTTAACCACTTTTGGTTCATCCAGGCTTGAACTTAGAGCGTAGGGTCCGAGGTTGTTACAATTGGTATCAGAGTCATCCCACCCTTCAGGGTCTCAGCCAAAATGGTCGTTGTCGGTCTAGCAAATATTTTGGTAGCTATGTATACTAGGGAAAAACAAAACGTGAGAGTAGGGCTGCTTCCATTTTTCTTCTTACCCACCCACCCACCCTTTTCTGGTAAGGAAGTGTGACGTTTTCAATCCTCTTCTAAAAATTCAAACTAGGATTCACGTGTTCTAGGTTTCCGTAGTACCATAGAAAGTGTGTGTGAGTGTGTATCTCCTTGTCTATCTGTTGCATCCAACCTTGTTGTCGCAATCTGCCTTTTGGTTATCAACTGTTGGTACATTTCATACTGACAGGCTTTTGTAAACCGACGCGATCTATCCGACTCCTTGTTAACCGGTGCCATCTTGTTAAGGGTGTTATTCCTTCCAGCATGCTTTCACAGAATGTGGAGTTGCTAATCTCTATCTGATAAGTGGTTTTGCGCATCTATTGGTATTTTAATGCCGAAAAATGTGGGAAATTTTTCTTTGATACATATGTGTTTCCACACTCCTCTTCAGTCGTGTGTGAAACATTATCTATCTTCCTTTTATCGGCATCTTCATGCTAACTCATTCTTTTGTCACCGGCGCTTGATCTGGGATTTTTCCTTTTTCTTCAATTCTTTTGGGCTAAATACATAACGTGTTTCGATCTGATGCTTGTGATTGTAATTTGGTTCGCGGCATAGCTATATGACACTTATCATGAGTGGAATATGGACAATGCTATCGACCCTATCCTCCAAATGGTGGCGGTTATCTCCTGTGATTTGAGTTACACCGTGATCATATCTATGCATATTCAAGTATCTTTGCCAATCCGGAGTTTATCTTAAGGCCCTACGGTGGTCTATCATCTGTCCATCATGCTGCACATCTTTTTGAACTCCATATCTGCAAAATTCTCTTTGATACAAGGGAATTGCATCTTTTCGTCTCTGATAGCTTTGCTTAAGGTATGAGCTATCATAGTTTCTTTAGCCAAGATCTCTTTATCTTTGTAACCGGTGATCCGATCGACAATGTGAACCAGGCGGCATCTCTTTTTCTTTCGAAGGACCAGATAATCTATTCTGCCAGTGCATCTTCTTCAACATGAATCCTTGCTCTTAATGTTGATCTTTCAAAGAGCGTTGAGCTCAGAAAGTATTTCGAGCATTTGTCTGTTTCTCCCGCCTCTTGAACTTGATATTCTTGAATATCTTGTTAATCCGTGGTGGTATATCGTCATGATATGCTTTCTTATTCTATATCTGTAGGAAATATGCCCTGAGAGGCAATAATAAAGTTGTTATTATGTATTCCTTGTATATGATAGATGTTTATTTTACATGCTATAATTGTATTGATAGGAAACATCAATACATGTGTGTTTAATAAACAAAAAGGGTTCCTAGTCATGCCTCTCTTATAGACTAGCTTGTTGATTAACAGGATGATCAAGGTTTCCTGATCATGGACATTGGATGTTGTTAATAACAAGGTCACACCATTGGTGGAATGATGTGATGAACATTCATCCGAAGTATAGCATTACGATCAAGTCATTGTGTTTATATTGCTATAACATCATACGAAGTAATCTTTATCCTTAGACCATGAGATCATGTTAATTGCTAACACCGGAAGAGTATCTTGATAACATCAAACGTCACACCGTAACAGGGTGACTATAAAGATGGGTTCAGTGCTACGAAGGTGTTATGTTGAGGCTCATGGATCAAGAGTGGAATTTGTCAATCCAGATGACGGATAGATATACTCTGGGCCCTCTCGGTGATATCACATTAGGATAGCTTGCAAGCAAGTGATGTGATCACTAGAATGTTATATCACGGGAACGAGAAAAGAGTGCATGTCGGTAACGAGATCAAACTAGGTATGGAGATACCGATGATCGAATCTCGGACATGTAATATATCGAGAGACAAAGGGATTTAGTTACAAGCGTTAAAGGTTCTCACGATCACAGGAGTCATTGTTGAATGTGTAGGAGTCAGTACGGATCTCCAGGTCCCGCAACTGATTATTGATCGGAGAAGGGTCTCGATCATGTCTGCATTATTCACGAACCGTAGGGTGGCACACTTAAGAGTTACCGGACACCATTTTGGAGCACATATGTTTCAGATGAAAGAATTGCAAAGTGAAGGAATTGTTTCAATAGAAACTGGAAATTGTTTCGGGTGAAATTGCAGAAGGTGGTTCTGCATGTGATATTGAAATATTGCAAGGGGCTATATGTGAATGTTTGTTAATTAAAGTAATTAACAAAATTCTGAATAAATTTAATAAAAGGGTTTTATTAAATGAGAGAGCATTAAATTTGGAGAAACTTAATGCATTTAAAGTGGAGACTTTAAAAGGGAATGTGAAGAGGCATTTTAATGTGGAGGAGTTACCACCACATGAATGGGGGAGGTGAGGGGTCACCCCCCCATGCACCGGCCATGGAGAGAGGGGGCACTCCCCCTCCTCCTATAACAGGTCACCCATTCCCTCCTTCTTCCTCACACCTCCTTGTGAAGGATCTATCTCCCCCTCTAGAATTATTCCCCCATGGTCTCGGATTAGCGAGATACATGTTCCCGGTGGCATTTTGTCTGGAAGGAGTTGCTGCTTCCGCTGGATCGCTGGAGCGAGGAGGTGGAGGTTGTCCGGTGGCTTGAACGTGTGTGTGAGTGCGGATGCGCTGCTGAGTTGCGGCGCTCGGACTTCCACATGATCTTGAGATCGGCAAGTGTACGACTACATCAACCACGAGTTCCTACTCGTTAACAAATCTCGTTGTCTATGACGGTAAGTTCTCTATGGATGTATGTCCACCCGTTTGCTTTGTACCTAGTAGATAGACCTTGGCGTGTAGTTCACACCGTAGGAAATTTTTTGTTTTCTATGCTGCGGACCCAACAGTGGTATCAGAGCCTGATCTATGCGTAGGTGCTTTGCACGGGTAGTACACATATGGTTGATATGTGGGCGATGATGATCATGTTATTGCATCTTCTATGTACTTTGGATATTGGTGGCATAGTGGGATGAAGCGGCCCGGACCAACCTTACATGTCATCGTACATGAGACCGGTTCCACGACTGACATGCTACTTGTTTTGCATAAGTGGCTGGCGGGTGTCTGTCTCTCCTACTATAGTCAATATCTGATTTACAACGAGTTGCTAATAACTTGGTTATCCTCGTTGTGGTTCATGTTCGTAGGTTAGACAGGTTCTATCTCCGAAAGCCCTAAGCCACGTAGAACTTGCAATTGATAAATTAGAGGCGTCTAGTTTAGATCGTTGCTAGGCTAGTGTTTTGATATGGTATTGTTGTAAGTAGATGTATGGTAGATACTCTTACAACTCACTTAACGTGTAAGTTCCATAGACCTTGGCCTTACACACAAAGGAATGATAGATATCATACCACGATGCAAATGATAGAGATCAAATGCATGGACCATATCATCTCACTTCACACATTAGATGTTAGCATCTTATACTGCTAGTTTGGCGCGTTTGCTAGCATTATAAGATGATCCCTCATTTAGATATCAAGATAAAATGTGTTCTTCCTTAAGTATGCACCGTTTTGTGGATCATTTTTTGAGGCATCACGTGATGATCGGGTGTTTTCAACTCTACGCTTTCATACAACGGGTGTAAGACAGTTTTTCACACGCAAATACTAAGGTTCTTACTTGACGAGCCTAGCATGTACAGACATGGCCTCGGAACACGGACCGAAAGGTTAAGCATGAGTCATATAGTTGATATGATGCCCATATAGATGCTCGCCTTTGAAGCTACACCGACTCACGTGATGATCGGACTTGGTGTAGTGGATTTGGTTCATGTAATCACCAAAAGGACACGAGGGATGTCGTTTTTGAGTGGGAGTTCATTAGTAATTTGGATTAATTGAACTCAATCTATCATAAACTTAGTCTAAATATACTTTACAAATTCTGTTGTAGATGGCACCACCTGCTTTTAATTTCAATGTGTTCATGGTGAAAGAGAAACTTGCTGCGAATGGTAGCAACTTCACCAACTGGGCTATGAATTTGAGGATTCTCCTCACTGCTGCACAAAAGCAATATGTGCTAGATGTGCCGCTAGGCCCCCCACCAGCTCCTGGTGCCCCTGACGAGGAAAAGAACGTCTATATAACTCGTCAGGAGGACCACAACTTAGTTCATTGCGGCATACTATATGGGCTAGAGCCAGAACTTCGAAAGCGTTTCAAAAATGGCAATGCCTTTGATACCATGGGAGAATTGAAAATGATTTTCGATACCCATGCTGCCGTAGAGAGTTATAATGCTACAGAAAAGTTCTTTAGCTGCATGATGGAGGAAAACAGCTCCGTTAGTGAGCACGTACTCAAAATGTCTGGGTACGCCGATAAGCTTGTGTCCTTGGGAATAACGATTCCCATTGACTTAGGCATACATCGTGTTCTCCAATCTCTGCCACCTAGCTACAAGAGCTTCGTGATGAACTATAATATGCAGGGAATGAAGAAGTCTCTTCCCGAGCTTCTGTCAATGCTTAAGACTGCAGAAGTGGAGATTAGGAAAGAACATCAAGTGTTGATGATCAATAGGACCACCGGTTTCAAGAAGGACAAGAAAGGCAAGCACAAGGGAAAGAAGGGTGGCAAGTCTGTTGCCACACCTGAAAAGAAACCCCGAGCTGGTCCTAAGTCTGACACCGAGTGCTACTATTGCAAGGGGACTGGCCATTGGAAGCGCAACTGCCCCAAGTATTTGGCGGACAAGAAGTCCGGCAAGGCAAACAAAGGTATATGTGATATACATGTTATTGATGTGTACTTGACTAGTACTCGCAGTAGCACCTGGGTATTTGATACCGGATCGGTTGCTAATATATGTAACTCGGTTCAGCGGCTGCGGAACAAGCGACAACTAGCAAGGGATGAGGTCACGATGCGGGTTGGCAATGGATCAAGAGTTGATGTGATCGCCGTCGGAACGCTGCCTCTCCATATGCCATCGGGATTAGTTATAAACCTAAATAATTGTTATTTGGTGCCTGCACTGATCATGAACATTGTATTCGGATCATGTTTGATGCAAAGTGGTTATTCATTTAAGTCTGAAAACAAAGGTTGTTCGATTTATATGAATAATATCTTTTATGGTCATGCACCTATGTTGAATGGTTTGTTTATGTTGGATCTCGATAGTAGTATTACGCATATTCATAATGTTGATGCTAAAAGGATTAAACTTGATAATGATATATCTACATATATGTGGCACTGCCGTCTAGGTCATATTGGCGTTAAACGCATGAAGAAACTCCATTCTAATGGACTTTTGGAATCACTTGATTTTGAATCATTTGATACATGTGAGCCATGCCTTATGGGCAAGATGACTAGAACGCCGTTTTTCGGTTCAATGGAACGGGCGACAGATCTATTGGAAATCATACATACTGATGTATGTGGACCAATGAGTGTGTCGGCGCGAAGTGGATATCGTTATTTTGTTACTTTCACGGATGATTTGAGTAGATATGGGTATATCTATTTGATGAAACACAAGTCTGAAACTTTTGAAAAGTTCAAGGAATTTCAGAATGAAGTGGAAAATCATCGTAACAGAAAGATCAAATTTCTGCGGTCCGACCGTGGAGGAGAGTATCTTAGTTACGAGTTTAGCACACATATGAAAGACTGTGGAATAGTTTCACAACTCACGCCTGCCGGAACACCACAATGTAATGGTGTGTCGGAGCGTCGTAATCGTACCTTATTGGATATGGTTCGATCTATGATGTCTCTGGCTAACTTACCTCTGTCATTTTGGGGTTATGCACTGGAAACAGTTGCATTCACTTTAAATCGGGCACCATCTAAATCCGTTGAAAAGACACCGTATGAATTATGGTTTGGAAACAAACCTAAGCTGTCATTTCTTAAGGTTTGGGGATGCGATGTTTATGTGAAGAAACTTCAACCGGATAAACTCAAACACAAAGCGAAAAAATGCGTCTTCATAGGATACCCTAAGGAAACGATTGGGTATACCTTCTATCACAGATCCGAGGGCAAGGTTTTTGTTGCCAAGAATGGATCCTTTCTTGAGAAGGAGTTTCTCGCGAAAGGTGTGAGTAGTCGGAAGGTAGAACTCGAAGAGGTTATTGAACCTTCTCTTCATGGAATGGCGAGTGGCGCAGCACCGGAAGTTGTTTCGGAGTTTACTTCACCTGATGAAGAGATAGAGCTAATGATAATGATCATGAAACTCCGAAAGAGGACATTACCGAACCTCGCAGGTCAAGCAGGACACGTGCAGCTCCTGAACTGTACGGCAATCCTGTTGTGAATTTCATGTTTGATGAAATGGATGACCCTGCGACGTATGAAGAAGCGATGATGAGCCCAGATTCCAACAAATGGCTAGAAGCCATGAAATCCGAGATGGAATCCATGTACGAGAACCAAGTTTGGAACTTGGTGGACTTACCTCACGACCGAAAGGCCGTTGAGAATAAATGGATTTTCAAAAGGAAAACTGATGCTGATGGTAATGTGACCATCTATAAGGCTCGACTTGTCGCAAAGGGGTTTCGACAAATTCAAGGAGTTGACTACGATGAGACATTCTCTCCCGTAGCGATGCTTAAGTCGGTTAGGATTATGTTAGCAATTGTTGCATATTTCGATTATGAAATATGGTAGATGGATGTCAAAACTGCGTTCCTCAATGGTAAGATTGAAGAAGAGTTGTATATGATACAACCTAAGGGTTTTGTCGATCCTAAGGATGCTAATAAGGTGTGCAAACTTCAGCGATCCATCTATGGACTGAAGCAAGCATCACGAAGTTGGAATCTCCTCTTTGATGAGGTGATCAAAGAGTTTGGATTTGTCCAAACTTATGGAGAGGCTTGTATTTACAAGAAAGTGAGTGGGAGCAATGTGGCATTTCTAATATTATATGTGGATGACATATTATTGATTGGAAATGATTTAGATCTTTTAAATAGTGTTAAAAGTTATCTAAACAGCAAATTTTCGATGAAGGATCTTGGTGAAGCTTCATATATATTAGGCATTAAAATCTATAGAGATAGATCAATACGCCTAATTGGGCTATCACAGAGTACATACCTTGATAAGATATTAAAGAAGTTTAATATGGACGGAAGTAAGAAGGGGTTCTTACCTATGTTGCAAGGCAAGAAATTGAGTAAGACTCAAAGTCCGGCTACGGCGGAAGAAAGAGAGATAATGGATAAGATCCCCTATGTCTTAGCCATAGGCTCTATAATGTATGGCATGCTATGTACAAGACCGGATGTGGCACATGCTATTAGTTTGACTAGTAGGTACCAATATGATCCAGGTTCGGAACACTAGATAGCGGTCAAGAATATCCTTATGTACTTGAGAAGAACTAAGGATATGTTTCTTATATACGGAGGTGAAGAAGAGCTAGTCGCTAAGTGTTATGTCGATGCTAGCTTTGACACTGATCCGGATGACTCTAAGTCTCAATCCGGATACGTATTTCTCTTGAACGGAGCAGCAGTTAGTTGGAGGAGCTCCAAACAACCTGTGGTGGCTAGATCAACAACGGAGGCGGAATATGTTGCTACTTCAGAAGCGGTGCAGGAAGCAGTTTGGATGAAAGAGTTCATTACGGAACTGGGTGTGGTTCCCAGTGCGTTGGACCCGGTGGTGATCTATTGTGACAACAATGGAGCCATAGCCAACACAAAGGAACCAAGGTCTCACAAGAATTCCAAGCATATTAAGCGCCGGTTTCACTCCATCCGCGAACATGTCAAGGATGGAGATATAAAGATTTGTAAAGTGCACACGGACCTGAATGTATCAGATCCGTTGACTAAAGTACTCCCTAGGGCAAAACATGATCAACACCAGAACTCCATGGGTGTTAGATTTATCACTATGTGAACTAGATTATTGTCTCTAGTGCAAGTGGGAGACTGAAGGAAATATGCCCTGAGAGGCAATAATAAAGTTGTTATTATGTATTCCTTGTATATGATAGATGTTTATTTTACATGCTATAATTGTATTGATAGGAAACATCAATACATGTGTGTTTAATAAACAAAAAGGGTTCCTAGTCATGCCTCTCTTATAGACTAGCTTGTTGATTAACAGGATGATCAAGGTTTCCTGATCATGGACATTGGATGTTGTTAATAACAAGGTCACACCATTGGTGGAATGATGTGATGAAAATTCATCCGAAGTATAGCATTACGATCAAGTCATTGTGTTTATATTGCTATAACATCATACGAAGTAATCTTTATCCTTAGACCATGAGATCATGTTAATTGCTAACACCGGAAGAGTATCTTGATAACATCAAACGTCACACCGTAACAGGGTGACTATAAAGATGGGTTCAGTGCTACGAAGGTGTTATGTTGAGGCTCATGGATCAAGAGTGGAATTTGTCAATCCAGATGACGGATAGATATACTCTGGGCCCTCTCGGTGATATCACATTAGGATAGCTTGCAAGCAAGTGATGTGATCACTAGAATGTTATATCATGGGAACGAGAAAAGAGTGCATGTCGGTAACGAGATCAAACTAGGTATGGAGATACCGATGATCGAATCTCGGACATGTAATATATCGAGAGACAAAGGGATTTAGTTACAAGCGTTAAAGGTTCTCACGATCACAGGAGTCATCGTTGAATGTGTAGGAGTCAGTACGGATCTCCAAGTCCCGCTGCTGATTATTGATCGGAGAAGGGTCTCAATCATGTCTGCATTATTCGCGAACCGTAGGGTGGCACACTTAAGAGTTACCGGACACCATTTTGGAGCACATATGTTTCAGACGAAAGAATTGCAAAGCGCAGGAATTGTTTCAATAGAAACCGGAAATTGTTTTGGGTGAAATTGCAGAAGGTGGTTCTGCATGTGATATTGAAATATTGCAAGGGGCTATATGTGAATGTTTGTTAATTAAAGTAATTAAAAAAATTCTGAATAAATTTAATAAAAGGGTTTTATTAAATGAGAGAGCATTAAATTTGGAGAAACTTAATGCATTTAAAGTGGAGACTTTGAAAGGGAATGTGAAGAGGCATTTTAATGTGGAGGAGTTACCACCACATGAATGGGGGAGGTGAGGGGTCACCCCCCCCCATGTGCCGGCCATGGAGAGAAGGGGCACCCCCCCCCCCCTCCTCCTATAAAAGGCCACCCATTCCCTCCTTCTTCCTCACACCTCCTTGTGAAGGATCTCTCTCCCCCTCTAGAATTATTCCCCCATGGTCTCGGATTAGCGAGATACATGTTCCCGGTGGCATTTCGTCTGGAAGGAGTTGCTGCTTCCGCTAGATCGCTGGAGCGAGGAGGTGGAGGTTGTCCGGTGGCTTGAACGTGTGTGCGAGTGTGGATGCGCTGCTGAGTTGCGGCGCTCGGACTTCCTCACGATCTTGAGATCGGCAAGTGTATGACTACATCAACCATGAGTTCCTACTCATTAACAAAGCTCGTTGTCTACGAGGGTAAGTTCTCTATGGATGTATGTCCACCCGTTTGCTTTGTACCTAGTAGATAGATCTTGACGTGTAGTTCACACCATAGGAAAATTTTTGTTTTCTATGCTGCCTGTGTGCAAAGTCTCAAAGTGTGAATTATGACTTCTTGAAGTCACCTATCTCGACCATGTCTTTCTGCTAAATACATTGCTTCAATTCTAGAATCAGCAAGCCCATTGTTAATTCCATCCTCCATCTTCAACCAACCCGGAGTTTTTCCTTGTTGACAAGTTATCATCATAGTTTCGCCGAAGTTCCTCAAGACTGCTAAATCTCTCGCAACCATTTCAAGAAGAACATGGAGTTCTTTTCACCTCTGTCTCATCAAGTAATTTTTTAAAACCCTCTCGTTCCATCTTCCATCCTCAATCCACTAAAGGCCGCGAAGACTTCTCAGATCTTTTGTAATCCTTCTATTCAAGTTGTGGCTATCTTTTCTTTATCTGTTGAATCTTGCAGTTATTCTCCGTAACCTTCCTTCATATCTTTATGATGGCTTGATACTTTCGACACGATGACAACATCATCAACCTTATCTATCTTGGATCTAGCGAATCATTCGCATCATATCTTTATTTTTCTTATGGAGTTCCACGAGTTCTTTTTGTCAAGATCTTCGGTCTGTCTTTGGGAGTTGGGTTGCATGATTTTCTTATTCATGTACGTAGTAATGCTTTGGGTGCGGGATGGAGTAGCTACCATACCACTACTCTTATCATTCGCTCTTGTACATTGAATTGGTGGATTAATGTGATTTAACTCATTCCACGGAAGTAGAAGTGGCCTTTATTCCTCGATACTTTTACTTCCGTCCTTGTTTCTCCGGAGTGCTCTCTCGAAGAAAGTAATCAATAATCTCTTGTTGGTGGTATGCCTATTCTAGATGGAGCAAAATCTTAAATCATCTGGTGGAAGCAAATGCATTTATCTTTTCGGTTACTCTCCACCGGAGCACCACATCGTCAATCAAGAAGGATGGAAGATATATCTGACTTCCTTTTGTCAATCATTTTGCCTCCCGGTAAAGCCAATTAAGGTTGATGCCATCAATCGCAAATCTTTCCACTTCTTCTCGGGATTCTACCATAAGCTAGCATTCCCCTCTTTCTCTTGAAGTTATATCCGCGCACCTCAATTGCGTGATCCTTTGGTTCTTACCGACGCAAGAAGAAGCTAATCCAAGAAATTCCCAATGCTAATCTTTCCGTTGATATCAAGGAACCCTATTATTTGAAGGCAATATTGTTTCCGAACTTCATTTGTCAAATCCGAGAGAAGATACAATGCTATTTTCATAGTGGTTGATAACTTCCCCAAAGTCATTCCTTTCTTCCGGCAAGACAAAGATCCACCTTCTCGTGCGTCGGTTGATCTCTAATTCTAATGGTGTGCCTTTTCGTTCTCCATGATGCATCGTTCTTTCTAATTCTTTCAACAAGTGTTTCTATTCTTTTATCATGTTTCTCGAGAAAACCGAAGCTATGTTCATCCTATCCTTCTTGTCTCACGACAATCCTTCAATTCTTCTAACCCTTTGTGTCTCAAGCAAAATGCAAGACTCACAACAAGTCTAGCAAGTTTGCAAGGTGTAGTGGTCGCACCATTCCAGTGTTCATCAACTCGGGAACGTGAGGGTCACCTTTGTTCCGAACACCTGCCTCTCCTTTGTTGGTTTCTTTTTCCTAGGAATCTCGGGGTGAGATTCTTGTTTAGTGGGGGAGAGTTGTAGCATCCCAATTGTCTAACAATTGCAATGCTACTAGTTTAGTCTATATATATGCTACCTTACTACATATAATTGTTGCATCATAATTATATCATGCTCATGTCATCATGCCACCTTGCATTTGAGCATCATATAAAACCCTTTTTCATTTGGTTCTTATCTCATATGCATTTATTAATTGTATTTGCCTCTTGATATATTGTATTTGGTTCTTGATAAATGCTTGATGCCCAAGTTGAGTTGGGGGCATATCTTTTATTAACTCCACCACCTTTCTTTGTCACCATCCAACTATATGTGGGCTTTGCATTTTATTTGGGTTTACATCTAGCTCATAAATAATTGGGATGGGTCCCTTCTTTTGTTCTACATGCTTCCCTCCTTGTTTTCACAAGGTGGTATGTGGAGGCATACATGGTCACCTTTGAATGCCATGTAGAGTAGAAATATCATTCTTTCTACCTTGTATGTATCTATTTAAAGCTATGGCTATGCTTGAATTCATGGTGGCTATATTCACATTAGTGGCACATACACACTACCATGGCCACCTTGAAAATTGATGCATGACCATTCTTTGATGTTGCTACATGAGGTGAAGAAGCTTCCATGAATGTTTGTGGAACCTTTTGGAATAATGGGAAGCTTGTTTAAATTGCATGGTTTTGAGCATTTATCACAATGCATGGGCCATGCACACATGTTTCCTCTCATGTCTTTTCTCTATTACTTGACCTCTTTTGTTTTGTTTGAATTTAACTCAAACCCACCTTGCAAACCTACACTTATCTCTTGTGCATCTATGTGGGCCACCTTATCCACATGCCTTAATGCCTAGCTATCCTACCCCATCTATACATGAGCACCTTTTCTTAATCTCTATCTTAAACCTTCTCTTCCACCTAGCTTGGCCGATCCCTCCTCTCTCTCTAGCTCACCTTCCCACAACCTAATCTAGCTAAAACCCTACTCCTACCTCACCTTCATAATCTCATCACCCCATGCTTGATCTTGTGAGAGCCTGTAAAGCCCTAACCCTAAACCCTAGCCATCACTAAACCTAGCTACACCCTCACCTCACCACCTCTTTCCCTCTCCCCAAACCGAGACCACCACCAGCCTTGTGGCCTGGTTCGGCCCCAACCCATCCCCTTCTACTCCATGTCGAGCCACCCCCCTCTAACCTAAACCCTAGGTCGAGCCTTGCTCGATATCACCTAACCAAGACCCCCTCTCTTTTCCTCTCTCCCTCGTTGCCAGGCAGACCCCACCCGAGCCACACCTGCTCCGTCCCCTCTGGCCTAGCGGCAGCACCTCCCATGGCCTCCCAAGCCTCGCTGAACACGTGAGGAGAAAAGGTGGCCGTCCCACCTTTTTCCACACCGACCCCCACGACAGCACTCCCCTCCCTCTCGGCCTTATCTTCCCCCTCTCCCTTGCCTCTTTGCACACCAAATCCACAGGGCCCTGCCGCCCCTCCTTCCCCATCTGCCGCTGCCCTTCTTCCCCTCTCCCATCTACACCCCCCACCGTCGGCTTCTACTCGTGTCCACCACCTTAGCAGGAGGCGGGCGAGGCGTTGGTTGTTGGGGAAGGACAAGCTGCGCACCAGCATCACCATGTACACGGAGATGAGGAGGAGGAGGTCCAGCCCCGCTACACGCTGACGTGACCGAGAAAAACCCTAACCCGCCGGCCGCGAGCTTCCCCGGTGATCCCCTGCTTCCCGGCTCGAACCACCACCTCCAACCCACTCCCGGTGAGACTCCGCTTCCCCCTGACATCCTCCCGTTGTCGATCTCTTCCTGGACGCGTCGGTCCATCCGTTGAGCGCCCTCCGTGCACCACGCTCACGATCATGTTCCCGACGTTGCGCTGCAGTAGTTTATCCTTGCCGCGTAGCTGGTACCCAACATCAAACCCCCCCTAGCCGCAGCGGTAGCCGCCGCCACGCGCGTGCGCTAGATTGCAAGATCGAGTCCGTGTCGCGCCTGTTTTTCCGTGCCGTGCGCTGCGTCTTCAGTTTCGTCAGATAACGCTGAGAAGAAAAACAGTGCGTAGTGGCACTTTCTCAAAAAAAAACCTACCTTTTTGCGTGCGCAACCCGCGGTCTAGCCCGGGCCCGCCTGTCTGCCTCTATGGCCATTTTGCAAAAAGGTACCGCAGCTTTTTAATTCATCAACCCACGCTCCAGCCTGGACCCACATGTCATCCGTGGTGGCATTTTTACGAAAAGGCACCACAGGTTTCACAGCCTCAACCCGCAGCCCCCGTCCGCGCCGCGTGGCAGCTGCACTCTCAACCACTGGCTTGTGGGGCCGTTTGAGGGACGGGCCCGCTTATCAGCTGTTGTGGCTGGCTGAACTCGCGGTGAGAAAAGTCTGCCGCGTGCCGTTTTCGCCAGCTCAGCGCGACCCCACCTGTCTGTGACTCGGGCTAGATCCCTCTGAGTATAAAAAGTGTCTGTTCTTTTTCTGTTTAATAAAAACAATTTCAGAAATGTTTAATATGATTTTAAATCCAGTTTTAATAACTTTTAATTGGTAATTCCAAAATTTGACAAATAATATATGTTTGTGAATCAGGAAAATGTGAGGAATTCAAATATGTCATCCAAAATAATGTTTGACTAATTTAAAATTTCGAAATTGTTTAATTGCAATAATAATGCCTTTTCTCAATTAATTAATAACTTTAATTCTATAACTCCAAATTTGACAAATAATATGTCTAAATCGATCAGCACGATGAGCCCGTTCCAACTATGCATTCCATGATATGAATTGAAGCATGCATCATATAAATACTAAGTGGACAGCAAGTTATATGGGAGCAAAACATGACTAAAAACTTAACAAAATGATTTATTCTTGTCCCCACACCTCACCCTTGCCATGCTACATTATTGCCATGTAAATTGTGCATCATTCATCATAGCATGCTTGGTTGCTTGTCGCATTTTATTTATATGCTTGTGCACTTTATTTATGTTGGCCCTTGTTTGTTTGGTTCTTCTTTCGAATAGACGCCGAGCAAGGGAAATATCAGGAATCCCAGGAGTACTACCCAGATCCATCTCTCGCTTCAACTGAGCTGCCAGGCAAGCACTACCACATGCTTGCATACATATAGTACCTATTGCTTCTATATTATTCTTGCATCATTGAGTCGCGATTGCATTAAATTGAATCCCAAGTACTGCATAGCCTTTACTTTTAAACCCCACCGAAGCTTGTTCCTCCATCCTATGAGCCATTACTACAGGAGTTGTTTGAGCCATGCGAGTCGTAGAACAACATGTGTAGGGTATGTGAGAGTCTGATGGATAACGAGGTACCTAAACAACTTAACCTGAGTAGTATGGGATAACTAATGAAAGAGGCACCGGTGGGCAATATCTGTCATTTGGTTTTTATGTCCACTTGTGTCCCGTAGGACCCCGAGTACTTGATTCCTGTTCCTTGAGTACTCACACTATCCACATCCGGGAGGCCTTATGGACCCCCCTGAGCCAGAGCTTGATTCATTTCTATTTCTTGGGGCCACAAACTAGTTTGGGGTTTTATTTACTATCCTGTACCTATGCCATGTTACTATTTTATTAAGATTGTGCATGGAACACCTGTACTGTTTTGGATGCAGAATGTTTTCGCGGTATCAACAAGCCCAGTCACATTTTCAGGTTCCCAGTCGTTTACAGCCATTGACGCAAACCTTGGGTCCGTCTCGGAGTCGGCCAACTTCGTTGCGGGTAGCTTAATGGGGTGGCCCCCTGAAATATTTTATGAATCCTGTGACCGATTTGTCGTGAATGCCTTGTTGGGTTTTGAGTTGGTTTTTCCGAGGTTGATCGAGTGTGTGTTGCTATTTGTGCACCCCTGCAGGGTAAATCTTTCTGAAAGCCGTATCCGCGATTATGGACGACTTGGAGCACAGTTTCTCGATCATAGACAAGCATAACTAAAGTACCGCTTTTAATTTGACTAAATATCTGACTAGTAATTAGTGCAATACTCATGGAATGGTTAATAAAACTTCCAACGGATGGGTTGTTCGTCCGCTTTCTCGTTGGTAAGCGAGAAGGAGGATGGATCTGTTACTTTATACTGTTATAACTGTTGTTTCTAATTAACGGACATCCGTTTATCATTGGTTAGGCGGATGGTTAGCGAGTATCTATAGACTTGTTAGTTATTATCTTTTGCTGCAATTGCGTCACCCCAGGTTATGTCCCCTTTAGAGGCATAAAGACTTGCTGAGTACCCCTAGGGTCTCACACGATAAATTGTTTGATTCAGATGAACAGGTGTATTCGCAAGATGGATACTGGGTGGAGGAGACAGATGATGTTGGCAACGATCACTCAGTGTAGAGATTCCGGGGATGGGGATCCGTGAGATCTGTGGGCGGGATGTGCTTATTTATGTGGCATCTTATGCCGATTTGCTTCTTATCCGTACTTGGATCTTGTTTCCCGCTTCCGCTTGATACTCTGATGATTGATGTATGAGGAGATATCCTACACTATTATAACTATCTAGAATATTTGGATCTTGCCGTATGGCGTTGCAATATTTCTATTTCTTTTAGATGGTATGGCTCTGAGAACTGTTGTAAGGTAGCTTGCATACATACTCATTTGTGTATGTATTTGATCTCTTCGCCTGTTTCCTACGCCGCTCGCTCTTGTCCCGATGTTCTTGGAAGTGGTTAGGGCGGCCGATGGGCCTACACGTCGGTGGCCATGGGCCCCCGCTGTACTTATTTAACCACTTTTGGTTTATCCAGGCTTGAACTTATGGCGTAGGGTCCGAGGTTGTTACATCTTCTTCTGCAGCTCGGCTGGATCGGAGCCCGGGAGACGTCACCTACACCGGACGTGTGTATTACTTCGGAGGCACCACCATTGGGGTTCTTGAAGCTGCTCGTCTTCATCAACATACGCCTTCCTTCATAAGGTGTGCCTCGGTCTTCAAGGGTATGAATATTGTCTCTATCTTTCCGTTGCTTATGTCTACATAGTATAGATCTTGATATTAGTGTTCGCATAGTTAGAATTTTTGTTTTATGCTACGGAACCCTACAGTGGTATCAGAGTGGGTATAGGGGTAGACATGTCGTACAGATAGAACACATAGCAATATGTGGGCATTGATTTTTTATTTGCTACCCTCTTTTATGTTCTTGTTCACATCGTGACATTGTTTGATGAAGCGGCCCCCAACCAACCTCACGTGGTGATTCACGAGACTGGTCCATAGTTAAGTTGCTTAGGGGGTAGTTGATATGGCATCTACATTGGAGGGCCCTGAAAAGGGAAGTAAAACGGCAACCATTGAATCCATGTTGTGGATCTACGTTCGTAGGTGGGAAGGGGTTCTACCGTGAAAGCCCTAAAGCCGCGTAAAACTTGCAATAGATAATATAGAGGAGTCTATCTTTGTTTTTGCATAGGGGCTAGTGTTGTGACATGGCCATGACAAGTTTGTGAAACTTTCGTTGAAGCTCTCGATGGTGATCAAGATGCTGCAACCATGTCATAACACCTTAATTTATGAAGTATTTTTGTGTGCATCTTATTATGCTAGTATGATAGTATATTCGACAGTAGCATTGTAAGATAATCCCTCATAGAATTCCAGTTATTGTATTCCCCTTGTGTGTGCACCACCAAGAAAGTTCTCTGATATGAGGCAGGTCATGACGATCAGGTGTCAGACATATCTACGTTTGCATATAGTGGGTCTAAGCCATGTTGCACTATGAATACACACAAGTTAGAACTGGTGAGCCTAGCATGTGTAGACATGGCCTCGGGATACAAGAAACCGAAAGGTCGAGCATGAATCACATGATTGGTGTGATAGAAATTAGGGAATGTCCACCTTTGAAACTACTTTGCCGGCCATGACGATCGGGGGTGGAGTAGCGGATTGGGGTCATGTGATCACTAAACGAATGGAGGGATGTTCGTTTGAGTGGGAGTTCTTTTTGTTTTAAGTTTGATAATATAGTTTAAAACTTGAACTCATTTTTATGAACATGGTCTAAACCCTTTGCAAATCCATTATAGATGTCTCGCCCACCCACCTTCAACCTTAGCACTTTCCTCGAGAAGGACAAGCTGAAAACTAATGGAACCAACTTCACTGCATGGTTCCGCAATCTTAGGATCCTCCTAGTCCCCTATAAGTTGACTTATGTCATCGAGGCTGAGCTTCCAGCTAAGCCTACAGATTCTGCCTCCCAGGACGAAAAGAATGTCTAGCAGTCCAAGGCGGATGATTCCTCCCTCATCCAAAGTGGAATGCTCTATGCCATGGAGCCTAAGCTTCAAAAGCATTTTGAGAAGATGAATGCTTTTGAGATCATTAAAGATCTCAAGGCTGTCTTTGCTCTGCAGGTTCGGGCAGAGAGGTATGATGCTTTTGAGCTCTTCTTCTCTGCCAAGATGGAAGAGCACAGCAGTATTAGTGAGCATGTAGTCAAAATGTCTAGCTACATTAAGCGTTTGAACACCCTGGATTGCAAAATCTTGGAGGAGCTCGCAATAGATAGGGTGTTGCGCTCGCTGCCACCTAGCTACAAGAGCTTTGTGATGAATTACATCATGTAAGGGATGACCAAGACCCTTGCTGAAGTGTTCGCCATGCTCAAAACTGCTGAGGTAGAGATCAAGAAGGAGCACACGATGGTGATGGTCAATAAGGCCACCAATTTTAAGAAGCTGGGGCAAAAGAGAAAAGGCAAGGGCAAGAAGCCTAAAAAGGATGGCAAGTTCTTTGTCAGCACCTCTAAGGCTGCCAAGCCTGGCCCTAAGCCCACCACCACGTGCTACTACTGCAAAGGGGATGGGCACTGGAAACGCAACTGCCCCAAGTACCTTGAAGACAAGAAAGCCATCAAGATAGCCGCCAAATACAAAGGTATATGTGATATACATGTTATTGATGCGTTCCTTACTAGTGCCAGGAGTACCACCTGGGTATTTGATACTAGTTATGTTGCTCACATTTGTAACTCTTAGCAGGTACTATAGAGTAAGAGGCGCCTGAGGAAGGACAAGGTGACGATGCGTGTTGGAAACAGATCGAGAGTCGATGTGGTGGTCGTTGGCACTTTACCTCTACATCTGCTGTCAGGATTAGTTTTAGTTTTGAATAAATGCTACTATGTACCCGCATTGAGTATGAATATTTTGAGTGGATCTTGCTTGTTGCAAGATCGTTATTCTTTTAAATCCAGAACAAATGGTTGTTCTATTTATATGAATGATGTTTTCTATGTTCATGCGCCTGTGTGTAATGGTTTATTCTTACTATATCTTGACTACAATACTCACATACATAATATTGATGCTAAATGTTGTAAGCATAATGATGATAACTCCATGTTTATGTGGCATTACTGTCTTGGTCACATTGGCATAAGGCGCATGAAAAAGCTCCATTCAGATGGACTTCTTGGATCATTGGATTTCGAATCTCTCGATACATGTGAGCCATGCCTTATGGGTAAGATGACTAGGACACCCTTCTCCGGCATAATGGAGAGAGCTACAGACCTACTTGGAATCATACATACAGATGTATGCGGACCAATGAGCATCTCAACACGTAATGGTTATCGTTATTTTGTTACCTTTACTAACAACTTGAGTAGATATGGATATATATACTTGATGAAGCACAAATCTGAAACATTTGAAAAGTTCAAAGAATTTCAGAAAGAAGTAGAGAATCAACTTAACAAGAAAATCAAGCACCTTCGATCAGATCGGGGAGGCGAGTATTTGAGTTATGAGTTTAACATGTACTTGACGGACTGTGGGATCATACCACAGCTTACGCCAGCCAGAACACCATAGCGTAATGGTGTGTCGGAACGACGTAAACGTACTCTATTAGATAGTGTGCGGTCCATGATGTCTTTGACTGATTTGTCTATGTCATTTTGGGGATATGCGTTAGAAACCACCGCTTTTATTTTAAACTAAGCACCGTCCAAATTCGTGGAGACAACCCCATATGAAATGTGGTACGACAAGAAGCCAAAGTTGTCGTTTCTAAAAGTTTGGGGATGTGAGACTTACGTCAAGAAACTACAGCCTGACAAACTTGAACCCAAGGCAGAAACATGTATCTTCGTAGGATGCCCAAGGGAAACAGTTGGGTATACCTTCTACAACCAAGCCGAAGGCAAAACGTTTGTCGCGAAAAATGGCACCTTCCTTGAGAAAGAGTTCCTCACTAAAGGAGTTACTAGAAGGAAAATTGAGTTAGATGAAGTGGTTGACCCTTCTCTCCAAATTCAGAGTAGCGCAATAGAAGATGTTCTAAAACCACTCTCCAACATGGAAAAACAGCCTAATGTTAATGATCAAAACGATAGCATCGAAACTCCAACGGTTCACAAGTCTACAAGAGTTCGTGCCACTCCTGATTGGTATAGTAGCCTTGTAATGTCTGTCATTCTAGATGAACAGGAAGAACCTGCAAACTATGAAGAAGCTATGGATAGTGTTGATTCCGAGAAATGGCTAGAAGCCATGAAATCTGAAATAGGATCCATGTATGAAAACCAAGTTTGGACTTTGGTAGATCTTTTAGAAGGCCGCAAGGCCGTGGAAAATAAATGGATCTTTAAGAAAAAGACATATGTGAATGGTAATGTGACCATTCACAAAGCTCAACTTGTCGCAAAGGGGTTTTGACAAATTCAAGGAGTTGACTACGATGAGACTTTCTCTCCCGTAGTGATGCTTAAGGCCATCCAGATTTTACTAGCGATTATTGCTCATTTTGACTATGAAATATGGAAGATGGATGTCAAAACCATGTTCCTCAATGGATACATTGATGAAGAGTTGTATATGCTGCAACCAGAAGGTTTTGTTGATCCTAAGGATGCTGGAAAGGTATGCAAAGTTCAGAGATCCATTTATGAACTAAAGCAAGTATCTCGGAGCTGGAACCAACGTTTTGATCAAGTGATCAAGAGTTTTGGATTTGTCAAAAATCAACAAGAGTTCTGTGTTTACAAGAAAGCGAGTGGGAGATCAGTGGTTTTACTAGTAGTATATGTGGATGACATATTACTCATGGGAAACAATGTGGAACTTATGAAAAGCGTGAAAGTATATTTGAGTAGTCAATTTTCCATGAAGGACTTAGGTGAAGCTGCATACATATTAGGAATCAAGATCTATAGAGATAGATCAAGGCGCCTAATTGCATTGAGTCAAAGTACTTACATTGAAAAGATTTTGAAGAGGTTCAAAATGGAAGATGCCAAAAGGGGCTTTTTGCCTATGATGAAGAATTGCACATTGAGTTTGACTCAGTGTCCAGTAAAGGATACTAGTAGAGAAAGAATGGCTTGTGTTCCCTATGCTTCTGCCATAGGATCTATCATGTATGCAATGCTAAGTACTCAACCAGATGTGGCATTGGCTCTTAGTCTGACGAGCCGATACCAAAGTAATCCAGGATCAGATCACTAGACAGCTATGAAGAATATCCTAAAGTATCTCAAGAGAACGAAGGATATGTTCCTAATCTATGGAGGAAGTGATGAAGCTCTAAATGTAACCGGTTACGATGATGCGAGCTGGAACTCAGATCTTGATGACTCGAAGTCTCAGACAGGATTTGTGTTCCTAGTGAATGGTGAGGCAGTAAGTGATACGTCCAAAACGTATCTACTTTATCGAACACTTTTGCTATTGTTTCTCCTCTAATTTGTGTGATTTGGATACAACTAATGCAGACTAATGCTGTTTTCAGCAGAATTGGTTTGGTGTATTGTTTTTTTGCAGGAAATCAACTTTCAGGAAAAATCCTGAAAAATATCGCAAAACTCCTATTTTACTAGAAGACTCACGAAGCCAGAAGACGGGACAAAGAGGAGCCACGAGGGTCCTACACCACCTGGCCGCGCGGGCTAGGACAGGCCGCGCCAGGAGGTGGTGTGCCTGCCCCGGACTCCACCTCAACCTCTCATTTTGCCTATATAAACCCTCTGACCTAAAAACAAAGGGGGGTTCAACGTTTTTCCAGATAGAGTTCCACTGTGCACCACCACTAGAAACCGCGATTCGGAACTAGAAACTCCGTTCTGGCACCCTGCCGGGACGGGGAATTGGAGGAGATCATCGCCACCATCTCACCAATGCCTCTCCATCAACCATCCATGATTCCCCCATCCATGAGTGAGTAATCCCCCGTGGTAGATTATGGGGATGGTAGGGATTGGATGAGATCGTTCATGTAATGGCATCAGATTGTTAGGGCATGGTGCCTAGTATCTATTGTTAGTGCTTTTTGACATTGTTGCAACTTGTTATGCTTAATGCTTGTAACTAGGGCCCGAGTGCCATGATTTCAGATCTGAACATTTATTGATTCATGATGATAGTATTGTTTACGATCTTACCTGCAAGTTGTATACACACATTATTTTCTGGAACCTGAGGCCCCGAAGTGACAGAAATCGGGATAACTGGAGGGGATGGCTATGATGTGAGGATCACATGTGTTCATGGAGTGTTAATGCTTTGCTCTGGTGCTCTATTTAAAGGAGCACCTTAATTGCCAGTAGATTCCCTTGAGGCCCCACTACAACGGGCTGGCAGGACAAAGATGTTGTGCAAGTTCTCATTAGGAGCACGTATGACTATATATATGGAACACATGCCTATGATTATTTAGTACTTGGATGTTTTATCTTATTAATCTGCAAATGCCATTTATCTTGATTGTTACATGAATTGTCTTGTCCATGCAACGCCCGTCCATCCATCCCTATGCCTACCGCGCTTTAATCCTACTGTTTACTGCAATTGTTACTGCTGTCTTTATTTTACTACTGCTATTACCTTGCTAATGCTACTACAAAACTGTTAGTACTGATAAACTACTGCGAACAACATTGTTTCCAGGTGCAGCTGAATTGACAACTCAGTTTTTAAGGCTTATAAATATTCTTTGGCTCCCCTTGTGTCGGATAAATAAATTGGGTTTAATTCCCCTCGAAGACTATTGTGATCCCCTATACTTGTGGTTCATCAAGACTATTTTCTAGCACCGTTGCCGGGAAGCATAGCTCTATTTATAAAGTTCACTTGGGATCACTATTGTTCGCTGCTATCCATTCATCATGGGTAAAACTCGTGATGGAAAAGTTCCTATATTACCATCCACTACAAGGAGAGGTACAGTTCTGAACACCTTTGTTGCTCTTGATTCACCATCTGCAATGAGTAAGCTCCTTACACCACCACCACATACACATGTAACACATACTGCTACTTCTGTTGAATCTGAAATTGCTTCTGATACTTATGATGCTACTTCTACTGTTCTTGATAAGAGTGGTTCATTAGGTCCTTTCCTAGATGCTACGATTGCTAGAACTATAGTTGGAAATACTGAAACTCCTAATGAAGATACTGCTACACCTGTTATTTCACCTGAGTCTAGAGAGAGCTATGACCTTGATGACGGTTAAATTGAAATGACTGATGAATTTATTGAAGAATGTCAAAACACTCATGGTACATGTGCTATTAAGAGTCTTCTCGAGAGACGTATTGTTAGACCTAAATTATCTCCTAATGCTAAGTTTGCTACATCTCCCATAGATATTAAAGATAAGGATTATGATTTCTCTCTTGATTTATCTTACATAACCATTGTTGAGAAAGAACCTTTTAGTGGGACTGAAAATCAAAGTGTTGTAGCACATATGACTGAGATGTCTACCATGAGTGGCTTATTTTTTGATGATACTAAGATGTGCACCTACTTTGTTGCTAAAATTTTCCCTTTTTCACTGAAAGGAGAAGCTAAAGCTTGGTTTAATAATTTACCTCCTGGATCTATTGATAGGCCTGATTGCTTGACTGATATCTTCTTTCAGAAATATTTCCCTCCTAGTGCTCGACATGCCATTTTGCAGGAACTTTTTGATTTTAAATAGGGAGAAGGGGAGAACTTGCCTGAATCATGGGGAAGGTTTTGTGGTTTAATTCATGCACATCCTGGATGTCCATTACCTAAAAATGAGCTCGTTGATATATATTATAATGGACTTACTGATGAATCTAGGACATACCTGGATAGTTTTGCTGATTGCATTTTTAGGAAGAGAACTCCCGAAGAAGCTGAGGAATTACTGGCTAAAATAAGTAAGAATAATGATGATTGGACACCTACGTCAACTACACATGAGCCAATTGTGCCTAGGCCAACACCAACACCAAGGAAGAGGGGGTGATTGAACTAAATGATGAAGTGATGAAAGAAGCTAAGAAATGTCTCAAGGAGAAGGGTATTAAATGTAAAGATGTGAAGAATTTACCTCATATAGAAGAATTATGCAAGCCAATCTCCCACTCATCCACTATTGAGGTACACTCTCTCCAACATTTTGATGAAGGTGATATTCCTTATTCTAAACCTCATGATCAATGCTTATAAGAATTTGATATCTTTGTTGTTAAGCAAGATAATTTTAATAAGAGAGTGCAGAATCATTTAATGGAAAACTCAAGAGCTATTAATGAGTTGAGAGATATTGTGGAAAGAACCTCCAATGATGTTAAAATGCTTGTTAAACATTTCCAAATGGTTCAAACTCAAATTGATCAGCTTACTAAAGTACAAAAAGATTTGATAGTTAATGCTTCTAAAGAAAAACATGCTTATGAAATTAGAACTAGGAGTGGAGCTCTCACTCAGGATCCTTTATATCCTGAAGGACATCCTAAAAGAATTGAGCAGGATTCTCAACAAACTGGAAATAGAGGTACTTCTTCTAAGAGAAAGAGAAAGAAACATAAAACGGTTGTAGAATCTTCTGAACCTACTAAAGATCCTAATAGTATATCTACCTCTAATGCTGAGACTGAGAGTGGTAATGAGAAAAATTGATGCTCCTGATAAAGAAGAAATTGTAGAAGAACCTGAAAGGCACACTGAGAACACTAAGTACACTAAGGAAGATTTTGTTGCTAATAAACATGGTAGTGAAAGAGAGCCCTGGGTTCAATGGAGTCTAAATACATTGTTGCAGCTGTTGCGGCGAATGAAGCTGTTTGGCTAAGGAATTTCATCATCGAACTAGGATTCATTCCAAGTGCGCAAGACCCCGTGACAATCTATTGTGAAAACACGAGTGATATTGCAAACGCAAAGAAACCAAGGACTCATTCCACTGCCAAACACATCAAGCTACGGTTTCACGTCATCTGGCAGAATGTTGACGAGGGTGAAATCAAGATTTGCAAAGTACACACGGATATGAATGTGGCAGATCCTCTGATTAAAGATCTCCTACAAGCCAAGCACGAACAACACCGAGATGCCATCGGTGTTATATTCTTGCCTATTGTAAACTAGATAAATATGTACTCTAGTGCAAGTGAGAGACTGGAGGAGTTATGCCCTAGAGGCAAATAATAAAGTGTATTGTTTGATATATCTCCTATATGTTCATAATACCTTTTACCGTGCTATAACTATATTAATACAAAACGTTAATACACATGTGGTATGTTAAACAAACTGTGTCTCTAGTTACCTCTAGTGAACTAGTTCATTGGTCATGAGGATGATCTAGGGTTTCAAGATCATGGGCATTTATGCCAACTGACAATGAGGTCACATCATTTGTTGAATGATGTGATAGACAAACATCCGATGGTTATATCTTAATGAGATATAGTTACAAAGTTCACCATTGATGATAAACACAGAAAACCTCGCAACCTAATCCTTAGACTGTGAGCTAATGCAAATCACCGTTCTGGAGGAAGCTTTGATGGTATCAAGCATCATCTCGTGATCGGGTGATCAAAAAGGTGCTACTCAGGTTTTCTAAAGGGACGCCTAGAGGAGTACATATCAAGTCCAGGATTTGTCAATCCATGTAACGGATAGATACATCTGGCCATCTCGGTGACGTTGCATTAAACGAAGCTTGCAAGCGTGTGACTTGGTCACGGAATACAACGACATGGGAACGAGTAAACAAGTTTATCGGTAATGAGACCGAACTAAGGTATGGAGATACCAAAGATCAAGTCTCGAATGAACTAGGTATCAAATGACAAAGGGAACGTGAAACGACATTTACGGTTTGAGCGATAAGATTCATGAAATGCATGGGGGTCAACATGGCCATCCAGGTCCCTCTGATGATCATTGATATGAGAGAGGTCTCAATCATGTCCGGAGTGTTTCCAAACCGAACGATGTCACGCTTAAGGGTAGGGATGCTTAGGGATAGATGCGGTATCATAGGAGAAATAGAGAGAGGAACCAGAATAGTTCTGGGTAACATCCGATGATGATCGAAGGGGGTCCGGAAGGAGTTCCGGAGTGAAGGAATATAATAATATGTGTATTTTATGTTAATCGGTGAACTAATATTAAAATATATTTTTTATTTTATTTTTATAGGAAGCCCATTGCTAATGGGCCTCACCCGGAGGGGAGGCCCAAAGGGGCAAGGCGCCTAGGGTGGAGGGTCGGCCGGCCAGGGCTTGGTGGGCCTCCCAAGTGGGGCCCACCTAGGGTCAGCGGCTACCCCTTGGTGGCCGGCGGGTGTGGGCATTAATCCCACACCGCCTGTCTCTTGGGGTTGCACCCTCCCCTCCTACTATATATAGGGGTCACCCATCCTCTTTGGAATCATCCCAATCTCCCATTCTCTCTCTTTCATTTCCATTGAGGACTTCTCCGTAATATTGGAGAGGACCTCTCGGGTTTTGAGTTATTCACTTTCACACTACCGTTGTGTGATCTTCGATCCGTCATCTTCTTCTTACGCTGCTCGGCTGGATCGGAGCCCGAGAGATGTCGCCTACACCAGACGTATGTAGTACTTTGGAGGCACCACAATTGGGGTGCTTGAAGCTGCTCATCTTCATCAACATACACCTTCCTGCATAAGGCGTGCCTCGGTCTTCAAGGGTATGAATATCGTCCGTCTCTTTCCGTTGCTTATGTCTACATAGTATAAATTATGGTATTAGTGTTCGCATAGTTAGAATTTTTTTGTTTTCTACTACGGAACCCTACAGATATATTCTTGAACACGTGATCAAAAAGCTACGCTGTGATATTTAAATACTTCCAGTAATCAAAGCATATAATTATTCAAATCTTTGTACTTGCACATACATTTGGAGTTGAGTTCACAAGAAAATATCTAAAAAATCGCCTCGATGAACCAATTGATGTGCTTGTTTGGGAAATGAAGAGCAAGGAGCCAAAGATGGTTACAATGAAGATGTGAGCTGGTCAGTCAAATGTAATCTTGACAACTAGATGGAAGAAGGTTGTGAGAAGTTTCAACTTAAAGCAGGATAGCATTATCCTTTTTTGCTTTGATGAAGTAGATAATGGAGAGGTATATGTTCTGGTTCAGAAACTTCCACCGGGCGGCCCATAACTACTCGAGTACCAATTATACTTCGCTAAATATGTATAGATTTTCCCAATTATTGGGCTAATGTTAATTGTTAATATAATGGTCTTCGTTTGACTAGCTACTCTAATTAATTTCAAGTTAATCTGTCTATCTGGCTATTGAATCATGATTATGTGTCATATTAGCTATGATCGAGTTCGAATTAGCATGCTACTATTTAAAATGGTTTACACACACTGGAGATGGTCACTTTAAAAAGCCGCTTCGAGACACACTAGTTATGGATACGGTATTTCTTAGAATCCAACTCCGGTCACTTGACTATTGGAGACGGTCCCCCCCCTGTAGGCCATCTGAGGTTGACGAGTTCTTACAAGCGGTCCGAAATACGGGTCGTCTCCATCTCGTACCTGTTAGAGGCGTTTTCCTTTTTGCACCGTCTGAGGTCTCATATCTTAGAGCCGCAAAGAAAAACCGGCTCAAGTGGTGTGCTCTTAGAAGCTATGCGCTTGAGCCGGAACGAGAAACCGGATGAGGCCCAGAAATTGACCTCTCTAAGTAACGCGTTTGTACTAGTGTGCCTCCATCTTTCCGAATACATCCAACGCTTCATTCAGATCAGAAGTTTGGATAAGAATCACCCGCATCTTCACTTTCCACAAGGAGAACCTCGTGGTGTAGTCCAACTGCGGTAGATCGAACTTTAATGACGACATGTCGCAAACCATAGATCGAAAGCTGGGCTGATACCACTTGTTATAAACGCGACAAGAAGATAATGAATAACAAAAACAAAATTACAGCAGGGAACATATAATTTAACGTGGAAAACCTCTCCAACAAAGAGAGGAAAAAACCACGGGTTCCAGCCAGCGAAACTTCACTATAACGAGGAGTGTTTGCGTAACGGGGATTTCACGGATGCAACTTATCTCGCCGGTGGCTTACAAGATGTATATATAGCAGTGAAAATCTACGATGACCCGTACCTTCTTAATAAATTTGGATCATACTTCAACAATAAGTATCAGGGTAATAAATTATTTTATTTTTTCCGAAATTTGATAGCATCTTTTTCGATTTTTTAAAAACCGGGTACACCATGACCCGGGTTCCACTAGCTATTTTCGTACACATGACCGACTAGCTATTTTCGCAGACAAGACCTAGACCATCTATTATTTATTTATTTTTCAAAATTCCACCAATCTACTGATAATCATCAACAATAGTATAAAGAGAACTAAAAGTAATAAAAAGTACAAATAGGTTACTGGACCACCTAGTGATGACTACAAACACTAGCGCGAGCCGAAGGTGCACCGTCCTCCTTGCGCCTTCATCACCGGAGTCGGACAAAGCTTGTCGTAGTAGAGTTTGTTGTAGTAGACAGACGAAAAGTTGTCGTGCTAAGGCCACAATAGACCAGCGCAATAGAGCAGCAACCATCGAGAATGATGACATTCGTACGAAAACGGACAGAATCACAGGAGATCCGTCAAACAAACGACTACACGCTCTCTGTTAGCGCTAAATGCACCACCGGAGCGAGAGCGGGGCTGGCTTTATTCTGACCTAGACCATCTATTACTGCTATATAGATTGCCATAACATCTTATTCCGGCATAGTCGTCCAAGAAAGTAAAGAACTTACCCGGTTATGATTTGTGTGCTTTGATTAATGATAGCTCGTGTTGCACGGGCTAACGACTAGATGTCCAGTTGTTCCCACTGACCACCGAGAATAAAATGTCAAGCTTGTTCGATTTAAGTTATCTTAACTTTGTCTGATGGTCTGTCGTCTGCGCAGCAGCGCAGCAGCGCAGCAGGTTTTCTTGAAACAATTGAAGATGCTCAGTAGCGCTAAATATCAAGAAGCAGTAGGATAACTCGGAAAATCAACTTGGAGCCCGTCCATAATGTTGGACTTTTTTGAATTTTTTAAAAAGCATTAAATATTTTCGAAACAAATATCTTCAGGTAGTCAACAATACAATATAGAAGCGGGCAAATTTTCAACAGAAAATACTTTATTTTGGGCACAGAAAAAAAAGACAAATATAACAAATTTTGAAAAAAATTAGAAGCCTATTCAAAATTGCACTATTTACGTCCAGATCTGCACTTTTGTCTTTTTTTGCAGAGATCAGAATACAAAGTTTTTTCACATGCTTTTTTTTTAGTATTTTTTCAATCTTTAAATTTGAATTTTGCAAAGAAAAAATATAAAGTCACCATGGTGGACGAGCACCAAAACGATAGGATAACTATGGATTCCTTGGACGAAAACACACCGGCAAGCAAGAGCACGGCCAGCAGACAGAATGGAGAACGGCAACAGCAGCCGCGGGGACGACGACATGGGAGTGACCCGACCCTGGTGGCGCTTCTCCCGGCCGTCAGGGGGCACACAGCTGACGGCCGCCGGTACCATGAGCATCCGCGCGGTGCTCGGCCGTCTCAACTCTTCCGTCGACCCATCCGAGACGCGCCCCATCGTGCGGCTCGCCAACGGCGACCCCACCGCCGCAGCCTGCTTCCAGACCGCGCCAGAAGCCGAGGACGCCGTCGTGGACGCGCTCCGCTCCAGGGAGCACAACGGCTACTCCAACAGCACCGGTGAACCCCACGCGCGCAGGTGAGCACCTCCACGCGACACCAGTGTAGTGTACCCCATCCTCGGACAGAGCATCTCACATATGTTGGCCAAATGGCAGTGCTGTTGCAGAGTACCTATCTCGAGATCTTCCTTACGAGCTATCACCAGATGATATCTATCTGACCTCCGGATGCGTGCAAGCGGTTGAGATCATGATCTCTGCTCTTGCCCAGCCCGGCGCTAACATCTTGCTCCCAAAACCTGGATTTCCGCTGTACAAGGCGCGGACCACATTCAGCCATCTAGAGGATCGACATTTCGACCTCGTCCCCGAGAGAGGCTCGGAGGTAGACCTCGAGTCCGTGAAGGCTCCTGCTGATGACAACACTGTTGCGATTGTCATAATCAACCCCGGCAACCCTTCTGGGAGTGTGTACTCACAGGATCATTTAGCCCAGGTGAGCATACGGATATACGTGTGTGGTCCCTATTTTGCATCTGATGCAATTTGCACAACATGTGTGTACTTTCAATGAACAGATTGCACAGACTGCGCGAGAACTTGGCATAATGATAATTGCTGATGAGGTATACGCCCATTTGGCATTTGGAGATAGGCCTTTCATACCGATGGGTGTTTTTAGCAAGATAGCCCCAGTGATCACCTTGGGATCTATATCTAAGAGATGGCTTGTGCCTGGTTGGCGACTTGGCTGGATCGCATTATGTGACCCGGATGGCATCTTAAAGGAAGCAAAGGTGAACATTTGACCTATATAAATGGATGCATCTACTGCTTTTGTTGCAGATGGTCTATCAACTGTATATAGTCTGTGCACTTCTTGTTTAGAACAGTTTGCCTTACATGAAAATCTTAGCTAGTACAGTTATTATCACACGGTTGCGGTGGATGGTCTATCCATTTAATATAGTTTGTGCACTTGCAGAAGCTGGGGCTATCCTCTTTTTCGGCGAAAAAATAGTTTGTGCGCTTCATCCTGTCTAAAACAGTTTATCTGATAAAACAAATTGAGCTAGGTGTTTTTTACCAAACTGGATTGCAAATTTTCGCAGAGAAATATGTGAGGAATTCACTGTTCTTTAAGTTTGTCTGACAATGTAGACTAAATTGAAAAGACATGTGACGGTTTACAACTCGCTGAATTATCATGCTTATATAGAAGTTCAAAGCAACATTTTGTGTGTGATACTTACCTGCTATTTTGTACGAAACTCAACATGCCTTGTACAATTGTTGAAATCACTCTGTAATCCCTAATTACTTTGCTCTGTTTTAGCTATCTACATGTACCTCGAAACAGGCTTTATCTGCATGTACCCACTCTCTGAAAGGTCATGTTACAATCTAATATTTGTATGACACGGTTGCGTGGATTGGTTATTTTTCTCTGTTTCTAATAACAGGTTGACCAATCAATTCAGAACTACACTAACATCTCAACTGATCCTGCAAAATTTGTTCAGGTATATATTTATTGCTTTTGATTTTCACTATTTTGAATAAAAATCCTTCACTTCCACATATACTGTCTAATAATATGATGTACAGATGTACACCCATCTTGTGCACCGTAAGCTTCCAGCAAGTCTCTTACATTCTATGTAATTGTTTCTTACAGGGAGCAGTCCCTCAAATGATTGCCAACACAAAGCAAGAATACTTCAACAAAATTCTTGGTCTATTAAAGAATTCAGCAGATTTATTGTTCAGTAAAATAAAGGACATCAGGGGCATTATATGTCCGCACAAGCCAGATGGATCAATGTTTGTGATGGTCAGTGCACAAGTTAACATGCTCTAAATCAGCTGGTTAAGTTGCACTCTGTTGCAATTAGGATATAATTTTGAGATTATGCTTGTTTTTCAGGTAAAGTTGGACTTCGCTGCCTTGGATGGCTTTTCCGACGATGTTGATTTCTGCTGCAGGCTGGCAAAAGAAGAATCTGTATTAGTTATGCCAGGTGAAGTCCATATATCCTGGTACTCTTCTTAGGAAAAAAGAAGGACTTACCATCAACAGCATTTCGGAAAATAAATTAATGCAAAATGGTGCTGCTACTCCGCTTTGCTCAAATCTGCCCTAATGTACATGAACATCTTGTAGGTACTGCACTGGGAATGAAGAATTGGGGTCGCATCACTTTCGCCATTGACCTGCCATCTCTTGAAGATGGCCTTGAAAGGATGAAATCCTTCTGCGAGAGACATGCTAAAGTGGAAGCCTAGGCTCAAAGCTAATTGAGGTTTACACTTTTGTGGTGAATCGCCAGCTATGCGTTGGGTTGCCCTAGTGTTGTTTTCAATAACTAGTAGGGTGGCCCTCGCAAATGCGAGGACAACATGACAAAAAATTACGTTGTTATTAAAAGATTACTTTTCATCTTTAAATTTCATTGAACCATATATCCAAGATGTTTGATTAAAAATCTTCAAATAACTGTTGAAGATGGACTAATCATACAATGATTCTAAAAATTGATTTTCTACATGCAAGTATATTATTACAACACGAGATTGTATACTCATTCCTTTCATGATCCGAAAACCTATGAGAAAAAATAGTATAAGTATATGCTTCTCAATTAGAAAATCATTCTTCATGGAAGGTGGTTCCCTTATTTAGCATAAAAATAATACTTCATTTAGGTGGTTGTGATCCCCCAATTTGATTACATTTCTCCAATACTACAAAATATACAAAATAAGTGGTCAAACAACATGATCACAATTCTCTAATACTCCAATACTTCTTCATGCAACCTTGTTGCCACCGGAGGTAAGCCCAAATTTGAGAAGTCACTACTCAAGAAAAATGAGTTTATAACTTTTTCTTGAGAAAATATCGCACTTTATTGCGCAACTAACATCATGAGAAATTCAGCTTTACCTGCGTGGAGAGTTAGGTAACCTCAACTAAAATGTTTTTGAGAAATCGTAGAATTTTCAATTGCATGCAAAGAGCAGTTTTACCTGTATGTAGAATTACGGAACCTCACATAACGGTTTGCTAGCCGACACTGCGTTCCTATGGGCTGCCGCCTAGGAGTGGTTTCTTTTTTTACCCAACATCCGGTGCAAGGCCATGGACGAGAACATATCTAGTGCTCCCACTCCCTTAGGTGCTACCGTGCTCCCAATTTCAAATTTTTATGTTTCAAAAAATTTCAGAAAAAATTTGTGGATGTTCACACGATCCGTGTTTACAATCCTTAATATTTGCATGACCAAATTCATGACACACACAGAGAAACAAAAAAGACAAATGCTATGTGAATAGTGTCATTCCGTTGGCATTTTGTGTTTTTGTGTTTTTGTCTTTTTGTGCCACTATTCATGTTGGATTTGTTCTTTTTATATCTCAGTGTGTGACATGAATTTGGTCATGCAAGTATTAGGGATTATAGATACGGATCGTGTGAACATCCACAATTTTTTTTCGAAATTTTTTGAAACATAAAATTTAAATTATTTTAGAAAATTGGAGCACGGTAGCACCTAAGGGGGTGGGAGCACTAGATATATTCACTGCACCATGGAGGCTCTATAGTATCTGCTTCCATTCCATCTTGTTGGCTACATCAAGGTCAACCTCGATTTCGCATAGGGCGAGGTCACCCGAACAGCGTCCAACCATACCATTTGAGGAAATCGAATCCAATTTGTATGCTTCCAAACATAGAACGTCCGTTTCCGCGCGGGCACCTCTCCTTCCTGCGGTGACGCAAAAACCACATCCTACCCCCGCATCTTCAAACGTGTAGGCTTGCTCCTTAAAGGTTACATCCCAGCTACACCATATTCTTTTTGAGGGAATTCCCCTGATATATTAGTAAACATTAACAACACGTCTAAAAGTAATATAAATTATAAATATATCTATGGACCACACTAGTAGAAAACAGGGCTTTCGTTCGGAGCTGCCCAGAGCATCAGTCTCGGTCGAGTTACGAACCGGGACTAATGTGAGCATTAGCATTAGTCCCAGTTCGAACGGCTAGGATGCCGCATGGGGCAGGGAAAACATCAGTTCCGGTTCGAATGGAATCTTTATCCCCGATTAGAGACACCAACTGGTACTAAAGGGGTTGACGCAGGCGCGAGACCCTTTAGTCCCGGTTGGTGTCTTCAACCGGGACTAAAGGTCCATGTTCCTATATATACCCCCACCCGACATGCTTGTGTGTGAGATGGTTTGTTTTTTCCTTCGTATGCACAAGTGGTGTATGATGCTTTCTTTTTCCCCTCTATGCACAAGAGGTGCTCGATGAATTGCGTGAGAGCATGACACCACTTGAGTTCACACAAAACAAACATGATATAAAGTGTCAGAGCCACACTTAAGATTTCTCCTCTTTCTTTCCTCCTCGATCGAGATTAGTAACTTTATCCTTTCATCTGTCATTGATACAATACATGTGTCGATGTACAGTGGTCATTTCTCTAGATATTCTGTAATGATTTTTGATAAACTTAATTATATAATGCAGATAAACGGGCAATGGATCTACGATGATCGACGCACTTCCAAGTTCATTACGGGCCTGCATAATTTTATCAGTGTGGCTGAGGAAAACAGTCTGAATGGTTTTATGTGTTTTCCATGTGTTGTCTGTCAGAATAAGAAGGATTACTCTTCCCCGAGAACCCTTCACACCAACCTTTTTTCGTCTGGTTTCATGCACAGCTATAATTGTTGGACCAAGAACGGAGAAAAAGGGTTATGTTGGAAGACAATGAAGAAGAACAGGATGATACTGCAATGGGGGGAGCTAAAGATGAAGAGGCACCAAATAAGTTTGTTGATGATCTTCACCGGGCCATTGTTGATGCACAGAGAGAATGCGAAAGGAAAAATGAGAAGTTGAAGTTGAAGAGCATGTTATAGGATCACAAAAAATTGTTGTACCAAAATTGCGAAGATAGCAATACAAAGCTCGGTATCACACTAGAATTGCTGCAATAGAAGGCAGAGAATGGTTTATCTGACAAGGGATTTGAGAAGTTACGGAAAATAATGAAAAAGAAGCTTTCAAAGGATAACGAATTGTCTGCCAGTACGTACGAAGCAAAGAAGGTTGGTGGCCCTCTAGGATTAGAGGTGTAGAAGATATATGCATGCATTAATGACTACATCCGCTACCACGGTGAGGAGTACAAGAATAAGAATGAATGCTCGGTATGTGATGCATTATGGTATAAGATCAGACGAGATGACCCAGGTGATGTTGAGGGCGAGCGCCCTAGGAAGAGGGTTCCTGCCAAGGTTATGTGGTATGCTCCTATAATACCACGATTGAAACGTTTATTCAAAATCAAAAAGCATGCCAAGTTATTGCGGTGGCACAAAGAAGACCGTAAGAAAGACTCGATGTTGAGACACCCCGCTGATGGGTCGTAGTGGAGAAAAATCGAGAGAGAGTACCAGGGCTTTGCAGATGACACAAGGAACTTAAGGTTTTGTCTAAGTATAGATGGCATGAATCCTTTTGGGGAGCAGAGCTGCAGTCATAGCACCTGGCATGTAACTCTATGTATCTATAATCTTCCTCCTTGGTTGTGCATGAAGCGGAAGTTCATTATGATGCCATTGCTCATCCAAAAATCGAAGCAACCCGGCAACGACATTGATGTGTACCTAAGGCTATTAGTTGAAGAACTTTTATAGTTGTAGAGCAAAAAAGGTGTACGTGTGTGGGATGAGCACAAACAGGAGCCATTTGACCTATGAGAGTTGCTTTTCGTAACCATGAATGATTGGCCTGCTCTTAGTAACCTTTCATGACAGACAAACAAGGGATACAATGCATGCATGCGCTCTTTAGATGAGGCTGAAGGTATATATTTGGATAAATGTAGAAAGGTTGTGTACCTGGGGCATCGTCGATTTCTTCTGATCAGGCATCCCGTAAGAAAGAAAGACAAACATTTTAAAGGTGAGGCAGATTAGCGGAAGAAGCCTATCCACAGTATTGGTGATGATGTATTTGGTATGGTCAAGGATCTAGAAGTAATCTTTGGAAAGAATCCTGGCAATCAATCTGTTTGGAATGACGCTACCGGACACGCGCCCATGTGGAAGAAGAAACCTATATTTTGGGAGCTACCCTATTGGTAAGTCCTAGTGGTTCGCTCTTTAAACAACCTGATGCACGTGACGAAAAATCTTTGCATGAACCTGCTAAGCTTCCTAGGCGTGTATGGAAAAATAAAAGATACACCAAAAGCACGGTAGAACTAGCAACATATGAAAGACCTAGACAGCATGCATCGAGAGAACGAGACGGATAAAGGATGTCATTACTTAAGTCCTGCCAGCTACGCTCTTACCAAAGCAGAGAAGGAAATATTTTTTAAATGCCTGAGTAGTATCAAGGTCCCGTCTGTCTTCTCATTGAATATAAAGGGAATAACAAATATGGCAAAGAATTTTTTGAACCTAAAGTCTCATGACTGCCATGTGATTATGACGCAATTTCATTCGGTTATATTTGAGGGGGCTTCTACCGGAAAATGTTCAAGTATCCATTGTGAAGCTATGTGCATTCCTCAATGCAATTTATCAGAAGGTAATCAATCCAAAAAGTCTACCAAGGTTACAGAATGATCTGGCCCAATGTCTTGTTAGTTTTGAGTTGGTGTTCCCACCATCCTTCTTTAATATTATGACGCATCTCCTGGTTCACCTAGTCGAAGAGATTGCCATTCTTGGTATTGTATTTCTACACAATATGTTCCCCTTTGAGAGGTTCATGGGAGTCTTAAATAAATATGTTCATAATCGTGCTACGCCATAAGGAAGCATCTCCAAGGGTTATGGAACAAAGGAAGTCATTGAGTTCTTTGTTGACTTTATTCCTAACCTTGAACCAATTGTTGTTCCTCAATCGTGGCATGACGGGATACTAAGTAGAAAAGGCACTCTAGGAAAGAAAGCAATAATAAGTACAGGCGGGCATTATTCCACACAAGCACACTACACAGTTCTACAAAGTTTCACCTTGGTGGCTCCATATATCAATGATCACAAGAATATTGTAAACTCCCAATACCCGGGGTAGTCTGACGACTGGATTACATGTGCACACATGATGAATTTTGGTGCTTGGTTGCAAACACATCTCAGGAATACTTGAGCAGCAGCTGGTTCTAGGGGACCTTTGGTGGACACTTGAGCAGCAGCTGGTTGAATCTGAAACTCGCTTCAGCATCTATTTGTGTCTAGTCAACCGTCGGAATCTTCTAAAACTAGGGAAGTTTTGAACTACAGCTACATGATAGCAACCTTGTGATTTTTTGAAAAAATTATTTACCATTCAAAAACCATTTTATGCAATTTAGGAATAGTAGAAAAAACCCTAAATAAGAAATATTAAATAATTGAATTCTCATAAAATAAATTATATTTTTATTAGATATATATTTCTTTTATGAACATTTTGATATGCTATATGTATTTTTCTGATTTGTAATTATTTTGCTATGTATTTTACAAGGTTGATCATAATTTCATTATGCAATAAGGCAAGAACCACATTTTACACTGAAAAATTCAAAACAAAATTCCAAAATCCCCTTTACTCTCCATTGGTAATATCTTTAGTCCCGGTTTTAGCCACCAACCGGGACTAAAGGCCACACCTTTAGTCCTAGTTGGAGCCACCAACCGGGACTAAAGGGTGTTTCGTCCCAGTTCGTGACTTCAACCGGGACTAAAGGACCTTTGGATAATAAGCGTTGCATGCTTCGCTCCCCAAATCCATCTTCATTGCGAAAACACACCTGACCGTAGGAGAGGCACCGTCGTGATTTCGCCGGGATTCAAATTGATGCCCATAGGCTACCCGATTTCGCCATGCCCGCACTCGACGACGTGGTCCTCCTCCTCCGTCGTGTCTTCCCCGAGCGCCGGCCGTCTCGTCTTCTTGGAGGGCCGACCGCCGCGTCTTCCTTGAGCCTCGTCGCCCCCGGCCTCGTCGCTGGCCGCGTCACCCCCACTCTCGTCGCCAACAACACTCACGCTCGTCGCTGCTACCACCCTCATCACCGTCCACATCACCCGCACCCTCGTCGCCGGCCACGCTCACCCTCGTCGCCGCCACCAATAGGTTCTCCTCGGTCTCCTCATTCAAACACGCATAATAGTGCTTGCCGAGCCGCTCTCTAGTGCCGTCTTCGGCCACAATTTTCCGCATCTCCTGCAGGATGACGTGGCGCTGATGTGTTGTCTGCGTGGCGCTGAGGTGCCGTCCGCGTGGACGCTGGCCAGGTTTGCCAGCATGTCCACTGACGTGTCCGAGACCCCATCTGTCTGTGTCTAGGGCTATGTTTATCTCAGTAAAAGAAAACAGCCCCAAACGCTAACATCAACATGATGGAATTAACCTTATAAAATTTAGTTTAATAATTTTAGAAAATGATTAAATCTTGTAAAATCAATATCTTTGCTTTTACAATTCAGAAAAATATGTATTATATATCAATATCTTTAGTATAATTTAAATCTAGTATCATACTTTGTTATATAACCTACCTAAAATAGTTTATTATTTAACAAATATTCTATTAAGTATAAATCTTGGAAAAATATATTTTATTATTTAAAAATTAGAAAAATAGATATAATATACCAAAATGATCACAAAAATAAAATATACACATCAAATATATAATGTTTCATTTTTGAAGTTCAATAAATGTTGAGATTTAATAAACCTTATTTAAACATTTTTCCTTTATTTTAATTCACTAAAGGTATATAAACAAATATGTTTATGTCTTTACTATTATCCGTTTAAGATATAACTGTAATATTAATCCCAAATGATGCTTGTATGAAGTAAAAATGGACCCAACCATTGTAAATTCATTTGCAAAAAATACCATTTTAAATGGACGGGTGAGGCAACACTTGTCATATAGGTACGATGGATGGGCGCGCGTTGCAGCGCCATATAGGCACGGTTTTCTTAACTCCGTGGAGGTAACCATTTCGTGATGTGTCCTTAATTCATTAGCGCTTTGCTATGTTTATAGTATTGAAATAACTTGCAAGTCTTTGCATAAACTATGAACCACGACGAAGAACAAGAAGAGATATTGAGGGATATGATAGCCGGTGAAGATATCACCTTACAGTTTCTGAACAACTCTAGTGGGGAGTGGAGGATCTCGAGCGAAGAGACGACTCCAGTAAGGGAATGGAGGGAGAAGATGATGGCTCCGGTGTTGGAATAACTACAAAGTCCGGCAAGGTATATAAATTAAGCCACGGCTGACTAGATGCATTAATTGATTTGTATATATATTAACGGGTTTTTCTTCTTTTAGCCCTCCGGATCGAAGCAATCTTCTATAAAGAAATGAGACCCGACCAAAAGCTTTTTTTTCACAAGTCAGACTAAAAAAGAGAAATCGTTGGGTGATAATAATAGGTTCAAGATCGAATAACTCGCTGAAGATGGCGAACTAATTGCTCCCGCGAAGAACGCAAAATTATTTGTAAGTCAATGTGGAGTTATTGTTAGGGACGGCATCCCAATCAATCCTGGGCATGGGCAGCCCGGCCGGCCCGGCCCAAAAAACCTGACGGGTCAGGCCTGGGCTGCAGGTCTGAGGCTCGCCATCCTCACGGGCCATGCTTGGGTAAGAGGAAACGACCAAATAGGGAAGGGCCTGGCCCGAGGCCCGACGGCCCGAAGGATTTTTGCGCATGGCGGTCCGGGCTCGGGCTTAGAATTCAGGCCTGATAGTTGGGTCGGGCCAGGCTCGGGCCTGGGTTTTGCGCAGGCGGGCTTTGTTAGGCCCAGCCCGAGCCCGGCCCAGCCCGAAAAATGCCTAGATATAATCCCGATCACCATTCGAGAATGGAATAAGCCAAAGGCGGATGGAGTTAGTATGTCGAGGATAGATCCCAAGATATGCTTTGGAATATGCTTATGACAAATTTCACCCTACCACCAGATGTGGATCTAGATGAAAAGTTATAGAGCCAAAAGTCAAGGCGTGGACTCTTAAGAAGATGTCCACACAATTCACCAACCACAAGAGAAGATTGTACAAGGACTATATCCTAAAAGAAAAGACTTCGGAGTTAACTGGAGCGAATGAGAGGCTAAAAGATCACTAGAACGAATTTGTGGAGTATAAGAGATCGTCTGAAGCTCTCAAAAGGACAAAAAATAAATAAGAAAAATGTTGCGCTAAAGAAATGTCACCATGTTATGGGGACATGTGGCTACAAGGATGCCAGGCCTAAGTGGAAGAAAGCTGAGAATGACCTGATTGATAAAGTCGATCCAGAGACATCGGAGTGGGCCAAACGAGCAAAGTCTTGGTTCTACGAGCATGGGGGAAAGTTGAACCTAGAAACAGGGAAGTGTATTTTTACAAAAGAACATCTTGCAACACCTTACAAAGGCCTTAAAACTACAATGAAGGAGGTGCGGGAGGGGAAGTTCCATCCCGATAGAGAGAACGACGAGCTGACATACGCCCTTGGGAATGATGAACACTCTGGATGAACATGAGGCACATCAGGCTCCCTTCCGTGGAAGTTTGGGTTTCCCGACGACAGGAAGAAATATCCTGATAGATGCCATCAGAGGATAAAGGAAAGGGAGGCAGACCGGATACAACAAATAGAAGAAACATTAAGGAGGAAGCAAGAGCAAATAAACATTCTTAGCTAGCAAGCTACCGGTCCATCTTAGTGGCAGGACAAAGATCCTACATTCGATGCTACCGGCCCACCATCTCAGCAAAAAAGTAGTGTGGCTTCCATGGAGCTCCTGACTGATGATGATGCACTAACGATGGATCCTCGCTACCCCGTGGATGATATCACAGAGAGGGAAATTGTGAGCTACATGTGAAAGTTGTGAACATATCCGTGAAGGTGGCGGTTGGCTTTGCCTTGCCTTATGGACCTAGACTAACTTACCATTGCTCTCCAGTTCCATATGGCTACACTATTGTCAGGGTGGATGAAGTTATGAAGGGATTTGAGAACCTAAAGCTTGACTTCCCTATAGATGAAGGGGATCTGAATGAACTGGAAGAAGCCAGGAAAGGCAATATTCTATGGCGAAAGGAAAACATCGTGCTTCCAAATTGGACGCCAAGGCCACCGACATCTTAGAGTAGCAATCCAACTCAATCTCCACCACCTTAGTCGTGTCCAGCTTGTCAGCAGACTCCGCCACCTCAGCCGCATCAGCAGATTCCACCGCCTCAATCCCGGTTGTAAAAGCGGAAGAGCACCGCTGCTCTGGCGCCTAGTACTATAACTGCGAAGAAATCCTCAGCAGGTACAAGGAACAAAGCCAATGAGGCTTCTGCCAAGTTACCTTATGACCTGAGTGATGAGGAACTCAAAAGGGTCGTGGATGAAGATGTGAAACGCCAGCTTGCACCAAAACAGCCCTAGCCAAAGCAGTATATAGCACTAAAAACAGTGAAACACTTTGTGAACATGCTTGAGCGACCAAGGCCAGAACATCTGCCATCAGATTATGACCTCTTTATTATCAAGTCACATAAAAAGAATGTGCAGTGGTCGAGAAGTAGTAGTGCAAGCTGGAAAACAATGAGAATAGAAAAACCAATCGTGCCCCCCGCTCAACGATTTTTCCAATGATGATCCAGAGGTTGCACAACTACTCGCACAAACGACTAGCGATCTTGGTATGACTATTGCTCAATACTTAGGCAAGGCAGACTTACCCAGAGCTAAATTAGCATACAGGTACGAGTATGGGAAGCCTCTCGTCAGACATGAGGAGGTCCCGCATCTACAAACACAAATGTGAAAATTACATGAGTGGTACATGCAAGCCTCAAAGGAAGGTAACATCATGCTCATAGCGGCAGTTAGAGAGGAGCATTACTTCCGTGTAAACAACAAGATACACATTGACTTTGTAGAATTATTTTAGTTATTCAATCGAGACACCCTCGACAAATCTCTCGTCAATTGCTATTGTATGTATGCGATTTATTTCTGTAATTAAGTCTCTAGCTCACCTCGTTCATTGCATGTATAATTATCATCACTATATTCTTTTGTATGTTGTTATGTAGAATGAATATTCTCGAACGCAAATAGGACAAATCTATGACCTTGGGTTCATTGACCTAAATACCATTCATGATACGGTAAAAGAACACACTAAGGACATAGAGGATTACTTGCTAAGGTTTTTAAAGAAACAACGAACCAAAACAGAAATACTATTTCCTTACAACTTCAAGTGAGTGTTACTGTCTTATACACATTCGATTTCGTTTACTCAATGTTAAGTGTAATTGATGAATTATTCATACGTAGGTTCCACTTTATTCTGCTAATAATTCAAGTTGACCAAGGAATAGTACTTGTCATGGACTCGAAACGTAAAAACGCTGAGATATGGGAGAACCTGATTGAAATGCTCCAAAGGTAATTTCAATCGTTATAGCACTATATCACCATCTTTCGTTCCTTTCCTGATATCAAGTAATTAATAACTCCTTTACTCACTTTCTTTGCTAGGCTGGGTTTCAAAACGGTTCATCAAGGTTGTTAGGGGTGAATGGAAACAGGAGCTGCAATTTCAAGCTCTCAATGTAAGTAGTACTATAGCTAGGTCCACGCATCTCTTTGATTATTGTTTCAATACCATTATCATGCTTGATTATTATTTTGATTAAACTCTATTCTCATAAAGTGTTTCAGGCAGGAAGACGGGAATAATTTATGTGGATACTATGTTTGCGAGTTCATTCACCAAACGACCTGTGAGCAGGGCAAAATTTCTCAACAACTTGCAGCACGTAAATAATATTCACAATCTTATTTTATTACCATCAATTGTGTTGAGAATCATTCATATATATTGATCCCCTTCTTTAAATTAGATAGAACGGATGCGGGACGATATCCTATCAAAGGATCGCATACGAGCAAGTCAAGAGAAATTGGTGGGATTCTTAGTTAAGGAGGTCATACATCCAATCGGAGAATATCATCGGGTATTTATATTTAGACAATGGGATCATAAGAGAAATTATATTGTATATGCATGAACATGTACTATATGTAATATGTTCGACCAAGCATGAAGAAGAGGTCACTTTGATCTCTATATTCATGACTATGTTGTGTAATGGTTCCTCCTTTGTTGTATGTAGTAGCAATAAGTTATATATGTATCATCTCTCGGCACGTCACTTACACCAAACCTCTCCCTCCTCTACCGATCCTCCTGCTGTGGCAGAAATCCGTCCAAAACTCTGTCATGGTAGAACCTACTGTCGCACCACCATCTGTTGCCGCGGCAACCGAATCCCCAAAAATGCTACCGCAATAGAGCTCCTTTAGTCTTGGTTCGCGTTATGAACCAAGAATAAAGGTCCTCCATTCCCCGCTCTCCACCGCGGCCACGTGGAGTGCCTTTAGTCCCGGTTCGCCACATAACCGAGACTAAAGGGGGACCTTTAGTCCAGATTGTGCAGTCCCGATTGTGCAACTGGGACTAAAGTCAGTTATGAACCGGAACTGATGTGCCTTTTTCCACTAGTGCCACCTAGTGACGACTAGAAACACTAGCACAAGCTAAAAAGACGTGTCGCCCCAAGCTAAAAAGACGTGTCGCCATCCTCTCCCCTCCATCATCAAGTTACACTACGGGAGAAGGCAGAGACATTGACGGCCAATCTCTATGCTGACGGTGAAAAGTTGTGGCCGTCGGTGAAGGTGTCTGGGTTGGGCAGCCGGGCGACGAGGCCGTCGGCCTAGCTTTGCCGTCGGCATAGGAAGGATAGGCCGAAGATAGCCGTCGGCAAAGACCGGGCCGTCGGCGTAGGGGATTAGCTATGATGGCGATGCGACGGCATCAAGGTTATGCCGATAGCTTAGCCGTCGGCCTAGCATTCACACCTACACCGATGGCAAAGCCATTTGCCTAGCTATTTTTTCTTTTTACCACATTAATCCTAGAACAATCATAACTAAATCATTCTAATTCAGAAAAATACAAATAATATATCAAAATTTGCAGAAAAATAAGATTTATCTATATTAACTCAAATATTACACATTTTTGTTGAATAAAGTATAAAAAATTACATATACTTTTGTATAACATAATTTCCATTTTCCGAGTGCCAAAAACGGGGTATTTTGTGAAGCAACCACCAAATGAAAGTATTAAATTGGTACCACCCCATTTTTCCAAAATAATAGACAACCTTCCATGGATAATGTCCCAACCGGGGTATATTAAACCTTTCAGTCCACCCCTCGTGAAAAAGACAAATTCCTACCTAATCGATAGGAAGTGGGTTAGATTTGAACTACAGGTTCATGATCTGCTGCTCCTAATTTTTTGGAAAAATCGTTTTTAGGTTCACAATACGCTATTTCATCAGAGATCCACTACAAATTGAGTGAGGCTTAGCCCCGAGCTAAGAATCTTCATACCCGCCATTTTAACCATAGTTTAAAATGGGCATAAGAAATTCAAAAATGATCCAAACAATGTAAAACCTTCGTGTGGTGTCATGTTATGTGACAGAGTTACCAGGAAAATATCAAACTTGGAATATTGCAAATACCTTAAAAATACCTTCTCAGAAATCATGTTAGAGGTTTCATGGTTTTCAGGCCAAACAACCAATGTTGTGTGCCATAGAAAGTGAAAATATATGCGCCACAGATTATGTTAGAGGTATTCAAAATAAAGTCCGGTCTTGGTATAGATACATGTATATTACAAGATTTATATAGGATTTATATAGAAAAGTTATCAGTAGACACTCGGTATATGAAAAGATACATAATACAAACAAATGTCATCACATTACTTAGAGCCCGATCAAGATACATATATAGTGTCAAGTGTCGAATATTACACAAGTGCCGAATACAAAGTTCATCATCTGACATTATAAATGAAGTGGTCACCGCCTACAGTAGGATCAAATAGAATACAACTGCGATGACGGTGAGCAAGAGCAGGAGCACGACCAATATCTTCATCCGGTTCTTCTTCCACAGGTGGTTCCTCCACTTGGATACCGCCTCCTCTCTAGTCATGTATCCTTTGTAGATGTTGTCGCTGAACTTGTTCACTTGTTTCTGACAGTCCTACCAATCATCGTAGACTCCTAGAACCCAACCCTTTTACACCACGTACCACTTCGTCATCTCTATAGACAAGGCATATTAGTAAATCATGCAACGGAAAGAATTAAAGGGTTCACATGCATATATGTTCACAAAAAGTAAAGAAAAGAATTCATAAACCTAAAATATAGCATCGATCACAATCATAGAAGTAAGTTCAATGACAACAACCACAATAGTAAAGTTTATGTCACACACTACACGCATCCATCTATGCACACACTCGATAATGCTAGGCGCACACATCGATCATGAAGACTTCTTCTCGCTCAGCTTCGGGAATAGTAGATCGTCCTATTTCATCATCCATATCTTGATGTCACCCTGCTAATGGAGGCGATCTTCAATCTCTCTCTTAGTCAACCCTCTGACGTGTTTTAAGCCCCCCTTGTATTAACATCTTCCATGATGATTTCCAAAAACTTAATCTGGATGCGATGGAAGTCTTCTCTAAGATCATCATCGTCGATTTGTACCAACTTTTTGGACCATCCTCGGAGACTAGATGGAACCGTTAGGTTCTGGCAATCCTGGATAAACCCTTTAAGGTGATGGAGGATGTAGAAGGCCTCCTTGGCGCTACTATTAGCTAGCTGTTTGATGCAGGGGGACTCGAGCACGTGCTTGAAAACGTGTTTTCCATCCCTGAAACATTCCCCCTTGTTGGTGAAGGGTCATCCGTTTTTGAAGTAGCCCTCAAGAGCCTCATCCAGAACAACCCTTATTCTAGTGTAGTCTTTCTTCTTCTTCGAACTCCTCGAGCTGAAATATATGGCTAACAAAAACCTCCTGGAAATGATGACGAGTGTGCAATATTTATCTCTACACAACATGATTGAAACATGATGTTAGAAAAGAGCAAAGGAAGAAATCTATAAGAAAGCATAAGTTACGGCGGAGAGTGGGTGTGTACTTACTTAGGAAACAAAGGAAAAAGAAGTGTGTCCGTCCTCTTGTTTTCCACCATGAACTTCTGGAGGTACGTCGTCGACATGGTCTGTGTCTCTGATCCTTCCACCAACTGGTTGTCACGCATGTAGTTGGGATCCACTATTGCGATGTACAGTGTTTTCTCTCTCTTGATCTTCATAGCCAGATTGAGCGTGTATAGGCGTACCAAGTTATAGTCCAACCGTTCCGAGAGAAACAACTTGAATACGTCCTCGTACGCTATGAAGAACAGATCCGTGGGGGCTTCATGGACGAAGTCCACATCCAATGGCACCTTTGACCGTGAAAACCGGGTAATTTGGATCTTTGTCTTTAAGGAGGCCCTCTAGTGTCTTGACACCCTCATGCAAAGTTAGCATGGCTCCACGTGCGAGGCTCCGTAGCTCCAGAGTCAGTATTAGTTCACCATCTACATGCATTCGGGACAAGCCATCCTTGCGGGCTGGTACGACATCGTCCTAAGCTCGGATCCTCTTCGGACAAGGTTGGCTCACAGCCATCTTACTTATCTTCTTATGCTTCTTCTTCGTAGTAGGATCCTCCACTAGGGATTCTAACTGCTCATCGGCCGCCTTTTGGAGTGTGCTAGGGCTAAAAATGAATCCCGATTTGTCCTGTGGATCAGCGGCGAGTGGCGTCTCTTGAGAAAAACCATGGAAGACCAAGCGTTGTGTGCATGTATTGGGATGGCCAGCTTGATTGTCACGAGCGATGAAGGTTTCTTCATACACACAAGGCATGTACAATCCTTTGTCGGTGTGTGTTGATGAAGCCATTGACATCGACCAATTCGTCATCATCTTTGTGGTTGCCATCATGTGGTGGTGGTGGTAGGGGCGATGGAGGTTGCGGTGCAACGTCTTCGCCTTGGGGCGGTACACACACTCCCAATAGTTGTTGGTGACGATTGGTGGTGGTGGTGATGATGATGGCCGGCTTCCAAGGTGGCCGGATGATCGAGGTGGCACCAGTCCTCCCCCCACAAGAAGAATCTGGGTCTTCGGCCATGTCAAGGGCCAGTTGTGGCATTCTACAAGGGTCTTGTGTTCATCGGCTCCATGAGGTTGAAAAGGGGTCCATGTCGTTGCACCCTGGCAACACCCGAGCAAATCAGACCCTCATCACGGCATCATCCATTTGATTGTTATGCATCGTGTGGCTCGCTGGTTGTATGAGAGTACCCTTGGCAACATCCTTCAACTCACCGCCAGCAACTTTAAGCAGGAGTATGCAAGTAGTGTCCTAAGTCAAAACATGTTGGGCATCATGAGATGGCAGTCATCAAAGGCATAAAGGACATAACATGTACTAAATAATTAGTTGCCTTGGTGATGGTGTTGAGCTCGGCTAATTTCGAGACACGACAAGTGTCGGCGGCCGGCCTATCAGCATTCTCGCGCTCGGGTGTATTATCAAGCACCGCTGCTGACTCGTGTAATAACGAGCTCGCTGGGGAACCCCAAGAGGAAGGTATGATGAGCATAACAGTAAGTTTCCCTCAGTTATGAAACCAAGGTTATCAATCCAGTAGGAGCAAGGAAACACCTCAAAGGTGTTGCTAGCTAGACTTTGGCAGGGTGCACTACTGGCGCCAGCAGCAACATGGAAACCTGCACAAAATAACCACAGAACTCTGTCCCCAACTTACGATGAGGTTGTCAATCTCACCGGTTTTGCTGAAAACAAAGGATTAAACGTATCAAGTGGAAGAAAGTAATAGTTTGCAGAAAGTAAATAGAAAGCAGTAAACACTTAATTGTAGATTGATGGTAAAAGAAAGGACCGGGTCCATAGTTCACTAGTGGTGGCTCTCCTTAAGATAGATGACATGCTAGGTGAACAAATTACAGTAGGGCAATTAACAAACATCGAGAAAGCAATATGCATATACTACTCATCTTGACTCCTTTGAGACTTGATTGGGCATTACAACATTATACATAGACCGCTATCCAACTGCATCTATGACTAATAATCCACCTTCAGGTTATCATCCGAACCCCCTATAGTATTAAGTTGCAAGCAACGGATAATTACATTACGAATTGCGTGTAGAGTAAGCATGCAAGATCACAAATAACAAAGACATGATAGAATCAATAATCAATCTGAAATAGCATCTCAATATCTATCGGATCACCGCAAACACAACATGTATGAATTACAAATATATGATCTTGATCTTGAACGGAGCTCAAAATATCTAAACATGATAGCACAAAGGAGGAGAACCAGACATCTAGCTACAACATGGACCCATAGTCCAGAGATGAACTACTAACGCATCACACCGGAGGCTTGCATGATGATGAAGAAGGCCTCCAGGGTGAATTCTCCCCTCCGGCAGGGTGCCGGGAAGAGCTTCAGATCCCTCCTGATCTAGGGATGGAGATGACGGCGGCTACAGACTCTTTCGTGGAATTTTGATCGGGTACCTAGGGTTTCTGTATCGGAGGCAATATATAGGCAGAAGGAGAGGCCAAGGGGGTGCCTGGGGCGGCCAGACCACCCCCTGGCGTGGGCCATGCCTGTCCGCGTGGCCAGGTGGTGTGGCCGGGCCCCAGCCCCTCTCCGTCTCGTATTTTGGCTTCGGGTGTCCCTCGGTGAAAAACTGACTTTGGCTTTTGTCCCGTCCAATTCTGAGAATATTCATTTTCTAACTTTCCTAGAACCAAAAAATAGCAAAAAACAGGCAGCTGGCACTGTGGCTCTTTTTAATAGGTTAGTCCAAGAAATCATATGAAAAGTACTCCAAAGTGTGGACAAAACATAAGAAAGTAGATAAAACTAAGCATGGAACATCAAAAATTATGGATACGTTAGCAACGTATCAACATCCCCAAGCTTAACTCCTGCTCGTCCTCGAGTAGGTAAGTGATAAAAAGAAAGAATAATTTTTGAGGTGACATGCACCATCATAAACTTGATCAAAGTATTTGTAAAACATTGATAGCTGGGATCATAGTACTTCAATCATAACATGAAAGACAAAGGTCTAGCAATAAGACAAAGCAACTATGTTGCAACATGAAAAGGTACAAACAAAAGATTTATGAATAACAATGCTTTGCAAGACGTTTGTTTGTTTCACATAAAGAAAGCATAGCATAGTGGCATTCAGCTTGTCCCTCATAGAGTAGCAAACATAAATGCATAGGACACCTTCAAAGTTCATACGAGTGACTAGATACAAATAGTTTAAAACAAGCAATATCAAAGCTATGCATCAAGTCTTGGGACAATGCACATAGAACTAAGAATGGCCACTATGCTCTCAAAGTAGTGCGTAAAGATAGAAGGTGGAGACTCATCATGAAAGTAAAAGAAAGGCCTTCATAGAAGGAAGTAGGGATTCAAGTCTCATAAAGAGCTTCCAAAAATTATGGTACTTATTAGCTTTCATCTCTCATTGCCCCTATCATAAGCATCTTGAAGGTGATTAAGGTTAAAGTGACACAACTAAGAGGATATGCTTGACAAGTTATAAGCCAAAGTCTCATGCCCCTTACTTACGAAGACCGAACCTCATGCTACTCAACTTTAGTCACAAGTAAGCTCTTGTCATTGTAAGTACATATCTATCATAAAGAACCGCCAACGGGGTACCCCTTGCACATGATACAGGAGCTATCCCATAATCAAAATGACAAGGCAAGCAGAAAATGAGCATCTCAGCGATCTTTTTATTTGCTATTTGCATAGGTTTTTATTGAGGATGCTTCATAGAGTGCTCATTATGGTTATGCTGCAAGTTTCCACCATGATTAGACATGGCTTAGGCTAGCGGCCCAGGCGTTTCTCTAACACACATACAAACTCCATGATCTTACAAGTTCCCCTTTTATTTCACACTGCCGGGATCCATAAGCAAAAGAACGTGATATCAACGGGGTACAAAGTACAAGTGCAATGTTGAAAGTGTTCCCCATGATACATGGTTCTGCTAACTTCAACTTATAAAGCACAAGCATATAAGCAACAAAGATGGATGCAATGGTTCATGTTTATTAAGGTCAAGAAAAGTAAAGTGTGCCATCAAGTTCGTGAGAGCTTTAATCACTAGTTTTCTCATAACAAGTTTAATTTGGAAGGTAGACAAAAACATGAATATACTTGGAATAGCATATGCTAATAGGTAGGTATGCAAGATCACAAATAACAAAGAGATGATAGAATCAATAATCAATCTAAAATAGCATCTCAATATCCATCAGATCCCCGCAAACACAACATGTATGAGTTACAAATAGATGATCTTGATCATGAACAGAGCTCAAAAGATCTAAACATGATAGCACAAAGGAGGAGAACCAGCCATCTAGCTACTACATGGACCCGTAATCCAGAGATGAACTACTCACGCATCACACCGGAGGCTTGCATGATGATGAAGAAGGCCTCCAGGGTGAATTCTCCCCTCCGACAGGGTGCCAGGAAGAGCTTCAGATCCCTCCCGATCTAGGGATGGAGATGACGGCGGCTACAGACTCTTTCGTGGAATTTTTATCGGGTACCTAGGGTTTATGTATCGGAGGCAATATATAGGTGGAAGGAGAGGCCGAGGGGGTGCCTAGGGCGGCCAGACCACCCCCTGGCGCGGGCCAAGCCTGGCCGCGTGGCCAGGTGGTGTGGCCGGGCCCCAGCCCCTCTCCATCTCGTATTCTGGCTCCAGGTGTCCCTCGGTGAAAAACTGACTTTGGCTTTTGTCCCGTCCAATTCCGAGAATATTCATTTTCTGACTTTCCTAGAACCAAAAACAGTAGAAAACAGGCAGTTGGCACTATGGCTCTTGTTAATAGGTTAGTCCAAGAAATCATATGGAAAGTACTCCAAAGTGTGGACAAAACATAAGAAAGTAGATAAAACCAAGCATGGAACATCAAAAATTATGGATATGTTAGCAACGTATCAACCGCCACCGGCTTTGCCTTGGTATTTTTGGAGGGAGGGGCATTGGTGTGACCAAATCGAGCGGCTGCGCCATGGTGTTGGCAGCCGGCAGGGTCACTAGGTCCAGCGACACGTTGATGCTCGAGTTGTTGTTGCTGAAGCTGGGCAGCTGTATCAGCCCCTATCGACCTGCCGCATTCCCAGCAGCTAGGCCCTCGAACAACCCAGGGGGATGATCATGCGGATCTTCTCTTCCACTATAACTTGTCCACTACTCTCTCTCGTCCACTTTTTGCTCCAATGTCTGCACCTTCTTCTTCAACTCTTGAACCTCGCCTTTATCCTTAGCTACCGACTGGTTCTACTTCTTTCTCTCCCTTCTTTCCTTGGCATCCTCTTTGTAGTACCCGGCAAAACTCATGGTTGTACCAAAGCCGGGCACACAGCCAGCTGAGGACGGCGGCAACCACTTGTCCCTCTTATTTTAAGTATTCGTCACCCTATTGAAAACCGTGTCCCACGGCTCTGTCAACCCTGGGACGATGACTTAGTAGTAGCGTTCAATTCGTTCTCCTACAGAGACAAGGAAAGGTGATCCCATTTAGATTCTTGGCTTCATTATTTTAATTTAGAACGCAATAGACTTGAGATCCGCTGTAAATTCCTTACCAGCTCCTCCTAGAAGTCCTTCACCTCCAGATCATCAGTGACGAACTCCTTGGTAATCGGGTTTAGGTAGTAGCAGGCCCAGACAAAGTCCCCCAGCTGAAAGTCCATGATTTTATGCCATGTGTTGTATTTTCCCAAGCGTTCAAGATCGACGTCCTCCTTGTACCAAATGGGCAGTTTCCCTCTGTAATCACTGCTTCCAAGACGATGGTTACCTATGTTCTTCTCCCGCATTCTCCTCCCCCACTCAGTCCATGTTTTAGCTTCATCGGTAGCTATCTCTTCCTTGAATATCTTGAACTCTTCTTCGTCGAGCATCGGATTTTTCTTACTTATCTTCTCCCAGCTTTCTCCTTCATCAATGTTGTTCTTTACCCGGGTTTTCTAGCTGCTCAAGGCGTTCATCATCTTCATGATGGCTAGTGTGTTCGCCTTGTTTGATTTGTCTAGGGTACTGAAGCTTCTTCATGTGGTTCTCGACCAAAGCCTCGTGTTGAACGACATGCTTTCCCGGACGATGCACCTGATTTGCATGTCGTATCCTTTGGCAATTGCCGCAGGCGCCATGGGTAGGCCACTTTTTGTGACTTCACTGAACTCATCGCAGACGTTGGCGAGCACTTGCACCTTCCGATCCTTCCTCCTTCTTCTTCTGCATAGTGACCGGTTTTCCGCTATAGCCATCCGTGCGCTCACCTCCATCCATGTGCTCGCCACCATTAGTGGTGGTGTAATCCTCCTCACTGCCTTCACTACTTATGTCATAATCGTTGTTGTCCCCCTCATGCTCATCATCTCCCTCATTTCCCCCAGCAGCCTCGGCGGCGGTCACCGCCATCGATGGTGGTTACATCCTCATCGCCGCCTCCGCCTCCTCCTCATGTTGGGACACCCGCCAGAATGACTTATTGGCCTATCTTGGTTCTTCTTCTTCAACGCTCATGTGCTTAGAAGGGCCAGCCTCATCGTTGGCCGACATGTTTGCACTTTTAGAAAAAAGAGGTAAAAATTTAGCAAAAAAATCAACCGAAAAATTCGGCATGACCATTGCTAATTTTTTGACCTAGGAGTGCCCATTTCTCAACCAAAACAGAAGTGAATCGACACTTCGGGAGAAACGGTCAACTCAATTGAAATCCATGCAAACATTCACACATAAGAAAACAGCCCCATTTACGACCCCCATCGATAGCCCCATTCACAGCCTCCATTCACACAGGACCATATATTGAATCAAACAGCAGCAGTAACAACAACACCATATATTGAATCAAACAACACCATATAGTACTGATACGTTGCTAACGTATCTATAATTTTTGATGTTCCATGCTTGTTTTATATTAACTTTCTTATGTTTTGTCCACACTTTGGAGTACTTTTATAAACTTTATTGGAATAACCTATTAACAAGATGCCACAGTGCCAGTTGCCTGTTTTTTGCTGTTTTTGGTTCCAGGGAAGTCAGAAAATGAATATTCTCTGAATTGGATAGGACAAAAGCCAAAGTTGATATTTTACCGGAAGACTCACGGAGCCAGAAGACGAGACGGAGGGGGGCCACAGGGCTGCCACACCACGCCTTGGCACAGGCAGCCCTAGGCCACACCAGGGCATGGTGTGGGTCGCCTGGCTGCCCACCGACCTTGCCCCTTCGCCTATAAAATCCTCCCGATGCAAAAACCCTAAATCGTCAAGCCTCTAGCTACGAAAAGTTCTGCAGCGCCGCCTCCACCGAAGGGGAGATTCAGGGGACAGAAAGTCTCTGTTCCGACACCCTGCCGGGACGGGGAAGTGCCCCCGGAGCCATCTCCATCGATCTCTACCACCATCTCCATCGCCGTTGCTGATTCCCATGATGAGGGGGGAGTAGTTCTCTCTTGAGGCTAAGGGTTCTACTGGTAGCTATGTGTTCATCTTTCTCTCTATGCATGATCATATTGTGATCATGAGCTTTGTAATCAAGTAGATCTACTTTTCTACTCAAGTGCTTTAATAGATCTCTGCTCTTCCTATGTTTGTGAAAGTGACAGCGTACACACCATAGTGGCACTTAGGCTAGAGATTACAAATACTTGTTATGAGTTATATTTGGAGTTGGATGTCTCTATGAAATTGTGGTGTTTGTTGGAACCATCTAGTGCTCAAGGTGACAGTGTGGGGCTTTCTAGATGGGAAAGGCTTACTTTGAGGTGTGCTGTTATAGCCCTACCATGGATTAGAGTGTCCAACCGGAGAGTAGTTCAGAGTAGTATCATGAAGAAAATATATTTATATGAGAGTGTTCACTAGCGAAAGTATGATCCCTAGGCCTTGTTCCTAAACATTGAAACACCGTTTGCAACTAGATCTGTTACATGTTTGCTTGCTTCCATCTTTTTTCCTTTAGTCTTTTCCTCCTGTCAGGCTATTTTCTGGCACTGTTAGCACTTATAATTATCCATACCACTTGTATTTCACTATCTCTTCGCCGAACTAGTGCACGTATACACCTGACAAGTGTATTGGGTGTGTTGGGGACACAAGAGACTTCTTGTATCTTGATTGCAGGGTTGCTTGAGAGGGATACCTTTGACCACTTCCTCCCTGAGTTCGATAAACCTTAGTAAACCATTTAAGGGAAAACTTGCTGTTGTACTACAAGCCTCTGCACTTGGAGGCCTAACAATAGTCTACAAGAATAGAAGTGCGTAGACATCAAGCTATTTTCTGGCGCCGTTGCCGGGGAGGTAAGGTAAAAGGTACTCACATCCTCCGGTGTGAGTGCTCAAAGTTATTTCCTTTAGATTCTGCAATTTTGTCTTTTGTTTCTTGTTTTCACTAGTTAGGCTTAATGGAAAACAACAACAAAATTAGAGAGCTTTATAGTATTTATCTTGAGTTAGGACATGAAGTGTTTGAAGAGAAAATTAAAAAACCTATGGAACTTTATTTGCATGGTAATAGCAATGTTGTTAGTATGAATTCTTTGGACACCATTATTGCTAATGCTATGGAAAAGTCTAAGCTTGGGGAAGCTAGTTTTTATGAAAATGATCTTTTTAGTCCCCCGTCTTTAGAGGAGAAAATTTGCTTTGATGATACTATACATCCAATATATGATGATTACAATGATGAATATGATATTTTAAGTCCACCTACTATTGAGGAGGAAATTAATTATGACGACAATATGCCTCCTATATTTGATGATTATGGTGATGAGAATAATAATGATAGCTATTTTGTTGAATTTCCTCCCACTATAATTAATAAGAATGACTATGCTTATGTGGAGAGTAATAATTATTATATGCATGTGGATCATGATAAGAATGTTTTATGTGATAGTTATATTGTTAATTTTATTCATGATGCTACTGAAAGTTATTATGAGAGAGGGAAACATGGTTTTATGCATCTCAATAATATTAAGTTTCCCCTCTTTATGTTGAAAGCCTTGAAGTTGCACTTGTTTTGCTTTCCTATGCTTGTTGCTTTGTGCTTTCATGACTTGTTTCATGACTTAAATGTGCTTTGAATTTGCTTCTTGATGCTCTCTTTTACTATCAATTCATATTTCTTATGTGAGCATCTTCTCAAACTATCATGCCTAACTTAAAGGCGTTAAAAAAAGTACTTATTGGGAGATAACCCAAAGGTTTTAGTTGAGTCTTGGAAGTTATTGCTTCCGTAATAACCTCTCCTTATCATTTTTATTTTCTTTTTGTGCCAAGAGTAACCTCTAATGAGAGAGAAGTAATGCTTGGGAAAGTTGTTGTCCCGAAACAGATTTTTGTGCTTCACCGTAAATATTCGTGTAAAATATCTGTACATCGTTTTGAGCCGTGATTTTTTGTGCTTCTGCCTCAGGTTGTTATCTAACTTTCGTTAGTTCAACACTTTTCGATTGGAGCAACACAAGGTCTTCGAAAAAATTGGTTTTTACCTGCTGCTCTGTTTTGACAGATTTCTGCCATTATTTGCATTTGCTTCTTGTTGGTTCCTTTTTGAGTTCTCTTTGGGGAATTGAGCTTTTTGAGGGAAGTTCTACAGTAGCTTGTGTTTTAATGGAAGTTTTATTGGTGTTGAAACTGAACCCAAAAACTTATTATCTTGAGTGCACTAATGTTGTTAATAAAGATTGTGTGCTATTTTGTATGAAGGAAAAATTCCAGGTGTATGGAGAGAATGATGTAATGAGGTGAAGAATGGACTAAAGCTCAAGCTTGTCGATGCCACGCGTGTTAACCCAAGAAATATTCAAGAGGTACAAGCGTCAAAGCTTGGGGATGCCCAAGGCATCCCCTTCTTCATCAATAAAAAACCCAGATTTCTTCCAAACACTTCATTTTTATTGTTTCATGCAAAGTTGTGTTGTTCTTGGAGCATCTTCGTTTTTGTTTTTGGTTTTTCGTTTGCTTGGTCTTCTTAGTTTGCTTGAATAAATTGGTTGGACCTCCTCTTTCATACATTGGTTTTCAAATAGTTTGGTTTGGATTGGAAAGAGTAGGAAAGTTCATGCTTAAGTGGTTAAAGGAGTTTGTTTTTGACTGTGGCCTATGCTTTCTCATGTCATGCTTGATATTGTTTTGGCTTTATGCTTAGTGATTTTTTCTGTAGCATGACATGTTACAAATAATTGAGATTGCTTAATGTGCCTTGAAAGGATCATGCATTGTTTTAGCATACTAAAGCATAGTATTGTGGTATTCTCCTTTGATGCTTTATTTGGGTTGACTTGGCGCATGCTCACACCATGTTATGACTATCCCAAGTCATCATAGCCTTTATGATCCTTTAGTTTTTGACTTGTAATATCACTTTATGCTTTGATTAATGATGTTTTGTCGCTCTGCATGATTATGGCCATTATTGCTCTCTTAGTTGGTCACTCCCAGTCTTTTGCTAGCCTCCATAACCAAGTATGAGTTCCACTCATGCATCCAACTCCTAAACCCAAGTTATTCCAAAGAGTCCACCATAACTACCTATTAGCATTTGCTATTCCAAGTATATTCATGTTTTATCTACCTTCTGAATTAAACTTGTTATGAGAAAACTAGTGATTAAAGCTCTCACGAACTTGATGGCACACTTTACTTTTCTTGCCCTTAATAAACTTGAACCATTGTGTCGTCTGTGTTGTATATGCTTGCACTTATATGTTGGGGATTAGCAGAACCATGCTATCATGGGGAACGCTTTTAACATTGCACTTGTACTTTGTACCTAGTTGATATCATGCTCTTTTGTCTATGGATGTCGTCGGTGTGAAATGAAAGGGGGGCTTGTAAGTCCATGGAGTTATGTATGTGTGTTAGAGAAACGCCTAGGCCGCCGGTCTAATCCATGTTGTCATGGTTGAAACCTGCAGTGTAACCATAATGAGTTGTCTATGAAGCATTCTTCTTATAAAAAAAGAGTCAAATATTGAGAAAAAAGAGAAAAAGAAAAAAAAGAGATTAGAAAAGAGGAAAGAGAGAAAAAGCACCATTTTCCCATGGTAAATAAGAAGATTGCTGAGATGCTCGTTGTCTGCTTGCCTTGTCATTTTGATATGGGGATTCTTCCGTATCATCGGGCAAGGGGTACCCGTTTGGCGGTTCTCTATGATACACATGTACTTACTATGACAAGAACTTACCGGTAACTAAACTTGAGTAGCATGAGGAGCGGCCCTCGTATTCAAGGGACATGAGATTGCCAACTTATACTTTGTCAATCATATACTCCATAGTTTGTTCACTTTAACCTTAATCACTTCAAGATGCTTATGATAGGGGCAATGAGAGCTGAAAGCTAATAAGTACCATAATTTTTGGAAGCTCTTTATGAGACTTGAATCCCGGCTTCCTTCTATGAAGGCCTTTCTTTTACTTTTATGTTGAGTCCCCATCTTCTATATTTATGCACCTATTGAGAGAGCTTAGTGGCCATTCTTAGTTTAATGTGCATTGTCCCAAGACTTGTTGATTGATGCATAACTTTGATATTGCTTGTTCTTAAACTATTTGTATCTAGTCACCCTTATGAACTTTGAAGGTGTCCTATGCATTTATATTTGCTACACTATGATGGACAAGCTGAATACCATTCTCATTATGCTTTCTTTATGTGAAACAAATAAACGTCTTTCAATGCATTGTTATTCATGATCTTTTGTTTGTGCCTTTTCATGTTACAACATAGTTGCTATGTCATATTGTTAGAACTTTATCTTTCATGCTATGTTGAAGTACTATGATCCCAGCTATCAATGTTTTACAAATACTTTGATCAAGATTATGATGGTGCATGTCATCTCAAAAATTATTCTTTCTTTTTATCACTTACCTACTCGAGGAGGAGCAGGAATTAAGCTTGGGCATGTTGATACGTTGCTAACGTATCTATAATTTTTGATGTTCCATGCTTGTTTTATATTTACTTTCTTGTGTTTTGTCCACACTTTGGAGTACTTTTATAAACTTTCTTGGACTAACCTATTAACAAGATGCCATAGTGTCAGTTGCCTGTTTTCTGCTGTTTTTGGTTCTAGAAAAGTCAGAAAATGAATATTCTCGGAATTGGACGGGACAAAAGCGAAAGTTGATATTTACCGGAAGACTCACGGAGCCAGAAGACGAGACGGAGGGGGGCCACAGGGCAGCCACACCACCCCTTGGCGCGGGTAGCCCTAGGCCGCGCCATGGCATGGTGTGGGCCCCCTGTCATGGCGGACACCATGGTGGGCCCACCCCTTTGCATCTCTTCTCTCCCTATGTGTGTGAAAGTGACAGCGTGCACACCATGGTGGCACTTACCTAGAGATTAAAAATACTTGTTATGAGTTATATTTGGAGTTGGATGTCTCTATGAAATTGTGGTGTTTGTTGGAACCATCTAGTGCTCAAGGTGACAGTGTGGGGTTTTCTAGATGGGAAAGGCTTACTTTGGGGTGTGTTGTTATAGCCCTACCATGGATTAGAATGTCCAACCGGAGAGTAGTTCGGAGTAGTATCATGAAGAAAAGATATTTATATGAGAGTGTTCACTAGCGAAAGTATGATCCCTAGGCCTTGTTTCTAAACATTGAAACACTATTTGCAACTAGATCTGTTACATGTTTGCTTGCTTCCATCTTTTTGCCTTTAGTCTTTTGCTCCCGTCAAGCTAATTTCTGGCACCGTTACCACTTATAATTATCCATACCACTTGTATTTCACTATCTCTTCGCCGAACTAGTGCACCTATACACCTGACAAGTGTATTGGGTGTGTTGGGGACACAAGAGACTTATTGTATCTTGATTGCAGGGTTGCTTGAGAGGGATACCTTTGACAACTTCCTTCCTGAGTTCGATAAACCTTGGGTAATCCACTTAAGAGAAAACTTGTTGCTGTTCTACAAACCTCTGCACTTGGAGGCCCAACAACTGTCTATAAGAATAGAAGTGCGTAGACATCAAGTACCACATAGTACCAAGTAACTGTCGCATACATAGTACCATTTCATAGCAGTACCATTTAGAATAGAAACTTCTACTTCACTAGCACCATTTAGCACCATTTCACTAGCAATATGTCTCCAAGTGAACCTAAAACTGCTACTTCTATTTCACATATAAGAACCAGTACATGTATATTAAGGATTTTTGTAGCAATAAAATGGTCAGTAAGCAATACATGCATAATTAGTGGTGGCCAAATGACATAGTCAAGTTCACAATGAAATTGTCCAGGTCACATAAAAATATAGCATGTATATTCAATCTAATGTTGTTTAAAGCATTACACTATAGGTGACCCCAGGTTTAGATTATATGAATGCTTCAAGGTTAAAAAGCTACTGTTCAAGTTAAGTTAAATAGGAAGAAGATAAACTCTACCAAGTACAGTACAAATTCACTTCATTTTTCATTTATGAACAGGAGTACTAATTAATATGTCGATTAGTACTGTCAAAAACTAAGATACTCTCTAGTAGTACAATTTGTCCAAAATAAGACTTCTGCAGCATCCAGTAATTGTATTAAGTAAAGTATTAATCTAGAGAAACAAACTAAGATACTCCACCATCCAGAGAAACAAACTAACTTCAATTTTAATTTTAATATGAGCATTAAACATATATCAATTTTAATTGATTTCATTGGGAAAGGTATGTTTTAATGAGCTTACTTATTCATTTCCAATATATTAATAGCTTCATATACTACATAGAGAAGAAAATATTAGAAAATCCAATTCATGTTCCTAAACCAAAGTTGTGGATTTTGACTCAAGTAGTCCATCATAAACCTTATTAGTATTATATCTGTGAACCCTGAAAACTCACTTTGTTGCTGCTGTCTACTATATCTCTAAACCCTAAACACCTAAGCCAAAAAAGTGTATAGTTGCTAATAATATATTGCCTGGAAGGTATATATTCAGAGTTTTACTATGGATTTACACAACTAGCACTTTGATCACACACACATACCTCATTAATACCCTAAGATATAATTAACACTAGGAATCACACTAGATCATCCAGGAACAGCACTAACACATGTTAACTGAATTTTAACACCTAAATTTCAGATATTTTTCACAAACAAAATAGATCAAGCTAACCAACTAACACTAGAAAGCACTCAAGAACATATCCTAAGCATCTGAACTTGTTAACTAACAGAAGTAGCACCAAATTAAGAGAAAGGGGGAGGAGGAGCATCACCAAATTCAGAGAAGTATCACTAGGGTGAAGGCCAGGGGAAGGAAGCGGCCAGGAGTACTAGGGGAGGCCAGGGGAAGGAAGCAGTGATTTCCTAGGGTTGATTATGGACGGTGGACTCCTGGCTGAAGGCGACAAGGACGATGAGGTGGCTTCTGGTAGTGGCGTGGACGTGCTCGTATCCTCCTGAAGCTTGGTGTTGGCGAGCGATGATCATGTGTGCTACCCTTCTCCTGCTAAAGCTTGGCGGCAGTGCTCCTGCTGCGGGCCTCCTCCTCCTAGGTCACGGGTGGGGCGCCGAGCGTCCTCCTCCTAGGTCACGGGTGAGTTGTGGAGGCATTGTCAACACCCGGATTTTTAATCCCACATGCCTGTTATGTTATACATCACAATCCCAGGATTACCATTTTTGCGAGACATAACAGATTGGATATCACAGTACATCATCCATTAAAAACCATACATAAGGTCTTACACGAATAAGGATCTCATGATCCAGTCTTAATACAACAAGCAGCGGAATAAATAATAAGCATAGCAGTGGGGTCCATCTTCAGGGGCATAGGCAATGCTGATGAAGGCAGATAGTCCTAGTTATCATAGCCGTCCTGCTAGCCATCATCTTGGTAGTCTCCTTGATAGTCTGGCCATGAGAATAGCCAGGGACAAAAGCCATAAGTACTCTTTAAGTACTCGCAAACTACCACTAACAATTAGTATAGTTCTAATGTAAAGGGCTAACTCTAAGTTTAACTCTAAAGTTAAGTTTGAAACCTAAGCTGAGTTCAGAAACAAAGAAAGATAAAATAAAGTTCTAAAATCACTTAAGTTGGGAAGCTAGTGTCATAGTCACAACCCTATTGTGGTCAAGTCAAGATTCATCATTCATTTCATAAGTTATTTTGAAAACATCTGACAACGAAACAGTATGGCCACTCCAACTGTCCATAACCGCGGATGCGGCTATTCGAATAGTTTGACACTCTGCAGAGGTGGTACACTTTCACCACAAGATTCGATACATCCGTCAGGGATAACCCTGAATCGTCATACTTAGTATGCAGATAATCAAACATAGCCTTTCCTTTACACACCCTATTATAAGCACCTCTCCTATGAGCATGGCCTCCCAACCATGACCATCTGTCATCTTGGGCATTGCATAGGTGGACAACATTGAGAGGTAGCCTCTGCTCAAACCTCTCCCGCGAGGGAACTAATACTAATGCATATAAACTTCTGGCTAAGCCTTACCCAATTCAGGTATTGTGGTTGTACGGTAAATTTGGAATGGCATCGCATCCGAATCCAACCACCAGTTTTGTAAAAGGGTCAAGGCTCATGCCTCAACATTTTCATCATCATAAACCATTTGTGTTTCTCAACACATGTCAAAACATTTCAATAGAATGACTCATCATTCCAAGGTTTTCATAATTCATTTTCACCAAGTGTTCCCATCTAAAGTGACTCAAGTTTTTATCTACTCAAAACTACTAACTTAAGAGTGTTCACTAAGGTGGAAAGATGGGATCAATCTCATGCCATGGAATGACATCTAAAGTTATCTAGATAGGTCAAGTTTTATACTTTTTATGCTACCTTCAAGACAAGTAAGGGACTTTGGTAAAGTAAAGGAAGTAAAGCTTGAAAATAAGACTTGGGGTAAATAATAGTCAAAGTGGTATCACCAAAGCATGCCTAAAGCATCTTTGCTCCAATCATCTAGTTTAAGTCTAGCTTGCTAAGCATTCTACTTGCAAGGGTTATCTTGCATTGTTAATGATGGCTTGCCTTGTGCAGTGTAGTGGTTGAAGTTTTCTTCCTCCTCTTGATAGAGCTCCCACCTCCTCGAAAGCTTGGTCGGTACTATCATCTATAAATACATACGGAGTACACAATCACCAAACAATACTTAACTAGTCTAATTAGCACTCTAAGGCACACATTTGATGATCTATTATCATCACAAACATCACAAGTTTTATTAACTAGTTTCCTTCTTTTTATTTAAGAAAAGTAATTTCTACTCATTGAAAAATAACTAAGATTTAATATTCACCACTTAAAATATCGGATCATGTGGACACATGTCATCACCACATATTCTAACATGTGGGAATGTGATTTAAGGGTTGGATCACAATTACTTTGGTTTAAGTTCATTATTTAATGATTTAAAGTGACTAGAAATGCCTATATAGCATTATTTTTGTACTAGTCCATAGTCACTGAATGTAAACCCTAATATTATTACATATTCAGATACGTATGGTGAAATGTGATTTTTGAGAGTTGGAATCAACTCAAAAGCTATTTTGGTTGATTTTATAAAAATGTTTGAATGTGCAAAAGCTTCTGTCTTGTTATTTTTACTAGGAGATATCTCTAACTCTAATGTAATTAAATCCAACGGGCTTGGATAGATCTTTTCAGTAGCTTTCTAACACAATTTGAATCACTCCATTTGCATTTGTAAATCTCTCTGAATTGATTTTCAAACTAGGGGACACAACTAAGTTCAAAACTAAATAGAAAAATCTAAGTTTGAATTAAATGGGTTGCGCGGGAAGGAAAACGGGTCGGCCCAGTGGTACTCCACGGCACAGAGAATGGCTGACAGGAGGGGTCCACCAGTCAGCGGCTCTTTACACGCGAAGCGGTACGGGGCGATGTGGGCCGTTAGATTAGAAGGGGGATCTACGGCTGGGGCTTGTCGTCGATGACGGAGAGGTCACCGGCGAGGTCTAACCCTAGCGGCTCGGTGGGGGTGCTCAGGGGGCATACCAGGGCTCCAGCTATGGTGGCGATGGGGGCGATCGAACGTGCTGTCGATGGCGGACTCAAGGGTGGTCGCGGTAGCTCCTGGGGTGGACGAGATCGATGGCGCCTTCTCCTCCTCTGCAGCGGGCTCCTCCGGCCAAATTCCGGGGAACCCAGGCTCGAGCGGCTCCGGCGAGAGGTGGAGAAGGATTAGTGAGGAGAGGGGAGTGGAATGGTGTGAGTAGTTTGTGCTGGGGAGGGCTCCTTTTATAGGGCGACGAGGGGACCGAGCGACACGACGGCGAGCTCATTGGTGACGCTGATACAGGCAGCTAGAGGCATGGGCGGCGTAGGTGGACAGTGGCCTGCTTCCTGGCGGTCATCTACGGCTTTAATGCGTGGCTAGGGGCGGTGGCGTTTGGTCGGGAGCGTACCGCGCTCTGGGAGACAGAGGCGGTGCTCGACGCGGCGTACGGCGACTGTGGGTCGCGCGGCGGCGCATGGCCATGTCTAGCGGGGTGCTGGTGTCGAGGTGGAACGGTGTGCAGGATTTTATGTCTAGTGGTGGTCTGCAGCGTGCTGGCAACGATCGCGCTCTGGCGCGCGCTGAGCACGGCGTAGAGAGAATGGGCGGCGGCGTTGGGGTGTGGTCCACGGCCTGGGGGTGATCGAGGGGTGGACAGGGAGTGGCGGTAGGGTTGGACGGAGCTAGTGGTGGCGCTGGATTGTCGCTGCACGGTCGATGGCGCTCTGTCCATGATCGGCCGGCGGCGACCACAAACTGGCGACGCTCCACTGCTGCTCTAGGCCGGTTAGTAGCTTAGTTAGGTGCTGGTTAGAGTTAGAGGGGACAAGGGGACCAAATGGAGCCCAATTACTCAACAATGCAATGATCATTGAATAGTAAAAATTAGGCAGAAATTTGGTGCATGCCACCTGTTCGACACAATGGCCGCATGAACTCAAGTTTGGAATTTTTGGATGAATTTTGGTGGGTTTGCTATACACATGCTTAAGCCTCTGTGGTTGCTTGGGTTTTGAAAATGGAGCTCATTTGAGTGGTTTTTGCATAAGTGTGATCTTCCCATATGAACTACATTCAATTTTCAAATGCCCTTTAAAATTAGTGTTTGAAAGTTTTTGGCAGATCAGAAAGTGGGCATTGGTACATCATTACATGTACTAGCAATGGGTGCAAAGATCCACATTTGTTTCTGTTAAGAATTGAGTTCTAGGAGTAGCCAAAGTAGGCATGTTGATTAAAATGGCACAAATGACCATTTCTTTCTTTTATTCATTTTGATTTGTTTTTTTTGGGATTTGTTTGGGAATGATATAGATGATGTTTATTTCACCTAAGAATCATTTTACAAGAAATGGATCACTTAATCATGGCAATTCAAAACAACTCCTATTTAAATGCACACACATATGAATGCTTTAATAATTTTAGTTGGAAAAGTTTTTGTTAACCCTAATTTTGATGATTTGGATCTTAATAACCTTGGATTAAAGTTTTGGGATGTTACAGGCATCCAGGCAAGCGGCAAGGTATGTAGGAGGGTAGGCGGGCTAGGTTTCCTCGGGCGGGCTAGGGTTCATCGGGCGGTTTGGGGAAAGGAAATGAAAGAAGGTGTGGAAGGGGAAGGCCGAACTGGCCATTTGGCTAAGTGTTAAAATTCTATGGCGCATATTGGATGGATGCGCCACAAAATTCTTGAACTTCTGTGGCGCATCCACCCAATATGCGCCACGGAATTTTAACACTTAGTTCAAAAGAATCGCGGTGCTAGACTATGACATGAAACACATGATAGACTAGTGGTTAGGTTTGCTCCACTATTCTGAACCTAGGGCAGCCAGGTTTGAATCCTGGCTTCTCCCAATTATTTTTATTTTTAAAAAGGTATTTTTAATTATGTTAAGAAAGAATATACACATTTGCGAGTAGAGATTTATATTATTCAAACAAAATCTTCGTATACACAAACGCGAATATCATATAGATCAACATTCAAACAAAGATGTGCATACACACAAAAATATGAACTATCGTCTCTTCACAATATTCATGCCCTTTTTCGTCGCGGTTGAATACTTTATCCTGGGCACCTTGAGATTTCTTCTCGTGAATGGACAACCTTTAGTAGGTAGGGTGGTCTTCCTTCTTACTGTAGTAGTAGTAGGCATGTCGAAGTACTTGTCGAATTCCTCTTCGATATTTGCGGTTCTTCTCGAAGTCTTGCTCTTTGGCGGATCCTTCCATTCTGATGATGCTCCTCTTTCCCGTCCTCACTACAACATGGCTGGGCTTTGACGGGTCGGTAATAAAAAAGCATTGGTCAACTTGGCTAGCGAGTACCCATGACTCATTTTTCGCAGAGGCGTTCTTCGCCGATTTGGCATCGGGTATAACCATGGTGGTGAAATACCAGTGTTCTTTTTTGTCGTTCTTGGCCCATCTAACATAGAACATTCGTACCGTCTCTCCACAGTAGTCAAGCTCACATATCTCCTAGATCCTTCTGTAGAATCTTTCCTTGATAGTAGTCTCGTCATCAGGGAAGGATAGGATAGTTACTCCTGAGTTATGATATTCGCTATTCCTATCCTTTTCCTCGGTGTAGAATCTATAACCGTTGATGTTGTACGACTGATAGGTCCTTAGATTGTGCGCGGGTCCCTGTGACAAGGAGAATATGAGTTTTTTATATTCCGTAGAAGGCGTCTAAGGGGGGATTATCTAGTAGCCTTTTCTTGAACCAACCCATGAAACTAGAGTTGTGCTCTCTGGTTACGTCTCCCTTCTTTCTCGGTCGGCCCAGGTCGACGTACTCCTGCTCGATTAAGATTTTGTGCTCTTCCACCCAAGGGCCGACCAATTTAATGTGTTGTAGCGCGACTCATTGTACCATGTCAAAGTTGGCGCGTCCACCAGCAATGCCGACATGTAGTGAGAGGTACCCCTCGCGGTGACTATATCCAGCGAGCCTATCGAGGTGCTTCTTGGTGGGCATACCAACATCATCATTCTCGGTGCTTAGATAATTCTAGCAGAAGGAGATGCACTCGTAGATTAGAAAGCCCTTGGCTATGCGTCCATCTAGACGGAACCTGTTGCAAACGAATCCTTTGATGACATTGCTCAGCCTTTCAAACGGCATCAAGTTGTGTAGGAATGTTGGCCCGGGCTGGTTTATGTCATCCACGACATGGACAAGCAGATGCACCATGATGTAGAAGAATGTGGGTGGGAAGTAAATCTATAGCTCGCATAGTATCACCACGATCTCTTCCTGTAGCCTATCGAGTTGCTTCACTCTGATCGACTTCCTAGAGATGACATCAAAAAAGTTGCAGAGGCCAAACAGCGTCTCATAGACATGCTCGTCCATTATCCCTCGGATCGCAATGGGAAGTATCTGCATCATCAGCACGTGACAGTTGTGAGACTTCATACCGCTGAACCTCTTCTTCGCTACGTCCACATAACTTATATTCCCCGACTAACCATGAGGAATTTTGACTCCTAGGAGGCATCTAAAAAACTTCTCGAGCTCTTCCTGACTCGGAGTGAAGCATGCAACTTGAAGCACCACCTCATTTGTCTTAACCCTTTTGCGATGACCTTGAGTCCCTTCCGTCTGATCATCATCATCATCACTATCAAAGTACTGAAGATCTTTCTTGATGCCAAGACATTTCAGGTCGTTTCTTGCTTTCGTCCCATCCTTGGTCATCTCCAGCATGTGTGAGCAGAGTGCCAAATAGACTCTCGGTAACGTTCTTCATGATGTGCATTACATCGAGGCTCTGGGGTGTGTGGATAACCTTCCAGTACAGTAGGTCCCAGAAAACAGACCTCGTTTTTCATACACCCAGCAACGGCTTTGTCCTCGGTCGCTTCTTTCCCGGCGCAGGGCACTCTTCCCAATTATTCAAAAGCTCTTCCATTTCTTCGCCACTACTCGGACACGGGGCTCTTTCGAGCTCGTCTTTACCATTAAACAGGTCACCACGTTTTCTTCACGGGTGATCCATGCAAATCCACTTTCGAGTCCCATGGAACACGATTTTCAAAAACCCAGGATCCTTTGGTAGCTGGAGATGTGGGGTCTCATCCATGCACTTGACACATGCAGGATAGTCCTGCACCGTCGTGAGCAACGCGGCTCTCAGATGGAAATATTCTCTAGTGTAGGCATCCCACATACGGGTTGGCGTCTCCCACAACGTGGCTAACTCCTCTTTCAACATCCAGAGATACAGATGCATGTCGATATCTGGTTGTTTCGGCCCCTAAATAAGAATATGCATGTGTATGTACCTTTGCTTAGTGCACAACCATGGGGGTAAGTTGTACGGCCATACAAAAATGGGTCAGGTGTTATGCGTGCTACTCTAGTTGCCAAAAAGATTGAGTTCATCGGTGCTTATACTCAGCCTGATATTCCTTACATCGCCCCCAAACTCTTCGAAATCAATGTCTAATGCATTCCAATGGCTAGCGTCTGATGGGTGTGTCAGGATCTTGCCCTTCTCCGGATCATCTTCAGGTTTCTCCCTTTTCGCGTGCCATTGCATGAGTTTTGCTTTCTTAGGATCTACGAAATACCGATGTAGACGGGGAGTGAAAGGAAAGTACCATACCACTTTTTGAGAAACTTTCTTGTTCTCTCTCTTGTACCATCCTTGGCCGCACACTGGACATGTGGTTCTCTCCGTCTACTAGTCCCAATAAAGTGCGCAATCATTGATGCAGGTGTGGTATTTAACATGCGGTGGGTCGAGAGGGCACACGATTTTCTTGGCCTCCCTTGATACTTGGTGGCCACAGAAACACGTCCACCCATACTTGGTGGCGGGTCCCAGTATATTATACTGTGGCGCATGTCGATTTATATGCGCCACGGAATGATTAAATTTCCGTGGCGCATTTTGCTTATGTGCGCCACTGGATTTGTTATGTGGCGCATGGACTTAAATATGCGCCACCGAATAACTGTCTATCTATAACTAGTTTCCTAGTAGTGCGATATCTTTCATTTTTATTTTGGATGATCCATGTATCAACCTTGTGTGATCAATGATGTAAGCTTTTTCTAAAAACAAACTTTAAAAAAAGTAATAAAAAGGTCTCATGTATCCATTGATACAAATGTCGAGGCAAGGCTCTATTTCCAAAAAAAGGAGTCATGCCATTGGCAGACATTTGGATCGAACCAACTTTTATTAAAAACTAATTCTTCACTTCTGTCGTAATGCACGGGCACATTTTCTAGTGGATAATAACGGATGGTTGCTTGCCCTAATCGGTGCGGATGCCAATAGTTTGGTTTTTCTTAAAAAAAGAGATACACACGTGACCGACTGACTTGTGTATTGATCCATCTATTAGTGGAAGCCGACGTTTGGAGCTCGGGCGACATGGAGCTCTTTTTTTATCAAACTAGAAATTGCATTTTGAAGTTCCAAATATCCCAATAAAGAATCATAAATGTAGAAATTAATTTTTGAAAAATCTCAATTTCAAAATACCCCATGTTTTGGGATGCACAAAAAAACACAAAATCTGACATCTAAATTAGTGAATGGTGCAAAATTTCAAACCGCCAAATTCGGTCAGATTTTATTATTTTTGTTAAGCCCAGAATATAAAGTGTTTTGGTTGAGATTTTGTGTCGTTGGTAGAGTACATCATTATCTATGTCTAGATTTGTATTTTAGACTTTTTGAAACTTTTAAATCATAGTTTTAAATTTTGAAAAATAAACGGCTCCATGTCCCTGAACTAAAGTGATTTTCAGATCGATCGATGCTATACTGCCATAGCATATCATCCAAGCAAGTTCGTCCAAAAAAGGTACTCTCTCTGTCATAAAATAAATGATTTGAATTTGTCGCACGATAACTTAAGGATTATGATTTCTGTGCTTTGATTATTGATTATTGACAGCTCGTGTTGCACGGGCTAACGACTAGTTGTCCAGTTGTTTCCACTGACCACCGAGAATAAAATGTCCAGTTTGCTCGATTTAAGTTATCTTAACTTTGTCTGATGCTCTGTCCTCTACGTCGCAGGTTTTCTCGAAACAATTGAATATAGGTGAAGATGCTTAGAGCATCTCTACTCAGGGCGTAAATCTCTCCTAAAGAGCTATGGGGGGCACCGGTGGCTAAATTAACGTCCAGCCCACCCAAAATTATTCTTCACCGACGCGGTCCGGTTTGATATCCGGCACCTTCAGGTCAAACCCAACCCCACGGGAGGCTAGCGGGGCGTCGGATGCCGCGTTTCTGGCAGGAAGACGTGGGAAATCTGGCGTGCAAAACGGTTGGTCGTCGTGGGCCACCCCTGTCAGCGTCAGCGGCCGACGCGCTTAGTCCGCGATCGGTATGTCTTCCTCCTCGCCTGCCGTGCCCCAGTAATGGCGCTGCCGCCCGCCGATCAGTCTTTTGCAGGCGAGCAACCAGTGCGACCCGTTCGCCACGCCTCCCACCCCGCCTGTCGCGCCACCGCCCCGCGCATAAAACCCCCTCCTTCCCCGTGGCTGCTCCATCATCGCATCCCCTCTCCCGTCTTTCCCAACCACCCAAACCGCCGGCCATGGAGCGATACCCCGGAGACGGAGCCACCACGAACGGGTTTGGGCGCCAATCCCTGCGCGTCCACGAGGCGCGCGCGCTGTGGGAGGCGGGGTACCCAGCGCCATCGGACGCGTGATGCCCTAGCGGCTGGGTCCTTAGTGCCAGTGGCTAGCCCATCCCGCCGGTCCCCCGTGGGCAGGCGCGGTAGGCGGAGATCTACCGCCACTACTCGGAGGTCCTCTCGCCGAATGAGCAGAACGACCCTGCCTAGGATCCCGATGACGTGGAGGCGTGGACCGCGTTCTTCGAGGCCCAGCACTACGATCGCCTGGCTGCCTACGACGGCAACGGCCCTCGACCGCTGGACATCAACATCAAAGGTCGGACCCGGTAGTGGAGTGCGCCAGGCCGGTCGCTGTCCTGAGTCCTCGAGTACATCGCCGCCGGCAACACCCCGCCGTTGACGATGCCGCCTCATCACGCTGCGCCACATTGCCCGGACCAACGGTGGGCACCGCGCCAGGCCGCCCAGTCTTCCTCCACGTCTTCCTCATCAAGGTCTTCATCATCGTCGGCCCGCTACTCCCCGTACTCCACGCCGTCCCCGCACTTCTCGGCTATCCTCGCACCGGTGAAGGACGAGTATGAGGAGGATCCTCTGTCGCGCCGACGCTCCGGCATGAGCGGTCTCCTCCCTGTGGTCGCCTGCGCCTTGGCGCGCCCCAGCGCCAGGTGAAGGAGTGGACGCCGCCGCCGGAGTACAAGGCGGACGCCCTCCAGCTGAAGATCGACGAGGACCCGGAGAAGTTTTCGGGCCAGCGCGTCGCCGAGCGCGCCTCCTACGAGGCCGTGCCACCAGTGACGGACGACTTCGCGGAAGCGTGGTCAGCGGAGGAGTACCGGCGCGAGCAGGCAGAGCGAGCGCGTCGTCTCATTCTGTTCATCGAATTTGAGGGCGACAACAACGGGTCGGGCTGCTCAAGCTGGGGCGACGATCCGGGCCAGGACTGCAGCACCATGCCGTCGCCGAAGCAGGAGACCAGCAACAACGACGACGGCGACTACGCGGCGACGATGTACCATCCCTTGGACTGGAAGGCCGTGGCCGGGTCCACCACTAGGGTTTAAGTTTTTTTTAAAAAATTGTACAAACATCCACGGTCGAATCGCCGTATAGGGAACGAGCGGAGATTCTCTAGGTAGCCTAAATAACAAGAAGCAATACGATATCGACGGATTCCTTGGATCAAAAACACACAGGCAAGACACAGCCAGCAGACCGAATGGAGAACGGCAACAGCAGCGGAGGGGACGGCGACGTTGGAGTGACCCAACCCCGGTGGCGGTTCTCCCGGCCGTCAGGGGGCACGCAGCTGGCGGCCGCCGGTAGCCTGAGTATCCGCGCGGTGCTCGGCCGCCTCATCTCTTCCGTCGACCCATCCGGGACGCGCCCCGTCGTGTGGCTCGCCCATGGCGACCCCACCGCCACCGCCTGCTTCCAGACCGCGCCAGAAGCAGAGGACGCCGTCGTGGACGGGCTCCGCTCCAGGAAGCACAACGGCTACTCCAGCACCAGCGGTGAACCCCACGCGCGCAGGTGAGCACCTCCACGCAACACCAGTGCGCCCCATCCTCAGACAGAGCATCTCACATCTATTCGCCGAATCGCAGCGCTATTGCAGACTACCTATCTCGAGATCTTCCTTACGAGCTATCACCGGATGATATCTACCTGACATCCGGATGCGTGCAAGCGGTTGAGATCCTGATCTCTGCTCTTGCCCAGCCCGGCGCTAACATCTTGCTCCCAAAACCTGGATTTCCCTTGTACGAGGCGCGGACCACATTCAGCCATCTAGAGGATCGACATTTTGACCTCGTCCCCGAGAGAGGCTGGGAGGTAGACCTCGAGTCCGTGAAGGCTCTTGCAGACGAGAACACTGTTGCTATCGTCATAATCAACCCAGGCAACCCTTCTGGTAGTGTGTACTCACAGGATCATTTAGCCCAGGTGAGCGTACAACTCTGTCTATCGTGTGTTCCCAATTTTGCGTCTGATGCAATTTGCACAACATGTATGTACTTTCAATGAACCAGATTGCGGAAACTGCGCGAGAACTTGGCATAATGATAATTGCCGATGAGGTATACGCCCATTTGGCATTTGGAGATAGGCCTTTCACACCGATGGGTGTCTTTGGCAAGATAGCCCCAGTGATCACCTTGGGATCTATATCTAAGAGATGGCTTGTGCCTGGTTGGCGACTTGGCTGGATCGCAATGTGTGACCCGGATGGCATCTTAAAGGAAGCAAAGGTGAACGTCTGACCTATATAATTGGATGCATCTCCTGTTTTTGGTATTTTGCATGTCAAGGTCAAGCTGCCTGGCAGATGGTCTCTCGGCTACATATACCTTGTGTGCTTCATCTTGTTTAAAACAGTTTGCCTTATAAGACAATCTTAGCTAGTAGTACAGTTATTATCACACGGTTGCGGCAGATGATCTATCAATTTAGTATAGTTTGTGCACTTACAGAGGCTTGGGAAAAAATAGTTTGTGCACTTCATCCTGTCAAACAGTTTATCTGAAAAAATTGAGCTAGGTGCAAATTTCCGCTAAAAAATATTTGAGGAATTCACTATTCTTTAAATTTGTCTGATAATGTAGAGTAAATTGAAAAGATATGCTGCGGTTTACAAATCGCTGAATTATCATGCTTAGAAGGCCAAAGCAACATTTTGTGTGCGGTACTTACCTGCTATTTCGTACGAAACTCGACATGCCACAATTGTTGAAATCGCTCTATGATCCCTAATTATTTTGCTCTGTTTTAGCTATCTACATGTAGACAGTGTCTCTGAAAGGCCATGTTACAATCTGATATTTGTATGACACTGTTTCCTGGATTTTGGTTATTTGTCTCTGTTTCTCCCAACAGGTTGACCAATCAATTCAAAACTACGCTAACATCTCAACTGATCCTGCAACATTTGTTCAGGTATATATGTATATGGCTTTTGATTTTCACTATTTTGAATAAAAATCCTTCACTTCCACATATATTGTGTAATAATTTGATTTACAGATGTACATCTATCGCTTGCATTGTAAGCTTGCATCAAGACTCCTACATTCTAAATAATTGTAATTGTTTCTTACAGGGAGCAGTCCCTCAAATGATTGCCAACACAAAGCAAGAATACTTCAACAAAATTCTTGGTCTATTAAGGAACTCGGCTGATTTGTTGTTCGGTAAAATAAAGGACATCAGGGGCATTACATGTCCGCACAAACCGGAGGGATCAATGTTTGTGATGGTAAGTGCACAAGTTAACATGCTCTAAATCAGCTGGTTAAGTTGTACTATATTGCAATGAGGATATAATTTTGAGATTCTTCCTTTTCAGGTAAAGTTGGACTTCACTTGCTTGGATGGCTTTTCCGACGATGTAGATTTCTGCTGCAGGCTGGCAAAAGAAGAATCTGTGTTAGTTATGCCAGGTGAAGTCCATATATCCTGATACACTTCTTCGGAAAAAAGGGCCATACCAACAACAGCAATTTGGAAAATAAATAAATACAAAATGGTGTTGCTACTCCGTTTTGCTCAAATCTGCCCTGATCTACATGCACATCTTGTAGGTACTGCACTAGGAATGAAGAATTGGGGTCGCATCACTTTCGCCATTGACCTGCCATCTCTTGAGGATGGCCTTGAAAGGATGAAATCCTTCTGCGACAGACACGCTAAAGTGGAAGCCTAGGCTCAAAGAAAAATTGAGCTTTACACTTTTGTGGTGAATCGCCAGCTATGCGTTGGTTTGCCCTAGTGTTGTTTTCAATAATTGCTTCCCTTGATGTCACCGCAATGATGATTGTTTAGCTTGTTACTCATACATTCGGGTATACTATTCCTGATTGACTTGAACCGGAAACACGACATATTATTGTAGAATGATATGAGCCCATAAAGCTGAAGTAACATACAGTTGGCATCCGTATGTTACCATCGTAGGACCACATAAAAGATTAAAACTTGATCAAATACTCATGCATACTTCATAGAAATCATAGCAAATTCATCCTCTGCCCTCAGTAACATAGGGAACTACTCACAACGTGGAAACATGATGATGATCTGCGACATATGTATTACAACACAATCTGAAAGTATAATTCCACCACCAAATAATGACAAGTTGCAAGGTACAATCATGCACACAGCACTTAAACAATATCTAGGGTTTGATCTACTACAAACTATGAGGGGGATGATGTCGATCTTGAGATGAAGATGGTGTTGATGTTGGGGATGATGAAGATGGTGCTGGTGATGCCTCCCCTACCCCAAAAAGAGGGTTGGTGACGACAATGGCATCAAATTCCTCTCGGCGGCCGCGGGACAGCAGGATCTGGCCTCTCCCATGGTGGAAGATGAGCTCCTCGCTGTCGCCCTCTTAGAAAAATATGGAAAAAAAATATGGTGTAGGGTTTTTTCACCAGACAGAGTGTTATGTCAAAACGGAAGGCTGAGGCGATGCTCGCCGGCCGAGTTGGCCCAGGTGACGCGGTCAGCATGTGGAGCCACGCCACTTGTCCTATCTCGGGCCTCGTGGCTCGCTACGTGTGCCTCCAGGTGCCCGTGGTCTTCGTTTTCCTGAAAAATTTCCGTGGTTTCTTTTCCCGATCAACTTAAGTTCCAGAAGATCCCTGGAACAATAAAATACTAAAAATAGGGTTTTTTGCCTTCGGAAATTAAATACCAAAATAAGTTACTTTATAGGAAAGTCTCGTAAATAATATAATAATGCATAAATAAATTAATAACAATGCAAATAATAATAAAAACTAGTCATATGTGTTGCTATTATGGTGATGCAAAATACACGTACAACTAAACGACGTGGTGAGAGAGGGTTAGGTGGGCTGGGCTAGCTCGGCCGCCCGGCTTGGTTAGGTAGTTATTGTTTTTTATTTGTTTTATTTTTCTAATTTATATTTTGTATTTAATCCATATCTTTTTAGATCTCCAATTGACATGAAATTTATTTCTGAATTTTTCTAAAATTCAATTGATCATTGTAGGATCATTTTTGCAATCATTTCTTTAGTTTTAAAATATTGTATTTATAAAATCCATATTTTTGTAATTCAATCGGGGTTAGGGTTTTCAGGTTCAAAATTTGAAAATTTTGCATGAATGCATATGATGCAATGCTAATTTTTTTAACTCTAATTTCTAAAAAACTTAGGATGTTACAGAAAGAAGCGCTAAAAACAAAAAAGTACAAAAAGAAACACATGTTCTATATCGTTTTGAGGCATTGTAGTGCACAAAACTACCCGTCCTCTAGTATTTTCTTGTTTTCTTAAATCAAGTTCATTTTTTTTGGTTTTCAAGTTTTATATTGTTTTCAGGCATTGTAGTGCACAAACATAACATTGCCAAAATTCCATCCTGGGTATGAAAAATAAAAAAATGTAGGATAAAATGTAGTGCAAAAGCATAAACTTGCACTTGACATGGTGGAAAAATTGCGGGAGATCAAAAGACAACGTAACCTAAACATGATGCAAAAACTTGCGCTCAAGATAGGGGAGGGAGTTGCCCATGCGAACAACGGCGAAGGTGTCGCCTCTATCAAGATAGCTACTGTAGGATCCATAGAAGCAGGGTTTCATCAGCGTCTTCATATTGGTTACAAATAGCAGGTCTTCAGCAGCATGTTGCTCTGCTCGACCTACCCTTGGCATACCCCGTGGTTGTGTCTTCCATGGAGGAGAGCATTGAGCTCCCTTTGGTCTGTGGAAGAGATAGAGGCAGGGAGAGAAATGAGTGGTACACAACCAAAAAGACGAGGATATGATAAAAGCACATAATACTCCCATGTGTGCATCAACCCGGATGATGCGGTTGATCTCTGCGCTAGATCATCAAGATGTACTAAACCCTTTTCCCAAAAAAGCAAACAAAAAAGGGGGAAACCCATGCACGAGTGTCACGGTGCTAGCGGTCGCTAGGGGCATCATTATAGTATGAACTATGAGGACACGATTTGTTAGGCTTGGCCGATTTTGGGGTCCGTCCAGGCTATGCCAAGACTAGCAGAGCCATCCAAAGACAACCTCTGGGCCATGTTGTGCAACCCGTTTGGTACGTTGGGTCGCATGAATTGCACCAATTTGGTAATCTGCTTGCAAGCACATAGCACAAATGTGAATGACATGTCTGTGTTTGGTTGCCTCCAGCATAGGTTTGTGCTCACCTCTTCTCTCCATGGGTGACCTTACCCTTCTATGACCACCCAAAGGTAGTACTTGATGACCCACAAGTATATGGGGTGTATCGTAGTATTTTTGAGGGAAGTGAAACTCAATTTATTGATTCGACACAAGGGAAGTCAGAGAATATTTATAAGCCTTAACAACTGAGTTGTCAATTCAGCTGCACCTGGAAACAATCTTGCTCGCAGCAGTTTATCAGTAGCAACAGTTTTGTAATAGCAATAGTAAAGTAACAACAGTAGTAAAAGTAAAGACAGTAGTAGCAATTGCAGTAAACAATAGGATTAGAGCGCGGTAGACATAGGGATGGATGGACGGGCGTTGCATGGACAAGACAATTCATATGGCAATCAAGACATAGGGCATTTGCAGATAAATAAGATAAAGCATCTAAGTACTAAATAATCATAAGCATGTGTTCCATATATAGTCATACGTGCTCGCAATGAGAACTTGCACAACATCTTTTGTCCTGCCAGCCCGTTTGCAGCGAGGCCTCAAGGGAACTACTGGCAATTAAGGTGCTCCCTTTAATAGAGCACCGGAGCAAAGCATTAACACTCCGTGAACACATGTGATCCTCACATCAAAGCCATTCCCTTCGGTTATCCCGATTGCTGTCACTTCAGGGCCTTTGGTTCCAGACAACAATATGTGTATACAACTTGCAGGTAAGACCATACACAATACTATCATAATGAATCAATAACATGTTCAGATCTGAAATCATGGCACTCGGTCCCTAGTGACAAGCATTAAGCATAACAAGTTGCAACAAAGTCAAAAAGCACTAATAATAGATACTAGGCACCATGCCATTACATGAACGATCTCATCCAATCCCTACCATCCCCATAGCCTACAGCGGAGGATTACTCACTCATAGATGGGGGAAACATGGATGGTCGATGGAGAAGCGATGGTGATGATGATGGCGATGATCTCCACCAATTCCCCATCCCGGCAGGGTGCCAGAACGGAGTTTCTGGTTCCTAATCACGGAATCTGGTGGTAGCGGCGCAGTGGAACTCTTTCTGGAAAAACGTCGAACCCCCCGTGGTTTTTAGGTCAAGAGGCAACTTATAGGCGAAGAGGGAGGCCGAGGGGGTGACCGAGGCGGCCACACCACCCCCAGGCATGGCCTGGCCTAGCCCACACGGCCAGGTGGTGTGGGCCCCTCGTGGCCCTCCTCTGTCTCGTCTTCTGGCTCCGTGAGTCTTCTGGTGAAATAGGATTTTTGGCATATTTTTCGGGATTTGTCCTGATAGTTGATTTTCTGCACAAAAACTAGACACCAAGGTAATTCTGCTGAAAACAGTGTCAGTCCGTGTTATTTGTATCCAAATCACACAAGTTTAGAGGAAAAACAATAACAAAAGTGTTCGGGAAAGTAGATACGTTTTGGACGTATCAACTCCCCCCCAAGCTTAGCTTATTTCTTGTCCTCAAGCAATTCAGTTGAAAGCTGAGTGCGATAAAAGAAACTTTCACAAACACATTTTCTTCATAAGATATATATATTCTCAGCATATGATCAACTACTTGGGCAATTCATAATAAAGAGTATGCAACTAAGTTTACTTAATAATCATTGCAAGCTATGAAGAGATTCCAACTCAAAAATAATAAGTATCATGAAACATAAACATAAGCAATATTGCAATGCTCATAAAAAGGTATGATAGAGTGGTATCTCGCTTGCCTTTGATTGTAGAGCAAACATAAATGCCAAGGCACCTCTGAAGTTCAAGTGAAGACTAGAAGTAAAGATGTCAAAGATACAAGCATCAAAGTCATGACACAATTAATCAAGTTTTGATACAAGCACATCACACTAAGAATGACAACTATGCTCTCAAGAAAGTGCTCATAGAATAGGTGGTGACTCAACAAGGGAATGAAAAGGTTTTGAAAAGTTTGAAAGGCTTCCAAATGCTGAAAGTATGGTACTCATTTGCTTTGAGCTCTCATTGCCCCTACCATAAGCATCTTTAAATGGTTAAGGTGAAAGTGAGGTCTAATCTGAGTTATATGCTTTACAGACCATAAACTGTAAATCTCATGTTCCTTGAGTACGAGGGCCGCTCCTCATGCTAGTCAACTTTAGTTACCGATAAGTTCTTATCATAGTAAATACATGCGTATCATAGAGAACCGCCAACGGGGTACCCCTTGCCCAATGATACAGAAGAATCCCCATATCAAAATGACAAGGCAAGCCGACAACGAGCATCTCAGCAATCTTCTTATCTACGATGGGAAAATGGTGCTTTTTCTCTCTTTCCTCTTTTCTCATATCTCCTTTTTTCTTTTTCTCTTTTTCTTAATATCTGACTCTTTCTCTTTTTTATAAGAAGAATGCTTCATAGACAGCTCATTATGGTTACGCTGCAGGTTTCCACCATGATTAGGCATGGATTAGGCCGGCGGCCCAGGCGTTTCTCTAACACACATACATAACTCTATGGACTTACAAGCTCCCCTTTTATTTCACACCAACAACATCCGTAAACAAAAGAGCATGATATCAACTAGGTATATATTTACAGGTGTTCAAAGCATTCCCCGTGACAGCATGGTTCTGCTAATCCCCAGCCTATAATTTGCAAGCATATAACTTTCATGGACAGTCACAATGGTTCAGGTTTATTAAGTGCAAGAAATAAAGTGTGCCATCAAGTTTGTGAGAGCTTTACTAACTAACTTTCTCATAACAAGCAAACATTTTATTTGAAGAAAACTAGGCATATTGAATATGCATGGAATAGCAAATGTTGCTAATAGGTAGGTATGGTGGACACTTTTGGCAATATTGGTTTGGGGGAATTGGAAACACGAGTAGAGCTCATACTCAGTGCAAGTGAAGGCTAGCAATAGTAAGAGAGTGACAAACGAGAGAGCAATAACTGTCATAATCATGCTTGCAACAAAACATGACTAATCATGGCATGAAAGTGATTCAAGACCCCCGAGGCAAAATAATTCATCGAGGCTTAACTGATTATTGTTTCAGTCATATGCATGCATGAGCATGTGCCAAGTCAATTCAAGTGAAACATTCAGAGGAGGATACCACAGTGTCATACCAAGTTATGAATAGAGCAATGCAGGAAAACATTTATATGACATGCTACAAACTATTAGCAAGCTGGAGCTAATGATAAGAAAGCAAGATCTACTAAGCATCCATAAATAACATACGTCCTACATGAACAGACTAAGCATGCCCACAATGATGAGTATATGTACAAAAATAAAAACAAATAGAGTTCGATACCAGCCTCTTACCACACCTTAAGTTGTCATTAATCCTCATTATTGCCCTTCACTTGTGTGGCTTGAATAATAACATGAAACCAAATTCCACTGAGGACTGCTGAACCCTGCAACTAACTTCACAAAACCAAAGAAGAAGAACAAATATTTTTGGTGTTTTTTTTGATTTTTGAAGGTAAGGACAAAAAGGAAGAACAAGAAAAGCGAAAATCTTTTTGGGTTTTCGAATAATTCAAACAAAGCAAAAAGGAAGAAGCAAACCAAGGCAAAAAGAAAAAGAAGCAAACAAAGAGAAACAATGGAATTATTTTTGGTCTTTTGTGTTTTAGAATGCAAAAGTAAAGAAAGAACGAAAACTAAAAAGAGAACGAAGCATGGATATACAAAGTACCAACTAAACATGATATGGAGATGCGTGTAATGTCGGTGTACCTCCCCCCAAGCTTAGGCTTTTGGCCTAAGTGGGTATCAACCCCAACATGGGTAAGGGTTCCAAGCAGGCGGGTCATTGTAAGAATGATCATGGTTAGGCCCTTGGGAAGAAGAAGAAGCTCCCCAATCATAGGTAGGATGCTGATATGAAGACTCCCCCTCATTTGAGGGCTGGACCAAATCATATGTAACCTCCCTTCTAGTATCTTGCTCCTGTTGGGATAGCTCCCCCAGGTATGCATCAAGTTCTTCCTCGGTGAGTGACCATCCTACCCTAGTATCAAGGTTAAACAAAACAGGTGCAGGCAAAAGAACAACTCGCTCGGACTTACTCCGTCTCTAGCCAGCCTTGAGAAAGGTTATTTCATAAGACAAATCACTCAAATTAGCCCAAGAAGAAACAAATTTATGTTGTATCATGGAATTAAGGTCAAGCCTCTCTATGAGAAACTATAGGTCTAGATGATGAGGCGCTACACCATGCAAAGCTAATAAACGAGAGGCTATGAGGCCTCCACAAATTCCACCTTTCTCGCGGTTAGCAGCAAGGCGGAAAGCTATCAAGGCATCCAAGTTATAAGTCCTGTCTCGTTTTAAAGTGGCTGAGATGAATGCTAGATCATATGAGGATAACTTATTAGCAGTTTTCCTAGCGAGGACACACTTGGCAATAAAGTAAGCAAAGTAGCGAATAGACAGGAGATGAATGTTACGAATTTTCCCACTCTCCTTTGAGAAGCTGCTCCCTTGACAAATCTCCGCATACAAGTCCATGAGTGGTGCAGGTCGCTCTTTAATCCTTCCACATGATCCCCATTGAGGTACCTTAATAGCTGCACAAAAGTCATCAAGAGAAAGGTCGACAGCTATATTGTAAATTTTGTAGTGAACCATGGGGTTAGGAAAAGAGCAACTAAATCCAAAGTCCTGCACTACAGACATAGTTAGTTTCACAAATTGACAAGGTTCATCTTCCACAAAATGCTCCAATCCTGCATTAGCAATTAAAGTATGGAAATCCTGAGAAATTCCCGCAGCCCTCATGAATTTGGGGCATGGATAGATGGAAGGAAAAACTTCCTCCTCTCGGTGAACCTTCATAATCTTAGGCACCCTCAGTTCATGTTGGTTGAGTTGGTTTTCATTCATCTTCTATTCTGAAATTTAAACATCCATTATACAAGTGATTGCAAAGTGAAAACATAATGAAGGGAACTACTCATAGGGACTTGTAAGAGGCCTAAACATGCATCAACACAATATCTCTAAGCATTGAACAAGCTTACAAGCTCTCATAACCTATCACCTACAGCAGCAAAATACTCAAGATATAAACCACTAAACACAAATCTACTTAGACAAGCAGAGGAGTCACATACCGGAGAACAAATGTTCCAAATTTTAGCAGCAAAGATGGGCTGAGCAAGGAGATCGAAAAATCATGGACAAGAACAGAAAGAACGCGATTTCAAGCAATGAACTGGTGTTTTCTCGGGAGAGAGAAAGCAGGGGGAAGTGAGAGAGTGAGTGGAGGGCCAGGGGTGGCCCACACCATGGCCAGGCGCGCCCCTGGGCTGGCCGCGCCACCAGGTGGTGTGCCTACCTGGTGGGCCCCCTGGTACTCTCCAGGCACTTCTCTGCCCCTTTTTCACATAAAAAATTAATATGAATTTTGTGGAATTTTTTGAGACACTTTATTTTTGAGCAATTTTCAGGTATAGATGAATGATTTTCTGATAGAAAAAAGTTTCTGGAATGATGCAATGACAAAACAAAGCTAAAACTTCAGAAGTTCTAAGACACTCTAATATGCAAGCAACTAACAACAGAAAAGTAAACTAAACAAAAGGAAAAACTAAAATGGATAAAATAAAAGTAAGCAAAGATAATCATGGTGAAAACATTGTTTTGTTCATTAAAATTCCTTTGTTAACAAGGTTGATCAGGTCTTGTTACAAAAACAATTTTATATGAAACAAAACTTTATATTCAACTAATGATTATGTTACCTCAACCTTGATAGCAATGGTCCCAATCATAATAGTTTCATATTTTTCTCGTGGTATGGGACAATATATTTCTCCAACTTGGATGCCCTCAACATGTTCAATTGAATTTAGGCCATAAGTCCTATCAATTTTCTTGGGGAAATAGACAGTATTAACATTAAAAGTCACATTTCCTTGATTACAATTAATAACAGCTCCTGCAGTATTAAGAACAGGTCTCCCAAAAATAATAGACATATTGTCATCTTCAGGCATTTCAAGCACAACAAAATCAGTTAATATCAAGCAATTATGAGCCACTTGAACAGGTACATCCTCACATATACCAACAGGAATAGTAGTAGATTTATCAGCCATTTGCAAAGATATATCAGTTGGTATTAGTTTTTCCAGTTGAAGTCTCTTATAGAGATAAAAAGGCATAACACTAACTCATGCTTCCAAATCACACAAAGCAGTTCTAACATAAATATTTTTAATAGAGCAAGAAATAGTTGGAATCCCTGGGTCTCCAAATTTCTTTGGAACCTTACCATTAAAGGAATAATTAGCAAGCAAAGTAGAAATTTCTTCATTAGGGGTCTTCCTTTTATTCAAAACAATATCCTTCATATACTTTGAATAAGGAGGCAATTTAATAGCATCAGTCAAAGGAATTTGCAAGAATAAAGGTTTCATCCACTCACAAAACTTATTATAGTGTTCATCTTCCTTTGACTTGTGTTTCTTATCAGGGAAAGGCATAGGTTTTTGGATCCAAGGCACTCTTTCACTACCATGTTTCTTAGCAACAAAATCTTCTTTAGTGTATTTAGTATTCTTAGTGTGCCTTTCAGGTTCTTCTTCAACTTTTTCTTTATCAGGAGCATATTTTTCTTCATTACCACTTTCAGTTTCAGCATTAGAGACAGATATACTATTAGGATCTTTAGCAGGTTCAGAAGATTCTACAATAGTTTTATGTTTCTTCTTTCTTTTCTTAGGAGTAGTACCACTATTTTCAGCTTGTTGAGAATCCTGCTCAATTCTTTTAGGATGCCCCTCAGGATGTAGAGGATCCTGGGTAGCAGCACCACTTCTAGTTCTAATTTCATAAGCATGTTTTTCTTTAGCAGTATTAACTAGCAAGTCTTTTTGTACCTTAATAAGCTGATCAATTTGAGTTTGAACCATTTGAAAATGTTTAACAATCATTTTAACATCATTAGAGGTTCTTTCCACAATATCTTTTAACTCAATAATAGCTCTAGAGTTTTCCATTAAATGATTTTGCACCCTTTTATTAAAATTATCTTGCTTAACAATAAAAACATCAAATTCTTCTAAGCATTGATGAGGAGGTTTAGAGTAAGGAATATGACTTTCATCAAAATGTTGGAGAGAGTGTACCTCAATAGTGGATGAGTGGGGGATTGGCTTACATAGTTCTTCTATAGGAGGTAAATTCTTGACATCTGCAGCTTTAATTCCCTTCTCCTTAAGACATTTCTTGGCTTCCTTCATCACTTCATCATTTAGTTCAATAACTCTCCTCTTCTTTGATGTTGGTATAGGCACAAGAATAGTTGGTTCAGGTATAGTTGTCTCAGGTATAGCTGGTTCAGGAGGAGTCCAGTCTTCATAATTCTTGCTTATTTTAGCCATTAATTCCTCAGCTTCCTTGGGAGTCCTATTCCTGAAAACACAATCAGCACAACTATCCAGGTATGTCTTAGATTCTTCAGTTAGTCCATTATAAAATATGTCAAAAAGCTCATTCTTAGGTAATGGACATCCAGCCTGTGCGTGAATCAAAGCATAAAACCTTGCCCATGATTCAGGCAATATCTCTTTCTCTCCTTGTTTAAAATCAAAAAGTTCCTACAAAATAGCATGTCTAGCACTAGGTGGAAAATATTTCTGAAGGAAGGTACTAATCAAGCAATTAGGGCTATCAATAGATCTAGGAGGTAAATTATTAAACCAAGTTTTAGCTTCTCCTTTCAACGAAAAAGGGAAAATTTTAGCAACAAAGTAGGTGCGCATCTTAATATCATCAGAAAATAAGCCATTCATGGTAGAAAGCTCAGTCATATGTGCTACCGCACTTTCATTCTTAGTCCCACAAAAAGGTTCTTTCTCAACAATAGTTATGTAAGATAAATCAAGTGAGAAATCATAATCCTTATCTTTAATGTTTATGGGAGATGTAGCAAACTTAGCATTAGGAGACAATTTGGGCTTTATAGTACGCCCCTCAAGGAGACTCTTAATAGCACTCCTATCATGGGTGTTTTGACATTCTTTAATAAATTCATCGGTCATATCTATATAACCGTCTTCAATATCATAGCTCTCTGTAGACTCAGGTGAACTGACAGGTGTAGTAGTGTCTTCATTAGGAGTTTCAGTATTTCCAGCTATAGTTCTAGCAATTGTAGCATCTAGGAAAGGACCTAATGAACCACTCTTATCAAGCACGGTAGAAGCAGCATCATAAGTATCAGAAGTTTCAGATTTAGCAGTAGTAGCAGTGTGTGTAGCATGTGTATGCGGTGGTGTAAGGAACTTACTTATAACAGATGGTGAATCAAGAGGAACAGAGGTGTTCAGAACCGTACCTCTTCTTGTAGTGGATGGTAAAATAGGGACCTTGCCATCACGAGACTTACCCATGATGGATGGATGGCAGCGAACAATAGTGATTCCAAGTGAACTTGATAAATACAGCTATGCTCCCCGGCAACGGCGCCAGAAAATAGTCTTAATGACCCACAAGTATAGGGGGTGTATCGCAGTATTTTCGAGGGAAGTGAAACCCAATTTATTGATTCGACACAAGGGGAGCCAAAGAATATTTATAAGTCTTAACAACTGAGTTGTCAATTCAGCTGCACCTGGAAACAATCTTGCTCCCAGCAGTTTATCAGTAGCAACAGTTTTGTAATAGCAATACTAAAGTAACAACAGTAGTAAAAGTAAAGACAGTAGTAGCAATTGCAGTAAACAGTAGGATTAGAACGCGGTAGGCATAGGGATGGATGGATGGGCATTGCATGGACAAGACAATTCATATGGCAATCAAGACATAGGGCATTTGCAGATAAATAAGATAAAGCATCTAAGTACTAAATAATCATAGGCATGTGTTCCATATATAGTCATACATGCTCGCAATGAGAACTTGCACAACATCTTTTGTCCTGCCAGCCCGTTTGCAGAGGGGCCTCAAGGGAACTACTGGCAATTAAGGTACTCCTTTTAATAGAGCACCGGAGCAAAGCATTAACACTCCGTGAACACATGTGATCCTCACATCAAAGCCATTCCCTCCGGTTATCCCGATTGTTGTCACTTCGGGGTCTTTGGTTCCGGACAACAATATGTGTATACAACTGCAGATAAGATCATAAACAATACTATCATAATGAATCAATAACATGTTCAGATCTGAAATCATGGCACTCGGGCCCTATTGACAAGCATTAAGCATAACAAGTTGCAACAAAGTCAAAAACACTAATAATAGATACTAGGCACCATGCCTTAATAATCTGATGCCATTACATGAACGATCTCATCCAATCCCTACCATCCCCATAGCCTACAGCGGGGGATTACTCACTCATAGATGGGGGAAACATGGATGGTCGATGGAGAAGCATTGGTGATGATGATGGCGATGATCTCCTCCAATTCCCCGTACCGGCAGGGTGCCAGAACGGAGTTTCTGGTTCCAAATCATGGAATCTGGTGGTGGCGGCGCAGTAGAACTCTTTCTGGAAAAACGTCGAACCCCCCGTGGTTTTTAGGTCAAGAGGCAACTTATAGGCGAAGAGAGTGGCCGAGGGGGTGACCGAGGCGGCCACACCACCCCCAGGCACGGCCTGGTCCAGGTGGTGTGGGCCCCTCGTGGCCCTCCTCCGTCTCGTCTTCTGGCTCCATGAGTCTTCTGGTGAAATAGGATTTTTGGCATATTTTCCGGAATTTGTCCTGATAGTTGATTTTCTGCGCAAAAACTAGACACCAAGGTAATTTTGCTGAAAACAGCATCAGTCCATGTTAGTTGTATCCAAATCACACAAGTTTAGAGGAAAAACAATAGCAAAAGTGTTCGGGAAAGTAGATACATTTTGGACATATCAGTACTCACCATCTAAGAAAGTTCATCGTCACAAGCAGTTCATCACCGCAACCCTGGCTAAAATGAATGGTTGTTCATTAGTTCACCCCTAACTACTATGAATAAACGACAAGTTCTACATCTTTACAGCTCGTAGGATTCTTCTTCTTTCTCTTCTTCATCTTGTTCTTCTTCTCAGTTCCTGGGACCTCTGTCATTCCACATAGTCATTTCCCACTCCAACCACTTATTCTTCCAAGCTTCATTGTCTGATGGCTCAACACCATGCCCATTGTCATTGCCGTAAGGAATTGCACTTGCCTCATCTAGGAAAAATCCATCAAGGCCATACCCCAAGATCTAGATGTGGATTATACTTTATACAACATGTCAGCACTAGCTTTACCTAGATGGGGAAAGGATGGAATGGCTTCTGATCAAGGATCTTGAACCTGTTCTTCAAAACAACAAATTCCCTATTAATGGTGGCCCCAAGGCTAGAGTGCCTGAGATTGAATAGCTCCTTAGCATTATTGGGTCAGTTCCTTCCACTGAACTTGTTCAGATGGTACCCGGTTGACCTGGACGGTGGAAGAATCCTAGGACGACAACCATAGCCATCATCTCCTTAGTAGAACCTCCCATCAGGGATATTGATCCCATCAGGTCTATACATGTTGTCAGCAAGGATGGTTGCATCATGAGATGATCTTTTCCAACCATCTAGCACATATGTGAATCTCATCTTCCAACCATACAGGAAACAAGCACATTATGGTTTAGGAAGTGCTTCCTTCCCTCGTAAGTTGCAGCTTGTGATCTCGGGACTCTAGCATTGACATGAGTACCATCGATTGCACCAATACAATCTTGTTACAGAAGAACAATAAAATCATGTTTCCAGCCAACAGATGTGCGATACAAAAAAATGTAGTACAAGTGATCACCTTGAAATATGGCCACCACCTTGTGTTATTTCTTATCTTGAGAGGTGTTTGATGAGTTGGTGACTTGATCATCTCTCCTCTTACCTCTCCAAGTGCAAACAATACCCGCTTGAAATATGTTGACAATGTCTTTATGCTTCTTGTGAATATGTTGTGGATGACCATAAACCTCTAGTTATGAACAACCACATGAAGTAACATACAAAGTTGCTCTTCAACGGAGGTGTGGATGTTGTCTTCCAACAAACCACTACCGCGTAACCTTCTTATGAGTGAAAAGAAGGGGGTATTTTCATCCGGAGCATCTGGAGAGCCTCTACATCGTTCAAGTTGTAGATGTAGTTCATATTTGCCATCCGCTCCTGATCTCAGGTCAGCATAGGACTGTTTTTTCAGCTCCGGAGCATGGCTTCACGGAAACAGTCGATTCCGGCGATGTTGTTGGGCCTGCTCGGGGTGCTTTACAGACGTTGCGGGTGTGTGCGAGCAACTAAACAACCCAAAATCTTACGAACTCGACCTGTTTGGAGGGTATGTAGCCTAAAAAGGGGATAATTCTTATTTGTCGACCAGGTCGGTGCCTTGTAGGAACCGTACACCCTCTATCCACTTTTAGGCTAGGCTCATATAGCGATTGGTTATTTTAGTTTGGTTGTCTGTTTGGTTCTTCGGTTCGGTTTTCTTTTTCTGTTTTTTTTAGATTCAAAAATGTTTGAAATTTAAAATTGTTTAGATGTTTAAAATGTTTAAGTTTAAATTAAAAAATGTTTAAATTTTTTAAAAAAACCAAATTCAAAAATTTGTAAAGAAAAGAAAAAAGGCATTGGGCCGGCCCAACATACCTACCTGGGGTGTGCGGCCCCTAGTACATGCCGACCAGGTCGGCATATAGCACCTCCATTCCAATCGCCTCAAGTGCACAAAAATAGCCCACCGGAATGATAACGCGCTCCAGCTAAATGCTGCCCCCGAATGGCCAAGGCCTCAATGGGGCTCTCGATCCATCCCATTTTTTCTTTGTGGGCCGTATGGCTTATGATGCATGTGTGTAAAAAAAGTGGGCAAACCAGCCAACCGTCGAACGTCCAAAAATGACTTTAGTCGTCCGTGTGATCGCCCATAACCCATAATCCAACGGTGAACGAACAAAACGAAAAAAAAAAGAAGCTATAACTCCGCGGGAGCGCTCGTTCTCGTTCCGTACCCCATCAGTTCCGGCAGCGGCAACCCACCGAGGTGGCCTTGACTAGGCAATGATTGCGGGGATCCTTCCTTCCCCTGGACGCCCACGAACACGTCGCCGCCGCCCACCCGATGGACCGGCACCGTCCGCAACCGCGCGGAAACCGGCTAATGATTTGCACGACGCCGAGACGTGCATGCCTAGCTAGCTGTGCGTGTCCGTACCCGTACCCTGCAGGCAGGACCACCGGGCCGCGCGGCGCCTGCCTGTACGTGCGGCCGCCCGCGCCGCTACGTGCGTGAACGTAAACTAGGCGCCGACGGCACGACCGGGTCCGTCCGTCGTGCGGCGGGTTCGGTTGGCATGTGCATGTCAAACCTGTCGTACTAGCAGCTAGCGGCCGCCCGGCCGGGTGGGTAGAGATATCGTATCGTACGTGCGCACCGACGGCAACGTAGCTCGCGCGGTGCCGATTGCGCGGCCTGGCTATCTGCGACGTCGCTGGGATTTCGATCACGCGACCTGCACGTTCGACGACACCGGCCTTGGAGCACGCACGCAACTCGCAGCTAGTCAACTCTCTTCCTAGTACAGTAGTACAGTACTTCCAAGTTCATTCACGCAGGCAGAACGTCAGTGGAGATCGACTCGACTAGTACGTGCGCGCGATGCGTGTGCGCCGGCCGGCCGGCCTCGGTCGTCTATACCCGGAGATCGAAACCAACGGCGGCACGCACGCACCACTCACGCCTCGACAGAACTCCTCGCACCGCAATCACAACCCGACCCCCCCTCGGCAATGGCAATCGCGGTCAGGCCATGATGACTTTGCGTGGGCCCCCGGCGCGCGGGGGGCCGCCGCAGATCAGCTTGTTCCCGGCGCGGACCGGGACCAGCAGCGACCAATCCACCGATCGATGTGATTGACTGAATCTGAAACTTGAATAGCCCTCCCCTTTGCCGCGCGCCGTGCCCCACCCGGCCACACCACACCGCCGCTCTGAAACCTCTACAGTCTCAGCAGCAGCAGCCGCGGCCGCCGCCGTCGACAGCGCCGCGGGATCCGTGAGTGGCAGAAAGGGAATAGATACGGACGGACAGTGCCGCTCGCTGCTAGCTGCATGCTGTCTCGCTGAGGGCGCCGGCCGGCCGGTGAACCGAACCGATGAACAGCGGACAGTTAGTTATTGGATCGTGTCCTCTTCTCGTCTCGCTCGCAGCGATCATGATGATGATTGTGTTGTGCGGCACTGTTTGCCGCCGGGCCGGCCAGGGCAGGGCGGTGGGGGCAGGCCAGCCGCTACGACTCGGGAACCTACAACAGTTCTTGGCGCACAAGACCACCTCCAATTTTTCTTCTTCATTCACTGCTCCGATCCTGTGCGTAAAGCTCCAGGCCGGCTACTGTACGTGCTCGGTTATCACCACGCGCGCCTTGAGTAATTTTGCGCCCGTTTCTCAAGAGTTTACCCAGCTGCTAGCAAATGTGAAGTCGGGATTGGCCGTATCGGTCGTGCATCAGTTGGTTGGAGAGGAGGCACACGGGCCCCGGGCAAAAAGGAGTAGTCAAACGCATCAAACGGAGGAGAAGGACGGGACGATTGGGGCTTATGCCGCTGCCGTGCGCGTCCGTGTCCTTCCTCAGGTGTCAGCTCCAAATACACATGCGTAAATGTGACAAATCCAATCATATGCATACACCACCCCGCTAGTACTAGTAGTAGTAGGTTGTACTAGTAGTAGTAGCTGTTACAGTGTACGGCCAGATCCAGGCCGACGGGCCTACGCCATGATTAGCAGTGCTAGCGTGAGGAGCACAAACACTCTGAGAATGGTTTGGGTGGTGTTGATCGGCAATAGGAGTATGATCGATTAATTAATTAATTTTACACTAATAGCTAGAGAAGCCATCACGACAACAAGAACGTACACGTTGACGACAGAGACGGAAGGAGCTGCGTGCCTAGCTAGAACCCGGCCTCGCCGGGCTTGCCGCCCACGTCGACGAAGTAGGACGACATGGGACCCGTCGCGGCGGCGGCGCTGGTGCTCGAGCTCTCGCCTCCGCCGTTGCTCGGCACGGACATGGACATGGACATGGACACGCCGTCCATGCCGCCGTGGCCGCAGTGCACGTAGTCTTCCTCCAGCTCCTCCTTGGCCGACACCGACGGCGCGGCCACGCCGCCCGGCATGGCCCCCGCCTGCTGCTGCGGTGGCGGAGGCTGTGGCACGACGGAGGGCAGCTTGGAGAGCAGGGCCTCGAGGCTGCTCATGGACGGCATGATGTGCATGGACGCCGGGCCCGGGACGGGGGCGCCGTAGGGGTCGACGTACATGTCGGGCGGCGGCGGCGGCATGGGCGGCATCATGCCCGGCCACCCCACGCCGGCCACGTCCGGGAACACGCCGGCGGACGACGGGTGTGGCAGCAGCACCCCCGGGATGCTCTCCAGGTACCCGAACTTGCGGCGCAGCGTCACCACGTAGCTCAGGTCCTCCGCCACCTGCAATCGCAATCGACCGGTCAAACAAGGAGCCTCGTAGCACATTCTCGCTCGTGCTGCATGCATGCACAGTTGGCACTCGTGCTGCTACTAGCTAGTAGTCGTAGTAGCCCAGCTGCACGGACGCGCGTGCAGCACATGTTTCCTTCCCTTCCCTTCCCTTGTGGGTGGAGAATCAATTAAAGCCTAGAGAAAGAGCAGCGGGCACGAGCTAGTAATAAGCTAGGAGGTACTAGGAGGTGCACCTTTTTCATGGAGCCGAGCTGCACGACGCCTTCTCTGACAGCGATGAGGGCGATGGTCTGCACGCACAAGCAGAGATGGAATGGGAATGAGAGTCATGAAAAGAACCACTCAGCGCGGCGCGGCAGGCGATGCAGCAGCCAGCAGATGGTGAGGTGATGGAGCGGCACGGCGATTGCGATTTGTCAAGGCAGCTGGCCTCGTTCTCGTTGGGTAGGGCACGGGCAAGCGTAGCAGGAGTACGTACCTGGATACCAGACTGGAACTGAGCCTCCCATGTCCTCGGGTGCTGCAAACATGTGAGGAGGAGCGAGGGGTTAATTAAGGTGATGGCACTGCATTATTAGCACAGTGAGGCTGTCTGTCTGTCTGAGGTTAGCACTAGCAGCAGCAGCTTACGGAGTCGGCAGGGTTGTTCCAGGAGGAGATGAGGCTGGTCTCCTGCTCCGGGGGCTCCTTCAACACCCACTTGTGGCTGTGGTCCGCCGCCACTTTCCCTATCAGCCTGCAGCCACCACCAGGAAACACACCCGATTAAGCGATCATCATCACGACTAACCCCACCGATCACCGCCGGTTAATCTTGGCCAGAGTAGTACTCACCCTTCGCCGTAGTTGTAGATGTCGTGGGACATCTTGAAGAAGAGCTCAGGTTGCAGGCTCTGCTTCAGCTCCTGCGCCTCGCAGTCCGCGTACGACGCAGCGCCTGCGCCTCCTGCTGCTCCCTCTTGGCCGCAGGCGGCAGAGGTGGCCGCAAAGTTGCAGAACCCATCCTCCCACGCCAGGATCCTGGGGTTGTGATGTCGGCAACAAACCAAAAAAAACCCAGAGGACACTAGTAAGTAAGTCTCAAACGCAACTAGTGGTAAAAACTTTGTTTCCCTACCAGTTCCTCCTGTTTCCTCTGCTCCTGTCATAGGCCACACCTGGGAGATCCCATCTGCTCAAGCACAAGATGGGGTGCATGATAATGGAGTCATGGATAGAAGAAGGAAGCTAAGGGAAGAAGGAAACAGAGCGAGGGCGGCCAGGTCTCACTTGGGGGGAGGGTAGTTCCTGGGGAGGATGCGCCAGAACACGGCGTACACCCACTGCGACGCGTCGCTGGTGCACAGGCTCCGGAGCGTGTGCTGGAGCAGGTGCGTCACGGCCACAGGGCTCAGCTGCTCCTCCATTGCCGCCGCCGCCGCCGCCCTCCACGAGCTAGCAGCCGCCCCCGTGGACGAGAAACTGATTGAGCAGCAGGGAGCGGAAAGGAGACTCCAATCGAGAATCTAGGAGGAGTGCCAACTAGCAGCTATAGCTAGAGCTAGGGTGCTGCTCTTTCTTTCTTGCTTGCTTAGCTTAGCTTGATGCTGGAATCCCCTTTCCTAGGTGTGATCTCGCTCTGTGGTTGTGGCTTGTGAGGCCTGTGCCACTACCGAATGAGAACGCCACACTTGCCCGAAACTTATACCCCCGTCCGTCCCCTCCTTCCCTCTCCCTCTCCCTCTCTATTCCATCTCTCTCAAAGTCGCAAGACCGAAGATGATGGGCCACAAGTCCTACTTGAGAGGAGTATAAGTTAAATAAAAATGTGCCTGTATTTTCTCTGTCTATCTATCTACCCGACTTCCCCCCATGGCCCACATTTTGGGTTGTTATTATTACTTCTGGGAATGAGAAAATTCTGCTTGTGCTTTGGCCGTCCTTGGATCAACTTGATCCCAACTGTCGCCTTCATGCCCACAAACGCAGACTCCAATTGTAGAGAGGACTGTTCGTGGTACGGCTACCTCCTTGCGGATTAATTGCGGAGCTGGGAATCGACAAATATAATGCATTTCCTCCTGCCTCGCTCGCCCATGCATCGCATTCCCCTTGTCTTTTCTTCAACAGTGCAAGTGTTTTTTTAGGAGCTATATTAGTGTAAGGGTGTGATACACGTCTCTAGACTTTGCGCATGTGTATCACTCGTAAAAATACAGTGTTGGACTGAGTAATGAGTAATGCTACAGTGCGAACGAATTATTTAGGAATGGGCTTACGGGATGATGTGGTGGACGGTGGCAAATCACGGTTTGCTGGAAATACAACCGTTCCAATACGGAAATGCTAGACTTACGGACGATTTCCTACGGAAACGACTTACGAGATTAGGTGGATGTCTTCGGTTGGTTTAAATCCTCGTGCATCCCGTGATTTCCGGATCCTAACCCACTGATTGTTCCCCACGTCATCCCGTAAAAAAATTCCGTAACTTGTAGCCCGTAGGTGTAGCATTACTGCTTCACCAACCATATCAGGCCACGTCTATTCCGTAAGTTTATTTTGTAAGTCCGGTCCGTAGATCTAGAATTTCCGGTGAGCAATTGTAATCGGTTACATCAGAAAAACAACCGACTGAACAGTCCTTAACTCACTCGGTTTAAGCGCGAAACTGACTCCATGATAGTAATATTGGAGTCGGTTTTTGGAGGTTTTCCTCTGAAAACTGACTCCGCATGTATCTCGGTTGGTTTCGCTCGTAGAATCGACTCAACAGTTTCAAGGTAGGAGTGACTTTACCAATAGTCATCGACTAGGAGTTTGATAGTCCACTACATAAAACACTCCTCCGCGTCAACCACTAACCCCCCCTCCCCTGTTTCACTGCATCTCACTCTCCTGTTACAAAGCTCGTGCCTCGACAACCACCCTCCCCATCGTGGCGCCACCTACGCACTGTCGTGTCGGCCCCTTATGTTGTGTGTGCTTTGCGAATGAGAAACCCTTCGTCATTCATGCCATGCCGATTGTGCAATGACCATCGCAACAAGGAATTGTGACGGTAATTTTTGTATCTACGGTGTTGGGGTCGAACTTCGGGCCAATCCACTTCACTTCAGCGGGGCCTCTGAGTGCCATATTATGGCTGACCAACACCTTTTATATGATGGGGAAAGGGCTCTCAACTATTCAAAAAGGTTAGGTTAGGAAAACTTCCAACCGACCGAGGAGTTCTTAACTCACTCGATTTAAGCACAAAACTGACTCTAGCTCTGTAAACCGACTCCTCATGTACCTTGGTTTGTTCCATAGAACCGACTCAACGGTTGTATGCATGAAATGAGTTTGTTAGCCACGGCTAGGAGTTCAATAGTCAACTACATAAAACCTTCATCCACGTCGAACCTTGGGGTTTTAGCCCCAATCCCCAACCCCAATTTTCTCCCCCTCACCACCTCCCGCCATGAAGCTCGCTCCTCGACAACCGCCATCCCTGTCGTGGTGCCACCTTCGTACCGTGCCGTGGTCACCCTTTCACTACTAGGAAACTAGCTATAGATAGAAACACTTTCTGTGACGCATATAAATGTGCATGCTCCATAGAATTATTTCTGTGGCGCATAAAAATGCATGCGCCACAGATGAAAGTACATGTGTGCCCCCATATGTGGTTTTGATAATAAATAACAATTTTTATGGACTTATGTTTGCATTGAGTTCGGGTTATCTTTATACTCGAGCTCTTTACTTATGCATTTTACTTTGTGATAGCCTTCGTGCTTGAAGTCTCATATCTTGCTATCACATAGTTGCTTGTCTTGCTTAGCATAAGTTGTTGGTGCACATAGGTGAACCATAGTATATATAGGCTTTGTGCTTGACAAAATAAATGCTAATTTTATTCCGCCTTTGTTAAGTCCATCTCGTAAAAGTTTTAAACCGCCTATTCACCCCTCTAGGCGGCATCTGTGTTCTTTCAACAGAAATATGGCAATTCTGTAGCACACGCAACCCATATGTGCAACATAAATATGTGTTTCTGTGGTGTATATTTCTGCGTGCGCCACAGAAATTTGCTGAGACCCACAACAAAATATGGATGGATAGGCTTCTGTGACGCATATGTCTATATGCGCCGCAGAAAGTTTATTATAGAAATATGCGCCACAGAAAGTTGATGAGACCCACAACCAAGTATGGGTGGATAGGGTTTTGTGGCGCATATGTCTATATGCGCCACAGAAAGTCGAAAACAGGTCTCACCCCCTCCCCCATGGATCGTCTTTTCAGTTTTGTAAAAAATAAACGAAAATAGTTAAAAAAAATCAAAAAATAATTTATTTGATATGTAGTTATATTTTGGGGTATATTTGTAAAGGAAATTGAAAAACATGAATTTCAATGTATTTTACAAAAAAGGTCATGGCACGATAAAACAGCCATAACGTTTGCATACGATGTCAGAAAAAAATTTAACCTATCAAAATGATCGTCTCGAAATTTCCTACTTGAATTCAACGTTCTGAATTTTACAGAATCCCCAAATTCGAAAAGAGTAAAAAGTTATTTAAAAAAAAGATTTTTCCTGCAACAAAAAAAAGAGGGAGACAATTATGTGGGGCATATTGGATTCGAATTTTAAATCTCGCCAGCACCCCTTCTACCTCTGTTTTCTCCTTCTCTCCTCTCTCTTTTCTCCGTCTCTTCTCTCATTTACTCCTCTTCTCCACTTCTTCTCTTCTTTCCTTCTCCTCGCCTTCCTCCCCTTCTCCTCCCTCCTCCTTCTCCACTCGCTGACAACCTCCTCCTCCTAGGGATGGCACCCGCAGGGTATGGGTGCGGGTGGATCCACCCCATACCCGTACCCATTCTCCCCGAGTCTACCCATCACCCGTACACATACCCGTCAATGGGTGCAAGTTTTTCCCACACCGGTCACCCGATAGGGTTAGTGGGTACCCATGGGTTAAAATACCCGCATATACGGCACATCAAAATGAACAAAAAAAATATACAAACAATATTTAACAATATAATTTATAAGCATCAACACACTAAATTAAGTTCACAAACTCACACAAGAAAAGAGGTAATTTAACCGTATATATAAGACCACAAAATAAGCATCACAATAAAGTATGTTACCTTAGCTCGATTGATCCTAGAGATACTAGACTACAGTTATGGGAATGGACTTCTGCAATAGAGGGAAAAAAGGATGTATGCGATCAACAATCATTAATATACCCTGTAAATGGAGATACTACGCGTGAAATATGTTTATTGTTTTGGCCTACCGAGATTAATAGGACAAAATAGATTATCTAAGTTAGAATTTTATATCGGATGTCCACTTGTCATATATTTAGATGGGTACACGGGTACACGGGTGTGGGTGGTACGATCCCGTACCCACACCAGTCACACCCGGTGGGTTTAGAATTTACCCATTTATATACCTATGGGTATTTTTCTATCCCAAACCCTTATACCAATAGGGTTTTTACCCCGCGGGGGTAAACGGGTGATGGGTACTCATTGTCATCCCTACCTCCTCCACCTATGGTCATGGCCTCCTCCTCCACCTCCACCACCCCAGTAACCTCCGACGATGACGACGAACTCCTCCTCCTCGACCACCTCCGACGACCCCCTCCTCCTCCTCCTCCTCCGCCACCACCTCCGGCGGCCTCCTCCTCTTTCGGCCACCAATTCCGGTGGCCTCCTCCTCCTCTGGCCACCACCTCCGGCGACCCCCCTCCTCCACCCAACTTTGGCCTAGCCCACCTCTGTCGACCCCCACCTTAGGCGACCTCCTCCTCCGGCCACCACCACCACCTCCAGCCTAGATCTGGCCCGCTTTTTTGTTGAAATTTGAAAGAAAATCTATGGTGCATATTGCCAATATGCGCCACAGAATTCCAAAAATATGTGCCACTGATAGCTAGTTTCCTGATAGTGTTTATGTTGTATATGTGTTGCGAACAAAGAAACATTTGTTGTTTCATGCCAAGTCGATTGCCCTCAACCATCACACCAAGGAATTGTGGTAGTCATTTGAGTATCTATGGTGTTGGTGTTGAGCTTTTGACCAATCCACTTCACCTCGGAGGGGCCATTCGGGTGTCCCAAATTTTTGTTGACCAACGCTTCGATATGACGTGGGGAGGGTTGTTTAAAAATGGTTTATAGGCCAAACTATCTGCACATTTCGTCCAGTGTGAGTAGGATCAACAACCATATCTCAACTTAGATGTGGCAGTCCTCGATGAATGGCATATAACTCTTTATCACATAGCAGTTTTGAAGACTTTGAAATGGATCGTATGGGCACCTAGAGGGGTGAATAGGTGCTAATCCAAATTTTAACTCCTTTTCAATTTTAGGGTTATCACAAAGGTAAATTCTCTAGATATGCAACTAAGATGAATTTACTTGTATGTCAACCTAACTACTAAGCGAGTAAAGGCGAAGAGAGTGGAACGAGGTAACTACAGTGAAGCACGCGAAGACATAAGATTTGTTTTACCACAGTTCCTTCCTTATTAAGAGAAGTATGTCTGTGTTGGAGGTGTGGGTGGTACTAAGACCACCACGCCACAAAAGTCCTCACCCTGTTCTCCGATGGATCTCTCCATAAGAGGCCTGATCCACCTTCCACTATTTGGTATCCTTATAGGCGGGAATCGGTGCCTTTACAACACTAGCGGGGCACGCATCCACAACTCAATTGGAGGCTCCCGTGATGACAACAAGTTACCACAAGAAACAAGGTTATCAATAATCGTAACCAAGATCTAAAAAATCGCAAGAGACTCTAGATCAAGAATCCTCCAAATGAATGGATGGGAATTGAAGATCTTGATTGGTGTCGATGAAGATCGAAGTCTCCTCCTTTGATTCCCCAAAGCCCGGAGCCTTTGAGTGGTTGAAGATGGAGATCGTGCTTGAATCGATATGAACAATGCAGAGATTTTTCGAGGGATCCAAGAGATTTGAAATGAGGATCTGATGGGGTATTTATTACCACACCCAAAAAGCTGCCGTTGGAGATCTTGGGGGCCGGATAATCCGGCCTTAGTGAGGGCCGGATAATCCGGCCGGGCCAAAAACTCTGGCCCGGGTCGGATAACCGGGGAGAAAATCCGCCCCTGAAACAGAGAGCCGCGCCTTGGTGGCCATGTCGAGAATTCCTAGGGGGTGGATTATCCGGCCCCCCTGGACAGGCAAATTATCCGGCCTGGGGAAACACTCTGGCCTTGATCGGACAATCCGGGGGCAAATCCGCCCCCGAAACAGAAAGCCAGCCCACCTTTTGCGATCCATGCGGGGCGGATAGTCCGGCCCTTGACAGGGGCGGATAATCCGCCCATCACAACTTTGTTTAGCTGCATTTGGGGTGACATTAACCTGCAATACTAAACACACAATTAAATAATCCTTGGCATTGTTATCTAACAGTCAAAACAATAGAGATCATGAAATGTTCTTTCAGACTTAAGCTCGTCTTGCAGGAGTATCAACATGGATGACTAAAAAAAGTTTCAAATATCTATAGTAGTAACGTGTTGTCTTACATATTTATGTGAAATTGATATAGAAATTGTCTTAGGACGACACACTTGCTATATATGTTTATGTAATACTGCTATCGAAGTTACTTTATGGTAGTAAGAGATTAGATTTGTTTGTGAGGGCGTGTTTGGTTTTTGCAGGATTCTAAAAATTTAGGAATAGGGGACAGAAACAAAGGAATAGTAGGTGTGTAAGAACATATGAGCAAATAGAGGAAAAATATAAATTGGTTAAACTGGGGTGTTTGGTTCACCGGACGAGGAAAACAAAAATGCAGGAATCCTTTGCATGCATTTTTCTTACCTGGTTCTGCGTACAGGGACCAGCTGCTCCTGCATGCATGCGTAGTAATCCTGCGTACGCAAACACGAATCCTTGTAGTGCAATCCAGGCCGGCCGGGCGGTACAAGAAAACATGGCCGGGCGAATCGTCTTTTCTCGATCGATCTTCGCTGAGCTCTGAGCTAGCATGGCTCTGGCCTCTGACCTTTGAGCTTGACATGCTGCATCGTGCATGTGTAGCGAGGAGGAGGAGACAGCGAGACAACCGACCAATCACGTACCACACGTACGTTACGTCCCTCTCCGTGCCTCTGCCTCTGCCTCTGCCTCTGCATGCACGCGGATCTTGTGAAACGCCGAGGCCGTGACCGCGGGAGATTTTACGCAGGAGCCAGGGACGCATTCGAATCCACGCCAGCCGTACGATGAGGAATACACGTACGACTGTGATCGGATTCTTGATTTCTTCCAGAGAATGGGCCCCTTTTGTACCATGCCCCGTGAAGGACGCAGAGATGTGCACCGTCAGAAGGAACGGCACGGCGTTCTTCCTTCGCACCTCTCTTTTTACCGTCCTCCCAGCAAGCAGTGTACTGACACTGAAAGGAGAAAAAAAGGCCTCGGTCCTTTTGACCTCCCCACTGAGCACTGACTGACCCGTCCGTCCCCCATCTAACCCAAGCCCAAGTCCCTAACCTACATCATTGCGTGGTTGACTCCTTCCCGGAGCACGTCATCGTCGGCTCGGCGATCTAGATTTGATTCCAAGGAAGAACTCGTACTAGTAGCTGGCTAGCTCATGGTCGGCATGAGCAGGTTTTGCATGCAGCATGTACCGGATCTCCTTCCCTTTGCCAAAGACCCTCCCATTCAGGCATTGACCACCACAAAAGCATGCCCAACTTTGGTCATTCACAAGGACACCTACGTACGTACGCTAGCTAGCTAGTACTCCAGTAGGGTATATATACACATACATACACCTTAATAATTGCATGCATGCACCAGTATACATGCTGGTTTCTTGTGAAAGAAAAAAATTACATCTTCACTTCTACTAGTAGCTACTAGTATCTTTGTACTGGTTGGAATGATAATTGCACCAGTGTACATGTTGGTTTTTTCTCAAACGAAAAAAAATGATTGTCAGCTTCTACTAGTAGCTAGTATCTTGTACTCCCTCTATTTTTTATTACTTCGCGTTCTAGCATTTTATTAAGTCAAATTTTTTTAACTTTGACCAAGAATATAGGAAAGTATATAAACATTTATTATTTTAAATACATATATTATAAAAATATAACTTACAAAGATTTTAATACTATAAGTTTTACATCATAGATATTTTTATTTTTTGCTAAATATTTGGTCAAACTTTAAAAAATTTGACTTTGACTAAATCCAGAATGCGATCTAATTGTGAACGGAGGGAGTACTAGTTGGATTGATCAACCTAGTCGGCAGCAACAGCAACAGCAACACAAACACGCGCGCTTGGAAAATTTCTAATCAGGGTAGGAAGGACAACGCACGTCGAAGGCTACTGTCGCTCTCAGGATACACACATACAGGTCGAGGAAGTTTCACGCACGTAGTAGGCGATGGCTCCTGACAGAGGAGCGACTTCTTGTGGATACGTAAACGATATAAATGCGTTCTTTCCGCATGCGTGCGTCGAGCGTGGCAGATCGAGCGGCCATCTATCTGCTTGTCCGCGAGCCCGTGAGAGGGACTAGAGCTGGAGGGAGCCATGTTTTAGGGCAGCGTGGAGCGTTCCTTTTTCTGGAGACGATTGACGATTCGGTGCTGGAACGGAACCACGAGACAGCGTGCAGTCTTGCCAGACGCGGTGTGGAGCACGACATGCATGCATGGCTTGTGCTACAAATGTGGCGGTGCCCAATGGCTGCACGCCACGTGTTTGACATTTTTTCCTCTTACATGTTCCTTGCCACCCACACTGCTTCACACTGGGTTTCACACATTTGGCGTTGGTCTATATCTGCCGACTTTGCAAAACTTTTGCGACATGTGTGGCGATGTGTTTTTTTTCTTCCGTCGGAAAATCGAGAATGTGCTCTCGGAAATGTAGAATTGTTACACTTTAGAGCATCTCCACTCGAAAGGGCTATCGGGGGTGCTGGCGTCGAAAATCGCGGTCAGTCCGTCCCCAATTCTTCTCTGGCGCCGACACAGCCTTTTTTTTATCCGATGCTCTCAGACCGAACCCAACCCACAGGGGTCTAGCAGAGGCGCCGAATGGAGCATAAAATGACGTGGGCCAGCCCTGGCAGTGAGATAGGTGCTTCGTTTCCAGAGCTGACGTGTCTCGTCGCTTGCGTGCCCTTTCTTTCCCGTCCTTTCCAACTCTTCCCGCCCAGCTTTCTCGCCATTTCCTGCTATATCTAGGACGACCACTATTGCCATACACAGATCCACACCGCCCCCTCTCACCATGGATACCCCACACCAGGCCTATCTCACCCTCGAGGAGACGGAGGCCTTGTGCGCCTCTAGCTACCCATGTCCTCCAGGCTACCGGTGTTGGGAATATGCCCTAGAGGCAATCATGGTTGATGATATTTCCCAAAGTATTCATAAAGTAAAGTTGTCCTCGTATGAACATCAGATATCTATCACTGAATACATGATTCAGTTATGGAACTATATATTCATGATTGTTCATACTAGATTGTCCTTGGTCATTGAGGTTGTGCTAGACACACAACTTAGACCAATGTGCAAGTCGACTGATGACACGGTTCCACTTGTCATGGGCATGGTGATGCTGTTTAGACTTATACTGATTTGGCTAAAGAGTTTAGCGAGTCGGACTGACCCACAATTGAGATGCAACGAGCATGTTGTCATTTGCAGTCTCAAGCAATGGAATCCTTTGACCTGAGATGATTGCATGATCCGAATTGTAGATCGCCAACTTAGGTTCTATCAAACACTGTTCCGTAAATAGGTAGTTATAAAAGTAGAGTTCGGATTGGTTGTGAATCAAGCCACGTGAAGTGGATTACCAAGATGAGATTTGCCCCTCTGTAATAGAGAGATATTCTTTGGGCCCTCTCGTATGATATGATTCGGAAGCATGGCCATGCGCTACTCAGTTAAGTGTTAACTAAGGAGTCGGACTAAGTGTTAGTTCAGTGAATCACATATCATGGCACGAGAAGAGAGTTAGGCTATTAAAGGAATGACAACTACTCACCTATAGCTTAACAAGCATATCGTGAGGCAAAGGGACTTGGACGAAAGTCACACTGAAGGTTCGTCTTCTGACTTTACGACACTTGGGAGTTGGCACGTCTTGCTAGAGGCCGCTACTATCTATCGACTTGAGACCGAGTGTTCATGGAAGTGAGTTGGACTCAAAGCCATGACGGGATACTTGAAGGAGTAGCTTATGTCGTGTCCAGGTGTACGTGAACCTACAGGGTTACACACTTAAGGTAAGGAGCCAATGTGGATTAAATCCATGTGGAGTTTGGGGTACAACCTAGTTGGCCCTCAAGCCTTGAAGCCAGCTAGGAGTGTATATAAGTGGAGTGACAAGGTATAGTCTCTGACTTAGCCGTCAGTTTCTCCACTTCCATTTCGGGCTAGACAGGATCTAGCAATCCTCTGTCCGAAACTCCTTCTTGTGTGTGTGGATACAGGTAGAGGCGTTGCACGTGCGGCGTTGTAGGCGAAGGTGTTCGTGGGGATCCAATGAAGGAGTCCGTGGGATCGTTCGGCACTACTTCGACGCGCTACATCAAGTTCCGCATCTGCGCGTCTAGCGGTAATCTCGTGGCCTATAATGATAACCTGAGCTAGATCTTGGGAGTACTGCTTAGGGGAAAAGTTTGCTTTATCTCTACATGGCCCCAACAACCGGCTGCCCCCTGATTAGATGCTGAGCCTCGAAGGGGTGCATGTCCTCCTGTGTCTCGAGGTTCCGCCCGCCGGGCGGCCATCACGAGCCACTACTACTTCGAGCTCACGCCAGGGTAGCGTATGGATCCCAATTGGTGCCTCGACAACACCGCGACCTAGACCGCCTTCTTCGCCAATCGGTGAGATAGAGAGCTCGCCAGGTACGAGGGCGACGATCCTCCTCCGATGAACAACAATGAAGCCGACTGATGGCTGTGGTGGGCGAGCCGGATATTCGTCAGTGTGATGCACCACATTGTCAATGGAGATCACCCTCGCCTGCGGTACCCGCACTTTTAGCTCCCGTGAAGTCCAAGTAAGGGTAGCAGCGGCCGTGGGCGTGGTGGCGTCGCCAACCGTGGCACCCCACCTCCGAGCATCCTGCCTTCAAGGCCGGAATGGAAGGTGGCATCGGGATACACTATGGTCGTGCGCCAGTTCGGATGCACGGACGACCCGGAGGAGTTCCTGGGGGAGTGCGCGACCGTACGCGCCTCCTTGTACAACGCGGAGGACGACAAGGTAGGTTGTTGCAGCAGTAGCGGCCGCCGGTCCCCGCGGCTTGTGCCGATCGATGGTCTCCGCTACCCGCTGCAAACTGTGGAAGGGCACAGGTTCCAGCCGCGCGCGCCAAGCGACGACGACCCCAAAGCCGTGTACTACATGACTAGGCAGGATTATAACTAATTTTTGTATTCTTTTAACATGTAAAATCGTCGCCGAATAATAAATTACACAATTTTATGGGCGTATGACTTGGAGCGAACCAATCCGTGAACCAATCCAACGCCTCCCAATACTGCCCAAAATCAGGCCACGCCGGATTTCGTATGGGGGACTGAGTGGAGATGTCTTTAGAGCATCGCTACTTGCCCCCTAAAGGCCCCCTAAGAGTGAAATGGGGGGCGTCGGCGCACAAAAACTCGTCCAGCCCTCTCCCCCAAATAAAATTTTCATCCAGCGGGTGCACAATAAACATTCGGCGCCCCCAGCCCAACCCCCTCCCACAAGGAGTCAACCTGGAGCGCCGACTACCACTTTTGCCCCACGGGTCCACTAGGCAGCCTCTCCACTATATTTACTATTGGGGGCATGACTGAGTAGTATCCACCCTCTATAACTAAAATTCATTCGGCGTCCCCCATACGGGCTACCGCCGGACACCATATTAGGGGTGACGAGTGGAGATGTTCTTAGGGCATCTCCACCGACGAGACACAACCCGTCCGAGCGTGTCCTAATCGGTCCGCACGAACGCGCGGGACTTTGCGCGGCGTCCCATCCAGACTAACTTAGGCCAGACCGACCCATCCGTGACCCAAATCTGATGCCTGGGTATGTCTGAACAGACGCGGACGCTGACCTGTAGCAGACTAGCCTAGTTACAGCCACATAATGGGTCTTCTTCTCCCTCCTCTCTCTTGGGCTGGTCTGTCCGATTTTGTCCGTTTGACTCGCACTGCTAGACACGGCTGGCCGGATAGACCGGATCACGCTCCCAAAGTGACCGTTTGTGTGACCCGTTTGGGTCTCCCGGCGGAGATGCCCTTAGGGGTCCTGTATGGGGAGACTGCCTGCCTGCCTGAGCCTCTGGGCGGAACCAATCACCCGAAACTGTAGTGCTCGGGTTGGACCAGGACCGTCGCAGCTTTAGCAGTTTAGCCCCAGATTTACAACTGGATGCCTGCTGCTGGAATGGCAAAGCGCAGACGACATTAATTCTCGACCAGCTAGCAATTATTTGTTCCAATTGTTTGATGAATAGTTGTTTCCAATTATTACGAAAATATGGGGCTGTTCCGGTCATCGCTCTCATCTTGCAATGCGGAAGAATACAGTGATGGTAGTATAAAATGACAAAGTAAGGCCGTCGGCGAAGACTTGTGTTAGTGTACAAGCTCGTGCCGTACATGAATGGCGGCAATAATGCAAAAAACCATATAGTATTATATATACACTACGGGAAGCCAAGTTTGACATGCTTGAATTATTTTAGGGATTAGATATATCCCTCTGATCCATATTAGTTGATTTGGATTTTTTTAGATTCGGATGTATCTAATATTAAAATGTGTTTAGAAATATCCGTATCTAAACAAATCTGAGTCAACTAATATGAAGCGGAGGAAGTATTGTTTTTTGTGAGCACGGCGTCTGGGGCTTAATTTTTTAGGGATACGTATGCGTGTGGCTATGATTATCAAACATATATTTTTGAAATGGGGCAAAAGATTTATTCAGCCCCCGCTTGGAACCTGGAAAGTTAGAACACATGAATAGAAAAATTCCTATGCCCAAATTATTGGGAAAATGAAGAGATGCTACGTCTTGAAATGCCGAAGAATACAGTGATATATAATACCAGAATAAGAACGTCGATGAAGCCATGCATGACTTGTGGTAGTGTACAAGCTCATGCCGTAGATGAATGGCAGCAATAATGCAAAACCCATAGTTGTCCATACACTGCGGGAAGCCAAGTTTGAAATGATTGAATTATTTGATCGATCAGATATACAGATAACCATTTTTATATTGAATTTGGTTAGCACGTGATTTATCATCTTTGCTTTCAAATTTGTGACCATAGCAACTAGGACTTAATTTTTTTGGGAGGTAATGCCAAATGAACCAATGATGGATACATGTTCATGTGGCTATGATTATCAACCATATTGTTTTTAATCTAGGGCAAAAGTTTTGCACCAATCTATTAAGGTCCCGTTTAGAATCCAGAAGTCAAAAGCAGAAATAGAAAAACCACATGAATTGAGGTTTCATGTTTCCTGGATTCCTATGCCCCTTGATGACCCACAAGTATAGGAGGTGTATCGCAGTATTTTTGATAAGTAAGAGTGTCGAACCCAACGAGGAGCAGAAGTTGCTGGCTAGAGGTATGGATCAGGAATTCTCTGCAAATACTTAGCAAACGGATTTTTAGGGTTTTTTGATAAAGCAAGTAAATAAAGTACGAGTAAATAAAAGACAGTAGGAATAAATGCAGCAAGTGGCCCAATCCTTTATGCAGCAAAGGACAAGCCGGTTGTATTACTTAAGATGACCAAACATTCTCGAGGACACATGGGAAGACTGTCAAGTGCTTTCGCTTCATATAGTTGATTAATCTACTTTAGCTTGCTAAGTGTTGTGTGGGTGAACCTGTGCTAATGTACCGCCCCATCCAAGACTAATACATACTTGTGATTATACCCCTTGCAAACATCCGTAAGTACAAGAAAGTAATTAAGATAAAAACTGAAAGGAATATGCCCGAGAGGCAATAATAAAGTGGTTATTATCTTATTCCATGTTTATGATAAATGTTTATTTTACATAATAGAATTGTATTGATCGGAAACATCAATACATGTGTGTTTAATAAACAAAAAGGGTTCCTAGTTATGCCTCTCTTATAGACTAGCTTGTTGATTAACAAGATGATCAAGGTTTCCTGATCATGGACATTGGATGTTGTTAATAACAAGGTCACAACATTTGTGAAATGATGTGATGAACATTCATCCGAAGTATAGCATTACGATCAAGTCATTATGTTTATATTGCTATAACATCATACGAAGTAATCTTTATCCTTAGACCATGAGATCATGTTAATTGCTAACACCGGAAGAGTATCTTGATAACATCAAACATCACACCGTAACAGGGTGACTATAAAGATGGGTTCAGTGCTATGAAGGTGTTATGTTGAGGCTCATGGATCAAGAGTGGAATTTGTCAATCCCGATGACAGATAGATATACTCTGGGCCCTCTCGGTGATATCACATTGAAATAGCTTGCAAGCAAGTGATGTGATCACTAGAATGTTATATCACGGGAACGAGAAAAGAGTGCATGTCGGTAACGAGATCAAACTAGGTATGGAGATACCGATGATCGAATCTCGGACATGTAATATATCGCGGGACAAAGAGATTTAGTTACTAGCGTTAAAGGTTCTCGCGATCACAGAAGTCATCGTTGAATGTGTAGGAGTCAGTATGGATCTCCAGGTCCCGCTTCTGATTATTGATCGGAGAGGGGTCTCGATCATGTCTGCATTATTCGCGAACCATAGGGTGACACACTTAAGGGATATCGACACCATTTGGAGCAAATATGTTTCAGATAAAGATTTAAGAAAGCGCTGGAATTATTTCAATAGACACCAAAACTGTTTCGGGTGAAATTGCTGAAATTGGTTCTGTATGTAATATTGAAATGTTGCAGGGGGTTTTATGTGAATGTTTGTTAATTAAAGTAATTAACAAAATTCTGAATAAAAATAATAAAAGAGTTTAATTAAATGAGAGAGCATTAAATTTGGAAAAATTTAATGCATTTAAAGTGGAGACTTTAAAAGAGAATGAGAAGGGGCAAACTTATGTGGAGGGAGTTACCACCACATGAATGGAGGAGGTGAAGAGTCACCTCCTCCATGCGCCGTCCATGAAGGAGGGGCACCCCCTCCTCCTATAAAAGTCCACCCCTCCTCACTTCTTACACACACCTTCTTGTGAAGGATCTCTCTCCCCCTCTAGTATTATTTCCCTATGGTCTCGGATTAGCGAGATACATGTTCCCGGTGGCTTTATCTGGAAAGAAGTTGCTGCTTCTGCTGCTTTGCTAGAGCGAGGGACGGAGGTTGTCGGGGTACCGGACGTGTGTGCGATCACGGATGCACCGCAGCTTTGCGGTGCTGGACTTGGTGGTGCTGGAGCTGGATCTGATGGATGTGCTGGAGCCGGACCTGCTGGACTTCATCACGATCTTGAGATCGGCAAGTGTACGACTACATCAACCACGAGTTCCTACTCGTTAACAAAGCTTGTTGTCTACGAGGGTAAGTTCTCGTTGGATGTATGTCCACCCGTTGCTTTGTACCTAGTAGATAGATCTTGGCGTGTAGTTCACACCGTAGGAAATTTTTTGTTTTCTATACCGCGGACCCAACAGTGGTATCAGAGCCTGATCTATGCGTAGGTGCTTTGCACGGGTAGTACACATATGTTTATATGTGGGCGATGATGATCATGTTATTGCTTCTTTCATGTATTTTGGATATTGGTGGCATAGTGGGATGAAGCGGCCCGGACCAACCTTACATGTCATCGCACATGAGACCGGTTCCACGACTGACATGCAACTAGTTTTGCATAAGTGGCTGGTGGGTGTCTGTCTCTCCTACTATAGTCAATATCTGATTTACAACGAGTTGCTAATAACTTGTTATCCTCGTTGTGGTTCCATGTTTATAGGTAAGACCGGTTCTATCTCCAAAATCCCGAAGCCACGTAAAACTTGCAATGGATAAATTAGAGGCGTCTAGTTTAGATCGTTGTTAGGCTAGTGTCATAATATGGTAATGTTGTAAGTAGATGTATGATAGATACTCTTACAACACACCTAACGTGTAAGTTCCATAGACCTTGGCCTTACACACAAAGGAATGATAGAAATCATACCACGATGCATATGATGGTGATCAAATGCATGGACCATATCATCTCACTTTACACATTAGATGTTTGCATCTTATATTGCTAGTTTGGTGTTTTTAGTAGCATTGTAAGATGATCCCTCATTTAAATATCAAGATAAAATGTGTTCTTCCTTAAGTATGCACCGTTCTATGGATCGTGTTTTGAGACATCACGTGATGATCGGGTGTTCTCAACTCTACGCTTTCATACAACGGGTGTCAGACAGTTTTACACACACGAATACTAAGGTTCTTACTTGGTGAGCCTAGCATGTACAGACATGGCCTTGGAACACGGACCGAAAGGTTAAGCATAAGTCATATAGTTGATGTGATGACCATATTGATGCTCGCCTTTGAAGCTACACCGACTCATGTGATGATCGGACTTGGTGTAGTGGATTTGGTTCATGTAATCACCAAAAAGGCACGAGGGATGTCGTTTTTGAGTGGGAGTTCATTTCTAATTTGGATTAGTCGAACTCAATTTGTCATAAACTAAATCGAAGTGAATTTGCATAATTTGTTGTAGTTATTCGCATCTGTTCACTACCTTATGCTTAGTTTTAATTGAGATAATAGAACTATAGAATTCTGGATATTTACTTTATGAACTGGTATCATATTGTTTTGAATGTCAATTTAAAGTTTACAAGTCCTATTGCAAACTTTCAGCAAACTCTATTTACTCCATGAAGTTTAATAAGTAGTATTAAATCAAGAGTAAGAATTCCAATGTTAGTATCTAAAGTATCATGTTTGCCTCCATAATTATTGATATTCAAAAGGTTGTTTTAATATCAAGATTATATTGGAGCTGAAAATTGTTTCAGAAACCATCATGTGTGAAAGATATTGTGATATCTGAAACAATGTTTTTTGGTTGCATTATGATAGAGTATAATTTAGCAAAATACATGTTCTCATATTGTATGAGAATTTGTGAAGGTTGGAGACGCTATGCGCCCTAATCTACCAAAAAGGTTTTGGGAACTGATATTATACTCGTGATTCTTCCTTATAAGTTATAGTAGCTTGATCATGAAAGTTTTCATGATAAGGATGAATAGAAGATGTAAGTAAAATGTTTACTACACTAATACACTAATAGATTACTAAAGAATGGATTTTTGAAAGAACACCAAACATTTGATGATGGTGATCCACTTCAAAGTGCAAGTCCAAAGGTATTAGTATTTAACTATATACGCTTTGTACCATGTGTCATGTTGATGACACCACTATTGATGTTGATATATTCTTTTAAAAGAAAAGGAATTGCTGAAAGAGAATCTATAAAATATTTGGCAGAAAATAAAAGGTTGGAGATGTCCAACTTAGGTATATAGAAGATATACATGTTATGGCTATATTCCTTGCTTGTTAAACAATGTGGTTCTTAGGTATTGGATACCGGTATTGGATACCGAATTGGTTGGTATAAAGTGTCATACAGAACAATGCAATTCATGAACTACAATGGCCTAAGTAACCAGCAAGAGAATGAGTGATGATGTTCATCAAAAACAAATAAAGTGTTATTGTGTTTTTTGTTGTCATCAAACCAAGCCTTCAAGATTCATTTAAATAATTGTTATTTTGTTCCGGTCTCATCAGAACAATGGCTGTTCAAATAATTACCGTATTCCATAAAGGATGGATGAACTTTTACAAGTCTAGTTGGAGAAATCACATCCATAAACACTACTGCTAAAATGTCGCAAGACAAATGATTGAAAGATCACTTATGAAGTGACATCGCTGTTTAAATTATATTTGAAATAAAACATGAAGAAACTCCATGTTGATGGATTTTTGGAGCCTTTGATTTTGATCAATTGACGCATGTGAGACTTTCCTCGAGATAATTGAAACTCCGTCCATAGGCCAGAGAGGAACAGATGACTAGCTTATTGGAAATTGTGCATGCTGATGTGCATAGTCCATTATGTGTAGCCATATGTGATGAATATTTTTGCTTCATATGCTTTCTCCGAAAATTTGAGTGAATATATTTGTATATTTACTTAATAAGGAAGAAGTATGAAACATTTGAAAATTGTTCAAAGACTTTCAAGATGAAGTGGAAAATCATTGTAACAAGAAAATAAAGAGTTTATGATTCGATCATAAAGGAAGATATTTGAGTTACATGTTTAGCAAAAACACCTAAGACTTGAGGAATTGTTCCATGATTTGTGTTTCCCGATAAACCATAGGAGTATGGCATATTCGAGAGATAAAATCAAACCATGTTTGACATGGTAAGATCAAGGGTGTCATTTATAAAACTGCCATTATGTTTTAAGGATTGAAGCTTTAGAGACTACCGCTTTTACACTGAAAAGAGCACCATCGTGATCCATTGAAATGACACCATATGAGTTATGGTTTGTGATAAAACCCGAATTGTCTTTTCTTCAATTTTGGTATGCTATGCATAAGTAAAATGTTTACAACCAAAGTCGGATAAGCACGTCTTTGTAAGTTATCCCAAAGAATTTGTTGGGAATTTCTTCATAACACCGAGGACAAAAGAGTTTGTTACTTGGAACGTCAAGTTTCTTGAGAAGGAATTTTTCGTGAAAAGTTAAGTGGGAGGACAATAGAACTTTGATAAGGTTGTTGAACCTTAGGTATATGTGCTAAGTAGCGCAGCACCGGAAAGTGTCCCGGTGGCGGCCACAATGCTCATGGCTCTCGTGATTACAAAAGGTGTGATCTCGGAGATTAGAGTTCCTATAGAACCGTGTGGGTCGGTAAGAATCAAATAGTAAGATTTGATAAGCAAGTCGTTATTGTTTTGACAATGATGAACCGACTGCATGCAAAGAAGCGAGGATGGGCCCTGACTCCATAAAATGACTAGAAGTCATAGAATCCGTGATAGTATCCATACACGAGAAATCAAGTTTCTAAACTTGGAAGACCCTTTGGAAAGGCGTGAAGCCTGTCGGTCGTGTTTGGATCTATAAAGAAATAAACATGGATGTTTAACATCTATGAAATAGTCAACATGTCGGAAAGAAGTTTACGACAATGTTCAAGGAGTTGACTATGACAAGATTTGATCTTTCATAGCGATATATAGTCTTGACGGATTAATGTAGCAACCACTACATATAATTTGGTATATGGTAGTTGAATAAACAAAACAAGGTTCTTCTAATAGAATGGTTACCTAGGACGTGTACATGACACGGTCCAAAAAGGGTTTTGTTAATTCAAAGGGTGCTTAAAAAGGGCATGCAAACTTCAATAGTTGAAGTGAGCATAACGGAGTTGGAATCTTCACCATGATGAAAATGTTAAAAGAGTTTAATTTCATCAGAGATGATGAAGATGCTTGCATTTGCAAGAAATTAAGTTGGAGCGCTGAGACATATTTCTAATACATTATGTAGAGGACATGGTGTTGATTGGAAATGATGTATCTTGTATTGACACAAGTTAAGAATTTCATTAAAATAAGATTTTGATGAAAGACTTGGGCAAACCCGGAATATTTGGCATCAATATCTATATGGATAGATTGAGGCGCAAATATGGTTGTGCCAGACATACATATATGAGATATTGAAAGGGTTCAATATGGAAACAACAAGAAAGGTTCTTGCTGCATGGAAAGGATTGTATCAAAATTCAAGTGTTTCAACACTTGGTGAGTAAAATCACATGAAGATTTTGATCGATTATACCATGATATGTATATATCCAGAATGTCCTATGCTCTAAATGTTATGAGCATATACCAGAATGATTCCTAAGATGATCATTGGACAATAGTAAAGATATTCTTATGATCTTTGGAAGAACTAAGAATATATCATGTATAAGTGACAAATAGTTAAAGGTAGTTCATTGTAAAGTGTTACATTGATACTAGTTTTGTCACAAGATACAAATTAAGTTTATCTCAATTTAAATTGTGGGTGGCACAATATAAAGGAAAGGATGTTCCATGATGGATTTGGATGAGTTCCAAAGTTGAGATATTGTGACGGATACTACAACAAAAGGCTAAGTATATGGCTGCTATAGTAGCAGCATAGGAGGGCATTTGTGTTAAGTAGTTTGTTATCAAACTAGGTGTGGTTCAAAGTGGGCTAATACTATGAAGATATATTGTGTGACAATAATATCAACATATTTGAACCCGAACGAACTAAAGGTCTCACCAGAGGACCAAATTTATACAATGACATCTCATTTGAGAATGAGTGATGCGTAGAGACGCAAAGACATGCAAATACACACGGACCTGAAACTGTCAGATCCGGAGATTATGTTAACCACTAGCAATTGCATATATGCAACACCAGAAAGCCATAGGTGTTCAATACGCAAAGTTTTTCAAACTAGATTATTGAGTCTAGTGCAAGTGGGAGACTGAAGGGAATATGCCCGAGAGGCAATAATAAAGTGGTTATTATCTTATTCCATGTTTATGATAAATGTTTATTTTACATGCTAGAATTGTATTGATCGGAAACATCAATACATGTGTGTTTAATAAACAAAAAGGGTTCCTAGTTATGCCTCTCTTATAGACTAGCTTGTTGATTAACAAGATGATCAATGTTTCCTGATCATGGACATTGGATGTTGTTAATAACAAGGTCACACCATTGGTGGAATGATGTGATGAACATTCATCCGAAGTATAGCATTACGATCAAAGTCATTATGTTTATATTGCTATAACATCATACGAAGTAATCTTTATCCTTATACCATGAGATCATGTTAATTGCTAACACCGGAAGAGTATCTTGATAACATCAAACGTCACACCGTAATAGGGTGACTATAAAGATGGGTTCAGTGCTACGAAGGTGTTATGTTGAGGCTCATGGATCAAGTGTGGAATTTGTCAATCCCGATGACGGATAGATATACTCTGGGCCCTCTCGGTGATATCACATTGAAATAGCTTGCAAGTAAGTGATGTGATCACTAGAATGTTATATCACGGGAACGAGAAAAGAGTGCATGTCGGTAACGAGATCAAACTAGGTATGGAGATACCGATGATCGAATCTCAGACATGTAATATATCGTGGGACAAAGTGATTTAGTTACTAGCGTTAAATGTTCTCACGATCATAGAAGTCATCGTTGAATGTGTAGGAGTCAGTATGGATCTCCAGGTCCCGCTGCTGATTATTGATCGGAGAGGAGTCTCGATCATGTCTGCATTATTCGCGAACCGTAGGGTGACACACTTAAGGGATACCGACACCATTTGGAGCAAATATGTTTCAGATAAAGATTTAAGAAAGTGCTGCAATTATTTCAATAGACACCGAAACTGTTTCGGGTGAAATTGGTTCTGCATGTAATATTGAAATGTTGAAGGGGGTTTTATGTGAATGTTTGTTGGGGGGGATAACCCCGGGTAGGGTCACTCCAGGGTATAAGGGCCGAGTTAGCCGATGTTCGGCAAGGTCAAAGCGGATGCTGGCCGAGTCACCTCCAGGCTGGCCGGATCACGGAGTAACCCGGACCAGGGGGGTCGCCTAACATTGTCTCGTCCGACTCAAGGAGTAAGTCGGAGATACTTGTCTAGATTATATGCAGGAACCGGTGTGGCCGGATCAACTGTGATCCGGATCCTCACTTGGCTTCTAGGAGAAGGAAGGAATCTCTCTGGTCAAAAAAGAAGGCCCGGTGCGTACTGGATGAGCGAATAAAGCAAGGGCAGGACCACCGAATCGTGGCCGACAAGGGTGATGACGCTCACGTCGGCTGACGCGGGCGCCGCAGAGGCTACGTCGCTAAAGCAAGTGTGACGCGGGGGAAAAGAACCCCTGTCGGGTTACTACTTTGGGAGGGTCATATTCTTAGGAATATGCCTCCACGTATGCCCTAGGCCAGGACCGAACCACCTCTATATAAGGGGGGTTAGGGTTCTGGTAAGGGGGTTGGGTTTTTTCTGATAGGTAGTAAGGAGAATTCTGGTGGGTTGAGCACTAGCGGATCTAGGGTTCTTTGTCTAGTTGGTGGGCAAGAGTAAGAGAGTTTCTTCTTCCTCCTCTTGTCAATACAGCTCGAGGAGCACTTGTAATCTTGGAGATTGAACATCAATACAAAGCTTCTGTGTAGAGAATCACTCTACTATCCCTCCCTAGATTCCCCTAGCGCATATTAGTCCCCACCTTTAGCCTATCCATGGCATCTGCCGTGACACCACCACGACAGTTGGCGCCCACCGTGGGGCTAGCAGCGCTAGCAGGGGTGAAGATCCGGACGGGAAACTTCATCGGCACCGGCGAACGCATCGTCTCCGGGCTCGTTCAGCGCTTTGGAGCACTGGACTACGTCAGCAACAACACTGGATTCTTTGGCACGCGCCCCCTTCCGCGTAACGGCATCTTCGTCAAGCTCGGTGCGCACAAGGTCTACGTTGCTGTGGACGTGGCTTGCGTCCATCCGCGTCGCGTCATCGATGCAGGAGAACCACCCCTCACTATGGCTCGCGGGGCGCGTATCGCTCGCTCCCCGGACCATGCGGAGGTGATGATGACTGCGCCAGGCACGGGCATGAGCAAGGATCCGGCGCCAGACCCGGAGGTAACACCCAAGGCACCGAGGAAAGCTAGGGGTCCTCCGCTAGAGAGGCCTAAGAACATGCTGAGGGAAGCTATGGATAGCTTGGCGAACCCGGTGGCAGCTGTGGTAGATCCGGCTCAGGCACAGGCCGAGCTAGAGGAGACCCGACAAAAGATACTGGAGGGCGCAAAGAAAATAGCAGCGGCTCAGCAGTCGTTGAACATGGCGCTGCGTGAGTACGCGAGGGCAAACAAGGTTGATGCAGTAAGGGTAAAAGGGAAAAATCTCATAAGTGAGATGAAGAGAGAAGGTGATGATGGACCAGAAGGGTCGGAAAACTATCTGTCTGTAGGATTGCCGAAGTATAGTACCCCGGCGAAGAACCTCAGAGCAGCAGATGCCGCGGCGTCCGAGCTAGAGGGTCTGACGGGTGAAGCCCGTCAAAGACAGCAAGACCGGGTTAACGAGCTGGTTCGGATCGCGAACAGGCAGAACGAGGAGCTGCTGAGAGGTAACCCGGAGAGAGTTGGAGCTTCTAAGATCGTCCATTTGGCGATGGGTGACCCGAAGAAATCCGCTGGAGCCTCATCGTCGCCTCATGGTGGCCAAAGGAGAGAAGAGGTAGTAACCTCGGCCAGACGGAACAAGCAGATCGTTCCGTACGACCCAACGCATGCGGGAAAAGAAAAAGAGATGCGGAAAGGCGACGATCGACGAAGTGTGAGCCGAGGTGAAGCGGGCCGAGGTAATCACGACCAAGGCAATGCCGGTCAAGGGAATGCTGCCAACGGCAATGCCGGACAGCGAAACTCGGCAGGAGCAGGTCAACCGCAGCAGCGGAATGTACCAAGGCAAGAGCAAAGTGCCGGCCGTGGTATACAACAGAGAGGAGCACAACGAGAGCAAGACCGATACAATGACGGAGACTCGGAGATGATGAATGCGGGATACGCAAGGCCGGACTATCATGTGATAGGGTCGAGATTGGGAAGCAGGGATTTGATGCCGGATGACGCTAGGTTAAAGCTGGATCGCCTGTATAGGTCGGAACAGATCGAATGTCAAGGTCCTCCGGGTCCAGCGTGCTTTGGACCCCGAATCATGAAGGAACCGCCAGTACCCAATTTCCAATTACCCAGGGGCACGAAGACGTATGACGGCAGTACAAAGCCAGAGGATTGGCTGATAAACTACGCAACCGTTGTGAAAATTGCAACTGGCAACTTGAGATGGGCTGTTCGATATGTACCCCAAATGTTGGAAGGTCCGGCTAGGGTATGGCTGAATAATTTGCCACCCGGAAGCATCAATTGCTGGATAGATTTTGAAGAAATGTTTATCAGCAACTTCTCAAGTACATATCAGAGACCGAATAGACCGCAGACCCTGGCGATGTGCAAGCAGAGATCTAACGAAACGGATCGTGAATTCTTGACCCGGTGGTGTACCGTGAGAAACTCATGTGAGGGAGTCATAGAGTCATAGGCAATAGCATGGTTTGCACAAGCGTGCAGATATGGCAGCGAGTTGTGGATGAAATTGCAAAGGAAAATGCCAGTCACACTGGCAGAGATGATCCGGATTGCGGATTCTTATGCTTTGGGTGATCCGACTCAACCTAGGATCGCGTCGAACGAGTCAAATGAGGAGTACTATCCGAGGGACGGAGCCGGGTCATCTCGGAGGAACGATTACAGGGGAAAAAGGAGAGACGATAGACCGGACCATCGGTATAGTTCGCAACAAGTTGCAGCCGTGAATCAAGATCAGCCCGGAGCAGGGAGCAACCAACGCCAGAAAACAGGAGGGCAATGGACTCCTCGAAACGATGGCAAGAAAACGTGGACTCCGGAGCAGAAAAAGCAATGGCAAGAAAAGAAAGATCGTCCGAGGTATACCTATGAGTCAATGTTGGACCAGCCGTGTAAATTTCACATGCCAAATCCAAACAGCCCGGTGGGTCACACAACGAGGCAATGTGAGTGGATGCGTAAGATAGAACAAGGTGGTTCGGGGAATGCTCAAGCACCCCGGAATGACCAACCTCGGCAGGAGTTACCCCGGCAGCAATTGCTTTCCGGAGCAAACACGCAACAACTAATGTTGCCTCCTCCTCCGCCGAGGTATGACAACAGTGAGAGAAGGGATGCAGTGCATCAGGTGGAAAACCAGCAACAACTGGATCAGAGGTACTCCGGAAACGAGGGAAGGAATGAGTACAGGGAACATCACCAGAGCTATTGTGTGTTTACAACAGAGGAAACAGATAGGAAGAGCTTGCATCGCCGACATATGGAGGTTAACGCGGTTATGCCTGCAGTGACGAGGTACATGTCTTGGTCGGACCAGGAAATTACCTGGAGCGTCAAGGATCATCCCAAGCTTATGCCAAGTCCGGGCTCGTATGCACTAGTGTTAGATCCGACGTTCATTGGACCAAACATTAATGTGAGGTTCTCCAAGGTACTGATCGACAATGGCAGTAGCATTAACATCATGTATGCGGATACGATGCGCAAATTGGGCATCTCGGAGAACATGCTCCAGGCTACAAGAACAACTTTCCATGGCATCGTACCAGGTATATCCTGTGAGCCCATAGGCAAAGTCCGGGTCGACGTGTTATTCGGTACGAGGGATAACTGCCAAACTGAGAATCTGGAGTTTGAGGTGGTGAACTTGGAGAGCGCATATCATGCATTACTCGGGAGACCAGCACTGAGCAAATTCATGGCAAGTTGCCACGTTAGTTATCTAAAGATGAAGTTGCCCGGGCCAAATGGAGCAATTACTATCGCTGGGGATTTCCAACGTTCTATTGAGTGCGCCTCAGCCGGGTCTAACCTAGCCGAGTCACTCGTAATTGCTCAAGAGAAAAGAAAAATCCAAGAGGTGGCGGCATTAGCTCAGTCCGCGCAGCAGTATATGCCGGTGTTAAGCAACCCGCATGGAAGTGTTTCGTTTCAAGCCGCGAAGGACACCAAGAAGATTCCAGTGGATAACATGTTTCCAGAGCGTACCGTAACAATTGGTGCCGGGTTAACTGACAAATAGGAAAGCGAGCTCGTCAACTTCCTCCGTGAGAATCGGGATATTTTTGCTTGGTCCACACAAGACTTGCAAGGTGTTCCGAGGGAGTTGGCCGAGCACTCTTTGAACATAAGACCCGGAGCAAGGCCGGTGAAGCAGCCTCTTCGACGCTTCGTCGAGGATAGGAGAAAGGTCATTGGTGACGAGATAGCTCGGTTGCTAGCAGCAGGATTTATCATGGAAGTGCTATATCCGGATTGGCTCTCTAATCCAGTGCTGGTAGAAAAGAAGAAAGATGATCCGAACGTGGCAGTGGTTTGGCGTATGTGTATCGATTACACGAACCTGAACAAGGCGTGTCCAAAAGATCCATTCCCACTGCGGAGGATAGATCAAGTCATCGACTCTACCGCGGGATGTGAACTGTTGTCATTCATTGACGCTTATTCTGGTTTCCACCAGATACCTCTGAACCCGGATGATCAAATAAAAACTGCCTTTATTACCCCGTACGGGGCTTATTGCTATCGCACTATGCCGTTCGGTTTACGAAATGCAGGAGCAACGTACCAAAGATGTATGCAAAAATGTTTGCACGATCAAATAGGTCAAAATGTACAAGTCTACGTGGATGATGTGGTTATTAAAACCAAGGAAAGCGCAACGCTCCTTGACGACATAAGGCAAACATTCGCGAACTTGAGGAGATTCTGGATGAAGCTTAACCCGGAGAAATGTACCTTCGGTGTCCCGGCTGGGAAATTACTCGGATTTCTCGTCTCCAGCCAAGGTATCGAGGTTAATCCAACTAAGATCCGAGCCATCGAACGAATGGAGCTGCCGAAGTGTCTCAACAACGTCCAGAAGTTCACTGGATGCCTGGCGTCGTTGAGTCGATTTGTATGTCGGTTAGGGGAAAAGGCACTGCCTCTCTACCAACTCATGAAAAAGTCAGATAAATTCGTTTGGACGCCGCAGGCCGACGAAGCTTTTGCCCACTTGAAAAAGATGTTGGCCACTGCACCAGTGTTAGCTTCTCCCCTGGCAAAGGAGCCAATGTTGCTCTACATAGCCGCAACCAACCGAGTTGTAAGTGCAGTGATTGTAGTGGAGATAGATGAAGAGGGTAAGTCGGTGCAGAGGCCAGTGTATTACTTGAGCGAGGTATTGTCTGCCTCAAAACAGAACTACCCACATTTTCAAAAGGTGGCATACGGGGTTTATATGGCGGCAAAGAAGTTAAAGCACTACTTTGAGGAGCATCCCATCAAAGTGATATGCGAAGCCCCCATATCCGAGATAATGGGTAACGAAGATGCGAATGGCAGAATTGCGAAATGGGCAATTGAGCTAGCACCTTACGCACCCCAATATGATAGGAGAGAAGCGATCAAGTCCCAGGCTGTGGTGGACTTTTTCGTGGATTGGGCCGAGGTACAATACGAACCACCGCCGCCAGATCCGAACTACTGGAGGATGCATTTTGACGGATCGAAAACCAAAACCGGACTAGGTACCGGGGTTGTGCTTACCTCGCCAAAGAAGGATCAGCTCAAGTACGTATTGCAGATCCATTTCGCGGCATCGAACAATGTCGCTGAGTACGAGGCTCTTGTGCATGGTCTCAAAGTGGCAAGGGAGATTGGCATACGTCGGATAATATGCTTTGGCGACTCGGATCTAGTAATACAGCAAGTGTCCGGAGTGTGGGACGCCCTGGATCCAAACATGGCACTATACAGATTTCATGTGCAGAAAATCTCGAGTTACTTTGAGGGATGTGAATTTCACCATGTACCTCGCGTGGAGAACGAAGCTGCCGACATGCTGTCGAAGCTCGGATCGACCCGACAGGCAATTCCACCGGGTGTTGCATTGGAGCACCTCAGAAAACCATCTATCAGGCCGTCCCCAGGAACTGATTCAATCTATGTCCCGGGAAACGTGGAATCCAGAGTTGAGCCCATGGACAATGACATGGGAGGTAGCACGCTGAACCCGGGGACTGCCTCGGCGAACCCAAGGACTACCTCGCTAGACCCAGGGACTGTCCAGCGTGATCCGGCTGAAGTTATGCCGGTGGATCGAATGGAAATTGATGAGGAGATGTTCCCTGCGCGAGCAGTACCAGCTTGGGCACTGCCTCTATACCAATTCTTGAAAGATGGAACGTTACCCACTGAGGAAGTGCTAGCCAGGCAAACTCAGAGGAGAGCCAAAGCTTACACAATCATCAATTCCGAGCTGTACAAACGGAGTGTGACCAATGTCCTCCAGCGGTGTGTTGACCTGGAAGAAGGACTTAACATCCTCCGAGATATACACCAAGGATAATGCGGGCATCATGCCTCATCCCGGGCCTTAGTGGCAAAGGCATTCCGGCATGGATTTTACTGGCCAAGCGCCTTGGAGCAAGCAGAAGATCTGGTGAGAAAATGCAATGGTTGCCAAAGATACGCCACCAAGACACATATGCCTATATCGGAACTTAAAACCATACCAATTACATGGCCATTTGCTATGTGGTGCTTGGATATGGTTGGCCCGTTCAAACCAGCAAGAGGAAACATGACACACATTCTGGTCATGGTGGACAAGTTTACAAAATGGATCGAAGTGAAGCCTATAAGAAAATGTGATGGAGCTACGGCCGTGACATTTCTCAAAGACATCATCTTGAGATACGGTTATCCACACAGCATTATAACTGATAATGGAACAAATTTCGCGGAAGGAGCATTTGCGCGCTTTTGCCAAGACAAGAAAATCCGACTCGACGTTGCCTCGGTAGCCCACCCCGCATCGAACGGACAAGTGGAAAGATCCAACGGATTAGTATTATCCGGGATAAAACTCCGGCTCATTGAGCCGCTGCAAAGATCAGCGGGGTGCTGGATAGAAGAACTACCAGCGATATTGTGGAGTCTAAGAATAACTCCGAATCAATCAACAGGCTACACGCCGTTCTTTCTGGTATATGGGGAAGAAGCTGTATTACCAACCGACATAGAGCATGATTCGCCTAGGGTCACCCAATACACAGAAGCCGAAGTGCAAGAAGCCCGGCAAAACGATGTTGATCTGCTGGAAGAAGCGAGAGAACTGGCACTGTCCAAATCCACCATATATCAGCAAAATCTCCGACGCTATCATAGCCGGAAAGTGTGCCCCCGAGTCTTCCGGGAAGGTGATCTGGTGCTCCGGTTGGTACAGCGTACCACTGGCATGCATAAATTACACCCCCATGGGAAGGACCATTTATTGTAAGCAAAGCATTACACAATGACTTTTATTATCTCATAGATGCAAAGCCACAGGAAAAGAACAAGGCGGACAGGTCCGGAGAGGAATCGAAGCGACCATGGAATGTAGCACTACTTCGTCCCTTCTACACTTAGCTAAGAAGTGTATGTATCCGAGTCTTCTCATATGTCGGTATGTATGTCGGCAATGAGCTTATCAATGAAATAGCAGAGCCTCGAGCAGTAACTCGGGGACTGCCTTAATAAATGATTGTTGTTACTTTTTATGCGTTAGGTGGAATGACTCGTTTCACTTAACCCGGATTAGTAATGTGTGAGCACCAGAAACCCAACCCTTCGACTTGCTGCTGTCCAACAAGAATTGGCTTCATGGCAAGCAAGGGAACAAGTCTGGAATTGCGTAGCACATGAAAAACTACTAAGGAAACGATCCTATTCCAGCTAACGTTTGTTTTTTCGGACTAACCCCGTATTTACTTTCAAGCTATTATGTTGAATTATTTTGAGCCAAGCCTCAAAGTTTCTCAGTATTGTTAAAACGATTCTTGAGGCTCGGATTCGTAAGTCGTAAAACCGAGTCAAGGTAGACACGAATCGAGCCGGAGAATTGGACGAACAAGAAAATGAAACTCGGGGACTACGCCCAAGTTAATCCGGCATACAAGCATAGTAGCAAAATATCATGTATTCAGCATACAATTGCACCCGGCATACCGGGGATCTGATAAATTTTCAAGTTTTTTCAACTAAGGAGCCGCAGGAGGAGGAAGTTCGGCGTCATCATCACTGTCTTCAATATCTGAAGCAGCATCTTCTCCATCATCGCCCGACCCATCCTCCACGTTCTCCATCTGCTCCTCCTCGCCGGATTCCAGAAAGCTTGGCCCCTCAACCCAGTCATGGACTGGAGAATATTCGACGAGGCTGTAGGCGCAAGCCTGGCGCCGAGCTACCCACTCTGGATCATCGGTCCATTTGGATCCGGTGCACCGACGGGTGAGGAGGCTCAGATCGATCTTCTCGTACCGTGAAAGGATATGATGGAGGAGGGTATCTGCTACGGGACGCCCGGCGGATTCTCTCCAGAGGTCAAGCTGAGTCTCAACCTCCATCAGTTTTTCGGCAAGGAACGTGATCCTTTCCGGAGTGCTCTCGCTTGGCCAGAATGTGTTGAAGATCCGGACCGCAACGTCGAGATCTTTCCCATAGTTCTTAATAGTTTCCACCCGAGCTGACATGCTGACCAACAGGTCCTCCATGTCTAAGGGGATGCTCTCACCATCAGGAGCGATGGGAGTACCCCTCTCTTGGCGGAATTTGGCAACGGCAGCACTGGTGATGGCGGTACCCTCCAGAAAATGATCTGAAAACAAGGAAAGGGAAGATGCTGAAGCAAAGGCATATGAGCTAACCCGGAAAAACTATGTCGAATAAGGGGAAGACACTTACGTGAGATATGGCGATGGATCCGGGTCAACTCCTTGATACAACTGTCGCGTCTCTGGCGAAGTTGTTCAAGCTCAGCGAGCACCGACCCAAAATGGACCTCGGATTCCTTAAGCAGGTCCTGGTCCTTGGAGATCTGGAGGGTAAAGCGCTCACGCTCTTCGGTGAAGTTCTGGCCAACTTTTTGGAGCTCGGTTTTGTGTTGGGCCTTCATATTCTCCATCTCGGCCTTGAGTTTGGCTATTTCGTCGTCCTTGGTCCGGAGGAGGGCGAGCTCATCGTTCTTCTTCTTCAGCTCGGCTTGATGCTGTCCTGCTTGTTCGAGAAAATGCAGCATCATATCAGGCACGGGGACACTATCCTCAAGCGATGCTGAAATAGTGTGTTGACCCGGCAAAGCCGAGGAGTGAATGTTTGCTAAGCCAAGGAGAAAAAGGAATGGAAAACACAACAACGTTGGCCGAAAGAGGACATACCTCGGATTTCTTCCAAGTTCTTCCGCATAATCTTGTTTTCAGCCTCCACCCCAGCTGCGAAAAACTGAATAAGGAGGTTAGTCCGGCAGAAACAAATGAAATGGAGAGGTATTAAGAGAGGAAATTACCCCTCTTTTCATTCTCCACGCCAAGTGCAACATGTTTTGCACGCAAGATCTTGTGGGTATCAAGCAGGCGCTAAAACTCGACGCTCCGGCGATTGGTGGTTACCTGACAAAGGTACAGGCGTGTAAAATTAGTTCGTTGCATATTCGAAGTGTACAAGATCCGGGCCAAGTGCAACTTAACCCGGCTCTAGGTGTGTGCATATTCGAAGTGTACAAGATCCGGGCCAAGTGGAACTTCACCCGGCTCTAGGTGTGTGCATATTCGAAGTGTACAAGATCCGGGCCAAGTGGAACTTAACCCGGCTCTAGGTGTCTGCATATTCGAAGTGTGCGAGATCCGGTCCAAGTGGAACTTAACCCGGCTCTAGGTGTGTGCATATTCGAAGTGTGCGAGATCCGGGCCAAGTGGAACTTAACCCGACTCTAGGTGTGTGCATATTTGAAGTTTACATGCAGCTACGTCGATCTTCTAATGAGCATCCGGCCGAGTAACAAGTTACTCCGCCGGAGGCTCGGGGACTAATGGTTATTATCTACCGCATGTAAAGAAGAAACGACGTACCTCCATCATTCGCCCAGCAAGGTTAATGTCCTTGGCGGCGGTATTCATCTAAGAAGAAAATTCAGCTGGCCTGAACTTTTTCGGGAGATCGTCATTGTAGACGAACTCCGCCTTATTCCAGTTCATGACAAACTCGATGAGGCTCGGAGGGTACCGTTCGCCAGTGGGCATGTGAGGTGCCACCAAGCCCTTTGCGTGAGCTTCCTTCCTTTCAATCAGGGCAAGAGCTGGGCTAGTGTGAAGAACCATCTGCTGCGAATCGGCTGGCTCGGCAGGAGGATCCGTCGCTGCTGGTGACTTCTTTGGAAGCATTTACGACAAGGTTCGTTGCCCGGCCTCGACGGAGGTGGACTTGCCTTTGGCTTGCTGGGAGGATGTGACCACAGTGGATTTGCCCTTGGAAGCCGCTGGAGTGGTTCCTCGCCGAGCTTGGGATGACTCGGACGAGGCAGAAGAACTGGGCACGGGAGCTTTGGTGGCTGGTGCTGGAGCTGCTGTTGGTTTCTTCGGAGCTAGGACAAACGCTGGTTCGGTGGCTGGTGCTGGAGCTGCTGCTGGTGCTGGAGTTGCGGTAGACTTGGTGGTTGCTGGTTGCGGCAATGCCGAAGTGACGGACGCCATTGCCTCGGCCGATCCGACCCCTCCCGATCCGAGGTCGCGTTCCTCTGAAGGAGGTACTGCGGAACCCGGAGCGGCCGCCGAGCCCTCCGGAATAGGGCTCAATGGGCGTGACTTGTCGTCATGAGGAGGGGAAGGACTGGACCGAAGAGGAGAGGAGATGCTCGATCCGCTCTGAGGGACCTCCACAGGAGCCCTGCAAGAGAAAACAATGTCAGGAGTGAAATTACCCCGATGCAGGGAGAAGTGTGTTGCGCAGTGAAAAATGACTTACGCATCCGAGGTCTCGGCCTCCTTAGGTTTCCGGGCCCTCCGTGTCGGGGCTTTGCCTGCCCGTTTGGAGGCAGTCTTGTCTCCGGCCTTCTTTTGCCTTTTGGTAGGCTGAGAAGGTTCGGAAGAAGAACTTGACATGGATCCGCGCTTCTTCTTCGACGCCACCAGAACAGGCTCGCCCGTGGCAAGTGGAGAATCCTCGTGGATGTGCCCACCAGGGTTAGCTGATGCCGGGAAGGCAAAAGAAAGAGGGACAGCCTCAACAGGTTCAATCACATCGATATACGAGTCATCCTCATCATCGGGCCAATCTCTAAGAGAAGAGAATTTACCGCTGGGTCGTTTGGTGGCGTCCGTTGTGGGGAGGAACATCTCCTGGTCCGGCTCCTCCTCATCCAGGATTTCTCGGTCCGGGGCCCACTTAAGGGTCGGATCGGTACCATCCTCGAGGGTTTACTGGAGAAACAACTGAGAAAAAGGCACAAGGAGCAGAGTCAAAAATACGATAAGAACCGACACGTAATTGACCCGAAATAAGTTTGCTCCGTGAAGCTTACCGCGGGGGGGGGGGGGGGGGAGCCTGTCGCGGCAGTAATGCTCGATTCCCCACGTCCATTCGGCGGAAAAATCCTTATGGGTGGTGAAAAGAGCCTTGACCTGGCGGAAGATCTCCGTATTGCTCAACTCGAACGAGGAGGTTCGGTTGGGGTCGCGACTGAAGCTCATATGGCACAACTTGTGAGTGCGCCGCTGGAGGGGAGAGATTCGGTTGCGCACAAATGTGATCATGGCATCCTCGTTGCGCAATCCGAGCTTCTTCAGCTCCGCAAACCTTTTGTTGACTTGGTTGGCCAGAGCTGTAGGTTTTTTGGCGACCTCCTCCCAGAAATTCGTGTCCGGGGGACCCGGAGCGTAGGGCAACAACCGGATCAAGTCTTCGGTGCCTTCGTTCCGGACGTAGAAGAAGGTCCAGGCCCATCCTTTGCAGGAGTCAAGCCCGGTGACCCGGGGAAAGATTGAATACCTCCGGGGCGAGATCGAGGCAGCTCCGAACTGAGTGAGCTGTTTTTCCTCCGACTCGACGTGGATGTTGGGGACGACGTTGCGATGGAGACCGAAGAACCGGATCCACAGCTCCTTCGTGGGCCAGAGTCCGGTGTAGCCCTCGATCGAAGAGACGAAAGCGGACAGAGAGGTGATGGCGTTCGCCGGGAGATGATGTGGTTGCAGGTGATAAGTCCGGACCCACTCCCGGAAGAAATCACTCACCGGAAGACCAAATCCCCGTTGGAAATGGGATAGGAAAACGACGAACTCACCCGGATTGGGTGAGGGGGCCAATTCCGAGGAGGGGAGACGAGCGGCGACGCCGGCGGGAATACGTCGGGTCTGGTAGAGCCAGTCGATGTCGTCCTGGCAGACCCATGAACCGGCCCATGCGCCGCGGTCCGCCGCGCCGGCGTCCTCCTCCATCTCCTGCTCGACGACGATGAGCTCCTCCTCTGTCATCTCGAATCCGCTGTCCTCGCTGGAGCTGGCGGCGGCGGGGCTCTGCGGTCTAGATTAACGAGGACCCGTGGCTAAGCAGAGGTGCAGCGGTCGCTGCGGTGCGGAGGCACGGAGAAGGTGCGGCGGCGGCGCTGCTGCAACGGGCACTGGCGGCGGCGCGGTCGCGAGGAAGAAGAAGAGGAACGGGCGAGGGGCATGGAGATGGAAAAGTGCTAAGGAGCGTGCCCCTCCCCTATTTAACTGCCCCCAGTAATCAACGAGTGGGATCGTGCTGTGCTGGAGAGCCACGCGCTGTGGCCGTGTATCACCAGCATTAGCCAATCAGAGAGAAGCCACAGCGGAGGCCACAGAGTAAATATGATCCCATGACACGACGTGTAGTTGCGGTAAACGAGGAGACAGGCGTGACATAGCCAACGCACAATAATCACTGACAGTTACTGCGCAGTTACAGTGCAGGCCCTTAAAATGAGGTAACGCAATGATTAACCCTTACGTGGGTTGGCGTATGAGAGAAGGAAGCAAGGTCCGGATCCGAGCCTCCGTGGTAACCCGACCGACAAGTGAAAACTTGAAATGTGCAGAGGGAAAGTAAAACCATAGGATCCGAGCTACAATGGTAACCCGGCCGGCAAGTGAAAACTTGGAACGTGCGAAGGGAACGTAAATCCATATAATCGGAGACAAGAAGTTAACCCGGAACCAAACGTCCGAGGCTTAAATACGAATGAACCTGATGTGGCCTAAATGACCAAGGCCGCTAAGGCCGCACCAGCTTCGGGGACTAATATTGGGGGGGATAACCCCGGGTAGGGTCACTCCAGGGTATAAGGGCCGAGTTAGCCGAGGTTCGGCAAGGTCAAAGCAGATGCTGGCCGAGTCACCTCCAGGCAGGCCAGATCACGGAGTAACCCGGACCAGGGGGGTTGCCTAACATTGTCTCGTCTGACTCAAGGAGTAAGTCGGAGATACTTGTCTAGCTTATATGCAGGAACAGGTGTGGCCGGATCAACTGTGATCCGGATCCTCGCTTGGCTTCTAGGAGAAGGAAGGAATCTCTCTGGTCAAAAAAGAAGGCCCGGTGCGTACTGGATGAGCGAATAAAGCAAGGGCAGGACCACCGGATCGTGGCCGACAAGGGTGACGACGCTCACGTCGGCTGACGCGGGCGCCGCAGAGGCTACGTCGCTAAAGCAAGTGTGACACGGGGGAAAAGCACCCCTGTCGGGTTACTACTTTGGGAGGGGGCATATTCTTAGGAATATGCCTCCACGTATGCCCTAGGCCAGGACCAAACCACCTCTATATAAGGGGGGGTTAGGGTTCTGGTAAGGGGGTTGGGTTTTTTCTGATAGGTAGTAAGGAGAATTTTGGTGGGTTGAGCACTAGTGGATCTAGGGTTCTTTGTCTAGTTGGTAGGCAAGAGTAAGAGAGTTTCTTCTTCCTCCTCTTGTCAATACAGCTTGAGGAGCACTTGTAATCTTGGAGATTGAACATCAATACAAAGCTTCTGTGTAGAGAATCACTCTACTATCCCTCCCTGGATTCCCCTAGCGCATATTATTCCCCACCTTTAGCCTATCCATGGCATCTGCCGTGACACCACCACGACAATGTTTGTTAATTAAAGTAATTAACAAAATTCTGAATAAAAATAATAAAAGAGTTTTATTAAATGAGAGAGCATTAAATTTGGAGAAATTTAATGCATTTAAAGTGGAGACTTTAAAAGACAATGTGAAGGGGCAAATTTATATGGTGGGAGTTACCACCACATGAATGGAGGAGGTGAAGAGTCACCTCCTCCATGCGCTGGCCATGAAGGAGGGGCACCCCCCTCCTCCTATAAAAGGCCACCCCCTCCTCACTTCTCACAGACACCTCCTTGTGAAGGATCTCTCTCCCCCTCTAATATTATTTCCCCATGGTCTCGGATTAGCGAGATACATGTTCCCGATGGCTTTATCTGGAAAGGAGTTCCTGCTGCCACTGCTTTGCTGGAGCGAGGGACGGAGGTTGTCGGGGTACCGGACATGTGTGTGATCACGGATGCACCGCTGCTTTGTGGTGCTGGACTTGGTGGTGCTGGAGCTGGATCTGATGGACGTGCTGGAGTCGGACCTGCTGGACTTCATCACGATCTTGAGATCAGCAAGTGTACGACTACATCAACCACGAGTTCCTACTCGTTAACAAAGCTCGTTGTCTACGAGGGTAAGTTCTCGTTGGATGTATGTCCACCCATTGCTTTGTACCTAGTAGATAGATCTTGGCGTGTAGTTCACACCGTAGGAAATTTTTTGTTTTCTATGCTGCGGACCCAACAAAAACCTAACCACAGCTTTAAACTCTAAGACCCTTACGCCCCTTGTGCAATGGTTTCCTAACGGGGGTTCAGGTTTCTGTCACTCCGGAAAACCCTATGATTAGTAGCCAAATACACAATGCATTCCCCTAGGCCCATATAGGTGAAGTGTCATGTAGTCGACGTTCACATGACACCACTAGAAGAAGTACAACACAACTTAAATAACAATCTATTGAATCTTTCTCAACGCAACTCCACTACTAACAACAAGACTTCTTCCATGTCCTCAAGAACAAAACGAACTACTCACAAGACATCATATGGATCATGATCAGAGATGGAATAATGATGTATAACAATCTGAACATAAACAATAATTCAATGGTTCACTCAATAGTATCAACTACAAAGAGTAATCAACACCGGGAAAGTTTCCCTGCAAGATTCAACTAATTGTTACATCAATATGGAGATGGTGACGAGGGTGCTGATGGTGATGATGGTGGTGATGATGATGATGATCCCGATGAAGTCCAGCTTGATGGTGGTGTTGATGGCGACGATCTCCCCTCTCCAGGAAGGAATTCCCCCGACAAAAATCTATCTGCCGGAGAGATCTTTCTCTCTCGGTGTTTTTCGCCCTACAGAGGCGGCAGAATCTTTCAGTGGTCGCTCCCCGAGTCTTAGGGTTTCGGGAGGATGATATACACCAGAGGAGAGAGGCTGGAGTGGGCCAGGGTGGCCACACCACCTCCTAGCGCGGCCTAGGGCTGCCCGCGCCATGGGGTGGTGTGGGCCCCCTGTGGCCCATCTCCACTCCGTCTTCTGGCATCCTTAGTCTTCTGGAAAATAGGATTTTCCGTATATTTTCCCGGATTTTCTGATCTTCGCGAATTTTGCCTCCAAACAACACATTTTCCATCAGAATCCTGACTGTAGCAGTCCATGCTCAAAAAGTCATCAACCATGCAAAAATAGATGAAATAACATAAGTATCACCTCTCAATATGAAATATATCAATGAATAATAGTGAATTAATACATAGAATAGTGATGCAAAATGGACGTATCAACTCCCCCAAGCTTAGACTTCGCTTGTCGCCAAGCGAAACTGAGCTCAATAAACATGGCCTAAGGATTATGGAATGAAGAGTCGATAAAAGAATACGGACAAGAAGCATCACATTCATCAAATACATAGATCATAATAGAAGACAACTCACTATTATATAACTCAACTTTCAATGAGTAAAGGAAACACAATAAAGATACATAAAGTGAATCATAATTGGTAATGGCAAACTTAGCTCTTGGTCGAAGAATAGTTGATAATTTGCTGGAGTTCACAAATAGCTGGCTTTTCAATGATAGCTTTCAAAGTAGTAAACATCAAGATAAGAGCAATGTGCAAAACAAGGAATATAAGAAGCATGAATGAATAAATCATCATATGAATAAATGAAACGCAACAAATCAAAATACTTGCTGAGATAGAATGGAATATGTTTACTGACTCAACTACAAAGTGAAAGAAAGGGCCCTTCAAAGAGGGAAGCAGGGATTGCAAGTCTCATAAAGAGCTCCCAAAAATTATGATACTTACTAGCTTTCAGCTCTCATTGCCCCTATCATAGGCATCTTTAGGTGATTAATGTTAAAGTGATAAAAAATGAGGATATGCATTGACAAGTTGTAAGTTGAGAATCTCATGTCCCTTGAATACGAGGGCCGCTCCTCATGCTACTCAAGTTTAGTCACCGGTAAGTTCTTGTCATCGTAAGTATATGTGTATCATAGAGAACCGCCAACGGGGTACCCCTTACCCGATGATACGGAAGAATCCCCATATCAAAATGACAAGGCAAGCAGACAACAAGCATCTCAGCAATCTTCTTATTTACCATGGGAATATGGTGATTTTTTCTCTCTTTCCTCTTTTCATAACCTGTTTTTTCTTTTTCTCAATATCGGACTCTTTTTTTTATAAGAAGAATGCTTCATAGATACTCGTTATGGTCACGCTGCAGGTTTCCACCATGTCAGCATGGATTAGACCAGCGGCCCAGGCGTTTCTATAACACACATGCATAACTCCATGGACTTACAAGCTCCCCTTTCATTTCACACCGACGACATCCATAGACAAAAGAACATGATATCAACTTGGTACAGAGTACCAGTGCAATGTTGAAAGCGTTCCCCATGACAGCATGGTTCTGCTAATTCACAACTTACAAAGCGCAAGCATATACGCAACATAGGTGAGCACAATGGTTCAAGTTTAATAAGTGCAAGAAAATAAAGTGTGCCATCAAGTTCGTGAGAGCTTTAATCACTAATTTTCACATAACAAGTTTAATTTGGGAGGTAGATAAAACAAGAATTTACTTGGTATAGCAATAATGCTACTAGGTAGGTATGGTGGACACAAATGGCAAAGGTTTTGGTTTAAAGGAGGTGGATGCATGAGAAAAATACCCTCTTAGTATAGGTTTCTGGCTAGCAAGGCGGGGTAGCAAGTATAAGAGTTGAAGGAAACAACCAAACATACAAGTGATAAAGACAAACACGCAATCTTCCTTGGAAGCACAAAAGATTTTAACTAGAGAATACTAGACTTATGAGCAAATCAAGAAAGAAAGACGATGAAATAATTTTTCTTTAGAGTACCTTTATCTTTTTCATTCAACTCTCAAAAATAGTGTTGCTACTGACCGAGCTAGGTTTGCCAAAACCAACTAAATTAACTCAATGATCCCAAAGTGATACCAATACTAACAACAAGATCAATCATATAACCACGAATTGAAAACTAATATAAGCTATGCAAAAGAGTGAATGATAGAACTTCTCATTAATATTCCATGACGGCAACTCACACCAAGGGATACATATCTAACGAGAGAGGGGACACTTCCATAATGCAAACCATACTACATAATAACTCCTCTATTCATGATATGACTCTACTAATATGGTAAAAAGATAGAAGATAGTGATATGATACCGCGGCACTCCCCCAAGCTTGGAACAAACCAAAGGGGATGCCAAACCTGATGACGAATTACTCCTTTGGTGGTGGTGGTATCCTCTCGATGAGCTCTTTGATTAGCTTCCCCAAGTCCTCAATCTCGAAGGTGAGACTACGAATCAACTCTGAGTTGTGCTCAATGCGGCTCATGATCATATCGTCTTGAGAATTCTAGCTCTTGCTATTCTTTCCCCACTCTTCCTCCTTGAAGTCTTCTTTTCCTGCATGGCTAGAACGAGGCAAATCCCAATTGGAGGGTAATTTCCCTTTGGGCATATTCTGGTATTGATGCTCATGGATAAGGGTATGGAAAGGATTCTTGGTGCGTGGAGGAAGTGACCAGGGATCTGAACAGTGATGAGGAGGCTTCCTTCCAATGGCTGGATTTGCCACCACTCCAATGCTTACAATGGTTGTGCCGGTATGCGGATGTTGGCCTTGCTCCTCTTCACCTTCACTCTTGATCTCCTTCTCCTTCCCGGGGTCTTGGAGGTCTTCCTCCATAGGCTCCTTCCCTTTATCCTTGGCGGACACCATTGTGCTTCTAAGCTTTCAAAGAGTATGTCCTGACAGAAACAGATCGAAACAAAAACACGACGAAAACACGATATACGGACCTCGGGGGATCCAGGGGGTTATATATTACGAAGTTTCATATCAAAAGGAAGGTACTGGATGAAAATGAGTCGGAGGCGGAGTCCGGGGTGGACTCACCACCTGGTGGCGCGACTAGGGGTGGGCCCGCGCCACAGGGTGGTGTGAGCCACCCTGGCTCTGTTTCCGTCCCTTTTTTGCTTTGTAGTTTTATTTATCGACTGAAAACTGCAAAAATATAGTTGGATTGTATTTTCGCGGAACTTTTCTTACCAGAACTGTTACCTATTTGAAAACAGACTCTACAGGTCTCTGAATTTGGTATCTAGTAGATTCTTCCGGGGTCATCTCTTGAATATCATTGATATCTTCATCTTCATACACTTATTACTTGAGTCATAAAACCCTTCTCTTCCTTATTACACCATTATCTCCACTTCCTGGAAATTTCTTTCTCACAAAACTTCACACAGTTCTCATTAGCAACATTAGTATAAGTGAAGTGATAAAACCTTTTGAGTCCAACCTCAACTGAAAACCATCAAAACATAAGCTACTGTAGCAACTCCTTCCGAAAACCTAAAAAGAATTCAAAAAGGAAATCGAATAAAGAAGCAAATGCAAAAGTGGCAAAATCTGTCAAAACAGACCAGCAGGTAAAGATCAATTTTTTTGAAAATCTTTTGTTGCTCAAAGGAAAAAGTGCAAACTAACGAAAGTTAAATAACAACCTGAGGCAGAAGCACAAAAAATTATAGCTCAATCCGACATATAGAGATCTCTCACGAATTTTTACGGTGAAGCACAAAAATCTGTTTCGGGACATCAACTTCCCCAAATCTTACTTCTTTCTCATTAGAGGTTGATCTTTACACAAAAACCAAACAAAACGGATAAGGAGCGGTTATTACCGAAGTAATAACTTCCAACAAAAACAAACTAAAACCAAAAACAAATTGGGTTGTCTCCCATAAAGCTCTTTCTTTATAGCCATTAAGATGGGCATGATAATTTTGAAGAAACTCTCATAGGGATATGAATTGAAGTGAAAGAGAGCATTAAGAAGCAAAAACACACACACATTTAAGTCTAACCCACTTCCTATGCAAGGGGATTTTGTAAACAAACAAGTTGTTGAAACCAAAGGCAACTTGCATAAGAAGGCAAAAGAAGTGCAACATAAAAACTTTCAGCATAAAACGAGGAAACTTGATATTATTGAGATGCATAAGAACACTTTTCCCTCTCTCATAGTAGCTTTCAGTATCATGCATAAACTTAACAATATAGCTATCACAAGGACCATCATAGCAATGATCACTTATTCTAACAGAAAACACAGGAATACTAGCTCTCATAACACTACTTTGTGAAACAATATTAGAGGTATCCTTACAAAGGATAGGGTGTCCCTCTTTTTCATATTTAGTAACAAAGTCTTTCACATTTGCTATTATAGGTTCATCAACCATTTGTTTATTAGGTTCAACAGCTTTATTCATACTTTCATTAACCATACTAGCTATCATAGAATGTTCCTTCATCTTAACTGGGAAAGGAATTTTCTCAATATAAGGTTTAGGTAAAACATGATTAGTAGTATAAACTTCAGTATTTCTTGCAGGAACACTCTTAGCAACATCTTTATAAGGTTCATGATACTTATTCCACTTCTTTTTAGGCACTTCAATGTAGGAAGCAAAGGCCTTAAAATAAGAAACAATAGCTTGAGAGTCTAGACCATAAGCATTTTTAATATTTTGAAAGTCATCAGTTCCCATAAAAGATTCAATGCATTCATAATCATAATTTATACCCGACTTTCTACCTTTGTCATTCTCCCAAGCTTCAGCATTGTCTTGAATACGGTCTAAAAGATCCCATTTAGCTTCTTTTTCCATACGAGTGAATGATCCAGCACAAGAAGCATCCCATAAATCTTTATCATGTAGAGGGAGCCTTGCATAAAATTTATTGATAATAATATTGTTGGGGAGCTCATGAATGGGACATTTGAGCATTAGTAACTTCAATCTCCCCCAAGCTTGAGCTGTACTCTCTCCATCAAGAGGTCAAAAGTTATATATTTGATTCCGATCTTTATGAATCTCACTAGGTGGATAAAACTTTGAATAAAAGAGAGGCATTATTTCTGTTGGGTCCGCAACATAGAAAACAAAAAATTTCCTACGGTGTGAACTACACGCCAAGATCTATCTACTAGGTACAAAGCAACGGGTGGACATACATCCAACGAGAACTTACCCTCGTAGACAACGAGCTTTGTTAACGAGTAGGAACTCGTGGTTGATGTAGTCGTACACTTGCCGATCTCAAGATCGTGAGGAAGTCCAGCAGGTCTGGCTCCAGCACGTCCATCAGATCCAACTTAAGTAGCACCAAGTCCAGCACCGCAAAGCAGCGGTGCATCCGTGATCGCACACACGTCCGGTACCCCGACAACCTCCGTCCCTCGATCCAGCAAAGCAGCGGAAGCAGCAACTCCTTTCCAGATAAAGCCACCGGGAACATGTATCTCGCTAATCCGAGACCATGGGGGAATAATACTAGAGGGGGAGAGAGATCCTTCACAAGGAGGTGTGTGTGAGAAGTGAGGAGGGGGTGGCCTTTTATAGGAGGAGGGGGTGCCCCTCCTTCATGGCTGGTGCATGGAGGAGGTGACTCTTCACCTCCTCCATTCATGTGGTGGTAACTCCCTCCACATAAATTTGCCCCTTCACATTCTCTTTTAAAGTCTCCACTTTAAATGCATTAAATTTCTCCAAATTTAATGCTCTCTCATTTAATAAAACTCTTTTATTATTTTATTCAGAATTTTGTTAATTACTTTAATTAACAAACATTCACATAAAACCCCCCGCAACATTTCAATATTACATACAGAACCAATTTCAGCATTTTCACCCGAAACAGTTTCGGTGTCTATTGAAATAATTCTAGCGCTTTCTTAAATCTTTATCTGAAACATATTTGCTCTAAATGGTGTCGGTATCCCTTAAGTGTGTCACCCTACGGTTCGCGAATAATGCAGACATGATCGAGACCCCTCTCCGATCAATAATCAGCAGCGGGACCTGGAGATCCATACTGACTCCTACACATTCAACGATGACTTCTGTGATCGTGAGAACCTTTAACGCTAGTAAATAAATCCCTTTGTCCCGCGATATATTACATGTCCGAGATTCGATCATCGGTATCTCCATACCTAGTTTGATCTCGTTACCGACATGCACTTTTTTCTTGTTCCCGTGATATAACATTCTAGTGATCACATCACTTGCTTGCAAGCTATTTCAATGTGATATCACCGAGAGGGCCCAGAGTATATCTATCCGTCATCGGGATGGACAAATCCCACTCTTGATCCATGAGCCTCAACATAACACCTTCGTAGCACTGAACCCACCTTTATAGTCACCCTGTTACGGTGTGACGTTTGATGTTATCAAGATACTCTTCCGGTGTTAGCAATTAACATGATCTCATGGTCTAAGGATAAAGATTACTTCGTATGATGTTGTAGCAATATAAACATAATGACTTTGATCGTAATGCTATACTTTGGATGAATGTTCATCACATCATTCCACCAATGGTGTGACCTTGTTATTAACAACATCCAATGTCTATGATCAGGAAACCTTGATCATCTTGTTAATCAACAAGCTAGTCTATAAGAGAGGCATAACTAGGAACCCTTTTTGTTTATTAAACACACATGTATTGATGTTTCCGATCAATAAAATTCTAGCATGTAAAATAAACATTTATCATAAACATGGAATAAGATAATAACCACTTTATTATTGCCTCTCGGGCATATTCCCTTCAGTCTCCCACTTGCACTAGAGTCAATAATCTAGTTTGAAAAACTTTGTGTATTGAACACCTATGGCTTTCTGGTGTTGCATATACGCTATTGCTAGTGGTTAACATAATCTCTGGATCTGATAGTTTCAGGTCCATGTGTATTTGCATGTCTTTGCGTCTCTACGCATCCCTCATTCTCAAATGAGATGGCATTGTATAAATTTGGTCCTCAAGTGAGACCTTTAGTTCGTTCGGGTTAAAATATGTTGATATTATTGTCACACAATATATCTTCATAGTATTAGCCCACTTTGAACCATAGCTAGTTTGATAACAAACTACTTAACACAAATGCTCTCCTATGCTGCTACTATAGCAGTCATATACTTAGCCTTTTGTTGTAGTATCCGTCACAATATCTCAACTTTGGAACTCATCCAAATCCATCATGGAACTTCCTTTCCATTATATTGTGCCACCCATAGTCTAAATTGAGATAAATTTAATTTGTATCTTGTGACAAAACTAGTATCAATGTAACACTTTACAATGAACTACCTTTAACTATTTGTCACTTATACATGATATATTATTAGTTCTTCCAAAGCTCATAATAATATCTTTACTATTGTCCAATGATCATCTTATGAATCATTCTGGTATATTCTCATAACATTTAGAGCATAGGACATTCTGGATATATACATATCATGGTATAATCGATCAAAAATTTCATGTGATTTTACTCACCAAGTGTTGAAACACTTGAATCTTGATACAATCCTTTCCATGCAGCAAGAACCTTTCTTGTTGTTTCCATATTGAACCCTTTCAATATCTCATATTGAACCCTTTCAATATCTTATATATGTATGTCTGGCACAACCATATTAGCGCCTTAATCTATCCATATAGATATTGATGCCTAATATTCTGGGTTTGCCCAAGTCTTTCATCGAAATCTTATTTTAATGAAATCCTTAACTTGTGTCAATTCAAGATACATCATTTCCAATCAACAATATGTCCTCTACATAATGTATTAGAAATATGTCTCAACGCTCCCACTTAATTTCTTGCAAATGCAAGCATCTTCATCATCTCCGATGAATTTAAACTCTTTTAACAGTTTCATCATGGTGAAGATTCCAACTCCGCTATGCTTTCTTCAACTACTGAAGTTTACATGCCCTTTTAGCACCCTTTGAATTAACAAAACCCTTCGGACCATGTCATGTACATGTCCTAGGTTACCATTCTATTAGAAGAACCTTGTTTTGTTTATTCAACTACCATATACCAAATTATATGTAGTGGTTGCTACATTAATCCGTCAAGACTATATATCGCTATGAAAGATCATATCTTGTCATAGTCAACTCCTTGAACATTGCCGTAAACTTCTTTCCGACATGTCAACTATTTCATAGATGTTAAACATCCATGTCTATTTCTTTATAGATCCAAACACGACCGATAGGCTTCACGCCTTTTCGGAGGGTCTTCCATGTTCAGAAACTTGATTTCTCGTGTATGGATACTATCACGGATTCTATGACTTCTAGTCATTTTATGGAGTCAGGGCCCATCATCGCTTCTTTGCATATAGTCGGTTCATCATTGTTAAAACAATAACGACTTGCTTATCAAATCTTACTATTTGATTCTTACCGACCCACATGGTTCTATAGGAACTTTAATCTCCGAGATCACACCTTTTGTAATCACGAGAGCCATGAGCATTGTGGCCGCCACCGGGACACTTTCCGGCGCTGCTCTACTTAGCACATATAGCTAAGGTTCAACAACCTTATCAAAGTTCTATTGTCCTCCCACTTAACTTTTCACGAAAAATTCCTTCTCAAGAAAGTTGACGTTCCAAGTAACAAACTCTTTTGTCCTTGGTGTTATGGAGAAATTCCCAACAAATTCTTTGGGATAACCTACAAAGACATGCTTATCTGACTTTGGTTGTAAACATTTTACTTATGCATAGCATACCAAAATTTAAGAAAAGACAATTCGGGTTTTATCCCAAACCATAACTCATATGGTGTCATTTCAATGCATCACGATGGTGCTCTTTTCAGTGTAAAATCGGTAGTCTCTAAAGCTTCAATCCTTAAAACATAATGGCAGTTTTATAAATGACACATTTGATCTTACCATGTCAAACATGGTTTGATTTCATCTCTCGAATATGCCATACTCCTATGGTTTCGGGGAACACAAATCATGGAACAATTCCTCAAGTCTTAGGTGTTTTTGCTAAACATGTAAATCAAATATCTTCCTTTATGATCGAATCATAAACTCTTTATTTTCTTGTTACAATGATTTTTCACTTCATCTTGAAAGTCTTTGAACAACTTTCAAATGTTTCATACTTCTTCCTTATTAAGTAAATATACAGATATATTCACTCAAATTCTTGAAGAAAGCATATGAAGCAAAAAGATCCATCGCATATGGCTACACATAATGGACTTATGCACATCAGCATGCACAATTTCCAATAAGCTAGTCATCCGTTCCTCTTTGGCCTATGAACGGAGTTTCAATTATCTCGAGGAAAGTCTGACATGCGTCAATTGATCAAAATCAAGGACTCCAAAATTCCATCAACATGGAGTTTCTTCATGTTTTCTTTCAAATATAATTCAAACAACGATGTCACTTCATAAGTGATCTTTCAATCATTTGTCTTGCGACATTTTAGCAATAGTGTTTATGGATGTGATTTCTCCAACTAGACTTGTAAAAGTTCATCCATCCTTTATGGAATACGGTAATTATTTGAATAGCCATTGTTCTCATGATACCGGAACAAAATAACAATTATTTAAACAAATCTTGAAGGCTTGGTTTGATGACAACGAAAAACACAATAACACTTTATTTGTTTTCGATGAACATCATCACTCAGTCTCTTGCTGGTTACTTAGGCCATTGTAGTTCATGAATTGCGTTGTCATGTATGACACTTCATACCAACCAATTCGGTATCCAATACCGGTATCCAATACCTAAGAACCACATTGTTTAACAAGCAAGGAATATAGCCATAACATGTATATCTTCTATATACCTAAGTTGGACATCTCCAACCTTTTATTTTCTGCCAAATATTTTATAGATTCTCTTTCAGCAATTCCTTTTCTTTTAAAAGAATCTATCAACATCAATTGTGGTGTCATTCACATGACACATAGTACAAAGCGTATATAGTCAAATACTAATACCTTTGGACTTGCACTTTGAAGTGGATCACCATCATCAAATGTTTGGTGTTCTGTCAAAAATCCATTCTTTAGTAATCTATTAGTGTAGTAAACATTTTACTTACATCTTCTATTCATCCTTATCATGACAACTTTCATGATCAAGCTACTATAGCTTATAAGGAAGAATCACGAGTATAATATCAGTTCCCAAAACCTTTTTGGTAGATTCGGATGCCTAGCATCTCCATCCTTCACAAATTCTCATACAATATGAGAACATGTCTTTTGCTAAATTATACTCTATCATAATGCAACCAAAAACATTGTTTCAGATATCACAATATCTTTCACACATGATGGTTTCTGAAACAATTTCCAGCTCCAATATAATCTTGATATTAAAACAACTTTTTGAATATCAATAATCATGGAGGCAAACATGATACTTTAGATACTAACATTGGAATTCTTACTCTTGATTTAATACTACTTATTAAACTTCATGGAGTAAATAGAGTTTGCTAAAAGTTTGCAATAAGACTTATAAACTTTAAATTGACATTCAAAACAATACGATACCAGTTCGTAAAGTAAATATCCAGAATTTTGTAGTTCTATTATCTCAAATAAAAACTAAGCATAAGGTAGTGAACAGATGCGAATGACTACAACAAATTATGCAAATTCACTTCGATTTAGTTTATGACAAATTGAGTTCGACTAATCCAAATTAGAAATGAACTCCCACTCAAAAAAGACATCCCTCGTGCCTTTTTGGTGATTACATGAACCAAATCCACTACACCAAGTCCGATCATCACGTGCATCGGTGTAGCTTCAAAGGCAAGCATCAATATGGTCATCACATCAACTATATGACTCATGCTTAACCTTTCGGTCCGTGTTCCAAGGCCATGTCTGTACATGCTAGGCTCGCCAAGTAATAACCTTAGTATTCGCGTGTGTAAAACTGTCTTACACCCGTTCCATGACAGCGTAGAGTTGAGAACACCCGATCATCACGTGATGTCTCGAAACACGATCCATAGAACGGTGCATACTTAAGGAAGAACACATTTTATCTTGATATTTAAATGAGGGATCATCTTACAATGCTACAGAAAGCGCCAAACTAGCAGTATAAGATGCTAACATCTAATGTGTAAAGTGAGATGATATGGTCCATGCATTTGATCTCTATCACTTGCATCATGGTATGATCTCTATCATTCCTTTGTGTGTAAGGCCAAGGTCTATGGAATTTACACGTTGAATGTGTTGTAAGAGTATCTATCATACATTTACTTACAACAACACCATATCAAGACACTAGCCCAGCAACGATCTAAATTAGACGCCTCTAATTTATCAATTGCAAGTTTTACGTGGCTTAGGGATTTTGGAGATAGAACCGTTCTTACCTACGAACATGAACCACAACGAGGATAAATAAGTTATTAGCAACTCGTTGTAAATCAGATATTGACTATAGTAGGAGAGACAGACACCCACTAGCCACTTATGCAAAACAAGTTGCATGTCAGTCGTAGAACCGGTCTCATGTACGATGACATGTAAGGTTGGTCCGGGCCGCTTCATCCCACTATGCCACCAATATCCAAAATACATGAAAGAAGCAATAACATGATCATCATCGCCCACATATAAACATATGTGTACTACCCATGCAAAGCACCTACGCATAGATCAGGCTCTGATACCACTGTTGGGTCCGCATCATAGAAAACAAATTTTTTCCTATGGTGTGAACTACACGCCAAGATCTATCTACAAGGTACAAAGCAACGGGTGGACATACATCCAACGAGAACTTACCCTCGTAGACAACGAGCTTTGTTAACGAGTAGGAACTCGTGGTTGATGTAGTCGTACACTTGCCGATCTCAAGATCGTGAGGAAGTCCAGCAGGTCCGGCTCCAGCACGTCCATCAGATCCAGCTCCAGCAGCACCAAGTCCAGCACCACAAAGCAGCGGTGCATCCGTGATCGCACACACGTCCGGTACCCCGACAACCTCCGTCCCTCGCTCCAGTAAAGCAGCGGAAGCAGCAACTCCTTTCTAGATAAAGCCACCGGGAACATGTATCTCGCTAATCCGAGACCATGGGGGAATAATACTAGAGGGGGAGAGAGATCCTTCACAAGGAGGTGTGTGTGAGAATTGAGGAGGGGCTGGCCTTTTACAGGAGGAGGGGGTGCCCCTCCTTCATGGCCGGCGCATGGAGGAGGTGACTCTTCACCTGCTCCATTCATGTGGTGGTAACTCCCTCCACATAAATTTGCCCCTTCACATTCTCTTTTAAAGTCTCCACTTTAAATGCATTAAATTTCTCCAAATTCAATGCTCTCTCATTTAATAAAACTCTTTTATTATTTTTATTCAGAATTTTGTTAATTACTTTAATTAACAAACATTCACATAAAACCCCCCGCAACATTTCAATATTACATGCAGAACCAATTTCAGCATTTTCACCCGAAACAGTTTTGGTGTCTATTGAAATAATTCCAGCGCTTTCTTAAATCTTTATCTAAAACATATTTGCTCCAAATGGTGTCGATATCCCTTAAGTGTGTCACCCTACGGTTCGCGAATAATGCAGACATGATCGAGACCCCTCTCTGATCAATAATCAGCAGCGGGACCTGGAGATCCATACTGACTCCTACACATTCAACGATGACTTCTGTGATCGTGAGAACCTTTAACCCTAGTAACTAAATCCCTTTGTCCCGCGATATATTACATGTCCGAGATTCGATCATCGGTATCTCCATACCTAGTTTGATCTCGTTACCGACATGCACTCTTTTCTTGTTCCCGTGATATAACATTCTAGTGATCACATCACTTGCTTGCAAGCTATTTCAATGTGATATCACCGAGAGGGCCCAGAGTATATCTATCCCTCATTGGGATGGACAAATCCCACTCTTGATCCATGAGCCTCAACATAACACCTTCGTAGCACTGAACCCACCTTTATAGTCACCCTGTTATGGTGTGACGTTTGATGTTATCAAGATACTCTTCCGGTGTTAGCAATTAACATGATCTCATGGTCTAAGGATAAAGATTACTTCGTATGATGTTATAGCAATATAAACATAATGACTTTGATCGTAATGCTATACTTCGGATGAATGTTCATCACATCATTCCACCAATGGTGTGACCTTGTTATTAACAACATCCAATGTCTATGATCAGGAAACCTTGATCATCTTGTTAATCAACAAGCTAGTCTATAAGAGAGGCATAACTAGGAACCCTTTTTGTTTATTAAACACACATGTATTGATGTTTCCGATCAATACAATTCTAGCATGTAAAATAAACATTTATCATAAACAAGGAATAAGATAATAACCACTTTATTATTGCCTCTCGGGCATATTCCCTTCAATTTCCTCCCATTTCAGACCTTGACCATTCTTCAGCAGCTTATACCATTCCTTAGCTCGTCCTTTCAGTGATAATGAGAATAACTTCTTCTTAACTTGATCTGTAGTGATACCTGCACACTTGAACAACCCGCATAATTTGTGTATAAAGAGCAAATGATCACCAGGATGGATAGTTCCATCCCCAACATAGTAGTTATCCATAACATGATCAATAATTCTTGTAGGTATTTTGAAAACATCATTCTCAGCAGGTGGTGGCTTATCTACTACCTTAGCAGTGGTAGTAGCATTACCAAATAAGAAACTCAGCGAATTATCCATAACAAAAATAAAGCAACTAGCAGAAGTAAACAATACTCACAGTAGAAGTTTCTTTTACCAGTTCAACTCTCCAATAGCGCTTCACTCCCCGGCAACGGCGCCAGAAAATAGTCTTGATGACCCACAAGCATAGGGTGTGTATCGCAGTATTTTCGATAAGTAAGAGTGTCAAACCCAACGAGGAGCAGAAGGTGCTAGCTAGTGGTATGGATCAGGAATTCTCTGCAAATACTTAGCAAACAGAATTTTAGGGTTTTTTGATAAAGCAAGTAAACAAAGTACGAGTAAATAAAATACAGTAGGAATAAATGCAGCAAGTGGCCCAATCCTTTATGCAGCAAAGGACAAGTCGGTTGTATTACTTAAGATGACCAAACGTTCTCGAGGACACATGGGAAGACTGTCAAGTGCTTTCGCTTCATATAATTGATTAATCTTCTTTAGCTTGCTAAGTGTTGTGTGGGTGAACCTGTGCTAATGTACCGCCCCATCCAAGACTAATACATACTTGTGATTATACCCCTTGCAAACATCCGTAAGTACAAGAAAGTAATTAAGGTAAAAACCTAACCACGGCTTTAAACTCTAAGACCCTTACGTCCCTTGTGCAATGGTTTCCTAACGGGGGTTCAGGTTTCTGTCACTCCGGCAACCCCTACGATTAGTAGCCAAATACACAATGCATTCCCCTAGGCCCATATAGGTGAAGTTTCATGTAGTCGACGTTCACATGACACCACTAGAAGAAGTACACCACAACTTAAATAACAATCTATTAAATCTTTCTCAACGCAACTCCACTACTAACAACAAGACTTCTGCCATGTCCTCCAGAACAAAAAGAACTACTCGCAAGACATCATATGTATCATGATCAGAGATGGAATAATGATGTATAACAATCTGAACATAAACAATAATTCAATGGTTCACTCAATAGTATCAACTACAAAGAGTAATCAACACCGGGAAAGTTTCCCCAATGAACTATGCAAGATTCAACCAATTGTTACAGCAATATGGAGATGGTGATGAGGGTGCTGATGGTGATGATGGTGGTGATGATGATGATGATGATCCCGATGAAGTCCATCTTGATGGTGGTGTTGATGGCGACGATCTCCCCTCTCCGGGAAGGAATTCCCCCGGCAGAAATCTGTCTACCAGAGAGATCTTTCTCTCTCGGTGTTCTCCGCCCCGCAGAGGCGGCGGAATCTTTCTGTGGTCGCTCCCCGAGTCTTAGGGTTTCGGGAGGATGATATACGCTAGAGGAGAGAGGCTGGGGTGGGCCAGGGTGGCCACACCACCTCCTGGCGCGGCCTAGGGCTGCCCGTGCCATGGGGTGGTGTGGGCCCCCTGTGGCCCATCTCCACTCCGTCTTCTGGCATCCTTAGTTTTCTGGAAAAATAGGATTTTCCGTATATTTTCCCGGATTTTATAATCTTCACGAATTTTGCCTCCAAACAGCACATTTTCCATCAGAATCCTGACTGCAGCGGTCCATGCTCCAAAAGTCATCAACCATGCAAAAATAGATGAAATAACATAAGTATCACCTCTCAATATGAAATATATCAATGAATAATAGTGAATTAAGACATACAATAGTGATGCAAAATGGACGTATCACCCCTCAGCAAAAACCTAATTGTAACGTTCTCGCCTGATAAAGCCGAGTTCCTGTGTATAGTGATAATCTCTAGATCGATTAACTAGCACACACAATACATATGAATATATTACTTGCATGATCCAGAATTTGCAAATATTACAAACACTTAGCTCAAATAGTTCAATAGCAACGCAAGCATAAATAAATAAAGCTCCAATTTCAATTGCGCCATCAACGAATACAGGTTCACGACCTAAGCGATCACTCAGATTAACTAGTATAACCTAACATAAAAGGTTGCACCCAAACAAATCGGGTCAATACTTTGAATGTATTGACACATACAACTAAGGAAACTTATAACCAATTCTAGCAACTACATGCTAATTTGTCCAGGTAGAGCTTGGCTATTTTGCAAAAAAGGAATTACAGTTTTATCCTATCATTTGATCAAATATATTCTAATCACACAATCCAATTAAGTTCCCCCCCAAGTTTTAAGAAATTCTGAAGTTGGGATGAGCGAGAAATATGTCATAGCTCCAGAATCAAGTTGCTCAAAATATCCATAACTAGGGACATGACTAAGTACTTAGATTAGACACTCTCGAGAGATTTAACACATTACTTGCACGATTCAGTCAACCCCTTTTACCACTACATTCATTTTGCACCATGGTAGGGAGAAAACCAAGACGAAACCTTTCAGAAATAGAACCCCGAGCCCTCAGGATGGACTTATACCAACCTACTGAAGGGGTCTAGTAGCAGAAAATAGTTTTTTCTTAACTAGCGCAACACCAAATGCAAGGATCTATATATGAGTAATACTGTAACGGAGAAGGTTTTGGTAACATATCATTGAAGATCGAAAGCGCTTAACATTCCGAGGTGAACATGGATGAAGTAGACGAGATCATAGTTGAACTCAAGGTCGCGAAGCTCCTCACAAGTCACCCTGGTCCTTGCATAACAACCCATGTGCCACTAGTGGCAACACCTCTGTGGTTTCGCACACGTCCGGTGTACGATGACGACCTCCGGCTCACTAATCCCTGTCGTAAGTGTGGAAGTAGATATTCTGACTGGGATCCTTGCAGCACGACGTCATGCCGCAATGGAGCACTCTCGTGCAACCCTAACTCGGGGCCATAGTTGCAATAGAGAAAAGTGAGAGGAGAGAAATTCTCTAAGGAAAATGCTTCATAAAATCTCTGAGTTATTGTGTGTCTTTTCCTCTTATAGAACCCTCCTATATATAGAAGAAAAGTGGAGACCACATCCTCCTCGAGGCCCGAGGTGGGACTAAACCTTGAGTAGGGGAGGCGCCAAGGTAGGAGGGGCCTGCCGGCCGGCCAGCAGGGTGGGGTCCACGCACGCACGACCGAGGCATCGGTGGCCGGTGTGGGTCCGACCTGCGCGGTGGCCAAGGCCCAGCGGCGCCTACCCCTTTTTCCCCTTCGGGTGGCTTGCCCTCTTAGGCCCTTTCCCTTTTGAGGATTTCACCCATTAGGGGAAGTCGCCCTTTTAAATTTTAATAATAAATATTTATTCAATATTAATTACAATAATTAATATATAAATACATATTATTAAACCCCTCTTGACCCAAAACACCTTTCGGTTCATTCCGAATGGCTTTGGATCCTCCAGGAACAATTTCAGTTCTCTCTCCGAACACGATGATTCCATTATATCCAAAACGATCTTTGATTATCATCATACCCTTAAGTGTGTTACCCTACTGTTTGGAAATATCACAGACATTATCGAGACTTTAAATCGTATCAATGATCAATAGCGGAACCATGATGCACATAATGACCCATTTGCATTCTACGATATCTATTGTCATTTGAACCGTAAACGTCGAGTGCGGTTCCCTACGTTACTTTGATACTCAACTTGTCCGAGACCTGACCATCAGTATCACTATACCTTGTTCAATCTCATTACCGACAAGTGTTGTTTTACTCATTTTGTGATATTTCATCCTCGTGACCTAGTCACATATTGCGCAACATTTATGGATGTAATCTCACTGAGTGGACCCTACATATCTTCCCGTCACGTAGGAGAACAAATCCTGATCTTGATACATGTGCCTCAACGTGCCCATCTGGAATACCCAACATACACATTTATGATGACCATGCTACGGTGTGATGGTTGATGCAGTCAAATCAGCTGCGGGTGACAGTGGTTAAACAAGATCTCACGGTCTAAGGATCAGGATACTTTGTTTCTAATTATTGCAACATGAACTTTGTGACTTTATCATATTGCAATACTTATATGGGTAATGTCGTCACATCATTCACTAATATGATTTTATTGTCAACTGGTATAAATGCACCATGATCAAAAAACCTTGATCCTCGGTTGCCCAATAAACTAGTTGCATAGAGGCTACTAGGGATTGTTGGTTTGTCTACATACCACACATGTATCAATCTTTCCGACTAATACAGTTATAGTATAGTATGAAACTATTGTGAACTAATGAGATATGATAATAAACACTCTTTGTTATTTGCCTCTAGGGCATATCTCCGTCACCTACATCCCCTAGCTAGTCATGTCCGGTCAAGTTCCCACAACTTACTTAGTTGAGGTAGAGCCAATAAGACATGCGGCTGGTAGAGCCCATAAGACATGCGGCTGTAATGGAAGCTACTAAACTAGAAACTTGTACAATCTCTTTGAAGCCTAGGTGTGCTTTTCGCAATAAAAGCATCCAACATCAATATCAATCCATCACACCCAGGAGATTATATAAGAAAATATATCTTTTAATAATAGAATCAGTCATGTTTTTTCTTTGTGTTTCTAATAAGCATGACTAAGCAGCTACAATACGATGATAGAAAAGAATCGAAGTTATGGAAATGTGGCAATCATGCCTGGTTGTCATAGCATAGCATAGTAATAAAACAAAATCCTACACATGCAGTCTCTAGTGAAAATCATACTACATGCACAGAATAATATTAGGATATTTATGATAGCTCTATTTGCCTTTATATATAGTTGATGCCAAAAGTACATTACTCACAATAGCAGTGTTGCACTCGTCATAATCTACACGATATAAATGCATACAACGTAAACAACCGCACATATGCAAAACAAAACAATAGCAAACATACATGCATGACGTTCTCTGGATAGTACTAGATCATATGATGCACGTGAAAAATGTTTTAATGTAATAAACCAATTACTATTAAATCTATAATGCAATTATTAAGGTTCTAATAGATCTAAATCAACTTCTTGTATAATTGTTGAATAAATTTAGATCTGGGGTGAACTAGATAGGCAAGATCAATTAGAACGAGTAGCAATTGGAGTTGACTAAAAAGGAGCTATAAATATTTTCTATGATTTGATTACAAATTAAGAGGATTTACATTGTGTAAGCTTCGGCAAAAATAGATCTAATGACAGATTAATGTTCTACATGAAATTAGGAATCCATGGATATATTATTTGTATTTTTCAGATCTATAATTATTTTTCCATGAATTAAATACAACAAAAGACTATTAAACCAATTAAATTAGTAAGGAAAAATATATTGTAAAAGTTAGATCTGATCTCAGAGTAATTTTCCATGTAAAATTAGTGTATTATATGCTATTTTTAGATCTATAAACCTTTTTATATGAATCTTCGAAGGTTGGGCAATTTATGCAATTTTTTAAATAGATCTATTCCTTTTATTACGTCGGCGTTGACTCAGCAAAAGCTGACGTGGGTGCTGACTGTGCGCCACGTGACAAACACACGAAGAGCGGAGAGTGGCCCATACCGGTTCGACTCAGTCTAATCCGAGCCATTGGTTTAGATCCAAGGGACAAGGATAGAAAGACTGCTCATCTCGCTAGCGATGATGTCACTACGACGATTGGTGGCGGTGGGCGGCTCGGGTGGAGGATGGTGGTGGCGCTCCGGTGGATCCCGGCGTCGGTGGAATAGGTGATGACGTGTATCGCAACATGAGTGTCCTTCTCATAAGGTCTTCTTCAGCCTACTCCTCCTGTGGCGACAAAGTGCGAATGGAGGCGCTTGATTGCTGCTGGCGCCGTTGAGAAATCCTAGCGGCTCTGGTGATCTTCGGTATGGGTAAGAAGGGTGGGGTGAGGCGCAATAACATGTGGAGGAGGACCAGAGGGAGAAGAGGGCAAGGGGCGACTTCAACCTTGGATTCGAGATCGATCTTGGGGTTGCGGGGGCAGTGATCTCGAGAAGCTCCTAATGAGGGTAGGGTTGGCGACTTTTGTGGGAAGAAAGGATGGGAGGGGTGCAGGGATTATAAGAGGCTGTATGCGTGCATGAGGGGGCACGGGGTCGAACAAATCCGACCGGATTATGAGGGGAGATCAGTCCGGATCAGGGCGGCATGTTTGGCTCGGGCTCCTCCTGGAGGTGGAAGATGACCGGTAGGCCCCACCTGTCAGAGGTGGAGGAGAGGGGAGCGGGCTGCGGCTAGCGCTTTAGGATAGGAACGAGCTAGCTGGAGCTGGCCCGGATAGCTAGGTTTAGTTTTTTTTATTTCTTTCCATTTTCCTTTTCTATGTTCTCGTCTCATTTCTCTAATATCTTTTGCATATGGGATCCAAATGCCATGGTTCCATTTTATATTTTTCCTTAAATTCAATAGAGCATCTTAAGATCATTTTTACAGTAATTTTTCTAGTTTAAAAATAATGGATTTACCAATCCTCTTATTGCTCCCCATAGGGACATTTTCAAAATTCAAAACAGAATTTTGGGTCCCCATAGGGATATTTTCCAAAATTCAAAATAGAATTTTGGGGTAGAGAGTTTGAATTCAAATTTTGTATGGATGCAATGCAAATGAATTGTTTTTTATCCCAATTACCAAAACCTTGGGATGTTACACCAATTCTTGTAGTGTATAAGATGTATCCGCCTTCACAATGTGTTTAGTCATGTTTGGGTGGACATGAGCTATGTCAAGGAGTGGTGGACCTCCTTTGTATGTTCGTGCCGCAGCAATAGAAAGTCTTTGGCTTCCCTTGTGATCCTGAGTTCCTCACCACTTGGCATATATGGAAAGAAAAGAAAGAAATGCGAGAGTTTTCGATCATGTCGAGACCACAGCTAGAATTAGTCATCGCCAACACCTTTTTTTATTTTGGTGTTGTAATAACTCGACTCTATTCTTTCTTAATTAATGAGAAGGTAAATGCTCTGCCTGTTTCAAAAAAGAAAGAAAAATACTGAGCATCATACCAAAGAGGTGCTTGTGTGTTGTGTTATCTTCAAGGACTGGAGTACATGGCAATGCTGGAACCAGTATGGAATCTTGTCCGAAACTGAAAGCCAAGACATATGCCATCCCCGTACAAGACAACAGAGGCTGTCATTTTCATGGAAAGAAATGCATGCATGCATGGACGACCGGATCGGAGATATGCTATTCTCTATCACACCAGTCTCCGTCGCCGGTAACTAGCTAGATGCTCTCCGCCACACCACACCACACCACAGCGACCGTCGACGACGACGACGGCCCGGCTTTAAGCTCGTCGCGACAAATCAAAACGAGTCAAAACAGTGCCATACCATCGGCACGTCGTCAGCAGCGGCAGTGGCCTAGTTTTGAGCTTTCTACTATTTGCTGGAGGAAGAGACAAAATCCTTGCAGATGAATTAAATCGTTCTTGCCCATGCATGATTGGTGCTAACTGCTCCAGCAGATAGGCAGCAACCACATTTTGTCTGAACGATGGAATTCCTTGTTGGAAAAAAAGAAAGGAAAATCGGAATCTTTCTCACCACCAGCTCCGTTCTACAGAGAAAAGAAGCAATTCTCACCAGCTGGTCACCGGAAAAGGCTGAGACTTCCATCCGAAAAATTGTGAGAAGGCTGGCGCCTATCATGTCATCACCTTTAAAGAAAGGACCTGAAAGAGAGAAGAAAGCAAGCAGTGGCCTATCAGCTCAGCCTTGGCAGCAGGCTTTCCCCATCTAACTGAACCGTGCATACTGCCCTCGAACCCCTGCGTGGCCATCGCAAATCCTTTGAGAGCTCGTCAGAGGGCCGCTTTTCCTGCTTTCTTGCTCGGCGGCATGGCCCTCCTGCCGCGGCCCTGCAGCCGCAGCAAATGCGCCGAACAGTGGCTGTCAATGGATTCTCCTTTGGATTTTAACTGTCCACTGTTGTTTTCCCCCCACCCCTCGGTCCCTGTACCCCTCGACCGATCGACCGACGGCGACTGCATTCGTCTTGTGTTGTTCTAATGCACTGCAGCATTTAATCGGCATGGAGGGTGATTGGTGGCGTGGATAGAGGAGGTTTGGCTGGAGCCATGCATGGAGAAGCTAAGTCTGTCTGAACTCTCAAGTTTTTTCTCGGGATAATGCAGTCTGAACTCTGAACTCGGAAGCGTGCTGTTATGTTTGCCCATGAAGGTGTTTTGCGTGCATGGGCGAGGGAGGAGAAAGTTGGGATTGGGTAGCTCGATCCATCGATCGATCTTGCCCGTCTACTGCACTGTTGGGACGGCTTCCTCAGCTTTCACTGTACTCTAACTAACTCCTTGTAGGGCTCCGCGGACGACAGTGACACAAACAAGAAGTAATGGACCCATTGGTCAATGTAGGAGATGTTGTTGCATTCTTTGACTGACAGAAATGACAAGCCTACCACTTGACTATTCTAGAGGGAAAAAAGAAAGATAAAATGCTGTTTCCGTGTTCTGGTATTATCATTTTCAGAGGATTCAAAAATCAAAAGAATAGAAAAAGCACAAATTATAATTCCGTTGTTTAAACAGCCATGATTTGGTTGCACCGTTGGCAAATCACTCGCACTATTTCACAAGGTGTTAACTTGTTTTTTAGTTGAATTAGAGAAAGCAGACCCATTGTCTACAATTATAAAGGAGTTTTTGCGTTTCATTGCTTCTTAGCCTCGGCATCGATGGTATCTTCAAAACATCCATAGAAAATATATCTGCAGAATACACCACCTCAATCAAACAACCAACACACAGAAAAGAGAGTGCCCTTTGTTTGAGAGACTAGAAACTAATGAAATGGAAAAGAGACAGATCCCACCTCGTTAGGGCATCTCCATCGGCATGACCCAACCGGTCCGCTGGCGTCGGAACGCGTCCGAACGGACGCGCTAGTCGGCCGGGCCCCCTCCAGCAGGGTGACCCATGCGGACCGACTCGGCCGGCCCGACCCATCCGTGCACCAAATTTGGACAACAGTTGCGTCGGGGCTGACAACGGGCGTGTCCTCCCGCGGGCCTTTTTAACAGGCCACCAGTGGCCATCTTCTTCCACACCACATCCTCCTCCCTCCTATCCTTTACTACCAGTAGCAAGCCATGGCCGGCGGCATTGAATCGAGGTGAGGGCGTCTAAGACGACCACCGGGCCTTGGCCATGGCCGTCGAGGTAGGCGCAGAGGGCGTGGCCAGAGCAGCACGTCGCCACGGTCTTCCTCACCAACGGGGCCTAGATATGGTCGTCGAGGAAGGCGTGGGGGACGCGGCCAAAGCAGCCCGCCGCCACGTTCTTCCTCACCACCGGCATCACCACCACCGGCGTTACCCGATCTCGGGCCCATCCACATCAGCCTCACCGGCTTCAAGTTCGCCGTGACCATCCACTCGGGCATGAAGCGGGACAGGATGCTCCTTCCCCGCAAATTTGCGTCGGTGGTCGACTGAGCCCCAGCAGGTTGTGCTGCGGGCGGTCGGTGGCAAAACCCGCGTGTGGCCTGTTGAGGTGCTGTTCGATCGCCTTGGCCAGATGTTCCTCGCCAACGGATGAGAGGAGTTAGCCCGCGTGCACCAAATCCAAGTCGGCCATTTCGTCGTCTTCAAGCACGACGGCGAAGCCATGCTCACCGTTAGCGTCTTCGACGACACCATGTGCCATCACCACTACCACTCCTACTCCGACTCCGACGAGTAGGCTTAGCACTAGACTAGTATGTGTACTCACCGTGTATCATCTTTGAAATCAAATTTGCAATGTGAGTATCGGCCATTTGCAATGACAAATTTCCATTCAAGTCTAGAAATGTTATACAAACAAACCCAACCTAGAACAACAACCTAAATATGCGCTGCCTATGGCTCTAGCGGCAGCGGTGACGACGGGTCGACAAGACCCTATTATTCTTCAAGAGAACGGTAGATAGCAACCCACGTTTGCAACTCCTCTTTAGCTTGGGCGAGACGGGCACGCAGGTGAGCGTCGTCGGAATTGGCCCGCACCGCTGCCAGGACCCTATCGCGCACGTCTGTGAGCGCTTGACGCCGCAGGTGCTCCGACAGAAAGACGCGGCCCTTTACCTCCAACGTGAAAGGCCCGCCAGTGGTCCTGTTGCGGTCGAAGTGAGTGCGTCGTGGCTGCCAATTGTTGTACAAATAGAATATCTGCGGCCTCCCCAGAATCAGAATCAGAGACCGCAACACGTCTGGTAACTCAGGCGGTCTAGCGTCCACGATGGCTCTTCTCTGCCGCGGTTGCAAACGCTAGTCCCGCGATGCCGATGGCTAGGCATGGTGGTTTGTGGACGATTTCTAGTTGTATCTATCTTGGATGGTCCTCTCCTTTTTATGGATGCGCCTGAACGTGGCGGGAAACTCCCAGAACAGGCAGGAAGTGGCGAAAAAAACGACAGGAAGCGGTGGAAACAAACTGAAAATAGACCGGCGCCGGCGCCGGTGGCCACACTGATGGCCTATTTGCCAAGCGCGGAGAGATGGATCGTGCCGCTGGGCGCGGTTGGCAGGACAGCCGAACCACGACCAAGATCCCTCCACGGCCCGACCCATCCGGATAGAAATGAACGTTTCGGATCATATTGTCTGTTTGAGTCGGCCTAGTGAAGATGATGACGGTCTAGTTTCTCATTTCTTTTGAAACACCGAATACAGTATGGACATACATACGCACAACACCACATGCACACGCATAGATAGATATACCTAGCATAGAATAGTTGAGCCACGAAACATCAAGGCTAACTAAGTCATTGTACCTCGCTAGTGACACGCATGTCACCTACCAGATTTCTCTCAAAAAAATTTACTAGATAAATGATAATCTACCTTGGTAAGATATAAAAGACTTCAAACATGGATTTGAACTTTCATGTGCTGGAGGAACAACCATACAACTAATCACCTACAGTATGGTTTGTTCTATGTGATCATCTAGATTATAATATGAAGATACCAAACAATTTATTTTCACATAGAGATAGCTAAGCAGATAATCTATAGGCAGTGACATGGGATTGGCATTGGATCGGATGTCCATGAGTTATTCTTGCGGAATGCTAACTATTGCACGTATACTAGATAAAAATCTAGTAAACATTTTGGTTTAACTTCGTATTTCCATGCAGTCTCAAGTCTAATTGTATTTTCGGCGTAGTTGAGATTGTGTCTTTCTGTGTAGTTCAGATTTTTGATAAACGGTACTTTATTATTAAAAAAGTTTTAAATATTACATCAGATCTCTGTATAAATACGATGCACACATCCGACACAAGACCAAAGTCTCAAACAATAAAAATAGGAATTACATATGAAAATGAGAAATGCAAAACGCATAAGGTGGTGGAGGATCGCTCGGAAGATTATCCTGCTATCCATGTTGGGTAAAAAAGTCACTCGTCGTGTCCTCCAGACATGCACATACATTCTTAAACAAGTCACGAGACTTCACATGATATAGAGGCAACCTAAAAAAAGTGCATTGGTACACCAGTAGAAAAAACTGTGAGAGAGAAAGAATTTTAATTATTAAATACTTTATCATTTTTACATAGCCATAGAGACTAAATGATGACAATTGCTCCCGCCCTAAGGAGAATTATGTACTTGTGTCTATGCCATAAAGCCAATTTCTAAAGATATTGGCAATACTGTGCGGTGGATACAAGCCTGAATTTCCTTAGATGACTAGCCATTTTTTTAATAAAGAGTATATTTTAATATCGCGAAGATATAAATTGACCCAGTATCTGCAACAAGCATTTTCTTAGCGGTCTTATGGATGCACACAATACGAAAAAGGAAAAAGAATTTAAAAAATCCGACTACAACAATCAGTTCCTTATAGCATCAATACTAACACCACCAAAACAAGTCCAACCTCTTCAAAAGTGACGCCTTTAAAAAGGAAACAGTACATAAGCGCTGTCATCGCCAGATAAAAGAACATAAGTTTTCAGCCCAGAGAAAGTCCTTGCTCACAAACAATGCATTTAACAAAGCCATTTTCAGGCACAACCAATTAAGTTCAGACCTTAGATTTTCACCCTACAAGATAAGACTATGTACTTCTCCTGTGCTACCGTCCCCATTAACAGTCGCTGCTGCGAGTCACAGATCACCAAGCCAGCTCCTCATCGCCAGAACACTCAAACCACCATGTCCCTATTTTCATGACATTCTCTATATCTAACTTCACCATGGATCGTCGAAGACATGACCCATAATGGTAACGGATAGCAGAGCTTTGCGACGCTCCCTCTGAAACCAAACAGTCAGAAAAAACATGGGTGCTCATGATTGAATTCCTTCTGATCCCGCAATTTCTACGCCTAGTCTCCCATGGGAGTTCGCCGGCAGAGCATTCCGGAACACGCCGCTCCAGGTCAGATCAACGAGAACAGGTAGCCAACAGATCTTTTGTCTTGGCGAGGGAGGAACCCTTGGACCTCCTCCTTTATTCTTGCCGATCTAGCAGTACCCACACCGCCGGTCGGCTCCCGGCACTCGGAACAAGCGACGACATCGCCGTCCGCCAAAATCCAGGTCGAGAAACGGTTTTCACCGGCACACCTTGAACTCGTCATCAACTAGATCTGCACGCCAGAGCTCGGTGTATGATCCCAAGACCCCCCACACAAGGCCCAACCCAATCGTCCACCTTCGGGCAGAGGAGTCCATCGTCGCCATTCCCGGAACCCCCATCCCGATGCCCCATGTGGTAGGGACAGAAACAACTAGTCGCCTCCCACACGAAGGAGCCGACGCAGCCCACGAGTGCATCGTTGCTCTAGGCCCCATGGGCCCAGACTAGGCACGCCACCTCCGCAGCCTTCCCACCGCCTGGCAGCGCTCCGACCGTTTGTGCAACAAACCACCACGATTAAAGAGGCAAGATTGGGCCCCATCATCGATTCCCAAGATCGCGCCCAATAGGAGCCCCGCCGTCATCGTGCCGCATGGGCTTTGCCCGACGACACCTCTCGCGGCAGTGGAGAGGAGAGGAGAGAGGCCGATGATGTCGGTGAGAGCGGTGGCTATGGTTCCCCGGTGCGGCTCAACGCCACTGCACTGAGGTTAGCGATAGAGATCTCCGAGTGACCATATAGAACATGCAAAATTGCATTGGAAGAATATGTGGTTAATTGTCTCATCATGATGACAAAAAACACATCCTTACTCCCGTGCCAATTCCTCCTAACAAGATTGTCTTTGGTAAGAATAATCACCCCACGAAGATACCAAGCAATTTTTTGTTCTTTAAAGGTATCTTAATTTTACATATTTTCCTATTATTATCGATTGTTAAGTCTATTTGTATTAGTGCATTGTACATACAACCAACTATGAATTCTCCATTGTCATGTAGATTCCAGGAAAATTCATCATGCCTATGTGCCAACTGTAGTAAAGCTAGGTGCTAAAGCAGGACATTCCAAAAGGCAAGTCTAGGTCCTAGTAAATCTATTATGAACGTCACATTCGGAGTAGAAGACTCCAAAAACGTGGATTGTATCAATCTTATACGAACAATAGCATACAAAGCAAGATATTGTTCCCAGAGTATAGCATTTCTTACCCACTTATCCTCTCAGAATCGTATCTCCGATCCATCCTTAATTGAAAAATATCCAAGGTGGAGAAATTCTCCTTCATCGCCATTAGAGCAACCCTGAAATGCGAGTCATGAGGTTTCCAACATACCCGGGACAGACATTTGGAGCCAACATATTTTAATTTAAGGAGGGTGACATGGGCATGACCCTTTGCCCACTATTGGTATATATGTTGTGGCCCAACAGAAGTTTCACTCGAATATATGCCAAGATCTATCAAGCCCATGACAATTCAACAGATACGAAGCCTACAAGGACACTACCTCTAAGAGCACAAGACAAGGAAAGTTCAAGACTAGACTACATACAAACTCTAACTTGTAACCAACTCTTATTGGTACCCGATACCTAGTCTCGCCATATATAAAGACTAGGAGGGACCAACGAGGAGGACACCGAACCCCACAATAGATCTAGACAATAGATATCAGATACACATGCCCCTCTCCCTCTCAGCGAGATCACATCTAGACGACTCAACGAGTTTGTACTCTCCACTGATAATACAAGCAGACAAGCAGAAAGTAGGGTTTCCTCTATGAGGGCCCGAACCTGGGTAAATCGCCTCCCTATTTACATGTTAGGCCAACGAAATCACTAGTGCTCTCCCCATCAACCCAAGTCCATAACAATGGGCATTGTTGAGGTTACCCCTATCAATTGGCGCCGTCTATGAGAACTTTGAGCGCTGGAGTCATGAGTTCGGCGGCTTCCCCTTCATCAAGCAATGACTCGACAATCGTAAGCGGTTAGATCCGTTCCAGTTCCGTCGATCTTCTTCCACACCCACCCACCCTTCTTCCGGCCTTCGACAACCTCGACCGAGAGACGGGTCTGATGATCGGAAGTTTCAACTTTTGCATCGAGTCCATTTGAACTTCCTGCCTTTCAGACCCGATCTTCTCGGGTCTATCAGTAGCAATATCATAACCAACACCGACATCTTCCGTCGGATCCACTAGTGGGACAACTTTGCTCCCAACAAACACCATGAACAATTGCGACTACATCACAGACCAGGAGGATCTCACTGATCTAAGTGACATTGTCTCTTTCGGGTCGGAACATGAGCCAACATCGGCTTCGGCGCTCCACATCACAGTTTCCACAAACACTGACGATGGCGAACTCGACGACCTCGACTCCAGGATCAAGAAGACTATTTTGACTCTACCGCAGACTATTTCGACTCTACTGTAGATTGTTTCAACTCTGTCGTGGACTATATCTTCTTCAACTATGCACGGGAGGTCTACATCGACTATGCCTCCCATGTACAGCTACCTAGCACACCACAGAAAGATGATCTTCATGACCTAAGTTAATGAGATCTGATTCGATATCACTAGTAGAAACCACCTTTAGACCCGGTTCATAAGGACCTTTAGTCCCGGATTGCAAACCAGGACTGCCAGATCGGGACTAAAAGTCCAGCCTTTTAGTCCCAGTTCTGTTATGAACCGGGACTAGAGGTCCACCACGTGGCCCCGCGAGGAGCGCTAGGCTGGAGGACTTTTAGTCTTGGTTCGTGTTACAAACCGGGACTAAAGGTTCCCTGCTGCGGCAACGTTTTGGTCCATTTGGCTTCCGTGGCAGGAGATGAGGTTTAGGGTTTTATGTTTTTCTTTTCATTTTGTGTTTTGTGTTCAATTATTTTTCATTCTGTGTTTTCATTACAAACAAGTTTTCGTATACATACACAATGCTACTACATAGTACTTGTACACGTTGATGCATATATAATATAATTTCTCTTACAAGCATACATGCATGGAGGTCATTACATGGAGTCCCAACCAGGTCCAGAGCCTGTGTATTTGATTACATGGAGATCATTACATGTATGATTTAGGGTCTATCTAGAGAGTATTCTCCGTATGGGTCTATGACCTCATCGACAAAAAATCCAGCCAATTCCTCTTGGATTGCTAGTAGGCGGTCCTGTAGTAGGAGCTTGTCCTGCATCGCGTCCAACTATAAAGAAGGAGATCATATGAATTAGACTCAACACAGCTTATTGTAAAAAAATAAAGGGTGAATATATTGTTTACTTACTCGAACAATTTCCAAGGGCTTCTCAGTAGTGATGTGAATGAACTCAAAAACATAGAATCCACATAGATTAGCCCCCCCGATGATGGCTCAGTGTACGACGATAGAAAAGTGCTGGTGCGGTGTTGATGTAGAGCTCGTTGGGAACCCCAAGAGGAAGGTATGATGAGCACAGCAGCAAGTTTCCCTCAGTTATGAAACCAAGGTTTAATCGAAGTAGTACGAGTAAGGAAACACCCCAAAGGTGTTGCTAGCTGAGCCTTGGCAGGGCGCACTACCGATGCTAGTAGCAACGTGGAGACCTACACAACACAACCACAGAACTTTGTCCCCAACTTGCGATGAGGTTTTCAATCTCACCGTGTTTTGCGGAAAACAAAGGATTAAACGTATCGAATGGAAGGAAGTAATAGTTTGTAGAAAGTAAACACAAAGCAGTAAACAGTTTATAGATTGTATGTAAAGAAAAAGGACCGAGATCCATAGTTCACTAGAGGTGGCTCTCCTTAAGATAGATAACATGCTGGGTGAACAAATTACAGCGAGGCAATTGACAAACACCGAGAAAGCATACATGCATATACTAATCATCTTGACTCCTTTGAGACTTGATTGGGCATTACGACATTATACATAGACCGCCATCCAACTGCATCTATGACTAATAACCCACCTTCAGGTTATCATCCGAACCCCCTCCAGTATTAAGTTGCAAGCAACAGATTATTGCTTTACGAACTGCGTGTAAAGTAAACAATACGATTGTTCTATGAACAAAAGATTGTTGTTTTCTCCCTAGTAGCAACATCACATATAGTACCTTAGTGATTTCTGTCACTTCCCCAGATTACCAGAGGCATGAACCTAGTATCGAGCATAAATACTAACTCTTGGAGTTGCTAGCATCTACTTGGCCAAGATAGCTACTAACAATGGAAAGCATGCAAGATCACAAATAACAAAGACATGATAGAATCAATAATCTCAATATCCATCGGATCCCCGCAAACACAACGTGCAGAATTACAAATAGATGATCTTTGTCGTGGTGGTGTCACGACAGATGCCATGGATAGGCTAAAGGTGGGGACACGATGCACTAGAGGAATCCAGGGAGGGATAGTGTAGTGATTCTACACACAGAAGCTTTGTATTGTTCAATGAGATTCCAAGGTTACAAGTGCTCCTTGAGCTGTATTGGGGAGAGGAGGAAGAAGGAACTCTCTTACTCTCACCACTAGCCAGCTCTCAGAAAACTAGAACTGAACAAGTAAAGACCAACCCACTCGAGATCAACCCTTTCTACAGAGGCCCTAGCCCTCCTTATATAGGGATAGCTAGGTCTCCAATTAGGGCATACGTGTAGGCATATTCCAGGGAATATGCCTCTTCCCAAAGTAGTAAGCCGACCGGGTCACTTTTGCCCAGCGTCATCTCTGCAGAGGCTACGTGAGCCTCTGCGGCGCCCGCGTCATCCGACACAGGCATCATCACCTTTGTCGGCCACGCCTTGGTGGTCCTGGCCTCTGTCCGCTTCACTCACGCTCTACGTACAGTGGTCACCCTTTGACCAGCGAGATACCTTCCTTCTATTACAAGCTTGATATAGCCCGGATCGCACCTAGTTGATCCGGCCACACCTGTACCTGCATACGAGTTAGATATATCTTACCGACATACTACATAAGTTGGCTGAGACCCAGTCAGGTGGACATCCTCTGGTCCGGGTTACCCCGTGATTCGGCCTGCCTTGAGGTGACTCGGCCAGCACCTGCTTTGACCTTGTCGTACCTCGGCTGACTTGGCCTTTATACCCCGACGTGACCCTACCCGGGGGTATCCCCCCAACATTAGTCCCTGAAGCTGGTGTGGTCTTAGCTGCCTTAGCCGCTAAGGCCACAACAGGTTCAATTTTACCGAGCCTTTTGCTCCTTTTCTGAGTTAACTCATAGTCCGGATTTCATAGATTTACTTTCCCTTGGCACATTCCGAGTTTTCACTCGCTGGCCGGGTCTCCTCATACTCATCCGGGTCAGTCTTCCTTCTCTTGTACGCTTCCCCACGTGGAGGGTAATCAGTACTTTGCCTCATTTTAAGGGCCTGCGCCAGTAACCGCCGCAGTTATTGTCAGAAATTACTGTTGCGCACGTCACATCGTGTCTGTCTCCTCGTTAACTGTATCATAACGTCACGTCGTGGGATCCGCTGTGCCCTGTGGCCCTTCCTGTGGCTCGTTTTTGATTGGTTGATCCGGATTGTACACGGCCACACGGTGTGGCCCGTCCGCACAACACGACCCCACTACCTCTCCTGGGCGTGGTTAAATAGGGGAGGGGCGTGCCCCTTGGGTCTTTTCCCCACTCTCGCGCCCCTCTGCCTCTTCTTCTTCTTCTTCTTCCTCTCCAGCGATAGCGCCGCCGCCACCGCAACTGCTTAGCCGCGCCGCCGCCGCACCGTTTCCTCGCGCACCAGCGTCGCCGCTACTCCCGCGCATCTTCTCCACCACGGGTCCACGCCAATCTAGGCCACTGCCTCCCACCATGGTTAGGGACAGCGAGGACAGTGACTTAGAGATGACAGAGGAAGAGATCGCCGTCGTGGAGCAGGAAATGGAGGAGGACGCGGAGAACGCCGACCGTGGCGCTTGGGCTGGGTCCTGGGTATGCCAGGATGACCTCGATTGGTTGTACCGCACCCGGCATATGCCGGAGGGCGTCATCGCCCGCCTCGCCGCCGAGGAACTTGCCCCCTCACCCAATCCGGGTGAGTTTGTCGTATTCCTCTCCCACTTCCAACGTGGGTTCGGTCTCCCTGTCAGCGACTTTTTCCATGACTGGCTCAACACCTACGAGCTTCAGCCGCATCATCTTCCGGCTAACGCCATCACTTCCCTCTCTATCTTTGCATCCACCATCGAGGGCTACACCGGACTATGGCCCACCAAGGAACTCTGGATCCGGTTTTTTGGTCTCCGCCGGAATGTGATTCCGAATACAGAGCTTAATCCGGAGGACAAGCAGCTCACGCAGTTCGCGGCGGCTTCCATCTCTCCTCGAAAACAGTCCATCTTCCCCCGAGTCACGGGGCTTGACTCCTGCAAGGGCTGGCCCCGAACCTTCTTCTATGTCAGAAATGGCACGGATGAAGATCTGATCCGGCTGCGCCCCTACGCTCCGGGTCCTCCTAATCCGGATCTGTGGGACAAGGTCCCCAAGAAGCCCACTGTCTTGGCGAACCAAGTCCATAAACAGTTCCAGGAGCTGAAGGATCAGGGATTGCGGAAGGAGGATGCAATGATTTCCTTCATCCGCAACCGGATCTCCCCCCTCCAGAAGCGCACGCATAAACTTTGCCATATGAGCTGGCGCCGTGACCCCAACCGAACCTCCTCATTCGAGTTGAGCAACACCGAAATCTACCGTCGGGTCAAGGCCCTCTTCACCACCAACAAGAACTTCTCCACTGAATGGGCGTGGGGGGATTGAGCACTTCTGCCGAGATAGGCTTCCTCCTACGATAAGTCTTATGCCCCAAACCTTTTCCGAGTTTAATCGTATGTCGGTTTTTGTTGTTGGTTTGATCCCTTTGCCTTTTCTTTCCCTTAGATGTTTCTTCAGCAAACTATTGAGGATGGCACCGAGCCTTCTCTCAAATGGGCGCCTGATCGAGATGCCTCGGACGAGGAGGAGCCGGATCAGGAGATGTTCCTGCCGATGGCTGATGCGACCAAGCGACACGCCGGTAAATTCTCTTCCATTAGAGATTGGCCTGACGATGAAGATGATTCCGACATTGAGGTGATGGAGGCATATGATGCTATCCCTCTTTCTTACGCTTTTCTGGCATCAGCTAACCCCGGTGGGTAGATCCATGAAGATCCTCCCCTTGCCACGGTGAGTCAGTCCCGGTCGCAACGAAGAAAAGGGGGGCCACATCTACCTCTTCCTTCGGACCTTCTAAGCCAACCAAAAGGCGAAAGAAGTCCGCAGACAAAGCTGCCACCAAGTCCACGACCAAGGCCGTAGCCCGGAGAGCTCGCAAGCCAAAGGAGCCTTTGACATCGGATGAGTAAGTCATTTCTCCCTTTGCTATTCATTTGTTTTTCCTTTGGTATAGTTTCTCATTGTTCACCATCTGATTCGGCAGGGCCACGGTGGAGGTTCCTCAGAGTGGATCCAGCATTGCCTCGCCGCTCTGACATAGCCCTTCTCCCCCTCGTGGCGACGATTCACGCCCGTTGAGCCCCATTCGGGAGGGCTCAGCGGCTGCTCCGGGTTCTAGCCCACCTCGTCAAGAGGAGGTTAACCTCGGAACAGGGGGAAGCAGCTCTGCCAAGGCAATGGTTACTCTAGCCACCGCCGAGGTATCTACCACACCTCCGCCAAAACCAACACCAGCACCAGCATCGGCTCTATCACCAGCAGCAACAGCACAAGCAACAACAGCAGCACCAAGTCCCTCTGCCTCGTCCGAGTCTTCCAAGACTCGGAGAGAAGGCACCAGCAGCACCAAAGTAAGCACCAAGGCAGCTCCCAAGGGGAAATCTGGCGCTCAGACCTCCACCTCTCAACAGCAACCCAAAGGCAAGAAAACTCCTGACGCCACCAGGGCAGCGTCAATCGAAACTGGACGGCGTACACTTGTGTCCATGCTCCCAAAGGTGACCCCGCCGACAAAGGATATCTTTGCCGGGTCAGCTGATGCGCAACTTGTTTTGCACACCAGCCCCGCCGTTGCCCAAGTTGAAAGGAGGGAAGCCCATGCTAAGGGTCTGGTTGCGCCCACATGCTCAGCAGCGAACGTTATCCTCCGACCTTGATCGAGTTCGTAAAAAACTGGAACAAAGCGGAGTTCGTCCACAATGATGATCTCCCGGAGAAATTCGGGCCCACCGAGTTTGGTGCCCAAATGAATACCGCTGCTAAGGCAATTAACCTTGCAGGTCGGATGATGGAGGTACGTTATTTCGCCTTTTCCTTAACATGTATTAGATATTAGTGATATAGCCATTAGTCCCTGAGCCTCTGGGGGAGTAACTTGTTACTCGACCGGATTCTCCTTAAAGAACTAACGTAGCTCCTTAATAACCTCGAATATGCACACACCTAGAGCCGGGTTAAGTTCCAATTGGCCCAGATTTTGTACACTTCGAATATGCACACACCTAGAGCCGGGTTAAGTTCCACTTGGACCGGATCTTGTACACTTCGAATATGCACACACCTAGAGCCGGGTTAAGTTACACTTGGCCCGGATTTTGTACACTTCGAATATGCACACACCTAGAGCCGGGTTAAGTTCCACTTGGCCCAGATTTTGTACACTTCGAATATGCACACAGCTAGAGCCGGGTTAAGTTCCACTTGGCCCGGATTCTATACCTCGGCTTTGTCGGATCAACAAACTGTTTCAGCATCACCTGAAGATAGTGTTCCCGTGCCTGATATGATGCTGCATTTTCTCGAACAAGCAGGGCAGCACCAGGCTGAACTCAAGAAGAAGGATGACGAGATTTCCCTCCTCCAGACCAAAGATGAAGAAATTGCCAAGCTTAAGGCAGACATGAAGAAACTCAAGGCGCTCCACAAATCTAAACTTGACAAAGCAGGCTAGAATTTTACTGAAAAGCACGAACGTCTCAACCTCCAAATTGCTAAGGACCAAGAACTTCTTAAGGAGGCCGACACTAAGCTTGAGTCGGCGAATGTTGAACTTGCGCAACTCCGAAAGAGGCGTGACAACTGCACTAAGGAGCTGACCCGGATCCACAGCCACATTTCTCGTAAGTTCTTTTTCTTCAGCTGGCATGAATCTCTCCAGGTCAACTTTCCTCACTTGCTCAAGACAAATGCTATAAAGCTCCATAGGTTTTTTATTTTCTCTTCAAACACTTCATGTCCTAACTCAAGATAAATGCTATAAAGCTCTCCAATTTTGTTGTTGTTTTCCATTAAGCCTAACTAGTGAAAACAAGAAACAAAAAGACAAAATTGCAGAATCTAAAGGAAATAACTTCGAGCACTCACACCGGAGGATGTGAGTACCTTTTACCTTACCTCCCCGGCAACGGCGCCAGAAAATAGGCGTTTGCCATGGGGGGTTCTTCTTCTTTAATCCTCCGATGTGAATACATTTTACCTTACCTCCCTGGCAACGGCGCCAGAAAATAGCTTGATGTCTACGCACTTCTATTCTTGTAGACAGTTGTTGGGCCTCTAAGTGCAGAGGTTTGTAGAACAACAGCAAGTTTTCCCTTAAGTGTATCACCCAAGGTTTATCAAACTCAGGAAGGAAGTGGTCAAAGGTATTCCCTCCCAAGCAACCCTGCAATCAAGATACAAGAAGTCTCTTCTGTCCCCGACACACCCAATACACTTGTCAGGTGTATATGTGCACTAGTTCGGCGAAGAGATAGTGAAATACAAGTGGTATGGATATAAGCCAACGGTGATAGAAAATAGCTTGATGGCGTGTGGTTGACGTGGGAAAAGACTAAAGGCAAACTCAAATAAAGATGGAAGCAAGCAAACATGTAACAGATCTAATCGCAAACGGTGTATCAATGCTTAGAAACAAGGCCTAGGGATCATACTTTCACTAGTGAACACTGCTAATTCCCAACAAATAAGTGCAAGCATATACAACATAGACGACACAATGGTTCAAGTTTATTAAGGGCAAGAAAAGTAAAGTGTGCCATCAAGTTCGTGAGAGCTTTAATCACTAGTTTTCTCATAACAAGTTTAATTTGGAAGGTAAACAAAAGCATGAATATACTTGGAATAGCTTAAGCTAGTAGGTAGGTATGGTGGACTCTTTGGAATAACTTGGTTTAGGGAGTTGGATGCATGAGTGGAACTCATACTTGGTTGTGGAGGCTAGCAAAAGACTAGGAGCGACAAACTAAGAGAGCAATAATGGCCATAATCATGCAAAGCGACAAAACTTCATTGATCAAACCATAAAGTGATACTACAAGTTGAAAACTAAAGGATCATAAAGGCTATGGTGACTTTGGAAAGTCATAACATGGTGTGAGTATGCGCCAAGTCAACCCAAATAAAGCATCAAAGGAGAATACCACTATACTATGCTTTAATATGCTAAAACAACGCATGATTCATCCAAGGCACATTAAGCAATCTCAATTGTTTATAACAAGTCATGCTACAGCAAAGAAATACTAAGCATAAAGCCAAAACAATATCAAGCATGGCATGACAAAGCGTAGGCCACAGTCAAAAACAAACTCCTTTTACCACTTAAGCATGAACTTTCCTACTCTTTTCCAAACCACACCAAACTATTTGAAAACCAATGCAATGAAAGAGGGGGTCCAACCAATTTATTCAGCAAACTAAGCAAACAAAAGCAAACGAAAACGAAAAAGAAGACGCTCCAAGAACAACACAACTGTGCTTAAAACAATAAAAATGAAGCGTTTGGAAGAAACCTGGGATTTTTATTGATGAAGAAGGGATGCCTTGGGCATCCCCAAGCTTTGATGCTTGTACTTCTTGGATATTTCTTGGGGTGACACGCGTGGCATCCCCAAGCTTGAGCTTTAGTCCATCCTCCATCTCATTACTCATTCTTTCCATACACCTAAAAATTTTCTTTCATACAAAACTTCACACAATCTTTATTAGCAACATTAGTGCACTCAAGATAATAGGTCTTTAGATTCAGTTCCAACACCAATAAAACTTCCATTAAAGCACAAGCTACTGTAGCACTTTCCTCAAAAAGCTCAATTCCCCAAAAGAACTAAAAAAGGAACCAACAAGAAGCAAATGCAAAAAATGGCAGAAATCTGTTAAAACAGACCAGCAGGTAAAGACGAATTTTTGGGAAGACCTTCTGTTGCTCAAATCAAAAATTGTTGAACTAATGAAAGTTAGATAACAACCTGGGGTAGAAGCACAAAACTTCACACCTCAAAATTACGTTTAGAGATTTTACACGAATTTTTACGATGAAGCGCAGAAATCTGTTTCGGGACAGCAACTTTCCCAATTATTACTTCTCTCTCATTAGAGGTTACTCTTGGCACAAAAAGCAAATAAAAAGGATAAGGAGCGGTTATTACTAAGGTAATAACTTCCAAGACTCATCTAAAACTTTTGGGTTATCTCCCAATAAGTACTTTTCTTTAACGCCTTTAAGTTGGGCATGATTGTTTGAGAAGATGCTCACATAAGAAATATGAATTGAAGTAAAAGAGAGCATCAAGAAGCAAATTCAAAACACATTTAAGTCTAACCCACTTCCTATGCATAGTAATCTTGTGAAGAAACAAGTCATGAAAGCACAAAGCAACAAGCATAGGAAAGCAAAACAAGTGTAACTTCAAGACTTTTAACATAAATAGGGGAAACTTAATATTGTTGAGATACATAAAACCATGTTTCCCTCTCTCATAATAACTTTCAGTAGCATCATGAATAAAATTAACAATATAACTATCACATAAAACATTCTTATCATGAGCCACATGCATATAATAATTATTACTCTCCACATAAGCATAATCAACAAAATAGCTATCATTATTATTCTCATCACCATAATCATCAAATATAGGAGGCATATTGTAATCATAATTAATTTTCTCCTCAATAGTAGGTGGACTGAAAATATCATATTCATCATTGTAATCATCATATATTGGAGGTTTGGTATCATAATAAGCAATATAATAGCTATCTTCCAAAGCTGGGGAACTAAAAAGATCATTTTCATAAAAACTAGCTTCCCCAAGCTTAGACTTTTCCATAGCATTAGCAATAATGGTGTCCAAAGAATTCATACTAACAACATTGCTATTAGCATGCAAATAAAGTTCCATAGGTTTTTTTTATTTTCTCTTCAAACACTTCATGTCCTAACTCAAGATAAATGCTATAAAGCTCTCTAATTTTGTTGTTGTTTTCCATTAAGCCTAACTAGTGAAAACAAGAAAAAAAAAGACAAAATTGCAGAATCTAAAGGAAATAACTTCGAGCACTCACACCAGAGGATGTGAGTACCTTTTACCTTACCTCCCCGGAAACGGCGCCAGAAAATAGGCGTTTGCCGTGGGAGGTTCTTCTTCTTTAATCCTTCGATGTGAATACCTTTTACCTTACCTCCCTGGCAACGGTGCCAGAAAATAGCTTGATGTCTACGCACTTCTATTCTTGTAGACAGTTGTTGGGCCTCCAAGTGCAGAGGTTTGTAGAACAGCAACAAGTTTTCCCTTAAGTGGATCACCCAAGGTTTATTGAACTCAGGGAGGAAGTGGTCAAAGGTATTCCCTCTCAAGAAACCCTGCAATCAAGATACAAGAAGTCTCTTGTTTCCCCAACACACCCAATACACTTGTCAGGTGTATAGGTGCACTAGTTCGGCGAAGAGATAGTGAAATACAAGTGGTATGGATATAAGACAACGGTGATAGAAAATAGCTTGATGGCGTGTGGTTAACGTGGGAAAAGACTAAAGGCAAACTGAAATAAAGATGGAAGCAAGCAAACATGTAATAGATCTAATTGCAAACGGTGTATCAATGCTTAGAAACAAGGCCTAGGAATCATACTTTCACTAGTGAACACTCTCATATAAATATCTTCTCTTTATGATACTACTCTTAACTACTCTCCGGTTGAACACTCTAATCGATGGTAGGGCTATAACAGCACACCTCAAAGTAAGCCTTTCCCATCTAGAAACCCCACACTATCACCTTGAGTACTAGATGAGTCCAAGAAACACCACAATTTCATAAAGACATCCAACTCCAAATATAACTCATAACAAGTATTTGTAATATCTAGCCTAAGTGCCACCATGGTGTGCACGCTGTCACGTTCACACACATGGGGAGAGCAGAGATATATTAAAGCACTTGAGTATCAAGGTAGATCTATAGATTAAAAGCTCATGATCTCAATAAGATCATGCATAGAGAGAGAAATGAACACATAGCTACCGGTAGAACCCTTAGCCTCGAGAGAGAACTACTCCCTCCTCATCATGGGAATCAGCAACGGTGATGGAGATGGTGGTGGAGATCGATGGAGATGGCTCCGGGGGCACTTCCCCGTCCCGACAGGGTGCCGAAATAGAGACTTTCAGTCCCCTGAATCTCCCCTTCGGTGGCGGTGGCGCTGTGGAACTTTTCGTGGATTTTTGATTGACTATCTAGGGTTTTGGTATCGGGAGGCTCTTATAGGCGAAGGAGGCAAGGTCAGTGGCCAGCCAGGGGGCCCACACCATGCCCTGGCGCGGCCTGGGCTGGCCCGTGCCAAGGGGGGTGTGGCCACCCTGTGGCCCCTCTCCGACTCTCCTTCTGGCTCCATGAGTCTTCCGGGAAAATAGTAACTTTGGCTTTTGTCTCGTCCAATTCCGAGAATATTCATTTTCTGACTTCCTGGAACCAAAAATAGCAGAAAACAGGCAACTGGCACTGTGGCATCTTGTTAATAGGTTAGTCCAACAAATCATATGAAAAGTACTCCAAAGTTGGAACAAAACACAAGAAAGTAGATAAAACCAAGCATGGAACATCAAAAATTATAGATACATTTGCAATGTATCAGTGCCCACCGGATCAAGGTGGTCCACTGACCCAGAATGGATAGCTCGGCGCAAGGCTTGCGCCCGTAGCCTCATTCAGTATGCCCCATCCATCAATGGAATGAGGGACCAAGTTTCCTTGGCATTGTCGATGACGAATATGTCGAAGATGATTCGGGTGAGGAGGAAGAGGACGAAGGCTCGGACGTCGATGAAGGTGAAGATGATGCTGAAGCCGAGGCTGGAGTTCCACCTGCTGGCACCGAGTTACCTCCTCCTGCTGCTCCTTGATTAAAAACACTTTGCAGTTTATCAGATCCCCGGAATGCCGGGTGCAGTTGTACTAAGCACATAAGTTATATTTTTCTACTAAGTGGTTTGTGCCGGATTAAATTGGGTGTAGTCCCTGAGTTTCATTTTATTTTTTCTCCAATTTCTTGGCTCGGCTCGTGTCCACCTTGGTTCGGTTTTATGACTTACGAGTCCGAGTTTCAAAAATTGACTTAACAATACTTGGAAACTTTAGGATTAGCTCAAAATAATTCAGCATAAAATAAGCATAAGGTTAGTCCGAACAACAAACGTCGGCTCGATTAAGTTCCTTTCCTTAGTCATTTTTCGTGTGCTACGCAAGTCCAAACTTGTTCTCTTGCTTGCCATGAAGCCAAATCTTGTCGGACAGCAGCAAGTCGAAGAGTTAGGTTTTTGGTGCTCACACACTACTAATTCGGCTTAAGTAGAAGCAACTTACGCCAGCCAACATATAAATAATAAATATAGAAGACAACAAATATTATTAAGGCAGTCCCTGAGTTACTGCTCGAGGTGCCAACATTTCATTGATAAGCTCATTGTCGGCATACATACCGACATATGAGAGACTCGGATACATACACTTCTTTGCTAAGTGTAGAAATGACGAAGTAGTGCTACATTCCATGGATGCTTGGATTCCTCGCCAGACCTGTCCGCCTTGTTCTTCTCCTGTGGTTTTGCATCAATGATATAATAAGAATCATTGTGCACTGCTGTGCTCACAATGAAAGGCCCTTCCCATGGGGGGGGATAACTTGTGCATGCCAGCAATAGGTTGTACCAACCGAAGTACCAGATCACCTTCCCGGAAAATTTGGGGGTTTACTTTTCGGCTATGATATCGTTGGAGATTTTGCTGATATATGGTGGATCTGGACAATGCAAATTCTCTCGCTTCTTCCAGCAGATCAACATCATTTTGCCGGGCTTCTTGCACTTCAGCTTCTGTGTATTGGGTGACCCTAGGCGAGTCATGCTCTATGTCAGCTGGTAATACAGCTTCTGCCCCGTATACCAGAAAGAATGGCGTATAGCCTGTTGATCGATTCGGAGTTGTTCTTAAACTCCAAAGTACCGCTGGTAGTTCTTCTATCCAGCACCCCGCTGATCTTTGCAGTGGCTCAATGAGCCGGGGTTTTATCCCGGATAATACCAATCTGTTGGATCTTTCCACTTGTCTGTTCGATGCAGGGTGAGCTACCGAGGCTACGTCTAGCCGGATCTTCTTATCTCGGCAGAATCGCGCAAATGCTCCTTCAGCAAAATTTGTGCCATTATCTATTATGATACTATGAGGATAACCATACCTTAAGATGATATCTTTGAGGAATGTCATGGTGGTAGCTCCATCACATTTTCTTATTGGTTTCACCTCAATCCATTTTGTAAACTTGTCAACCATGACCAAGATGTGGGTCATGTTCCCTCTTCTGGTTTGAAAGGGCCAACCATATCCAAACACCATACGGCGAATGGCCAGGTAATTGGTATGGTCTTGAGCTTCGACATTGGCATATGTGTCTTTGTAGCATATCTTTGGCAGCCACTGCACTTTCTTACCAGATCTTCTGCTTGTTCCAAGGCACTTGGCCAGTAAAACCCATGATGAAAAGCTTTTGCTACCAATGCTCTCTACGAGGCATGATGCCCACATTCCCCTTGATGTATATCCCGGAGGATGTCAAGCCCTTCTTCCGGGTCAACACATCGCTGGAGAACGTTTGTCACACTCCTTTTGTATAGCTCGGAATTGATGATCGCGTATGCTTTTGCTCTCCTCTGAGTTTGCCTGGAAAGCACCTCCTCTGCGGGCAAGGTTCCATCTTTCAGGAATTGAAATATGGGCAGTGCCCAAGCTGGTATAGCTCGCACTAGGAACACATCCTCAACAATTTCCATTTGATCCACCGGCATAACCTCAGCCGGATCACGCTGCGCAGTCCCCGGGTCTTACGAAGCAGTCCCTAGGTTTGCCGAGGCAGTCCCCGGGTTTCGTGAACCACTTCCCACGTCAATGTCCATGGGCACAGCCTCCGGTTCCAGATTCGCCGGGATATAAATTGACTCGGATTCTGGGGATGGCCTGATAGAGGGTTTTCTGAGGTGCTCTAGCGCTACACCTGGCGGGATTGCTTGCCGGGTTGATCCGAGCTTCAATAATATGTCGGCAACTTCATTTTCCATCCGAGGTATATGATGAATTTCGCGTCCCTCAAAATACCCCGATATCTTCTACACGTGAAATCTGTATAGTGCCATATTTGCATCCAAAGCATCCCATTGTCCGGAGACTTGCTGGACTACGAGATCCGAGTCACCGAAGCATTGGATCCGACGTATTCCAATTTCCTTTTGCCACTTTGATCTGTGAAATGGATCTATAGCACGTATTTCAGCTGGTCCTTCTTGGGCGAGGTAAGCACTACTCCGGCGCCTAACCCGGTTTTCGTTTTTGACCCATCAAAGTGCATTCTCCAGTAGTTCGGATCTGGCAATGGTGGCTCATATTGCACCTCCGCCCAATCCACACAAAATTCAGCCACAGCCTGAGACTTGATTGCTTCTCTTCTATCATATTGTGGCGCATAAGGGGCTAGCTCAATTGCCCATTTTGCAATCCTGCCACTTGCATCCTTGTTACTCATTATCTCGGATATGGGAGCTTCACATATTACTTTGATGGGGTGCTCTTCAAAATAGTGTTTTAGCTTCTTAGCCGACATGTACACACCATATGCCACCTTCTGATAGTGCGGATAATTTTGCTTCGATGCGGATAATACCTCGCTTAGGTAATATAATGGCCTTTGTACTAACTTACCCTCTTCATCACGCTCTACCACAATTACTGCACTTACAACTCGGTTGGTTGCGGCTATATAGAGCAACATTGGCTCCTCTGACAGTGGAGAGGCTAACACTGGTGGAGTGGCTAACATTTTCTTTAATTGGATAAAGGCTTCATTGGCCTGCGGCGTCCAAATGAACTTGTCCGACTTTTTCATCAGTTGATAGAGAGGCAGTGCCTTTTCTCCCAACCGGCATACAAACCGACTTAAGGATGCCAGGCAACCAGTGAACTTCTGGACATCATTGAGGCACTTCGGCAGTTCCATTCGCTCTATGGCCCGGATTTTATTTGGGTTAACTTCGATACCTCGGCTAGAGACCAGAAATCCGAGTAATTTTCCAGCCGGGACACCGAAGGTACATTTCTCTGGGTTAAGCTTCATTCGGAACCTCCTTAGGTTCGCGAATGTCTGCCTGATATCGTCAAGGAGCGTTTTGCTTTCCTTGGTCTTGATAACAACATCATCCACATATACCTGCACATTTTGACCAATTTGGTCGTGTAAACATTTCTGCATACATCTTTGGTATGTTGCCCCTGCATTACGTAAACCGACTGGCATGGTGCGATAACAATAAGCCCCATACGGGGTGATAAACACAGTCTTTATTTGATCACTTGGGTTCAGAGGTATCTGGTGGAAACCAGAATATGCATCAATGAACAACAACAATTCACACCCAGCAGTGGAATCTATGACTTGGTCTATCCTTGGTAGTGGGAATGGATCTTTCGGACATGCCTTATTCAGGTTCGTGTAATCGATACACATGCGCCAAACCACTGCCACGTTCGGATCATCTTTCTTCTTCTCCACCAACACCAGATTAGATAGCCAATCCGGGTAAAGCACTTCCATGATAAATCCTGCTGCTAGCAGCCGAGCTATCTCATCTCCTATGACCTTTCTTCTGTCTTCGGCGAAGCGGCGGAGAGGTTGCTTCACTGACTTTGCTCCGGGTCTCACATTCAAAGAGTGCTCGGCCAACTCCCTCGGAACACCTTGCAAGTCCTGTGTGGACCAAGCAAAAATATCCCGATTCTCACGGAGGAAGTTGACGAGCTCGCTTTCCTATTTGTCATTTAACCCGGCACCAATTGTTACGGTGTGCTCTGGGAACATATCATCAACAGGTACTTTCTTGGTATCTTTTGTCGCTTGGAACGAAACACTACCATGCGGGTTACTCATCGCCGGCATATACTACTGCGCGGACTGAGCCAATGCCGCCACCTCTTGGATTTTTCTCTTCTCTTGCGCAATCACGAGTGACTCGGCCAGGTTAGACCCGGCTGACGCGCACTCAATGGAACGTCGGAAATCGCCAGCTATGGTAATCACTCCATTTGGCCCGGGCAGCTTCATCTTCAAGTAACTGATGTGAGTACTTGCCATGAACTTGTTCAGAGCTGGCCTGCCGAGTAACGCGTGATATGCGCTTTCCAAATTGACAACCTCGAATTCTAAATTCTCAATTCGGCAGTTATCTCTTGTGCCGAACAACATGTCGACCTGGACCTACCAATGGGTTCACAGGAAATGCCTGGCACAATGCCATGGAAAGTTGGCCTTGTAGCTTGGAGCATGTTTGCCGAGATACCCAACTTATGCATCGTGTCCAAGTACATGATATTTATGCTGCTGCCATTGTCAATCAGCACCTTTGAGAACCTCACATTGATGTTTGGCCCAATGAATGTTGGGTCCAACACTAGCGCATACGAACCAGGACTTGGCATAAGCTTGGGATGATCTTTGATGCCCCAGGTAATTTCCTGGTCCGACCAAGGCATATACCTCGTCACTGCTGGCATTACAGCATTAACTTCCATGTGCCGGCACTATAAGCTCTTTCTATCTGTCTCTTCTATGGTGAACACACAGTAACTCTGATGATGCTCTCTGTACTCATTTCTCCCCTCATTTCCGGGGTACCTCTGATCCGGTTCATGCTGGTCTTCCACTTGATGCACTGCATCCCTTCTCTCATGGTTGTCATATCTCGGCGGAGGGGGAGGCAACATTAACTGTTGCGTGTTCGCTCCGGAGAGCAATTGCTGCCGGGGTAACTCCTGCCGAGGTTGATCATTCCGAGGTGCCTGAGCATTCCCTGAACCACCCTGTTCTATCTTTCGCATCCATTCACACTGCCTGGTTGTGTGACCCGCTGGGTTACTCGGATTTGGCATGTGAAATTTACACGGCTGATCCAGCATTGCCTCATAAGTATACCTCGGACGGTCCTTCTTTTTTTGCCACTGTTTCTTCTGCTCTGGCGTCCAAGTTTTCTTGCCATCATTTCTTGGAGTCCATTGCTGTCCTCCAGTTTTCTGACGTTGGTTGCTTCCTACACCAGGTTGATCTTGATTCACAGTAGCAACTTGTTGCAAACTGTACCGGTAATCCGGTCTATCATCTCTTCTTTTACCCCGGTAATCATTCCTCCGGGATGATCCGGCTCCATCTCGCTGGTAGTACTCGTCGTTCGACTCGCTCGACATTAGCCTAGGTTGAGTCGGATCACCCAAGGCATACGAATCAGCGATTCAGATTGTCTCTGCTAATGTAGTTGGCATATCCCTTTTGCAATCTTTGCCACAACATGCTTGCATATCTGCACCCTTGTGCAAACCATGCTATGGCCTGTGACTCAATCACGCCCTTGCATGAATTTCGCACTGTACACCACCGGGATAAGAACTCCCGGTCTGTCTCATTCGGTTTCTGCTTGCACATTACTAGGGTATGTGGCCTATTGGGCCTCTGATACATGCTCGAAAAATTGCTCACAAACATTTCCTCAAAATCGATCCAACAGTTTATACTTCCGGGTGGCAAATTGTTTAGCCATACCCTCGCTGGCCCCTCCAGCATCTGGGGTACATATCTCACAGCCCATCTTAAGTTGCCTGTAGCAATTTTTACAGCTGTTGCATAGTTAATCAACCAATCCTCCAGCTTTGTGCTGCCGTCATATGTTTTTGTGCCTCTAGGTAACTGGAAGTTAGGCACTGCTGGCTCCTTCATGATTCGAGGCCCAAAACATGCAGGACCTGGAGGACCTTGACACTCAATTTGCTCTGACCTATAAAGCCGATCCAGCTTTAACCTAGCATCATCAGGCATAAAGTTCCTGCTTCCCAATCTTGACCCTATCACGTGATAGTCCGGCCTGGGATACCCAGCGTTCACCATTTCCGAATCACCATCATTGTATCTATCTTGCTCCTGTGGAGCTGCTCTCTGTTGCATACCTTGGCCAGCACTATGCTCTTGCCGTGGTATATTCCGCTGCCGTGGTTGCCCTGCACCTACCGAATTATGCTGTCCGGCATTGCCGTTTACAGCGTTCCCTTGATCGGCATTGCCTTGGTCGCGGTTACCTTGGCCAGCTTCACCTCGGCTCACACTTCGTCGATCCTCATTTCTCTGCACTTCTTTTCCTTTCCTTGCCCTTGCCGGGTCATACGGGACTATTTGTTTGTTCCTCCTGGCCGAGGTTACTACCTCTTCTCTCCTAGGACCACCATGAGGAGACGATGCAGCTCTAGCGGATTTCTCCGGGTTATCCACCGCCGAATGAACGATTTTGGAGGCCCCAGCTCTCTCCGGGTTAGCCCTGAGCAATTCCTCATTTTGCCTGTTTGCAATCTAAACCAATTCATTGACCCTATCTTGCTGCCTCTGACAGGCTTCACCCATCAGACCTTCTAACTCGGATGCAGCTGCATCTGCTGCTCTGAGGTTTTTTGCCGGGGTACTATACTTCGGCAGCCCCACGGACAAACAGTTCTCTGATTCCTCAATCCTAGTATCACCTTCTTTGTTCATTTCACTCATGAGGTTTCTCCCCTTCACTTTTACACATCTACCTTATTTGCCTTCGCGTACTCTCGCAGTGTCATGTTCAATGACTGCTGAGCCGCGGCTATCTTTTTCGCACCCTCTAGTATTTTTTGCCTTGTCTCCTCTAGCTCGGCCTATGCCTGAGCCGGATCTACTACTGCTGCTACTGGGTTTGCCAAGCTATCCATCGCCTGCTGCAACACATTCTCTAGCCTCTCTAGCGGAGGACCTGTACTTTTCCTCGGTGCCTTGGGTGTTACCTCCGGATCTGGTGCTGGATCCTTGCTCGCGCCTGCACCAGGCGCAGTCATCATTACCTCTGCGTGGTCCGGGGAGCGTGTGACACGCGCCCCACGAGCCACGCTAAGGGGTGGCTCGCCTCCTTCGACAACGTGCCACGGGTGAACGCATGACACATCGACAACAATGTAGATCTTGTGCATGCCGAGCTTGACGAAGAGGCCGTTGCGCGGAAGAGGACGCTTGCCGAAGCAGCCAGCATTGTCGCTGATGAAATCCAGCGCTCCAAAACGCTGAACGAGCCCGGAGACGATGCGTTCGCCGGTGCCGATGAAGTTTCCCGTCCGGATCTTCACTCCTGCTAGCGCTGCTAGCCCCACGGTGGGCGCCAACTGTCGCGGTGGTGTCACGGCAGATGCCATGGATAGGCTAAAGGTGGGGACAAGATGCACTAGAGGAATCCAGGGAGGGATAGTGTAGTGATTCTACACACAGAAGCTTTGTATTGTTCAATGAGATTCCAAGGTTACAAGTGCTCCTTGAGCTGTATTGGGGAGAGGAGGAAGAAGGAACTCTCTTACTCTCACCACTAGCCAGCTCTCATAAAACTAGAACTGAACAAGTAAAGACCAACCCACTCGAGATCAACCCTTTCTATAGAGGCCCCAGCCCTCCTTATATAGGGATAGCTAGGTCTCCAACTAGGGCATACGTGGAGGCATATTCTAGGGAATATGCCTCTTCCCAAAATAGTAAGCCGACCGGGTCACTTTTGCCCAGCGTCATCCCTGTAGAGGCTACGTGAGCCTCTGCGGCGCCCGCGTCATCTGACACAGGCATCGTCACCTTTGTCAGCCACGCCTCGGTGGTCCTGGCCTCTGTCTGCTTCGCTCATGCTCTGCGTATAGTTATCACCCTTTGACCAACGAGATACCTTCCTTCTCTTACAAGCTTGATATAGCCCGGATCACACCTAGTTGATCCGGCCACACCTGTACCTGCATACGAGTTAGATATATCTTACCGACATACTACATAAGTCGGCTGAGACCCAGTTAGGTGGACATCCTCTGGTCCGGGTTACCCCGTGATTCGGCCTGCCTTGAGGTGACTCGGCCAACACCTGCTTTGACCTTGCCGTACCTCAGCTGACTTGGCCTTTATACCCCGGCGTGAACCTACCCGGGGGTATCCCCCCAACAATCTTGATCATGAACGGAGCTCACAAGATCTAAACATGAAAGCACAAAGGAGGAGAACCAGCCATCTAGCTACTACATGGATCCGTAGTCCAAGGACGAACTACTCACGCATCACACCGGAGGCTTGCATGGTGATGAACAAGGCCTCCAGGGTGAATTCCCCTCTCCGGCAAGGTACCGGGAAGAGCTTCAGATCCCTACCGATCTAGGGATGGAGATGACAGCGACTACAGACTCTTTCGTGGATTTTGATTGGGCACTTAGGGTTTTCGTCCCGAGGGCATCTTATAGGCGGAAGGAGAGGCCGAGGGGGTGCCTGGGCTGGCTACACCACCCCCTAGCATGGGCCAAGCCTGGCCGCGCGGCCAGGTGGTGTGGCCACCCTCTGGCCCCTCTCCGTCTCATATTCTGGCATTTGATGACTTCCGGAAAAATAGGCACTTTGGCTTTTGTCCTGTCCAATTCCGAGAATATTCATTTTCTGACTTTCCTGGAACGAAAAACAGCAGAAAACAGGCAGCTGGCACTGTGGCTCTTGTTAATAGGTTAGTCCAAGAAATGATATGAAAAGTACTCCAAAGTGTGGACAAAACACAAGAAAGTGGATAAAACCAAGCATGGAACATCAAAAATTATAGATACATTTGCAATGTATCAACTACCCCCAAGCTTAACTCCTGCTCGTCCTCGAGTAGGTAAGTGATAAAAAGAAGAATAATTTTTGAGGTGACATGCACCATCAAAGACTTGATCAAAGTATTTGTAAAACATTCAAACCTGGGATCAAAGTACTTCAATCATAACATGAAAGACAAAGTTCTAGCAATAAGACAAAGAAACTATGATGCAACATAAAAAGGCACAAACAAAAGATTCATGAATAACAATGCTTTGCAAGACATTTGTTTGTTTCACATAAAGAAAACATAGCATAGTAGTATTCAGCTTGTCCCTCATAGATTAGAAAATATAAATGCATAGGACACCTTCAAAGTTCATAAGAGTGACTAGATACAAAAGTTTAAAACAAGCAATATCAAGTTATGCATCAATCAACTAGTCTTGGGACAATGCACATAGAACTATGAATGGCCACTATGCTCTCAAAGTAGGTGCATAAAGGTAGAAGATGGAGACTCAATATAATGGTGGAAGAAAGGCCTTTTTATAAAAGGAAGTAGGGATTCAAGTCTCATAAAGAGCTTCCAAAAATTATGGTACTTATAACTTTCAGCTCTCATTGCCCCTATCATAGGCATCTTGAAGTGATTAAGGTTAAAGTGAACAAACTATGGTGTACATGCTTGACGAAGTATAAGTTAGAAATCTCATGTCCCTTGTATACGAGGGCCGCTCCTGATGCTACTCAAGTTTAGTCACCGGTAAGTTCTTATCATTGTAAGTACATGTGTATCATAGAGAACCGCCAATAGGGTACCCCTTGCCCAATGATACGGAAGAATCCCCATATCAAAATGACAAGGCAAGCAGACAACGAGCATCTCAGCAATCTTCTTATTTACCATGGGAATATGGTGCTTTTTTCTCTCTTTCCTCTTTTCATAATCTCTTTTTTTCTATTTTCTCTTTTTTCTCAATATAGGACTCTTTTTTATAAGAAGAATGCTTCATAGACAGCTCATTATGGTTACACTGCAGGTTTCCACCATGTCAGCATGGATTAGACCAGCGGCCCAGGCATTCCTCTAACACATATATATAACTCCATGGACTTACAAGCTCCCCTTTCATTTCACACCGACGACATCCATATACAAAAGAGCATGATATCAACTAGGTACAAGTACCAAGTGCAATGTTGAAAGCGAAGCATGGTTCTGCTAATTCCCAACAAATAAGTGCAAGCATATACAACATAGACGACACAATGGTTCAAGTTTATTAAGGGCAAGTAAAGTAAAGTGTGCCATCAAGTTCGTGAGAGCTTTAATCACTAGTTTTCTCATAACAAGTTTAATTTGGAAGGTAAACAAAAGCATGAATATACTTGGAATAGCATAAGCTAGTAGGTAGGTATGGTGGACTCTTTGGAATAACTTGGTTTAGGGAGTTGGATGCATGAGTGGAACTCATACTTGGTTGTGGAGGCTAGCAAAAGACTGGGAGCGACAAACTAAGAGAGCAATAATGGCCATAATCATGAAGAGCGACAAAACATCATTGATCAAAGCATAAAGTGATACTACAAGTTGAAAACTAAAGGATCATAAAGGCTTAGGTGACTTGAGATAGTCATAACATGGTGTGAGCATGTGCCAAGTCAACCCAAATAAAGCATCAAAGGAGAATACCACTATACTATGCTTTAATATGCTAAAACAACGCATTATTCATCCAAGGCACATTAAGCAATCTCAATTGTTTATAACAAGTCATGCTACAGAGAAAAATACTAAGCATAAAGCCAAAACAATATCAAGCATGGCATGACAAAGCATAGGTCACAGTCAAAAACGAGCTCTTTTTACCACATAAGCATGAACTTTCCTACTCTTTTCCAAACCAAACCAAACTATTTGCAAACCAATGTATGAAAGAGGGGGTCCAACCAATTTATTCAGAAAACTAAGCAAAAAAAGCAAACTAAAAACCAAAACGAAAACGAAAAAGAAGACGCTCCAAGAACAACACAACTGTGCATGAAACAATAAAAATGAAGAGTTTGGAAGAAACCTGGGATTTTTATTGATGAAGAAGGGGATGCCTTGGGCATCCCCAAGCTTTGACGCTTGTACTTCTTGGAGATTTCTTGGGGTGACACGCGTGGCATCCCCAATCTTGAGCTTTAGTCCATCCTTCATCTCATTACTCATTCCTTCCATACACCTGAAATTTTTCCTTCATACAAAACTTCACACAATCTTTATTAGCAACATTAGTGCACTCAAGATAAATAAGTCTTAAGGTTCAGTTCCAACACCAATAAAATTCCATTAGAACACTATCTACTGTAGCACTTCCCTCAAAAAGCTCAATTCCCCAAAAGAACTCAAAAAGGAACCAACAAGAAGCAAATGCAGAAAATGGCAGAAATCTGTCAAAACAGACCAGCATGTAAAGACGAATTTTTTCGAAGACCTTCTGTTGCTCAAATCAAAAAGTGTTGAACTAACGAAAGTTAGATAACAACCTGGGGCAGAAGCAAAAAAAGTCACGCCTCAACAAGACGTTCAGAGATTTTACACGAATTTTTATGGTGAAGCACATAAATCTGTTTCGGGGCAGCAACTTTCCCAATCATTACTTCTCTCTCATTAGAGGTTACTCTTGGCACAAAAAGCAAATAAAAAGGATAAGGAGCGGTTATTACTGAAGTAATAACTTCCAAGACTCATCTAAAACTTTTGGGTTATCTCCCAATAAGTACTTTTCTTTAACCCTTTAAGTTAGGCATAAGAAGCAAAAAGAGGAATCAAGTGTTCTCAAATGAAGAAGCATTAAGACCAAATTTTGTTTTCATAGGAGAAGCAAAATAAATCTTCTCTCTCTTCTTAGGGAAGTGTTCTATACCTTTCTTGAGTGGGAGTTGATATTTAATGGTGCCTTCTTTCATATCAATAATGGCACCAACAGTTCTAAGAAAAGGACTTCCCAAAGTAATAGGACAAGAAGCATTGCATTCAACATCCAAAACATAGAAATCAACAGGGACATAGGCATTGTTAACCATAATAAGAACATCATTAAGAATCCCCATGAGTTTTTTTAGCATTATCATCAAGTGGGACATTCAAATAACAATCTTTAAGTGGAGGCAAATCAAGCATATCATAAATCCTTCTAGGCATAATAGAAACACTACTATCAAGATCACATAAATCTTTGAAATCAAAGTCATTCACTTTCATATTAATGATGGGTTCCCAACAATCTTCTTGTTTTATACGAATAGAAGTTTTATGTTTCATCTTTTCTTCTTTAATCTTTATGAGAGCATCAGTAATGTGTTTTGTAAAGGCCATGTTCATAGCACTAGCATTAGGACTTTTAGCAAGCTTTTGTAGGAACTTAATAACTTCAGAGATGTTGCAACCATCAAGATCAAAATCAAATTTATCATCTAAAGTAGTAGAACTATTACTAGCCTCAACACTAGTGGTGGTAATAGTAGAAACACTAATGTTTCTAGCAATTTCATCTTCTCTTTCCCACTTAGCATGTAATTCAGCTAATAGTCTAACATTTTCATCAATTCTTACTTGTATAGCATTGGTAGCTGCAAAGGGATTATCATTAGTTTCAGGTTTAGCAGCTATTTTATTCAAAGAAGATTGAGGTTCAGCCAAAGATGTTATATTTCTTTCAGCATTAGAGAGTTTTTCCTCAATAGTTTTATTGAAAGCAGTTTGTTTACTAATAAACTCTTTAAGCATAACTTCAAGTTCAGAGGGTGCACTCCTATTATTGTTGTAAGAATTTCCATAAGCATTACCATTGTTGGGAGGATATGGCTTATAATTGTTGTTACCAAAATTACTCCTATAAGCATTATTGCCAAAGTTGTTATTTCTTATGAAGTTCACATCAACTTGCTCTTCTTGAGCAACCAAGGAGGCTAAAGGAACATTATTTGGATCAATATGGGCTTTCCCATTAACAAGCATAGACATAATAATATCAATCTTATCACTCAAGGAGGAGGTTTCCTCAACAGAATTTACCTTCCTACCTTGTGGAGCTCTCTCAGTATGCCATTCAGAATAATTAACCATCATATTGTCCAGAAGTTTTGTTGCAGCACCCAAAGTGATGGTCATAAAGGTACCTCCAGCAGCAGAATCCAATAGGTTCCTTGAAGAATAGTTTAATCCTGCATAAAAAGTTTGGATGATCATCCAAGCAGTCAGTCCATGAGTGGGACAATTCTTTACCAAAGATTTCATTCTTTCCCAAGCTTGAGCAACATGTTCATTATCAAGTTGTTTAAACTTCATTATTTCACTTCTCATAGAGATAATCTTAGCAGGGGGATAGTATTTTCCAATAAAAGCATCTTTGCACTTAGTCCAAGAATCAATACTATTCCTAGTTAAGGAATTCAACCATTCTTTAGGTTTTCCTCTCAAAGAGAAAGGAAACAATTTCAGTTTAGTAATATCACCATCTACATCCCTATGCTTTTGCATCTCACAAAGTTCAACAAAGTTATTTAGATGGGAAGCAGCATCTTCATTACCAATACCAGAAAATTGTTCTCTCATAACAAGATTGAGCAAAGCAGGTCTTATCTCAAAGAAAGTATCTTCAGGCACAGGTGGAGCAATAAGTGTGCTCATAAAATCATTTTTGTTGGTGCTAGTGAAGTCACACAACTTAGTGTTTTCAAGATAAGTCATTTTTTTGTGTTTTCAAATAAGAAAGAAAACTAGTAGAACTAATTTTTTTGTTTTTGATAAAGAAACAAGCAAACAAAACAAAAAGAAACTAAGCAAAACAAAAATAACAAAGTAAAGAGATTGGTTATGAGGGACTCCCCTTGTGAAGATGTCCTTGACTCCCCGGCAACGGCGCTAGAAAAATGCTTGATGGCTCAGTGTACGGCGCCAGAAAAGTGCTGGTGCGGTGTTGATGTAGAGCTCGTTAGGAACCCCAAGAGGAAGGTATGATGAGCACAACAACAAGTTTCCCTCAGTTATTAAACCAAGGTTTAATCGAACCAGTAGGAGCAAGGAAACACCCCAAAGGTGTTTCTAGCTCAGCCTTGGCAGGGCGCACTACCGGTGCTAGTAGCAACGTGGAGACCTGCACAACACAGCCACAGAACTTTGTCCCCAACTTGTGATGAGGTTGTCAATCTCACGGTGTTTTTTACAGAAAACAAAGGATTAAACGTATCGAATGGAAGGAAGTAATAGTTTGCAGAAAGTAAACACAAAGCAGTAAACAGTTTATAGATTGTATGTAAAGAAAAAGGACCGGGATCCATAGTTCACTAGAGGTGGCTCTCCTTAAGATAGATACCATGCCGGTGAACAAATTACAGCGGGGCAATTGACAAACACCGAGAAAGCAATACATGCATATACTAATCATCTTGACTCCTTTGATACTTGATTGGGCATTACAACATTATACATAGACCGCCATCCAACTGCATCTATGACTAGTAACCCACCTTCAGGTTATCATCCGAACCCCCTCTAGTATTAAGTTGCAAGCAACAGATTATTGCTTTACGAACTGCGTGTAAAGTAAACAATATGATTGTTCTATGAACAAAAGATTGTTGTTTTCTCCCTAGTAGCAACAACACATCTAGTACCTTAGAGATTTCTATCACTTCCCTAGATTACCAGAGGCATGAACCCACTATCGAGCATAAATACTAACTCCTGGAGTTGCTAGCATCTACTTGGCCAAGATAGCTACTAATAACGGAAAGCATGCAAGATCACAAATAACAAAGACATGATAGAATCAATAATCAATCTGAAATAGCATATCAATATCCATCGGATCCCTGTAAACACAACATGCAGAATTACAAATAGATGATCTTGATCATGAACGGAGCTCACAAGATCTAAACATGAAAGCACAAAGGAGGAGAAGCAGCCATCTAGCTACTACATGGATCCGTAGTCTAAGGATGAACTACTCACGCATCACACCGGAGGCTTGCATGGTGATGAAGAAGGCCTCGAGGGTGAATTCCCCTCTCCGGTAGGGTGCCGGGAAGAGCTTCAGATCCCTCCTGATCTAGGGATGGAGATGACGGTGGCTACAGACTCTTTCGTGGATTTTTGATCGGGCACTTAGGGTTTTCGTCCCGAGGGCATCTTATAGGCAGAAGGAGAGGCCGAGGGGGTGCCTGGGCTGGCCACACCACCCCCTGGCGCGGGCCAAGCCTGGCCGCGCAGCCAGGTGGTGTGGCCGCCCTCTGGCCCCTCTCCGTCTCGTATTTTGGCATCTGATGACTTCCGGAAAAATAGGCACTTTGGCTTTTGTCCCGTCCAATTCCGAGAATATTCATTTTCTGACTTTCCTGGAACCAAAAACAGCAAAAAACAGGCAGCTGGCACTGTGGCTCTTGTTAATAGGTTAGTCCAAGAAATCAAATGAAAAGTACTCCAAAGTGTGGACAAAACACAAGAAAGTGGATAAAACCAAGCATGGAACATCAAAAATTATAGATACATTTGCAATGTATCACCCGGCTGCCTCACGCACTTTACAAGAATAGAATTCAATCAAATAATAACTCTAGCATGATAAATATACAGAAACTAGAATTAAAGAGATGCGCGGACCTACATCGAACTACTTATCGGGATCGGTTTACAAATCATCTCCTCACGCCATTGACCGCAGAACTTGTTCTTGAACTATTTTCAAACACTACCCGACAAAGAAAATGAATGAATGAGTTAATAACTACTTGATATCTTAGAAAATGAACGAAAGAAACTGATATAGTGCGATAATGGTTGAAATTACCTCTGGAGCATATTGATAATGCTGCGGTACTCTTCCATGTCTTTTTTAATGAGTCCATGATTTGAACTCTTCCCAAGTTAACCGAAATGCTTAGAAGAATCCAGTGGTAGCTACGCAAGGTTTACATACGTCGGTAACTCATAATTTACACTGAACATCAAGTAAGAAAAAGTTAATGTGTACAAGACAATAACACACTCACTCGAAGTGGTAAGGAAATAGTATTTCATTACAGAAATGTTGTTTCGTGAAAAACCGGAGCAAGTTATCCTCGGTCTCCAATGGCTTATCCTTTAGCACTGCTCCATTAACTCGATGTGGGTCAATGAACCCAAATACATGGATAGGTTTTTTTACATTCAAGAATCTTCATTCTGCATTATTAGAGTGTACAAAAGAATATAGTGAGTATACTTACCAACAATGAATTAAATAAGCTAAGCTAGAGACTTTATTACATAAATAAAGTAATGACTTAAAGACAATAGCAACTGAGGATAGATTTGTCGAGTTCCTTTAGGTTGAATAACTGAAAGAGTTCTGTAAATTCAATAGGGACCTCGTCTTCAGTGAAGTAATGCTCTTTTCGAACTTTCGCTATGAGCCAATATCGCTCTTTTTTATACTTCCATGTACCATTCATGCAATTGTCGCATTTTTGTTGGCATATCCCGAAGCCTCTCAGAACTTATGAGAGGCTCCCCGTGAACATATTGTGGTGCTACATCATGCTTGGGCATATCAACACCTTGAATAATGTCATGAATAGACATATTACATTGCTCGGCTAATAACTTAGCAGTTTCCATATGCATAGGTTCTCCCCCATATAGTTGATGTTCGGGTAACACTAGGAGCGGGGGGGAGGGGGGAGGGTCGATTGTTTTGCTTGTTTCCCCAGCTGGGGACCGTCTCTTTTGATTCTTCCGCTACCACTTGATAGTTTTTCTTGTTTCCCCAGCTAGGGAATGTCCGTTCTGATGCTTCCGCTACCACTTGATAGTTTTGCTTGTTCCCCCTGCTGGGGAACGTCTTTTGTGATGCTTCCTCTACCACTTGGTCTCTTCTATTTCAATGTCTTCTGAAGATAGCGTGTATAGTTATATGGTGCATTTAACTGAGCTTGGGATGGCTGCGTCAGTAATTTCCTAAAGTGATCCTTGGTTTCCGGTTTTATTTGGACCTCTGGTGGCTCAGGTTGTTTCTTTTTAAAATGAGCATCCACTTTGGCACATACGACCGCATCAGTATCCTCATCGTTCAGGTCGTAAGCCCTCTTAGGAGGAACCGGCGGTACTCTTGGGAGGACGGCAACTATCGCTTTGGGCGTCGGTTATGCCTCGATAGAGCGGTGCTATTCTTCCACTTTTGGCCCTTAGTGGGTGGAGGCGGCTGCGTAGATTGAGATGGACTCATGCTGAGGTCATGGATTGGACTTGGAGGTGGTGGACTTTTACTGGGAGGAGATGGTGGCCTTGGAGGTGGTGGACTTTTACTGGGAGGATACGGTGGACTTAGAGGTGATGGATTGTTTCTTGGTGGAGAAGGTGGCCTTGGTGCCGAGCCTAGAAACTTGATGTATTCCTTTTTCCAAAGAATGAAGCCACTCGTGAATTCTCCCAGTGTCATCTCCCCTTCAGCTCCAGGGATGTCAAGCTGTAGTGACTGACACATCGGTTGAACTTCATCCACACCGACACGAGCATAGCCAGCTGGAATCGGATTGCAATGGTAGGTAGGTCCTGATGCAGAAGGTAAAGCAAATCCGACCGCCACGTTCATGGATATGTTCTTCAGTTTAACATGCAGCTGATACGTCCAAAACGTATCTAATTTCCCAAACACTTTTGCTATTGTTTCTCCTCTTAACTTGTGTGATTTGGATGCAACTAACGCGTAATGATGCTGTTTTCAGCAGAATTGCCTTCGTGTCTACTTTTTGTGCAGAAAATCAACTATCAGAAAAAATCCCGAAAAATATGCCAAAAATCCTATTTCACTAGAAGACTCCCAGAGCTAGAATACGAGACGGAGGGGGGCTGGGCCCAAGCCACACCACCTGGCCGTTCGGGCTAGCCCAGGCCACGCCAGGGGGTGGTCTGGCCTCCCAGACTCCCCCTCGGTCTCCCTCTTCGCCTATAAGTTGCCTTCTGACCTAAAAACTCAGGAGGGTTCGATGTTTTTCCATAAGGAGTTCCGCTTCGCCGCCACCACCAGATTCCACGAAACAGCACCAGAAACTCCGTTCTGGCACTGCTGGGACGGGGAATTGGAGGAGATCATCGCCATCATCATAACCATCGCTTCTCCATCGACCATCCATGTTTCCCCCATCTATGAGTGAGTAATCCCCCGCTGTAGGCTATGGGGATGGTAGGGATTGGATGAGATAGTTCATGTAATGGCATCAGATTGTTAGGGCATGGTTCCTAGTATCTTCTATTAGTGCTTTATGACTTTGTTGCGACTTGTTATGCTTAATGCTTGTCACTAGGGCCCGAGTGCTATGATTTCAGATCTGAACATGTTATTGATTCATTATGATAGTATTTTTTTTGCTCTTACCTGCAAGTTGTATACACACGTTGTTATCTGGAACCAATGGGCCCGAAGTGACAGAAATCAGGATAACCGGAGGGAATGGCTTTGAAGCGAGAATCACATGTGTTCACAGAGTGTTAATACTTTGCTCTGGTGCTCTATTAAACTGAGCACCTTAATTGCCAGTAGTTCCCTTGAGGCCCCGCTGCAAACGGGCTGGCAGGACAAAAGATGTTGTGCAAGTTCTCATCGCGAGCACGTATGACTATATATGGAACACATGCCTAGGATTATCTAGTACTTGGATGCTTTATCTTATTTATCTGCAATTGCCCTATGTTCTGATTGCTATGTGAATTGTCTTGTCCATGCAATGCCTGTCCATCCATCCCTATGCCTACCGCACTCGAATCCTACTGTTTACTGCTATTGTTACTGCTGTCTTTACTTTACTACTGCTGTTAGTTTACTATTCCTACTACAAAACTGTTGCTACTGATAAACTACTGTGAGCAAGATTGTTTCTAGGTGCAGCTGAATTGACAACTCAGTTGTTAAGGCTTATAAATATTCTTTGGCTCCCCTTGTGTCGAATCAATAAATTGGGTTTCACTTCCCTCGAAAATACTATGATACACCCCCTATACTTGTGGGTCATCAAGACTATTTTCTGGCGCCGTTGCCGAGGAGCATAGCTTTATTTATCAAGTTCACTTGGATTCTCTATTGTTCGCTGTTATCCATCCATCATGGGTAAGTCTCACGATGGCAAGGTTCCTATTTTACCATCCACTACAAGAAGAGGTACGGTTCTGAACACCTCTGTTGCTCTTGATTCACCATCTGTTATGAGTAAGCTCATTACACCACCACATACACATGCTACACACACTCCTACTACTGCTGAATCTGAAACTTCTGATGCTTATGATGCTGCTTCTACTGTGCTTGATAAGAGTGGTTCATTAGGTCCTTTCCTAGATGCTACGAAAGCTAGAACTATAGCTGGAAATACTGAAACTCCTAATGAAGACATTACTACACCTGTTAGTTCACCTGAGTCTAGTGAAAGTTATGATATTGAAGATGGTTATGTTGAGATGACCGATTAATTTATTAAAGAATGTAAAACCACCCATGATAGGAGCGCTGCTAAGAGTCTCCTTGATAGGCGTACTATTAGACCCAAATTGTCTCCTATTGCTAAGTTTGCTGCTTCTCCCATAAATATTAAAGATAAAGATTATGATTTCTCTCTCGATCTATCTTACATAGCTATTGTTGAGAAAGAACCTTTTTGTGGGACTAAGAATGAAAGTGCGGTAGCACATATGAATGAACTTTCTACCATGAGTGGCTTGTTTTCTGATGATATTAAGATGCGTACTTACTTTGTTGCTAAGATTTTCCCCTTTTCACTGAAAGGAGAAGTTAAAACTTGGTTTAGTAATTTGCCTCCTGGATCTATTGATAGCCCTGATTGCTTGATTAGTACTTTCCTATAGAAATATTTTCCTCCTAGTGCTAGATATGCTATTTTGTAGGAACTTTTTGATTTTAAACAGGGAGAAAAATAGATATTGCCCGAATCTTGGGCAAGGTTTTGTGCTTTGATTCATGCATAGGCTGGAAGTCCATTACCAAAGAATGAGCTTCTTGATAGATTTTATAATGGACTAACTAAAGAATCTAGGACATACCTAGATAGTTGTGCTGATTGTGTTTTCAGGAATAGGACTCCCAAGGAAGCTGAGGAATTAATGGCTAAAATAAGCAAGAACTACGAGGATTGGAATCCTCCTGAACAAGCTATACCTGAAGTAATTGTACCTGAACCTACTATACCAGTGCCTATTCCAACATCAAAGAAGAGGGGAGTTATTGAATTAAATGATGAAGTGATGAAGGAAGCTAAGAAATGTCTTAAGGAGAAGGGAATTAAAGCGGCAGATGTCAAGAATTTACCTCCTATAGAAGAATTATGTAAGTCAATTCCCCACTCATCCACTATTGAGGTACACTCTCTCCAACACTTTGATGAAGGTGATATCCCTTACTCTAAACCTCCTGATCAATGCTTAGAAGAATTTGATATCTTTATTGTTAAGCAAGATAATTTTAATAAAAGGGTGCAAAATCATCTAATGGAAAACACTAGAGCTATTATTGAGTTAAAAGATATTGTGGAAAGAACCTTTAATGATGTTAAAATGATTGTTAAACACTTTCAAATGGTTCAAACTCAAATAGGTCAACTCGTTGTGCAAAAAGACTTGCTAGATAATGCTGCTAAAGAAAAACATGCTTATGAAATTAGAACTAGAAGTGGAGCTGCTACCCAGGATCCTCTATATCCTGAGGGGCATCCCAAAAGAATTGAGCAGGATTCTCAACAAGCTGAAAATAGTGGCTCTACTCATAAGAAAAGGAAAAAGAAACATAAAACTGTTGTAGAAACCTCTGAACCTGCTATAGATCCTAATAGTATATCTATTTCTGATGCTGAAACTGAAATTGGTAATGGAGAAAATGAAGCTCCTAATGAAGAAAAAGTTGAAGAAGAACCTGAAAAGCACATTAATTATACTAAATACACTAAAGAAGATTTTGTTGCTAAGAAACATGGTAGTGAAAGAGAGCCTTGGGTCGAAAAACCTATGCCTTTCCCTGATAAGAAACACAAGTCAAAGGAAGATGAACACTATAATAAGTTTTGTGAGTGGATGAAACCTTTATTCCTGCAAATTCCTTTGACGGATGCTATTAAATTGCCTCCTTACTCAAAGTATATGAAGGATATTGTCTCGAATAAAAGGAAAATCCCTAATTAAGAAATTTCTACTTTGCTTGCTAATTATTCCTTCAATGGTAATGTTCCAAAGAAACTTGGAGACCCAGGGATTCCAACTATCCCTTGCTCTATTAAGAATAGTTATGTTAGGACTGCTTTGTGTGACTTGGGAGCTGGAGTTAGTGTTATGCCTTTCTCTCTCTATAAGAGGCTTCAACTTGAAAAACTGATACCAACTGATATATCTTTGCAAATGGCTGATAAATCTACCACTATTCCTGTTGGTATATGTGAGGACGTACCTGTTCAAGTGGCTCATAATTGCTTGATATTAACTAACTTTGTTGTGCTTGAAATGCCTGAAGATGAGAATATGTCTATTATTCTTGGGAGACCTTTTCTTAATACTGCAGGAGCTGTTATTAATTGTAATCAAGGAAAGGTGACCTTTAATGTTAATGTCAAGGAACATACCGTCTATTTCCCCAAGAAGATTGAAAGGACTTATGGTTTGAATTCAATTGAACATGTTGAGGGCATTCAAGTTGGATAAATATATTGTCCCATACCAAGAGAAAAATTTGAAACTATTATGATTGGGACCATTGCTATCAAAATTGAGGTAACATAATCAGCAGTGAAATACAAAGTTTTGTCTAATATGAAATTGTTTTGGTAACAAGACCTGATCAACCTTGTTAACAAAAGGATTTCATTGAACAAAACAATGTTTTCACTATGATTATTTCCGTGTACTTCTATTCTCTCCATTTTAGTTTTTGCTTTCGTTTAGTTCTCCTTTTTGTTGTTAGTTGCTTGCATGTTAGAGTGTCTTAGAACTTCTCTAGTTCTAGCCTTGTTTTGTCATTGCATCATTCCAAAAAAATCTGTCTGTCAGAAAATCATTCTTCTATACCTGAAAAATACCCAAAAATAAAGTGTCTCGAAAAATTCCAGAAAATTCATATTAAATTTTTACGTGAAAAAGGGGCAAAGGAGTGCCTGGAGGGTACTAGGGGGACCCACCAGGCAGGCTCACCACCTGGTGGCGCGGCCTGCCCTGGGTGGCGCCATGCCATGGTGTGGGCCACCCCTGGCCCTCCACTAACTCTCTCACCTGCCACTTTCTTCTCTGTTCCGAGTAAGCTCCAGTTCATTGCTCAAAATCGCGTTCTTGTTGTGCTTGCTCTCGATTTTTTCGATCTCCTTGCTCAGTCCATCTTTGTTGCTGAAATTTGGAGCACTTGTTCCCTAGTATGTGACTCCTTCCCTTGTCCAACTAGATTTGAGTTTAGTGGATTATATCTTGAGTATTTTGCTGCTGTAGGTGACAGGTTATGAGAGCTTGTAAGCTTGTTTGATGCTTAGAGATATAGTTTTGATGCATGTTTAGGCCTCTTACAAGTCCCTATGAGTAGAATCCTTCATTTTATTCACTTTGCAATCACTTGTTTAATAGGTGTTTAAATTTCAAAATACCAAGCATGAACAACCATACCTTTGGAGAGATATTTGAGAGGGATGCACCTAGGAGGTTGAGGCCCTCAAGATCAGCCTCTCAGTTTAGGCCATCATACAACGAAGATCTCATTGTAACTCGTATTGGTAATGAAAGGGACGATGGGGATGCTCACCCATCTACTTTTCCTTGTTTTACTTTCTTACAAGCTGCAGGGATGCTTGATGATTTCTTGCTACTGATTGAGAGGGTTGATTTGACCTCATATATGCAAGATGAGAGTGAGCAATACGCTGTGCTCACCAAAACCTTTGTTGAGAGTTTCACGTTTACTAACACCCCATATCAGTCAACTGTCTCTTTCAAAATTTATAACTTACCCTTCACCATGACATTGGAAAGATTTTGCAGTGTTGTAGGTGTAAGCATGACAAAGACCGTGAAAAAGATTCAAGGGCGACCCGCTGATTTACTGGAGCTTTACCGAGGGGTGACCAATGATGATGACCGCATGGCGCAGCGCGGAAAGATAAGAAATATCCAACTCCCTGCTCTTAGATACTTTGCATATTATCTTGCTACTAGCGTACTTGGTAGGGAGAACACAAGTAATATCTCCAACTATCATTTAGCTTTCCCAGCTGCTGCACTCAACAATGATACTCGGTACAACCTTGGCTTGCTTATTGCTTACCGCCTAGCTGCTAGGGGGCCTATCTATGGGGGCATCATTGCCTCGCGTATGGTCAATGCATTAGGACTTTTAGTGGACCCCAATGATACTGTATTGGCACCACAAAGGCTTGACCTTGTTGCTATGAAAACTCATCATTTTGTCACTGCTGATTCTGATTTGGAAGGTCTAGTATATAGGATGTTGTTTACTGACGGGGATGAGAGGGAGATCCCTTTGCCATAGTCTTCTTTGTTTAGTGTTCACTGGAGACCGTGGTCGCGCTCTAAGGAGGAGGTGGACGAGCAGCTTCGCTTGCTGGGTTTCCACGAGCAGCACCAGGAGGATGTACCCTCCTACGATTACTCCGCACACTACGGAGGGACGTACTCGAGCTTGCACCAGGACGAGGGTACCTCCTCGTCATACTACGGTGACACGTCATCCTGGCCAGCTTGGGATTAATACCCACTTAGGCCAAAAGCCTAAGCTTGGGGGGAGGTACGCCGACATCGCACTCATCTCCATATCATTTTGCGTCGGTACTTTATATATTCATGTTTCGTTCTCTTTTTAGTTTTTGTTCTGTCTTTGCCTTTGCTTTCTAAAAACACAAAAGACCAAAAATATTTCTGTTGTTTCTCTTTGGTTTGTTTCTTCTTTCTTTTCGCCTTGGTTTGTTTTTCCCTTTTTGCTTTGTTTGAACTATTCGAAAACCCCAAAAAGATTTTGCTTTGCTTGTTTTCCATTTTTGGTTCTTGCTTTAAAAATCGAAAACACCAAAAATATTTGTTGTTCTTCTTTGGCTTTGTGAGTTTGTTGCAGGGTTCAGCAGTCCTCAGTGGATATTGGTTTCATATTATTATTCAAGCCACACAAGTGAGGGAAATGATGAGGATTAATGACAACTTGAGGTGTGGTAAGAGGCTAGTAATGAACTCTATTTGTTTTCATTTTTGTACATATACTCATCATTGTGGGCATGCTTAGTCTATTCGTGTAGGGTGTATGTTATCTTTGGATGCTTAGTAGTTCTTGCTTTCATATGATTAGTCCCAGCTTGCTAATAGTTTGTAGCATGTCATATGAATGTTTGCTTGCATTACTCTATTCATAACTTGGTATGACACTGTGGTATCCTCCTCTGAATGTTTCATTTGAATTGACTTGGCACATGCTCGCGCATGCATATGACTGAAATAATCAGTTAAGCCTTGATGAATTATTTTGCCTTGAGGATCTTGAATCACTTTCATGCCATGATTAGTCCTGTTTTGTTGCAAGCATGATTATGACAGCTATTGCTCTCTTGTTTGTCGCTCCCTCACTATTGCTAGCCTTCACTTTCACTGAGTATGTTTTACTCATGTTTCCAACTCACTAAAACCAAATATTGCCAAAGTGTCCACCATACCTACCTATTAGCATCATTTGCTACTTCCGTGCATATTCAATATGCCTTGTTTTCTTCCGAATAAAATGTTTGCTTGTTATGAGAAAGTTAGTTAGTAAAGCTCGCACGAACTTGATGGCACACTTTATTTCCTCCACTTAATAAACCTGAACCATTGTGACTGTCCATGAAAGTTATATGCTTGCAAATTATAGGTTGGGGATTAGCAGAACCGTGCTGTCACGGGGAACGCTTTCAACACTTGTAGATATATACCCAGTTGATACCATGCTCTTTTGTTTGCGGATGTCGTCGGTGTGAAATAAAAGGGGAGCTTGTAAGTCCATGGAGTTATGTATGTGTGTTAGAGAAATGCCTGGGCCGTCGGTCTAATCCATGCCGTCATGGTGGAAACCTGCAGCGTAACCATAATAATATCTATGAAGCATTCTTCTTATAAAAAATAGAGATAGATATTGAGAAAAAGAAAAAAAGAGATTTATGAAAAGAGGAAATAGAGAAAAAAGCACCATTTTCCCATGGTAAATAAGAAGATTGCTGAGATACTCATTGTCTGCTTGCCTTGTCATTTTGATATGGGGATTCTTCCGTATCATCGGGCAAGGGGTACCCCGTTGGCGGTTCTCTATGATACGCACATATTTATGATGACAAGAAGTTACTGGTAACTAAAGTTGAGTAGCATGAGGAGCGGCCCTCGTACTCAAGGGACATGGGATTTCTAGTTTATAGTCTGTCAAGCATATAACTTAGATTGGACCTCACTTTCACCTTAACCACATTAAAGATGCTTATGATAGGGGCAATGAGATCTCAAAGCTAATGAGTACCATACTTTCAGCATTTGGAAGCTTTTCAAATTATTCAAAACCTTTTCTTTTACTTGTTGAGTCTCCACATATTCTTTGAGCACCTTCTTGAGAGCATAGTTGTCATTCTTTGTGCTTGTCTCAAAACTTGATTATTTGTGTTATGACTTTGATGCTTGTATCTTTGATATCTTTACTTCTAGTCTTCACCTGAACTTCAGAGGTGCCTTGGCATTCATAATGAAAGGCAAGCGAGATACCACTCTATCATACCTTGTTATGAGCATTGTAATGTTGCTTATGTTTGTGCTTCATGCTACTTATTATTTTTGAGTTAGAATATCTTCATAGCTTAGAATGCCTATTAAGTAAACTTAGTTGCATACTCCTTATTATGAATTGTCTAAGTAGTTGATCACATGCTGAGAATATATACATCATTTGAAGCAAATGTGTTCGTGAAAGTTCTTTTATCGCACTCAGTTTTCAACTGAATTGCTTGGGGCAAGCAATAAGCTAAGCTTGGGGGGAGTTGATACGTCCAAAATGTATCTACTTTCCCGAACAATTTTTCTATTGTTTCTCCTCTTAACTTGTGTGATTTGGATGCAACTAACGCGGACTGGCGCTGTTTTCAGCAGAATTGCCTTGGTGTCTACTTTTTGTGCAGAAAATCAACTATCAGGAAAAATCCCGGAAAATATGCCAAAAATCCTATTTCACCAGAAGACTCCCGGAGCCAGAATACGAGACGGAGGGGGGCTGGGCCTAGGCCACACCACCTGGCCGCGCGGGCTAGCCCAGGCCGCGCCAGGGGGTGGTCTGGCCGCCCCAGACTCCCCCTCGGTCTCCCTCTTCGCCTATAAGTTGCCTTCTAACCTAAAAACTTAGGAGGGTTCGACGTTTTTCCAGAAGGAGTTCCGCTACGCCGCTACCACCAGATTCCACGAAACAGCACCAGAAACTCCGTTCTGGCACCCTGCCGTGACAGGGAATTGGAGGAGATCATCACCGCCATCATCGCCATCGCTTATCCATCGACCATCCATGTTTCCCCCATCTATGAGTGAGTAATCCCCCGCTGTAGGCTATGGGGATGGTAGGGATTGGATGAGATCGTTCATGTAATGGCATCAGATTGTTAGGGCATGGTGCCTAGTATCTTCTATTAGTGCTTTATGACTTTGTTGCGACTTGTTATGCTTAATGCTTGTCACTCGGGCCCGAGTGCCATGATTTCAGATCTAAATATGTTATTGATTCATTATGATAGTATTGTTTTTGGTCTTACCTGCAAGTTGTATACACACGTTGTCCGGAACCAATGGCCCCGAAGTGACAGAAATCGGGATAACTGGAGGGAATGGCTTTGATGTGAGGATCACATGTGTTCACAGAGTGTTAATGCTTTGATCCGATGCTCTATTAAACTGAGCACCTTAATTGCCAGTAGTTCCCTTGAGGCCCCACTGCAAACGGGCTGGCAGGACAAAAGATGTTGTGCAAGTTCTCATCGCGAGCACATATGACTATATATGGAACACATGCCTAGGATTATCTAGTACTTGGATGCTTTATCTTATTTATCTGCAATTGCCCTATGTTCTGATTGCTATGTGAATTGTCTTGTCCATGCAACGCCCGTCCATCCATCCCTATGCCTACCGCACTCGAATCCTACTGTTTACTGCTATTGTTACTGCTGTCTTTACTTTACTACTACTGTTACTTTCCTATTCCTACTACAAAACTGTTGCTACTGATAAACTGCTGTGAGCAAGATTGTTTCTAGGCGCAGCTGAATTGATAACTCAGTTGTTAAGGCTTATAAATATTCTTTGGCTCCCCTTGTGTCGAATCAATAAATTGGGTTTCACTTCCCTCGAAAATACTGCGATACACCCCCTATACATGTGGGTCATCAGTAGCTAACAACTAGTCTTCTCTTTAATTGCATCCACGGGGTACACGTCCATTGTTGCATCAGTAGCGTGGCCCTCCGTGGAAGCCACACTGCTTTTCCGTTGAGATGGGCCGACCATACTCTCTAGTGCAGGATCTTGCTGTCGGAATCCTTTAAGTTCATTAAGCTCCTCCCGATGCTCTTGCAACATGGCTTCAAACCTCGCGAACCGCTCTGCATCCTCCTCTTGTTGCCGTTTGTTTTTCTCGATCGGTTTCTGTAGGTGTCAAAGTCCTCGGGAAACCTGATAGCCCATGGACAAGAAGGTCTGACGACTCTTGTTCGTCCAACCTTTTCAGGATTCCCGAGGGCCTTTGTCAGCTCATCATTCTCTCTATCGGGAACAAACTTTCCCTCTTGAACCTCTTTGCGGTGACCCAGCATACCACTGCATGATGTAGTACACTATAGTCGTTGACATAACACCAATGAAACACCGTTCACTAGTATTACATCCCTCAAAGTGGTACAACAGAAACACAGCAGGTCCAAGACGTGACTATAGATTACAATTCGACTCTTAACAAAAGATCTAGAGATTACTCTAGGTTAAAGAGAGAGAAAGAACTTCTTACAGAAAAGAAATAGAAATAATAACTCAGAAATATCTAGTAACTAAGACTAGCATCTAAACTATTTGGCTTACCATTGCTGCTATTGCAATGCTCTACAAAAATAGGTTTTAAGGCTAGAGAATCTACTCCTATCTAAACCGACACTTTATCTTCACTTCAACTGATCTATATGTTGACTTCATTGACTTTATTGAAGAATTTGAGTTGTCGATGATGGTTCCTTGAGCAGAAATTGATGTTGATGTTATCTTCAACGGCTTAAAACCTAGCAAGGGTTAAGAAGGTACGGTTGAGTACGAGTGTACTCAGCAAGTTCACTAAAAAGAAGTGTCTGATGCACTATCTCTATAGCCACAAACCATAGGTTGTAGGCAATGCAGGTTTTCGTAAACATTCTTCAAAGGTTGCTTTTATTCTGAAAACTATGTCCGATAGCCTTCACAGGTTGACCAGAACTTCATGGAGTTCCTTTCCTGCCGCGTTTGTAGCTCCTTCCCGGAATAGGGAGTAACATGTCACAATTCTTACACTCTGTAGAGGTGTGTCACTTTTCCCACAAGAGACCATAAGCTTCGTTGCACAACCGGGAGTATGTCCCCGTTCAAACTTCCTTGGTTTGAGGCCTAACTTAAGATCCAAGCCAATTGCTACCCTCTCCGTGACCCCATATGTCTGCACGGTCCTTCGGGGCTGACTACACCTCCATTAAGCCGCTAACTAGGGCAAGCTATAACCATGGGGAGTTCCCGAAGACTCTATGAGCTGGTGATGCCGCTGGAGGTCCGGCTATACCTCTGGCAGCCACTTATAAATAAGCTAGACACCAAAATCGTGGGGCCTAAGGGTGCCCACCCATATGTTGGATCCACACCAGGAATCCCAACGTCACGATAAGGTCATCTTGCCTCCATATGAAAGGAAGAAGATACAGCTGACTTCTCTGCCCCATTCCAAATCTCATGGTTGACGCGTAATATACGACGCTAGAATCACTAGCGACATTGGTCGTTATGTCCTAGATATTATGTTCCTTTACCACTAGAACTGTATCAATAGATTATTACCACTTGGTAAATAATCCATAATCATATTATTATGAAAATAGTATTTTCTGTCCTTTTTGAAATGCAGGTGATGACATAGTTGAGTTATAAGCATAGAAAATAATCAAAGGCATTAGCAAGTTGTGAACTTGCCTTTTGTGATTGCAAGAATATGCTCTCACGGTCTTCAAGACAATAGAATATCCAAATCTGGAAATAGCATCATTGGTCCGGTAAGGACTAATGTTTAATGAAGCAAGATGCAATTATGCATAATTAATATAATGCAATTTGACAAACCCGAATTCCCAGAACAGCTGTATCTGAACTAGGGTTTGGAATCTGGGAATGAGTTCTTTAGAATGTGTTGCACTTTTATAACAGTTTCACACTTCTGCATCTTATTAAGGCTTGTGAGAGTGTGTGAAACAGTAAGTAAATACAACAAGTAGTATACAATACTAAAGCATTCAATTGGATCATGGTGTCTAAAATATTTCTTAAACAAGATTAAGAATCAATTAGAACTTTTAAAGAGGGGTTCAAGTATCACTTTTAATGTTTCTTAAGAAAAATAACTTTTGAGGAAAATACTACTTTACAAAGTAAAAAGTATTTGAACTTAAGGCTAACACTATAAGGTTTTCTTATTACTTATAAGTACTAAAGTAGAAAACAACTAGTATTGTTGATTTTACAATTGATAAAATACTTTTAGAGAGTAAAACTTATTTAATTTGAAATGGTAGTTTTAGTAAGTATGACTTAAAATGGTTAGACTTATGTTAAGTTCAATTAAACATTATTTGAACTTGTTCTTACATTTTTAGACTTTAAACAAGTAATGCTAAAGGTAATACTAAGTATTTATACATTTTTAATGAATTAAAATAAAAGAAAAGAGTTAAAATAAGATTTGTTACACCATTATCTTTTATTTAACTTCAAAAGTATGAGTTGATATTTTTAGTGTGTAGATTTCATTTTTGTGATCATTTTGGTATATTATAACTATTTTTGTGAATTTTAAATAATAAGATATAATTTTTACAAGTTTTAACACTTTATAAATACTAAATAAATAAAAATATTAGTTAAGTGATAGAAAAATAATTTAAACAAGTTTGTAAATGTAGATTTTGTTTTTATAAGAATTTTGCTATATTATTTATATTTTTCTCATTTACCAATATTAAAATATTAATTTTTAAAACATTATTATTTATAAAATCTTTATTAAATAACAATAATATTTGATAATAAGTTTATAATGTAGAGTTTAATTTTGTGAACATTTTGATATATTATGTACATTTTTCTGAATTATAAAACAAAAGATATAGAATTAATAAGTTTTAATCCTTTTATTAAATTTCTGGAATTATATTTAATTTTTAAAACTATTTTTTTAATCTAATTACTCAAATAGATAATACTTTTATACTAGCACTTACCCTAGACACAATCATAGACATGTGGGCCAGTGGCCATGTCACCTGTTACGCGGGACAAAAGACTTTTTATACCCAATTTATTTTACCCAGAGCCACTGACTGGTGGGGCTTCCGCCACGTTACATGCCACATGGGCATGGACCGAGTCAAACTGGCTGGCTGGGCGGGTGGTGACGTAGGCGTGATGTGAGTGCGACGTCACCTTGCCAGCCACCACCGGATGGTCATCGACAGCGAGGTATGCGAGCGCGCGCGTGGTTGTGAAGGGGTGTGTTGGAACGAGGAGTACGAGGCGAATCGATCTGTGGGCACATCGCTAGAGATTGGTCACCGGAGTGGCTCTGGCGACAAAAAACTGCGGTGGCCGACGGCGGATTACGGCAGCAAGAAGAATCAGAAAGCGAGAGAGAGATTGGAGAGAGGTGCAAGCACCAGTAGCTCACCACAAACGCGTTGAAGGGGTTGGTGGTGCCAGGCGAGCTTCGGATGCGACGAATTGACGGTCATGGCCACGACGGCTGGCTAGATGTCGAGCTTGATTCCTCGCGATTGGGGACGCACCTGCTTGCGTGACGGGTTGGAGATGAACGAGAAGACAGAGGCGAACGCAGTGGTGGTTTAAGTGGTTCTCGAGACGACCGGAGATGGCGAGGACGATAATCTCCGACGAGCTAGGGTTTCTGGCCAGAGAGGGATTTGGGGAAAAAGAGGAAGCTAGGGTTCGTCGGTGGCGTCATGGGGTTCTTATAGACGACCAGGGACGGTAGCGCGGATCTTGGCGCGGTCGACGATGGCGCGACTGCCAACGAGATGCTTCTCTGCATCGGGAGGTCGACGACGACGCGAGGAAGACGCCGCGGGTAAAAGGTCGAAGAGGTATGGGCCGATAGCAGGCTGCACACGGGCCAGATGGGCTGCATACGGGATGTGGCAAAGATTGCGAAGCAAGTTTCTCCAGCTTCTCGTGAGCGACAGATTAGCGAGAATCTTTGCTGGGTCGTGGGCCAAAGCGACTGGCTGCTCCTTCTCTTTTCTTATTCTTTTTCCAGTTTCTGTTTTCTTTTCTATTTATAAATTCACTTCAAATTTGATTTCTACAAGGATTTAAATCCTTAGAATTCTGGTGTAATATTCCAAATGGTTTAGAGATTCATTATACTAAATCTTCTCTTTATTATTCTTTATCTTCTCGAAATTTATGAGTGTATGAAAAGTTCTTTTATTTAGTAAAGTAAATAAAAACTAGGGTTTTGTGAATTTGTTTCTTTTAAAGAAAATCTTATGGAAATGTGCTTAGTGTTGGAGATATGCCCAACAGGCAATAATAAAGTGGTTATTATTATATCTTTATGTTTATGATAAATGTTTACATCCCATGCTATAGTTGTATTAACCAGAAACATTAATACTTGTGTGTTTTGTAAACATAAAAGAGTCCCTAGTAAGCCTCTTCTTAAACTAGCTTGTTGATTAAATGATGATCATGGTTTCCTGATCATGGACATTGGATGTCATTAATAACAAGGTTATATCATTAGGAGAATGATGTGATGGACACACACCCATAGTAAGCATAGCATAAGATCAAGTCATTAAGTTCGTATTGCTATAAGCTTTCAAATGCATAGTAACCCAATCCTTCGACCATGAGGTTATGTTAATCACCATCACCGGATGGGTACTTTGATGACATCAAACACCGCTTCGTAACTGGGTGGTTATAAAGGTGTCATTGGGTATTCTGAAAGTATGTGTTGAAGCGCATGGACCAAGATTGGGACTTGTCCATCCATATGACAGATAGATATGCTCTGGGCCCTCTCGGTGGAATGTCATCTAGTTAGCTTGCAAGCATGTGACTGGGTCACAAGGGATGACATAACATGGAACGAGTAAAGAGTACTTATCAGTAACGAGGAAGAACTAGGTATGGAGATACCGACGATCAAACCTCGGATAAGTAGAATATCGCGTGACAAAGGGAAGTGGTTTCGTATGTTAATGGTTCTATCGATCACGAAGTCATCGTTGAGTATGTGGGAGCCGTTATGGATCTCCAGATCCCGCTAATGGTTATTGATCGGAGATGTGTCTCCATCATGTCTACATGTTCACGAACCGTAGGGTGACACACTTAAGGTTCGAAGTTGTTTTAAGTAGATATGGAATATGCGTTGGAGAACGAATGTTGTTCGGAGTCTCAGATTGGATCCAGAACATCACGAGGAGATCCGGAATTGTCCGAAGAATAAGATTCATATATTGGGGATCATTTTCTAAGTTAGGAAATGTTCCGGAGTGTTTGTATGGAGATTCTAGAAGGTTTCGGAATGTTCTGGAAGGTTCTAGAAGATTTCTTGGATTTTGCTTGAAAACCAAGAAAGGATCAAGGAGTCTTTGTGGGGAAGACACGGATTCGTGGGGGAAGAGGATTCCTCCCCCCCTCCCAATCCGCCGGCCAAGGAGGGAGGGGAGTCCTACTAGGACTCCCCCTCCCATGGCGCCTCCCTCCTTTAAATAGAGGGGAGGGGGCGCCACCCCCTAGCACTCTCCGATAACAAACCCTAGCCGCCGCCTCTCTCCTCCTCCTTCCCTCTGCTCAGGCTTAGGCGAAGCCCTGCAGAAATCTCTACTCCACCACCACCACCACACCGTCGTGCTGCTGAGATTCCGTGGAGAAGATCTACTACCTCCGCTGCTCGCTGGAACGGGGAGAGGAAGGTCTGCTTCGACTCCGCACATGTGACCTACTGCGGAAGCGCTGCCGGAACGCGGCGCCGGAAGGATTGTCCACACGATCTTGAGATCGGCAAGTGATCGACTACATCAACCCCGAGATCTAATCTCATAACGCTTTCGGTTCTACGAGGGTTAGTACAGATCTATCTCGTTGCACAAGTCTGATAGATTAGATCTTGGCTTTTATCTAGATTAGATCTGGGTTTTGTTCGTTCTTGCGGTAGAATTTTTTTGTTTTCCATGCTACGAACCCATCACTTAGTTCCACCATAATAATGGTTAAGGCAAGAATTTAAAATGTTGAATGATATGTAGAGAATTCCCTTCATACTAAGCCTCATAAAGAGATGATATATATATATTTATTATAAGGTATTAATCTTTGTAGTTTATAATTGGTTGACATAAGTTTCATGGTCCTCCATAATTGGTGATTTTCCAAATCCAATTCTACTTGGTTTGTAAAATTTAGAATTACCGCAGAACACTTTTGGTTAGGTAGTAATGAACCAATATTAATCATTGGTAGAGGAATACTAAGGTTTATTCAAATATAGATATATAGGTTTTGAGAGGATTTAATAACCCATATTCAATTATATATAGGGACAAGGATCAAGGTTTAGGGATACTACTTCTAAATCCATGAGTGGTTTAATATCTCCACATAGAGCAAGAGGGTAGAATTGCTTCACTTAAGTGATCTTGATGGTACAAGAGACTAGGTCTTTATTAGGGTTTAAGACAATCAGGTAGACAAGGCTTCTCACACACTCACCTGGTTCTCTAATTGCCTCTTGGAAACTTTAGTTGTCCAAGAGGTATTTTTCAATAGTTACCTAGGGTAGGAAATGGTTTCCCTATCAACTTGATTCTAGGGTCTTGAATAATAAAGTAGACATGGGTCTTGTCATGGCTTGATATATTCTTGGTTAAGGCTTCTAAAGAATCCTTACCTTAATACCTCACTAAGAATATCTTGAGATAAGGATTTCCTTTCCTAAATATACTCTAGATATCTCTCTTATCTTATTCACAAAGATCACATCTTCCGGAATAAGACAATCATCTGACTGCACCATATCCATCATCATATGATGACATGGTCATGCCACTCCAACATTACTCCATTCTTACTCCTAGTATATAACTTCCATTGCTAAACTACCCAAGATGAATCCATCAATGTAGTTACTTCTAACTCCATCCATCAAATCCTTTGATTCCATCTTGCAACTTCTTCCAAGGCTTACTAGATTATAGTTCTCTCTATATATCACATGTGATATCAATCTTTGGAATAGGCATGGTACTACTCTCCACAATACAAGTTTATTCTTGTATCACCTTGGTTAAACTTATTATACTTCCAACTACTCCTACAACTCATGTTATGCACTTCATTATACTCTAGCTTGACTTCTAATGATCAAGCTAGATGATTCAGTTTACTAGGACTTACCTAACTTGGTATATTCATAACTCTTCTTCAACACCTAATCATCTATTCTCAAGTGACTTGAGAATAATGACCACCATCCTTTGATCATACAAAGCTTAGGCTTATAATTGTTTGATCAAGATCTATACTCAACTAAGCAGTAGACTTGTATTAGTCTCTCTATAGACTTATCTTGTTAAGCAAGCTTATTCTAAGTCTACATCCCCTTGTCCTAACAAGATTGTTATCTAATGTACTAATACAACTAGCTTTCTCATAGATCCTCAATTACTAGCTCAACCCTTTAGTTTAGGTACTGCTTCTAGTTAACTCATGAGTGAGTTAACTCCTCCAACATCAAATGGTTTGATCTTCACTAAGGATCACATTCCATTGATGATGGTACACTCAACCATATCTAGTTCTTCCTTTAGATTAACTTACTTAAAGTATTTGGAAGGTCAACACAATAAGCCAAAGGCTATGAGTCAATAAGTTCTAGGTCAAGAATTGATCACTCAATATTGATGATCAATTGATACTAGGACTTGGTTAAATAGGAATGTCACCTATTATCATGACACTAAGGGTATGTATTGGATGGTCTTGGCTTGACTTCCATTCCTACTCTATTTGTAATAAGAGTCAACGTGTATGAACTACCATGATACCCATGGTAGGAGCAACTATGACAAACAAGTGTTTCCAGATTTAGTTATAGGGTTTTTTTACTTAAGTTATATACGTAACTTGGTATACAAAGTTTATGGTAGGTAATATCTTAATATCATCTTTAGAATATCAAGTATTCATCCTTGAGTTGTTGTATGGAATACCATGTAATGATCTCTAGAGGATCTAGTACTCTTTATTAAGTAGTGTGTTGTGACTTAGTTTTATTACATTTGATCTACCCTTAGATCAAATTATATTACCCAAAGATAAGGTTTTAGCAAAGGTCATATTGAAACTTATCGCAGTCAACTTGATGATCTACTTCAGTTCCACCAAGTCAAGAGAAGCTTCAATCACTTTGACAAGTTTTTTTAAAAGCGCGAAAATTATCCGGATTTTCTATGCATGAATGCAATGCACACACCTGTGTTCAGCTTATTTCTAAGCTCTAATGCTGGGGTGTTACAGACTCTCCCCTTTAAAATAAACTTCGTCCCCGAAGTTCATACTCTCTTGCGTTTCGGAAGGAGGTATTGACTTGTATTGATCACAACCTTTGTCAACTCCATGGTAATCACCAATGGGGATAATTGTGGTATCCCGTATCCAGATCTTTTTCCTTAAATCATCTTCATTCCGACAATATCCACTGTCCTTTTCTATATGTAGTATAACTCCTCCTACTACAATCCCCTGGGTTATGTCTTTAAAGTTTTATTTAGAATTGGGTGTGGACACATTTTGTCCATTCCAATCTGGTTTTTCCTATTACATTACACCGGTCTATTTTAGAATACTCTCTTTACACTAAAGGATAACTTACCAGCTGTTTCCCCTTTATAACTAGTCCACTAGGTTTAATCTATTATATCTCCTTGGATCCTTCATCCAGACATACTCTAGAGAATACGCTTATACAGATGATTTCTTATAACCTTATGAGAATAAGACTTAATCTCACTATAATTTTGTACTTCTCCAACCTTTAGTGAGAAAGTTAGTAGTCAACACTTCAGTACTTATTGTTTACTCTCCCCCTTGGCCTTTTCTAACAGTCTCCAATCTTCATGTATAATACCCATTAACTCAATAGTAAGAGTATTGGTCTCTGTCTAGCTTATATCTTACCTAAATAAGGTGTCACGAAAGAATCTACGGTACACCCACATAGTTGTGGATCTCTGAAATGAATCTTCCAACATTATTTGTCTTACTTCTAACCTTTTGGATATTTCCGCTTTGGTAAGCCCGATTTCGCGAAGCGTCTCGAAAGCCGTTCGCTATAAATTTTATACTCCTTTATGTCCTTCTTAGCTTAGGCCAAGTTTTATACTCTTTAAATTACACAAAGATGACCTACTTCACTACACTGCTAGGATACCAGCTACGGATACCAGCTGCGGATCCTCCTAGGTGTATGGATTACCTACGGTTTTCTACTTCTTACTGGCATTCTCTCTGAATTGTTAGAGCTTGAATACCACTTTTGTTTCAAGACTTCTTCTTTGCACTGATTCATGATACTTCCATGAACCCGGTACACCTACTTCATTAGCTTCTTAGCAACATCACCTATCTTAAGTGAACTTGAGTTCATTCTTCATGTTGCTCTCCCCCTTTTTCTCCACTAATAATCCTTCTTATTGCCAGCTCATAGTGAGTTGGGGTTGATCTATCCTTCAAAATAGTGTTGATACTCCTTATATTTGGCTTTAGTCTTCAGGCAAGTCTCCATCTTGATATTCGGAACTCGTCACTCCCTTACAGGAATTCCCTTTTCTATCTAGGTCTATAACATCAAGTAATAACTTGATGATGCAACATGCATTTGCACATCAAGTCAAACTTCATGTACAGATCTAGTCAATCAAGAAGATACAATAAAAACAAAAAATCCAAATGTGGTACATATAACACACATCATTCTAAGCCAGAAATATAGTAGTTGAGTATAATACCTCTAGAATTCAGGCTTAGCTATGTAGTATATGACACCTCCTAGTATAGGTTTACTTCGTGATACTTAGCACTTTAAGGGTTAAACTACTCTTTGTCTCAACTGATGCAGCCCGTCATGCGGACGCTACTACATCCACAACGCCAAGTCCCCAAGATCGTCCCCAAGTCAACCAAGAAGATGGACCATGAGCAGCCAGCTCCAGAACGAGAGTCTCCGCCGTCATCGCCCCGGAGAGTCTGCCCGAATCCAGCCGGAGTGTCCGGCGCAGCCAGAGTGTCCGGCGCGACTCGGCCGGAGTGTCCGGCCTGCCCCAGCCCCAACCTGGCGTGGACATTCAGAAGGCCAGTTCGGACACTACCCGGACACTACCCGGAGTGTCCGGCTACCCCGGACTGTCCGGTCACTCCAACCCGGACTGTCCGGCCCAAGTGATGGGCCTGCGAGCGAACAGCTGCGCCCTTGGCCCATGTACCCCTCTATTTTGCACCAAACCCTAGTTTTATGCCCAAACTACCCCTGAACTTGTGGTTGGCCTAGATATAGAGCCCCCACCCCTCATGTATCCCTTAGGCATAGATGATAGACTAAAGAAAACCCCCTTTGTGGAATCTCTAGGTTTGCCTCATCCCCTTCTACCAAAGGGGATCGACTATCGTCACCACCTCGTCGGAGCTTGCATCGCGCCTCCCTTGTTGTACAAGGCCTTGGCATCGGTGTCCCTTTGCCAAGACGTCAAGACACTCTCCAAGGTGTTGTTCCCTCTCCGCTTGGGATTGATGGGAGCACATTGACCGATCTTTCCTTGCGAGGATTCTATCGGACCGGTGGCCACCGGTGAGAGCAATCAGCCTTGTATCGTGTGTGTTTTGCGTGTGTTCATCGTGTACTTCGCGAGGTGTGCGTCCGCTTCCGCTACCTTCTCTCTTTCCCCTCGCTTTTCCATCGATTTGACCACGAGATCCGTCAAGATCGGGCCACCCTAGAGGTTTGCCCTTATCATCTGGTATCAGCAGCTTTTGGTTGCCATGGATTTCTCCTCGATTTGGTCTTTTCCCTCATAAATTTGAAAATCCCCAAAAAATAGCCCCAATTTCGTGTTTTGGATCGATCTATGATTTGAGTGCATTTTGGTAGGTTTTGATCCGTGGATTACTTGCTAAACTTGTTGATCTACCTTCCTCTGTGTTCCCATGGCTTAATTCCTTGTTTTCCCCCATCAATTTGAGGTTTTGGTCCCAGTTTTTCCGCCAAAACTCGTCCCGTTCGTGTTCTGGAAGTTCTGGTTCGACCGGACCGGACTGTCCGGCCAAAACGGACCGGAATATCCGCCCCACCGGAGTTGTCGTCCTAAACTGACCAGAATATCCGGCCCGGCCGGACTGTTCGGCCTACGCGCACCAGACTATCCGCCCCCCTGCTGACAGAAAAATCTGCTTCACGGTTTTGAGCATAACTTTTGCATACGAACTCGGATTTTGGTGTTATTTAGCTCGTTTTGAAGAGGAGAAAGAGCTCTATATCATCATCACTGTGGTTCATGCTATCTACTCCATCCAAATTCCGTGAGCAAGGCGGAATCCACCAATAAAGGGTGAAGATCGGCGAAGAAAGGCATAAACATTCCGCGACTTCTCCCCACTTGCTTCCCTTTGTGAGCTACACTATCTTTGCATTCAACAAACACTTATTGAGACTAGTTCCTCCTATGATTGCTTGTGCTATGCACATTTGATACCTTGTAGAATTCCGAGCAAAAGTTGTCAGCGCACTATCTCATATAGTTATCTTGTATAGTTGTTGGCACAAGGAAGGGGCAAGTGAAAAATAAAAGTAAAAGAGAAAAAAATAGAAAAAGAGAAAAAGAAGAAAAAGAAAGAAAGAAACAAGTGCCTCATAGAATAGGAAGCGCAAGCTTGATGAACATCAAATAGGTGGTACTTATGGTGCATATCTTGTAGCCCACCAATTTATTGCAATCGAACTAGTGTCTCTCCTTGCACTTGTGCGACACGAGCTTATAGTCTTCGCTAGGTAATCATTTGGTTCTTAGCTCACTTTCTCTGTCGCACAAGTCCCACTTATCCCACCGTATGTGTTTCCTTGTATATATTCCTATCTTGCGGATTGACTTGTTTTGCTTTGTGATCATCATGGTTCTTTACTTGCCATTACAATATCTTGATTTCGGATTGTTCTTGGACACGCCACCTTCCATACCTATCCACCATAAGCTTTGTGTGTGTGTGTTTTAGTGGTTAGTTGGTTTTGGTGTTCCGCGTGAACTTCACTTTGCTTGGTTTTGATTACTCTCAAGTGTTGCCACTTGCACGATACTATATTCCAAGGTAAAGTAAGGTTTTATGTTGCATCTCTAACCCCCTACCACTTCCATATACACCACTTGGTCTTGTGAATCATGTCTAGGGACTCCGGAACCGAGGATGATATCTATGAAGAATCAATGATGAGCCACCACGACTACGACTCCACAAGTATAGAGGACATGATGGAGCACTACACCGACAATGGCTCCGCATGCTTTGAGGACCCGGAGCATTGCACATATGATGGTACCATGTGCATGGAAGACATGGAGCACGTCATCAACTATGGCTCCTCAAGCATGGAGGAATTGGAGCTCTACATCGACAATGGCTCCTCATGCATGGAGCACTACACCAACAATGGCGCCACATGCTTGGGTGACATGGAGTACTACATCAACAACGACTCCCCAAGCATGGATGACTTCGAGTGCTACAACGATGACGCCTCACCAAGCATGGAGGACATGGTGAGCTTCATCCACTTCGAGGGATCTTCCATGAGCCATGAAGAATACCTCCACCGCTTGGAGATGGACGACTACTACACCAAGCTAGCGGAGACGTGTCATCAAGAAACCATGACCTTTAAGGCCAAGCGTGCCACACCAAAGGGCACCACCTACTTCGATGATCCACCTCCAAGGCGTCAAGCGCCACCACCTACATGGCGACATGCACCACCATCTCCAAGGCGACGAGCGCCATCACCTCCAAGCCGTCATGCACCACCATCTCCAAGGCGACGAGTGCCATCACCTCCAAGCCACCAAGCACCACCATCTACAAGGCGCCAAGCACCACAACCTCGAAGGCGTCAAGTGCATCTACCTCCTAGGCATCAAGTGCCACCAACTACAAAAAGAGCGGCGCCCCAACATCACCTTCCAAAAGAGGCACCAAGAAGCAAGAACCTTCATCAACATACATCCTCTCGTGATCATCGCCAACATCAAGAGGATACAAGGCGCTGTTCAAGGCATCTTCGCCATGAAGACAAAGGATACATGTTGAGCACCATCCATAATGCTCAACCAAGCTCAAGAATGCACCACCATCACAAGAAGATTGCCAAGGACAAGGAGCATCGTCGCGAGCATCATGTGGATGATCAAGTGCGCCATCTACATCAACCTTTGGCAAGGCACGCCAATGACCTCCATCGACACCATCATAAGGCACCTTCAACTACTCGTGCCACCACCAAAATGGCACCAAGAGCAAGCTCTCATCCACGCCATCAAGCTTCAATGCCAAGACTTGACGTCCTAGATGACGCATGCAACCTCATGGATGAGGAGGACGAAGACCTCTACTTCGCCAAGTTGGACGAGTACGTCAAGAGGACTACACAATCCAAGGTGCAAGATGGCGACGACAAGGTCAAGAATGGTGAGCATGGGACTTTCCCTTCACCAAAGGAGGCGGAAGGAGTTGAGAGAACCGAGCCTACCCCCATATGCTTGAGTGATGATGTGGTACCAATCCCATGTGAGTATGAGAGCCACTTAGCCCACTTGAGTGAAAACAATAGTGAGATGAGTGACTCCACCATACGTGAGATTGAGTGCTTCCACTTGGAGGGCATCAGTGATACACCGAGTGAGTTGAGAGTGGTAGTTGACAGGTCATGTGAGACCACTTTGATTGCTAACAACTTACCCTCTACCTCTAGTGTGTTTCCTCATGATGTGCTAGGTTCCATGGATCAAGAAGCACCAAGCTTGGAGATGATGATGCCTCCAACCGAGAAGATGTACATGGTGGATGAAGATGATGCCATCCCCATATTATATGAAGAAGTCGCCCACATGGAGGCCAATGCTACCACAACACCCACTTCATATGAGAGGTATGAACAAGGTAAAAATAAGGGTGTTGATGATGCCATGATCCCACTAGTGGACATGATGACTTGTGATGATTGGCATGCTATGGATGATGTTTGTGATAACACATATGTTTCATTGATTTTTCCATGTGCTACTTTGCATTTGCATAATGTTGAGCATGTGAAATTATTTGATTGTGATGATGTTGCCATAGACATGCCATGCTCTAAACGTTACGTTGATGATATCATTGCTTGCACTTTGTTAAACAATTACTCTTTCCAATGTTCTGCTTGCAATGATGTTACCAATGGTACCCCTCGAACCATGCTTTGTCATGAATGTTTTACAATTTCTCCTGTTGCTTGAAATAAGTTGAATATTTGCTCTTTCACTTGTTTTGCTTGCAACAATAATTCTCATATGGTTTATATTGAGATGGCCCCCATAGCTTTCTCAAATTTTGGAGATTTTGATGATTGCCATGATAAGCATGTTCACCGCTTGCATACTCACCATGCACCTATGTTACAATTGCTTGACACTAATGGTGATGTGCACAAGAAGAGATATGTCATGATGGATGATGTATTTCTCTACCATGCACACACGTTCTTCCTTTTGTGTTTGATGTGTGTAGGTACCCGCACAAGAATGTCAACCTCGGTTGAGCACGAGTTGACAAAAAGAGCTCTAGAGAGCATCCCCCAAGTGAGTTCAAGATCGAACCTAACTCTGATACCTTTTGCATGCTTTGCATCTTTCATGTTGACAAATTGCTCTTTCCTATGGTTAGCTTGCAAGCATATTAATGATATCCTTTCACCTTGTGACAATCATGTTTCATTGCTTTTGGATATGGATGCTTTGTGTGTTGCCATAAAAATGTTGAACAATTTCTCTTTCCGATGTTTTGTGTGCAACCATAATGCCATTATGAGCATGTATTGTCATGAGAGCTTCCAAGTCTCTCGTATTGTTGTTGCAACAAACATAAGGACCACTTGCTCTTTCATATGGTTTGTTTGCAAACATGATGTTTTTGCTTCCGCTTGTGATACTCATACCCCCATGATTTTGGCTTTTGATGATATGTGTATGGCATCCAATATATTGAAATCTTGTTCTTTCCAACGGTTGGTTTGCACACATAATGTTGTTGCTTTGGATATTCTTCCTCATGTGTTTTTGCCGAATTCTCCTAGCTTTGCATCAAAGATGTTGATCATGATTTTAGTCACTTGATTTGAGTGCCACACTAAGATGTTATATGGAGTTTTTGAGTTCCCACATTTGGATGATGTTCAATTAACTTCCATGCACTTTGACCTTGCATACACATTTCATTTGCGATACTTGAGTTGTGCTAATAGTGTTGTGAACAAGAATGGACATGCCACAAATGACATGCTCCTCTATCACACACAAACATATGTTGCTTGGTCTTGGTTGTGTGAAGGTACAATTGCATACGTGTCAACCTCTATGGACAAAGAGTTGACAAGACGAATCGAAGAGAGTTACCTAGGGCTATCCTTCAATGAGCTATCTCTATATCATAAGGTGACTTCCTTCTACTTGAGTACTCATGCTATAATCTTCATGAATTGTCTACTCTTTTAGTGTTGCTTCACTTTTGTTGTGAGCTTTGTAGGCTTCATGGAAGGTGAAGGAACATTGAAGAGTTGCCACATCAAGCTTCTCGAGGACGACTATATGGTGAACCCAGGATCAAGAAGGTCTCTCGACATCATCTTCTTAGGATGAGCATGAAGAGTCGAGGACCACTCATTTTGAAGGGGGGAGCTGATGCAGGCCGTCCTACGGACGATACTACATCCACAATGCCAAGTCCCCAAGATCGTCCCCAAGTCAACCAAGAAGATGGACCATGAGAAGCCAGCTCTAGAACGAGAGTCTTCACCGTCATCGCCCTGGAGAGTCCGTCTGAATCCAGCCGCAGTGTCCGGCGCAGCCGCAGTGTCCGGCACGACTCGGCCGGAGTGTCCGGCCTGCCCTAGCCCCAACCTGGTGTGGACATTCAGAAGGATAGTTCGGACACTACCCGAACACTACCTGGAGTGTCCGGCTACCCCGGACTGTCCGATCACTCCGACCCGGACTGTCCGGCCCAAGTGATGGGCCTGCGAGCCAATAGCTGGGCCCTTGGCCCATGTACCCCTCTATTTCGCACCAAACCCTAGTTTTATGCCCAAACTACCCCTGAACTTGTGGTTGGCCTATATATAGATCCCCCACCCCTCATGTATCCTTTAGGCATACATGATAGACTAAAGAAAACCCCCTTTGTGGAATCTCTAGTTTGGCCTCATCCCCTTCTACCAAAGAGGATCGACTATCATCACCACCTCGTCGGAGTTTGCATCACGCCTTCCTCGTTGTACAAGGCCTTGGCATTGGTGTCCCTTTGCCAAGACATCAAGACCCTCTCCAAGGTGTTCTTACCTCTTCGCTTGGGATTGACGGGAGCACGTTGACCGATCTTTCCTTGCGAGGATTCTATCGGACCGGTGGCCACCGGTGAGAGAAATCGGCCTTGTATCGTGTGTGTTTTGCGTGTGTTCATCGTGTTCTTTGCAAGGTGTGCGTCCGCTTCCGCTACCTTCTCCCTTTCCCCTCGCTTTTCCATCGATTTGACCATGAGATCCATGAAGATCGGGCCACCCTAGAGGTTTGCCCTCATCATCAACATTTACCCAAATTGCTCAGGCGCAACAGGATAATTTTGACCAAAGTGGTCTCACTTTGGTTTTGACTAACCACTTACCTTTCTCTTAGGACTACTAAAGACTACCAAATTTCCATTCTATCATAAACTATCCTCACATGATCTCTCAAAACTACTAACAAAATGGTAGTTACTACCTAAATCCAAAAATTATCGTAACATTATGACATCTATGACTTCTATCATGGACCTACACTATTCTTTACTTACTGTTATTTCAAGATTTGTTACTGAGTACTTCTCCTAATTACAAACTTATCATGGTCTCGGAGCTATTCTCACCATGAACTTGTTAAGATTTACCTAGTCATCATGATTAAAGAGCTAATCTCACCATGAAAACTCTTTTTCTTAGCTTACTATTAATGATTCTTAACAAAATTCTACTCCATCACATGGAATTCTCAAGTGAATGCCACATGATTTACTTCCAATTGTATCTATACATCCTCTAATGGTCTAACTTAAGGTGTATAGTGGTATCAACTAATGGTAAGATGCTGCTACTTCATAGGGGTTCTAATTATAGACTCCATCACTAATACTACTCTACATGATATCCTAGTCTTAGTCCTAATCTTATGTGATATTGTAACTAACTTAAGATATCTTAGTAATGTTATACCTATAGAACGATACTAAAATGGCATTTCTCTAGAGAATACATATAACTAATCCTTAAGAAAGATGATAAGAACATCCAACTTAAATGTGACAAGATTTATCCTCAAGTGGATACTCATCACAAGTCTTGGTTTAGATAAGATGGCTTCCTATAGTCACTATCCAACCTACAGATCTTCCTAAAAGGATTTTAATCCTAAGGTCAAAGCATATGCTCTGATACCAGCTGCGGTGAACCAGCATACCACTGCATGATGTAGTACACTATAGTCGTTGACATAACACCAATGAAACACCGTTCACTACTATTACATCCCTCAGAGTGGTACAACAGAAACATAGCAGGTCCAAGATATGACTATAGATTACAACTCGACTCTTAACAAAAGATCCAGAGAACACTCTAGGTTAAAGAGAGAGAAAGAACTTCTTACAGAAAAGAACCAGAAATAATAACTCAGAAATATCTAGTAACTAAGACTAGCATCTAAACTATTTGGCTTGGCATTGCTGCTATTGCAGTGCTCTATAGAAATAGGTTTTAAGGCTAGAGAATCTTCTCCTATCTAAACCGACACTTTATCTTCACTTCAGCTGATGTATATGTTGACTTCATTGACTTTATTGAAGAACTTGAGTTGTCGATGATGGTTCCTTGAGCAGAAATTCATGTTGACGTTGTCTTCAACGGCTTAAAACCTAGCAAAGGGTTAAGAAGATACGGTTGAGTACGAGCGTACTCAGCAAGTTCACTAAAAAAGAGTGTCTGATGCACTATCTCTACAGCCACAGACCATAGGTCGTAGGCAATGCAGGTTTTCATAAACATTTCTTCAAAGGTTGCTTTTATTCTGAAAACTATGTCCGACAGCCTTCACAGGTTGACTAGAACTTCATGGAGTTCCTTTCCTGCCGCATTCGTAGCTCCTTCCCGGAACAGGGAGTAACATGTCATAATTCTTACACTCTGCAGAGCTCCGTCACTTTTCCCACAAGAGACCATAAGCTTTGTTGCACAACCGGAAGTATGTCCCCGTTCAAAGTTCCTTGGTTTGAGGCCTAACTTAAGATCCAAGCCAATCGTTGCCCTCCCCGCGACCCCATATGTCTGCACGATCCTCCGAGGCTGACTACACCTCCGTTAAGCCGCCAACTAGGGCAAGCTATAACCATGGGGAGTTCTCAAAGACTCTATGAGCTGGTGATGCTCCTGGAGGTCCGGCTATACCTCCGGCAGCCACTCATAAATAATCTAGACACCAAAATCGTGGGGCCTAAGGGTGCCCACCCATATGTTGGATCCACACCGGGAATCCCAACGTCACGATAAGGTCATCTTGCCTCCATATGAAAGGAAGAAGATACATCTGACTTCTCTGTCCCATTCCAAATCTCATGGTTGACGCGTAATATACGGCGCTAGAATCACTGGCGACATTGGTTGTTAAGTCCTAGATATTATGTTCCTTTACCACTAGAACTGTATCAATAGATTATTACCACTTGGTAAATAATCCATAATAATATTATTATGAAAATAGTATTTTCTGTCCTTTTTGAAATGCAGGTGATGACACAGTTGATTTATAAGCATAGAAAATAATTAAAGGACATGAGAAAGTTGTGAACTTGCCTTTTGTGATTGCAAGATTATGCACTCACGATCTTCAAGACAATAGAATATCCAAATCTGGAAATAACATCATTGGTCCGGTAAGGACTAATGTTTAAAGAAGCAAGATGCAATTATGCATAATTAATGTAATGCAATTTGACAAACGCAAATTCCCAGAACTGTTGTATCTGAACTAGGGTTTGGAATCTGGGAATGAGTTCTTTAGAATGTGTTGCACTTTTATAACAGTTTCACACTTGTGCTTCTTATTAAGGCTTGTGAGAGTGTGTGAAATAATAAGTAAATACAACAAGTAGTATACAATACTAAAGCATTCAAATGGATCATGGTGTCTAAAATATTTCTTAAACAAGATTAAGAATCAATTAGAACTTTTAAAGGGGGGTTCAAGTATCACTTTTAATGTTTCTTAAGAAAAATAACTTTTGAGGAAAATACTACTTTACAAAGTAAAAAGTATTTAAACTTAAGGCTAACACTATAAGGCTTTCGTAATACTTATAAGTACTAAAGTAGAAAACAACTAGTATTGTTGATTTTACAATTGATAAAATACTTTTAGAGAGTAAAACTTATTTAATTTGAAATGGTAGTTTTAGTAAGTATGACTTAAAATGGTTAGACTTATGTTAACTTCAATTAAACATTATTTGAACTTGTTCTTACATTTTTAGACTTTAAATAAGTAATGCTAAAGGTAATAGTAAGTACTTGTACATTTTTAGTGAATTAAAATAAAATAAAAGGGTTAAAATAAGATTTGTTACACCTTTATCTTTTATTTTACGTCAAAAGTATGAGTTGATATTTTTAGTGTGTAGATTTTATTTTTGTGATCATTTTGGTATATTATAAGTAGAGTGTGGATTTGCTACGACAGGGGATAGCTGTCCCCTTGTATATCTACCGTCCATGTGACCATAGAGATCCGTGCAAATATATAGATTTAGGTTTGCATACGATAAATAATAAATAGTGATTGCATAATTATCAGAGCATATGTCATGCATGCCGTGTCGAGTCAGAAGAAAACTTGTAAACGTCCAAAGATTTGCCAGCACTATGTTAGAATGTATCCTAAAACTTGCAATGTTTACATCTACCGTCCAAAGTCCTCCACTGTTAGAATGTACGATAGAAAATTTGCTTAAAAATATGTTACATTTTAGGCTATAGAAAAAAATACATTTTTTGACAAAACATATGTATTTCTAGTGTTGTTTACTGTCATAAATTTATTTATTTATGCAGCCTAAAATACAAAGACTTTTTTACTAAAATTCCGCACAAATATATGGACCACGTACATATATTTCCGAGAAAGAAACAACAATACATACATATCATTCAGCATGCCCTTGCATTGCCTTGCACATGCATGGCCTAAAGTATCACATGATCGTCTAATGGGAAGTAGAGATATGTGTGGAGTGTGTAACCTTGTACCTCTGCGGGCATAGCTTTTAATAACTTGTTAGAACTTAGCCTAGGTGTTATGCATGTGTGGCACACAGAAAAAGGTACGCTCAAAGGGATGCATGTTCAGACATGAGTGTAGGACCGTTTGGTACTCTGGTATTAATTTGTATCTACTCGCTTATCGTGTCTTGTGTCAATGAGATGGGATGACTACATGCACTTTCTTTATAGACAACTTTACCGGGCATCACGGTGATATCTTCCTAATCTGGTTTGGCACAAATCTCGACAACGTCGATCCTGTGGTTCGCCGATGGGGGGCAGCTATCCCCTGGGCAGGAGACTATTATCCATTACAAGTATTTTTGTGAATTTTAAATAATAAGATATAATTTTTACAAGTTTTAACACTTTATAAATACTAAATAAATAAAAATATTAGTTAAGTGATAAAAAATAATTTAAACAAGTTTGTAAATGTAGATTTTGTTTTTATAAGAATTTTGGTATATTATTTATATTTTTCTCATTTACCAATATTAAAATATTAATTTAAAAAACATTATTATTTATAAAATCTTTATTAAATAACAATTATTTAAATAGTTAACACAATAATATTTGATAATAATTTTATAATATAGAGTTTAATTTTGTGAACATTTTGATATATTATATACATTTTTCTGAATTATAAAACAAAAGATATAGAATTAATAAGTTTTAATTATTTTATTAAATTTCTAGAATTATATTTATATTTAAACTTATTTGTTTTATCTAATTACTCAAACAGATAATAATTTTATACTAGCACTTACCCTAGACACAGTCACAGACATGTGGGCCAGTGGCCACGTCACCTGCTACGTGGGACAAAAGACTTTTTATACCCAATTTATTTTACCCAGAGCCAGTGACTGGTGGGGCTTCCGCCACGTTACATGCCACATGGGCATGGACCGAGTCAAACTGGTTGGCTGGGCGGGTGGTGACATAGGCGTGACGTGAGTGCGACGTCACCTTGCCGGCCACCACCGGATGGTCATCGACAGCGAGGTATGCGAGCGCGCGCGTGGTTGTGAAGGGGTGTGTTGGAACGAGGAGTACGAGGCGAATCGATCTGTGGGCACATCGCCAGAGAGTGGTCACCGGAGTGGCTCTGGCGACAAAAAACTGCGGTGGCCGACGGCAGATTACGGCAGCAAGGCGAATCAGAAAGCGAGAGAGAGATTGGAGAGAGGTGCAAGCACCAGTAGCTCACCACAAACGCGTTGAAGGGGTTGGTGGTGCCAGGCGAGCTTCGGATGCGACGAATTGATGGTCATGGCCACGACGGCTTGCTAGATGTCGAGCTTGATTCCTCGCGATTGGGGACGCGCCTGCTTGCGTGACGGGTTGGAGATGAACGAGAAGACAGAGGCGAACGCAGTGGTGGTTTCAGCGGTTCTCGAGACGACCAGAGACGGCGAGGACGATAATCTCCAACGAGCTAGGGTTTCTAGCCAGAGAGGGATTTGGGGAAAAAGAGGAAGCTAGGGTTCGTCGGTGGCGTCGTGGGGTTCTGATAGATCACCAGGGACGGTAGCACGGATCTTGGTGCGGTCGACGGCGGCACGACTTCCAGCGAGCTGCTTCGCCGCATCAGGAGGTCAATGACGACGCGGATAAAAGGTCGAAGAGGTATGGGCCGATAACGGGCTGCATACGGGCTTTGGCAAAGATTGTGAAGCGAGTTTCTCCAGCTGCTCACAAGCGACAGATTAGCGAGAATCTTCGCTGGGCCGTGGGCCAAAGCGACTGGCTACTCCTTCTCTTTTCTTGTTCTTTTTCTAGTTTTTGTTTTCTTTTCTATTTATAAATTCACTTCAAATTTGATTTCTACTAGGATTTAAATCCTTAGAATTCTGGTGTAATATTCCAAATGGTTTAGAGATTCATTATACTAAATCTTCTCTTTATTATTCTTTATCTTCTCGAAATTTATGAGTGTATGAAAATTTCTTTTATTTAGTAAAGTAAATAAAAACTAGGGTTTTGTGAATTTGTTTCTTTTAAATAAAATCTTATGGAACTTTTTTTAGTTCCACCATAATAATGGTTAAGCCTCATAAAGAGATGAGATATATATTTATTATAAGGTATTAATGTTTGTAGTTTATAATTGGGTGACATAAGTTTCATGGTCCTCTATAATTGGTGATTTGCCAAATCCAATTCTACTTGGTTTGTAAAATTTAGAATTACCACAGAACACTTTTGGTTAGGTAATAATGAACCAATATTAATCATTGGTAGAGGAATACTAAGGTTTATTCAAATATAGATATATAGGTTTTGAGAGGATTTAATAACCCATATTCAATTATAGATAGGGACAAGGATCAAGGTTTAGGGATACTACTTCTAAATCCATGAGTGGTTTAATATCTCCACATAGAGAAAGAGGGTAGAATTGCTTTACTTAAGTGATCTTGATGGTATAAGAGACTAGGTCTTTATTAGGGTTTAAGACAATCAGGTAGACAAGGCTTCTCACACAATCACCTGGTTCTCTAATTGCCTCTTGGAAACTTTAGTTGTCCAAGAGGTATTGTTCAATAGTTACCTAGGATAGGAAATGGTTTCCCTATCAACTTGATTCTAGGGTCTTGAATAATACAGTAGACATGGGTCTTGTCATGGCTTGATATATTCTTGGTTAAGGCTTCTATAGAATCCTTACCTTAATATCTCACTAAGGATATCTTGAGATAAGGAATTCCTTTCCTAAATATACTCTAGATATCTCTCTTATCTTATTCACAAAGATCACATCTTCCAGAATAAGACAATCATCTGACTCCACCATATCCATCATCATATGATGACATGGTCATGCCACTCCAACATTACTCCATTCTTACTCCTAGTATATAACTTCCATTGCTAAACTACCCTTGATGAATCCATCAATGTAGTTACTTCTAACTCCATCCATCAAATCCTTTGATTCCATCTTGCAACTTCTTCCAAGGCTTACTAGATTATAGTTCTCTCTATATATCACATGTGATATCAATCCTTTGGAATAGGCATGGTACTACTCTCTACAATACAAGTTTATTCTTGCATCACCTTGGTTAAACTTATTATACTTCCAACTACTCCTACAACTATGTTATGCACTTCATTATACTCTAGCTTGACTTCTAATGATCAAGCTAGATGATTCAGTTTACTAGGACTTACCTAACTTGGTATATTCATAACTCTTCTTCAACACCTAATCATCTATTCTCAAGTGACTTGAGAATAATGACCACCATCCTTTGATCATACAAAGCTTAGGCTTATAATTGTTTGATCAAGATCTATACTCAACTAAGCAGTAGACTTGTATTAGTCTCTCTATAGACTTATCTTGTTAAGCAAGCTTATTCTAAGTCTATATCCCCTTGTCCTAACAAGATTGTTATCTAATGTACTAATACAACTAGCTTTCTCATAGCTCCTCAATTACTAGCTCAACCCTTGAGTTTAGGTACTGCTTCTAGTTAACTCATGAGTGAGTTAACTCCTCCAACATCAAATGGTTTGATCTTCACTAAGGATCACATTCCATTAATGATGGTACACTCAACCATATCTAGTTCTTCCTTCAGGTTAACTTACTTAAAGTATTTGGAAGGTCAACACAATAAGCCAAAGGCTATGAGTCAATAAGTTCTAGGTCAAGAATTGATCACTCAATATTGATGATCAATTGATACTAGGACTTGGTTAAATAGGAATGTCACCTATTATCATGACACTAAGGGTATGTAATGGATGGTCTTGGCTTGACTTCGATTCCTACTCTATTTGTAATAATAGTCAATGTTTATGAACTACCATGATACCCATGGTAGGAGTAACTATGGAAAACAAGTGTTTCTAGATTTAGTTATAGGGTTTCTTTTACTTAAGTTATATACTTAACTTGGTATACAAAGTTTATGGTAGGTAATATCTTAATATCATCTTTAGAATATCAAGTATTCATCCTTGAGTTGTTGTATGGAATACCATGTAATGATCTCTAGAGGATCTAGTACTCCTTATTAAGTAGTGTGTTGTGACTTAGTTTTATTACATTTGATCTACCCTTAGATCAAATTATATTACCCAAAGATAAGGTTTTAGAAAAGGTCATAGTGAAACTTATCGCAGTCAACTTGATGATCTACTTCAGTTCCACCAAGTCAAGAGAAGCTTCAATCACTTTGACAAGTTTTATTTAAAAGCACGAAAATTATCCGGATTTTCTATGCATGAATGCAATGCACACACCCGTGTTCAGCTTATTTCTAAGCTCTAATGCTGGGATGTTACACTCTTTTATCACTTTAATAAGATCATCCTTGGGTCCAGCAACTTCTTTTTTTGCAACAATCTCGCCTGTTTCTGGGTCATACGATGCCCCATGCCCGAGTAACCAATTTCTTGACCTCAAGGGTTAACCAGACATAGCTGGAGTGACCCCTTTAGCCGCCAGGTCAACTTCATCTTTATCCCACTTAGGCATAACACTCTTGTAGCCACTTGTACCCATATGATGGTGATATTTATTTTTGTATGCATTTAGCTTATTATTTTTTGACATTGCCACAGCTGGTGCCGAGGTCTTGTATTGCATAAATGCGGCTCAGTTATCCTGCTGCATCTCTAGTGGGCCAGTGAATGCAGGAGTGTTTTTCTTCAACACATAGTTGCGATACAATCTTTTCTTACAGTCCTTGAATAGTTCGCCCATCTTCTTAAGATCCCACTCCTTGACTTTCCTCCTCATTTGTTGTGTGAGCTCATTAGTCTCCAAGACGGGTAGGGTGAAATGTGTCATGAGAGAATTCCACATCGCATCTTTCACTATATCGTCGACAAAACTAGCCCCAGCTGGATCCCTTTTCTTTCCTGGCTTATTCCATTCTCGCGTGGCGATCGGGGCGGTGTCTCTAGCAATCACTCCACATTGATGTACAAATGCATTCACAGATTGTTTGGGCTCCAACGGTTGACCCAGCGCAGAGCAACTTTTGGGACGAGCCTCTTTTCCTTGTAGAAGATTAGCCCGATGCGGAGGTCTAAGATAAGAAACATTCGCCAGTACATATATACGAATAAATTAGTGCATCTATACTAGTGATCGATTGGTAGAGGCTTTATATACCTCGTCGGACTTTGTTATTAAGATGTCTTCACCGTGGTCTCCACCATGGTCAGCACCATTGTCTCCACTATCGTATCCACTATCGTCTCATCCTAATAAGAACCTCCAGTAGCTTCATCTATCATATTGAGAAGCTCCTCTTCATCCTGTCTACCATTCATAGCTTAACTAATACAGAAAATGATAAAACAATTTTGAAGCAAGTAGAAGAATATTACAATTGAGACGACTTGGATACAGAAAAAAGATTACGTACTAATAATGAAACAATTTTGCATTAAGATAAAGTACAATAATATAAGATCCGTGTTTTATCTTAAGATAAAGTACAATAATAAAGTACAATAATAATTTTGCATTAAGATAAACAATCGCTCATATCTTGCTCATATCAAACTAGCGAACTCGGCTACCGCGTTCTGTGCCACGGGAGTTGTACACCCAGAGAAGAGGAACCATCACCGGAGAATAGCTCGGGTGAGATCCATGAAGAACCTGCCAGAGATTGGAGAACCTGGTCTCCAAAAGATACATATACCGGCGTACGTGCTCGTCCTCCTCCCTAATACGATGACGTACCACCTCCTCGGGGGCCGGCTCCCTCTGCACTGCTCCTGGACCTCATGGATGCCACCAAAGAAGGTCTGGGTCGACGATGATACCCGGATTCCTAACCAAGGTACGAGTCCCGGCAGGTAGCACCTCCCAGTGCCAACCCGGCGGAGCCTAGACTCAAACATCCCTAGACCCGACGAAGTCCAATACGCCGAGTGGACTAGGAGGACACGGCATAACTAAATAATAAGAATAAACAATCATAAATAGTAACTAAATTACTAAGTATTGCCCTAATAACACTAGCTAAGTATATATTCTAACAAAATCCCTAACTAACTAAGTATTCTAACTAAATCCCTAACACTAATCCTAACTAAATCACTAACACTAACTAAGTATTCTAACTAAATCCCTAATAACACTAACCCTAACTAAATCCCTAACACTAACTAAGTATATATTCTGACTAAATCCCTAACTAACTAAGTATTCTAACTTAATTCCTAACACTGACCCTAACTAAATCTCTAACATTAATTAAGTATTCTAACTAAATCCCTAATAACACTAACCCTAACTAAATCCCTAACACTAAATAAGTATATATTCTAACTAAATCCCTAACTAACTAATTATTCTAACGTAATCCCTAACATTAACCCTAACTAAATCTCTAAAACTAACCCTAACTAAATCCCTAACACTAACTAAATAATTAAACTATAATAATATCTCCATAACCCTAATTCACCTGCAGGGGTGGCGGAGGGCGCGGCGGCGGCGAGCTCCTCCACAAGCGGCGCGAGCGGTGGCGCGGCTGCTGGCTCCTCCTCGACGGGCGGCGGCGCGGGCGGTGGAGCGGGAGGTGGCATGGCTGGCTCTCCTCAGCGGGAGGTGGTGCATCGTGCTCCTCCACGGGCGCGGGCGGTGGCGGTTCGTCATCGGGAAGAAGATCACGGCTCTCTGGTTCATGGCTCAACCCGGGGTGGAGGTGGGGGTATTTATACCCCCAACCTTTAGTCCCGGTTTGTATTACAAACTGGGGCTAAAGGTGTTTTCGGCCGGCGCTATTCCCGCGCACGCATACCCCTTTAGCCCTGGTTTGTAATACAAACCGGGGCTAAAGGTCATTTTTGGCGCCAAAAAGAAAACTGGTGTATAGTTTTTAGAAAATTATGTATTATGTATGAAAATTTTCAAAAAAATAAGATCTATAATTTAAATCTATTATCATACTCTATTATACAACTTAAATCAAATTATTTATTGTTTAACAAGTATTATATTTAGTATAAATGTTGAAAAATATAGTTTATTATTTAAAAAACAAAAAATACATATAATATACCAAACTATTCACAAAAAGTAATATACTCATTAGAAATATAATATTTCATAGTAAAACTAGTAACTGGGACTAAAAGATATTTCGGGGACCTTTAGTCCCGGTTGGAGGCACTAACCGGGACTAGATATTTCCTGCCATTTCCCCCGCCATTTCTCCCCACTTCCCGCCATGTTTTCCCGCCATTTACCCCTGCTTCTTGCCATGTTTTCCCGCCATTTACCACTATATCTAGGCCGACCGCCATGTCCATCCACACATCCACACATTCTCTCTCACAATAATGGACACCGCTTACTTGGCCTTTATGGGGCTCGAGGAGACCGAGGCGCTGTGCGCCTCCAGCTACCCATGCCCGCCGGGGTACCAGCTGTCCGCCGGCTGGATGTTGAGTGCTGGAGGGGTTCTTGTTCCTCCTGTGCCTCAAGGTTCGGCCCGCCAGGTGGCCATCACGAACCACTTCTACCTCGAGCTCATGCCAGAGCAGCAGATGGATCCCCATTGGGATCCCGACAACCTCGACACCTGGAATGCCTTCTTCGCAAACCAGCGGGAAAGGGAGCTCGCCAGGTACGAGGGTGACGGCCCGCCCTAGTGAACCACAATGAGGCCGATCGCCACCTGTGGAGGGAGAACCGGACCATCCCCAGCGTGATGCGCTACATCGCCATGGGAGACCATCCTCGCCTGAGGTACCCGCACTTTCACCAGTCGCATAGACACAAGAATGGTGGCGGTGCTGAAGGCCGAGGGCGTACCGGGGTCGTCATCCGGGAGCCCCCTCCCCATGCGTCGTGAATCCGAGGCTAGAGTGGCAGGTGCCCCCTCCCCCGTTCCCCCATGCACAAGCTGGGGAAGGGCTGAGGATCCAGCCGCGTGCTACGAGCGACAACAATGACGATGACGATGACGATTCCGAAGACGACCCTGAAGCTATGAACTACAGGGCTAGATATGATTATGACTAATTTTTACGTTTTAATATTAATAAATGTCTTTGGTGTTGGCCACAGCAAGTTGCAATACTACCTATTGAGATCGAGATAGTTCATATCCATATATATATAAGCAAATCATTAAAAATAAAGGTTTAATAATATTGTACATCACCAACATCCACACATCTCTATTGTTAGGGTTTTCTTCTAATCCGTAACCATGGAGCATCTTCCTTACTTAACGGGATGTTTGGGTCATCTTTCACAGCGAAGGGTGGAATTTCATGAAACTTATCATAATCTTCTAACATGTCTGTCTTATCCTCCACCCCATGATGTTTCTTTTTCCTGGAAGAACTATGTGGCGCTTTGGCTCATCGTATGCTGTATTATTTTGCTTATCTTTCATTTTTCTCGGTTTGGTAGACATGTCCTTCACATAAAAATCCTGAGCCACATCATTGGCTAGGATGAATGGTTCATCTCTATACGCAAGTTTGTTGAGATCCACTGTTGTCATTCCGTATTTCTTGTCTACCTCAACCCTGCCTCCTGTCATCTTGACCCATTTGCACCGAAACAAAGGGACCTTAAAATAAGGTCCATAGTCAAATTCCCATATCTCCTCTATGTAACCATAATATGTATCCTTTTGCACATTCTCGTCTATTGCATCAAATCGGACACCACTGTTTTGGTTGGTGCTCTTTTTATCTTGGGCGATCGTGTAAAATGTATTCCCAGTTATCTCGTACCCTTGGAAAGCCAATATACTCAAAGATGGTGACCTGGCCAACCAGTACAACTGCTCTCCAACATTGATGTCATTCATGAGATGTGACTGCAACCAACCGCTAAAAGTCCTCATGTGTTCATCTCTAATCCAGGAGACATGCTTCCCCGGGTTGTTGGAGTGTACAATATTCTTGTGTTCCTCGATATACGGAGCCACCAAGGTGGAACTTTGCAGAACTGTGTAGTGTGCTTTAGTGAGAGAATGTCCGTCCATACATATCCTTGCTTTCTTTCCTATAGTGCCTTTTCCACTCAGTCTACCCTCATGTCGTGATTCAGGAACACCGATGGGATTAAGATCAGGAATAAAGTCAACACAAAACTCAATGACCTCCTCTGTTCCATATCCCTTTGAGATGCTTCCATCTGTCCTAGCACGGTTATGAACATATTTCTTTAAGACTCCCATGAACCTCTCAAAGGGGAACATATTGTGTAGAAATACAGGACCGAGAATGTTAATCTCTTTGACTAGGTGAACTAGGAGGTGCGTCATAATATTGAAGATGGATGGTGGGAACACCAACTCAAAGCTGACAAGACATTCGACCACATATTTCTGTAACCTTGGTAGACTATCTAGACTGATTACCTTCTGAGAAATTGCATTAAGAAACACACATAGCTTCACAATGGGTACTCGAACATTTTCCGGCAGGAGTCCCCTCAATGCAATCAGAAGCAGCTGTGTCATAAGCACGTGGCAGTCATGAGACTAGGTTTTGAAAAAATTTCTCTGCCATATTTATTATTCCCTTTATGTTCGACGAGAATCCAGACGTGACCTTGATACTGTAAAGGACTTCAAAAAAGATTTCCTTCTCTTCTTTGGTAAGAGCGTAGTTGGCAGTACCTTCAAACAACTCTGGATGCATGCCGTCTCGGTCTTTCATACGTTGTTGGTCCTGCCGTGCTTCCGGTGTATCTTTATTCTTCCCATACACGCCCAAGAAGCCTAGCAGGATCACGCAAAGATTCTTCGTCAAGTTCATCACGTCAATTGTAGAGCGGACCTCTAGGACTTTCCAATAGGGTAGCTCCCAAAATATAGATTTCTTTTTCCACATGGGTGTATGTCCGACATCGTCCTTTGGAACAGATTGTCTACCAGGAGCCTTTCCAAAGATTACTTTTAAATCCTTCACCATATCAAATACATCATCACCAGTATGGTGGATAGGCTTACACCGGCTATCTACCTCACCATTGAAATGCTTACCTTTCTTTCTTAGGGTGTGCGTGGGCAGAAGAAAACAACGATTCCCCGGGTACACATTCTTCTTACATTTATCCAAATATATACTTTCAATCTCATCTAAACAGTGTGTGCATGCATTGTATCCCTTGTTTGTCTATCCTAAAATGTTACTAAGACCAGTCCAATCATTGATTGTTATGAACAACAACGCTCGTAGGTCAAATTCCGCCTGCTTGTTCTCATCCCGCACACTTCACCTTGTCCGTGCCACAACTGTAAGAGTTCTTCAACTAATGGCCTTAGGTACACATCAATGTCGTTGCCGGGTTGCTTCGGGCCTTGGATGAGCACTGGCATCATAATGAAATTCCGCTTCATGCACAACCAAGGAGGAAGGTTATAGATACACAGAGTCACAGGCCAGGTGCTATGACTACAGCTCTGCTCCCCAAAAGGATTCATGCCATCTGTACTTAGACCAAACCATAAGTTCCTCGCGTCACCTGCAAAGTCCGGGAAGTCTCTCTTGATTTTTCTACACTGCAACCCATCAGCGGGGTGTCTCAACATCTCGTCTTTCTTACGGTCTTCCATGTGTCATCGCAACAACTTGGCATGCTCTTTGTTCCTAAACAAACATTTCAACTGTGGTATTATAGGAGCATACCACATCACCTTGGCAGGAACCCTCTTCATGCGACGCTCGCCCTCAACATCACCAAGGTCATCTCGTCTTATCTTATACCGCAATTCAGTGTATACTGGGCATGCATCCAAATTCTCGTACTCCTCTCCGCGGTCAATGATGCAGTCATTAATGCATGCATGTATCTTCTGAACCTCTAATCCTAGAGGGCAGACAATCTTCTTTGCTTCGTAGGTACTGGCAGGCAGTTTGTTATCCTTTGGAAGCAACTTCTTCATTATTTTCAGCAACTTTTCAAATTCTTTTTTCAGTCACACCATTCTCTGCCTTCCATTGTAGCAATTCCAGTGTGCTACCCAGTTTTTTGTGCCCATCTTCACAATTTGGGTACAACAATTTGTTGTGGTCCTCTAACATCTTCTTGAATTTCAACCTCTCCCTTTCAATTACGCATTATTCCTTTGTATCAGCAATGGCCCAACTAAGATCATCATCGGGCATATTTGATGCCCGTTCTTCATCATTGTCTTCCATTGTAGTACCATCATATTCAGGGGACATAGCAGGGTAGTCGTTATCATTCTCTTCTTCTTTGTTGTCTTCCATCATAACCCCTCTTTCTCCATGCTTGGTCCAACAATTATAGCCGGTCATGAAACCGGACCGAAACAGGTGACTGTGAAGGACTCTTGAGTAAGAGTATTCCTTATGATTCCAACAGACACCACATGGACAAGACATAAAACCATTCCGCTTGTTTGCCTGGGCCACAAGGAGAAAAGAACGCACGCCTTTAATGAACTCGCTAGAGAGTCGGTCAGCGTACATCCATTGCCGGCTCATCTGCATTATATAATTAAGTACATCAAACAGAATCATGATGATAAAATTAGTACTGGTCTAAAAAACAAAATTAAAACCAACAACCAAGACTAAAGATATGATGACCTTTAGTCCCGGTTGGCAGCACCAACCGGGACTAAGTGTGGATGTGTAGACAACATGTCGACACTATGTCCTCAGTGGGCAGCACTAAGCCAGTAAATGACGACACTATTTTGGGTGGGTGGCAGCACTATGCCAGGGGTGAGTGTCGACATTATGTCTTTAGTGCCCAACACTATGTTGTGCTGCTTAATCTATAAATAGGTATGCATTCTTGTGAAGAACTGCTAGATGGTGTGCGAGAGCAAGGACACCACTCTTGCGGAGCTTCTCGAAGATGTCTTACAATCCCGTCCCGAGACATCTTCAAGGAGCTCGCCATAGAGGCACTCCCTAATATGTGAATTGTTTTAGTTACCTGACGTATTAATCTATAGCTAGAGAAGTTATTATTAACTCCAAGATGGTGAGAGAGGGACACTGATGGCTCAAAATATATCGAGCTCGTTGGGAACTTCAAGAGGAAGGTATGATGAGCACAATAGCAAGTTTTCCCTCAGTTATGAAACCAAGGTTATCGAACCAGTAGGTGCAAGGTGTTGCTAGCAACTTGGAATCCTGCACAACACAACCATAGAACTTTGCTCCCAACTTACAGTGAGGTTGTCAATCTCACCGGTTTTGCTGAAAACAAAGGATTAAACGTATTGTGTGGAAGATAGTAATTGTTTGCAGAAAGTAAATAGTAAACATTAAATAGTAGATGGTTGATTGATGGTAAAAGAATGGACCGGGGTCCATAGTTCACTAGATGTGATTCTCCTTAAGATAGATGATATGTTGGGTGAATAAATTACAGCGGGGCAATTGACAGACACCGAGAAAGCATACATGCATATACTAATCATCTTGAATCCTATGAGATTTGATTGGGCATTATAACATTATACATAGACTTTAATCCAACTGCATCTATGACTAATAATCCACATTCAGGTTATCATCCGAACCCCCTCCAGTATTAAGTTGCAAGCAACAGATAATTGCATTAAGCAAAGTGTGTAAAGTGAATAATACAATTGTCCCATGGACAATGGATTGTTGCTTTCTCCCTAGTAGAAACAACACATCTACTACCTTAGAGATTCCTGTCACTTCCCCAGATTACTAGAGGCATGAACCCACTATCGAGCATAAATACTCCCTCTTGGAGTTTCTACCATCTACTTGGCCAAGATAGCTACTAACAACAGAAAGCATGCAAGATCACAAATAACATAGACATGATAGAATCAATAATCAATCTGAAATAGCATCTCAATATCCATCGGATCCCTGCAAACACAACATGTAAGATTACAAACAGATGATCTTGATCATGAACAGAGCTCACAATATCTAAACATGGTAACACAAAGGAGGATAACCAACCATCTAGCTACTACATGGACCTGTAGTCCAGGGATAAACTACTCACGCATCACACCGAAGGCAGGCATGGTGATGAAGAAGGCCTCCAGGGTGATATCTCCCCTTCAACAGGGTGCCGGGAAGAGCTTCGGATCCCTCCCTATCTAGGGATGGAGATGATAGCGGCTACAAACTCTTTTGTGGAATTTTGATCGGGTTCTTAGGGTCTTCATCCCGAGAGGCTTTTATAGGCGGAAGGGCAAGGTCGGTGGAGGCTCGAGGGGCCCACACCAGGTGGCGGCGCGCCTAGGGCTGGCCGCGCCACCCTAGGGTGTGGCCGCCTCGTGGCCCCCCGTCGGCTATCCTCCGGACTCCGTGTTGCTTCAGGTAAAATATTGACTTGGGCTTTTGTCCGATCCAATTCCGAGAATATTTCCTTACTAGCTTTTCTGAAACCAAAAACAGCAGAAAACAGGCAACTGGCACTGTGGCATCTTGTTAATAGGTTAGTTCCAGAAAATATGTAAAAATACTCCAAAGTGTGGACAAAACATAAGAAAGAAGATATAAAACAAGCATGGAATATCAAAAATTATAGATACATTTACAACGTATCAACATCCCCAAGCTTCACTCATGCTCGCCCTCGAGTAGGTAAGTGATAAAAAAGAATAATTTTTGAGGTGACATGCACCATCACAATCTTGATCAAGGTATTTGTAGAACATTGATAACTGGGATCATAGTACTTTAACATAGACATGAAAGATATAGTTCTAACAATAATATATAGCAATTATGTTGTAACATTAAAAGGTACAAACAAAAGATTTATGGATAACAATGCTTTGAAAGACGTTTGTTTGTTTCACATATAGAAAACATAACGAGACTGGTATTCATCTTGTCCCTCATAGTGTAGCAAAACATAAATGCATAGAACACCTTCAAAGTTCATAAGGGTGACTAGATACAAATAGTTTAAGAACAAGCAGTATCAAAGTTATGAATCAATCAACAAGTTTTGGGACAATGCACATTAAACTAAGAATGACCACTATGCTCTCTCAATAGGTGCATAAAGATATAAGATGGAGACTCAAAATAAAAGTAAAAGAAAGGCCCTTCATAAAAGGAAGCAGGGATTCAAGTTTCATAAAGATCTTCCAAAAATTATGGTACTTATTAGCTTCCAGCTCTCATTGCCCCTATCATAAGCATCTTTAGGTGATTAAGGTTAAAGTGAGAAAATATGAGGATATGCCAGACACGTTATAAGCTGAAAATCTCATGCCCCTTTTTTCTCCTTTTTTGAATGCTTCACAGATTGCTCACTACGGTTATGCTGTACGTTTCCACCATGATTAGGCATGGCTTAGACAAGCCACCCAGGCGTTTCTCTAACACATATACGAACTCCATAAGCCTTACAAGCTCCCCTTTCATTTCACACCGTCGGGATCTATAAGCAAAAGAACATGATATCAACTAAATAAAGTGCAATGTTGAAGTGTTCCCCATGATAACATGGTTCTGCTAATTCACAACTTACAAAGTGCAAGCATATACGCAACATAGATGGGCAGAATGGTTCAAGATTATTAAGTGCAAGAAAGTAAAGTGTGCCATCAAGTTCGTGAGACCTTTAATCACTAATTTTCACATAACAAGTTTAATTCGGAAGGTAGATAAAAACATGAATATACTTGGAATAGCAAATGCTAATATGTAGGTATGGTGGACTCTTTGGAATAACTTGGTTTTATTTGGAGTTGGATGCATGAGTGGGACTCATACTCGGTATGGAGGCTAGCAAAAGACCAACTAAGAGAGCAATAATGGTCATAATCATGCAAAGCGACAAAACATCATTAATTAAAGCATAAAGTGATATTACAAGTCAAAAACTAAACGATCATAAAGGCTATGGTAACTTGGGATAGTCATAGCATGGTGTGAGCATGCGCCAAGTCAACCCAAATAAAGCATCAACAGAGAATAACACAATACTATGCTTTTATATGCTAAAACAACACATGATTCTTTCAAGGCACATTAAGCAATCTCAATGGTTTGTAACAAGTCATGCTACAGCAATAATCACTAAGCATAAAGTCAAAGCAATATCAAACATGACATGATAAAGCCTAGGCCACAGTCAAAAACAAGACTCTTTTATATACCACTTATAAGCATGAACTTTCCTACTCTTTTCCAAACCAAATCAACTTATTTGAAACTATGTATGAATGCAGGGGTCCAACCAATTTATTTAAGCAAACCAAGCAAACAAAAACAAAAAATAAAAACGAAGACGCTCCCAGAACAACACAATTGTGCATGAAACAATAAAAATGAAGTGTTTGGAAGAAAACCTGAGATTTTTATTGATGAAGAAGGGGATGCCTTGGGCATCCCCAAGATTTGAAGCTTGTACTTCTTGAATATTTCTTGGGGTGACACGGGTGGCATCCCCAAGCTTGAGCTTTTGTCCATGAAGGAAATATGCCCTGAGAGGCAATAATAAAGTTGTTATTATGTATTCCTTGTATATGATAGATGTTTGTTTTGCATGCTATAATTGTATTGGTAGGAAACATCAATACATGTGTGTTTAATAAACAAATAAAAGGTTCCTAGTTATGCCTCTATTATAGACTAGCTCGTTGATTAACAAGATGATCAAAGTTTCCTGATCGTGGACATTGGATGTTGTTAATACCGAGGTCACAACATTTGTGAAATGATGTGATGAACATCCATCCGAAGTATAGCATTACGATCAAAGTCATTATGTTTATATTGTTATAACATCATACGAAGTAATCTTTATCCTTAGACCATGAGATCATGTTAATTTCTGACATCAGAAGAGTAACTTGATAACATCAAACGTCACACCGTAAAAGGTGACTATAAAGGTGGGTTCAGATACTCCGAAGATGTCATGTTGAGGCTCATGGATCAAGAGTGGAATTTTTCAATCCCGGTGACAAATAGATATACTCTAGGCCATCTCGGTGATATCACATTAAGATAGCTTGCAAGCAAGTGATGTGATCACTAATGTTATATCACGGGAACGAGAAAAGAGTGCATGTCGGTAACGAGATCATACTAGGTATTTGGATACCGATGATCGAATCTCGGACATGTAATATATCATGAGACAAAGGGATTAAATTACTAGCATTAAAGGTTCTCACGATCACAGAAGTCATCGTTGAATGTGCAGGAGTTAGTATGGATCTCCAGGTCCCGCTTCTGATTATTGATTTGAGAGGAGTCTCAATCATGTCTGCATTATTCGCGAACCATAGGGTGACACACTTAAGGATTGCCAAACACCATTTTGGAGCACATATGTTTCAAACGAAAGAATTGCAAAGCGCTGGAATTATTTTGATGGAAACCAGAATTGTTTTGGGGGAAATTGCAGAAACTGGTTCTGCATGTGATATTGTAATGTTACAGTGGGTTTTATGTGAATGTTTGTTGATTAAAGTAATTAACAAAATTCTGAATAAAATAAATAAAAGAGTTTTATTAAATGAGAGTTGCATTAAATTTGGTGAAAATTAAATGCATGTGAGGGAACTTTGGGTGGAGGCTAAATTGATGTGAGTGGAGCTTCCACCACATGAATGAGGAAGAGGTGGGGGCACCCCCCATGGGCGCCGGCCATGGGAGGGGAGGGTCCCCGCTCCTCCTATAAAAGGCCCCCCTCTCCTCCCTCACAAAGTACACCTCCTCGTGAAGGATCTCTCTCCCCCTCTAGATATATTCCCCCATGGTCTCGGATTAGCGAGATACATGTTCCCGGTGGCATTGCGTCTAGAAGGAGTTGTTGCTTCCGCTGGTTCGCTGGAGCGAGGAGGTGGAGGTTGTTCGGTGGCCTGAACGTGTGTGTGAGGACGGATGCGCTGCTGATTTGCGGCGCTAGGACTTCCACACGATCTTGAGATCGGCAAGCGTACGACTACATCATCCTCGAGTTCCAACTCGTTAACAAAACTCTGTTGTCTTCGAGGGTAAGTTCTCTATGGATGTATATCCACCCGTTCCTTGTATCTAGTAGATAGATCTTGGCGTATAGTTCTCATAGTAGGAAATTTTTTGTTTTCTATGTTGTGAACCCAACAGTCCATACTTCATCTTATCACATTGTTCTTCCCTACACTTTAAAATCTCCTTCATACAAAACTTCACACAATCTTCATTAACAACATTAGTGTACTCAAAATAAAAAGTCTTTAGGTTCAGTTTCAACACAAGTAAAATTTCCATTAAAACACAAGCTACTGTAGCAATTTCTTTTAAAATTTCAAGTGATCAAAGAGAACTCAAAGAGAAAGAGATTAAGAGGCAAATGCAAATAATGGCAGAAATCTGTCAAAACAGACCAGCAGGTATTTTTTTTTAGAAAACCTTATGTTGCTCAAATCGAAAAGTGTTAAACTAATGAAAGTTGGATAACAACCTGGGGCAGAAGCACAAAAAATTATAGCTCAATCCGACATACAAAGATTTTTCACGAATTTTTACAGCGAAGCACAAAAATCTGTTTCGAGACAACAAGTTTCCCAAGTCTTACTTCTCTCTCATTAGAGGTTACTCTTGGCACAAAAACCACACAAAAAGGATAAGGAGAGGTTATTACAGAGGCAATAACTCCCAAGACTCAACAAACAAAAACCTACTGAATAGTAATTTGGGTTATCTCCCAATAAGTGATTTTCTTTAACGCCTTTGAGCTAGGCATAAGAAGCAAGATTCAAGTATTCTCAAATGAAGAATCATTAAGACCAAATTTCTTACCCATACCTTTCTTACCTTTCTTCCTATGCTTGGGGAACGTATGATTGTTTGGTAGAGAAGAAAAATGCATGATGCCCTTTTCCACATCTATTATTGCTCCAAGGAGTTTTAGTAGGGATCTTCCAAGTGTAATTCGTCCTTTTCCTACACATTCAATAACAAGATAATCAGTAGACACCACTTTCCCTTGGATCTTTGTAACCACTCCTTTAGCTATTCCAATGGGTAATATTGTGGCATTATTAGTAAGAGATATTTCTTCTACCCCTTCAGAAAGTCCCCAACGATTTAAAGATTCATAGACATCTTTAGGCATAAGACAGAATTCAGACATGATATCACAACGAGCATAAAAAGATTCATTGTTTATAACAACTTTTACTGTAGGAAGCCATTTTGAAGGTTCAGAATTTATTGGAACATATTCATGATGCTCTCTAAGCATGTTATAGCATTCTTTTAAACTAGCCGTGTTGGTCTCAAGAGTGTTCATCTAGTAATAAAGTTTGTAACGGAGGAATCAAATTTGCTAGGCAAGTCATATGTTGCAACCAACTTTTTTATGGCATTAAAAGCTTCACCCTCATTGCACTGGAGGAAATCTCCTCCTACTACAGCATCCAAAGCATATCTATAGCAAAGAACTGTTCCAAAGTAGAAACTGCTAAGAAACAAGCTTAGAATCATTTTAGGTTCAGTTTTTTCATGTAAATCAGAGATTCTAGACCAAGCTTCTTTGAAACTCTCTTCAATTCCTTGTTTGAAAGTAAAAATCATTTCCTCAGGTGATATAGTGATTCGAGCAATGCTAGGCATAATAGCAACTTGAGATAAAAACTAATTTTTTGTGTGTTTTTGATATAAAGAAGCAAACCAGTACAACTAATTTTTTGTGTTTTTGATAAAGAAACAAGCAAACAAAGCAGAAATAAACTTAGCAAAACAAAAAAACAAAGTAAAGAGATTGGTTGTGAGAGACTCCCCTTGTGAAGATATCCTTGACTCCCCGGCAACGGCGCCAGAAAAAAGGCTTGATGGATAAAAATATATCGAGCTCGTTGGGAACCCCAAGAGGAAGGTATGATGAGCACAGTAGAAAGTTTTGCCTCAGTTATGAAACCAAGGTTATCGAACCAGTAGGAGCAAGGAAACAACTGCAAGATGTTGCTAGCAACTTGGAATCCTACACAACACAACCACATAACTTTGCTCCCAACTTATAGTGAGGTTGTCAATCTCACAACTTTTGCTGAAAATAAAGGATTAAACATATTGTGTGGAAGATAGTAATTGTTTGCATAAAGTAAACAGTAAACAGTAAATACTAGATCGTAGATTGATGGTAAAAGAATGGACCGGGGTCCATAGTTCACTAGAAGTGATTCTCCATAAGATAGATGATATGTTGGGTGAACAAATTATAGCGGGGCAATTGACAGACACCGAGAAAGCATACATGCATATACTAATCATCTTGACTCCTATGAGATTTGATTGGGCATTACAACATTATACATAGACCGTAATCCAACTGCATCTATGACTAATAATCCACCTTCAGGTTATCATCCGAACCCTCTCCAGTATTAAGTTCCAAGCAACAGATAATTGCATTAAGCAAAGTGTGTAAAGTGAACAATACGATTGTCCCATGGACAATGGATTGCTGTTTTCTCCCTAGTAGCAAAAACACATCTACTACCTTAGAGATTCCGGTCACTTCCCCAGATTACTAGAGGCATGAACCCACTATCGAGCATAAATACTCCCTTTTGGAGTTTCTACCATCTACTTGGCCAAGATAGCTACTAACAATAGAAAGCATGCAAGATCACAAATAACATAGACATGATAGAATCAATAATCAATCTGAAATGGCATCTCAATATCCATCGGATCCCCGCAAACACAACATGTAGGATTACAAATAGATGATCTTGATCATGAACGGAGCTCACAAGATCTAAACATGGTAGCACAAAGGAGGAGAACCAGCCATCTAGCTACTACATGGACTCGTAGTCCAAGGATGAACTACTCACGCATCACACCGAAGGCAGGCATGGTGATGAAGAAGGCCTACAGGGTGATATCTCCCCTTTGACAGGGTGCCGGGAAGAGCTTCGGATCCCTCCCTATCTAGGGATGGAGATGATAGCGGCTACAAAATCTTTCATGGAATTTTGATCGGGTACTTAGGGTTTTCATCCCGAGAGGCTTTTATAGGCGGAAGGGCAAGGTCGGTGGAGGCTCGAGGGGCCCACACCAAGTGGTGGCGCGCCTAGGGATGGCCGCGCCACCCTAGGGTGTGGCTGCCTCGTGGTCCCCCTTCGGCTGCCCTCCGGACTCCATGTTGCTTCGTGTCAAATATTGACTTTGGCTTTTGTTCGATCCAATTCCGAGAATATTTTCTTACTAGCTTTTCTAAAACCAAAAAACAACAAAAAACAAGCAACTGACACCGTGACATCTTGTTAATAGGTTAGTTCCAGAAAATGTGTAAAAATACTCCAAAGTGTGGACAAAACATAAGAAAGTAGATATAAAACAAGCATGGAACATCCAAAATTTTAGATACGTTTACAATGTATCAGACACCACTACGGCAGAGCTTCTCGAAGATGTCTTAGGATCCTATCCTCAGACATCTTCGAGGATCTCGCCATAGAGGAACTTCTCGAAGATGTACTATGATGTTTTCGTATCAAGCTTTTATGAATTAATCCTATCTTTGTTACAATTTTTTCAGTTTGCTGAAGGCAGGTAGAAAACGAAGAAGGGTATTTTTCCTAGCTAGTTAGAATGATGAACTCATGCATGTGTGTGCTTCTATGAATCAAATTTCGAAACTATGTGCCAAAACAAGATATATAGATAGAATTCACATATTGAGCATGATATTTACCTTGGAGTTTATTATATTAATATAAGATAGATAGAATCTAAACATCGATCTCATATTATCATTGCAAAAATTACTACCAAACTAAATCCACAAATCCATCTACAAGATAGAGCATTAAATGAGCTAATATAGCAATGAGAGTTGGAAGGATGAAGTTGCTCACCTTTCAGAACCTTTGGATAGATGAAGCACCATAAAATATTGACAAATCTTGAGAAAAAATTGGGCATGAACTCAAGCTTGAAACAAGAAAGGGAGAGGAGCCACCAGCTTGAAATGGTGGCTCGGGTAGGTGGGGGAAGAAGATATAGTCAGACCTTTAGTCCCGGTTTGTGTCTAGAACCGAGATCTTTAGTCCCGGTTCGTATAACAAACCGAACCGGGACTAAAGGGTCTGGTGCCGAACCCAGCTTGCCTGACATCCTTTTGTCCCGATTTATTACACGAACCGGGATTAAAGGGTTAGTTTGAACCGGGACTAGTGTCTGCCGCTCCCTGCGACCAGATAGAGCCGTTGGGACCGAGGAATTAGTCCCGGTTTGTAGCAAAATCGGGACTAATACCCCTAGACCAAATGTCGGTTTTCTACTAGTGTATGCTCGCGCTGATCAATACAGTGCGTCATGACAAAGGCAGATACCTGATCATGTTGCAAGTTCACGTACCCCGTGCATGAATCGCTACCAACGTGTCTGGTCCGGTTTCAGAGTTTTTGGGAGTCAAACCGGCCGCTGATCCGAAACGTTCAAACAAGGAAAAAGAAAAAGGCCTGAGTGAATCATATCAAGTGCAAATGTAGATGGATCAACACAAAAAAGGCCATCATGGGTGGTCACGACAACCAGTTCAAGACCAGTTCAAGAAAAGAGATCATCACGTGGTCACGTCGACCAGTTCAAGGAAAAAAAAGAGATCGAAACTAGCTATGTGCATGAATTTGTCCCGTGAGATTTCACATTATGGCTGATTTCGGTGCCACGTCGAATGCTCGTTCGTCGCGTCGGGTACACGTCCATAGTGTCAACTACTTTCAACTAAAGGCCACACAACTTGTCGCCGCGTCGATTACCTCTGTCTGCCGCTGACCCGCCGTTGCGTTGACTCCGTGCGTCGCATCGGCTGCGCCAACCCGCTGCTGCGTTGACTCTGGTCTGCTGCATCGACTACATACCCGCGGTCACTTCGACTCCATCCGTCACGCGACTCCTGTCCTCCGTGTCTACTATGAATGCCTCATCGACCACATCGACTACATTGACTCTACACCTAGGGGCTGCACGACTCGGCTGCGGTGACCCGGGGAATTCTTCAGCTCCGGTGACCCGGGGAATCCTTCGGCTCCTTCAACTCTGGCGACCCGCTGCCGCTATCGGCTATGGTGGCCCACTACAATCTTCGGTTGTGGCAACGTGCTGCTGCCATCAGCTACGGTGACCCATTGCCGTCATCGGCTCCAGCATCCTACTGCCACGTCATTGACTTCGTCTACGACAACTACCAATAAAGTTAAGTTCCCCTCTACTTAGAGCCGATTCTTTTTTAAATCGCACTCAAAACACTCAAAAGATGCTTCTTCGAGTAACCTAAGTGCCATCGACTCCATGCACTCGAGCACCTCATACGCGACTTCCCTAGTAGCTGACTCTGCCAAAATGTCAAATTCTTGAACTCCGACCCATTTGCAGCCCAACTAACAGGTCGGCAAGGTACTGAGACTAAGGGCACAGTCATCAGGCCAATGAAAAGGTCTCGCGCTACAGTGCAAAAGTGTCAAGTCCAATGGCACAAAAAATGTTTTATCAAGATGAAAGGCCAATATTATTTACCAGATGCAAGTACTTCACATTTTTTTATGTTTTTTGCAAGAATATCGACTACATTGAGATATTCCATCGGGTTCTCTAACGGAGTAATGCCACCCACATCAACATACACCAAGACCAGAGTCGAGTACCTCCTCGGATGAAAAAGATGCTCCGAGCCTATGTTTCGGTGCAAGAACCCAAACATAGACTTGGGGGCTACTCATCGGGGCGCTGGCCGCGCACCCGATAAAAAAATTCTCCAACGGAGACGATGATTATTACTTGCAATCAAGGACTAGAACACCAAAGTTGAATACCTCTTCGGATGAAAAATATGCTCTGAGCCTATGTTCCGGTGCAAGCACCCAAACATAGCCTCGGGGGCTATTCCCATCGGGAACGCTGATCGCGCACCCAATAAAATAATTCTCCAACGGAGACGATAATTATTACTTTCGATCAAGAACTAGAAGGCCCGAGTCGAGTAACTCCTCGTGTGAAGAAGATGCTCTGAGCCTATGCTCCGGTGCAAGCACCCGAACATAGCCTCAGGGGCTACTCCCATCGAGAGTGCTAGCCGTGTACCCGATAAAATAGTTCTCCAACGAATACGATGATAATTACTTGCGATCAAGAGTAGTATACCTGGGTCAAGTACCTCCTCGAATGAAGACGATGCTCTGAACCTATGCTCCGGCGCAAGCACCCTAACATAGCCTCGGGGTTACTTCCATCGGGAGCGCTGGTCGCGCACCCGATATAAAATAATTTTCTCCTACAGAGTTGATAGAATCCTTGAATTCTTAGACCGCGTCCACCGTGATAACATGTCTGAATGCCGTGTCCATGACATGAAGGTAATACCCAAGGATCCGTCCGCTAGAAAATTTCCGTATCGACGATATGATAAAAAATCCTAGCAGACGCGTTGGGTATCCGAAACATAAATCTGGAATCCAATACTCGATAAGACCTCTGTAGCCCGAGCTGAATTACATCAGTATGTATCAGGTTTGAGTCTGGGGACTCGAGTTTGATAAGGTTCACGATGTTTTTGCCCAAAAGCAATTAATAGGTTCCCGATCGTTCGGATGCTCCAGACTCGTTATACCAAAATCCACATGACAAACTTATTGAACTTGCGGTTCGCCTACTCTATAAGAAACAACAATTCCTCTTATAGAGTCGACACAAAAGAAAATGCACAAGAATATTAACTTTGAGCCAACGCTCCGATGCAAGCACCTGAATGTAACATCGGAGGGATACTCCCATCGGGAGCACTGGCAGTGCACCTGATGGAAACAACAAGTCCTCCAACAGAGTCGATAGAAGAATATCTACATCCGTAAGAAAGAAGACCTGAGTCGCGTAACTCCTTAGGTGAAGATGATTCTGAGCCTACGGTCGGATGCGAGCACCCAAATGTAGCCCCTGGGGCTATTCCCATGAGGAGCGCTGGCCACGCACTCGAAATAAAAAGCAAAAATACTCCAATGGAGTCGATAGAAGAATACCTTTGAACCTACCCAAGCATAGTATCAATGGTTACTCCCATAGGGAGCACCCGATGAAAATGCCAACATCACTTCAAGAACACGACAACTTCATCCATTGCACCAGCCAAAAAATACAGTCAAGAAATTCACACATCCGAAGAAATCTCTGAGTTCACCTTCCGGGAATATTAAAACGGACTTGGAGACTCAACCTGAGTCTACGAATCGAGTAGAGTCTCGGGGCTACTGACATGGACATCACCCTTCAGGTCCCCACTATTGGTATATATATTACGTCCCAATAGAAGGCTCACTCAAAGATATGCCAAGATCCATAAAGCCCATGACAATTCAAAAGATAGAAGCCTACCAAGACACTACCTCCAAGCACACAAGACAAGGAAAATTCAAGACTAGACTACATACAAACTCTTACTTGTAACCAACTCGTATTGGTACCTGAAACCTAGCCTCCCATATGTAAAGGCTAGGAGAGGCCAACAAGGAGGTCACTGAACCCCACAATAGATCTAGACAATAGACATCAGATACACACACACCCCTCCCCCTCTCAGCGAGATTGCATCTAGAGGACTCAACGAGTTTGTACTCTCTAGTGATAATATGAGGAGACAAGCATGAAGTAGGGTTTCCTCTGTGAGGACCTGAACCTAGGTAAATCGCATACCTGTTTGTCTGTTAGGCCGACGAAATCACCAACGATCTCCCCTCCCATCAACCCAAGTCCATAACGATGGACATGTAGGGGTTCAGCGCATGAAAGCAATCAATTTTACCCTCCGCCCCTGAACCCCTGATGCTTCCAGGACCTATCTATTAGTAATACAGTAACGGGAGGGGCTTTTCACGAACTTACCCCTAAAGACCGAAAAGCATTGTCAACGCTCAGGAGAGCGTGGTTGATGTAGACGAGCCGAAGCCGACCTCAAGGTCATGATGAAGTCCTTGCGCTCCAACGGCTCCAACGACTTGAGTGCCTCAAGTGCAACACTTCGTGGAGAGTTACACACGCCTGGTGCCTGACGATGACTCCCACTTCCCCGATCCAGCAGCAGTTGCGGAAGTAGAGCTCCTGGATCTGAATCCTGCAGCGCGATGGTGCTCCGCGATGAAGATGTCTCTCATTCGTGCAGTCCGAACTTGGGACCACGGTCACGAGAGAGAGAGAGAATATCAATTGGAGGTCTGCCCAAAAGTGAGAAGACCTTTTTTGAATATTGTGTGTATTTATCTGGCCAAATACCCCCACTATATATAGGGAGGGGAGGTACTACCTCCCTCAAAGTCCCGGGGTGGGACTAAAGGAGAGGAGAGAGGGAGGGGTGGCGCCGCCGGCCACCCCCATGGGCCCCACGCAGGAGGGCTAGCCCACTAGGGCGCCGGCCACCCCCTCTGGCCCTTCTCCCTCTCACCTTTCCCTAATGGGCCCTCTTCCCTCCGGAATTGGCCCATTAAGCCTTTTGACCTTTTAATTGATTTTCTCTTTTATTAAATAACTATGAATAAATGATTAAATCATTATTTAACATTCATTCACAAATTATTCAATCTCCATGGATATGGAACACCTTCCACCTTCCACCTCCACTCCGGACATCCTCCGGACTTACCGAAACCCTTCCAGTTTTCTCTCTACTATTCTTCGGCGATTCTACCGATCCTATAAACACTCTCAAAGCATCATCAAACCCTTAAGCGTGATACCCTAAGGTTCGCGAACACTCCAGACATGGTCGGGACACTCCTGGACCAATGATCAATAGAGGTACCTAGATGGCCATGTGACCCCTGTGCGTTCCACGAAGACCTTTCGTCGTTTGAACCGGGGCAGTCATGTCTTATTCCCTTTGTCTCTTGATACTTCCATTGTCCGAGATCTTATTAATGAAATCACCATGTCGTGTTCAGTCTCGTTACCGAACAATGCTGCTTGACTCGTTCCGACAAGTGATATCCCTGTGATCAAATCACATGCTGCGCAGCTATTGGATATAACTTCTCCGAGTGGTCCCTTGAGTATCTTTCCGTCACGTGGACGGACAAATCCCACTCTTGACATATATTGCCTCTACGATTTCCTCCGAGTACCTGAACACACCTTTATAACCACTGTATTACCAAGTGGCGCTTGATGCTATCTAACCACTCTCGGGAGACAGTGATTGATATAGGCTCATGGTCTAAGGAATAGTCTACGAGGATCCATTTCTAATCATCGTAACTTGAACTTCGTGACATGATCAGGCCACGATGTTTAGGTTGGGTATTGGTTCATCATCTCATTCTCGGAATGAGTTGACTCCATTTCCAACTAGCATAAATGCCACATGATCAGGAAACATGATCATCTATTGACCAATAAACCAGTGACTAGAGTTTCACTAGGAACCCCTGGTTGTTTGTATATCACACGTGTATTGATGTTTCCACTCAATATAGTTATAGCATGATATAAAACTTAATCATAAACTATCTGAAATATAATAATAGTCCTTATCACTATTTGTCTCTAGGGCATATTTCCAACAGTTCCCCACTTGCACTAGAGTACAAATACACTAGCTGCATTTGTTCTTAATCATTGGTACCATATATCCGGTACCATGAACATGCTTGCTCATGGAAGAGGTTGAGTCTTGGGTCTGTAGTTTATAGTCCCAAATCCTTTGCAACTTACTAATGTCACCTTGATTGACATTAATACTTTATCATCACATGATAACATCTGTGTGTATGCATCGACGCTATGATAGCAGAACGAGGCCTGATTCCAGGAGCCTACAGTGACTTTAGACCAAACTCGCGGGCTTTCTCATGGGCACTGTGCCCTGGGACACATCATTCTACGTTAAAAGTTAACTAGGCCTGCCATAACATTATACAACACTTTAGATGGTACCCTTATCTATTATTATAAATGTATTCATCGAAACACGAGTGCACTCTGTGTAACTTTCGATGTTTTTGTTCACCTTGCTTCCTACTTGACTTTAATCAGTATATACAGGAGTTTCCAACATATTCCCTTATAACATAACCCTTTATGCTTTAAGATATGTCATCCTTTATGGATTTGGAAAATGTGTCTGCAATTCTCTATTAGACACTGCGGACAAACTTAGCTCAACGTTCTGTGATTTGAACTTAATCACTTTTAAACGTTCCTTATTTGGATCACATATTATGCTAAGTTATCATCATGGTTTTCTAAGATAGGACCTATGTCTCAACATAGTGGATGATGATCATCCTTTTCTTTCTTTCAACCATTGATGTTAAACTTAATGTTATTCCTAACTTGAGTTATTAAGAACTAGTTCCTTAATTAACTTATATTCTGAAACCCTTTTTAGAATCCCTTAATGAATACTACATAATATCATAACACACTTATTATCAACTTCTACCCCTTATAAATCATCATTTATCGGTACTTGCACTTTTATTCTTAATGTGTCGAATACACACTTAAGAATCACTCCTATAAGCTCCCACTCAAAATATGTTTCTAAGATATTTGGGTATGAGTCACTAATATTACTCAAACTATGTTCCTACATATTTGAATTTGAGACTTATGTTGCTCCCACTCAAAAATATGTCATTCACATATTGTTTTAGGAAGACTTTTATAGCTCCCACTCAATTTCACGCAAATTGCATATCTACTCACTATTTTTAACAACTTCAAAATCTTTGATCAAATATCAAGCTTGGAGATTTACTATGAGATACTAGTACTTTTACTAGTCTTAAATCCACTAGACATTTAGCACACTTGAATCAAATTCATTTGAATTCGTCCAATACTTGACAAATTGTGCTTTTGTCATTCACCCCCTTTTTCACTATGGCTTTGCACTCATTTGGGAAAATTCGAGTAACCCCTTTTACTTGTGAGATTCAGCAACGAATTGCTTTCTAATCTCAAGGGAATTTTGCTATGGGATTTCTCATAACTTTAGCTTACCATTATTTTCTTAGTAGTTTGTAGGTATGTCATATTCCGGTAATCATGACAAATGATTCACAAATGTCTCCATACAAGATATGGGATACATTTTGAATTATACTTCATGTAGTGAAAATACCAGTGGGGAAGACACAATGATCATTATCATTGATTCTTTCCTTCTGTGAAGAGAATCATTCAGGAACATTGTCTGTTGCGCTTCTCAACACTCTAATGTAGGGATGTGAATCCCCATCGTGTTTTTCACTATCTTCCATTTGCTTCATAATCGAGAAATATCACTAAAAGTGAGCTTTCTCAAGAATACACCAAAATCCAAGCAATACAAGTTTTGTTTCTCTTCTGGTTTGAGCTATGGATTTCGTATTCAAAGTTTCCAATGAATACTCTACAATGACTTATTCGTTATTGTTTTGGTTATATCTAATAACCCCCAAAACTTTTACGATGATCCATACTAGGTATGGAGCCGCTTTCACGAATTCAAATGGTTCACTATATATTCGAATTGAGTGCTAACTATTTCTAACTAATGGTCTCTACATCTACACTACAATGATTTATTTGGTGCCATCTATTTACCCATTTTGATATCTAATATCACATTGTGATGCTTTGCATTCTGACGTTTCAAAATGTTTTGCATTCCACAATTTCTTTATGCCAATCTTATAAAGTTGAATTTCATTACTATTGATCAAATCGTAGTAATTAGATTCTCTTTTATATTTATACCCTTTGTTGATGAAACACTTTGATCATATCAAATAGTTTCATACTTATGTTTCCTTTGGTAAACTTATTTACACATTTAAACAATCATATAATGATAATTACCATTTTGTTAAAACACAATACATCAAATATGTATTTACTTTTATCAATTCATTAAACACTTTGTATTCAAGTAATACACGATGTTCAAGTTAATTTGCCGAACTTAGGCATGATTTATATGTGATAAGAAATCGAATGACTTTCACATATTATCAACATAACTTTGAATTTAAACAATGGTTTTCATTTCGTTATGAAATATCATTTAAGTTGGGTATTTTAAGGCATTTCAATATTTTACAAATGTTCATGCATTATCAATTAGTTTCAAACAACAAGGATAATTTACATACAATCAAACAAGAGATGAACATGAATAGAAATCATTCATAAAAGTGGAACAACTGTTTGTTACAAGCTCATATGAATAACCGTCTCACAAAGTGTGAGACACACTAAAGAAGTTCACAATCTGTTGATTACAGTAACTATCCAAAACATAAACTAAATGATAAATGTTGAGGGAGAGTGTCGTTTGCCATCATCATCATGCTCTCCATCAACACGCAACGTCACCTCCTCTCCAGCAAGCACCTCTCATGCAGAAGGACCTATTTTCAGCAAAACAAAAGAAGTATCAAATATACTTAACACTACAAATGGGTTTGCAAGATTATAACATTTATAAAATTGTATATCAAATATATACCTTTGTCATTGATGACTTCAGCGACAACCGGTTAAACCAACACATTCCTGAGATGTGATACCAACCGATGGAACTCCATTGATTCTGCGTTGCCTCTCATAATGCAAGTCCTGACTTGTGTTTGGTAGCTTGGTGGCAGCGACCGCAGCACAACGCCATTTGCAAAAGAGCCCGTCATCCAGCTATCCAGGAAGTATGCAGGCCTCATGTACACATCATGCATGCGCTCCAAGTGGTTTTCAAGTGATGAGTTTTCTTCCATCTCAATGGAGAGGAAATCTCCCATCAGCTCATGCTCCCATATGCATGCTTGTTCCACAAAATGTGTCCTAAGTTGTAGCATTACCGTACGATGGTTGACATTACCCACGATAGACCACAACTCGTCCACCATTCCAAAACGCATTGTAACTGAAATGAAGGAGGCCATCTCCCGACACTGATAGCGGTCTTCCCGCTGCTCTAGGGTCTCTAGGTCAATGGGCTGATCTGAATCCATAATGTCGAGTATGTAGTCGACCACGTCATTCTCTCTACGGAGAACGTGGAGACACGCAACCCACATAGAGAAGTTTGATCCATCTAATCTGAGCTTCTCTCCTTCTAACCAATCAATCTTCAAAGGAAAGGTGGCATCGGGGAGAACTTTTCTACATATATAATTGCAAAAGGAATTTAGAATAACTTTATAATTAAATGTGTTAATAATAATTCCACTCATAAACACCTATCCCTAGAAGGGTTCCTAGTTATAACACGACTCCTATTAGCCACATCTCCCCCGATCATCACGGCCATCAATGTGGGTTCAAGGGTGGACACTAAACATCGGTCATATCATTCATGGGACTCGTGCTCGATCTTTCGACCATCTGCGTTCCGAGGGCATGTTTGCACATGTTAGGCTCGCCAACTCAACCTTAGTGTATTGATGACCCACAAGTATAGGGGGTGTATCGCAGTATTTTCGATAAGTAAGAGTGTCGAACCCAACGAGGAGCAGAAGGTGCTGGCTAGTGGTATGGATCAGGAATTCTCTGCAAATACTTAGCAAACGGATTTTTAGGCTTTTTTGATAAAGCAAGTAAACAAAGTACGAGTAAACAAAAGACAATAGGAATAAATGCAGCAAGTGGCCCAATGCTTTATGCAGCAAAGGACAAGCCGGTTGTATTACTTAAGATGACCAAGCGTTCTCGGGGACACATGGGAAGACTGTCAAGTGCTTTCGCTTCATATAGTTGATTAATCTTCTCTACCTTGCTAAGTGTTGTGTGGGTGAACCTGTGCTAATGTACCGACCTTCGTAGGACTAATACATACTTGTGATTATACCCCTTGCAAACATCCGTAAGTACAAGAAAGTAATTAAGGTAGAAACCTAACCACAACTTTAAACTCTAAGACCCTTACGTCCCTTGTGCAATGGTTTCCTAACGGGGGTTCAGGTTTCTGTCACTCAGGCAACCCCTACGATTAGTAGCCAAATACACAATGAATTCCCCTAGGCCCATAGAGGTGAAGTGTCATGTAGTCGATGTTCACATGACACCATAGAATAAGTACACCACAACTTAAATATCAAACTATTGAATCTTTCTCAACACAACTCCACTACTAACAACATGACTTCTCCCATGTCCTCAAGAACAAAACGAACTACTCACAAGACATCATATGGATCATGATCAAAGATGGAATAATGATGTATAACAATATGAACAAAAACAATAATTCAATGGTTCACTCAATAGCATCAACTACAAAGAGTAATCAACACCGGGAAAGTTTCCCCTATGAACTATGCAAGATTCAACTCAATTGTTACAGCAATGTGGAGATGGTGATGAGGGTGCTGATGGTGATGATGGTGGTGATGATGATGATGATGATCCCGATGAAGTCCAGCTTCATGGTGGTGTTGATGGCGACGATCTCCCCTCTCCGGGAAGGAATTCCCCCGGCAGAAATCTATCTGCCGGAGAGATCTTTCTCTCTCGGTGTTTTCCACCCCGCAGAGGCGACGGAATCTTTTTGTGGTTGCTCCCCGAGTCTTAGGGTTTCGGGAGGATAATATACGCCAGAGGGGAGAGCCTGGAGTGGGCCAGGGTGGCCACACCACCTGCTGGCGCGGCCTAGGGCTGCCCATGCCAGGGGGTGGTGTGGGCCCCCTGTGGCCCATCTCCAGCCCCCCTTCTGGCTTCCTTCGTCTTCTGGAAAAATAGGATTTTTCGTATATTTTCTCGGACTTTCTGATCTTCGCGAATTTTGCCTCCAAACAGCACCTTTTCCATCAGAATCCTGACTGCAGCGGTCCATGCTCCAAAAGTCATCAACCATGCAAAAACAGATGAAATAACATAAGTATCACCTCTCAATACGAAATATATCAATGAATAATAGTGAATTATGACATATAATAGTGATGCAAAATGGACGTATCAACTACCCCCAAGCTTAGACTTCCCTTGTCCCGAAGCGAAACTGAGCTCAATAAACATGGCCTCAGGTTTATGGAGTGAAGAGTCGATAAAAGAATACAGACAAGAAGCATCACATTCATCAAATACATAGATCATAATAGAATACAACTCACTATTATATAACTCAACTTGCAATGAGTAAAGGAAACACAATAAAGATACATAAAGTGAATCATAATTGGTAATGGCAAACTTAGCTCTTGGTCGAAGAATAGTTGATAATTTGCTGGAGTTCACAAATAGCTGGTTTTCAATGATAGCTTTCAAAATAGTAAACATCAAGATAAGAGAAATATGCAAAACAAGGAACATAAGACATGATTGAATAAATCATCATATGAATGAATGAAACACAACAACTCAAAATACTTGCTGAGATAGAAGGGAGTAGGTTTACTGACTCAACTACAAGGAAAAAGAAAAGGCCCTTCAAAGAGGGAAGCAGGGATTGCAAGTCTCATAAAGAGCTCCCAAAAATTATGATACTTACTAGCTTTCAGCTCTCATTGCCCCTATCATAGGCATCTTTAGGTGATTAAGGTTAAAGTGATCAAATATGAGGATATGCATTAACAAGTTGTAAGTTGAGAATCTCATGTCCCTTGAATACGAGGGCCGCTCCTCATGCTACTCAAGTTTAGTCACCGGTAAGTTCTTGTCATCGTAAGCATATGTGTATCATAGAGAACCGCCAACGGGGTACCCCTTTCCCGATGATACGGAAGAATCCCCATATCAAAATGACAAGGCAAGCAGACAACAAGCATCTCAGCAATCTTCTTATTTACCATGGGAATATGGTGCTTTTTTCTCTCTTTCCTCTTTTCATAATATCTCTTTTTTTCTCTTTTTCTCAATCTCTATCTCTTTTTTTTATAAGAAGAATGCTTCATAGATACTCGTTATGGTTACGCTGCAGGTTTCCACCATGTCAGCATGTGTTAGACTAGTGGCCCAGGCGTTTCTCTAACACATATGCATAACTCCATGGACTTACAAGCTCCCCTTTCATTTCACACCGACGACATCCATAGATAAAAGAATATGATATCAACTTGGTAGAAAGTACCAGTGCAATGCTGAAAGCGTTCCCCATGACAGCATGGTTCTGCTAATTCACAACTTACAAAGCACAAGCATATACGCAACATAGGTGAGCACAATGGTTCAAGTTTATTAAATGCAAGAAAGTAAAGTGTGCCATCAAGTTCGTGAGAGCTTTAATCACTAATTTTCACATAACAAGTTTAATTTGGGAGATAGATAAAACAAGAATTTACTTGGAATAGCAATAATGCTAATAGGTAGGTATGGTGGACACAAATGGCAAAGGTTTTGGTTTAAGGAAGTGGATGCACGAGAAGAGTACCCTCTCAGTACAGGTTTTTGGCTAGCAAGGCTGAGTAGCAAGTACAAGAGTTGAAGGAAACAAACAAACATACAAGTGATAAAGACAAACATGCAATCTTCCTTGGAAGCACAAAAGATCTTAACTAGAGAATACTAAACTTATGAGCAAATCAAGAAAGAAAGATGATGAAATTATATTTCTTTAGAGTACCTCTATCTTTTTCATTCAACTCTCAAAAATAGTGTGCTACTCACTGAGCCAGGTTTGCCAAAACCAACTAGACTAACTCAATGATCCCAACGTGATACCAATACTAACAACAAGATCAATCATACAACCACGAATTGAAAACTAATATAAGCTATGCAAAAGAGTGGATGATAGAACTTCTCATTAATATTCCATAATGGCAACTCACACCAAGGATACACATCTAACGAGAGAGGGGACACATCCATAATGCAAACCATACTACATAATAACTCCTCTATTCGTGATATGACTCTACTAAAAAGGTAAAAAGATAGAAGATAGTGATGTGATACCGCGGCACTCCCCCAAGCTTGGAACAAACCAAGGGGATGCCAAACCTGATGACGAATTACTCCTTTGGTGGTTGTGGTATCCTCTCGATGAGCTCTCTAATCAGTTTCCCCAAGTTCTTAATCTCGAAAGTGAGATTACGAATCAGCTGTGAGTTTTGCTCAATGCGGCTCATGATCATGTCGTGTTGAGAATTCCAGCTCTTGCTATTCTTTCCCCACTCTTCCTCCTTGAAGTCTTCATTTCCTGCATGGCTAGAACGAGGCAAATCCCAATTGGAGGGTAATTTCCCGTTGGGCATATTCTGGTATTGATGCTCATGGATAAGGGTATGTAAAGGATTCTTGGTGCGTGGAGGAAGTGACTAGAGATCTGAACGGTGATGAGGAGGCTTCCCTCCAATAGTCCTGGCAGGATTTGCCACCACTCCAATGCTCGCAATGGTAGTGTCGGTGTTCTTTGCCTCCTCTTCTCCTTCACTCTTGATCTCCTTCTCCTTTCCGGGGTCTTGGAGGTCTTCCTCCATAGGCTCCTTCCCTTTATCATTGGCGGACACCATGGTGCTTCTAATCTTTCAAAGAGTATGTCCTGGCAGAAAAAGATCGAAACAAAAACACAATATACGAACCTTGGGGGATCCGGGGTGTTATATATTATGAAGTTTCATATCAAAAGGAAGGTATTGGGAGAAAACGAGTCAGAGGCGGAGTCTGGGGTGGCCTCACCACCTGGTGGCGCGGCCAGGGGTGGGCCCGCGCCACAGGGTGGTGTGGGCCACCCTGGCTCCGCTTCCGTCCCTTTTTCGCTTCGTAACTTTCCTTATTGACTAAAAACTGCAAAAATATAGTTGGATTGTATTTTCGTGGAACTTTTCTTACTAGAACTGTTAACTATTTGAAAACAGACACTGCAGGTTTCTGAATTTGGTCCTTGATGAATTTCTCCGGAGTTATCACTTGAATAAACAACAGTATATTCATCTTCATACACTTATTACTTGAGTCATAAAACCTTTCTCTTCCTTATTACACCATTATCTCCTCTTCCTGGAAATTTCTTTCACACAAAACTTCACACAGTTCTCATTAGCAACATTAGTATAAGTGAAGTGATAAAACCTTTTGTGTCCAAATTTAACTGAAAACCATCAAAACATAATCTACTGTAGAAACTCCTTCCGAAAACCCAAAAAGAATTCAAAAAGGAAATCGAATAAAGAAGCAAATGCAAGAGTGGCAAAATCTGTCAAAACAGACCAGCAGGTAAAGATCAATTTTTTCGAAAATCTTCTGCTGCTCAAATCAAAAAGTGCAAAACTAACGAAAGTTAAATAACAACCTGCGGCAGAATCATAAAAAATTACAGCTCAATCGGACATACAGAGATCTCTCACGAATTTTTACGGTTTAGCACAAAAATCTGTTTCGGGACAGCAACTTCCCCAAATCTTACTTCTCTCTCATTAGAGGTTGATCTTGACACAAAAACCAAACAAAACGGATAAGGAGCGGTTATTACCAAAGTAATAACTTCCAAGAATCAAAGAAACAAAAACAAACTGAAAGCAAAAACAAATTGGGTCGTCTCCCATAAAGCTCTTTCTTTATAGCCATTAAGATGGGCATGATAATTTTTTGAAGAAGCTCTCATAGGGATATGAATTGAAGTGAAAGAGAGGATTAAGAAGCAAAGATACACATGTTTAAGTCTAACCCACTTCCTATGCAAGGGGATTTTTTAAACAAACAAGTTATTGAAACCAAAGGCAACTTGCATAAGAAGGCAAAAGAAGTGCAACATAAAAACTTTCAGCATAAAACGGGGAAACTTGATATTATTGAGATGCACAAGAACACTTTTCCCTCTCTCATAATAACTTTCAGTATCATGCATAAACTTAACAATATAGCTATCACAAGGACCATTGTAGCAATGATCACTTATTCTAAGAGAAAACACAGGAATACTAGCTCTCATAACACTACTTTGTGAAACCATATTAGAGGTATCCTTACAAAGGATAGGGTATCCCTCTTCTTCATACTTAGTGACAAAGTTTTTCACATTTGCCATTATAGGTTCATCAACCCTTTGTTTATCAGGTTCAACAGCTTTATTTGTACTTTCATTAACCATACTAGCTATCATAGAATGTTCCTTTATTTTAACTAGGAAAGGCATTTTCTCAATGTAAGGTTCAGATAAAACATGATTAGCAGTATAAACTTCAGTATTTCTTGCAGGAACACTCTTAGAAATATCTTTATAAGGTTCACGATACTTATTCCACTTCTTTTTAGGCACTTCAATGTAGGAAGCAAAAGCCTTAAAATAAGAAGCAATAGCTTGAGAGTCTAGACCATAAGCATTTTTAATATTTTGAAAGTCGTTAGTTCCCATAAAAGATTCAATGCATTCATAATCATAATTTATACCTGACTTTCTACCTTTGTCATTTTCCCAAGCTTCAACATTGTCTTGAATACGGTCTAGAAGATCCCATTTAGCTTCTTCCATGTGAGTGAATGATCCAGCTCAAGAAGCATCCAATAAATCCTTGTCATGTAGAGGGAGCCTTGCATAAAAGTTGTTGATAATAATATTGTTGGGGAGCTCATGAATGGAACATTTGAGCATTAGTAACTTCAATCTCCCCCAAGCTTGAGTTGTACTCTCTCCATCAAGAGGCCAAAAGTTGTATATTTGATTCTGATCTTTATGAATCTCACTAGGAGGATAAAACTTTGAATAAAAGCGTGGCACTATTTCCTCCCATTCAAGAGCTTGACCATTCTTCAGCAGCTTATACCAGTCCTCAGCTCTTCCTTTCAGTGATAATGAGAATAACTTCTTAACTTGATCTGTAGTAATACCTGCACACTTGAACAACCCGCATAATTCGTGTATAAAGAGTAAATGAACACCGGGATGGATAGTTCCATCCCCAACATAGTAGTTATCCATAACACGATCAATAATTCTTGTAGGTATGTTAAAAACATCATTCTCAGCAGGTGGTGGCTTATCTACTACCTTAGCAGTGGTAGTAGCAATATCAAATAAGAAACTCAGCGAATTATTCATAACGAAAATAAAGCAACTAGCAGAAGTAAACAATACTCATAGTAGAAGTTTCCTTTACCAGTTCCACTCTTCAATAGCACTTCACTCCCCGACAACGGAGCCAGAAAATAGTCTTGATGACCCACAAGTATAGGGAGTGTATCGCAGTATTTTCGATAAGTAAGAGTGTCGAACCCAACGAGGAGCAGAAGGTGCTGGCTAGTGGTATGGATCAGGAATTCTCTACAAATACTTAGCAAACGGATTTTTAGGGGTTTTTGATAAAGCAAGTAAACAAAGTACGAGTAAACAAAAGACAATAGGAATAAATGCAGCGGATTCCGGCGTCAGGGTTCCGGCGCCATAGACACCAGGGTACCGGTGTCTTTCCGGCATGGTAGTTGATGCGCTCGACGATCAACGTAGAGCTCGTTGGGAACCCCAAGAGGAAGGTATGATGAGCACAGCAGCAAGTTTTCCCTCAGTTATGAAACCAAGGTTTAATCGAACCAGTAGGAGCAAGGAAACACCCCAAAGGTATTACTAGCCGAGCTTTGGCAGGGCGCACTACCGGTGCTAGTAGCAACATGGAGACCTGCACAACACAAGCACAGAACTTTGTCCCCAACTTGCGATGAGGTTGTCAATCTCACCGTGTTTTGTGGAAAACAAAGGATTAAATGTATCGAATGGAAAGAAGTAAAAGTTTGCAAAAAGTAAACACAAAGCAGTAAACAGTTGTAGATTGTATGTAAAGAAGAAGGACCGGGATCCATAGTTCACTAGAGGTGGCTCTCCTTAGATAGATAACATGCTGGGTAAACAAATTACAGCGGGGCAATTGACAAACACCTTATACTAATCATCTTGACTCCTTTGAGACTTGATTGGGCATTACAACATAATACATAGACCGCCATCCAACTGCATCTATGACTAATAATCCACCTTCAGGTTATCATCCGAACCCCCTCCAGTATTAAGTTGTAAGCAATAGATTATTGCTTTATGAACTGCGTGTAAAGTAAACAATACAATTGTTCTATGAACAAGGGATCGTTGTTTTCTCCCTAGTAGCAACAACACATCTAGTACCTTAGAGATTTCTGTCACTTCCCCAGATTATCAGAGGCATGAACCCACTATCGAGCATAAATACTAACTCTTGGAGTTGCTAGCATCTACTTGGCCAAGATAGCTACTAACAACAGAAAGCATGCAAGATCTCAAATAACAAAGACATGATATAATCAATAATCAGTCTGAAATAGCATCTCAATATCCATCGGATCCCCGCAAACACAACATGTATGATTTACAAATAGATGATCTTGATCATGAACGGAGCTCACAAGGTCTAAACATGAAAGCACAAAGGAGGAGAAACCAGCCATCTAGCTACTACATGGATCCGTAGTCCAAGGATGAACTACTCACGCATCACACCGGAGGCTTGCATGGTGATGAAGAAGGCCTGCAGGGTGAATTCCCCTCTCCGGCACGATGCCGGGAAGATCTTCAGATCCCTCCCGATCTAGGGATGGAGATGACAGCGGCTACAGACTCTTTCGTGGATTTTTGATCAGGTACTTAGGGTTTTCGTCCCGAGGGCATCTTATAGGCGGAAGGAGAGGCCGAGGGGGTGCTGGGGTCGGCCAGACCACCCCCTGGCGCGGGCCAGGCCTGGCCGTGCGGCCAGGTGGTGTGGATGGCCCCCAGCCCTTCTCCGTCTCGTATTCTGGCACTTGATCTCTTCCGGAAAAATAGGCATTTTGGCTTTTGTCCCATCCAATTCCGAGAATATTCATTTTCTGACTTTCCTGGAACCAAAAACAACAGAAAACAGGCAGCTGGCACTGTGGCTCTTGTTAATAGGTTAGTCCAAGAAATCATAATAAAAGTACTCCAAAGTTGGAACAAAACACAAGAAAGTGGATAAAACCAAGCATGGAACATCAAAAATTATAGATACATTTGCAATGTATCAACATCCCCAAGCTTAACTCCTCCTCGTCCTCGAGTAGGTAAGTGATAATAAGAAGAATTTTTGAGGTGACATGCACCATCAAAGACTTGATCAAAGTATTTGCAAAACATTCAAAGCTGGGATCATAGTACTTCAATCATAACATGAAAGACAAAGTTCTAACAATAAGCAAAGAAACTATGATGCAACATGAAAAGGCACAAACAAAAGATTCATGAATAACAAGCTTTGCAAGACATTTCTTTGTTTCACATAAAGAAAACATAGCATAAAAGTATTCAGCTTGTCCCTCAATAGAGTAGAAAATATAAATGCATAGGACACCTTCAAAGTTCATAAGAGTGACTAGATACAATAGTTTCAAACAAGCAATAACAAGTTATGCATCAATCAACTAGTCTTGGGACAATGCACATAGAACTAAGAATGGCCACTATGCTCTCAAAGTAAGTGCATAAATATAGAAGGTGGAGACTCAATATAATGGTGGAAGAAAGGCCTTTGTAAAAGGAAGTAGGGAGTCAAGTCTCATAAAGAGCTTCCAAAAATTATGGTACTTGTAGCTTTCAGCTCTCATTGCCCCTATCATAAGCATCTTGAAGGTGATTAAGGTTAAAGTGACACAACTAAGAGGATATGCTTGACAAGTTATAAACCGAACTCTCATGCCCTTTACTTACGAAGACCGATCCTCATGCTACTCAACTTCAGTCACGAGTAAGCTCTTGTCATTGTAAGTATATGTGTATCATTAAGAACCGCCAACGGGGTACCCCTTGCACATGATACGGGAGCTTTCCCATAATCAAAATGACAAGGCAAGCAGACAATGAGCATCTCAGCGATCTTTCTATTTGCTATTTGCATAGGTTTTTATTGAGGATGCTTCATAGAGTGCTCATTATGGTGATGCTGCAAGTTTCCACCATGATTAGGCATGGCTTGGGCTAGCGGCCCAGGTGTTTCTCTAACACACATACAAACTCCATGATCATACAAGTTCCACATTTATTTCACACCGTCGGGATCCGTAAGCAAAAGAACATAATATCAATGGGGTACAAAGTACAAGTGCAATGTTGAAAGCGTTCCCCATGAAACATGGTTCTGCTAATTTCAACTTATAAAGCGCAAGCATATACGCAACAAAGAAGGACCCAATGGTTCAAGTTTATTAGAGGCAATAAAGTAAAGTGTGCCATCAAGTTCGTGAGAGCTTTAATCACTAGTTTTCACATAACAAGTGAAAGGTAGACAAAAGCATGAATATACTTGGAGTAGCATAAGCTAGTAGGTAGGTATGGTGGACTCTTTGGAATAACTTGGTTTAGGGAGTTGGATGCATGAGTGGAACTCATACTTTGTTGTGGAGGCTAGCAAAAGACTGGGAGCGACAAACTAAGAGAGCAATAATGCCAATAATCATGTAGAGCGACAAAACATCATTGATCGAAGCATAAAGTGATACTACAAGTTGAAATCTAAAGGATCATAAAGGCTATTGTGACTTGTGATAGTCATAACATGGTGTGAGCATGTGCCAAGTCAACCCAAATAAAGCATCAAAGGAGAATACCACTATACTATGCTTTAATATGCTAAAACAACGCATGATTCATCCAAGGCACATTAAGCAATCTCAATTGTTTATAACAAGTCATGCTATAGCAAAGAATACTAAGCATAAAGCCAAAACAATATCAAGCATGTCATGACAAAGCATAGCCACAGTAAAAAACGAGCTCTTTTTACCACATAAGTATGAACTTTCCTACTCTTTTCTAAACCAAACCAAACTATTTGCAAACCAATGTATGAAAGAGGGGGTCCAACCAACTTATTCAGAAAACTAAGCAAAGCAATCAAACTAAAAACCAAAACGAAAACGAAAAAGAAGACGCTCCAAGAAAAACACAATTGTGCATGAAACAATAAAAATGAAGCGTTTGGAAGAAACCTGGAATTTTTATTGATGAAGAAGGGGATGCCTTGGGCATCCCCAAGCTTTGACGCTTGTACTTATTGGATATTTCTTGTGGTGACACGCGTGGCATCCCCAAGCTTGAGCTTTAGTCCATCCTTCATCTCCTTACTCATTCCTTCCATACACCTGAAAATTTTCTTTCATACAAAACTTCACACAATCTCATTAGCAACATTAGTGCACTTAAGATAAATAAGTCTCAAGGTTCAGTTCTAACACCAAATAAACTTCCATTAGAACACTAGCTACTGTAGCACTTCCCTCAAAAAGCTCAATTCCCCAAAGGAACTCAAGAAGGAACTAACAAGAAGCAAATGCAGAAAATGGCAGAAATCTGTCAAAACAGACCAGCAGGTAAAGACGAATTTTTTAGAAGACCTTCTGTTGCTCAAATAAAACAGAGTTGAACTAAAGAAAGTTATATAACAACCTGGGACAGAAGCAAAAAAAATTACAGCTCAATCCGACATACAGAGCTCTCTCAGGATTTTTTACGGTGAAGCGCAGAAATCTGTTTCGGGACAGCAACTTTCCCAATCATTACTTCACTCTCATTAGAGGTTACTCTTGGCACAAAAAGCAAATAAAAAGGATAAGGAGAGGTTATTACAGAGGTAATAACTTCCAAGTCTCATCTAAAACTCTTGGGTTATCTCCCAACAAGTACTTTTCTTTAACGCCTTTAAGTTAGGCAAAAGAAGCAAAGAAAGAATCAAGTGTTTTCAAATGAAGAAGCATTAAGACCAAATTTCTTGCCCTTACCTCTCTTATTTTTATTCTTAACCTTTGGGAAAATGTGATTGTTTGGTGGATAAGAAAGGTGCATGGTCCCCTTTCCCACATCTATTATTGCTCCAAGGAGTTCTAATAGGGATCTTCCAAGTGTAATTTGTCCTTTTCCTGCACATTCAATAACAAGATAATCAGTAGAAATCATTTTCCCAAGGATCTTTGTAAACACTCCTTCAGCTATTTCAATAGAAAATAAGGTAGCATTATTAGCAAGAGATATTTCTTTTCCTCCTTCAGTAAGCCCCCAAAGATTCAAAGATTCATAAATTTCTTTGGGCATAAGACAAAATTCAGACATGATATCGCAGCGGGCTTGAAAAGTTTCAGTGTTTATCTCAATCTTTACTGTAGGGAGCCACTTTGATGGTTCAGAATTTATTGGAACATAATTGTGATGCTCCCTCAGCGTATTATAGCAACTTTCTAAGCTAGTAGTGCTAGCCTCAAGAGTGTTCAACCTAGCAAATATTTTTGCGAAAGAAATATCAGTTTGGCTAGGCATAGTGTAAGTGAGGATCAATTTCTTTATAGCATTAATGGCATCATCCTCATTACATTGGAGGAAATCACCTCCCACAATAGCATCTAAAGCATATCTATAGGAAATCTCCTCCCAAGGTAAAACTACTAAGGAACAAGCCTTGAATCATTTTAGGCTTAGTCTTTTCATGTAGATCAGAGATTCTAGACCAAGCTTCCTTAAAAATTTCCTCAATCCCTTGTTTAAAAGTGAGAATCATTTCCTCGGGTGACATAGTGATTGGAGCAAGGCTAGACATAGTGGCAACTCAAGATAGGAACTATTTTTTTGTGTTTTTGAAATAAGAAAGCAAACAAGTAAAACTATTTTTTTTTGTGTTTTCGAAGAACAAAACAAGCAAACAAAGCAAAAAGAAACTAAGCAAAACAAAAACAACAAAGTAAAGAGATTGGTTATGAGGGAATCCCCTTGTGAAGATGTCCTTGACTCCTCGGCAACGGTGCCAGAAAATAGCTTGATGCGCTCGACGATCGACATAGAGCTCGTTGGGAACCCCAAGAGGAAGGTATGATGAGCACAGCAGCAAGTTTTCCTTAGTTATGAAACCAAGGTTTAATCGAACCAGTAGGAGCACGGAAACACCCCAAAGGTGTTATTAGCTGAGCTTTGGCAGGGCGCACTACCGGTGCTAGTAGCAACATGGAGACCTGCACAACACAACCACAGAACTTTGTCCCCAACTTGCGATGAGGTTGTCAATCTCACCGTGTTTTGTGGAAAACAAAGGATTAAACGTATCGAATGGAAAGAAGTAAAAGTTTGCAAAAAGTAAACACAAAGCAGTAAACAGTTGTAGATTGTATGTAAAGAAGAAGGACCGGGATCCATAGTTCACTAGAGGTGGCTCTCCTTAGATAGATAACATGTTGGGTGAACAAATTACAGCGGGGCAATTGACAAACACCGAGAAAGCAATACATGCATATACTAATCATCTTGACTCCTTTGAGACTTGATTGGGCATTACAACATAATACATAGACAGCCATCCAACAGCATCTATGACTAATAATCCACCTTCAGGTTATCATCCGAACCCCCTCCAGTATTAAGTTGCAAGCAACAGATTATTGCTTTACGAACTGCGTGTAAAGTAAACAATACAATTGTTCTATGAACAAAGGATCGTTGTTTTCTCCCTAGTAGCAACAGCACATCTAGTACCTTATAGATTTCTGTCACTTCCCCAGATTACCAGAGGCATGAACCCACTATCGAGCATAAATACTAACTCTTGGAGTTGCTAGCATCTACTTAGCCAAGATAGCTACTAACAACGGAAAGCATGCAAGATCTCAAATAACAAAGACATGATAGAATCAATAATCAATCTGAAATAGCATCTCAATATCCATCAGATCCCCGCAAACACAACATGTATGATTTACAAATAGATGATCTTGATCATGAACGGAGCTCACAAGATCTAAACATGAAAGCACAAAGGAGGAGAAACCAGCCATCTAGCTACTACATGGATCCGTAGTCCAAGGATGAACTACTCACACATCACACCGGAGGCTTGCATGGTGATGAAGAAGGCCTCCAAGGTGAATTCCCCTCTCCGGCAGGGTGCCGGGAAGAGCTTCAGATCCCTCCCGATCTAGGGATGGAGATGACGGCGGCTACAGACTCTTTCGTGGATTTTTGATCGGGTACTTAGGGTTTTCGTCCTGAGGGCATCTTATAGGCAGAAGGAGAGGCCGAGGGGGTGCTGGGGTCGGCCAGACCACCCCCTGGCGCAGGCCAGGCTTGACCGTGCGGCCAGGTGGTGTGGCCGGCCCCCAGCCCTTCTCCGTCTCGTATTCTGGCACTTGATCCCTTCCAGAAAAATAGGCACTTTGGCTTTTGTCCCGTCCAATTCTGAGAATATTCATTTTCTGACTTTCCTGGAACCAAAAACAGCAAAAAACAGGTAGCTGGCACTGTGGCTCTTGTTAATAGGTTAGTCCAAGAAATCATAATAAAAGTACTCCAAAGTTGGAACAAAACACAGAAAGTGGATAAAACCAAGCATGGAAGATTAAAAATTATAGATACATTTGCAATGTATCAGTAGTCCGTCACCTCCATGGCTATCTACTACTACGTAACATAAGGTAATCACTTTACCTTTGACACAACCATATCACAAAGCAATGCCCCCTGCAAAACAAAGTTAGACGCCTCTACTTTATCTTTGCATGTTTTACGTGGCTGAATGGGCTTTCGCACAAGAACCGTTCTCACCTACGAACTTTCAGCACAACGTTGATCAAGTAGTTGTCTCTACTACACCCCTTTCGGGTCCCTCCGTTGTAAATGGCATACCAACTAATGCGAGAGAGACAGACACCCCCTAGGCCACTTCATATGGTACAAGTTGTATGTCAAGCGTGGACCAGTCTCACGAATGTACGCGTAAAGTCGGTTGGGGCCGCTTCATCAAGAATTACTGTGGTATACACAAGTACATGTGGGAGGGTAACAACTAAACGATCAACACCCACACGCTACATCTCGTGTGTTCTACCTGTACTAGCATTACTATGCATATATTTAGCTCTGATACCAGTTTAGGGGTTCCACGCATGAAAACAATAAATTTTACCCTACGCCCCTGAACCCCTGATGCTGCCAGGACCTATCTATTAGTAATAAAGTAACGGGAGGGGATTTTCGTGAACTTACCCTTGAAGACTGAAAAGCGTTGTCAACGCTCAGGAGAGTGTGGTTGATGTAGACGAGCCGAAGCCGACCTCAAGGTCGTGATGAAGTCCTTGCGCTCCAACGGCTCCAACGACTTGAGTGCCTCAAGTACGACACCTCGCGGGGAGTTACACACGTCCGGTGCCTGACAATGACTCCCGCTTCCTCGATCCAGCAGCAGTTGCGGAAGTAGAGCTCCTAGATCCAAATCCTGCAGCGCGACAGCGCTCCGCGGTGAAGATGTCTCTCGTTCACGCAGTATGAACTTGGGACCATGGTCACGAGAGAGAGAGAGAGAGAGAGAGAGAGAGAGAGAGAGAGAGAGAGAGAGAGAGAGAGAGAGAGAGAGAGAGAGAGAGAGAGAGAGAGAGAGAGAATAACAATTGGAGGTCTTCCCAAAAGTGAGAAGACCTTTTTTTTGAATATTGTGTGTATTTATCTGGCCAAATACCCCCACTATATATAGGGGGAGGGGAGGTAATACCTCCCTCAAAGTCCCGGGGTGGGAATAAATGAGAGGAGAGGGGGAGGGTTGGCGCCGCCGGCCACCCCCATGGGCCCCGCACGGGGGGGGTGGCCTACTAGGGCGCCGGCCACCCCCTCTGGCCCTTCTCCCTCTCACCTTTCCCTAATGGGCCCTCTTCCCTCCGGAATTGGCCCATTAAGCCTTTTGACCTTTTAATTGATTTTCTCTTTTATTAAATAATTATGAATAAATGATTAAATCATTATTTAACATTCATTCACATATTATTCAATCTCCGTGGATGTGGAACACCTTCCACCTCCACTCCGAACATCCTCCGGACTTACCAAAACCCTTCCGGTTTTCTCTCTACTATTCTTCGGCGATTCTACTGATCCTATAAACACTCTGTAAGCATCATCAAACCCTTAAGCGTGATACCCTATGGTTCGGGAACACTCCAGACATGGTTGGGACACTCCCGGACCAATGATCGATAGAGAGACCTGGATGGCCATGTGACCCATGTGCGTTCCACGAAGATCTTTCGTCGTTTGAACCGGGACAGTCGTGTCTTATTCCCTTTGTCTCTCGATACTTGCATTGCCCGAGATCTAATCAATGACATCACCATGTCTTGTTCAATCTCGTTACCGAACGATACTACTTGACTCGTTCCGACAAGTGATATCCCTGTGATCAAATCACATGTTGCGCAGCTATTGGATATAACTTCTTTGAGTGGGCCCTTGAGTATCTTTCCCTCACATGGACGGATAAATCCCGCTCTTGACATATATTGCCTCTATGGTTTCCTCCGAGTACCTCAACACACCTTTATAACCACTGTATTACCAACTGGCGCTTGATGCTATCTAAGCACTCTCAGGAGACAATGATTGATATAGCCTCACGGTCTAAGGAATAGTCTACGAGGATCCATTTCTAATCATTGTAACTTGAACTTCGTGACGTGATCGGGTCATGATGTTTAGGTTGGGTATTGGTTCATCATCTCATTCTCAGAATAAGTTGACTCCATTTCCAACTGGCATAAATGCCACATGATCAGGAAACATGATCATCTGTTGACCAATGAACCAGTGACTAGAGTTTCACTGGGAACCCCTGGTTGTTTGTATATCACACGTGTATTGATGTTTCCACTCAATACAGTTATAGCATGATGTAAAACTTAATCATAAACTATATGAAATATGATAATAGTCCTTATCACTATTTGTCTCTAGGGCATATTTCCAATAGGACATTGCCGAGGTTACCCCTTGTTAGAGGATTTTCCATACCCTATCTTCAGTAAGTAACTTCAAGAGCCATTTACCAAGAAGGGATGTATTTTGACCTGAAGATCATGAATACCTAGACCAACTTGGTCTTTGGGTCAGAAAACCATAGTCCACTTAGCCGCTCTATACTTTTTTCACTATCTTCGAGCCAAAAGAATGTTGATCGGAAATAATCCAATCATTTAATGACTCCTTTTGGTTGTTGGAAGAAAGATATCATATGCAAACCAAATTACTCAATACTCAATTAATGAGAACCAATCTTCCTCCTTGGGATAATAGTTTTCCCTTCTAACTTCTTAATCTTAATTGTAATCTCTCCTCCACAAGCTTCCATTCAGCGTTTGTGAGTCGTCGATAGTGTACCAGAATCGCCAAATACTTAATTAGAAACTGCCATTGTCCACAACCAAAAAACTCAACATACAGATTGACCTCGTCTTGGCCTCACTAATGCAAAATAATTCACTCTTATAAAAGTTAAATTTTAGACTCAAAAGTTGCTCGAAAGCTAACATAATTAACTTCAGTTTCTCTTTTTTTAAGGTCATGTTCAATAAAAATAATTGTATCATCAGCATATTGTATGATAGATAAACAACCACCAACTAAGGAATCATACCTTCAATTTGGCCATCAGACTTTACACACTCGACCATGACAACTAGCATATCAATCACGATATTAAATGACATTGGTGATAATTGGTCATCTTGTCTTAGCCCTTTCTTTGTCTGGAAGTATTTGCCAACGTGATTTTTGACTGTAATGTCCACACTACCTCTGGACACAAAGCTATGGATTAAATCATGCCACTCTGTACAAAAACCTTTCTTTTTGAGAGTCTATTGGAGGACGGCCACTTGACTTTGTCATAGGGACTTCTAAAAATTCCATTCAACTTTTTTCTATGTAGTTCATGTACTGTTTCATGAAGGATAACCATACCATCGAGGATGTTCTGGAGTTGCATGAAATTAGCCTGAGAAGGACGAAACACATGATCAGCTACAGTGTTCAGCTTGATTGTTGCTAATTTGGTGAAAATCTTAAAACTAACGTTAAGAAAGAAGATAGATAGGTATTGTAGAATCCGTCCTACATCACTAACCAAATAATCTCACCAAAATTCAGGAGAAACAGTTCTAGCTATCTAGCATGCAAAGAACTGAAAAAATCTAGAAGGTCTGATTTAATGACATCCCAATTTTTTTGGTAGAACTTTGCTGAGAAACCATTTGGACTAGGAGTTTCGTTGTGTTCCATTTGGAAAACAACCTTTTTCACTTCCTCCTCAGAGTAAGGGGCGGTGAGTAAGTTGTTTTTCTCGTTGAAAACTTGGGGTGTATTGTCTTTTCGAGACTCATCCATTGAGAAGTTACCTTCTTCAGGAGCTCCCAACAAACCTTTGTAGTAAGTAATATACGACTTCGGTTGCTCGTGGCCCTCAACTAATCCTCCATCCTGAACTAGAGAGTGAAAAAGTTTCTTCATATGTATGCAGTTGGCAACACTATGAAAATATCTTATATTAGAATATCCTTCCGGTATGAATCAGGATTTAGAATGTTTGTACCATTTGAGCTCCTCGCGTAGAAGTCATGCTATCTCTGCATTTGATTGTCTCTTGAGCTCAGCTGCTATGTAGTTCAGATGGTCTCAGCTGCGTCTTTGTGTCCCAACTGTGGTTATTCTCGAGATTTTGTGTCTGAATCTTAGTTTTACTTACTCTTTTCTCTTTGTATCCTTGTAATTCTCATATGTTTCTATTAGCTTTCGTATCTGTCCTACTATGACTTGCTTTTGACGACGACTTTGATGTTCTTGATGTTGTTGTTGAGACATGTTTCAACTGTGTTTTTCGTGCAGTTGACGTTCGTTTCAATTGCAATTGTGCGGTGCATGCCTTTCTCAAGTGCATATTTAATTATGATGAAACGAGTAAAGTCCTAGTAACCGGGACTGGAGGGGCGGGACTAAAGGCCCACCCACTAGTCCCGGCCCTCTTACCAGCCGGGACCAATGGGCAACCACGTGGCTGTCTCTGCGGGTGTTGGCTGCCCCCCCCCATTAGTCCCGGTTCGTATTACGAACCGGGACAAATGGTTCTCTGCCGCGGCAGAATTTTAGGCACTTTCTCTACCGCGGCAGAGAATTTAATTTGTATTCTTTTTTTCATTTCAAAATAGTTTTCTACGCTACCATATACCGTACATGTTCGTTCATACATAAGATAACTTCTCTTAAGATCGAGCATACAAATATATACATGATAGTTACACATGGAGATCACAATTATCAGGACTAGAGCCCGTCTATTCAATTACACGGTCGGGGATCATCGACGCCTATTCACACTAAATTCTCCGGCGTCATCTATCATCTTGTTCACCAAGAATCCTGCCAGTTCTTCAGCAATTGCTACTACGCGTTGCTGTGGTAGGAGCTGATCCCGCATTTTCTCGAACTATATAAGAAAAGGAGATAATTATGAATATCAATCATGATAACAAAAAGTGACGGTAATAAAAATAATGTTATGAATGTATTGCTTACATCGACTCTATAATCATTCAGCTCACTAGTAAACGTGCGAATGAACTCGCAAACGTAGAATCCACATAGATTCGTCCCTTGTGGCTGCCTCGCGCACTTTACGAGAATAGAATTCAATCAAAATAATAATCCAGCATCATAATTGTATTGAAACTAGAGGTAAAGATATGCGCCTACTACTTACCGAGACTGGCTTAAACGTTAGCTTCTCAGTAAAGTCACCCGTAACCGCACTCTTGAACTGGTTCCAAACCCTACCCGGTAAAGAAAATGAATGAGTTATTTATTACGTGATATCTCAGGAAATCAACGAAAGAGACCGCTGTAGCGCGAAAATTACCTCTGGAGCATGTCCTCCATGTCACTAAACTGTTCCAGGGGTCTCTTTAATGGGTCCATGACTTCAACTCTTCCCTTATCAAGTTGAATGTCCATGAGAATCCAATGGAAACTATACACGTTTATATATACATTAGTAACTCATCAATTACACTTAACATCGAGTAAGCAAAAGAGAATGTGTACAATAGAGTAAGACACTCACGCGAAATTGTAAGGAAACAGTATGTGGTCACAGAAATTTTGCTCTGTTAGAAACCTTAGAAGGTTTTCCTGTGTGTCCTCAGGTTTATCCTTTAGCGTCTGACAATGTATTTTATTTGGGTCAATGAACCCAACACTGAAGATTGACCTTCTTTTACATTCCATGATCTTCATTCTGCATAATAATAGAGTACAAAAGGATATAATTAGGATAATTACATGCAATGAACTGAACAACTGAAAAAAATGAACAGCTTATATATGGACAACGAATTCAACAACTTACAGACAATAGCAACTCATGAGACTTTTGTCGAGGGCGTCGAAAGTGTATAACTAGAAGAGTTCTGGAAACTCAACATGGACCTCTTCTTCTCGGAAGTAGTAGTCATGTGGGACTTTCTCCATGATCATTATTCTCTCCTCCTTTACGGCTTTCAAGTACCATTTATGTAAACTCCGCATTTGTGTTGGCAGTTGTTGGAACTGCTCAAAGCTGACCAGAGGCTTCCCTGGGACATATGTAGGGACTACCTGAGCCTTGGGTAACTTGTCGTCCGGGGAACCTAGCAATTCCTCAACAGTCACATTCATAGCGGCTGCAAGCTTCTTAGCTTCTTCCATATCCTGCTGGGGAGTGTCATAGGATACCACCTTGAGGGGTGGGGTCGATTTTTTGGCCTGTTCCCCGAGCTGGGGGACGTCCTTTCTTTTCCCGGTTGCACTTTGACTTGATGATTTTCTCCCGCTTGCACTTCTACTTGATTTGCTCTTCTTCACTTCCTTCTGAAGTGTGCGTCGATAGTCATCTGGCTTATGGTGCAAGTCATATTGCGATTTTGTGTTCAGAAAAGAAAGTGCATACGTTTTTTGCTTCTCGGTGTATACCGGGGCGGGCTCAGGTTTCTTCTTTTGAAGCTGCGCAACACATTCGGCCTTTATGATCATGTCGGTTTCCTCGTCAGTACGATCGTAAGATCTGATAGGAAGATTCTTATGAGGTACTCTTGGGAGGGCGACATTTGTCGTTTTGGGCTCCTACGTCGTTTAGTACTAATCGGAGGCTGCGGCGGAGATCGAGATGGACTCGGGCTGTGGTGGTCGTAGTCATGGGGTGGGCTTCTTGGAGGTGATGGAGGTGAAGGTGACATGCGACCACTCGTAGGCGGTGTTGGCTTTGGCGTCCAGCCTGGAAGCTTGATGTTGTTCTTGTCCCATAGAATGATACCACCCAGTACTTCTCCGAGTGTCCTCTCACCTTCAGGTCCAGGGATGTCAAGCTCCATTGAGTCCCACCCCATTGCGATTTCAACCACACCAACTTTAGCATAGCCAGCTGGAATCTCACGGATAGGTTCTTCACCTTCTGATGGAGCTCACAAGATGCCCGCTCCTTGATTCCATCCACGGGGTAGCCGGGACCGCCATCTACCATACGTGCATCGTCAGAAGGGACCTCCGATTCAGCCACGCTGCTTTTCCGCTGAGATGGGACGGCGGTAATATCGAGTACAGGATCTTGCAGGCGCACTGCTCCTTGAAGTTTTTCAATCTGTTGCTGATGCATTCGAAGTGTTCCTAGCAACTCGGTGAACCTGTCTCCCTCCTCCTCCTGTCGTCGCATCTTTGCTCTCTCTCGGCTCCTATAAGTATCTCTGTCTTTGGGAAACCCCATCTCCCACGTATAACTAGGGCCAAGGCCTCATACACGTCCTCCGTGTTCGTCATTCTCGAGGACCTTTGTCAGCAAGTCTTTCTCTCTATCGGGACGGAACTTTGTTGTCCCCGCTTTAATATCCTTCACCACTTTCTGCCATGTATCCCGGGGTATCCTAATCCCGTCACTGCAAATAAGGTCCCCTGTACTTTCGTCATACTCACTCCCATGCCCAAGGAACCAACTCCTTGCCCTCAGATCCCATTCTTCGCGTATTGGTTCTGGAGTGATCCCTTTAGCAAGCAGCTCATTCTCTTTAGCATCCCACTTTGGCATGGCAGCCACGTAGCCCCCTGGCCCCAGGTGATGGTGATATTTCTTCATCGCGGCATTTTTCTTGTTTTTTCCGACATTTCCATAGCAGGTTGTGACTCCTTGTACTTCACAAATGCATCCCAGTTAGCCTGCTGCTTCGTTAGATAGCATTCAAATTTAGGAGTCTTCTTCGTCTTCTGATACTTTTGCCATAATGCTTTCTTCCAGTTCTTGAATAGTTCGGCCATCTTGGTAAGAGTCTGATGCTTGACTTTCTTCCTCAGTGCAGCTGTGTCGGCATCATCCTCACATTCTGGCAGGGTGAAATGTGTCATGAGGTCATTCCAAAGACCCTCTTTGCACCTGTCGGCGACATACTCACCCTCTTTCGCCCCTTTGGTCTTATTCCACTCTCGAACGGTGATCAGCATGCGATCCCTAACCATAACTCTGCATTGTTGTTTAAATACAGTTTTAGCCTTTTCGGGTTCCACCGGTTCACCCTGTGGTGATACCCGCGTAATTGTATAACGCGTAGATGCGTCCAACTTTTTGGCCGGGCCTCGTTTGGAATATTTTGTGCTCGATGTGGAGGCCTAAGAGAAGAAACATTCGTCAATTTATATATATATATATACAACTTAGTTAATGCATCTACTAATCACCAGACTTCATATATATACCTCGTCGTCGGCTTCTCCACCACCAGAGCCGTCGGCTTCTCCTTGATCATTTTGGTCGACCTCCTCTCCCTCACCGGAGGGGTTCAGATAAATCGACGGAGATTCGGGTGGATCAACATGGGGGGTGTCGTTGATCATATCCTCGAGAATTTCTTCCTGTGCTAGGTCTCTTTGGATTGGATCCATAGTTTTCTACAAAATGCACACAATAACATTTTTCATTCAATATTGCTACATAAAATAATACTAAACAATAATATGAACACGCAATTTGCTAAAATAATACTAAACAATAGCAAAATTCTAGTGATGCCCTAACCCTAACCCTAACTCCGGGGGCCCGCGAGCACCACCACCCGGCTGCCCGCGAGCACTACCACCACCCTAACCCTAAGTCCGGGGGCCCGCGACCACTACCACCCTAACCCTAAGTCCGGGGGCCCGCGAGCACCACCACTCTAACCCTAAGTCCGGGGGCCCGCGAGCACCACCACCCTAACCCTATCTCCAGGGGCCCGCGAGCACCACCCACCCTAACCCTAAGTCTGGGGGCCCGCGACCACTACCACCCTAAGTCCGGGGGCCTGCGAGCACCACCACTCTAACCCTAAGTCCGGGGGCCCGCGAGCACCACCACCCTAACCCTAAGTCCGGGGCCCCGCGACCACTACCACCCTAACCCTAAGTCCGGGGGCCCGCGAGCACCACCACCCTAACCCTAAGTCCGGGGGCCCGCGACCACTAGCTACTAAATAATATTACAACTACTAAATAATATTACAATTAACACTACTATTACACTACTAAATAATATTACACACAAAATTAAATAATATTACACTACAAAATAAAATTAACTATATATACAAAATACTATTACAACTAAATATTACAACTACTACAATTAACTACTACAAACTACTACAATTAACTATTACAATTACTACTACAAAATACTACTACAAAATACTACTAAACAATACTACTACAATTAACTATTATAATCATCACCTACAAAATAATACTACAAAATACTACTACAATTAACTATTACAATTACTACTACAAAATACTACTACAATTAACTATTACAATTACTACAAACAACTACTACAATTAACTACTACAATTAACTACTACAATTAACTACTAAATATTACAAAATATTATTACAATTAACTACTACAAAATAAAAAATAGAACTTTGGCCGGGGGCGCCGCCCCGGCCGCATTTCCCGCACTGCCGCCGGCGTGCACGGTTGTCGCCGGCCCGGCCTGCTCGCCCAAAGTGGCCAGCAGCGCCGCACCGCCGTGTAGTCGGTCGGACGGGGGAGCGAAGGGGAGGCGGGCCGGTGTACCTCTACTGGCTGGGGGCGCGCGCGAGGCGGCTGCAGTGGCGGCGGCGGTGGCAGGTGGAGTGAGTGGCGGCGGTGGTGGTTGGGGTGGTGACGGCCAGAGAGCGAGTCGGGCAGCCTGCCGGCGTCGATTCGTCGTCCTCGCGCGCGTGGGTGTTCTCTGCGTGGGGAGAAGAATGGGCGCGTGGGGAGAAGATATATAGGTGGGGGACCTTTAGTCCCGGTTCGTATAACGAACCGAGACTAAAGGGTCATTAGTCCCAGTGCGTTATACGGACCGGGACTAAAGGTCCCCCCTTTAGTCCCGGTGCGTTATACGGACCGGGACTAAAGGTCCCCCCTTTAGTCTCGGTGCGTGCCACGCACCGGGACTAAAGGTTTTCGGCACCGCCCAAAGCGCGCGTGCCAACGCCACACCTTTAGTCCCGGTGTGTAGCACGCACCAAGACTAAAGGTCCTTTTTTTCAAAATTTTCACCCCAGGGGCGCGCCTGTTTAAAAAAAATTCAATTTTCTGTTTTAAACATTTGAATTTTACAGTTTTTGCATACTTATGAATTTGAGAAAAATTTCAACATGAAAGGTTCTTGAATTTGAATAAGTAATCCAAATCTATTTTCTGTTTTATAAAATAATTATTCTAACTAGTGAAACTAATAACCATTTTGCCATTTTCAATTTAAAAATGCATTAAATATTATATTTTGCATATTTTTGAATAAGTGATTCAAATCAATTTTCTGTTTTATAAAATAGTTATTCTAACTAGTCAAAATATTAACCATTTTGCCATTTTCATTTTAAAAATGCATTAAATATTATATTTTGCATATTTTTGAATAAGTGATTCAAATCAATTTTCTGTTTTATAAAGTATTATTCTAACTAGTCAAAATATTAACCATTTTGCCATTTTCATGTAATTCCGACGCTCCGGTGGTCTTCCTCCGGCGAAACCCTAGACCAGGGGCCCCGGATCGTCTACCCCACCTTATTTTTTCCCGCCCGTTTTCTTCCTGCCCGTTCTCTTCCGGATCATAGCCCCTTTAGGGTTTAGGGTTTAGGGTTTTTGGTTTAGGGTTTAGGGTTTAGGGTTTTTGGTTTAGGGTTTAGGGTTTTTGGTTTAGGGTTTAGGGTTTAGGGTTTTTAGTTTAGGGTTTAGGGTTTTTGGTTTAGGGTTTAGGGTTTTTGGTTTAGGGTTTAGGGTTTAGGGTTTTTGGTTTAGGGTTTAGGGTTTTTAGTGATATCTGCCGCCTCTCTCCACTCTATCCCATGGCTTCCACCATACCTCTAACCCCAGGAGGCGGAGATGGAGTCTTTCACGGGCTAGCAGGAAAATATTTTCTGAGGCGGAACTTCCGAAGATGCCATAGGGCGTGTGCACCAAGGGCATCTTCGAGAAGTTCCGCCACGGGAGATTTCCCAACCCTTTCCTCCATCCATGGGGATGAAACTCTCCATCCATGTTGGCTTGTTGAGTTGCTTGCCATGGCGTATCGATGCTCCTTTTATAGGCACGACGCCGCTTCTACTTTGTCTTCTTCCTCCGACAGGGCGTCGTGCGCTACATGCTTTATCTCATCGAGCAGTGCGTCCACTCACGCGTCCTTATCCTACCGACAGCTTTAGTCCCGGTTTGAGCCCCCACCTGGTACTAAAGGTTACCCACGGATCCTTATCCCACCAACAGTTTTGTTAGATGACACAAAAACCACCTTTAGTCCCAGTTGCACCCACCAGCCGGTACTAAAGTTTATCCACCCCCTAGATAAGGCCCTCCCAGATAAGCCTCCCCCAGATAAGGCCCCCCCCCATCTTTTGTCCCGGTTTGAGCCCCCACCCGGGATGAAAGTTTCCCGTGCCACTGCGTTCCCGCGCTTTCCACCGGTTCCCACCTCTGTCTTCCCGCCATTTTTTCAGTATATATATGTACGCTTGGCCTCCATTTACATATCACATCTAGACTCATCATTATCTTCCCATGGCTTCCATCGTATCTCTAACCACTCGGGAGGCGGAGGCTCTTTGCGCCTCGAACTACCCCTGCCCACCGGGCTACCGCATCCCCACCGGCTGGATGCTCAGCGCCGGAGGCGTGCCGGTCCCTCCTGTCCCTCTAGGTGTGGAGCGCCGGATGGCCATCACGAACCACTACTACCTCGAACTCATGCCAGAGCAGCAGAGGAATCTCAACTGGCATCCCGACTATTTCCCGACTTGGGAAGCCTTCTTCATCAATCGGCATGAGAGGGCACTCGCCAGGCACGAGGAGGACAGCCCACCTCCTTCGAACTTCAACGAGGCCGGCCGTAGGCTGTGGTGGCGCGGCCGAACTCTCCAGAGTGTCATGGCCTACAACACGACCGACAATAACCCCCGCCTGTGATACCCTCAAATTCAGCCCACGCGTGCCCAACCTTCAAGGTTTGACTACGGCGACCCTGACGATGACAGAGACGATGGCGCTAGCGACTACGACGACTACAGTGCGCGTATTACAGGGCTAGGCAAGAGCATGACTGAATCACTCCAACCATTAGGCATGTTTCTTAATTTTCAGTTGTGCTATGTATCCTTAGTGTTTGTGGGTTCCTTCTCTTGTGATGGTTCCTTCTCTTTGTGTGATCACCTACCGCGGCTCAGAACGTCTAGTTTGATTGAGCAAGGTGTATTACATGAAAGGGAACCTTTATGTCTCAAATAAAAGGTTTAATACATTACATAGATTTATGTCTCAAATAAAAGGTTTAATTACATAGATTTATGTCTAAAATAAAAGGTTTAATACATTATTACACATCACCAACATCTAGTGTTGTGGTTTTCTTCTGCACCGTAGCCATGGAGAATCTTCATCATTTAACAGGATGCTTGGGTCAGTTTTCACTTTGAAGGGCGGAATTTCATGAAACTTATTGTAATCTTCTGACATGTCTGTCTTGTCATCCACTCCCACGATGTTTCTTTTCCCTGAAAGAACTATGTGGCGCTTTGGCTCATCGTATTCTGTACTCTTTTGCTTATCTTTCCTTTTTCTCGGTTTGGTAGACATGTCCTTCACATAGAAAACCTGAGCCACATCGTTGGCTAGGACGAATGGTTCATCCATGTACGCAAGATTGTTGAGATCCACTGTTGTCATGCCGTACTTTTCGTCTACATGTACCCTGCCTCCTGTCAGCTTGACCCATTTGCACCGAAACAAAGGGACCTTAAAAGTAGGTCCAAAGTCAAGTTCCCATATCTCCTCTATGTACCCATAATATGTGTCAATCTGCCCATTGTCATCTGTTGCATCAAAGTGGACACCACTGTTTTGGTTGGTGCTCTTTTTATCTTGGGCGATCGTGTAAAATGTATTCCCATTTATCTCGTACCCTTGGAAAGTACATATAGTCGAAGATGGTAACCTGGCCAACGAGTACAACTCATCTCCAACAGTGGTGTTATTCATGAGATATGTCTGCAACCAATTGCCAAAATTCTTCTCGTGTTCCCCTTTAATCAAGGTTTCAGGCTTCCCCGGGTTTTCGGAGCATAGAATATTCTTGTGTTTCTCGATATACGGAGCCACCACGGTGGAATTGTGTAGAACTATGTAGTGTGCTTGAGTGAAAGAATGCCCATCCCTACATACCATTGATTTCCTTCCTAGTGTGCCTTTTCCAGTCATCCTCCCCTTATACCGAGATTCAGGAACACCAATCGGCTTAAGGTCAGGAAGAAAGTCAACACAAAACTCAATGACCTCCTCTGTTCCATAGCCCTTGGAGATGCTTCCTTCTGGCCTAGCACGGTTATGAACATATTTCTTTAAGACTCCCATGAACCTCTCGAAGGGGAACATATTGTGTAGAAATACAGGACCGAGAATTCTAATCTCTTCGACTAGGTGAACTAGGAGGTGCGTCATAATATTGAAGAAGGATGGCAGGAACAACAACTCGAAGTTGACCAGACATTGGACCACATCAATTTGTAACCCTGATAGACTTTCTCGATCGATTACCTTCTGAGAAATTGCATTGAGGAATGCACATACCTTCACAATGGCTAGTCGAACATTTTCTGGTAGAATTCCCCTCAATGCAACCGGAAGCAATTGCATCATAAGCACATGGCAATCATGAGACTTTAGGTTTTGAAATTTTTCTCTTTCATATTTACTATTCCCTTTATATTCGACGAGAAGCCAGACGGGACCTTGATACTGAAAAGGACTTCAAAAAAGATTTCCTTCTCTTCTTTGGTAAGAGCGTAGCTGGCAAGCCCTTGAAACTGCCCTGGATGCTTGTCGTCTCGTCCTTTATGATGTTGCTGGTCCTCCCGTGCTGCCGGGGTATCTTTTGACTTCCCATACAAGCCCAAGAAGCCTAGAATATTGACGCAAAGATTCTTCGTCAGGTGCATCACGTCGATTGCAGAGCGGACCTCATGCACTTTCCAATTGGGTAGCTCCCAAAATATAGATTTCTTCTTCCACATGGGTGCGTGTCCGGTAATAGGGTCTTTCGGAACAGGTTGTCCTCCAGGACCCTTTCCAAAGATTACATCCAAATCCTTGACCATACCAAATACATCAGCACCACTACGGGGGACAGGCTTCGTCCGGGTTTCTGCCTTGCCATTGAAATGCTTGCCTTTCTTCTTTAAGGGATGACTGGGCGGAAGAAAACGACGATTGTACGGGTACACATTCTTTCTATATTTATCCAGATATATACTTTCAGTCTCATCTAAATAGTGTGTGGATGCATTATATCCTTTGTTCATATGTCCTGAAATGTTACTAAGAGCAGGCCAATCATTGATGGTTACGAACAGTAACGCTTGTAGGTCAAATTCCTGCTGTTTGTGCTCATCCCACACACGTACACCTGGTTTGGCCCACAACTGTAGAAGTTCATCAACTAATGGCCTTAGGTACACATCAATGTCGTTGCCGGGTTGCTTCGGGCCTTGGATGAGCATTGGCATCATAATGAACTTCCGCTTCATGCACAACCAAGGAGGAAGGTTGTAGATACATAGAGTCTGCAGTTCTGCTCCCCAAAAGGATTCATGCCATCGGTACTTAGACCAAATCATAAGTTCCTTGCGTCACCAGCAAAGTCCGGAAAGTCTCTCTTGATTTTTCTCCACTGCCGACCATCAGTAGGGTGCCTCAACATCCCGTCTTTCTTACGGTCTTCCATGTGCCATCGCAATAACTTGGCATGCTCTTTATTTCTGAACAAACGTTTCAACCGTGGTATTATAGGAGCATACCACATCACCTTGGCAGGAACCCTCTTCCTGGGTTGCTCGTCCTCAACATCACCAGGGTCATCTTTTCTGATCTTATACCATAATGCAGTGCATACCGGACATTTATCCATATTCTCGTACTTCTCACCGCGGTAGAGGATGCAGTCATTAGGGCATGCATGTATCTTCTGCACGTCTAATCCTAGAGGGCAGACAAGTTTCTTTGCTTCGTACGTACTGGAGGGCAATTGGTTATTTCTTGGAAGCAGCTTCTTTATTATTACCGGCAACTTTTCAAATCCCGAGTCAGTCATACTGGTCTCTGCCTTCCACTTCAACAATTCCAGTGTGCTACCCAGCTTCTTCTGGCCATCTTCACAAGTTGGATAAGCAATGTGTTGTGGTCCTATAACATCTGCTTGAACTGCAACCTCTCCTTTTCCGTGTCGCAGTCTCGCCTTGCATCACTAATGACCCGACCAAAATCATCAACGGGCTCATCTGGTTCCTGTTCTTCACCCCCTTCTTTTTCATTATCTTCAACTGCGGTATCATCGTATTCAGGGAACATAGATCAGTAGTTGTCATCATCGTTCTCTTCTTCATCGCCGTCTTCCATCATAACCCCTCTTTCTCCGTGCTTGGTCCAAACATTATAGCCGGACATGAAATTGGACCGAAGCAGGTGGCTCTGAATGACTCTTGAGGAAGTGTGAGCCTGCTCATTCCGACATTCAACACATGGACAACACATAAAACCATCCCGCCGCTTGTTCGCCTCGGCCACAAGACGAAAAGAACGCACGCTTTCTCTATAAGCATCAGAGCGTCGGTCACCGTACATCCATGGGTGGCTCATCTGCATCATACAACCATGCATATATATCAAACGTAATCACGATGCTTAAATTAGTACTGCGCAGTCAAAACGAGAAAATAGTTGCTAACCTTTTAGGACACTTCAAAACAAAGAGGAGAAACCTTAAGTGTCGCTCTGACACCTCATATCATATTTTGTCTTGTGTGAACTCAAGTGGCATCGCTCTAATAGGCATTTCACCGAACACCTCTAGTGCATATGAAGAAAAAAAGTTAGCACAAAGTTATACCCACCTCTCACATAGGAAAAAAACAGGAGAGAGTGGAGGGCTGGGTGCATATATATATAGGGCCAGGCCATTAGCCCCGGTTTGAGATACAAACCGGGACTAAAGGTTCTGCCAGGAGCACGCGCGCCTGCCCAGACCCATTTGTCCTGGTTTGTATCTTAAACCGGGACTAATGGTTTCTTACGGACCGGGACAAAGTGCCTCGGCCTCCTCTGGCCGTCTGGTTCGGGCCATTAGTCCTGGCCGTTCCGAACCAAAGACCCATTTTCTACTAGTGACAACTAAAATGAATGTACGACGGAAGATAATATTTTCTAATTTGTTTCCGTTGTAGGATCGAGACATTTTTTCCATGCACCGATAACTTATTTTTCTTATTGAACGAAAACTCGTCCGACCAGAAGCCAGAATCAAACTACAAATCTGAAGCGTTTATCTTATGTGTAATTCTATTTTCAAACACCAATGTATCATGAGATCCGGTAACACCGAAAATGCAGCTTCATGATAAATGCGAGTATTCGTGCAGATCTCTACCTCTTGGTCCTCTGTTTCATGGAAAACACGACAGGAGCATGTGAAATGGACTGGCGTTTTGCATGTGCAAGCTTGCTACATGTGCGTGCCTTCCTGGCAAGTCAAGGTTGGCGACTGATAAGATAGAACGGCCCCTTCCGTGACTGAGTTAGCTTTACCATTCTGAGTAAAGAGGCCGATGAGATGCACAATTGGTCCTTCATTGCTCCGAGTCACACATAAGAGAACAGATTGGAATTGGACAATACTTTTAGTTGAGTTAAATCCATGATTAGTAATTGAACTTGTTTAGCAAAGTCAATACGATCATCGTACACAGGAAATACGAGTTTATGGTCATCGAACTTGCACTAGAGCTTCAGCCACGGTCACCGAGCGATACGTAGCGATGCATATGATGACTAGGCGCTCAGTGGGATCGACTGTCAGAGCGTCACACTTGAACTGATGGTCACCAAACTTGCACGAGGACATCAACCATGGTCACCGAGTGATACGTAGCTTAGGAGGGGTTTATTGCAAAATGGTGGACGTGTACTAAGCCTCGCGTTCCAACCGGACCTGTTCGTTCCAACCCGGGCCACTCATCTGCTGTCGTTGTTCTAACCCTAAATTGGCAGCGCCGACAGTAGCGAGCTAGCCCGCCTAAGCGCCGCCGCCGATTTAGACGCACTTGGTCTTTCGTACATGCAAGCAACAAAAATCTCGCCGATTTAGATGCATTTGGTCTTTCGTACATGCAAGCAACAAAAATCTCGCGGCTGCAACGCTACAGTCTACCGATCTTGCATGGTAGCTTTTTACACGGTTAAGCAATCAGCACACATGTATGCGTTTGTACGGAGGGCCATTTTCAGAAACCTTTCTGCAGCGAGGACACGACACCCTCACTCTCCTAGGCATATATACTAGCATCTAAGGCAATTTTTTATGATAAGTTAAATTCCAATAGAGTCTAGACACTTGGATTACAACGCAAACATCATTTTTAAGTGCGCACTGGGCATTTTTAATCGTCTGTTAACTACATAATTCATCTAGTACTCCCTCTTTGTTCCAAATTAAAAATATTTTAGCCTTTTACTGAAACTGTATGTTTAGACATCTTTTTATTTTATAGGTTCGGAGAAAAATGACTGAACATATACACTAAAAGAAGTCTATATATATGTGTGTGTTTCAGCAAGAAGCTAAAACATCATATATTAGGAACTGAGGGAGTATAAAACAAGTACTAGTAGAGAATAATCTAATAGTCATTCGAAAATAATCTGGTAGTAGGTTGCAAATATTTTGGTAGTCGTTTGCGAATAATCTGCTGGTTGTTCACACTATGTTTTAGTAGTTTGCAAATAATTTGGTAGTCATTTACAAATAATCTGGTAGTCGTTCGCAATTAACTGGGTGTCATTCTCAAATAATTCGGTAGTCATTGGCAAATAATCGGGTTGTGTTGGGTAGTAGTTAAAAAATATTCTGATACTCATTTACAATAATCTATTAGTCGTTTGTAAATAATCTGGCAGTCATTCGCAAATAATCTGGTAATTGTTCGCAAATGATCCGGCGCACGAATAATACGACAATCGCTAGCAAATAATCTGATAGTCATTGGCAAATAAATAATCTTGTGACTTGTGTTCATTTATTTTTAGTTGTAAGTGCCAACAACACTCTAGCATCTTATTGCACATCATTTGGTAGCTGACGTATAAGAAATAAGTTGGGAATAGCAATAAAAAACTACACAAGATTTTTCATATGAACTCGTCTAAGTGTTTTAAAAGAAAAACTGGTCACGTATCATTGAATTCAGAAGGTGGTAAAATATTGTACTAGTCAATAAAATAGACCGTGGAGTACTATACACCAGCCGAAAACAATGTAGCAGTCAAAAACAAAAGCATTGAAGGATTACCACAGGTGCTGAACCCTGGTGTGGCCACGGTACACACTATAGTCAAGTCCTTTAGATTAATCGGTTTGCTAGCTTAATGGACGTAGGCCAGGCAATTGTGCGAGCCGCCGTACACGAAGACAATCTGTCCGTTAAATTACTCTTGACCAGATTGTGTGCTCTGGGAGGAAGTAGCGAGCTAGCCCTCCCAAGCGGCGCCGCCGATTGAAACGCGCGGCTTAGTACACATTCACCATTTTGCAATAAAACCCTCCTAAGCTACGTATCACTCGGTGACCATGGCTAACGCTCTCGTGCAAGTTCGGTGACAATCAATTCAAGTGTGACGCTGACAGTGGATTCCACTGAGCGCCTAGTCATCGCTACGTATCGCTCGGTGACCGTGGCTGAAGCTTTAGTGCAAGTTTGATGACCGTAAACTCGTATTTCCTGTGTACGGTGATCGTATTGACTTTGCTAAGCAAGTTCAGTTACTAACCATAGATTTAACTCCTTTTAGTTTTATGTCAGGATCAAACCAGTCTGGGGCCTTAAGGGTTACTTGATTCTACATTTGGACCTTTTTGCATGCAACCCACAAACTCTGAAGATTTCGTCGTCTGCACAGTGCAAGCAAGAAGTGCACTTCAGTATGTATGATGCTTGAGGATAATGGTAAATTTTTCTACTGTTTCTTTCATCGTATCTGGAAGATTAAACTGAAAGGAAGCCAAGACTCATACCAGCTAATCATTGCATTGATACAGGAATTTACTGTATAATAGACCTTGTGACGCCTGAATACCGACAATGGGGAAGCCTGGTCAAAGATAACTTATAAATAACAATCTCTGAAGATTTAGATTCAGGCCCCTCCAAGGCTACAAAGACGATAAATACCTATCATGCAGGAAAGCGATAACAAGGTGGCCAGGTGAAACACACGTAATAAAGAACTAATCACACTGTACCGCAGATCACTAACTGTTTGATACACACCCGTAGCCTTTATTGGCAAGGATTGCTGCAATAATGTTCAGGAATAGTTGGGATCGACGCAAATAGAGACGTGTCACAGGTGTAAACGGAGACAGCTGAATGACAAGGGCGAGAACGCAGAGCAATACCCCAGTAGCTGTTCTTGGAACACCATCCTATCATGGCGCTGCGAATGTGTGATGAGCTAACAGCGCAGGCCCTCGGCTCAGCAATCCCACTACTAATGGCTTCACAAGTTATGATGGTAAGTCAGCAGAACAGGACACTGTATCTTTCACATAGCTGACTGCAGCTATGACATGTGTGGCACCTTTGCAACATGATTATTGACCGACCCCTTAATGTAACCCCACTAATGATTAATCTGAGAAATTTTGCTTGGGATCAATGCTGCTTGAATCTGATCTAGGATCAAATGTACTCTCTCCGTTCCCTTTTTAGTTTTTATAGGACATTTTGGCGAGCCAAATAAGCCCGTCAAAATGTCCTATAAAAGGGAACAAATGGAGAACCATATAAAAATTGAATTTTCACTAAGAAACATAGTAATATATCTAAGTTTCAGAAAACTGAAAACAATTCTTGCATATAGAGGATGAGTAGAAACGTGTGCCATAGTAAACTGTACAGTCACTTTCCTCGGCAAATTTCACATGTATTTCCATACTTTTGCACTAATAAGTATGTTTGTCCTGAATTCTCTTAGACAGTAGTGAACTTTGAGATAGGTACCGAATTTGTCCATGATATACTACTGGTAAGATGAGATGTACGTGCTCACTTGATAATGACACGGTAACGGTACACGGTTGCAGCACCCATGTACCCCTGTGCCCTTCTTTCGAAATTTTTGAAAAATGTACTTTTGAGTTTAAAATAAATCCAAAAACAAATTCGGCGATACTTATACATGGTTCCAATATCTGTGCAAAGTTTCGGTAGAGAACTCGTTCTATTTTGGGCTAGGCTATATATAGGAACAAAAATATTATTTTTGTCAAACTAGGAATTTTTGTGTAGCCAAAAATAATACAACGTATTTTAAAATGAAACTTCCAGCATACATTCTGGATGAATATACTCCCACTGTTTCACAATATAAGATGTTTTAGCTTTCTGAAGCTAACGTAGCTAAACCACTTTTAATGTGTAGGTTCACTCTTAACCTTTCCGAACCTACATACTAAAATGAGTCTAAATACATTAGTTTTACAAAGCTAAAACATCTTATATTTTAAAAGGAGGGAGTATCTAGCTATATATTTTTCGGCAGAGCTTTTGGAGACCACGAAGTTTGAGTTCTATTTTTTGTGTGTGCAAAAAAACAGGCTCACCAGTGCCTAGGTGCATCGATCCGTTTTCGCACAACAAGGTACCAACATTGAAGACTGAAAGTACACACTGAACAACGGCAGTATATGGTAATTTCCAAAGTTCCACTTGCTACCTTATCTAAAAAAATGAAAGCGAAAGAAAGAAAAAGAGAAGAGATCGGGCTGGGTGTGGTTCACGGGGTGAGCAACAAATATATGGGAGTTAACAAGAGCCATCAAATCAGTCAAGTGCTTGCATGGCGCAGGGCATGGCCCCTGACAAGTTCCTCTCAACTTTCTCCTCCCAGCCAACACCTGCCATTTGCAGTGGACATGAGCACCTACCACTGTCCAGTGACTACATGTATGATCTGCCCTGTAAAATGATGGTCAGGGGGACACGAGTGTCACCTCACCACTAGGCATATCCTGCTGCTAAGTTCCTCTCCCTCTCACTCTCATCGTCTTTACAGAGGTGAAGGCACATGGAAAAGTGGGAATTATTGGGGCATCAAGCAAGGCTGATGATGGTTCTTTCTTACCATTGGGCCTCTGACCCCCTGTGTGACTGATGGATTCCTCACCAAGCAGCAAAGTTGCCAGCATCGGTACATGGGGTTTGGTCGCCGTGATAGAGAAAGGGAGAAAGATAGGGAGAGATCTCCTTAGAAAATAACAGCCGTCTCATCAGAAAAGTTGTGGGGGGATGGGATCTCCTTCCCGTCTTGGCAGGTCGGACGATGATGAAAGCTGGGGAGTGACTTGCCTTGCCCCGCCAATTATTTGAACCAATGGTGACCGTTTGACCGAGCTCAAGGTTGCTTCGCCTGATAGACGTGGTGTGCATGCGAACGGGTTTAGAGCATCTCCAGCGGACTCATCCATTTTGAAACGTGGGAGGTGTCCTAGTCGATCTGTTTGAGTCAGCCTCCGGGTACGAAAACGGGTCATTTTGGTCTACATCCGTTTGGGTCAAGGTGTCCCAGCGAGCGCGACCCACTTTGGCCGGACACGTCCAGGACTTGCCATTTCTGACATATTTCAACATATTACCATAATAAGTAGGTCAATTACATGAATTTGAATAGTTCATAACCAAATACATAACATAGTTCCAAAGCATATATAGTTCACGGTCAAATATAGCAAACAACAAGAGAAAATATGAGGCCATGACTAACGGTTGCTGATGTACGCCGACATATGCTCGATCAAATCCGCTTGTAGTCGGTTGTGCGTATAGCGATCACGTATCTCATGCTGCATATGGAGAAACTCGTCGAAGGTTGTTGGTCCTAGCGTCTCCTCGACCAGGTCACCCTCAAAATCTCATCCTTGGTTATGGAGTCCACCATCCCACTCATCCTCAACGATCATGTTGTGCATGATCACGCAAGCAGTCATCACCTCCCACATAGTCTTAGTGCTCTAAGTTAAAGCAGAGTGCCGAACGATGACCCACCTAGATTGGAGCACACCAAATGCCTGCTCCACATCCTTCCTAACAGCCTCTTGCTCATTGGCAAACCTTGCACATTTCTCATCACCAGGCTCACGAATGGTCTTCACAAGGGTTGTCCAATGTAGGAAGATGCCATCAACAAGGTAATACCATTTGACATATGCATGATCTTGATCTCATAGTAAACCTATGGAGCATTGCCTTCCGCTAGCCTATAGAATACCTGGGAGAGCTGGAGCACATTGATATCATTGTTAGAACCTGCCATGCCAAAGAAAGAGCGGCATATCCATATGTTGGGTTCACAACATAAAAAACAAAAAAATTCTTACAATATGAATAACTAAACACCAAGATCTATCTACCTAGCTACAATCAACAGGTGGATATACATCCATAGAGAACTTATCCTCGAAGATCGACAAAGTGTTACGAGATTGATCTTGTGGATGATATAGTCGTTCACTTGCCGATCTCAAGATCGTGATGAAGTCCAGCATCGCAACTCAGCAGTGCATCTGTGATCGCACACACGTCTGGTACCCCTACCACCTCCGAGTCCTCGCTCCAACAAATCAGCGGAACCAGCAAATCCTTACAGAGAAAGCCACCAAGAACATGTACTTTGCTAATCCGAAGCCACGGAGAATATTCTAGAGGGGGAGAGAGATCCTTCACAAGGAGATGTGAAGTGAGAGGAGGAAGAGATGGCCTTTTATCAGGGGACAGGGGCAGCCCCTCCCATGGCGGTGCCCCCACCTCTCCCTTCATTCATGTAGGGTGGAAGCTCCACTCACATAATTCCATCTCCACTCACATGCATTGATTTTTCACCAAAATTAATGAACTTCTTATTTAATAAAGCTCTTTTATTTATTTTATTTAGAATTTTGTTAATTACTTTAATTAAAAAACATTCACATAAAACCTCTTGCAACATTTCGATATCACACGCAAAGCCAATTTCAGTAATTTGATCCCGAATCAATTCCGAGTGCAACGAAATAGTTCTAGTGCTTTCATAATCTTTCTCTGGTATCTTATTTTCTCCAAATGGTGGTACCATGGGTGTTAGGTATATTACCATGTAATCTAGATTATTGACTCTAGTGCAAGTGGGAGACTGTTGGAGATATGCCCAAGAGGCAATAATAAAAGTGGTTATTATTATATCTTTGTGTTTATGATGAATGTTTGCATCCCATGCTATAATTGTATTATAAGGAAACACTAATACGTGTGTGTTTTGTAAACATAAAAGAGTCCCTAGTAAGCCTCTTGTTGAACTAGCTTGTTGGTTAATTGATGATCATGGTTTCCTGATCATGGACATTGGATGTCATTAATAACAAGGTTATATCATTAGGAGAATGATGTGATGGACACACACACCCATGGTAAGCGTAGCATAAGATCAAGTCATTAAGTTCGTATTGCTACAAGCTTTCAAATGCATAGTAACCTAATCCTTCGACCATGAGGTTATGTTAATCACCATCACCAGATGGGTACTTTGATGACATCAAACACCGCTTCGTAACTGGGTGGTTATAAAGGTGTCACTGGGTATTCTGAAAGTATGTGTTGAAGCGCATGGACCAAGATTGGGATTTGTCCATCCATATGACGGATAGATATGCTCTAGGCCCTCTCGGTGGAATGTCATCTAGTTAGCTTGCAAGCATGTGACTAGGTCACAGGGGATGACATAACATGGAACGAGTAAAGAGTACTTATCAGTAACGAGGTGGAACTAGGTATGGAGATACCGACGATCAAACCTCGGATAAGTAGAGTATCGTGTGACAAAGGGAATTGGTTTCGTATGTTAATGGTTCTATCGATCACGAAGTCATCGTTGAGTATGTGGGAGCCTTTATGGATCTCCAGATCCCGCTGATGGTTATTGATCGGAGAGGTGTCTCCATCATGTCTACATATTCATGAACCGTAGGGTGACACACTTAAGGTTCGAAGTTGTTTTAAGTAGATATTGAATGTGCGTTGGAGACCGAATGTTGTTCGGAGTCTCGGATTGGATCCGGGACATCACGAGGAGATCCGGAATTGTCCGGGGAATAAGATTCATATAATGGGGATCATTTTCTAAGTTAGGAAATGTCCCGGAGTGTTTGTATGGGGATTCTAGAAGGTTTCGGAATGTTCCGGAAGGTTCTAGAAGATATTTCGGAGTTTACTTGAAAACCAAGATAGGATAAGGGAAATTTTAAAGGGTAAGTAAAGGAAACTTGGGGGGGAAGGACTCTCCCCCCAAGCTCCTTGGTGCGCCGGCCCTAAGGGGTGGGCCTAGGGGTGGGAACCCTAGGCCGCACCCATCCCTCTATATATAGAGGGGTGGAGGCGCCACCCCCCTTGCCCCTTCCCACTCAAAACCCTAGCCGCCTCTCTCCTCCTCCTTCCATCTGCTCTGGCTTAGGCGAAGCCCTGCAGAATTCTCTACTCCACCACCACCACCACGTCGTCGTGCTGCTAGGATTCCGTGGAGAGATCTACTACCTCCACTGCTCGCTGGAACAGGGAGAGGAAGGTCTGCTTCGACTCCGCACGTGTGACTGACTGCGGAAGCGCTGCCGGAACGCGGCACCGGAATGATCGTCTACTCGATCTTGAGATCGGCAAGTGATCGACTACATCAACCACAAGATCCGATCTCGAAGAAGGCTTTCGAAACTACAAGGGTTAGTACAGATCTATCTCGTTGCACATGTCTAATAGATTAGATCTTGGCTTTTATCTAGATTAGATCTGGGTTTTGTTCGTTCTTGCGGTAAAAAAAATTTGTTTTCCATGCTACGAACCCATCAGTGGTATCAGAGCCTTGTCTATGCGTAGATCTGTTGCACGAGTAGAACACAATGGTTTTGTGGGCGTTGGTGCTCGTGCCATCTTTTGCTTTATGTACTTTGCATCTTTCGGTATGGTGGGATGAAGCGGCTCGGGCTAACCTTACATGTCATCGCACATGAGACTTGCTCCACGCTTGACGTGTAACTTGCTTTGCACAAGTGGCTTTGCGGGTGTCTGTCTCTCCCACCATAGTATAGATCCAATCTACACTTTGCACTTGATAGCACTTGTATCAACGTTGTGGTTCAGTTTCGTAGGTAAGATCCGTTCTTATTCGAAAGCCCCACACCACGTAAAACATGCAATGAAAATTAGAGGCGTCTAACTTGTTTTTGCAGGGGTTTTGTGATGTGATATGGCCATCATGTGATTGTGATTATATTTGATGTATGCAATGATCCTTGTTGTAATATGGCAACCGGCAGGAGCCTAATGGTTGTGTTTAATTCTGTTAAGACCTGCGTGTCTATTCATCTTGTAATAGCTTTATTCCAAGTAGTTGTAATAGTTGCTAGTGATGATGGACAACCATGAAGCGGCACCACTGACCTTGACGCAATGCTGGTGATGATGGAGATCATGTTCGTGCTTTGGAGATGGAGATCAAAGGCATAAGAAGAAAGGGCCATATCATATCACACTAATTATGAATTGCCTATGATGTTAATCCTTTATGCATCTTGTATTGCTTAGATCGTGACGGTAGCATCATAAGATGACCCCTCTCACTAAATATCAAGTAATAAAGTGTTCGTCCTTAGTTGGCACCGTTGCTAAGACTCGTCGTTTCGAAGCATCTCGTGATGATCGGATGTGATAGATTCTACGCGTGCATACAACGGGTGCAAGCCAGATTTGCACATGCGGAAACTAAGGTTAATCTTGACGAGCCTAGCATGTACAGACATGGTCTCGGAACACGGAATACCGAAAGGTAGAGCATGAGTCATATAAATGATATGATGAACATGAAGATTGTTCGCCGATGAAACTACATCTTCTCTCGTGAAGATCGGACTTGGTGTAGTGGACTTGGTTCGTGTAATCACTAAGACAATGTGAGGTATGTTGTTTTGAGTGGGAGTTCACCTAGTTAATTTAAGAATTAAAATTGAACTCAATTTATCATAAACTTAGTCTAAACTACTTGCAAATTTGTTGTAGATTATGGCGAACCTCTCCATCAATTTCAATGCGTTCCTAGAGAAGGAAAAGCTTAAGAACAATGGAAGCAACTTCACGGACTAGCTCCGTGGACTGAAGATTGTTCTCAGGGCTGGTCAGTTGACCTATGTGCTCGAAGCACTGCTAGGTGACCCACCTGCAGAAGATGCCACCGACGATGTAAAGAATGTTTACGCCACTCGGAAAAATCATTACTCCACGGTTCAGTGTGCCATCCTGTATGATTTAGAAACGGAGCTTCAGAAGCGTTTTGAGCACCACGACCCGTTCGAGATCATTAAGGAGCTCAAGCTCATTTTTGAGACTCACGCGGCCGTGGAGAGCTATGAGGCCTCTGAAAAGTTCTTTAACTGTAAGATGGAAGAGGGTAGCTCCGTTAGCGAGCACGTGCTCACCATGTCTGGGCACGCAAACAAGCTCCAAGAGTTGGGGATAATGATTCCTAATGAGTTAGGGATTCACCGTGTCCTCCAATCACTGCCACCAAGTTATAAGAACTTTGTGATGAACTACAATATGCACTGCATGAATAAGACGTTGCCTGAACTATCGTCCATGCTGAAAACTGCTGAAGTGGAGATCAAGAAGGAGCACCAAGTGTTGATGGTCAATAAGACCACCAATTTCAAGAAACAGGGCAAGCCTAAGAACAAGGGCAACTTCAAGAAGGACGGCAAGAAAGTTGCCGCACCTGCTAAGAAGCCCAAGGCTGGTCCTAAGCCTAAAACTAAATGCTTCTACTGCAAGGGTGCTGGTCACTGGAAGCGTAACTGCCCCAAGTACCTAGCAGATCTGAAGAATGGCAACATCAAGAAGAAAGGTATATTCGATATACATGTTATTGATGTGTATATTACTAGTAATCGTAGTAGTGCCTCGGTATTTGATACTGGTTCGGTTGCTCATATTTGTAACTCGAAACAGGAGCTGCGGAATAAACGAAGACTGGCGAGAGACGAGGTGACGATGCGCGTTGGAAATGGCTCCAAGGTTGATGTGATAGCCGTCGGCACGCTCCCTCTACATCTACCTTCGGGATTAGTTTTAAATTTAAATAATTGTTATTTGGTGCCTGCGTTAAGCATGAACATTATATCTGGATCTTGTTTATTGCGAGACGGTTACTCTTTTAAGTCCGAGAATAAAGGTTGTTCGATTTATATGAGTAATATCTTTTATGGTAATGCACCTGAGATGAATGGTTTATTCTTACTAAATCTCGATAGTAGTGATACACATGTTCACAACATAGATGCTAAACGAACAAAATTGAATGATAATTCTACATACATGTGGCACTGTCGTCTTGGTCACATTGGAGTGAAGCGTATGAAGAAACTCCATTCCGATGGACTTCTTGAATCACTTGATTTTGAATCACTTGAAAGATGCGAAGCATGTCTAATGGGAAAAATGATTAAGATTCCATTCTCTAGAATAATGGAGCGAGCTATAGACTTATTGGAAATAATACATACCGATGTGTGTGGTCCAATGAGTGTAGCGTCGCGTGGTGGATATCGTTATGTTCTCACTTTCATGGATGACTTAAGTAGATATGGGTATGTCTACTTTATGAAACATAAGTCCGAAACTTTTGAGAAGTTTAAGAAATTTCAAAGTGAAGTGGAAAATCATCGTAACAAGAAGATTAAGTTTCTGCGTTCTGACCGCGGAGGTGAATATCTAAGTTATGAGTTTGGCATGTATTTAAAGAAATGTGGAATACTTTCGCAGTTGACACCACCGGGAACACCACAGTGTAATGGTGTGTCCGAACGTCATAATCGAACTCTCTTAGATATGGTTCGGTCTATGATGTCTCTTACAGATTTACCGCTATTGTTTTGGGTCTATGCATTAGAGACAGACGCATTCACTTTAAATAGGGCACCATCTAAATCCGTTGAAACGACACCGTATGAATTGTGGTTTGGAAAGAAACCTAAGTTGTCGTTCCTTAAAGTTTGGGGTTGCGAAGCGTATGTAAAGAAGTTACAACCTGATAAGCTTGAACCCAAAGAAGAGAAATGCGTCGTCATAGGATACCCTAAAGAAACAATTGGGTATAGCTTCTATCATAGATCTGAAGGCAAAGTTTTCGTTGCCAAGAATGGATCCTTTCTTGAGAAGGAGTTTCTCTCGAAGGAATTGACTGGAAGGAAAGTAGAACTCGACGAGGTTATTGAACCTTCTCTCGGAGTTGAGAGTAGCGCAGCACCGGAAGATGTTTTTGTGTCGACTGCACCAATTGGAGAGGAAGCTCATGATGGTGATCATGAAACTTCGAACGAAGTTGCTGCTGAACCTCGCAGGTCAACGAGGGTTCGTACCACTCCTGATTGGTATGACTCTGCCTTGAACGTCATGTTGGTGGACAACACTGATAACCCTGCGACGTATGAAGAAGCTATGGTGAGCCCAGATTCTGACAAATGGCTAGAAGCCATGAAATCCGAAATGGGATCCATGTACGAAAACCAAGTATGGACTTTGGTGGACTTACCGGATGGCCGTAAGGCTGTCGAGAACAAATGGATTTTCAAAAGAAAAACAGATGCTGATGGTAACGTTACCGTCTATAAAGCTCGACTTGTCGCGAAAGGGTTCCGACAAATTCAAGGAGTTGACTACGATGAGACTTTCTCACCAGTAGCGAAGCTAAAGTCTGTAAGGATTTTGTTAGCAATAGCTGCATATTTCGATTATGAGATTTGGCAGATGGATGTCAAAACGGCGTTCCTTAATGGTGACATTGAGGAAGAGTTGTATATGGTACAACCCAAGGGTTTTGTCAATCCTAAAGATGCTGACAAGGTATGCAAACTTCAGCGCTCCATTTATGGACTGAAGCAAGCATCCCGGAGTTGGAATCAACATTTTGATAAAGTAATCAAAAACTTTGGATTTATACAAACTTATGGAGAAGCTTGTATTTACAAGAAAGTGAGTGGGAGCTCTGTGGCATTCCTAGTACTATATGTAGATGACATATTGTTGATTGGGAAT